>CM054058.1:294453336-295882448 GCA_028641055.1 Alopecurus myosuroides | reverse complement strand
TGTAATGCTGTGTTCCGCTGATTATGCTGTCTACTCCTGTTTTCTTGCTTAATTTTCAATGTAATCTACTCCTCTTTTTGCTTCATTTCAAGTGCATAGCTCTGAATTTGTTCGCGCGTACTGCACAGTTATGTATAGTTTTTGCTCTATTTCAAGTGCATAACTCTGAATTTGTTACTGCATACTGCACAGCTATGGTACCGAAGCAGAAGCCACAGCTATGTATAGTGGCTATGTATAGTGAAAGATAATTCCGGTGAGTTCTCTCTGAACGAGCACAATAAACCGGCATGCAGATTCACAGATTCAGTCACCAGAGAAACTAAACTGCATTCTACAAATCTGAATGTTTACAACGCATGTCACCGGAAAACAGTTTACTTGCACTGTCCTGTCAGATCATGAAAACGCACGCGAACGAACTGCACCGGTCAGGAAGAGTTTTAATCCAGGCATCATGGCATGTACCGCGTGGAAGCCTAATCGTATGCAACAAAAGGATCCAATCAAGAATGGCGCAGCAGGCCCGCACAGGTATGTATCAAAAGCTTTCCCCGAGAGAAAAAAGCAATGGCCAAACATCTATCAGAACTGCAGCGTGACCAAGACTGCCGCTGCGAAGACCAGCGCCACAAGGAAAACCCGGCAGGCACAGAAGGCAATCGATCCTGACTGATCAGGCGGCACGGGCGTCGTTGATGTCGAATGCTCCTCCATCTTCGGGGCCGGGGATGCTGGTCCTGGAACGGTCACTGCAGAGGCAAGCACATCAGATTAAGCCTTAGTGTGGCAATGAAATACTTTTAAAACCAAATATATTAAAAAAAAAACATAGTATTTCTATGCCTAGCAAGGCAATACTTCAGTTTTAATCCTCTTTTTCATATACTTCAAAAATATTGTGATTTCCTAAACATTCAACTATTTTTAAAAATAGTGATTGCTGGGAAACACAGCAAATTAACTTATTCACATGAAGTGTGACCGACAATGCAAGAAAGACATTCCAGTGTTCAAACGACCAAAATGGATTGCCAATGTTAACAGACTAGACAGTGCAGCCACAACTTAACAGAGGAGTGCACGCAAAGCAGACAGTATCGGCCGGAGGAGATTCGATATTGAGATTAGTGGACACGATTATAACTGAAGACAACAGAGGTTTCAAGTACAAGTAGAGTAGAGAGTATGAGGTTGCAAAATTAGATGTTCGTCTATAGCTAACTTTGAAACTGTACAGTTGCGGCGTAGAACACAAATTGGATAGAACACCTCAAAGATAAAACAAATTCAGGTTTCGCCTGGACACACAACGAGAGAACAAATATATGGCATGCCTGCTAAAATGCCCATTGCTTTATTCTTCAGAACAGCATAACCGAACACTGATTCATCGAATCATTAGACATGCAGAAAATTGGTTTACCTGGAGAAAGTTTTGGTGCGGGAGGTGGCGATGGAGGTGCGAAATGCATCTCAGGCAGTGACTTGAGCTCTGTATGAATTGGCAAATCGAGTTGTTAGCCAATACCAACGCACTTGTTTCTTTAATTTTATAATTTACTTTTGCGAACTTTTTAAGAGAAAACCACCAAGTGAGGACGCCTTAACTAACTGTAAACATCGCAAAAATATGTGTGAAATTCATACGGTAGTATCTAGCAAGCAATCCAACAAATAACAAACTGCTTAAGTGATCAGTAGCCATGACTAACTGTAGCAAGAGTGCAAAAGCAGTCATGTTATTCGGGGACATCAATAGGCCTCTCAGGATCTTCTTATAACAAATAACGCGCGGTGTTTATCCCCCGGTGCACTAGTTGCATCTAGAGCTCGCCGGTAATCCGCATCTACAGCGACCAGTGCGGTTGTACAAGGACGCAGGAGACAATAATCAGGAGATCATTAAGTAACTTCTGTTTTGATGGGTGATCAACGGGGACGCCACCGCACGCGCATAGGCCATAGGGTGAGCACCGCATTCGATCGAAGCATACATAGTGCAAGGACTTATATATGGAGGAGCGGAGGACGAAGGACGAGTTTCGCACCTCGGCACTTGTCGGCGAAGAGGGTTTCGGCCTCGACGGTAGTGGCGGGGGATGCGTTCGCGGAGGCGCAGGTGGGGAGGAGCGCGCCGAGACGAGCGGCGTCGACGGGGAAGCCGAGGAGGAGCGGGTCGCGGAGCAAGTGACAGAAGCATCCCTCCCCTCCTCCGCCTTCGCCGTCGCCGGTGGTGACGGCTCGCAGGAACGCCGCGCAGCAGGCGGAGGTGGGCACGGGCGCGGGCAGGGCGGGGGGTGCCACCACCGCAAGGTGCGCCAGGCAGGGCGAGAAGGACACGATGGCCGCCGCGCACGGCGTCTGCGGTGGCACCTGGGACGGCGCGGCAGAGGCGGCGAAGGCGAGGAGGGCGGTGACGGCGGAGACGAGGAGGAGGAAGGCGGTGGGGGCCATGTCACGGCGCGCCCGTCCCCACTCTCCTCTCTCTCTCTCTCTCGTCTCTGGGTCGGCGCGGCGTGGGTGGTGATGCCGTGTTGGTTTTTGGGAGGAGCGATGGTCTGACGAGGCGTGATCGCGCCCGTCCGTTCATAAAGGCAGCGCGAAGTTGGGCCCATCGGATGGTTCGTGATGATCCTATGTACCTGTTGCTAGCAGTTGCTGTCATCTACCGGATCATGGTCTGTACGGACATTCCATGGGTCTCATGTCACGGGCTCACGGCGTGTGGCGTATCCCTTCCAACTTCCAAAATTTCAAATTTCGTTCCATTCCGTAGTTTCTACATGGGTTAAGAATGAGTACATGACAAGTTCGAATACGGACCGTACACACAAAACTAGAGGGTGCTGATATTTCGTTTTAGCAGGATTTTTTCTGGTTCCGGGACAGTTTTTCTTCACTAATTCGAATTTGGCACTAACCAAAATTTGGCACTCTCATATCTTGAATCTTCGTCCTAGTCTTTCTACACCGCGGGGGCGCCTCCCTCTCCACTACCAGTGCGGTTTTGCACCCCCACCTCCGCCGGTGTAGCGACATGCCCCCCCCCCCCCCCCCCTCCTCCTCCCCCCATCGCACGATTTCATCTGTTAGTTGTGCAAATAATACTTCATAATACGCTCGAGAAAGGCATTTGTAGCTCGAGTTACAATTAGCCCTATATTTAAAATTTTGAAATTAGTATTTAGAAGCCTAAAAAAAATCTAAAAATAATTCTGGGTATAGCCAATACCATACGTATAGTTGTGAAAAAATTCAATCTGAAATTATTTGTATTAAGGGCTACATAAAAAAGATAAGTTATGACAGGATTTAAAGATGTAGTGTTCATGTATTAGATCTATGATTTTGTCTTAGCGTAGAATACAACGTATTTAGTATTAAGACTTCCCACACTAATAGGATATATGGCTAGTATTTGAAATATTTAAATAAAGAATTACATTAAATATGACTTCCCACGTCGTCTGGTCAACATCTCCCTCCCAGTATTAATAAAAGTCACGCGTCCTTCGTCCCTACTCGCCCCACCCGCGCCTACTCCACTTCCTAGCCCATCGTCGGCGTCTGCAAACCCTAGCCCACCGCTGCCACGATGTCTCGCTAGTTCGGCAAGGGAAAGAACGACCACGAGGCGGGGCCCTCGTGCCACCGCACTCAACCTACCCAACCACGGCCCCAGTCCCCACCCCTGCCAGAGCCGCGCCAAGGGTAGCCGCTCTATTCCAACTTGCGCCGCCGCCCCAGCCTGAGGACCACCGTGTCCGCAGGTGGCCCTATCTCAATGAGCGCAAGTGACAGTGGTACCGGGACAATGTGATCCGAGTGCCACCTCGCCGATAACTGGCACCTGAATCCGGAGCGGATTCCAGTGCTGTTATTCCCCAAGGGCAGCCAAGGTGCACTACCCTGAGTGGTTCACTCCGCTCATCGGACATCGTTGGCCATGGACTAGACCGTGCCGGAGCTGGAGCAGCAGCCGCCCCACTCCGCGCAGAAGGCTATCCGCCCGCGCATATCGGCTCACCTCTATAAGTGTCGGACCCCGGACCCAGAGTTATACATAGTTGTTATGAGCTCCTAGTCATGTACCCACAACGGCTTCGGGGTTATCGGCCCCGGCTGTAACACACAACGGCAGATTGAACGGATTCATCGACATGTGGGCCGAATAACATCAGTACTATTGTACCTCGTGTCCATGGTAGTCATAACC
Source organism: Alopecurus myosuroides (assembly GCA_028641055.1). Taxonomy (NCBI): domain Eukaryota; kingdom Viridiplantae; phylum Streptophyta; class Magnoliopsida; order Poales; family Poaceae; genus Alopecurus; species Alopecurus myosuroides. The sequence goes on along the minus strand of CM054058.1, from coordinate 295,878,229 downwards.
AAATATGCATATCAAAGAATCCACGAGTCTTATGAAACTGAAGGAACGGGACCCAGGCTACACAGAAATTCTATGTGTCACAGAAATTGCTACACGTGCCGAGGGTTACTGGGCTTACTAATCTCAGGCCGGATAAACATCGGCAAGCGTGATTGGATAATGGATCATCGTCGCACAACCCCTCGACTGCGACAATCAACACATGGATAGCCAAATCGTTTTAACCAAGGGATCAACACCAACAACCGATCAAAGCAGTACTCTAGACATGAAAGTGTAGTATACAAGACTTACTAGAGTATAGCATTACACGCAGAGGCTACACGGCCAACATAGGCCGGATAACCCAACGGTACACCAAACAACGAAAGCAAATTATGTTGATATACAACAAGTCTGCAGAAGAACCAAGAGTCCGAACATAAGCAACATAGATAAACCCAAACTACAGAAGTACAGATACTAGGCTGCCACTTGGGAACTGGAACTACTCATCGACATCAAGGTAGAAACCTTCTTCACCTGAAACACCTGCGTTTGTAACAAAAACAACAATGAGGCAAGGTTGAGTACAAAAGATACTCGGCAAGACTTGGCTTCTAAGTTATTTTGCGTAAAATAACTTTCGTTTTCCCAAGTCAAGGAAGAAGAAGCACGTATAATAGAGCATTTCCAAAACAGAGGAGAAAGCTACTCGGCTACTGAGATTATCATCTTTTTGTATTCCACCAAATCCTTCTTATTCCCAGACTATCTCATGCTACAAGGATCACCCCTCTCGACTTAGTCGAGGAGGCACCCTTCATTCGTTGTCAACAAGTTTTAGTCGGCCAAACACATTCACCAAGTCGCTAAAAACCATGGACACGGCTTCTCGAAAATATTTATCCCTAAAGGGGGTACACTCTACCTACACGTATCAACCGACTTTTAATGCCACACAGTAACACTCTTTCCTAAGAGCGCGGCAGAGGGTGGTCGACCACGACCTTTACCTTGCTTAACCTTATCCATGAGTCAACCCAAACAAGGCCACCCCGTCAACATGGAGTTGGCCACCTCCTGACGGCACCTGGTTTGTGAGTCGGGATCAAGATTCGTGTACGTTCATCACTTGTCCCCGTCACGCCCTAAGTTTTCTCCAAAACATTTTATGACACACCCGCAGATGGAAAACCCAAACTACCCGTCCCATGGAAGTGGCTAGACAAGTTAGTTAGCCGAGCGGGGTACATTGGCCTGCGTGTGGCTGCACGCTCAGTCTTGGCTTCCGCAGCGAGACCTTAATTCCTAGGGTTAGCAAGTAGGGACAAACAACCACTCCCCAAGTGGCCTCCCGTTCAAGCCTTAGTCATTTACATGCTCACCACTCATAATCAAACCAACAGATAAGATTATCGAGTTGACCCAATTCATCAACCGGGTGAAATAGATCATATCACTAAGCATGGCTAAGCATATAACACACAAGGCTTTAGCGATACTCAAACAACCCTAGTCATACTAGGAGGGGAACATGGATGAAGGTGACAAAAAGGGGAACATACATCGGATAGGATAACTCTAACTAAGACCCAAAACTTAGTTGAATCGCATGCATGAGTAAGAAGTTGAAAACACTCAAAACATGGGTATAGCCATGAGGTTGTGTTTGCCTTGCTCGTCGAAGGTGGAACCGAGGTCGTCATAGTAGCCTGGATCAACCTCTGGGTCACGGTCTATCGACAAAGGTGAAACACCAGAAAGAAAGCAAACATTCCATACATGGTATACGTAGAATGGACATTATGTATGCATGATCAAATGATGTAATGGATGGAAACCCTAAGAATGTAGAACATGTTGTTAGGGTTTTTAGGTTGTGAAAGAATGATCAAATGAAATCAATTCCTTTCTTTAGAGGTGTGTCAAAATTAAGTTGCTCAAGTGACTTCGAAAACCTCATAGCTGAGTTACATTTGTCTTTCCGATCGTTTTGGTATATTACACTCAATTTTCTGATTTTATTTGAATAAAACATTATTTCCTCAATTTTAAATGGATTTAATTTAAATTCAAATAATGCCCAATTTTTAACTTTTTAAAACATGTTTAAAAATGGTATAAACAGGTAGAGTTTATTTTTCTGAACATTTTGGTTATAATTTTTGAAATTACGGAATAAAAGATATTCAAATTGTAACATTTAATTAATTTATGTAATTTTAACTAAAGTGGGGCCCACCTGTCAGTGTATTTTCTTTTATTAAACATTTCCTAAAGTATTAAAAATAAGACACGTGCAGCCTCATCACGTTGTGCTGGCCGGTTGTGCACGGACACGCATGCCGCCGGCGATCCCGGCCAGAATGGCATGACCAAAGGGGCTCATCCGACGCGCCTGGACGCGGCGACCTGGGGGTGGCGACGCCTCCCCATTTGGGTCACTGGCGGCGAGCCGACGAGCAGGGGCGGTGGCGGTGGCCACGGGGCTCGCCGGAGACGGTGTTTCCGTCCACGGGAGAGAGAGGGAAGGGCCAAGCTCACCAGGAGCGCGTTGGATAGGACGGCGGGGTAGGGGGAGGCCAGAGATGGCGGCGCCGTGCAGTAGTTGCTGGCGGCCGGAGTCGGAGGAGATGGCCGAATTCGCGCGTCCTAGGCCATCGCGGCGGGTGTCTGTTGGTGAGGAGGTGCAGAGGAGGGAGGTGGTTGCGGTGACGTTCTCGTCCGGGCTCCGGAGCGACTGGGGAACCGACAGCGAGCTCCGGCAGAGAGGCTAAGGTTTCGCTCGGGTTTCTTCTTTCGGGATAGAGACAGAGAACGGAGGGAGGAGGGGGCGGGGGGTCTGAGGCAAGAAGAAACCGATCTGGACGTCTTCTCGCTGTTATCCACGGCGCCCATCGGGAGCAGGAGGTGGCAGTGCCACGCCGACGTCGCCCTCGTCCTTCTAGAAGGAGGTTGAAGAAAGGAAAAAGAAACACATTTTCCCATAACCCCCTGTAACTTATGGAAATTACCAAAGAGCCCTTATTCTATTAAAAACAAAGAAAGATTTGAAAATTTGAGGGCCTTTTTGGAAGTATAAAATTGTACAAAAATCACCTTTGCAAAGCTCATAAAATTTTCAACAAATCCATAACTTGGTTTGTTAATTTTGGGAAACTTTTTAGAACAACTTTGTGAGTTCCCAAATTAAGTGAATTTTATCCATCTCGTTGGTTATATTCAAATGCAAATTTTGAGCCAAGGTTTTCATGCATGTATGTCATGTACACAACACACAAGATCATATTATACGAAAGTGGGATGTTACAATAAGGAGCCGGATTAGGTCGTCTTGTCCGATGAGGACTAGGTCCGGCGACCGGCGGTCGCCGCTCCCCTACCTATCCAAGTTTCTTTTGTTTTCTTTTTCAATATAAAAAAGCTAGGCCATTTGTGCCCCCTACCTATGAACAAGTAAGCATCCAAGAAGGTTGCACCACCATTTCGACGTGTCCTCCTACCTCGGATGGCTGCTGAAACAGGCAGAAATAGACAACATCTAAAACCATAATGAGCAGCGCCAGTGAGGGGTCCGTCTAGTCCTCGCTCGATCAAGATTTCCAATAGTTCATTAGTTCTCGGTTGACTGTCGTAATGTCGTACAACCAGGCTACTTGCATACGTTATCTCCCCACGCGAACAAGTTTGTGGACCACTTGGCTGTTTTTGACATGTGTCATGTTTTGTTTGGGCTTGATTGACTGAAGTGTTAACGCTAGTGTTGTTGCGATGCTAACCCGTACGACCTAATTGACACACCTACACAATGAACTATGGATAACTATGAGTGAGCTGGTGGGATAATGCAGAGTAGATCACCAAGGAAGTCCACCATCATGGGTCCCGATTATGGTAGAGCTAGCTGATGGCTCACAATACCCAGCCGGACAGCGTTTTCCTTGGGGCAAACTTGTAGCGCCTGGACGCCCCCATGGTCACATGCAGCTCTCCCGCGCTAGAGGAAGCGCTTCAATTCCACACCCGTTATGATAGGGACGTCACGCAACAGCACAACGCATTCGCCCCGCCTAGTGTCATAAAACTTGGTAACACGAAATCTACCACGGCCTAGATAGGTGAGGCATGAACGAGCCAAGTTCCACCCTTTTGTTCCATTGTAACCATCAATATCCTCCCATACATCCATGGGAACCAGGGGCTTCGAAGCTCTCTCTGATGAGGACATACCTAGTTCTTCACCACACAAGGAGGTTGTTATCCAAGAGAAGCCTAATGAAATAAGACTTGGACCAATAACAAGATCAAGGGCCAAGTTATTACAACAACAGGTGAATTCACTCCTTATTGAATATGATGTTTGTGATAGTGAGAATTTTATACTGTCTAAGTCTATGCATTTATGTATGATCAGGGTTATTGATAACACAAACATGGTGGTGAAAAACAACCAAGAGGAGCTAGAAAACAAGATGGAGATGTTGGAAAACAAGAGTACAATGGTGAAAACAGATTTACAAGAAGGTGAAAACAATTGTACAAGTGTGGAAAACAACTCCAGGAATGTTCTTCTACACTAAGGAATGGTGAAAACAAGAAGAGGGCGCCCCATTGAAGATCAAGGCGCCATATAGAAGTCCTAATTCAATTAGGCATGGCATGTATGCCATAATGGATGAACCCCCCTAAAGTTGGGTCGGTTTGTATTCCTTCCTAGTCCAAGTAGGAGTCCTAGTAGAGTCCTCCTAGTCCAAGTAGGAGTCCCAGTTGAGTCCTAGTCCTAGTAGGAGAGGTGCTTGCGCAAGGAGCCCTTGTGGCCGTACCTCCACCTATATATACTCCCAACCTGCGTGTGGAAAGCTAAGAACAAGTTTAAACCAAAAACCACTAGCCTCTAGATTGTATTGCTGCTAAGCATTCATCTTGAAGTATTACCATTGCAAAGTTGCGTGATATCTTGTTGTTCCACTGGGAATAAGGGGATACAGGACCACTCGTGATCTTTGATTGCGTGTGCAAAAGTGTGTAGTTGAGATTATCCAAAGCGGTTGATTGTTGTTGCATTGGCAACATGGGTTATCCAAGTGAGAGGTCTCGGTGTAGCACTAGTTATCAGAAAATCCACAAAACATCCACCAAAAATAGAGAGAGCTCATTGAGAAGATCGGTCCACCTCATATCTTCTTGGTATCAGATTCTCGGTTTTACTCGGTGAGCAATTTTCCATCCATAGTCTAGTTGTTTTTATTTCCTATCCAAAAATAGTCGTTTAGTTCATTGCCAGAGCCTAGATCAACACCAATTTGCATCTACTAGTTGTTGTTTCTTGTTAATTTGCATTTCTATTTTTCTATTTTTAGTTTTTATCTATTAGGGTTAGGGTTCCTCTAATTGTTCTTCTTTTCAATCTATCCAAAAAATATCTCACAAAAAATAGTTGTTATCTGTGTGCTTTGCATCTAATCTCTCGGGAATTTTAGACCTACATCTTGCTACAAGTTGATCTTGTTCCTCCAGTTCATATTGACACGGTGGAGTTGCCCCTTGTTTCTATCGGATTCCAATCCGTCCCTGTTGTCGAATCTGCATCTCAACAAGTCCCTCGGGTGAACCGATCGGGTTTCGATTAGGAGAACGTGTAGGCGCTGGTGACAATCGTCGGCTAGACAGGGGGCACGATTTACCCAGGTTCGGGGCCCTCGTAGAGGTAAAACCCTTACTCCTGCCTCTGTCGATCTGTATTAACGAGTAGATCGGTTACAACGGGGGGTTGCTCAAGTCGAGAGTATGATCTCAATCTCAAGGCTTGGTGGTGCGGTATTGCTTGGCCCCTCTCTGGTGGTTCTCCTGGCCTTATATAGGTGGCCAGGTCTCAAACCGTACCCGAGGAGGACTCGAACCTTAACCTAGAGTCGGTTACAAGTTTCCTAACTTGACCCGCAAGGCATTGCGGGTGGGCTTCAATTGGGCCTTCTAGAATAGTCCACGACGCTTCCTTTGGAGCTTGGGCCGTGGGGCTGAGACCGGGTAGGCTCATCCGACAGGCCTAGGATCCATCCCTTCGTCAGTAGCCCCCGAGCGTTTACGCGGCTGAGAATCTGTCGGGTGGACGCTCAAAACTTATCTTGATTTATCTTCGACTGATGGCTTCAATCGTTTGAAGAGGATGTGTATCCTGTATGTGATGCATTTCTTGTACTCGAGTATCGAGAAAAATAAAGTGTCTGTGCGGTTGGCTGTTTTTCGCAGGAGGATGTGGCTCCATTGCTTGGCTCTCCTGAAAGATCAGGGCCAATTAATTGCATCTAGGGCAAAAACAGTTCTGGCCTACGCAGATTCAAGACCTCTGACTCGAATCTGGTGAGGTGATCATTACGACTGGGCCGTGGAGGTCTTACCGAGTCGAACTTAACCTAATAGGGTACCCAGCGCGTCCGCTAGGATTTTTCTTCGTGTTGTTGACACGGAATTTCACCGGAGGAAGCAGCTTGAGTGTGATTCCAGGCCCTCAAGAGAGATCTTTTGGGTCTTACCTTCGTATTCGAGAGAATACGGCATCCAGATGTGCCTAGTCGGCCGAACGATCCAGGGAATTGATGTGCGTACATCGTATAACCGAGTGGCAGGAACTGCACACTCACAAGTTTTGTCCAGGGACATTTCGAGTTAAAATGTCTCCCTTGTTTACATACGAAAGAGTTTTCGTGTTTGGAAGCCTTGTCATGCCCATTCGAAAGGAAGTTTCGTGTCTGGGGATTTTATGCGAAAAAAGTTTTCGCGTCTTGATTCCCCCATACGAAGTTATTTTGTGTTTGGGGCTTTTATCCGAAAAAGTCTTCTTGCCCTGATTTGCCCATACGAAGTTATTTCGTGTTTGGGGCTTTTGATCGAAAGAATTTCGAGCCTGATGACGTTCACAATGACGTCGTAGCGCACTTTATCCTCCCGATGGGACGTGTCGGAGGGAGAACAGATGCGCTGGCCCACCTTGTCAGCTTTTTGACCGGAAACAAGACGTCGTTTCCGGATTTCCCGCGATTCACATGCAGTAAATGCGCATGATCTTCTGTTAGGATCGTGGCACGAAACAGCGTCCACCGCCCTTTCGTTTCGGCTTCACGCGTGGCCGCTGTGATGGGTGCCACGTTGCTTGATGAGTGGCCAGGATTGGGTGACCCCGTGTATAAATACGGTCCTTAGGTAAAAGGTAAAAACTTCTCGTCATTCGCTTCCCAGCCTTCGTCCTCCTAGCCTTCGTCTTCCTCGCGCTCACCTCCTTCCTCTGCAAGCTTGCGCCAGCACCCATGGCGGGAGGCAAGGAACGTAGCGCCGCGGTTTCCTCCACGCAGGCGCCTGAAGATGTTCCTGCGGCCCTTGCTCTGCGTTCCGGCGACTGGCGCTCCGCCAACACCACGCAGAAGAGCATCAAGGAGATGCAGAGGGAGGGACTGCTGCCTCCCGACGCCGAGAAGCGTGTTCGCCTCGGTAAAAAGGAAGAGGTATCCAATCCCCGCGCGAACGAGCGCGTGATCTTCGAGGATCACGTCTCGCGCGGGCTCTCACGCCCTCTCCATCCCTTCTTCGTGGCATTGCTGTATGTATACGGCATACAGCTCCACGACTTGCCTCCTAACGCGGTGCGGCACATCTCGTGCTTCATCGTGCTCTGCGAGTGCTTTCTTGGTGTCCGCCCGCACTGGGGCCTTTGGAAGGCCTTGTTCAAGGTGCGGGCTTTCCGCGAGAAATCGCGGGTGGAGACTGAGCTTGGAGAGACGCTGCGCACCGGCGGCTTCGGAATCCAGGCGAAGTCGGATACCCTCTACTTCGACATGCAACTCATCGACTCCGCGCAAGGGCGGAGGAAGAAGTGGTTCTATGTCGTCGATAACAGCGCGGGTGGAGTTAACGAATTCCACCCGTTCGCTGTCTTGAAGCGGCGAAGTCTTGGGCGCACAGGCTCTCAGTCAAAGAGAGCCGCATCATCGCCCCGCTACTCGCCAAGGTTGCAGCACTCCGCGACCAAACCGCATGGGTCGCGCTGAACGGCTGGCACCTGGCGAGCGTGTTCCTCAAGCGCATGATCCAACCCCTGTAGGCGAGGCCCTCTACCATGTGGGAGTACCAAGGCACTGAAGACCCCAGCCGAGTGAGCCGAGAAGAACTCTCGAATGTAGAGTTTGAGAAGAAAATCGCGGCCATCACTAAGCTGAAAGTGGGCGAATCTTTTGCTGATTGCCCAATCGGGGCATTTGAAGCTTCGAATCTTCCTCCATCCGATGTAAGTCCAATTCTCTTTCTGTTTTTAACTTTTCCTATCTTTGCTTGGGAGTTTGTCGACTGAATTTCTTCTTCCCTTCTTGTTTCCCTTCTGTAGAGCCTGGCGGTAGCAACCTGCTACCCGCCATTTTCTGGTGAAGAGGCCTCAGACTTGTTGGTGAGCAATCTGGATGTCCATGCTGATACCAGTGTTGCCGACGCCGATTCGAGCTGCGATCATGGCTCTTCCGAAGACGTGGAGGAATCGGGTAGTGATCTTGGCCACCGCAAACGCCATCGGGCGGGAGACGATGAAGCCACTTCCAAGGATAACTCCTTGGGTGGAGGATCTGATAAAGAGCCTCTCACCGTGACCCCACTGAGTGTGCGCGCTCCTCCCGCCCCCAAGCTGAAGATCCAGACCGCCTGGAATGCGGATATGTTGGATGATGATGATGACGAGTAAGTTTTCTTCTTGCTCTTCCTTATGCTGTTGTTTCTCCTTCACGACAGGCTCCAGTTCATCAGTCCTGGCTAGTTCGCCTCTTCTCTTCCTCTCGAGTCTAGCCCCAACGGTTGCGGCTACGGAGTATAGACTACCTAGCTTCGCGGTTGGGGCCTTGACTTCGAAAGAAGTGTCGGGTAGCTCGACTAATCCTATGTGCATCGCCCAAGGCCAGGTAAGCTTTATCCTTATCCCTGCAATCTGTACTTCGTTCGTTTAGGATTTTTATCGGGTGCACTGTAGTGCTCCCGATGGGAGTAGCCCCCGAGGCTGTAGTTAATCGCTTGCGATTGGCTACGGGCTCAAGAACTTAAGCTTTTTTACTTCTCTTCATTTTATCGGGTGCACGGCAGTGCTCCCGAGGGGAGTAGCTCCCTAGGCTATACTCGACTGTTTACAGTCGTGAATAGGCTCAATCTTCTCTTCCTTCTCTAACTTCTTCATTTTCATGTTTTTGTAGTCTCTTCTCGACTCCCTCGCAGCCATTGGCCGCCGCGTTATTTCGGCTGAGACAGATTGCGTGACCCTTCGAGAAGATCCCGATCGACTCATCTCGGAAGGCCAGCTTCTCCAAGGTAAGTTGATATATTCCTTCTATTTAATCTTTCCGGTCATGTGAATTCCCTTGGGTTTTAAACTTATTGCTGTGTAGCTCAAGCCGAAGTGCTGAAGGCCGAGAAGATCGATGCTGTCACTCGGGTGAACACCCTGGAGGCTGAGTTGGAAGCTGCTCGAAAGGAACTTGAATCCTCTCGCCAGCAGTCAACTGACTTCGAGGGGAAGCTTGTTGATGCCCAGGATGCCTTGAAGAAATTGGAGGAGGCTGGTGCCAAGAAGGACGGTGATGTTGTCGACTTCCTTCGCCCTCTGGCCCAGAACTTCGCGAGTAAGTTGTAGTTGGTCTCTGTTGTTTTTTGACTAGCCTCGTGTGTCCTTGGGATTAATGTCGTCTTTTTGCAGGTATCCTTGGCGTCGCGCTGGAGCTGCCCGGGGTTCCTCGAGTGGATGCGCTGACGGATTCTTGCGCTCAGCTCCGGAAGCACGCGAGTGGGATCCCCTCCCTCATTGGCGATGCCGTTTAGGTGCTGACGCAACTCGACGAGCGCCTCCTGGTGGATGTTGCGGTTCCGCCTACGCTGGGTGGTCTCCTGAAGGTGTTCCTGGAGGATGATCTCCTTCAGGCCTATTTGGTTGCCCAGTCTGAGTGCAGGGCGAAGACTGCCATCCAGTTTTGTTGGCGCACGGAGTCGAAGGTCTGGACGAAGCGTACTCGAACCTTCCTGTCGATGTTCGTCCTTTCGGCGATCCAGCTGGAGTCCTTACTCGAAAGCTAGCTGATTTGATCACTCGTGCTAGTCGCAAGGGGCAGTCTGCAGCGAGTGGCAGCACTTCCGCAGTTCCATAGGATAGATTTTACTTAGTTTGTTTCTCCGATGTAATGAACCTTGGGATGTATTCCCGTATTTCTGCCTTTAATCGAAACGTCCTTTTGATATTTGAGATGTGATTTTTGTACTTGATTGTCATGAGTTCCTCCCGATGGGAGTAGCCCCCGAGCACCTGTCGAGTAGGCGGTTTTATTTCTTGAGTGGGGTGCCTTGAATTCTTCCTTAACTCTTCTTATATTCCTCCAGGTAACATGTGATGTCGCAGGGTCTTCGAGTGGATCTGCCGCACGAGCGGATCCCCCTGTTGCTGCTATTGGTACCTTCACTGGCCTCCGTGATCGTGTCGCGGATGGTGAGCGCAAGTTGAAAGCTTTGCGTGGAGTGGCTGATGTGGCCAAGTCCAAACAGAAACTTGCGGTTGAACATGAGCAGTTTGTGATGGAAGAATTGGCAGCTAATGCCAAGGATATGCTTTGTAAGTACTTAAGCCCCCTAGCACTCTGTGTCTTCTTTCTTTCTTTGACTCTTTGTAGCTTTCTTTGCAGTTGTTCAGCCTGACGAACGGTGTGAAAAGCATTGGGTGGAAAACCATATTCTTCACGAAGCTAGTAGTTCAAAACCACATGCAAATAACTTCTGGTCTAACCGCAGTCGAGGCTTTGTTCTGGATACTCTGAAGTATCGTGTGGGCCAAGCGAAGATACTGGTTGACAGTTGTCACGAGGCGCTGATAGCTTTGAATGGCGCTTTTTATCCGCTGGAGAGAGGTCCAGAAGATTTAAGCCAGCTGCTCAGAACTTTTGGTCGAGTAGGTGAAATTCGCGAGTGCGTCCGTCAACAGTTGATCTGCGGGTCTTTAGTAGAACTCTCGTTTGTTCGATTATGGCATCCTGAGGTCAATTTCAACTCCGTGGCCAAGCTTCCAAATGCTCCAGTCGATATGACATCCCATTATACAGTCGTTCGTCCTGCTGCAGAGGAGATTATTCGACTGACCTCTGAAGAGGTTAGTCGGGTGTTAGCCGAGGAAACTGCTCGTCGCCATATGTAATCGTAGGATGTATGTATCATGTTGTTTCTGCATAGTTATCTTTAAACTTTATAAGGTGTCGACCTTGTTTGTACCTTTTGTACTTGTAAATGTTGATATGATGCTAAGTTAGGTGTAGCCCCCGTCTGTTTGGGGTGTATACGTGTTATTTAGCGTGTAAAGATGAAGAACAAGAGTAGCTTATGGTTGAGAAATCATGTATTTTTATTGATATGACTGAGAAGCCATGTTTTTCCTTCGAGCTACAAGATCGCTAGTATAGCCTTATTTTTGCGAGCAAGGTAATCCTAAGGATAGAATTTGCGGAGGTGTGCAACGTTCCATGGATTGGAGTAGATGCCACCAGTCTTCGGGTTCTTCAATCGATAAGCGCCACCTGGGATAACTTCGTGTATGATGAAGGGTCCTTCCCATGGTGGCTCGAGATTGTGTCCTTCCTTCTGTTTCAGACGCAACACCAAATCTCCTACCACGAAAGCTCTGTGGCGTATACGGCGACTGTGATAGTTGCGTAACGACTGTTGATATACCGCGGATCTTGCGAGTGCAATGTCGTGTATTTCGTCGAGTGCATCCACATCTTCTGTGAATGCCTTGTTAGAGGTTTCTTCGCTGTAAGAGACGATTTGTGGGGCGTTGAACTTGACATCTTCGGGAAGGACTGCTTCAGCTCCGTATACCATGAAAAATGGCGTGTAGTTTGTCGATCGATTCGGGGTTATGCGGAGACTCCATAGTACGGAGGGCAACTCCTCTGCCCAGTGCCCTGCTGCTAGGTGTAGACGATCGAGTAGCCGTTTCTTTATTCCAGCTGAGACCAATCTGTTGGATCGCTCGACTTGACCGTTGGTTTGCGGGTGAGCCACTGAAGCGAAGCTGAGGGTGATTCCCTTTTCCTCGCAGAACTGATGTGTCTCCTTTGCTGTGAAATTGCTTCCGTTGTGGGTGATGATGTTATGAGGTATCCCGAATCTGCACACGATGGAGTCGAGGAATTTCATGGCACATTGGGCGCTGGTCGAGGTAACTGGCATCGCTTCGATCCACTTCGTGAATTTGTCGACTGCGACGAGCAAGTGTGTATACCCTCCGGGTGTAGACTTGCGTAGTGGTCCTACAATGTCTAGCCCCCATTGTGCAAAGGGCCAGGCGATTGGTATCATGTGTAGTTCCGTAGCTGGGGCGTGTGGCCTAGGTGCAAATCATTGACATGTGTCGCACTTCTCGACTAGGTCCTTTGCGTCTCTGGCCGCTGTAAGCCAGTAGAATCCTGCTCGAAAGGCTCTGCCCACAATTGCCTTCCAGCTGCCGTGATGTCCGCAATCTCCTTGATGTATATCTCGCAGCAATTCCTTGCCATCTTCGGGTGCTATGCATCTCTGTAATATTCCTGAGATGCTCTTTTTATATAATTCCCCGTTGATTACTTGGAAAGTTTTGCTGCGACGTACTATCTGTCGAGCCTCGCAAATGTCCGCTGGGAGCTGTTTGTTGGACAAGTAGTCGAGATATTTCTGCATCCAGACTGGTTCGACCATAAAAACTTGTCTTGAAATATAATGACTGAGCTCGATCATAGCAATTTTCGGGCTGACCTCTGTCTCTGATGATGCGGGTGCTCCCGTGATCTTTTTGACTTTCACCGAACGCTTGATCATTCTCTCAAAATATATTCCAGGCGGTATGGGTGCGTTTGTGGACCCCATGTTAGCCAGCCTATCTGCTTCTTCGTTGCAGGATCTTGCAATATGTTTCAGCTCACACCCCTTGAAGCTTCCTTCGAGTAGGTTATACATGTCTCGATAGGCGATCATATTTTCTGCGACAGCGTCGCACTCTTTCATGTTGTACGATGAGGTTTGAATCTCCATAAATCATCAGCCGAGTGGCCCCACACACAATCGCCAGCTTCATGCCATGCAGCAGGGCTTCGTATTCTGCGTCGTTGTTGGATGCTGGATCGTCGGGTTGCAAGTCCAATCTCAGGACGTATTGCAGCTTGTCTCCTCTGGGTGATATGAGGATGATCCCAGCTCCAGCTCCCTCATTTCTTTTGGACCCCTCAAAGTACATGATCCAGTTGCTCGTGTATTCTGATGGACCTGGTGTTTGTAATTCTGTCCACTCGCTTAGGAATTCCACGAGGACCTGCGACTTCAGGGAATTGCGTCCTGCGTATATGATATCCCAGGCGCCTAGCTCGATGCTCCATTTTGCTATTCTTCCGGATGCCACTGTATTGTTCATGATGGTACCGAGTGATGCATCGTTTAGCACCGTGACGGTATGTTCCTGGAAGTAATGTTTGAGTTTTCGAGCTGTGAGGACGACCCCGTATGCGAGCTTCTGGTAGTGGGGGTATCGCTGTTTGCACGGCGAAAGCACCTCGCTGATGTAGTAAATTTGCCTTTGAACTCCATACGTCTTGCCGTCCTCCGGTCGTTCGACTACGATGACCATGCTGATGACCTGATTTGTTGCGGCTAGGTATAGGTATAGCGGTTCTCTTTCGTGTGGCGTTGCCAAAACACGCCTACTCTGTAGTGTTCGCTTTAGATCTGCGAATGCTTGTTTTGCTTCAGGTGCCCACTCAAATTTATATGTCTTCTTCAACAGTTTGTAGAAGGGTAATGCCTGCTCTCCCAATCGTGAGATGAATCTGCTCAAGGCGGCTAATCGTCCTGCGAGCTGTTGTACGCCGCGAAGATTGGTTGGCTCCTTTATTGTCAAGATTGCTTGTATTTTCTCTGGGTTGGCCTCAATTCCTCTAGCGGAGACCAAGTACCCGAGAAGTTGTCCTGCAGGGACGTCGGAGACGCATTTTGTCGGGTTGAGCTTGATCCTGTACGCGTTTAGTGCATCAAACGTTTCTCTGATATCCTCGAGGAGTGTGTCCTCCACTCGTGTCTTGATGACGATGTCGTCAACGTACACTTGTACATTCTTGCCAATGAGCTTGGCGAGGCATTTTAGCATGCAGCGCTGATATGTTGCGCCTGTGTTCTTCAGCCCGAAGGGCATTGTCGTGTAGCAGTAAACACCGTGGGGTGTGATAAACGTTGTCTTCTACTCATCCTCCTTTTTCATCCTGATCTGATTATAACCCGAATAGGCGTCCAAGAAGGAGAGACGTTGGCAGCCTGCGGTAGAGTCCACGATCTGGTCGATCCGTGGTAGGGGAAAGTTATCCTTGGGGCAGTGCTTATTCAATGACGTGTAGTCGATGCACACGCGATGGATGTCAGTATTCTTCTTCGGGACCAGCACCAGGTTTGCTAACCAGGTGGAAATATTTATTTCGCGGATGAATTTTGCCGCGAGTAGTCTGTTAACTTCTTCTCTGAGCGCTTTTTTCTTAGGCTCTGAGAACTGTCGAGTAGTTTGCTTGATAGGCTTGGCGTCTTTGAAGACTTCTAGTGAGTGCTCGGCGAACTCCCTGGGTATCCCTGGCATATCTGAAGGCTGCCAGGCGAAAATTTCTCAGTACTCACGGAGGAGTTCGACGAGCGCGCCTTCCTATGCTAGCGAGAGGGTAGTGGAGACCATCGCCGTCTTCGCCGAATCTGTCGGGTGCACTTGATGTTTGCGGGTATCGCTCTTCGCGCTGAACTCGAGCTCTGGGGCGTTCTTCTTTGTGAGGGGCATCACGGAGTGGTCCGTGGTTTTTGCTATCTCCTCCAATTCTTCTTGCATCCCGAAAGATTTTGCGATTTCGTTGAACTCGATGTCGCACTTGTTGGATTTCTGGAAGTCACCGTCAATGGTGATTGTGCCATACTCCCCGGGTAGCTTGAGCTTCAAATAGGCATAGTGTGGTACTGCCATGAATCTTGCGAACTTTGTTCGACCAAGAATAGCGTGGTACTATGAGGGCCAGTCGACTACTTCGAAGTAAAGAAATTCTCTCTTGTAATTGCTTCGGTTCCCTAGCACCACCTCCAGATTGATTGTTCCGAGTGGGCGGATTGCTTTTCCTGGAACTATCCCGTGGAAGGATGTCTCCGATTCTGCGAGTCCGTCCAAGTTCTTGTTCATCCGACGGAGTGTGTCCGCGTAGATGATGTTGATGCCGCTGCCTCCGTCCATGAACACGCGAGCCAGCTCGTAGTTGCCAATTTGCGCCTGGATGACCAGCGCGGCGTGTCCTGGTCGATAGACCCATGGGGGGTGGTCTTCCTTGGAGAAAGTTATTGGTTGTTCCACCATCTTCAGGTACTCGGGTTTTATAGGTGGGGTTTGCACAACCATGCATATTTGTCGCGTGTTCGTCTTCTGGACCCGGCGTGAAGGACAGACCTTTTGTATCATGCCTAAGAGTCCTGCTGGGTTCGGATATGCATTGCCTCCTTGGTTTGCGACGAGCGGCGCAGGTAGTGCGGCTAGAACCACATTCTGGTTTCCTGGTGGAGGTAGGGGTTGAGGCGGTTGGAATCCCTGGCTACCTCCTCCTGGAAGCTGCGGGTAGCCTTGATTAACTGATGTTTTGTTTTTCTTCGAGAAGGCCTCGTGGATGTCGATGAACTTTCGGCAATCCTTGAGAAGGTGTGTTGCCTTAGTTTTCCCCGTGCTCTTATCTGTAAATAGATGTAGCGTGCAGTATCCATCGAGGTCCTCCTCGGGAGTTTTTTCCTCTGTCTTCGGTTTAAACTCGCGATTTCCGCGGCGTCCATTATCGCGGCTTCGCGTGAATTCTTCTGCCACTAGTTCTTCTCGGTCGTCGTGATCGTAATACTTCCTTCTTTTCTTTCGACTGTGGCGATCGTCTTCGGGTGCGGGCGACAATGCCCTTTCATTGCGTACTGAGTCCTCTCCGTTCGCCCATCTGTCGGCTATGATCATTAGCTCTCCGATAGTTTTGGGCTCTGCTCGTCCCAGTTCTTCTCTGAAAGCAGTTCGTCGAGCGCCTTTTGCGAAAGCTTCGACTGCTACTTCCTCTGATATGTTTCCTGCCGTGTTTCTAAGTGTGGTCCATCGCTGAATATATTGCGGGTGGACTCGCCACTCTTCTGCTTGCAAGCTCGCAGATCCTCAATGGTCGCTGGTCGCTTATAGGTTGCCTAGAAGTTCTTGCAAAAGTCGAAGTGTAGATCGTCCCATGACCCGTAGCAAGCCTTCGGCCTTGATTCGAGCCAGCTGTGTGCTGCCCCCACCAGGTGCAAGTTGAGGTACTGCATAGCCGTGTTTTTGTTCCCACGTTGGCATTTTACAGCCGTGAGGTAGTCCGACAGCCAAGATGAAGGTTCGAGTGAACCGTCATATGTTTTTACTTCCGTACTGAGCTTGAACCGTTTGGGTAGAGGCGCCTCACGGATGCTGCGAGTGAAGCATAGTGCGCCACAGGTCTCGTCGTCAGAAGAGGTGGATGGGGAGCGCGCACGGTTTCTCGCTACTCGCGCTTTGTCCACCCTGTTTTGCGCGATGTCTGATCGCGCGTTGTATCCTCGTTGATCACCGTCGATTTCCTTCCTCGGCTCCTTGCTGCGATGCCGTGAACGACCGCTGCGATGTCGCGAGCTGCGAGCTCGATCCCTTGGACTGCCATCGCTGCTACTCGGATTATCACCGTGTCGTCTGGCTTCTTTTCCTCGGGCGCGACGAGGCGATTTTTCTTTCCTCGGCGATGTGCTCCTATGCCTGCGGGTTGTTTCCTTGTCTCTTTGCTTTGCTGCCTTTTTGCGATCGTAGGAAGCGAGTCTTTGGGCTGCCATGCCCAATCCTTTCTGAACCTGCTTGTATTGTTCCGCACGGGGGTCGTTTTCCCCTGGTTGGTTTATCTGCATGTAAGTGGTGGCGGCCAGTACCGCGGCAGCTGGAGTTTGCGGGTGGACGTTTCCATCCTCGTCGACGCTCATAAGGGAAGGCCCGAGTGATTTGCTGATTCCGCTCAGGAAGTCGCCATCCATAGTCGCGGTCCTCGAAGCGTATCCTTTCCTCATAGGGCGATTCCCGACTGAAGGTGTCAAGGATAACGCGGCTCGGCGTTGGCTTGACTCATCTGCTAACCTCTTTCGCTCGGCTAGATCACTCCGAGCTTCTTTTATTGTTGTAGCCATTCTCACTAGATGGTAGTGGTAGGCGGTCATGTCTTCGTGAGGGGCTCCGACTTCGGGTGGCTTACTCGTGCGGAGGGACTCTTTCGCCCGGAGCCAGGCATCTCGCGAGACGCCGATGGTAGCACGTTCTGTTGCGCTATGTTCAGTTTCTTCGGGTGCATCTCCTAATCCTGCCATGCAGACTTGAGCCAGATATAGCCTATGAGTCCTAGGCGTAGCTTGGGAGGTTCTCCTGATCCGAGAAGGTTCCTCTGTAGAGAGGGTATGGAAGTTGTTGGTGGTGAGGCGGATAGATTCGCCGCTTTTCGCCAAGTCGCGATCTTCATGTCGAGGTCGTGAGTCGACAGCTCCTGGGCTAGAGATCGATCCAGATTTCGATCCTTCGGGGTCGGTGAAGTGGTGGATCCCCTCTTTGTTGGTGTAGAACTGGAAGCTCCCGAACGTCAGGGTGACGCTCTTCTCCAGGTCGCTAAATACGGGCGTGATTCCGGTGAGTGGGGGGTGACGATGACTGATCCGATCCGGATCGGGTTGGTCGGAGTCGAAGCTGCGGGGTTACAGCGTGAGTTGGTCGTCGACGAAGCCGAAGATGCCAGAGATCCAGCGCCCGCCGTTCCCACAGACGGCGCCAATTGTCGAATCTGCATCTCAACAAGTCCCTCGGGCGAACCCATCGGGTTTCGATTAGGAGAACGTGTAGGCGCTGGTGACAATCGTCGGCTAGACAGGGGGGCACGATTTACCCAGGTTTGGGGCCCTCGTAGAGGTAAAACCCTTACTCATGCCTCTGTGGATCTGTATTAACGATTAGATCGGTTACAACGGGGGGTTCCTCAAGTCGAGAGTATGATCTCGATCTCAAGGCTTGGTGGTGCGGTATTGCTTGGTCCCTCTCTGGTGGTTCTCCTGGCCTTATATAGGTGGCTAGGTCTCAAACCGTACCCGAGGAGGACTCGAACCTTAACCTAGAGTCGGTTACAATTTTCCTAACTTGACCCGCAAGGCATTGCGGGTGGGCTTCAATTGGGCCTTCTAGAATAGTCCACGACGCTTCCTTTGGAGCTTGGGCCGTGGGCCTGAGACCGGGTAGGCTCATTCGACAGGCCTAGGATCCATCCCTTCGTCACCTGTCGGCCACGAGTTTTCGCTCAAAACGCTGCCGCGCGCCTGCTCCTTGTGCCGCTCGGATTCGCTACCGCACCCTACCGAAACCGCGTTTTGCAACGCGTTTTACCTCGCGCGCGCACACCTAGCAATACTCGGAACCGAGTCCTACCGCAGCATGGAAACGCGCAAAAGTGCTGCCGCCAACTCGCGTTCCTAGCCCCTATCGTACTTGCTCACGCGGGCCTAAAATCCCATGCCACGCGCCCTCGTAGCACCCACCCGCAACACACACATGCGCGGACTGTACTCTGCCTGGGAAGAGTTTTTTCCACCGATTCGCTGTCGCTGCGGTACAAACCGCCCGTTTCTTTGCTGTGAGCCGTTTTTGCTTGTTTTTCTTCTGTTTTTCTTAGTTTTCTTCCTGTTTTCTCTCGAGGGTTCTAGTCTGATCTTTGATAAGCCTTAGCCACAGCCAATCTACATCAAAATTTTAGGTTCCACAACCCAAAGACTAGTTGTTTTATTGCTCTAACAGGTTGCTCAATTTGATAAATTCTTGTCCATATTTTTTGTTTTCCATTACTTATCGCTCCTAGTTGATTCAAAGGCCATTGGAAAAGTACAAAAAATAGAGAAAAAGATAAAAAGTATAAAAAAATAGAAAGAGAGAAAAAGCAAAAAGAGGTCGAGCCATACATTATCACTAGTGGAGTTTGATACATCATATCTTGGATATTTTTTGGACATATTTGAGCAATATTGTGCATGTTTTTATAGAGTATTTGCTAGTGTCTTTCCAGTGCTTGCAATAACTCTTCCATATAATTGCTTAGACACATTTGTCTCCCAGAGTGAGTGTGTTCCTTTAGTGAATTTTATCACATTAGACAGTAAATAGGAGTTGCTATTTTGGTGTTCTTAGGATTCCCAACCAAGCCCCACCAAATAGCTTGTTTTGTCTTGTGATACTTGATACCCTGGTTATTCTATTCTCACACTTGGTACACTTTTCATTGCTTCTTGTGGTAAGTAAACCCTATTCACTTTGGAACGGTAAGATAAACAATTCTTTGCTGGTCTTGAGTGAGTTGTGAGAGAGCACCACAACACATTGATTATTTTGTTACTAACAGATTAATCATGAGTTCTTCTAGTGATGCTAATGTGAAGGCAAGGAAGAAACCAGATGAGGTGGTCAAGTGGAATGAATATGAAGCTTTAAGAGATACAATTTACAAGAGGATTACTGCTGAGGTGGATAGAAGTGATGATTCTTTAAGAGAGGAGTTGAGGAACATGGACCTAAAAATTTAAGCTGCAGCTACACAAGAATCTGTTGAAACTTTGCAAGAGTCTGTGACAAATTTGACAAGACAGATTGCCAATTTGACAACTTTGGTACAACAACAACAAATAGCTCCACCTAATGATCCTAATGCTGCTGATTTGGATGATGGAAGAGGCAATTTACATGGAGGCCGTGGAGGAGTTGCTAGAAGAGTTCATGTGGAAAACAATAGAGAGGATGATGGCTTGGAAAAAACAAAATTCTCTATTCCTAGTCTCACTTGTGATACTGAAGATGTGGAAGAATACTTGACGTGGCAGCTGAAAATTGAGAAGCTATTGAGACTACATGAGTATACTGAGGATAGAAAGGTAAAGCTTGCATCTTCTGGATTTGATGGATATGCTCTCTTATGGTGGGATGGAATTACAAGCTTGAGGGAAGAAAATGAACAACCAGAAGTTAACACATGGAGAGAGATGAAGCAATTGCTAAGAGAAATATTTGTTCCAAGAAACTATATTAGAACTCTCTATGAAAAGCTATAACATCTGAAGCAAGGTACAAAATCTTTGGATGCTTATTCCAAGGAGATGGAATTGATACTCCAAAGAGCTCGGGTTAGGGAGGAGCCAAAACAAACAATGCAAAGATTTTTGTCAGGATTGCAATTCAAAATTAGAAGCATTGTGAGGCATGTGCAATATAGAAATATGAGTGAATTGTTGCATCAATCAAGAGAAGATGAGTAGAGGTTGGCTAAGGAGGTGCAATTGAGTGCTAGGAGAAGTTTCTCATCCAAAAGTTTTGTTTTTACACCACCTACACCTCAAGTTGCTTCAACCCGTGGGACTACAAGTTCAAAACCCGAGACAAGCACCCCTAGTACAAGGAAAACAACATCACCAACTTCAGGTCCTAGTGGTTCTACACCTACACCACGAAATAGGGACATGACATGCCATACATGTGGAGGAAAAGGGCATTTTAAGAGAGATTGTCCTAACAAGAAAATAATGCTTATCAATGCTAATGATGAGTATGAGACTGGAGATGAGGTTGATACTATTGAGGAGGATACATATGATGATGAAGATGGTCCTATTGATGCCTATGATACCAATTATCCAACTATTGTTTCACAAAAGCTTTGAGTGTTGTTCCTAGTGATGAGAGCCAAAGATGCAATCTATTTAAAACCAAAGCAATTGTGGGCCCACAAATGGCTTGCATGGTGATCTTGATGGAGGGAGTTGCAGAAATTTAGCAAGCAAGGATTTATGTGCAAATCTCAAGTTGAGATATATTTCACACCCACACCCATATTATATTCAATGGTTGAGTGACAAATAAGAAATCAAGGTGTGCCAAATTGTGAGAGTGGAATTTTAGATTGGACCATACAAAGATAAAATTGAGTGTGATGTGGTTCCCATGACATTTTGCCACATGCTACTTGGAAGGCCATGGCAATTTGACAAGAAGGCTATACACAATGGGAAAGCAAACACATACCAATTGAATTGGAATAACAAGGATATTTTCTTGAGGCCTATGACACCACAATAGATTGTGAATGAGTCTAGACAGAAAACTGAAGTAAATCTAGAGAAAGAGAGTGAGAGAGATGGGAAGAGTGAAAACACCAAATCTGTGGGTGAAAACAAGCCTAGGTCGAGTGGTAAAAGTAAGGGAGTGAGCCTTTTACCAATGTTAGCCACCAAAGAAGATTTGAGAGAGTTTAGTGAGGATCCCAGATTTGTACCTATAGTGCTCATGCATAAGGGGGAATTTTAGTTTCTAACGACATGACTCCTCTTTGTATTGGTGTTTCTAATGTTTTGCATGAGTTTGATGATGTTTTTCCATAAGAAATACCCTCGGGGCTGCTGATGGCCTTAATGCCCTCGTTGGTAAACCCAAAGAGAAAGGTTGTGAAGAGTGTAGCAGCAACTAATCCCTCAGAAAAGAAACCAAGGTTGAATCAACCAGTAGGAGGACAAGCAATCTCTGAAGGTTGATGCAGCTGAGGTGGCAGGGCGAACTATCAGTTCAGCAGCAACGTGGAACCTACCCAACACAATCAAATCACTCTGTCCAAATGGAGCAGTGAGGTTGTCAATCTCACCAATTTTGCTGAACACAAAGAGGTTAAACGTATGGTGTGGAAAACAGAAGGAATAATATGAAAGCAGTAGGTGTTTTATCAGTATGAGGAAGAAGGACCGGGGTCCACAGTTCACTAGTGGTGTCTCTCCGTGAAAGATAAATAACAAGTGTAGTGAACAAATTATAGCTGGGCAACTGACAGAAATGAAGGTTGCACCATAGTGCATATGCAAGACATAAAGATTACTATGTGATTCATGCGGGCATTACAACAAGATACATAGACCGTTATCCAACTACATCTATGATTAAAAATCCACCCTTCAAATATCATCCGAACAAACGTTGGGTATTAAGTTGCAAGCAACAGATAATCGCAGTAAGTAAAGTGTGTAATGTAAACAATAACATCATCCTTAGACAAAGCATTGTTGTTTTCTCCCTAATGGCAACAACACATTGTAACATCCCAAGTATGAAAACATCCATTAGAATGTTTGCTCTCTGTTATTTTATGTTTTGCATCATGACATCATAAGCATTGCATTTGTTTTGCATTTGTTTTCATTTGTTTTCCTTTTGTTTTCTATTTGAATTTTCAAATCAAATTTCAAATTTTGTTTCATACTTGTTCTGTTACAAATTTTCAAATGAAAATTTCAAACCCAAACATCATTTTGTTTCCATTAAAGTTGGAAGATCAAACCATTAACTTGCTTAAGTTAAGTAATCTAATTAATTCAAATTTCATTCAAAATTCAATTAAATTTCCAAACAGCAATCATTTTGAAATTTATGAAAATTACAAAACACTCCAATCATTTGTTTCAAATAAACTTGAAATTAAAAACTTTTAAATGGCTTAAGTTTCAATTATTCATTTAATATCAATTTCACTCAAATTCAAATGAAATACAAACAACAACCAAAAAATCAAATTTTGAAAAAACAAACTTAGCACAGTTGGGTTTTGTAAATAACAAGATATAAAAATTTATCATCAAATTTTAAACCCCCTAAAAACCTTCCTTTTTCTTCCTTTTCTATTTCTGCAAAAAAAAAACAGTTTCATTAAACAGAAAAAAAAACAGAGGGGAGAGGCAGGCCAGTGGGCTGAGCCCAGCCCACCAGCCACGGCCTGGTACCCCCTTACCTGTACGGCGCGCATCGCCGACGCCCACGTCGACTGTACGGCGGAGGGAACGGCCGGGAGACGCCCTCCTCATCCTTTTAAGCTCCATGCCCGAGGGCTCCTCCCGTGCCCTAGCCTCCTACTTCATCTCCCTCGCGCCGCCGTCGCTAGTTCTTCCTCCTCCCTCCTCTGCACCTCTCTGTATCTAAACACCACCGCCACCGCAGCTGAACTACGGCGATCGCCGTCGACATGGCTAGCCTCCGCGCAGGTTGAGCACGGGGATCGGTCCCCCGTACTCCCACCTCTCTCCTCGCCACCTCAGCAAGGCCTGAGAGGGACGGGATCATCGCCGCCATCCACCTCGCTGTCGCCGCCGTCGTCGACAACCTCCTCCCGAGCACCTCCCCCTATGATTCTCCCCGGTGAGCATCGACCCCTTCCATCTCTCCCTCTGCATCCACGTCGCGTGCACGCCCACAGCAACCTTGCACGCGAGCAGCTGCACCGCAGCGACGATCACCGCCAGCGGCCGTCCGCTTCCGTCAGAGATTCAGTTAACTGAATTTTTATTCAGTTCAGTTAACTGAAGCTCATACCCCCCGCGCCTCCTCCTCTGTCAGCAAACGCGCAACAGCGCAGTGGCAGCATCACTGCACGCGCATGCCCGCGCCGCGGGTTCGAGCCCCCGCCCGCGCGGATTAATCCCCAATTTTTTGCCTTTGCCACGCGGGCTGCGCAGGCCCACCTGCCAGTGGTCGTGGTGGCCACGTAGGCCCACACCCGCGTGCCACGCATCGCCAGCTGGGCACTGGCCCACAGGCCAGTGACCCAGGGGTCGTTCTGCTGGGTAGAAAAGGTTCCCAGGGACCTAATCTGAAGTTTATTTTCGCACTTAGGCCCCTGGACCAATCTGTATGCTTTTAAAATTACAGTTTAGCCCACAAATTTCAAATTTGAATATCTTTTGCAAATCAAATCCAAATAATATAAATAAAATATGTATTCTACACCAAATTCAATTCTCTACCTGTTTAAATCATTTGTTTTCTGTTTTGAACATTTCAAATGTTATCAAAATTCAAATTCAAACAACTCATTTCAAATTTGGTTAAATTTATAACTAATTCATATTTAATTTAAATGGCACATATAAAATATGTTTTCCATGCAAAATTGAACCACCTTTTCAAATATAAACTTTGTTTCATGTTTTGAATAATTAAAATGGGTTAAATATTTAAACCTTGTTTAATTCATTTAAAATTGCTAAATTCATAACTTGGTCAAATTAAATTCCTTTTGAACAAATAAAATGTGTTTTCAAACCAGAAAAGTATAATCTTTTCAAATATGAATTGTATTAAATGTTTTGAACAAATAAAAATTCAAATAAATTCAAACTTGAATTAAATTCATTTAAATCTTGTTTAAACTTGTTTAATTCATAATTAATTCATTTTAAATCCTTTTTCAACAAATGAAACATGTATTCCACCTAAAATTTTGTGTTCTTTCCAAATATGAATTTTGTTATTTATTTTGAACAATTAAAATTGGTGGAAACAACAAATGCTTGTGTAACTCCTTTAAGAAGCCAAATTCCATAACTTAAGAAATAATTTTCCAAACTTGGTAAACAACATTTCCATTTGAATCTATTGTTGTTTTCTCATTTTTTTTCCTCATCCATGCATCATCCTAAGCAACATACACATGATGATTAGTTGTAGCTCATTTAATCCAACCTAAATTCATGGGCTTTCCATATGCAATCCAAATTGCATATGGGTCCATTTAAACGTGTTACCATGTCAACTAGCTTATTTTTGATGCATCAATTAAATTGTCATGCATCATCCCATGATTGTGCATTATGCCATGTTATTGATTGTTTGTCTCTGTGCGTTGTTTGTTTGCTTCTTCTCGGATAGACGATGACGCTGAGACAAACGAGGTTTACGACACTACTTCTGAGGAGTTAGCCCAGTACCAGGCTACTGAGTTTGCAGGCAAGTATTCACTCACCTGAACCATTGTGACCTTTCCACACTGGATATCGATACTTTCCGTTGTCTATTCTGCTAGCCCTAAGATTCGTTGCTTGTGTTCGATCCTATCACATGTTATCCGGTAACCCTGATATAGCCTCACCTCCACACCTATAACCCCATTGCTTGTTGCCTGTGTCTTACTAGCATGCTTAGGGTTGTTACTGCTCGAGTCTGTTGTCCGTTACTTCTTTTACCATATTTATTATGTTCTGGAGCTCGATGTTAATCAACAACCTGTTAATGTTTGAGGTAATGCTAATTTGATGATAAGGCACCGGCAGGAGGCCGGGTATGGTTTTGAGGCCTGCTAGTGTCGAACTCAGGAAAAGTCTTTGTCCTCTGGATCCATGTTGAGCGCGCTAACCGCATGTGGGAAGCTTGTATGGGCGCCCCGCCCGCAACTCTGATTCGATTCGCATCTCGTCCAAATCGCCACACCTAGTTCGGGCTTTCCATTTGATGCACTCATATGCAGGTACGAACCCGAGGCCAGGGTGGAAACTTTTGTAGTCGGCATTTAGGGCGGCGTGGTCTTCAAGTGCTATGAGGGTCCCCCTTTTCTTCGTGGGGGATCAATTAGCCGCGCACGCACAACACGTGGTTCTTTGGGCTTGATGCGAAGAAGAGTTGGGTTGTGTTGAGTGCTTCGCTTGGTGGAAGTGCATTTCCAATCTGGCGGGGTATTCTTACGTGTACGGCCAAATTGGTGCACCCCTGCAGGGTTAAATCTTCTCGAGAAGTCGTGTTGTCCGCGGTTATGGATGACTTGGTGATAGGGCTGGCTAACAAGGATTAGACAACTTACATCTAACTAATGATAACCTGACTAGTAATAGGCTTATTGACACAATAACTGGAACTTTCACTAATCCAACTGTGTGAGTTATTCTCGGATTGCTTCTTTGGATAAGGGGCGAGATCCAGGATGGGTTTGTTTGAGGTTAGTGGTAGTTGGTTACGATACGCTATCTTATCCCTCTCTTTTAGCCGGATGTTGTAGCGTGTTTCTGTAGTTGGTTAGAGCAGCCTGCTGCCGCACTTTTGTATTACCTATTCTTCCGTTGAACCCAAAGCATCTGTACTTGGTGTGGCCGGGTACACTTTGGTATCTTGTGAGTCTTGCTTGCCAGTACTTGTCTGTACTGACCCCTTTGGGGCTGTGGTTTCCGCAGACTACGTTTCCGAGGATCCCCATGGTGGCTACTACGTGGAGTATGACGAGGCTGCTGACGAGTAGATAGCGGACCCGGGCAGGATCCGAGACGTCGTGGATGGGCTCCGTCTTTTCGTTTCCGGCCTCTTAGGCCTATTTGGATCTTGTCTGTACTCAGACACTTTGGATGCTTCCGCTGTGTTGTAATGATGAATTGTTGGGACATGTGTCCTCTGGATGATTGTATTTGCTATCTCTGCTCTAGTGAGAGCTATTTGCAACTTATTTCAATCTTTTGTGTCTTAGAGATATGTTATGATATCACTTGTTCAAATGCCGTTGACGTACCATGTGTGTATGTTATGAAGTACGTCAATGGAAGTAGTCGGATTTCTATGGGATGGTTTACGCAGACGATGGATAGTAGAGAATGGTTGTCACACGTTTACGTGTTGGCCTGCTCATATTGAGATGCGGGTGCCGGTATGCCCCGTAATCCATTTGTTCTACTGTTTAGCGGACTGTGAGTATCCTCTAGAAGTCCGGGTGCGACAAATGGTATCAGAGCCTGTCTGCCTGTAGGATCCCTTTTACTGGTCGCAGTTGAGTCTAGAAACTATTTTGTAGCTATATAGGAAAAATGAAATGTGAGAGTAGGAATTCTGTTATTTTATTTCTTTCCCCACCCACCCTCCCTTTTTCTAGTAAGGAAGTGCAACGTTGTTTTCTCTCCTCACCTAAACTTTCAAGTTAGGATTTCACGTATCCTGGTTTCTCTAGGATAGTTATATCTACTAGACCATAGGAATGGAGGTGGTTGTGACATGATTTATCATGTTGCCTACTCACGATTGAGAACGGAGGCGTGTAAGCCCCGGAAGCAGATCCTCTATTCCTTAAGCAGTAGATATTTATCCTTTAGAAGCCCGGATGGGTATTTCCGTAGTACCGCAGGAGTGTTTGGTCTCGTGTTTCCCGATGTTGCTTCGATATCCTGTTCTTCTCAACATCCTTTTCGTCCGTTGAAACCTTGTTGTTGCTTTCCACTTCAGTTCTTCTACCGGCGTCTAATCAAAACTTCCCCGATCATCTGCAAATGGATCTCAGGTTCTACCCGCAGGTGGTTCGTATGACTCGTTGCGAGAGCACTGCCGGCTATCCGGAGATGCTGAGAGACATGGTCACTTTTCTGGGTTTCCGTTGGGCACCAGAGTACCAGGTCTACGAGCAGCAGCGAGAGTTTGACCAGACCTACTGCCAGGCTATCGTCTACATTCTGTCAGATGATGGCATGAGCGTAGTCCACCGCTACGAGGGAGTAGGTTCCACAGTGGATATGGCTGTGCAGCAGGCAGCTTATGTGAGTCTCACCGTCCTTCGTGCTGACTACTGGGGATTTGACGATTCTATCTATCGCCACATCCCCCGTGGTTACATCACTTCGGAGGGAGCTCACTTCACTCTCTACGACAACTTGGATGTCTACGAGCATGATAACTCCAGGCTGCACACCACCGCTCAGTTTGTGAGGCACAGTGACGCAGTTGCCAGCACACTATCTCAGGAGTTGGCTTCAGTTAGAGAGCGGCTCTACCTTGCTTTGACTCGTCTGGCGACTTACACCACAGACTTTGTTGGAGACGAGCGCTTTGCACGTTTCGATCAGCCAGTTGGACGTCGTCTACCAGATGCTGGAGGTTACGAGCCGATCAGAGGTCCACTCCTCAACCTTGGTGCTAGTTACACTGGGATTCCACGCTTTGGAGCACATGGAGTCGACGCTATGTACTTCACCACACCTAGAGTCGCTCTCAGACCACGTCAGATCTATGTCGATCGTCGTTCTACCTACTTTCGTGGGCGTGCTCCTCACCATACCTCTCGCCGTACTCCTAGTCGCCGTCCTGCGTGATGAGCATGGGAGTACCGATGTATCCATTCTTAGCTATGTTTAGTTATCCTTTGGCATTCGAACCATTTATGGTGTGTTGGATATTCTGATGTATTTGAACATGTGATGATGTACCTGTTGGTTATCTATTCATGCGTCGGAATTCTCTCTTTCGGTTTCCAAGTCTATCCTTTTCTATTGTTGTGCTAAAATGCATTTCCATTCAGGATGCCGCCAACAAGGAACAACCCGCCTGAGCCACCGCCAATCACGGAGCTGTTGACTCAGATGACCCAAGTCATGGCACAGATGGCCCAGTTTCAGACTAATCAGCACAACAACCAGACGGCTCCACGAGTCAGCATCAAGGAGTTCCTCAGTCTGGGTCCGAGAGCTTTCGTGGCCACACGCGAGCCTCTGGACGCTGATGACTGGATCCGTGAGATAGCTAAGGCTCTGGAGATTGCTCACGTTGCTGAGGAAGACAAGGTCAAGTATGCCTCCTATCTGCTGAAGGGTCAGGCAGCTACTTGGTGGGAAAACTACCAGGCCATGAGAGCTGGCTTTCCAATCACGTGGGGTTGTTTCAAGGAAGCCTTCCTGAAGCACACATTCCAGATGGTCTCATGGAAAGGATGCGTGAAGAGTTTTGCTCACTCAAGCAGGGCAAGCTGGACGTCATCGGCTATCAGAGTGAGTTCAATCGCCTCGCTCGTTACGCTGGTGATGAGGTGTCCACTGAAGCTAAGAAGATGGCAAGGTTCCGCAGAGGTTTTAACCCGGAACTCAAGTATGCCCTCACAAACGTCAAGGCCAACAACTTCGAGGATCTCGTTAACACCGCGCTCAATGAAGAAAATGGGCGCAAGGCGTTCGAGGAGTCTCGCAAGCACTCGCGTGAGGGTGGTTCCTCCTCCAACATGACCACCCCTCCGCAGAAGCGCCGCATCTGGGTGCCAAATGGTGCTGTCACTCGGGCTCCATATGCCCAAGCTTCTCCAGGCTTCGCTCCCCGCCCACCCAACCCTGTTCAGATGCATGATCCAAGGGCTTCAATGGGGCAGCCAAGGCCAGGGCCTCCTCGTGTCCTCACTTGCTACAAGTGCAAGCAGACGGGGCACTACGCTGACAAGTGCACGCAGAGGCAGCTACCTCCACCACCACCTCGTCCCAACACAAACCAGACAATGGTGCGCGCTCCCCCGCCTAAGGCCTTCAACTCCAACAACAGGCCTGTCGGGAGGACCGCAAGGGTGAATCATGTCAAGATCGACAAAGCTGAGGAAGCTCCTGACGTCGTTCTCGGTACATTTCCCGTAAACTCTAATCCAGCTAAAGTGTTGTTTGATACCGGAGCATCACATTCTTTCGTGTCAAAGATCTTTGCGACAGCAATTAAACTCCCTTTTGTTGGTTTGGGTTCCCCGCTAGTGGTAAACTCCCCTGGAGCAACTATGCAAACGTCCAAGATCAGTCACAGAAATCAAATCCAAATTGGAGGCCACATATTCCTTGCTTCTCTCATACTGCTTGGCAATTCTGACATTGATGTCATTCTTGGTATGGATTGGCTGAAGACCAATAAAGCAAGGATTGACTGTGCTCAGAAGTCAATAACTCTGTCCCACCCTTCTGGCCAGATAGTCTATTCTCCAAATGAATCAAGTTCCATTCAGTTGTGCAACCTCGATGCAAAACCTCTACCTTCACTTGAAAATGTTCCGGTGGTTTGCGAATTCCCTGACGTCTTTCCAGAAGAGTTGCCAGGGATGCCTCCAGACAGAGCAGTTGAGTTCGTGATCGAACTTGAGCCAGGTACTGCTCCAATCTCTAAGCATCCTTACAAGATAGGAACTCCCGAGCTGAAGTTGTTGAAGGAACAAATTGATATGTACATGGAAAAAGGTTACATTCAACCTAGTTCCTCGGCTTGGGGTTGCCCAACTCTGTTCGTTGCGAAGAAGGATCACACAAAGAGACTCGTTGTTGACTATCGTCCTCTTAACGAGAAAACCATCAAAAACAAGTATCCAATTCCTCGTATTGATGATCTTTTTGATCAACTTGCTGGAGCCTCAATATTCTCCAAGTTGGACTTGAGAATGGGTTACCATCAAATAAAGATCAGAAAAGAGGATATTCCAAAAACAGCCTTCACCACTCGCTACGGTCTATATGAATTCACCGTCATGTCCTTTGGTCTCACCAATGCACCGGCGACATTCTCTCGACTCATGAATTCTGTTTTCCACGAATACCTCGACAAGTTCGTTGTGGTATATCTTGATGACATTCTTGTCTACTCAAAATCCGAGGAAGAGCATGAAGAACATCTTCGTATCACGCTCATGAAACTTCGCGAGCATCCTCTATATGCCAAGTTCTCCAAATGTGAGTTCTGGATTCCAGAAGTTGCTTACTTTGGTCATGTCATCTCTGCCAAGGGCATAGCCATTGATCCAGAAAATGTTAAAGCAATTGTTGATTGGAAGCCTCCAAAGACGGTGAAGCAAGTAAGAAGTTTTCTTCGCTTGGCTAGCTATTGCCGTCGTTTCGTCCAAAACTTCTCCAAGATTGCCAAACCTCTCACTGATCTCACAAAGAAGGACAAGAAGTTCGTTTGGTCTCCACAATGTGATGAAAGTTTCAATCTCCTGAAGACTAAACTCACTTCTACACCAGTTCTGGTTGGCACAGATCCTACCAAACCTTTCCAGATATTCTGTGATGCTTCTCTCCAAGGTCTAGGTGCAGTTCTTATGCAAGAACGTCAAGTTGTGGCTTATGCTTCACGTCAGTTGAACGCACATGAGCTCAATTATCCCACTCATGACCTGGAGCTTGCAGCAGTTGTGTTTGCCCTCAAGAAATGGAGACAATACTTGTTGGGTAATCGCACTGAAATCTTTTCCGATCATAAGAGTCTGAAGTACATCTTCACTCAACCAGATCTAAACCTCAGACAAAGGAGATGGATTGAAAAGATCAAAGACTTTGATCTTACCATTTCTTACACTCCAGGCAAGGCTAATGTTATGGCCGATGCTCTTAGTCGCAAGTCGTATTGCAACAATCTCATGATCATGGAAAGCCAACCTCCTCTTCATGAAGAATTTCAGAAGCTCAATCTTGGTCTTGTTCCTCAAGGCTATCTTGCAAACTTGACAGCCAGTCCAACTCTCGAGGACTAGATTCGTTCTGAACAACTTTGTGATGATGAAATCAAGAAGATGGTAGAACACATCAAAGAAGGCAAGGAAAAATTTAAGTCCTTCTCAATTGATGACAAGGGAACTGTGTTCTTCGAAGGACGCATTGCAGTTCCTCAAGTTCAAAGTCTCAAAGATGTCATTCTCAAGGAGGCTCATGAAACTCCTCTCTCCATACACCCTGGAAGTACAAAGATGTACCAGGATCTCAAGACACTGTATTGGTGGCCTGGCATGAAACGTGAAATTGCTCAATACGTTTCTGAATGCGACTTTTGTCAACGTGTTAAGGCAGTTCATCAGAAAACAGCCGGTCTTCTCCAACCTCTGAAAATCCCTGAGTGGAAGTGGGACATGATTGAAATGGACTTCGTCACTGGTTTTCCAAAGTCCAAGAAGGGCAACGATGCAATCTTCGTTGTCATTGATCGACTCACTATAGTAGCTCACTTCTTTCCTGTCAAAGAGACAATCTCAGCTAGCCAGTTAGCAGAGCTCTACACAGCAAAGATTGTTCCTCTTCATGGTGTTCCATTGGAAATAAGCTCAGACCGTGGAAGCATCTTCACTTCTCATTTCTGGAAAAGCTTTCAAGAAGCATTGGGCACAAAACTTCTGTTCAGCACAGCTTATCACCCTCAGTCTCAAGGGCAAGTCGAAAGAGTCAATCAGATTCTCGAGGATATGCTCCGAGCATGTGGTCTCTCTTTTGGCATGAAATGGGAGGAATGTCTTCCATATGCTGAATTCTTCTACAACAACAGCTTCCAGGCAAGCCTAGGCATGGCACCATTTGAGGCTCTCTATGGCCGCGGATGCAGGAGTCCAATCAATTGGTCTGGAGCTGGTGAACGTTCACTCTTAGGCCCTGACATTGTTAAGGAAGCCGAAGAGAGAGTTCGCATCATTCGTGACAATCTCAAGATTGCTCAGTCTCGTCAGAAAAGCTACTATGACAGCAAGCACAGGGATATGATCTATGCACCTGGTGACAAAGCATATCTCAGTGTAACTCCCCTCAAAGGCACTCATCATTTTGGTGTCAAAGGAAAGCTTGCACCAAGATACATTGGTCCTTTCAACATTCTCTCAAGGCGTGCAGAAAATGCCTACCGTCTTGAACTTCCAGAAAAGCTATCCAAGGTGCACGATGTGTTTCACGTGTCACAGCTCAAGAGGTGCTTCAAAGATCCAGATCGTGTAGTTGATCATGATTCCATTGAACTGCAAGAAGATCTCTCTTATGAGGAGCACCCTATTCGTATCCTCGATGAGACCGAGCGCAAAACTCGCAACAAGAGCACCAAGTTCTTGAAAGTGCAGTGGTCCCATCATTCCGATAAAGAGGCAACGTGGGAGACCGAAGAGGATCTTCGCAAGAAGTATCCGGTCCTTTTCTCTTCTCAGTAGGAATCTCGGGGCGCGATTCCTTCAAGGGGGGCGTTTTGTAACATCCCAAGTATGAAAACATCCATTAGAATGTTTGCTCTCTGTTATTTTATGTTTTGCATCATGACATCATAAGCATTGCATTTGTTTTGCATTTGTTTTCATTTGTTTTCCTTTTGTTTTCTATTTGAATTTTCAAATCAAATTTCAAATTTTGTTTCATACTTGTTCTGTTACAAATTTTCAAATGAAAATTTCAAACCCAAACATCATTTTTTTTCCATTAAAGTTGGAAGATCAAACCATTAACTTGCTTAAGTTAAATAATCTAATTAATTCAAATTTCATTCAAAATTCAATTAAATTTCCAAAGAGCAACCCTTTTGAAATTTATGAAAATTACAAAACACTCCAATCATTTGTTTCAAATAAACTTGAAATTAAAAACTTTTAAATGGCTTAAGTTTCAATTATTCATTTAATATCAATTTCACTCAAATTCAAATGAAATACAAACAGCAACCAAAAGTTGAAATTTTGAAAAAACAAACTTAGCACAGTTGGGTTTTGTAAATAACAAGATATAAAAATTTATCATCAAATTTTAAACCCCCTAAAAACCTTCCTTTTTCTTCCTTTTCTATTTCTGCAAAAAAAAATAGTTTCATTAAACAGAAAAAAAAACAGAGGGGAGAGGCAGGCCAGTGGGCTGAGCCCAGCCCACCAGCCACGGCCTGGTACCCCCTCGTCCCTTACCTGTACGGCGCGCATCGCCGACGCCCACGTCGACTGTACGGCGGAGGGAACGGCTAGGAGACGCCCTCCTCCTCCTTTTAAGCTCCATGCCCGAGGGCTCCTCCCGTGCCCTAGCCTTCTACTTCATCTCCCTCGCGCCGCCGTCGCTAGTTCTTCCTCCTCCCTCCTCTGCACCTCTCTGTATCTGAACACCACCGCCACCGCAGCTGAACTACGGCGATCGCCGTCGACATGGCTAGCCTCCGCGCAGGTTGAGCACGGGGATCGGTCCCCCGTACTCCCACCTCTCTCCTCGCCACCTCAGCAAGGCCTGAGAGGGACGGGATCATCGCCGCCATCCACCTCGCTGTCGCCGCCGTCGTCGACAACCTCCTCCCGAGCACCTCCCCCTATGATTCTCCCCGGTGAGCATCGACCCCTTCCATCTCTCCCTCTGCATCCACGTCGCGTGCACGCCCACAGCAACCTTGCACGCGAGCAGCTGCACCGCAGCGACGATCACCGGTGGCGGCCGTCCGCTTCCGTCAGAGATTCAGTTAACTGAATTTTTATTCAGTTCAGTTAACTGAAGCTCATACCCCCCGCGCCTCCTCCCCTGTCAGCAAACGCGCAACAGCGCAGTGGCAGCAGCACTGCACGCGCATGCCCGCGGCGTGGGTTTGAGCCCCCGCCCGCGCGGATTAATCCCCAATTTTTTGCCTTTGCCACGCGGGCTGCGTAGGCCCACCTGCCAGTGGCCGTGGTGGCCACGTAGGCCCACACCCGCGTGCCACGCATCGCCAGCTGGGCACTGGCCCAAAGGCCAGTGACCCAGGGGTCGTTCTGCTGGGTAGAAAAGGTTCCCAGGGACCTAATCTGAAGTTTATTTTCGCACTTAGGCCCCTGGACCAATCTGTATGCTTTTAAAATTACAGTTTAGCCCACAAATTTCAAATTTGAATATCTTTTGCAAATCAAATCCAAATAATATAAATAAAATATGTATTCTGCACCAAATTCAATTCTCTACCTGTTTAAATCATTTGTTTTCTGTTTTGAACATTTCAAATGTTTTCAAAATTCAAATTCAAACAACTCATTTCAAATTTGGTTAAATTTATAACTAATTCAAATTTAATTTAAATGGCACATATAAAATATGTTTTCCATGCAAAATTGAACCACCTTTTCAAATATAAACTTTGTTTCATGGTTTGAATAATTAAAATGGATTAGAGAATTTAAACCTTGTTTAATTCATTTAAAATTGCTAAATTCATAACTTGGTCAAATTAAATTCCTTTTGAACAAATAAAATGTGTTTTCAAACCAGAAAAGTATAATCTTTTCAAATATGAATTTTATTAAATGTTTTGAACAAATAAAAATTCAAATAAATTCAAACTTGAATTAAATTCATTTAAATCTTGTTTAAACTTGTTTAATTCATAATTAATTCATTTTAAATCCTTATTCAACAAATGAAACATGTATTCCACCTAAAATTTTGTGTTCTTTCCAAATATGAATTTTGTTATTTATTTTGAACAATTAAAATTGGTGGAAACAACAAATGCTTGTGTAACTCCTTTAAGAAGCCAAATTCCATAACTTAAGAAATAATTTTCCAAACTTGGTAAACAACATTTCCATTTGAATCTATTGTTGTTTTCGCATTGTTTTCCTCATCCATACATCATCCTAAGCAACATACACATGATGATTAGTTGTAGCTCATTTAATCCAACCTAAATTCATGGGCTTTCCATATGCAATCAAAATTGCATATGGGTCCATTTAAACATGTTACCATGTCAATTAGCTTATTTTGATGCATCAATTAAATTGTCATGCATCATCCCATGATTGTGCATTATGCCATGTTATTGATTGTTTGTCTCTCTGCGTTGTTTGTTTGCTTCTTCTCGGATAGGCGACGACGCTGAGACAGACGAGGTTTACGACACTACTTCTGAGGAGTTAGCCCAGTACCAGGCTACTGAGTTTGCAGGCAAGTATTCACTCACCTGAACCATTGTGACCTTTCCACAGTGGATATCGATACTTTTCGTTGTCTATTCTGCTAGCCCTAAGATTCGTTGCTTCTGTTCGATCCTATCACATGTTATCCGGTAACCCTGATATAGCCTCACCTCCACACCTATAACCCCATTGCTTGTTGCATGTGTCTTACTAGCATGCTTAGGGTTGTTACTGCTCGAGTCTGTTGTCCGTTACTTCTTTTACCATATTTATTATGTTCTGGGGCTCGATGTTAATCAACAACCTGTTAATGTTTGAGGTAATGCTAATTTGATGATAAGGCACCGGCAGGAGGCCGGGTATGGTTTTGAGGCCTGCTAGTGTCGAACTCAGGAAAAGTCTTTGTCCTCTGGATCCATGTTGAGCGCGCTAACCGCATGTGGGAAGCGTGTATGGGCGCCCCCCGCAACTCTGATTCGATTCGCATCTCGTCCAAATCGCCACACTTAGTTCGGGCTTTCCATTTGATGCACTCATGTGCAGGTACGAACCCGAGGCCAGGGTGGAAACTTTTGTAGTCGGCATTTAGGGCGGCGTGGTCTTCCAGTGCTATGAGGGTCCCCCTTTTCTTCGTGGGGGCTCGATTAGCCGCGCACGCACAGCACGTGGTTCTTTGGGCTTGATGCGAAGAAGAGTTGGGTTGTGTTGAGTGCTTCGCTTGGTGGAAGTGCATTTCCAATCTGGCGGGGTATTCTTACGTGTACGGCCAAATTGGTGCACCCCTGCAGGGTTAAATCTTCTCGAGAAGCCGTGTTGTCCGCGGTTATGGATGACTTGGTGATAGGGCTGGCTAACAAGGATTAGACAACTTACATCTAACTAATGATAACATGACTAGTAATAGGCTTATTGACACAATAACTGGAACTTTCACTAATCCAACTGTGCGAGTTATTCTCGGATTGCTTCTTTGGATAAGGGGCGAGATCCAGGATGGGTTTGTTTGAGGTTAGTGGTAGTTGGTTACGATACGCTATCTTATCCCTCTCTTTTAGCCGGATGTTGTAGCGTGTTTCTGTAGTTGGTTAGAGCAGCCTGCTGCCGCACTTTTGTATTACCTATTCTTCCGTTGAACCCAAAGCATCTGTACTTGGTGTTGCCGGGTACACTTTGGTATCTTGTGAGTCTTGCTTGCCAGTACTTGTCTGTACTGACCCCTTTGGGGCTGTGGTTTCCGCAGACTACGTTTCCGAGGATCCCCATGGTGGCTACTACGTGGAGTATGACGAGGCTGCTGACGAGTAGATAGCGGACCCGGGCAGGATCTGAGACGTCGTGGATGGGCTCCGTCTTTTCGTTTCCGGCCTCTTAGGCCTATTTGGATCTTGTCTGTACTCAGACACTTTGGATGCTTCCGCTGTGTTGTAATGATGAATTGTTGGGACATGTGTCCTCTGGATGATTTATTTGCTATCTCTGCTCTAGTGAGAGCTATTTGCAACTTATTTCAATATTTTGTGTCTTAGAGATATGTTGTGATATCACTTGTTCAAATGCCATTGACGTACCATGTGTGTATGTTATGAAGTACGTCAATGGAAGTAGTCGGATTTCTATGGGATGGTTTACGCAGACGATGGATAGTAGAGAATGGTTGTCACACGTTTACGTGTTGGCCTGCTCATATTGAGATGCGGGTGCCGGTATGCCCCGTAAGCCATTTGTTCTACTGTTTAGCGGACTGTGAGTATCCTCTATAAGTCCGGGTGCGACACACATCCTCCATCCGTCACGTTTCTGTCACTCGAGCACAGATGAAAAGGAGGCATGGACCCACTATCGAGCATAAATACTCCCTCTTGGAGTTACTAGCATCTACTTGGCAAGAGCATCTACTAACAACGGAGAGCATGCAAGGTCATAAATAACATAAGCATGAAGGTAACACCATAGATCGATAATCAGAAGACAGAGCATTCATCATTCATCAGATCGCAGCAAACACATCATGTAGCATTACATAAAGATGATCTTGATCATGTTTGGCAGGTCACAAGATCTAAACATGAGGCACAAAGAGGAGAGAACAACCATCTAGCTATGGCTATGGACCCATAGTCCAGGGATGAACTACTCATGCATCACCTCGGAGGAGGGCATGGTGGGGTAGACCCATCCGGTGATGATTTGCCCCTCCAGCAAGTTGCTGGGGAGAGCTCCAGAACCCTCCCGATCTCAGGATGACGGTGACGGCGGCCTCGGGTGTTTCTCGGGTAAAAGTGGTATATATTTAGGGTTTACGTCTCGGGGGGATTATATAGGCGAAAGGGAACAAAGCGGCCCCACACCACCCCCTGACGCGGCCAAGGGGGGCGCGATGGTGTGGGCCCCCTGAGCCCCCCCCCCTCTGTGTCTCTTCAGGACTCTGTGGAACCTCCGGGATTTCTAAGACTTCCGGGCTTCGAATTTTCCAGTTCCGAGAATATTTCTAGAATAACTTTTCTAAAACTAAAAACAGCAGAAAACATGGAACTGGCTCTGTGGCATCTTGTCAATAGGTTAGTCCAGAAAATCGATAAAACTGACATAAAGTGTATAGAAAACATGTGGGAAACAATAAGAAAACAACATGGAACATCAGAAATTAAGGATACATTTATGACGTATC
Organism: Alopecurus myosuroides; assembly: GCA_028641055.1. Classification (NCBI taxonomy): domain Eukaryota; kingdom Viridiplantae; phylum Streptophyta; class Magnoliopsida; order Poales; family Poaceae; genus Alopecurus; species Alopecurus myosuroides. The sequence goes on along the minus strand of CM054058.1, from coordinate 295,840,276 downwards.
AACATCCCCAAGCTTAGTTCTGAATCGTCCTCGAGTAGGTAAACGATAAAAACACAATAATTTCCCATGTGACATGCTACCAACATAAACTTGATTATCATAATGTAAAAGCATAAGTAAGCAGAGATCAAAGAACTTAAACACAAACATGATAAATAAAACTTTAATAATAAAGCATAGCAATCACTTTGCATCATGAGAAGTAACTCAAATAAGAGATCATGAATAACAATGCAAAAAAAGATATACATTTGTTTCAAGTATAGAGAAAGCATGTCAAAGTGATATTTCGCTAGTCCTTAAGAGTGGGGCAAAACATAAATGCCAGGACACCTTCAAAGTTCACGACGAAGACTAGAACACATAATTAGAGAACTAGCAGTAACACATAATGAATCAATTAATAATGTTTCTGGGACAAATGCACATAAAACTCAGAATGAAAAAAATGCTCTCTCAACTGTGCATAAAGTTAGAAGATGGTGACTAAACATAAAAGTAAAAGAAAGGCCCTTCACAGAGGGAAGCATGGATCACTCATGTGCTAGAGCTTTTTATTTTATTAAACAGAGGTATAAAAACTTGACACTCCTCCCAACCATCTTTCACAAACCATGGCTAACCGAATCCTTGGGTGCCTGCCAACAATCACATACCATGGAGGAGTGTCTATATTTTAAGAGAGGTGTATGCATATGTCAACAAATGGTAAACATAAAATATAGTACGTCACAAGCCAACTAGAGTTCAGAAGAGCGGCTCCCATAGAAGGACACATCTGGGTCGAAGGAATCCCCCTTTCTCTTTTGTTTACACAACTATGCTTTGACTGATAAATCAGGGGAAAAAATAGTGAATAAATTTGTGTTACTAATTTGGGGCTAGGCACCCCGCTGCCAGCTCTTCTTTCATTGGATAAGCGGATGAAGCCACTAGTCTAGGGTGTGAAAGTCCAATCAACAAGTGAGATAAAGATCTCTATTTACGTCCTCATGAGCTAAAACGGGAGCACAAAACAAGAGTAATTTTGAAAGTTTTAAAGGAAGCACATGAGCAATTTACTTTGGAGTGGCGGTTAAATACCACATGTAGGTAGGTATGGTGGACACAATGGGAAAACTTTGGTTTTAGGGAGTTGGATGCACGAGTAGAGCTCATACTCAGTACAGGTGGAGGCTAGCAAAAGACTAGGAGCGACAAATCAAGAGAGGATAAGAGCCATAATCATGCATAGAGACATAAACATAATTAATCAAAGGATAAGTGGTACCTCAAGTTCAATGATAATGGAGGCTATTCGTGACTGGTTCATAGTCATAAACATGGTGTGAGAATGCGCCAAGTCAACCAAATAAAACATTCAAAGGAGAACACCACAAATTTAGGCTTCAATATGACAAGAACAACTCATGATTCTTTCAATGGGATATTAAACACTCTCATATATTTGAGGCTAATCATGCTACTCAATAACCACAAGGCTTTAAAACTAACATAACATCTAGCATGATATGAAAAAATTGTAGCCACAGTCTATACAAGCTTCTGCTAGCACTGTTTAAAAGTCTACCTCAAGCAGCAGGTTCTTTTCCCAACAAGCACCATACAAATCATGCTTTAACAAAAATTCTCTACATGCTACAGAAAGCAAACATGAGAGGACTCACATAACACTACTAAAACTAACAGATCTGAATAAGAGATGCAAAGAAAACGAGAGCTAAACAGGAATTTTTGTAGTAACTAGAAGAAAAACTAAGAATACTAGCATGACAAGTATTCAAATGAAAAAGCAGAGCGTGTATCTCTCCCAAACAAAGAATTCTAGGATCCAACTTTATTATTGCAGAAAGGAAAACAAAAGAAAAACAAACAGACGCTCCAAGCAAACCTCATATGATGTGACCGAATAAAAATATAGTTTCACGAGAAGTGACCTGATAGATAGTTGACGAAGAAGGGGATGCCTTGGGAATCCCCAAGCTTATATGCTTGAGTCTTCTAAAAATATGCTTGGATGAACCACAGGGGCATCCCCAAGATTTGACCTTGCACTCTTCTTGGTCATATATATCACCTCTTCTCTTGACCCTTGAAAACTTCCTTCACACCACACTCAAACAGTAATTCACATTGGAGGGTTAGTGCCACAAATAAAAATCCATTGGTTCTGTATGGAACAAGTTCTATTGATACTTTTAAACATTAGCTACAGACACATATGTTTCGTGAAGCACATAAATCCACTTGACATCGCAAAAGAGCAAATGCAAGAAAAATGACAGAATCTGTCAAAACCAGAACTGTTTGTAAAGACTAATTTTTTTGAGGCACTTACATTGATCAGATCGAAAAACTTAAAGAATGAAAAAGTTGTGGAATTAGTTGAGGAATAAGAACAAATAATTTCAGATCATTCTGATCTTCCAGAATTTTATACGTTTTTTTTACGGTGGACAACATAAATCTGTTTCCTACGCAGAAATCCGAAAACCAACTCCAACTCTCGTCAGAAACCTTACTTGGCAGTACTAAAACATGAAAAGAAAGATACAAAGAAGTTTCTACAGAATTATAAAACCCCTTGAATCAAAGAAAAAATAGAAAAACAAAGAAAAAATATAACCATGGGTTATCTCCCAAGAAGTTCTTTTCTTTAACGCCTTTTAGCTAGGCACAGAAAAGTGGAATCAAGTATTTACTAGTGAAGAAGCATCCAAATTGTAACTTGTTCGAATAACAGAATCAAAAGGCAACTTCATTCTCTTTCTAGGACTGTGCTCCATGCCTTTCTTGAGTGGTAACTGACACTTAATATTCCCCTCTTTCATATCAATAACACAACCAACAGTTCTAAGAAAAGGTCTTCCCAAAACATTTGGACAAGAAGCATTGCATTCAATATTCAAGACAACAAAATCAACATGGACAAGAGTATTATTAACCATGATAATAACATCGTCAACTCTCCCCAAAGGTTTCTTTCTAACATTATGAGTAAGACAAATATCCAAATAACAAGGTTCCAATGGTGGTAAATCTAGAATATCATAGAGTTTCTTGGACATAACAGAGATAATAGCACCAAGATCACATAGAGCATTGCAATAAAAAACATTTACTTTCATTTTAATAATAGGTTCCCAACCATCATCTAGCTTCCTAGGGATAGAGGCTTCACATCTTAATTCATCTTCTCTGATTTGCATGAGAGCATTTGTAATATGTTTTGTGAAAGCCATATTCATAGCACTAGAATTAGGACAACTAGCAAGCTTTTGTAAGAACTTAATTACTTCAATTATGATGCAATCATCAAAGTCAAGATCATTTTTATCAAAGATAATGGGACCTTTGTCTCCCATGTTTCTAAAAAATTTTCAGCACTTTTATCATGAACATTTTTAACAGTTTCAGGCAGTTTTGCAATTTTACTAGCAGAAGTGGGAGTGTTTCCAACACCAACTACTTTACCATTGATAGTAGAAAGCTTTCTAGCATGAGAAGCTTCAGTTTTACTAGTGGTGGTAATGGTGCAAACATTAGCTATATTATTCTTTCTAGCTATTTCATCTTCTCTTTCCCATCTAGCATGCAATTCAGCTAACATTCTAACATTATCATCAATTCGAATTTGGATAGCATTTGTAGCAGCAAAAGGATTCTCATCTATGGTTTCAGTTTTAGCGGTCATTCTATTAATCAAAGAAGATTGAGCTTCAGACATGGAAGAAATTGAAGTTTCAGCATGCGCAATTTTAACTTGCAATCCAGATATTTCTCTATTTAAACTCTCAAGTTGATAGCTGAAATTTTTAGCATAGCAGATTGTTCTTCCATGGTTTTAGTAAATAATTTATTTTTCTCATATTGTTTTTGTATAAAGTCTTTAGTGGCTCTTTCAACTTCTGAAATTCTTTCATTAGACATTCCAGTTCTATCATTATTACCACTAATAAAAGGATATGGCATATAATTGTTGCTACCAAAATTATTCCTATAAGCATTGGTGTTGAAATTATTATTTTTAATGAAGTTCACATCAACATGCTCTTCTTGAGCAACCAAAGAGGCTAAAGGAACATTATTTGGATAAATAGGAGCACGACCATTTACGAGCATAGACATAATAGCATCAAGTCTATCATTCAAAGAGGAGGTTTCTTCAACAGAATTTACCTTCTTACCAGTTGTAGCTCTCTCAGTGTGCCACTCAGAATAATTTACAATCATATCATCAACAAGATTTGTTGCTAACCCCAAGGTGATGGATATAGAGGTTCCTCCAGCAGTTGAATCCAGAAGGTTTCTTGAAGAAAAATTCAGACCTGCATAAAAGGTTTGGATGATCATCCAAGTAGTCAGTTCATTAGTGGGACAATTTTTTACTAAAGATTTCATTCTTTCCCAAGCTTTAGCAACATTATCATTATCAAGTTGTTAAAATTCATAATGATACTTCTTAAAGATATAATCTTAGCAGGAGGATAATATTTTCCAATGAAAGCATATTTACACTTAGTCCAAGAATCAATACTATTTCTAGGCAAAGATAGCAACCATTCTTTAGCTCTTCCTCTCAAAGAGAAAGGAAACAGTTTCAGTTTAATAATATCCCCATAAACATATTTATATTTTTGCATCTCACAAAGTTCAACAAAATTATTAAGATGGGCAGCAGCATCATCTATACTAATACCAGAAAATTGCTCTCTCATAACAAGGTTTAACAGGGCCCGTTTCATCTCATCAAAATCAGTAATAGGAGTAGGTGGAGCAATAGGTGTGCTAATAAATAATTCTTGTTGGTGCTAGTAAAGTCACACAACTTAGTGTTCTCAGGAGTAGTCATTTTAACAAGACAAAAAACAGGAATAAAACTACAACTAGTATAAGAACTAATTTTTTTGTGTTTTTATGAAGAGGAGCAAACAAGACAAAATAAAATAAACTAAGCAAAACAAAAACAAAGCAAAGAGATTGGAAGTGAGAGACTCCCCTTGCAGAAATTCTCTTCCTCCCCAGCAACGGCGCTAGAAAACTTGTTGATGGCTTTAATGCCCTCGTTGGTAAACCCCAATAGAAAGGTTGTGAAGAGTGTAGCAGCAAGTTTTCCCTCAGAAAAGAAACCAAGGTTGAATCGAATAGTAGGAGGACAAGCAATCTCTGAAGGTTGATGCAGCTGAGGTGGCAGGGCGCACTACCGGTTCAGCAGCAACGTGGATCCTACACAACATAATGAAATCACTCTATCCCAACGAAGCAGTTAGGTTGTCAATCTCACCGGTTTTGCTGAACACAAAGAGGTTAAGCATGTGGTGTGGAAAAAAGTAGGAAAACTGTAGGAAAAGTATGAGAGAAGTATGAAAGCGGTATGCAAGCAGTAGGTGTTTTATCAGTATGACGAAGAAGGACCGGGGTCCACAGTTCACTAGTGGTGTATCTCCATGAAAGATAAATAATATGTGTGGTGAACGAATTACAGCTGGGCAATTGACAGAAATGAAGGCTGCAGCGTAGTGCATATGCAAGACATAAAGATTACCATGTGACTCATGCGGGCATTCCAACAAGATACATAGATCGTTATCCAAATGCATCTATGACTAAAAATCCACCCTTCGAATATCATCCGAACAAACGTCGAGTATTAAGTTGGAAGCAACAGGTAATCACAGTAAGCAAAGTGTGTAATGTAAAAAAAACATCATCCTTAGACAAAGCATTTTTGTTTTCTCCCTAATGGCAACATCACATCCTCCATCCGTCACGTTTCTGTCACTCGAGCAAAGATAAAAAGGAGGCATGAACCCACTATCGAGCATAAATACTCCCTCTTGGAGTTACTAGCATCTACTTGGCCAGAGCATCTACTAACAACAGAGAGCATGCGAGATCATAAATAACATAAGCATGAACATAACATGATAGATTGATAATCAGAAGACATAGCATTCAACATTCATCAGATCCTAGCAAACACAACATGTAGCATTACATAAAGATGATCTTGATGATGTTAGGAAGCTCACAAGATCTAAACATGAGGTACAAAGTGGATAGAACAACCATCTAGCTAGTGCTATGGACCTGTAGTCCAAGGATGAACTACGCATGCATCACTTCAGACGAGGGCATGGTGGTGTAGACCCCTCCGGTGATGATTTCCCCCTCCGGCAGGGTGCCAGGGAGAGCTCCAGAACCCGCATGATCCCGGGATGACGGTGACGGCGGCCTCGGGTGTTTCTCGGGTAAAGTGGTATATATTTAGGGTTTACATCTCGGGGGGCTCAGGAGTCCCACACCACCCCCTGGCACGGCCAAGGGGGGCGCCACCCTATGGCGTGGGCCCCCTGAGGACCCCCTCCGGGTCTCTTCGGGACTCCGTGGAACCTCCGAGATTTCTAAGACTTCTGGGCTTCGAATTTTCCAATTAGGAGAATATTTCCAGAACAACTTTTCTGAAACTAAAAACAGCAGAAAACAGGGAATTGTCTCCCTGGCATCTTGTCAATAGGTTAGTCCGGAAAATCGATAAAAATGACATAAAGTGTATAACTAACATTTGGGAAACAATAAGAAAACAACATGGATCATCGGAAATTAAGGGTACGTTTATGACGTATCAGCTGCCACCATTGAGAGGGATTGAGCATCAAATTGATTTGATTCCTGGATCATCATTACCAAACCGAGCTCCCTATAGGACAAATCCCCAAGAGAGAAAGGAAATTCAGAAACAAGTACAAGATCTTCTTGATAAAGATTATATTCAAATAATCCTATCTTCTTGTGATGTTCCTGTTATTTTAGTTCCTAAGGTACTTGGCGCATGTGTGTAGATTGTAGAGAAATTAACAACATCACTATTCGTTATCGTCTTCCTATACCACGTTTGGAAGACATGCTAGATGAATTAAGTGGTGTTGTTGTTTTCTCTAAAATTGACTTGCGTAGTGGTTATCATCAAAATAGGATGAAAGAGGGGGGGTGGGTGGAAAACAACCTTTAAAACAAAATTTTGTTTATATGAGTGGTTAGTAACGCCTTTAGAATTAACTAATGCACCTAGTACTTTCATGAGATTAATGAACCATCTTTTGGGTGATTTTATTGGCATGTTTGTGATTTTTTATTTTGAGGACATTCGCATATATAGCCACAATGAACATGAAAACATTGATCATATTAGACAAGTCTTGCATGTGCTAAGAGAAAATAAATTGTATGGAAATTTAGAGAAGTGCACTTTTTGCAAAGATAATGTCATATTTCTTGGTTATGTTGTTTCTAAACATGGGATTGAAGTGGATGAATCTAAAAATGAAGCAATTAAAAATTGGCCAATTCCCAAGAATGTGAGTCAAGTATGAAGTTTTAATGGTCTTGCTAAATTTTATAGAAGATTTGTGAAAGACTTTAGTACTATTGTTGCCCCTTTGAATGATTTCACTAAGAAAGGTGTGAATTTTGAGCGGGGGGTTGCTCAAGATATTGCTTTTGACACTTTGAAAAATAAGTTGATTTCGGCCCCATTGTTGATGCTACCTAATTTTAATAGACAATTCGAAATTGAATGTGATGTTGATGGAATAGTTATTGGAGGTGTGCTAATGCAAGATAAGAAACCTATTGCTTATTTTTATGAGAAATTGCATGGTGCTCCATTGAATTATTCTGTCTATGATAAAGAATCGTATGCACTTGTTAGAGTTCTTGAGGTTTGGAAACATTATTTGTGGCCAAAACATTTATCATACATTCTGATCATGAGGCATTAAGATTTTTAAAGAGTCAATCCAATCTTAATAAGAGACATTCTAAATGGGTAAAATTCATTGAATCTTTCCCATACATTATTAAACACATGAAAGGATTAGATAATGTGGTTGCTGATGCTTTGTCTAGAAAAAACATGTTACTCACTAAATTGGATGTCCAAGTTTCGGGTTTGGAGAGTTTGAAACCACTATATGCTGAAGATAAAATATTTTCTACACCATATGCTAATTTTACTAATGTGAAGGCTTGGGATAAATATCATATACCTGATGGATTTCTGTTTAGATCCAACAAATTATGTATTCCCGAGTGTTCTCTGTGTTTGATGTTATTGCAGGAATCTCATAGTGGTGGATTAATGAGACACTTTGGACATGAGAAAACATTACTTATGTTGGCTAATAATTTTTATTGGGCACATATGAGATGTGATGTTTACAGGTTTGTGCAACGTTGCATCACTTGGAATAAGGCCAAGTCAAAATTGAAGCCCCACGGTTTGTATACTCCTCTACCTGCACCAACTACACCATGGGAAGATATTAGTATGGATTTTGTGCTAGGTTTACCGAGGACTAAAAGAGTACATGATTCTATATTTGTGGTAGTGGATAGATTCTCTAAAATGTCACACTTTATTGCTTGTGACAAAAGCGGCGATGCGTCGCATATTTCTAATTTGTTTTTCAGGGACATAGTGACACTACATGGAGTACCAAGGACTATTGTTTCTGATTGTGACGTGAAGTTTATGAGCTACTTTTGGAAGACATTATGGGGGAAGCTAGGAACAAAGTTGTTGTTTTCAACAACATGTCACCCCAAACAGATGGACAAACAGAGGTGGTTAAACGCACATTATCAACATTGTTGCGAACCTGATCAAGAAAATATGCAGGAGTGGGAGGAGTGTTTGCCACATGTGGAATTCGCATACAGCAGGGATGTTCACTCTACTACTTAGCTTTGACCGTTTGAAGTGATCTATGGTTTTAAGCCCATTACACCACTTGATTTGCTACCACTTCCCATACAAGAGAGAACAAAAATGGAGGCATCAAAGAGAGCTGATTATGTGAAGAAAATACATGAGAAGACAAAAGATGCTATAGAGAAGAAGGGGAAGTATGTGGCTGAAAGAGTAAACAAGAAGAGAAAGGAGGTTCTATTTCGGCCAGGAGACTTAGTATGGGTGCACTTTCGAAAAGACAGATTTCCAAAGTTGAGAAAGTCCAAGTTGTTACCTCAAGGTGCTGGTCCCTACAAAGTGCTTGAGAAAATCAATGACAATGCTTACAAGATAGACCTTCCAGTTGAAGAGTTTGGTGTGAGTAATTCATTCAATGTTGCTGATTTGACACCATACCATGGAGATGACCTTGCTGCGTCGAGGCCGACACCTTTTCTAGGGGGGAGGATGATGAGGACATCCCCAGTTCTTTACCACACAAGGAGGTTGTTATCCAAGAGAAGCCCGATGAAATAAGACTTGGACAATAACAAGATAAGGGGCCAAGTTATTACAAAAACATGTGAATTCACTCCTTATTGACTGTGATGTTTGTGATAGTGAGAATTTTATACTGCCTAAGTCTATGCATTTATGTATGATTGGGGTTATTGATAACACAAACACGGTGGTGGAAAACAACCAATAGGAGCTGGAAAACAAGATGGAGATGCTGGAAAGCAAGAGTACAATGGTGAAAACACATTTACAAGAAGGTCAAAACAAATGTACAAGTGTGGAAAACAACTCCAGGAATGTTCTTCCACACTAAGGAATTGTGAAATAGAACTGTTTTTCCACACTAATATATTTTCCTAGCTTCCCCCATAACCTCCTTGGATAACAACTCTCCGGCTACAAGGTCGAGAGCAGAGCAATGGCTGTTTGATCCTCTACAGAATCCAAAACACATGTTGTAATCAGTAATGTACTGCAGTTGTCCCGCAAAGGGAACTGTCCATTCACCTTCTGTAACATCCCTGTTTTGCTACAATAGGGTGGTGGTGTGCTGTTGGCATCTCATACATGCATGAAAACATTGGTTAAAATTTTGCATTTGGAAATAACAAATGAAATGACCCAAAAACCACTTAAAGTGGTCACCCAAAATTTGTCTTAAAAACAATTTTCAAATTAGATAAACAAAAACATGGTTTGGTTGGAAATTTGATAAGGTTTCCAAAAATTATTTTTGCCAAATTTTCTATTTGCAAAAAGGCCCTCAAAACCCCTGTTTCTGTTCTGTTTTAAAATAGAAAAGGAACTTTCCGCGGTTTTTAGTTTTTCCAGGGGGTGTTGTGAAAATTGGTCATCTTCTTTCTTTGACAGTAGGAGCTCCTGCGTGGCAGGGCCGCCGTCGTTGTATGCCACATCATGCCCGCCTTCCGCAGAGGGATAAGGACACCACGAAGACCCCGTGTCCCCCTCCTTCACCTTCCCCTCGAAGTCCCGCTCTCTCTGCCTCCCAAAGACCTGAAAACCTAACCCTATATCATCGGCCGACATGCCTAGCCGCCATTTGAAGCCACTGATCTACGACTTGGGAGTTCCCGGAGCACCGCACCATCTCCCTCTTCTTCTTCTTCGTGGAGCGAATCGAGCAGGGATGGCCGGAAGTTTCTGCCCCGACCCCATTTCTCTCCAACGTCGGCCAACCTCCGCTGTGACGATTCCGTCCGCTCTGACCCTAGCTTGCTCCATCCAGCTGCTCTTCGAGCTCACGGTGAGCTAATGGTCCTCTCGGACCCCTCCATCTCCCCCCTCTCCCTCTGTTTGGTCCCGCTGCCATGAAACGTTGTCCGCGGCCGCCCCATTGGTCGCCGCCGGTAACTCCGGTGGCCTTTTGGCCAACCGTCACCACCCCCAGCCTCACCGTTGCCTCCCGACGCGATGCAGCAGAGCAATTTGCAAATCGGCCGCACAATCGAGCGATTGCGCAACGGCAGTGCAACACCGGCCAGTTGATGACGTCACGGTGACGTCAGCACGACGTCACCGTGTTCTTTTAAAATTAATTAGAAAAAGAAAATGTTCTGACGGGTGGGGTCCACTGTTTTTATTAATTCCAAAAAATGATTTTAAAATAGAAAATTAATAACTTTTAATCTGTAATTTATAAAAATATAAATAAGGTACCAAAATGTTCAGAAAAATATACTCTATCTGAATATGTCACTTTCATACATGTTTGACAAAGTTAAAAAATGAGCATTATTTAATGTTGTTTAATTCATTTAAAATAGAGAAAATAATTTTTTATTCGATAAAATCAGAAAATTAAAACTTATATACCAAAATGCTCAAAATGAAAAATGCAATCTATTTATGATGTTTTCAAACCCATTTGAGCTTTTAAAATTAGGCTCACTTTCAGAATTGTCCGAGATGCCCCTCCGGGGTCCATTTTGGGCTAATTTCTGTTAAACTGCATAACACACATCCAAACCCTAGCAACCCATTGAACTTGTCTAGGGCTTTATCTCAGTGCATTAACTTGCTCATGCATACATATTGCGCATTGCATCGATGCCATATTTGATTGTTGTTCTCTTTTTCGGTATTGCCCCCCTCGGTAGAACGTGACTCCGAAGAGAAGGCCAGCAATTCCAATGGCGAATACTTGATCCTAACCGACAAGTCAAGCATTTATTCCTGAAGTATTTATCTGGTTTTCTTAAACAAGGCAAGCACAACCTCGTATCTGCTCATATATGGTTTCAAAGTGTTTTGAATCTCGTACTTTGCATTCGGTTCCAAACTATTTGATGTCAGTAGATAGAGTTCTCCTATATACTGCATAGCCAACATAACCTGATCCACTGCACCTAGCAGCTATAGTTTTGTTTGTGCGCGCTTCGCTAAACCATGTGAGTCTTGCTTAGCCATGCCTAGTTGTGATCTGATCCATCCGGTTGATGAATCTGGTCAACGCGTGAATGTACTATGTTAGGTTGTTGTAATTTGAATTATCTTTGATAACGTGACTAATCACGGCATGGATGTGAGGCCACAATGGTTTGTGGAGTTTTTTCCTGTTCATGCCCCTAGGAGCGAGTTCTCGCCTTCGAGCCAAGACTGAGCGTACAGCCACACGTGGCCGATGAACCCCGCCCGGCTAACTAACTTGTTTAACCTTATCCGTGAGCCACGTAGTTTGAGTTTTCCATCTACGTGTGAGTCGGAAAATGTTTTGGAGAAAACTTAGGACGTGACCGGGAGAAGTGATTGACATACACGGATCTTGACCCCGACTCACAGAACAGGTGCCGTCAGGAGGTGGCCAACTCCCTGTTGACGGGGTGGCCCTATTTGGGTTGACTCATGGATATGGTTCGACAAGGTAAAGGATCGACCACCCTCTGTCGTTACTTCCCGGGCTAGTGCTAACCTAGTGGCACTAAGAGTCGGCTGGTACGTGTGGGTAAAGTTGCACACCCTTGCGGGGTTAAATCTTTTCGAAAAGCCATGTCTGCGGTTAAAGACGACTTGGTGACGGATTCTGTGTTCATAGATAACTTGAACGGAATGACTAAAACTTGTTGATAAGGAATGAAGGATGCCTCCTCGGAGATGCCGAGAGTGGTTACCTTGTAGCATGAGGTACCGGAACAACTTGAGGAGGTGATCTTTGAAGCACGAGGTGCTGAAATGATATTGGTGGATTAAAATATGAGATATCAGTAGTTGAGTAGTTTTCTCATCTATTTTCAAAATACTCCATGAGACGTGCTATCTCTTCCTCAACTTGGAAAACAAAGATGGCTTTACGCAAGATAACCTTCATAACTCTTTCTGAAAGAAGCAGATATATAATAGGTTAACTAAGTCTTGTTGAGTACCTCCCGTACTCAGGTTTTCTCAATTTTGGTTCAGGTGAAGTTCTCACACCGGTGGTGCTGATTCAACGTGGACAACGACGAGTAGTTTGGGGTTCCGAGGTAGCAGCCTGGAATCTATGGGCTGGGACATCGCCTTATGTTGTAGCCTCTTAGGCCTTTTGGTTCTTGTTGATTATCAACATAACTTGCCTTCCGTTGTCTGATGTAATGTTGGGTCGTGTGACCTCTGTTTGTAAGCTATACTCTAGTAAGACCTGTTTAATACAACTTTCATGTCTAGAGTGCTTCTTTGACCGGTTGTTGGTTTCGAGCTTATTGTTATACAGTTTTGGCTATGCCTGCATAGTTGTCGCAGTCGAGGGATTGTGGAGCCGATGATCCATTTCCAAGCACGCCTGCCGATGTGATTCGATCTGGGGCTTGGTAACCCCAATAACCCTCAATTGTTGTTGCACTTTCTGGACACATAGCATCTCTGTATAGCTTTGGTCCCTTCAGTTTCATACGATTCGTGGACGCTTTGATATGCATAGTTGGTTATGACTAGCATAGACACAAGGAGTAGTAGTACCGTGGTGATCCGGCATGCATGCCGATGAATCTGGTCTGCCTGCCGTTGTTTGTTGCGGCCGGGGCTCGTAACCCTGAAGCCCTTGTGGGTCCATGACTAGGTGCGCATAACAGTATGTATACCTTTGGGTCCGGGGTCGTGACACCTTCTTTCCGCCATGCCACGGTGGTTATGTCAAAGGTAAATGTTCCTTCGTTATTTGTGGATACCCATATGTTGTTGCCATCCGCGGCTGCGGCAAAAGAGGTTATCATAGTGTGAGTGTAGAGAAACAGAGAGAGGGAGAGGACTCAACGCAATTATTCAGTCGGGTGTGTGAGCTTATATACAACTTGGGGATCGGAATGAGAGCATCATGATGCCATGATCTCCACTACTGTTAGACGTGCGATAGTGGGGTGCGCGTGTGGTTGACTAGGTAAAAAAGCAATACATGCACACACGCGCCAGTATAGATACATACATCGTAATACTCCCGCAGCCATGACGTCGGCTGTCGAGACGCAAAGAGTAGAACGGAACTCATGGAAAATCTCAGCGGGCAATCCTTTGGTCATGAAATCTGCAAACTGCTGGCGCGTGGGGACGTGGAGCACGCGGAACTCGCCCAACGCCACGCGCTCGCAGACGAAGTGGATGTCGATCTCGATGTGCTTGATGCGTCTGTGATGCATGGGGTTCGCAACCATGTAGACGCCCGAGTTGTTGTCGCAGTAGACGAGCGTGGCTTTGGTGATGGGGAGAAACAGCTCGCCGAGCAGTTGCCGGAGCCAGACACACTCGGCGACAGCGTTGGCCACGCCACGGTACTCGGCCTCTACACTGGACCGCGAGACAAGGCGTTTGGAGGACCAAGAGACCAGAGCGTCTCCGAGATAGATGCAATAGCCAGAGGTGGAGCGCCGTGTGTCGAGGCACCCTGCCCAATCCGTGCCAATGTAGATGCTCATGTCGAGTTGTGGCGAGGCGCGAAGATGAAGACCCATGTCGACGGTGCCACATATGTAGCGGAGGGAGCGCTTGATAAATCCGGCATGGCACTCGCGGGGATCATGCATATGGAGGCAGATTTGCTACACGTCATAGGCAATCTCAGAGCGGGTGATGGTCAGGTACCGTAGAGCGACGGCGATGCTGCGGTAGATCGAGGGATCAGCCACACGGGGGCCGTCAGCAGCTCGCAACTTGGCCTTTGTGTTCACGGGTGTGCGAGCAGCATAGCAATTATCCATGGCAGCCCGTCTCGAGGATGTCTTTGGCATATTGCTGCTACGAGAGGAAGAAAACTGTCGGTGTGCGTGTCACACGGATACCAAGGAAGAAGTGGAGTGCGCCAAGGTCCTTCATCGCGAACTCGCTGATGGCTAGGTTGAGACTCCAAGTGCAGAGTGTGTAACTAGTGGCAAGCCTTCTTCCCCACGAGGGTGACTCGAGGGTTTATATCGAACTCTTGGGGAGCCAGTATTTCAGCAGTTGTCTTCCAAGCTTCCTCCAGGATCCTGCAAACAAGTAGAGAATTTTGTGCCCTCAACCTCACCAAGTGGTTGTCAAGCACAAGGTGTGAGACTTCTAAATTGCAATGCAAAACTGAAAGTAAATGTGCAATAATTAAATCTACTACTAAATGCAAATGAGAAAATAAATATGCAATGGATTGTTTTTGTATTTTTGTGATGCAAGTGGTGATGGAGATAATGTAAATTCGAATTGGAGATGCAAGTAAAGTAAAGTGCAAGTAAAGTAAATTGCAGCAAAGTAACTAGAGTGTTTTCTTATATTGAAAATAGGACCGGGGTTCATGGTTTCACACTTGCATTCTCTCAAATAAAGTAGACGGTGGACATAAAGAATTACATGTGAGATTACAATAACATGTTTAACATTTAGTACTTTCATATGGGCATCACGTCCTAGCATAGAGATCTCTACGGTCATATTGATCCCTCTTATACTCCACCAAGATGCGAAATAAATCATAACACCTCGATAATTAAGGAAAAACCAGGTATAGCTTTAAGCAATGTGACATGAAGTTGAAGTAAGAACTTGCTAGATCTAGTCATGGAGATTTATTAGTGTCACTTCAAATCCCCGGTAACAAGGTACTCCTTTTTATCCCTAGTGAGGTAACTAAGAAAGGTTTAACAAAACCTAAGTGGATCGCTGAACTTCTGTCACTTTCACAGCAGCCACCCCCCGTTACTCCAACTAATGCACCCATCACCCCACACACGCTCTCAAGAACTAGATTGATCAAAGCTAGCAAATATGAACGGGGTACATAAGATACATCTACTCAAATAACTCAAGAGAAACAATTGCAATGTCAGATTCAATAACTCATAGAAAAGATCCACCACATAGGAATTACAACGGTGCCCGTAATCATGTGAGGCAGCTCATACGGATCTAATTAGTGAAGCACATAGAGAGAGAGATACAAGTGCTACTTCCACAAACCCATAGCCCTGGGGTGGACTACTCCCTCTTCATGGAGATGTCGATGGAGATGACGTTGGAGGGGTAGGAGATCACACCGGCGGTGCCCCGCCGGAGTTTTCCCCCTCCAATCTGGAACTTCTGGTCTTTGTTTCGGTGTTTCGGCGGCGCTCTTCTCCGTAAGGGTACGGGGGACCCTTTTTATAGTCGGTTTTAGGTCAAGACGGAGTCGGTAAGTCGAAGATGGAAGGAATTGGGGCCACAGGGGCCAAAAGGGGGCCTCTCACGCGGCCAAGGAATCTGGCCGCGTGGAGGGTCCTCTTTTGGGCCTCCTTGCCCAATTCTCGTGGATCCTTCGCCCGCAAGTCTTCTCCTTCCAAGAAAATGACCCCCGTAGATTTTCAGGTGATTTCGCGGAAGTTTGCCCCCTGAAACGTCAAAAATATAGAAAACGGGGTTTCTGACAGGCAGGGTTAATTCCATAAAAGTTGGGGGACTTTGTAATTTAACCCCAAAATACTATAAAACATTGAATTATACCCTTATATGATGCAATATGTAATAGAAAACCATGTGAAAATATGCAAAATTCATCTATGCATTTTACATGCATCACTCGCCTGTGAATTGGGCGACGATACAACGAAGGTGACATGTGGAAGAGGCGGTAAGGACGGTGTCGTCGACATACATGAGGAGGTACGCCCCGTCGACGCCGCGGGTGTATAGGAACAGCGACGAGTCCGAGCGCATTGACGAGAAGCCAATAGTCTTGGCGAAGTTGGCAAAGCGGAGGAACCAGGCGCGCGGGGCCTACTTCAGACCGTAGAGCGATTTGGACAAGCGACAGACGTGGTCTGGCTTGGCCTCGTCCACGAAGCCGGCAGGATGCATGCAGTACACCTCTTCATCCAGGGTGCCGTGGAGGAACACGCTCTTCACGTCGAGCTGGTGGACTGGCCATTGGCACGACGCACCAATGGTGAGCACGACGCGAATGGTTGCAGGCTTGACGACGGGAGAGAATAACTCACTGTAGTCGATGCCGGCGCGTTGCGTGAAGCCGCGCACCACCCACCTAGCCTTATAGCGCTCAAAGGAGCCGTATGTACGAGTCTTGTGCCAAAACAACCACTTGCCGGTGATGAGGTGAACGCAGGGCGGGCAGGGAACCAGTTCCCGTGTGCGGTTGCCGACGGGCGTGGCGAATTTCTCGCACATGGTGCCGAGCTAGTTGGGATCGCACATGGCGGTGCGAACGGATCGCGGGATCAACGAGATGTCCGGCGAGGGCGAGGTAGACGCGGCGGGGGCTACCGTCGGACCTATGGATACCAAGGTATCCTGGGCCGTCCGGTGCTGTCCCAGCCCACACAGTTCGGAAGGAGTTCGTACTAGCTCGCTACAGGAGATGGGTGCATCGGCCCCGGTCTCGCCAAGGACGATCCCTTCGCCAGGGCCATCTTCGGCGATATACTCACACACCGTCGGAGAGGAGCCCTGCTTCGCCCATACTCCTCTCCAGAGGGACCCTCGTCCGTTGGGAGACAGCCCATGTGGGGGTGACGCCCGAGCCTCTGCGCAAGTGACGGAGGCACCACAGGGCCGCATAAGAGACTTTGGCCGCGGTTGTCATTCTCGTGTATAAAGTGTAGATCATCTCTACGCGTATCAAATACTTGGCCAAAGCTTTCCTCTTTGGTGTAAGGAGACCGATCTACCACTACAAGACGGAGGGAGCGTTATCGGGGTCCCCACTACTCTGCCATGGACAGTGGCACTGTCCTCGACGACCGACGACAGCTGGTGCTGCAGGGCGCCACAAAGTACTTCTTTGGAACCTTGTGGTAGCCCTTTCCCGCCCAATGAGCGGGAAAGAGGGTCAAGTGCCGGTATAAGAAGGGCTCTCTTGCCCTCGTAGGAGGGGATCGATCGATCAGAAGATAGATAGCTAAGTCCCTAAGAGAGTCCCCGTAGTCTGTTCCGGGCATGAGTTTGCGCTTGTACTGTACACATCGCAGTGCAATCCATCAGACAAACAGAAGTAGGGTTTTACACCATCACGGTGGCCTGAACCTGGGTAAACTCTCCATGTCTCCATTGCCGACCTTCGCGAGTTTCCCTCTCGAGGCCACTCGAGGTGCGTTAGAACGTGGTTAGCCCCCAATGTTCGAACCTCTAGAAGCAATCATGTCCATGATAGACCCGCTTCTCCGACAGTAGCCTATTTTTTCTGGCCCGTTCTACCGGGGCAGGACGCTATAGCCTTTTTTTACTAGATAGGCCAGCTTGTGATGGATGCCAGGAACCGAGCCTTGTCCATTTGTTTCCTGGCGATTTTGCTGTGCACACCCTCAAAAAGAAGAAAATGGTTGTACGGAGGGCTAGCAGTGAGTCTGTCTTGATGTGTTTTTGTGAGTTTAGAGGGAAACAATGACCTTGAACATAGTAAATATTTAGGAAACTTGAACACAAATATTAGCATCTTAGATTAGATCCTAACCAAATATTTAGGTACTTCTAACACAAATATAATTCATTCTTAGACAACAACAAAGACCAATATTTCAAAGGAGGTATGAAGTGCAAAAGCATCACATTTGCAAACAGTATTGAAAATCAAAATTGGCACGTATATAAAACTCTCATGAAAATAAAATATATTAGCTCAAAAGCATTGTCCAAGTTTATTGGAAACCTGGAGACTCGCATTCTTTTTTGTCTGGTCTAATTATGGTGAACAAACATTTCTTTCGCTTTTGACCACTCATAATTAAAGACTAGATCATGTACGCGTGTCGTTGCCGTTCCTATCCACCAGAATTGTAGAATTTTAGGAACCGATGAAAATATAATTGTAAGTTAATTGAGAAGTTCGATGTGCATAAATAGAAAAAAGCAAGTAAACTCAACCTTATTTACAATAGAAATACAAATAAACATGTGAAGCGAA
Organism: Alopecurus myosuroides; assembly: GCA_028641055.1. NCBI lineage: Eukaryota > Viridiplantae > Streptophyta > Magnoliopsida > Poales > Poaceae > Alopecurus > Alopecurus myosuroides. The sequence goes on along the minus strand of CM054058.1, from coordinate 295,821,683 downwards.
ACTATATTTGAACTAAAAAAAATAACTCGAGAAAATATATATTACCTCGCTATTGTAGTGCCATGAAACCCAAAGAACCAATATGATATCATAGTCAAAATCCACATGCCAATTCTTTTTGAGAATTGCTCTTTGAATTTTATTGCATAGATGACACTCGTCGTGATTGTACACCTCAACCGAGAATCACCTTCAACACTTTTCTTCGAAATATGAATATGGCCCCGCCGGTTTGTCTCTCCACCCTACTGTCAATCTTTCGCAATTGTTTTTATCTTTGAGATCTACGAGGAGCTGGGCGTGGGCATCGATCCATTTGCAATCCCGTGAGTTCACGAAAATCTTCTGAAAGAGCAGTCTTTCCATTTCCCTTTTTCTATTTTGTCTTTCTACTACACTTGCGAAATAAACATATCTAAATTTTATCCGAGCGGCCTTAGAGATGAACAAACAAAATTATCTCTGGTTTAAAAGATGTAAAAGATATTTTTTCAAAAGAAATCTCTTAGTATGATATGGAGATGCTTTTGTTCATTACGGAGTCTCAGCCTGTTGTTTCTAAATATTTGATGAAACATTATGTTGCACTTCATTTTAGCTTTATTTAAAATCATTCTACATTTAATGTAGTGCCAATCATGAAGTTATCTCGAAAACAAAATTCAATTCCAAAAAAAGGGAGCATCTATGGTACTGAGTAGATTTATATACAAAAACATCTTGTTTGTTACCACAACTAAACCACTCACTATATTAAGTATTACGTTCGAGAACTAAACCACTCTTTAAGTTATCTCTAAAACATAAAATCAATTCTAAATAAGTATGTAATATGGGAATAAAAATTTATTTTATCTCAAACAACATGTTGATTGTTTTTATATGTGAGAAAATAGTCTCAACGTTTTTAATTTATGAAATAATTGCATTCCATGTTCAAGGGGTTATGTATTAAGAAATTAGAGCAGAGGCCTTTGTTGTGAGTGGATCTATGTCAAATTTTGTCGTGTATTAACAAGTAAAATATATGTACCTCTACACTAGCATTAAGTTTTATTTTATACAAAAATTTAGGAAACATTCAAGATATTCATTTATACTGAAGGCTGAATATTTTAATAAGCTCGTGTTCATAAGAGGGTGGTAACTACCCTTTTTATACCATTTATGAACTAAACCAAAAAAAAAAACTATCTTGTGACAAGTGTCCAACTTCGATGTCATCTTCGAATTTCCATAAGTTTATTATGGTGCTAATAGTTGCTTGAAAATACAAGATTCTTTGAAGCATTGCCCTTGGATAAATACTATTTTAACTTCCTATTTTCGGCATGACTTGTTTGTAGTTTGTGATTTGGGATGTACTTCAGTACTTTTTTTTGGGGTAAACACACACTAAGATGTATGGAAAGTTGTTAGACAAATAGGCTAATTACAACATAATGCATAAAGCACCGGGTATTTGACATCTACAAAGAGTAAATGCAAATGCTTCATTGACATTGTGTTGTAATGTGTTAATATGAAATGGGGATACATTGGGTTTCATAACACAAATTTGACCGTTGAAAAGTTTTTTTTTCATAAATTAGGTTTCTGTTTGAATCTTCCCATTCAGATTGTATTATAATTACATCATAGAATATAAAATTTATCATTAACATAAATAAAATAAAATAAAATAATAGCACTTTATTATTGCGTCTAGGACATATTTTGTTTGGGAGAGAAAGAAATACATTTATTAGCATTATGGGATGCGATTATTATGTGAAAGAGAACGAAGAAAGAGGATTCCTTGGCATTTTTGTTGGGCTGAAAGACGGGCATGAGGAAGAATCCTATGGAAGTCGTTCGATTTTAAACGAACTGAAGGGAGCATGGATGGGAGCATAACGAGGGAGCAGTCAAGTGTATCCTCAATCCAACACCATCTAGAGCCAATTATCGAGGGATGCTAGGTAGAATAGATGTAAATTTATATTTTGTACACATAACTATTTAATAGAAGTGAGGGGTAGGTACACCCGTGTTTTGAAATACGAATTTTTTGGATCATCTAAATATAATTTTATCTCTCTTTTTTTTTTCATGATTTCATTCATAAACAAACAAAAGAAGCCTGGTCAAATGATATTGCACTTCTTAACAACACTATTTGCACATTAAAAAAATGTGGGAACGGTGTATTTATAATTTGCAACTCCATATAGGAGTATTTTGTTCTTTTCTGTACTCAAGTGATCCGTTGCACTTTTCATATACACTAGTTGCAAAATTTTAAAATGTGCAACTAGTTTTTTAAGGTACAATAATTCTATATATATATATTTACAAGTTTAGAGTGGTTGATATTCTTATAAATCGTCCATCGAACCCGATCTAACGGTCGTAAAATAGACGGAACCGGACTGACGGAACCCGACTGTACCAAAAGCATGGGGCGGAACCAAAAAATTTGTGGGGACGGTACCAATAACGTGGGGACGGTACCAAAAAGTATGTGGGGACGGTACTAATAGCGTAGGGACGGAACCAAAATTTTGTTACACGGTAAATTGCTGCATGTTGAACACAGTACCAATCCGATCCCTCGTACACGTACATCTCCCAGTTCTCCCGAACCACCCGGTTCACCATCCTCACGCACTCCGGCGCGTCCATCTCCGGCAGAGCCAGCCCACCGAGGTGCTCCTCCCACAGCGCCATCTTGTACGCGTGCACCTGCCTGCGCGGCCGCCGTCCTCCGGCGCCGGTGTGGTGCGGCTGGTGCGCGCCGACGGCGATCTCCGTGTGTGGCTGGCCCTCAGCCGACGGCCACATCGGCAACACCACGTACACGGCGAACGGCTCGTTGTCCATGATCTTGCTCGCCACCTTGAGCGCGATCTCCATCGGCACCAGGTTCCCGACGCCCGGGTGCCGTCACGACGCCGGCCACGCGTACGACGACCCCACGAGGCGCTCCGTCTCGAGGTACAGGAACCGGTCGGCTGAACGGATGGCCGCCACGTAGGCCGAGTGGATGCTCTGCTCCACCGTCAGGCTCTCGTCGCAGAGCAGGTGTCGCGCGTCCATGTCCTTTGTCTCCCAGGAACGCGGGAACCCCTTCACTGACCCGGAGTCCACCGATCGGAACACCTGCGTGTGCCAGTAGCCCAGCACCGGGGATCCTCAGACGTAGGCATGTCGACGAGGATACACTTCTGGTTATGCGCACGCTGGAGTCGTGGCAGTAATCAGCACTCGTATCTACTTACTCCCTCCGACCCGAATTAAAGGGCGCAGCGTACTTTTTGCAAAAACACCATCCGAGATCTTCCGACAAACAAGCCGGTCCCCGCCGTTCTTAACTTGAGTACAAAACTTGAATGAAAATAAAAAACAAAACAAAAGACTTGAAAGAAAATATAGTACAGTTTGGTTTATATTTACTGTCTGTAAAGTAAAACGGAGAGAAGTTGATTTATTGTAACTTAAGAAGAAAAAAAACAATATAAAAGTTGTGTATCACCGTGATGACCCAGCAGATTTCTCTGTTATATGCAAAACAAGGAAACGATAGTGCTACCTTTGGGGGTCTTAAATTTGGGGGTGCACGTGTGACAAGTCAAAGGGTGAATTTCATCTGTTTTTAATCAAGAAAAATTATGTGCTAATCAACGGCCACAAAAAAACATAAAAGGCGGAACCTGATGGTACTGTCGGTTCCGTCCCAATCACCGTAAAACTTTTTTTACAAATACTATGTTTTTAATCTATTCTTTAAAAATATTTATTTGGTCGGTTGCACTTTAAATGTAAAACCCGTGTTTCTATGTTGTGCAAATGCTTTTTTTAATAGTGAGTATGCTTTTCTATTTTCTTGTATTTATTTTTCACTTCTCATTTTGTTCGACTGAAAATATGTGTTTTAAATGTTCTAATGCGTCACTAAATTTAATTTTATGTTTCTCCACTGGAACGTAAAAAGATTGCAGCTGATTGAAATAATTCCACTGGCCTGGAGCTGACAGAGGAGCTGTCGGACTCTTGAAAACTATTCTTTAAGTGGTGTATTGTTTCAAAGCACACAGGTACAACTATCCATTACTTATTTTTTGCGCGGATGTCCACTGGCTTTGACATGGAGCAGTTGGTATTATCGTCCTCGGAGCAAAAATAGAAAATCCTTGTTTTCATCCCCTTGTGGTTTTCTTTTCGGGGCACATGGTTTTCCATTGAGTTAAGGCGGCGACTCTTATTTTTCATACTGCATGCGGCGACAATTATTTTAGAGCTAGCTGGCCCCTATGGCATCCATCAAAACCTTCATTACATAGTCCTAATCTATGTTCATTAGTTCATCAAGTAGCAGTAAGTAATGAAAGCTCACATCAATGGTAGCTTCGCACCACTTGTTTGAGCCCCACGGTTTTGCAGTTTCCACAGGTCGTCAAAGAAGATCGCTCAGCTAGCTCCACGGTTTTCATTGCGAGTGTGAAAAGGTTTCCAGCTTCGTATTCTCTCTCCAGCCCCAATATATTACAGGTCTCTCACTCTTAGATCCATCAGAGGCAGCTTAGCCTTCTTTGCCACTTCCACTCTTCGGGCCGGCCGGCTTCCCATGGATATTGATGACGATCCTTGGGATGGCCCCAAATACACGGGGACTCCCATATTCTCGTGTTTGGGAATCATCGGGTGCATATTATCCATCGTCTTTCCTCCGCTCGGAGTCTACATCATGGTTAGTGGCCGCTACGACAACGACGACCCATCTATACAGGTTCGACTTTGCGACGTTGATCCGAGGGGTAACCAAGTTTATCAGATGATCCTGAAATGATGGGGTTTACTTGCAGGCTTGCCTCAGTTTTTCAGACGTCATTCTCTGCTTGGTGCTGACGGTGTTGGGTTACCTTCCTGGCATCATCTTTGCTGTTTATATGATCGCCTCTTCTAACCCATGGTATACATATATATTTCATGCACCTTCAATAACCTGCAATATTTTGTTGTGAATAGTAACTAGTATTTGGTCGAAAGAGTTCTTACGAGGTTAAATCGGATAAAGTAAAAGAAAGTTAAATCAAGCTCATTCCACAATCTAAAGGAAAGTAAACAGTTGAGTTTCAGCCCTTCAACTTCGGAGTGACATGCATGCATGCACTTCTGTCTTCAGTCTTCTGTCCATTGATGTTCCAGCCTCAAAAATTGTTTAGAATTTTCATATGTTGCTCGAGCAGGAACTAAGCAATATTTTGTTTCTTGACTTCGCATTGATCAGGTGCTGAGGGTCTGATCTGTCGATCATGCGGTGGTTCTTGCCCTGGTGGACTCCACCACTGCGTGACCGTATTGTCTATATGTTTAAGTTCATGTACTTTATATTTGCGAAAAGTGTTAGTCTCTCATTTGGAACTTTTCTATATCGTTTATTTATTTGCGTTCTTATTTACTTAGATGTTTTGATTACAAATTTATTCGGTTGAAAATGACGGTGTAGATGGCTTCCAGAAATATCTCTTTTGTCGGTTGCAACTTACTTGAAACTAATAAGAAAATCCCGATTGCAACTGACATCGTACGCAAATCAAGATGAAAAAAGGCAGTCCTAGATAAATATCCAAATCTAAAAGCTAATCCGCAGTCGTCCTATGAGACTAGAAATATATAGTCAAAGTTGTCTAACGGTCGCGGTGAACCAATCAATGGAAAATCCCCCCTCCTCCCCATGCCTACGGAAGTTCAATTAATGATGACTATCACACATGTACGAAAAAACACGAGACTGACCCTGCCCCAAAGTTCATCGGTTGATAGGAGAAAAAATGACTTATAATCTCGGTCAATTGCGGGCGCACTTCCAAAATAATAATTTGAAAAAAGTCGATGTCAACCCAGTCGCAACTCGGTCGACTATTTCTCCATCAACCGATAAATAGTTTTATTTTCGGTCAGTTGCAACCCACTTGCAACTCGCTCATAAAATATGGAGAAAACGTTTGCGGCCCACATGCAACTAGGAATAAAAGCCCGAGTTGCAGCCCCGTTGCTACTGGCATCACAAACAGAAAATCGCGGTGTAGATCGCTTTCCAAAACATCAATTTTCTTAGTTGCAACCCATTCACAACCAGGAAGAAAAACAAGTTGCAACCAAATAATGGTGTAGATTGCTTTCGAAAGATGTATCCTTTTGCTCAGTTGCATCCCTCTTGCAACTGGGAAGAAAGACCCTAGTTGCAACCTGGTTGCAATTGGCATCACGTACGATCACGATGGAAAACTAGCGGTTCTAGACAAATGTATGAGGTCTAAATTCTAATCCTCAGTCAACCTATGAGACTAGAAACCTAGAGTCAAAACCTTCTAACTTTTCACGGTGAACGGAATCAATGGAAAATTATCCCGGTGCCCACGGAGACTCGATTAGTGATGACTATCACACACGCACAAAAAAAACGACCCTCCCACAAAGTTCATCGGTCGACAAAAAGTCAAGTACAACCCACTTGCAACTCGGTCGACTAGTTCTCGATCGACCGTGAAATAGCTTCATGTATTTTCGGTCAGTTGCAACCCACTTGCAACTCACTCTCCTAAAATATGAAAAAAATAATAATTTAAATTGGTTGCAGCCCACATGCAAGTAGGAAAAAAACTCAAATGCAACTCACATGTTGCATGAATCACGACGCAAAACTAGCCGGTCCTGGACAAACGAATCGAGTTCTAAGTGCACTGGTCATTTCTACAACACCTACAAAACAAAAAGACTGACCCTCCCCGAAGGTGCATCGGTCAACAGAGAAATTGCTTAAATTCTCGATCAAAATGGGATACACTTGGAAAATACAAACAAAAAGGAAACCACTTGCAGGCCATGTGCAAGTCAGTTGACTTCTCGATGACTGAGAATTAGCTTAATATTTTGTGAGTTTCAAAACACATGCAAATCACTCCTAAAAGTGGAGAAAAAAATGTAGGAGGGTATCACTAATAAAACCGGAGAAAACATCACAACACTAAAAGGATTTAAAATGCAAATTTAATTCAATCCTACATGCTTTAAAGCCAAAAAATTCAAAAGGGCAAAAAATAAACAGAAAGAGGAAACGGTCCATTAACAATCATAATAATCGGCCTATGGGGATCAACCCTTATACTCCCAAAAAAGAAACAGCCAGAGCCCGTGGGAATTAACGTAAGTAACAACGACAAAATTAACCAGCGGGCCGGTGGGGATCAAAGACTAATCCTCAAAACCAACCAGCCGCACATGCATCTTCTCCAGTACTATTGAAAGAGCAAATATTTTTCTCTAAACGCACCCCCATCAAACGTACACAGAACGACCCAAACCGATCAGACCCATCAGATCTGATCATACAGATAGAAACTAACTATCACAAAAGCACGTTTAAAATTAATATGGATGCGGCAACGGCAAAGAACTTGAATAAGGGTGTTGTGGCGGATGTGGCGAGGAGCAGCGATGGACTCTATCAGGGAGCGTCGGCGGTGATCTTCCAGGGACGCAGTGATCCGGAGACATTAGAGGCATTGGTGTGCCGATAAGCAATGTCACTTGCTGAGGATATCTTCGCGAGCAAAGTGCGTAGTGAGTGATTGCCTATCGGTGGTGAAAAGTTTTCACGAAGGAACTAAAGGGTCCTATGCCCAGGTCATGCATGAGATGATGGCAAGAAGAAGTAATTTCCATAAGTTCTCCGTCGAATTCGAACGAAGATCGGCGAATAGGGAAGCTCATAATCTGGCTAGATTTTCAGTTTACAATAATATTGGTCGTTTAGTTTGGTTTTTAGAACCACCTGAAGGTGTGGGCATTCCTGTAAGCATACAAGTGTAATGGTGGAACCAATACTAAAAAAAAAACACGTTTAACAATTTTCATGCGCGGACGAAAACCCTGCCAACATCCGCACCCCGACTACCCGTCTCCGGCGATATTCCGAGGCCACGATGCCAGATCTTACGGGAATCAAACTTACGGGATGACGTGGCGATTTTTGCTTGGAGGAATTTGGGGCCCATAGGGAAATTCAGAGCGGAAGAATTACGGTTGGGGAAGGGTAATCCTACGTCTACGGAAGAGAAGCCTACAGAAACCGCTTACGGACTTACGTGGCCTCGAGTGATTAGCCCCCCACCCTTTTACACCCCCATGATTTTCACCGGTGGGCCCACCTCCTGAACATCCCACCTAATTCCGTAGAGCTCATCAGTAGAATTTTTCCGTAGGTGTAGCATTACTCGTTGGGGAATGACACGTAATCCCTGGTTACTTTGTAGCTTTTTTCCGTAAGTCTAGCAATTTTTTTCCTAAAATCACGCGAGATACTTTCCTTATGTGCAACGCCCTCGGCAAACCATCCCACCAGGCCACCATCTCTCCTCTCCTATGCACAGCACGCATGTGCGCGACCAGATGCCACTTCTGTGCCTGCGTAATTGCTCACGGCGGATCAGATGAGATCGATGGATGGATAAATGGTGGCGTAGTCCTCTTCTAGCGTCGACTCCGGCTGCCAGAGCGGCAAGGCTCTACATGCTGCCGACAGAGGAGAGGCAGAGGAGGGGGAGCTGCCGCTGCCGCGGATGCTCACCATTGATTTCCTGCTTGTTCTGTTTATGAGAAGTGAGAGGAGGCGCCGGTAGTACGGAAGAAGAGGGGCTGATGCGGTGCCGGCCATTTCAGTTTTCTGTGCACTTGTACAGGCCTACAAGGAAGAACTAAAGCATGTACAGTAGAAGTGAAGATACGGAGCGTATTTACATATGCTGCTTGGAAGGATGCCTCTTTGTCTAGTACTTCTGATTTTTCCAGGGTTGCAACAGCTTGCGGGAATTGAGTCTAGGTTCTTTTTTCAGGTAATTTTTGTTCTTGCATATTGTTCCTTTTGAAACAGATAGATTCCAATGAGTAAACAATGAATTAGAGGCTGCTATTAACAGGCTTCCCGCTTGTAAAAAGAAGTTGGCGGCACATCAAATGTAAAGACAAAATAGTGTCTAGAGGCTGCTACTGTTTTCGTTCATGATGAACTACGAATTGCTATTGATCTCTTCCCTTTCTAAATCTTGGTTCAATTAGTTGATAATTCATATGATTTGGACTTTGGAGGATTCCGGAAGCATCTGTACCATAGCCGTTTATGGCATAAACCACTCCTTCTCTCAGCCATGCCTTCCACCGTAGATTACGTCTGAATTTAGTACTCCCTCCATCCCGAATTAATTGTCTCAAAATTGGACCAAATTAGATGTATGTAACACTGAAGTATGTCTAGATGCACTCACTTTTATCCATGTTTGTGTTGTTTTATGGTGATCCAAATTCATATGAAGATAAAGGAAAGTTCGGCCTTCGCTACGCGGAGACCCGTCGCCGGAGGCTTAGGGCCGAAGCGTAGCGAAGCCGAACTTTCCCATCCTGATTCCCACCTGTCGCGTGGAGTGCACGGCGGGGGGTGCGGGGGGCGGCAGCCCCCCGCGGTACGGTACGAGTCGATACCGAGTTGGAGTTGGATACACAGTTACCGACCTAGTTAGGTCAGGACCGCCTTTATATACCTCTTGTAAGCCGCCGCACGGGATAAGCCATACATTGTAAATCCCGGCGCGATTGTAACCTCACCCGAAATAGTGAAGTATTGCTGGCTGGCGCCCGTGGTTTTTTCTCTTCCTCTTTGGAAGGGTTTTCCACGTTAAAATCTCGTGTCCCCGTTGGTTCGATCTTGCTTAATTTCATCGTTGTTTTGCTATTGCGTGTAACAGTTTGAGACAATTAATTTGGGACAGAGGGAGTACGATTTGAATTATGTACAAGGTTTGAACCAAAGAAAATAGGTGGTGATTGGAAAATTGTGAATGAAGAGGCCAGCATGGTTTCATGTTCATATGCAGCCACGGGAAAAATCTGTACTAGAAATTCTATCGTTCAAAGGTAAACACATCTTAAGGTAAATATGTATTTTTATTAGATCAATCTTGGGACGTGTTTGGTTCAGATTTGTCAACGTTAACGGTAATGGAATCAAATCATGGTGGTTTCGGTAACAGTATGGGGGAAATTTCAATCTTATTTACCTTAGCACATGTACACGAAGGGAGATTTCGTGGACCTGCAAGAGGAGCATCGGGCTGAGCAAAGAAGAACGCCTACGTTTGGGATCCGGAGAAGGGGTGTCGCAAGCATGTTAAGGGTCGTCGTTCATGCCGGCCGGATGAACGCCGATAGACGCCGGTCGCTGCCGTTGCTCCCTTCATGTTGTTCCTGCCGCTGCTGTCTAGCGAAATTTGTAGGCCTGGAGATACACTGGGGCCACACCTGGGCATTCCTCGGGTCGGACCGGGCCTAAAAATGCCCGACATAAAAAAAGTCAGGCCTGAGCCTGACCCGGCCTGGCCCGAATATGTGAATTTCTGCTTTTTCGCCTTAAATAAATCATTTTCCAGCTATAATCATATAAAAAATATATTTATTTCACTAAAATACAGAGGAAACATGATTTTTAGGCTTTCGGGCAAAAACGGATGCCTAGGCCCGTCGCGATCGGGCCGGGTTCAGGCTGGGCTGGGATGCTCATGCATAGGCGTAATTGGGGCTGCCGTCGCTGCCACCGATCTAAGCGGACGAGAGTAGGCAGCTGGGATCGGGGCTAGATTGCTAGCTCGCCGTTTCCCTGCTAGCGGTAACGCGATTTGTTTTAAGTGGGGTCTGACCGGTATCATTTTTTGACTTACAGGGGATTTGTTTACATAGGACCCGTTTTCAGCCAGAGTGAACCAAACGAAAAATAACGGTATCACGAAAAATAACTGTATCAGGTTGCCGTGTAATGCCTTAACGGGATGAAAGAAGCGAACCAATCACGTCTTTGTATGAAACTCTCGCACCTTTTTAATTTAAATTTACACTTTTCTTTATCTTTAATCTTTAATCTTTATCTTTAATCTTTAATCTTTCTTTAATAAATAAAAGCGTTAAGACTTCCCTGATTGGTTACTTGGTCGGTCGGTTGGTCAATAAAACTACCCCCAAAGTTGACACAAATTACTCACCCTGCCACCGGTAAGTCGTACCAATTAGTTTTTTTTAAGAGCGCGATCCTTCCTATGTTGTGTCTTCCCAGCCGAGTAGGCCACGGTGTCCTACTCAAATCTGCAATATCTATCTTCGAAGGTCCATTGCACGCTAAGACCGTCCTTCCTTCTCTTGGTTCTGTACGTCAAAAATATATTTTATAAGAATATAAGAAACAAACTCTATCGAATTTGTGTATCGGAGTCCAACATGGATAATATAAGAAACGAACTCGATCGATTTTGTGTAACGCGGTACAGCATGGATACGCTAAGTTGCCAAGGGACCGCTAGACCTAGCCTTCTCTTTGCTATAAAGTAAGGATCGGAGGCACCCACCGGCAAAGACCGAGAATACGTACGCCCGTCTAGCGGAACCCAAAGGCGAGACTCGACGCCTATGTCGAAATAGCCAGCACGGCCGAATCCTAATGCCCGTCGTCGCACCTGTCAAGTGGACGGAGCCGTCTCTGGAGCACCCCAAAAGAAATTGGTACGTCCAACCGAAGACGAAGGTGGAACTCGTCGCCTACCTGGGTTACCCAGGGCAGCCGAATATTGTGCTTGCCGCCGCACCCCTCAAGCAGATGGCGCCGTCTACGGAGTTGTCGGCTCCGTCGGCCGAGTCGTCTGCCTCCTGATGGTCTATAACGCACCACGTCGGGAAGGTTGATCCTACACCTCCTGCAGCGCCGCCCACGTCGGGAAGGTTGGAGGCGCACCAGATCAACGGGGCGATGACAGAGATGCGCCCACATCAAATTTTTTTGCACGGAGCATCAAGAATTCGTGGCAAAGCTAGGAGACGTGGCGGAGGGGCTAGAACATGTCTATAACGGCGGGGAGGACGGAGAATCGGAGATAACAACGGCGGCGCGCCCTGGACGTCGTGTGCGTTCCCCGCGCACAGAGCATGGGGAGAGATGGGACTCGATGGAGAGACAGAGCGAGACAAGGAGATCGTAACGCAATAGCAAGGTTGGGCAGAAAGGCGGTGACCTCTCCCTCAGATAGTAGCAAACATGGTCAACTAAAACCAGCGATGTCGAAGGTGGCCGAGCGCTCGACAGGTGCTCCCTCGCACCTGGTTGAGCTACGAGACAGGGCCGAAGCTTTGTTACGGGGGTGCTTGATGCATGGGCTAGCTCGGTTGGGCTGCACGGCCATGCGGCAGGGTCAGTTCACAGTCGTTGCCGATCTGGCCAGCTCTGTCGCTGATGTACAGGTTCGGTGTTGCAAGCTGTTTAGCAGATGAGTGAACGGGTTCCTGCATCCTACCCGTGCCTCTCATTTTTCGCTCAATCCGTTTGTGTCTTTTGACTTAGGAGGTTCTGGATGGCTGATGATGGTCATGTGTGGAATGTGATGCTGCTCGCTGCTAGGCACTAGACAGTTCCTGCCATTTTATTGCTGACAGGAGAAGTTCAGATAACAGACATTCTCTAGGATCTGCTAATTATTTTGCATATTTTTTCACCTACAAACAACGGGGCGACTATAAAATTTGTATTAATTTGAAGGTAATTGACCATCATCGTGGGTTTTATACGGTATGTATACATGGTAAATATAGATTTTCTACATACTTTTAAGGATGATGCCTGGAGAAAAATCCACTGGATAATCCGAGCTGTCTATTTCCATGAATTACCATGCAAATCTGCCAGAGGTATAAATATTAGTTTCATCATTTAATACATTTTGTTCTAATTGGGTTGCGTACTATGACTTTGAAGTTTCATCGATCAATACATTTTCTTTTAAGTGGGATGCGCGTTATGAGTCTGAAGTGATATTTGATCAATCAAGCTGTAGACCTCGTTACCGTGTCATTTTGAAGGAAGTGAAATCAGATTAGTATGCTTGCCTGGACAACAAACTTAGTTTCAAGATAAGTTGTTGTATGATGTGCTATTTAATCTATCCATCTTCTCCATTTGAAGGAAACAAAATCAGATTGGCTAAAAGCACCACTTACAAAAGAAACGGAGCTGCCCTAATTTGCTGTCCTCTAGGACCTTAACCTATTAGACGTAATGTTTTGGGAACTGGCTCGACACCTGAACAGGTGCGGCTTATCTCAATATATATGGGGGGGTAAACAGCCCCGTACACGTACATGGTAAGGTACAATACATAGAAGCTAATACAAGTCTAATACCCTCCCTCAATCTTAACTGTACCCTGAAGTAATCAGTAAGTTAAGATTGCGTCTATAACGCTCAAAGAGAGGTAGTGACAGCGGCTTCGTAAAGATATCAGCAATTTGATCTTTAGAAGAAATGAACTTGATTTGAAGAAGCTTCTGTGCAACACGTTCCCTAACAAAGTGATAGTCAACTTCGATGTGTTTTGTTCGGGCATGAAATACTGGATTCGACGAGAGGTATGTAGCGCCAATATTGTCACACCAAAGAACAGGAGACTGATCATGAGAGACTCTCAACTCTCGGAGTAGAGCCTGCACCCAAATGAGCTCTGTCGTGGCATTGGCCACAACCTTGTACTCAGCTTCAGTGCTACTGTGGGACACCGTCGCTTGTTTGCGAGCACTCCAGGCGATCAAGTTTGGACCAAAGAATACAGCATATCCCCCTGTGGATCGCCGATCATCAGGATTGCCAGCCCAATCAGCGTCAGAAAATGCAGAAAGCTGAGCAGAGGGAGCAGGCCGGAGATGCAGACCATATGCTGCAGTGTGTCTGACATAGCGCAGAATGCGCTTAACAGCAGACCAATGAGTATCGCGTGGCGCATGAAGATACTGACACACACGATTGACGGCATAGGAAAGATCAGGACGAGTGATAGTGAGATACTGGAGACCCCCAACAAGACTGCGGTACTCAATGGCATCATCAGCAGACAGGAGAGATCCATCAGCAGCTGAAATCGGATCAGTAGCTGACATGGGGGTAGTGGCGATCTTGCAATTGAGCATACCAGAACGACGAAGAAGATCCATGGAGTACTTCTTCTGGGAGAGAGCAAGACCACCATCAGGATAAGTAACCTCCAGACCAAGGAAATAGTGAAGTTTTCCTAGATCTTTAACAGCAAAATCAGTCCCCAAGGCCGTAATAAGACGATCCGTAGCAGTGTCCGATGAACTGACCAGAATGATGTCATCGACATACACCAATATATACATAGTAACATCTTGGCGCTGAAGGAGGAACAAAGATGTGTCAGCTGTCGAGGGCAGAAAACCATGCTTACCAAGAGCAGAACCAAGTCGGGCATGCTACGCACGAGGCGCCTGTTTTAGGCCATAGAGAGCCTTAACCAGACGACATAGATGATGAGGCTGAGCAGGATTAACAAAACCAGGGGGTTGCCGCATATATACCTCCTCCTCAAGAACACCGTGTAAGAAGGCATTCTGAACATCCAACTGACGAAGCGACCATCGCCGAGTGACGGCCAATGTGAGAAGAAGCCGAATAGTAGTGGGTTTGACAATGGGACTGAACGTATCCTCATAATCAAGGCCATACCGCTGTTTAAAACCTTTAGCAACCAGACGCGCTTTATAGCGCTCAATAGAACCATCAGCATGCTTCTTCACTTTAAAAACCCACTTGGAGTCAATGATGTTGATGCCAGACCGTGGAGGAACCAAGCGCCAGGTGCCATTCTGACGGAGAGCCTGATACTCAAGCTCCATAGCAGCACGCCAGTGAGGAATACTCATAGCTGCCTGGTAGTGACGAGGCTCAGTTGTAGGATCAGCCTCAGCATGAGACATGCAGGCAGCGAGCCAAGCCACCGTACCATCCTTCCGATCGAGTGGTTTAAATATACCACTTCGACTTCGGGTATGGGGGCGATGGACCACTGCAGCAGGAGATGACGTCGGAGCAGACAGCGACCCAGGCACGGCAGAACTCGGAGCCGCCCGCGCAGCAGGTAGCGAGCCAGGCGAAGATGGCGAAGATGGGCCACCAGACGGTGTTGGCCCAGGCGAGGTGGGCGGAGGCGACGATGGGCCGCCTGGTGGCGTGCCACGCGGGGGCGACGCGGGCGATGCTGGGCCGCCTGTTGGCGGGCCACGCGGAGGCGATGCGGGCGAGGCTGGGCCATCTGGTGGCGGGCCACGCGGGGGCGATGCGGGCGATGCTGGGCCATCTGGTGGCGGGCCACGCGGGGGCGACGAAGGCAGGCCAGCTGGTGGCGTGATCGACGAGGAGGGTGCATGGGACATGCACGCCCGATCGACGTTCTGGGAGGCAGCCGTCGCAGTAGAAGCATCGATAGGTACGTCCAGTAACTCCAAGCGAGCGCCACGACCAATCCCTGCACCATGGTTAGGTAACAAAACAGAAGAATATGCAGCATCCACAAATTGGTCAGGAGAGACATGAGATGAATTTGACACGGTGGGATGAATTTGGGTGGGTAGCAGTGTGACAGCAAAAGGAAACAAGTTCTCGTCGAACACAACATCACGAGATATGTAAACCCTATTAGTGCCAACATGGAGACACTCGTAACCTTTGTGTATGGAGCTATAACCAAGAAAGACACACTGTTTGGACCGAAACTCGAGCTTACGGCTGTTGTAGGGGCGAAGATGAGGCCAACAAGCACAGCCGAAAACTTTGAGAAACGTATAATCCGGAACTTTCTGAAAGAGAACCTCAAGTGGTGTTTTCATATTAAGAACACGAGTGGGAATCCTATTGATCAAAAAACAAGCTGTAAAGAATGCATCACTCCAGAATCGAAACGGTACAGATGCATGAGCAAGAAGAGTTATGCCAGTTTCAACTAAGTGACGGTGCTTGCGTTCAGCAGCACCGTTCTGCTGATGTGTATGTGGACAAGACACACGATGTGAAATCCCAAGTTTATCAAAGAATGTGTTGAGGTTGTGATACTCGCCCCCCAGTCAGACTGAACATGGATAATTTTGTGCTTGAGAAGACGTTCGACATGCAATTGGAATTTAACAAAGACATCAAACACATCAGACTTACGCTTAAGAAGGTACATCCAAGTATATCGACTATAAGCATCAATGAAACTGACATAATAATTATGACCACTCACAGATGTTTGAGCAGGACACCATACATCCGAAAACACAAGTTCTAGAGGATTATTGACCACTCGACTCGAGGAAATAAAAGGAAGCTGATGACTCTTTCCCTGCTGACAAGCATCACAAACTGCTAAATTTTTATTACTAGATAGGGTGGGAAGGTCATGCCACTGAAGAACATGACCCACTATCGGAGAAGCTGGATGACCAAGACGTGCATGCCAATGAGAAGGTGATGTGCGGACACCAGTGAAGGCTTGGGAAACCGCATCCAAGGCATACAACCCCCGACAGTATCGACCTCTAAGAAGTACGTCCCTGGTGGCTCGGTCCTTGACAAAAAAATGAGAAGGATGAAATTCAACCATAACATTATTGTCAAGTGTAAGTTTAGGAACAGATAACAAGTTACGAGTGACCGAAGGAACGTGAAGTACATCACGGAGTTGCAGTTTGCGAGGTGTGTGTGTAGGAAGTGTGGATTGACCAATATGAGAGATGTGCATACCTGTTCCGTTTGCAGTGTGGACCTGGTCGTTGCCGCGGTAGGGTTCATGCGTAGAGAGGCTGCCGAGCTCATGTGTCAGATGATCCGTAGCATCCGTGTCCATGACCCAGGTCTGATCAGCCGGATATGACGGTGTGTAGCCAGGCGCAGGACCCTGCGTGGCCATCGCCACTTGTTTCTCGTTGTTGCGCCCGTTGTTGCCGATGCCCAGGAACTCACGGGTGAAGCGACGGTGACAACGAGAGGCAAGGTGGCCAACTATGCCGCAGAGTTGGCACGTGGGGCGATTACCACCGTACCGCCCTCCCTTGTTGTTGTTGTAGTTAGGGGAGGGTGACCGCTGACTAGGCGGAGCAGGTGCAGGTGTAGAGGGGCGATTTCCCCCTCCAGGCGTCGAAGACGGAGGCGCACGAGGCGCAGGTGGACGGTAGCCACCCCCACCCCGCGATGCTGCATTGGCCGAGATGTCGGCGTGAGGAGGCAGAGAGCGGCGCGACTCGACACGTTGCTCTGTGCTGAGGAGGCGCCCGTAGAGCTCGCGTGGTGTCATCGGCGGCCGAGCACCGATCACAGCTTCATGGAGAGAGTCATACTCCTGATCAAGACCAGCAAGGACGTAGGACGAGAACTCCTCATCCCGTAGAGGCTGGCCGATCGCGGAGAGTGTATCGGCGAGGCACTTGACGTGGTTGAAGAAGGCGGTGGCCGTCTGGTCGGCCTTGCGCGCCTCACCGAGCTGACAGCGTAGCGCCATGGACCTAGCGGTGGACTGAGAGGCAAAGCTCGCCTCGAGTGTCGTCCAGATGTCCAGTGCCGAGGCGGCAAAAAGGACCAGGCCGGCGACCCCTCCATCCGGGGAGAGAGAGGCTTGCAGCGCAGAAATAATGGCCTGGTCTTGAGCAACCCACGCACGATGCGCGGGGTTAGGGGCCTGAACGCGAACGCCCTCGGCGGTGACCGCGGTGACCGTGGCCGGCGGGCACGGAAGTGATCCGTCGATGTAGCCGTCGAGGTGGCGACTGCGGAGCAGCGGGAGGAACGCCGCGCGCCAATGGAGGTAGTTGTCCTGCGTGAGACGCACGGTGACGAGATACGCCAGCTGGAACGGGCCGGTCGCAGAGTCGGCGAGTTGGAGATCGCGATCGGCCGGCAACACGGCAACTAGCGGCGCGGCGACCGGAGTAGGCGACGGCGCGGTAGCTGCAGCAGTGGCAACCGTGATGGCGGACGAGGTAGAGGGCGGCGCGAAGACAAGGCCGCCCGAGTCAAAGAACGGCGTGGAGTACGCCGAGCCGACAGAGAAGGATTCGACAGAGGACGGAGGAGCCATGTTGCCGGAGGTGTGCGCCAGGAGATGGGCAAGCGACGCCGGGAAGACCGGCGGAGGTGCGGCAGCAGATGCAGCCAAGGCGGCGATCGCGCCGGAGGACGTCGAGGCGGCGGCGGAAGCGGAAGACATCGTAACCTAGATTGATACCATATTAGACGTAATGTTTTGGGAACTGGCTCGACACCTGAACAGGTGCGGCTTATCTCAATATATATGGGGGGTAAACAGCCCCGTACACGTACATGGTAAGGTACAATACATACACTAGTGGAAACAGGGGCTTTAGTCCCGGTTCGTAGGCCCCCATTTGTCCCGGTTGTGCAACCGGGACGGGGCATCCGGGATAAATACCCCTCCCCATTGGTCCCGGTTGTGGCAGGACCCGGGACAAATGGGGCTGACCACGTGGCCCGAGCGCTGGAACCTGGCCAGGGCTATTAGTCCCGGTTCTCAATACGACCCGGGATGCATGCCCCTTCTGCCGCGGCAGGGCTTTTGCCCTTTTCTCTGCCGCGGCAGAAATTTACAATTTCCGTTTTTTGGTCCCCGAGACCTCCTGGCGGCCCCTCCCCGGACCTCGAGAAGAGAGGAGCCTCGGTGGACCCTCCACGGAGCCCCCGGATCGCACGAGTGAATAAGTATATAAAGCAGAATAAGAAACACTTATATTACAGAAGCAAAGTATATCGAGCATATTACATGACCGATGGAGTGTATTACAAAATCAAACTTAGTTCCAACCGGAGGCATGGTACTCTCCATCTACGTTTATGACCTCTGCATCTAAGAAGCCCGCAATTTCCTCCTGAATTGCTCGTATGCGGTCCCTTGGTAGAAGACCGTCCCGAAGCCGTTCGATCTAATATAAAGAAGAGTGGTCACTAAAATATACGAAACTAAGTAACTAAAATAGATAGTAATAAGAAGAATTGACGACTAACGTACATGAAGTTGCTTTAAATTTCTGCCCTTGGGAGATGTGGTCTGACGAATGAACTCGCAAACGTAGTATCCACACAAGTTATTCCCGTCTCCTTGTTGCAAGCACTATACGAGAAGATTGTTTCAATCAAAATAATAATCAACCAGGCATGATAATGGTATCGACACTAGAATCAAGGAGATGGGCACGGATCTAGATAGTACTTACTTGCACAACATCAAATGTAAGCTGTTTTTCCCATTCACCGGGAGACTTCTTTATAAACCTCTTCCAAACCCTACCCGAGAAAAAAAAAGAATAAAAAGAGTTAGTAATTACTTGATATCCGAAAATGAAACAAAGTAGTCGATATATTGCCATATATAAATACTGAAATTAATAAAGATTGAAATTACCGCTGGATCATTTCCTGCATGTCAGCCCACATTGAGAGGGGTTTACGTTTTGAGTCCATTACAATTACTTTTCCTTTGTCAATTTGGAAGATTAGCAGAATATAGTGGAAGCTGCGCACGCAGAACTCATCAATTATACAATAAACATCGAGTAAGGGAAACAGAATGTTTACAACAGAGTAACACACTTACTTGAAGTTGTAAGGAAATAGTATTTCCCGTCGGTGTTGGTTAAATATTATTGCCCTCAGAATATTATTTTCTGTAACCTTGGGAGATTGCCGAAGAGTCTTTTCAAAAATAATATTTGGATCAATGAACCCAATATCATAGATTCCACCTCTTTTGCATTCGAGAATCTTCATTCTGCAATTATAATATATGAGTGTACTATATATATATATATGAATATGCAATTGAATGAGGTGAGCTAGAGAAATAAGTGCTTACAGACAATAGGCACTAAGGATAGATTTGTCGAGGGCCTGCTGCTGGTATAACTGAAATAATTCCTCAAATTGTATCATAACATATCCATTTCCATTTCCATAGTGCTCGTTCTTAACGTTGAGACATATCCAGTCCGTAGATTCCTCAACGGCTTCCATATACCAACTATGCACTCTTCGCATTTTCGTTGGTAGATCCTTTATCTCCTCGGGTTTGACAAGAGGCTTCCCGTACTGGTATTTGTACGCACATTCAGCTGCGGGGAAGTAGTTCACTGTTTGCATATACTCAGCAATGGACAAACCCGCATCAGCTGCCTTGTCTGCGTACAGTGTTATAAACTCCGGATCAATATCCTCATCAGCAATATTAGTGCTCGGCCCCACCTGGGTATTGGAAATCACTTTGAGCGGGGACGTGGATTGTTTTTTCTGCTCTCCGAGCTGAGCAACTGATTTCCCCTTTTTCCCGCTTGCGCTACTACTCTTCGTTGACCGCACCATTTCCTGGTGTGACTTCAGAATAGAGCGGTCATAGTCAAAATGACAGACTCGGCTCGGGTTGATGAAGAGTCTTCACCATTTTCCAAGCTCGTTCTATCTCTTCTTCGGTCTCAGGGAAATCTGGCTTTTGCTTCTCCTTCCGCTTTGATTTCCACGCCTCGTATTCGTCCTTTGCGATTTTCTGGGTTTCCTCGGGAGTATAGTCGTAAGGTAACTTGGGTACCTCTTTTGGTACCTTCGGGAGGGGTGACCGTTGACGTTTCGGTGATTTTTTACGTTTCGGCAGAAACTTAGTGGGCGGAGAGGGCTGACGCGGCGGCGTAGGCGACCGCGCTGGAGACGTGCACGGCGTAGGCGACCGCGCCGGAGACGGCATGCGTTGCGAAGACGACCGCGCTGGAGACTTTTGCGCTGGAGAAAGGCGAGGATTCGATGGCTTTGCCGTCTGATTTGTGAGCACAATGCATTCCTTTAGCCATAGAACGGTCAAGTTCTTGGCTTCTCCGAGTTCAGTCAACTCTTCGTCTTCACCTTCAGGAAAATCAAGCTTTACCCGCTCGAATCCATTGACAACTTCATCGACCCCAACAACAGCGTAGCCCCGTGGAACCGGAAGACTATGGTGAGTTGGTTCGTTGCCAATTGGTAAGGCATAGCCGGCCGCCGCCTTGATGGTTATATTGACGACCTTCACGTGGAGCTCACAGGATGTCATTTCCGTGATCTCATCCACCGGGTGAATCATCGGCGGTGCATCATCACCCGGTAGCTGCGTGGACGCAACGCTGCTTTTGCGATGAGAATGTGCGGCGTCGGGAGCCTCGACTTCAACTTCTACCATGTGTACTGTTGCGCCGGTAGACACTATCTGCTGGCTAAGTGTGTTAATTTGGTCCTGCTGCTTCTTTGCTACATCCTGTGTCAGCTTTACCATTTCTTCAAGTTGACGCCTCCAGTTTGCCTGATTCTCTGCTTCAGCTGCCTCCTTGTCCTTTTTACGTTGACGGCTTTTATCTGGGTATAACTTTTTGGTGGAGTCGAACGCAACACTCCACGGAGGAGTGACTTTTGTGCCTCGTGTACGCCCTCCGTGTTCCTTATTCCCTAGGGCTCGTGTGAGCTCGTCGTTCTCTCTATCTGGCACGAACTTCCCATCTTTAACGTCCTTTATTGCGTCTCTCAGCTTCTCTATGGGTAGAGGACGACTCTCTTTATGCCTTAGGTTATATATTGTTTTTCCTTCGGCGTCCAACCTGCCCCATGCCCGTAGAACCATGACCTTGTCCGCTCGACCCACAAGAACGGCTCGGGAGTGATCCCCTGCTGAAGCAGCTTGTTCTCCCATGTCTCCCACTTGGGACTGTAACCCTTGTAGCCACCTTGCCCCATAACATGGTGATATACCTTTTTGGCGGCGTTTTTCTCATTGTTTTTCGTCCTTTCCAGTTCATTCTCTGCCAGCTTGTACTTCACGAAGTCTGCCCATACGGGTTTTATTTTCTCATACCCTTGAGTGAAATCAGGAGTCTTGTTCTTCTTAACATAATCAAGGTTCAATCTTTTCTTCCAGTTTTTGAATTTCTCGGCCATCTTTTTCAGGGTCCGCGCTTTGACCTTTTCCCGTATCTCATGTTTCATTTTAGTAACATCGGCCTCATTCACATCCGCTTCATTCTCGTCCACCTCCGGCACGGGTAAGTTGAAATTAGCCATAATCTTTGAGAAAAGATGATCTTTGGCTATTTTGCCGACATATGAAATTCCTTGTTTCCGCGGATCTTTTGGCTCATTCCACTCATTAACAGTGATCGGGTTGTGATCTCTAACTAGCACTCCGCATTGCTTCACAAATTTTTAGGCAACATCAGCAGGAAGCTCGGGTGCGCCGTCTGCTGTGATCGTGTCGATCCTGTATCTTTCTGTATCTTTCAACTTCTTTGTTGCGCCTCGTTTAGTCCTTTTTCCGGTTGATATATTTGAACCGGATGGCTAAAAATATAAAGACTGTTAATACATGTATATAGACAACGGATGCTTCATTAATTAACATATATATATATATATGCACGTCGGAGCCGGTGTTTGTAATTTGTATGGTTCCACCGGAGCCGTCGGCTGCTCCCATATCGGAGCCGTCGGCTTCTCCCTCATCGGAGTCGTCTCCCTGGGTGAGCACCGGATCTTCCTCACCGGAGTTGTTCATCCACTGGCTCACATCGGTCTCTACGTCGGGCCCGCGGATTAAACCCTCGATCATATTTTCGGCATCTTCGTCTCTTGGCTCCATACTATACAAAAAGAGTAAGTATATATTTCAGATCCAATTCATTAAAATTGCTTATATATAATAATTAACTAATGATCAATTATTTTCATCAAAATTGTTTATAGATAATACACAAAAAGAGCAACATATATTCATGAAATATTTAAACATACGATAACATTTCTAGCATTCTTAAATTTATAACACTATCTTAATTAGATTTTCTAACATTCATAATTAATAATTCTAACATTCTTCAATTTCCTATATCAATTCTAAACGTACGAATCTAAAATTTCTAACATTTATAACTAATAATTCTAACATTCTTAAATTTCCTATATCAATTCTAAACGTACAAATCTAAAATTGCTAAGTCTAATCTAAAATTTCTAACATTCTTAAATTTTCTATATCAATTCTAAACAAATTTAAAGTTAATAAGTCTAATCTAAAATTTCTAACATTCATAAACTAATAATTCTAACATTTGTAACACTAATAAAAAACAGTAATTAAGTAAAAAAAGGAAAAAAACAAAAAAAAAAGCCCCGGGTTAGGGCGAGATGGAGGCAGGCCTTACCTCCTCTTGGGGCAGCGGCGGGCCGGCGGCGCGGGGCAGCGGCGGCGCGGGGCGGTGGAGGCCGGCGCGAGACGGGATCGAGGGGCGGCGCGTGGGGCGAGGGGCGGCGCCGCAGAGGAGGACGCCGACGGGGGCGAGACGGGATCGAGGGGCGGCGCGTGGGGCGAGGGGCGGCGCCACAGAGGAGGATGCCGACGGGGGCGAGGGGCGGTGCGTGGGGCGAGGGGCGGCGCCGCAAAGGAGGACGCCGACGGGGGCGAGGGGCGGCGCGGGTGCGACGGGACGTAGGGACGGCGCCGCAGAGGCGAGGACGCCGACGGGGCGAGGGGCGGCGCGGGGGAACGGAAAAAATGGGCAGCCTGGCGGCGTCACTTTCGTCCCTGCGCGCGGTTTGGAACTGAGGGGGCCGGTGACGTGTATATATCCTATCACCCTTTCGTCCCGGTCGGTGGCAACAACCGGGACGAAAGCCCCTTCCGTCCCGGTTGGTGGCAACAACCGGGACGGAAGGTGCTTTCGTCCCGGTTGGTCGCGCACCGGGGCCATAAGTACTTTTGGGCCGGGCGCGCCAATTGTTTTAGCGCCAAAATTTGAATATATTAAATATGCACGTGAATAACTTTTATATAGTTTCAAATTAGGAAAAAATTACAACATTAAAATTGTTTGAATTTGCATAACTAATTCAAATCCGTTTTCTCTTTAACTAAATAATTATTCTAACTATTCAAACTATTAACTATTTCACTATTTGCACTTAATTTAAATATAAATATTTTATATTGTTTTAAAATTAGTAATAATTACATTAAACAGAAAACAGACGCGCTAGCGCGCCGCAGTGTCGCTGAAATACAAATTTCTTTTCTACCGTGCTCGGACGCCGCGGATGATGTTCCCGTGCACATTACTACCCGAGCGCCAAGTCAACAATGACCCAAGCATGCATGGATGAATGTGTTAAAGGGGGATGAATGTGTTAAACACTGATCCGGATGTTTTATATTTGCTCGATGAACTGAATAATATGATGTATCCAAGGGGGTGTAGAACAAAACAAACGGTATCGCCGTCATACAGCCCAACCGTGGCTACTAGGTGCATATATGCATACCAAATGCACGGCTGGACGTATGACGGCGAATCCGGATGTTTTGTATTTGCTCGATGAACTGAATATATGATGTATCCAAGGGGGTGTAGAACAAAACAAACGGTATCGCCGTCATACAGCCCAACCGTGGGTACTGGGTGCATATATGCATACCAAATGCACGGCTGGACGTATGACGGCGAATCCGGATGTTTTGTATTTGGGAGATGAACTGACCGGTGTATGAAGCTGGGCTATATATAGGGTCCTCTGGCTAGGGTTTTGATCCAACGGTTAAGAAACACCTCATCCAACGGCTCACAGCAGCTCGAAAGAAACACACCAGCCCTGATCGAACGGCTCACAACAGCTCGAAATAAACACACCCGGATCCAACGACTCACGAGCGCTTGAAAGAAACACACGATCCGTGTGATTCTATCTGATTGGTCCAAACGAAATCCTAATTCCATTTAGTCCCGGTTGGGCCCCAACCGGGACTAAAGGGATGATCCGTTTCCCAATGAAACCCTAACCCATTTAGTCCCGGTTGGTGTCCCCAACCGGGACTAAAGGGATGTTTTCTTCTCGCTATATATATGTATGCATTGCCACACCATTGGCATAAACACATACAAACTCACCACTCTCTCATGGCTTCTACCGTACCCACTCTAACATTCATCTAGGCGGAGGCACTTTCCGCCTCGAACTACCCCTGCCCGTGCGGCTACAACGTTCCCGCTGGTTGGATGCTGAGCGCCGGAGGAGTGCCGGTCCCTCCTCTTCCTCAAGGTGTGGCGCGTCGGGCGGCCATCACGAACCACTACTACCACGAGCTCACGCCGGAGCAGCGGAGAAATCCCAGTTGGCATCCCGATAACCAGCATACTTGGGATGCCTTCTTCATCAATCGGCGTGAGAGGGCGCTCGCCAGGTATGAGGAGGACAGTCTGCCTCCTGGGAACTTTCACGAGGCCGGTCGTCGGCTATGGTGGTCCGGCCGGACTCTACAGAGCGTCATAGACTACATCAGGGCCGGCGATATCCCCCGCCTGCGCTACCCTCAGGCCCAGTCCTGGAGTCGTGATCCTCCGAGGGAGTGCAGAGCACCGTCAGACGATAGTGACGGCGACGGCGGCGGCGAGTACGACGACTACGAGTACATGTACTATAGGCCTAGGCAGGAGTATGACTAGTAGATCGATGCACTCTTGCCATTATGTACTGCCTTGTTTATTTAGATCTATGCTCTCCGTTTAGATTTAGATCCAATCTTGCCATTATGTGTAATGTGCCTTGTTTATCTATCGAAATGCATGTCCCCCTCCTAATGTGAATGCATACTTTGCGGCGTCGATGTCTGACCACATGTGGCCGCGGCATGTGCGAGTCGCAGAACGACAATAGGAAGATGGACTGGCGCTTCGTTTCTGAAATGTGTGGGCGGTTGAGCTTCAAAAAGAGGAGGATAGAGAGTGGTTGCACATTAACGCAGCTGGCTAATGTGAATGCTGCTTTTTGTTGGGAGTTGTGCAACGGAGACGAATATCGTGACCGGACATTAAGCACAGCTTCTTCTACCACCAGCAGAGGTCTTCTACTTAGGTTTAGCTTGTATTTCTGATTTTGGAGAGAAAATATATCTTCAACCAATATTACAAATGCGTTTGGAAATTGGTTTAATGGGGTGGATCAAAAGACTATTTGTTGGTCTGTGGCTAGGTATTGGTCCCGGGTCGTGCCACAAACCAGGACCAATGCCCATGCGCGTGCCACGTGGCCTGTGGCTAGGTATTGGTCCCGGGCCGTGCCACAAACCGGGACCAATGCCTCCCCACGAACCGGGACAGATGCCCCCAGGTGGTTTCTTCTGCCTCGGGCAACCGAACCGGGACCAATGCATAGCATTTGTCCCGGGTTTTTGTGCGACCGGGACAGATGCCCCTGGCCCCCTGGACGAAAGGGGTTGTTTCCACTAGTGATAGAAGCTAATACAAGTCTAATATAACCGAAAGCTTTAAACCTGACAGGTAGGACATGTTAATTGTTAGATAACCTTTTGCCGATCAGTATCAACTTAATCACCATAATCTGTGAAGCCCCTCTCGGCATGTTCGAAGCCAAATATTTGAAGTGAGCGTATTGTTAAATTGATGTTTCACTTAGGGTATTTCTGAAGCCAAATATCCTCACTTTATTGAACATATACATGTTTTGGCTTATACACTATTTCAAATGGCCCTATTTTTCTAAACATGACATGTTACATTATCTTGATTGCAAATTGGAAGTCAGAAGACGGAAATTACGCTTCTCCGATATAGAATATTTTTCAGCCGTTGCAACGCACGGGCACGCTTACTAGTAATTGCTAATTTTATACAAGTACTGCATTTTTCATTAATGTGTACAAGATACATTTGCTATAATTCATCTATGAAAGAACAATTTTTTAAGACATGACTGTTTTTTTAATTTATAGATGTTCATGATTTTAATTTGTACCAGGAAAGACGTGCGCTTCACGTACAAACGTACTAGTGACGCTAAAGTATCGAACCATAAGAACGTGACGGAACTCTATGAGCATCTCGATCTGTACCCCTAGAGCCCCCATGACCCTTTTTTTTGTGCCGGCGCGCCGTTTTTCGCTCAGTCGTGCCTGCAGGATGTCCAATAGTGCTGGTCTGGACAAAATTATCGTCCGGCGAACCCAGGGCGAACCCAGACCGAGCCGAGCATACTAGGGGCTGTTGGGGCTGCGGCGGAAGCGTTTGTGGGCCAGAATAGTCAGGCGATGGGCGACTTTTTCACGCCCAGTTTCCCCTCCCGCGCCACATACCACCCATTCCCGCTCTCTTCCATGCCGATATCGGCGACACCCCTCCATCCTCGGCCGCCGTGTCGCAGCTAGACATCCATTCCGCCGTCGCAACTACCCGCCGTAGACACGCCAACCTCCCAACCCCTCTGGCCGAGCTTGCCGCTTCCCGACGAGGGCACATGCAGCCCAGGCTCCGCCACGCTGGTGAGGTGTTTGGCGTTTTGCCTATTCGGCAATGGACTCCGACGATAAGGAGAAGTTCGTCGCTCTGATGGACGAGGAAGCTGAGGAAGGCATCGCCGACAATGAGCACCTCATGGTCCTCGCCGCTCTGGCCATCCTGTTCGCGTAGAACGCGCAACCCCGGCGAGGTGGCTCGAAGCATGGTCGCCGAAAGAGCAAGTCGAGGCAGCGAGTAGAGGGCTACTGCATTCTCTACGCCGACTAGTTCGATGATGCTCCATTGCACGGCGAGGTAGTGTTTCGGCGCCGTTTTAGGATGAGCCGAAAGTTCTTCCTCACCATTGTTCATGCCATCCGGGAGTTTGATAACTATTTCATTTGCAAGAAGTATTGCACCAACACAGTTGGATTCACCTCAATCCAGAAGTGCACGGTGGCTATGAGGATGCTTGCATACGACGCTCCCGGCGATACACAAGATGACTACATGCGCACGGCCGAGTCCACCGCCTTTGATTGTTTGAAGAGAGTATACAAATCAGTGGTGGCAGTGTTTGGATCAAAGTACTTGAGATCACCCAATGCTGAAAACACTGCTCGGATCCTAGCATAGAATGAAGTAATAGGGTTTTCGGGGATGCTTGAAAGTATCGACTGTATGCATTAGGCATGGAATAACTGCCTGTTTGTTTGGCCGGGATATACAAAGGCACGAAAGGAGTTTACAGTGTGAAAGGGAATGGTGCCCCATATATGTTTGGTCATTGATGACAATAACTATGGACGTATGGTTGCATTGAGTTATACTTGTATAGTTTGTCCATAGGCAATGCTTGATGTCCATGTGTTGGCTTCAAGATGATCAAGAGATGACCAAGGTGCTATTCAAGTGAATATTCCAAGTTTGGTCATGAGAAAGTTGAGCATATTGCAAGTATGTCTAGAAGAAGAATATTGTGTGAACATTCATCTTTAACTTCAAGACATCATTATTATGAAGAGATAAGAAAAGATACAAGGTTGATCAAGGCAAAGTGCTAAGCGATGGTTAATATTGATCAACTCAAAAAGCTAGAAGACGTACCATGTGGGATCATGGTATGGTAAGTAATTGTTCATATAGTTTTGTGTTCTAACATATTATATGTGTGTGTAGCATATCTGTGTGGGGTTAGGTATCTTTCTATGGGTTTGCACCAAAAGGAAGATTTCGTATAGTCCATGGTGGATGACGTCAAGTTGTGGTCGTCATCAAGTTTGAGAAGTACAAGGTCAAGGGGATCATATCGAAGAGATCACATGCTTAGAGCTTGCCACTCTTTTGGAGATAATGGAAAAGTGAAGATGGACTTAAAAGAGGCTCTCCCATAGTGGCGTATGTGGGAGCAATCTATGTGTCTTCATCGAGGAAAGCGAAATCAAGAAAGATATTCCATCTTGAGGAGGTCAAGATCTTCATCATCTAGCTCAAGTGTAATTCTCAAGAAATAGGTATGATCTTGATAGATTTTCTATTTTACTGGTCTCATAACATTATTTGGGAGACCGGGTTATATGATAGATAACCGTACTATCAAGAGGGGCTCTTATATTAGCAACTTGATCACATCATTCAGAGATATCTCAAACCTTTGCATACTTGGAATCATCTTTCTTGGTTCTTATTTGTGTTTTTTCCACGTGTGGTTTTATATCTTTTAATGTGTTTCAATACAAGCTCAAGTTCATCAAAAATGGGTTTCGCATGAAAAACTTATTGCGTTTTTGATATTGGAGGTTTTACCGGTTGTTCCTTTTTAGAGAGGTCAAAACTTTCATCATTTGGTTTTATACTCCAATGATTTACTATGATTTTTCTTTGCATAATCTTGTTTTCCTTTTTGTCTCGATTCCAACAAGCCCAAGATCATTAAAAACAGAGTCCGGATGCAAAAGATATCGCGTTTTTACTGTAGAAGATTTTCTGGAAAGTGGGAGACTATTGGATCGCGTAGAGATAAACAAAAAAAATTCTACGCGGTACTTCCAAGATCTAGCCGAGGTAGAAGGCCACGAGGATTACCAGTAGACATGCAGGTGCGGTTTATCGATGAAGCACGTCGATGCAGTTTAGTCCCACGATCCGATCCAGCCGATCCGATCCCGCGATCGTCGAAGTGCTGAACGTACAACACCTCTGCCGGTATCCACACGTACGAGGAGGAGCTCCAACGGCGGACTGCTAGGTCCGATGCGGTGGCTGGACTGCGTGGGGCTAGGGTTCCCAACGCATGGGAGTGGAATAACATGCCCGCTGGGCAACCTGCACCCCTATCTATATAGCGAGTGGTAGTGGGCTTCACAATGCTTGTGGCCCATTCCCTCTGTGAGTCCAACTCACTAATTCGGTCCATTTCCGGTTCAGGTCCAACCCGATGAATATACTTGCTCCCGCTCTTAAGTGTGCGACCCTGCAGGCTCATGTCGACTTGGACACGATTGGAGTCCGACTCCCAATCGATTAATCGGCAGCGGCTCCTAGCAGAACGTGCCGACTCCCAAGTGCCATAGAGTCATGACGACATACCTTTCAATGTGACTTTCATCTGAGTCCCTTTTGCCTCACAATATACCTTGTCTAACTATAGGCGAATTATCGTCATCCCTTAAATAGCTCAACTCTCTTCTCGGTCCGTGATATATGATTCATCTGACTAACTCTTAGTCAATAGACTCAGTTAACACTTAATCGAGTCGCGCATGGCCATGCTTCCGTAATAATATCACTCGAGAGGGCCAAGGAATATTTGTCCATTCGGAGGGGCAAAATCACATCTTGATTATCCATATCATGCAGCTTGCTTCTCATTCGACCCGAACTATGCCTTTATAACTGTCTTGTCATGGAACAACGTTTGATAGAACCTAAGTCTGTGATCCACAACTCGGATTGTGCGACAACTTCAGGTCTAAGGATTACATTGATTGAGACATACAAATGACGACTTACTCGTTGCATCTCAACATGGGTCAGTCTGACTTCCTAAACTCTTTAGCCAAGTCATCGAACGTTGGAATGGCATCGCCATGTCCATGACAAGTGGAACTGTGTCATCAGCCAACACTCACATTAGTCTAGGGTGTGTGTCCAGCACAACCTTAATGACCAAGGACAATTTAGCATGAATAACATGAATATATAGTTCCACAATCGAATCACATATTCAATGAAATATATCAGATATTCAAACAAGGACAACTTAAAAACTTTATGAATACATTGGGAATTACATCATACATGATTGCCTCTAGGGCATATTCCCAACAGTCTCCCACTTGCATTAGAGTCAATCATCTCGACATCATATGCCTAGGCATCGAATGCACATACCTCTCATGTGCGCCTCATGCTTTGGCTGTGGTAGCGCCTTTGTCAAAGGATCTACAATGTTTGCATCCGTGTGTACTTTGCATAACTTGATATCACCTTGTTCGACAAACTGGCGAATGAGGTGGTAACGCATGAGTATTATGTTTGTTCTTCTGGTGTTGTCTAGGTTCCTTGGCTTGTGCAATAGCACCATTGTTGTCACAATATACGTCCAATGGATTGGACGCGTCCTGAACCACACCAAGATCCATCAGGAGGTTCCTGATCCAAACAACTTCCTTTGCAGCCACCGAGGCAGCAATATACTCAGCCTCTGTCGTAGATGCCGACATAGTATATTGCTTGGAACTCTTTCTGCTCACAGCCCCTCTGTTCATTACGAACACGTATTCAGATTGCGAACGAGAATCATATGATTCGGTGAGATAACTCGCATCCGTGTAACCCTTTACACTGAATTCCTCATCACCTCCATAAAGTAGGAACATTTCCTTAGTCCTTCTCAAGTACTTAAGGATGTTTTTGACCGCTACCCAGTGGGCTTCGCCAAGGTCAGCCTGGTATCTGATCGTTACACTTAGAGCATAGGAAACATCTGGCTTAGTACAAATCATGGCATACATGATGGATCCGATTGCCGAAACATACGGGATCACACTCATCCGACTTCGCTCATCAGTCGTCGAAGGACACTGAGTATTGCTAAGTTTTACACCATGGGACATCGGTAAGAACCCCTTCTTAGAGTCTTCCATTTTGAATTTCTTCAAAACTTTGTCCAGATATGTACTTTGACTCAATCCAATGAGCCGCCTTGATCTATCTTTATAGATCCTAATTCCCAGTATGTAAGTCACCTCACCCAAATCCTTCATTGAGAAACTCCTTTCCAAGGATTCTTTGGTTTCTTGCAACATCATGACATCATTTCCCATCAGTAATATGTCGTCCACATATAAGATTAGAAAATTTACTTTGCTCCCACTAAACTTCTTGTATAAACAAGAATCATGATCGCTCTTGATGAAGCCAAACGATTTGACTACCTCATCAAAGCGAATGTTCCAACTCCGAGATGCTTGCTTCAATCCATAAATGGATTTCTGAAGTTTGCATACCTTGTCAGCGTTAGCCGGATCGACAAACCTCCGGGCTGTATCATATACACGTCCTCAGTTAAATTTCCATTAAGGAAAGATGTCTTGACATCCATCTGCCATATCTCATAGTCGAAATAGGCTGCTATGGCTAACATGATCTGAACTGACTTAAGCATCTCTACAGGCGAGAAGGTCTCGTCGTAGTCAACTCCTTGAACCTGTCAGAACCCCTTCGCGACAAGTCGTGCTTTATAGACGGAAATATTTCCATCCATATCAGTTTTCTTCTTAAAGACCCATTTGCACTCGACGGGTCTTGCACCATCAGGCAGATCAACCAAATTCCAAACTTGGTTTTCATCCATAGACTTTAACTCGGATCTCTGCTCCAAGACTTGACTCAGAATCAGATCCCACCATCGCTTCCGAATAAGTTGCCGGCTCATTACTGTCTAACAGTAAAATGTCACGAGCATTTTGTAATCTGGCAGATCTCCGTGGTTCAGGTGATGTTACCGGCGTAGGTACCACGACCGGCTCAGCCTCCAAGGCCTTTGCCGACTCGCCCCTAGACGGTTCCTCTCGAATTTCTTCAAGTTGCACTGTGCTCCCACTGACTCCCCGATTGAGAAACTCTTTCTCAAGGAAGACACCATTCCGAGCGACAAACACTTTGCCCTCTTCTCAGTTGTAGAAGTAGTACCCCAAGGTTTCCCTTGGATACCCCACGAAAATACACTTATTCGACTTGGGCGTGAGCTTGTCCGACTGAAGTCGCTTGAAAAATTCTTCACAACCCCAAATCTTAAGAAAAGACAAACTTGGCCTTTTGCCAGTCCACATCTCATGCGGTGTCTTCTCTACTGACTTTGATGGTACTCTGTTTAGTGTGAACGCTGCAGTTTCTAGACAATAACCCCAAAATGATAAAGGTAGTTGTTTGACTCATCATTAATTGTACCATGTCCAACAAGGTCCGATTTCTCCGTTCTGATACACCGTCCCTCTGTGGTGTACCCGGCGGAGTGAGTTGAGGAACTATTCCACAACTCTTTAGATGGTCATCAAACTCATGGCTCATGTACTCGCCTCCACGGTCCGACCATAGAAACTTTGTTTTCTTGGCGAGTTGATTTTGTAACTCACTCTGGAATTTCTTGAATTTCTCAAAGGCTTCCGACTTGTGTTTCATTAAATAGATATATCCATACCTACTCAAATCATCAGTGAAGGTAATGAAGTACTCATAACCACCTCTGGCTATCATGCTCATTGGACCACATACATCACTATGTATTAG
Organism: Alopecurus myosuroides; assembly: GCA_028641055.1. Lineage (NCBI taxonomy): Eukaryota > Viridiplantae > Streptophyta > Magnoliopsida > Poales > Poaceae > Alopecurus > Alopecurus myosuroides. The sequence continues at coordinate 295,788,698 of CM054058.1, read as the reverse complement.
TTCCAACAAGTCGGACGCCCTTTCAGAACTCCTTTCAAAAGGTGTCTTGGTCATTTTTCCTAGTAGGCATGATTCGCATGTCTTGAATGACTCTAAGTCGAACGAAGTTCAAAGTCCATCATCATGGAGTTTCTTCATGCGCTTCCAACTTATATGACCAAGCCGACAACGCCAAAAATAAGTTATATTTAGATTATTTGGTTTCAACCTTTTCACATTTATAGTATAGACCGATTCACTATCAAGATTCAAAATAAATAATCCGTCCTGAACGGGTGCAAAGCCATGAAACATATCTTTCAAATATAAAGAATAACCATTATTCTTAATATTCGACTCATAACATTGTCTCATCAAACATGAAGCAGAAATAATGTTTCGACTAAGCACTGGAACATAATACCAATTATTCAGCTCCATTAAAAATCTTGCAGGTAAATGAAGTTGCATCGTGCCGATTTCTAACGCATCGACTCTCGCCTTGTTACCGACCCGAATATCAACCTCTCCTCTTGCCACGCTCCTAGTTCTTACCAGTCCCTGCAACGAGTTGCATATGTGAATAACTGATCCGGTATCATATACCCAAGAACTGTTAGGTGCATCCGCAAGATAAATGTCTATAACATTGCACACAAGCGTACCTGAGTTGGAAGTCACACCTCCACTGTTGGCTCTGTCAGACAAATACTTGGTGTAGTTCCTCTTCCAGTGTCCATCTTGCTTGCAATAGAAGCAATTGGCTCCGGTTGTAGGAGATGGCTTAGTCTTTGAGGAAGCGCTCTGGACAGGGCCATGGGCGCTGCCTCCTGACTTATCCTTCTTTTTCTTGGTCCAAGAACTCTTCTTGAACTTAGACTTATTCTACACCATCAACACTTGACTGGCGCCTTTCTTAAGATCAACCTCTGCCGTTTTGAGCATCCCATGTAATTCAGTGATCTTCTTATCCATACCATGCATGTGGTAGTTTGAAATGAATGGACCATACACACTAGGAAGAGAGTTCAGAATTATATCAGTGGCGAACTCTTCGTTAATTGGGAAGCCCAGCCTATCGAGAGACTGCACGTAACCAGTCATCTTGATTACATGTGGGCTCAGTGGATCACCGTGTTTGAGCTTACAGCCTAGCAAAGCTTGAGAGACTTGATACCTCTCGGTCTTTGCCTGAGCCTGGAACATACTTTTGAGGCTTTCGATCATATCGTAGGCCTCAACATTCTTGAACTGCTGCTGCAAGTCCTGTTCCATGTGTGCAAGCATAAGACAGCTAATTTTTGTAGACTCGTCTCTAGTATTACGGTAGGCATTCATGACAGCGACAGTCGCATCATTATCAGGCTCATCTGGAAGTGGAGTTTCTAGAACATGTTCTTTCTTGTCATGCTTGAGTACTATCCTCAGATTACTATACCAGTTGATGAAATTAGTTCCATTAAGCTTATGTTTCTATAGGATTGACCTCAACGCAAAAGTGAACAATTGAGGAAGGTTGCTAGGTGCCATTGATCTAGAACAGAAAATATGCAAAACACTTAAGACATGTATTCATAAAAGAGCAGGCATATTAAACGCTTTAATACTTATGTTCCCACTAGAACCAACACCCCTCTGATAGTTGCTAAGTGATTCAAGATCCTAAATAAGCAAGCCGACTAGTGAGATTTAGCATCACCGCTAGCCGTCAAGTGATCTAGGTAGGCAACACCTTGCCGATCATATCCAATACGACTCTGTTAGTTGGGTGGCATCACATGCCTCGGATCCCAACCTACCGAGCCCCAAGCCCCACAACCGTTGTGATTGACTCGTCTAGTTTACAAAGTGCTTCCGCTGTAAGAGTCCGACTCAAACCCACCTAATCGGAAAGAATTGGTAGCACCTCAATTTCATGAGCCCACTACCAAGAATGTCCGACTTGTGATGGTGCAGCACTGGCGGGGCGACCGACTAGACCTTCTTTGAGGGATTAAAATATACTAACTATCTAAATAGAGGTAAAAATAGACATAACAACAACACAAATAAAGCAATTATAATGTGAAATGGTATGGCTCTCTTCATGGTGATCTCCATCTCCACAAAGCTTGTAAGTCGACTCGTGCCAACTCTTGTCACGTGCCATCTTACTCCATGTAGCCGACTTGTACATCGACTTGCATGTCATCCGGGTTCTCCAAAAAGCTACACTAGCTAGTAAATGAAAATTACATACAGAATCCGACACTCATGTCGTTATACAATAAAATGATAGCACCTAGGCTCCAGTCGGCTGACAAAAACACGATACACAGATCATGTATGGATTACACACATCACATGCACATAAGCCATACCATTCACAACATCCTGCAAAAACAAGTTATGCATGGAAACGATATCTACCGGCGTTGTGAAACTCGTAACAACATCTAAGGCGCTACGACAGGGAAAACGCTGATCTCATTTGCATTCCGAACATGGATTTCTTAATCGGATAAAACAGTTTTACCCAAATCAGATCTGTATTCCGATTCGAACAAACTCTTTGATCTTCGATGACGGCACCTGGATTTATGTGTTACGGTATACCCCGATGGCGGAAAACGCTGATCTCATTTGCATTCCGAACATGGATTTCTTAATCGGATAAAACAGTTTTACCCAAATCCGATCTGTATTCCGATTCGAACAAACTCTTTGATCTTCGATGACGGCAACTGGATTTATGTGTTACGGTATACCCCGATGGCGGAAACCGACCGGTAGGGGTAACTTGTTCCACGACCTTAGCAGTATGATCACGGAAACCAGATCATCCATTAACCCCAAGTACGATTCATCCAGTCAACCTTGTACAAAACCGATCTATCTCATAGAACGACCACCAAAACAACACTTAGATCCAATCTAACGCTAACTACATATCACATAGGTGCAGATCACGGGCCTAAAACTAGAAGCTACCGCTCTGATACCACTATTGGATCGCGTAGAGATAATCAAAAACTTTTCTACGCGGTACTTCCAAGATCTAGCCGAGGTAGAAGGCCACGAGGAATACCACTAGACGCGCAGGTGCGGATTATCGATGAAGCACGTCGATGCAGTGTAGTCCCACGATCCGATCCAGCCGATACAATCCCGCGATTGTCGAAGTGCTGAACGTACAACACCTCTGAGGGTATCCACACGTACGAGGAGGAGCTCCGACGGCGGACTGCTAGGTCCGATGCGGTGGCTGGACTGCGTGGGGCTAGGGTTCCCAACGCATGGGAGTGGAATAACATGCCCGCTGGGCAACCTGCGCCCCTATTTATATAGCGAGTGGTAGTGGGCTTCACAACGCTTGTGGCCCATTCCCTCTGTGAGTCCAACTCACTAATTCGGTCCATTTCCGGTTCAGGTCCAACCCGATGAATATACTTGCTCCCGCTCTTAAGTGTGCGACCCTGCAGGCTCATGGCGACTTGGACACGATTGGAGTCCGACTCCCAATCGATTAATCGGCAGCGGCTCCTAGCAAAATGTGCCGACTCCCAAGTGCCATAGAGTCATGACGACATACCTTTCAATGTGACTTTCATTTGAGTCCCTTTTGCCTCACGATATACCTTGTCGGACTATGGGCGAATTATCGTCATCCCTTAAATAGCTCAACTCTCTTCTCAGTCCGTGATATATGATTCATCTGACTAACTCTTAGTCAATAAACTCATTTAACACTTAACCGAGTTGCGCATGGCCATGCTTACGGAATCATATCACTCGAGAGTGCCCAGAGAATATCTCTCCATTCGGAGGGACAAAATCCCATCTTGATTATCCACATCACGCAGCTTGCTTCTCATTCGACCCGAACTCTGCCTTTATAACTGCCTTGTCACGGAACATCGTTTGACAGAACCTAAGTCGGTGATCCACAACTTGGATTGTGCGACAACCTCAAGTCTAAGGATTACATTGATTGAGACATGCAAATGACGACTTACTCTTTTCATCTCAGTATGGGTCAGTTCGACTTGCTAAACTCTTTAGCCAAGTCTGTAAACGTTGGAATGGCATCGCCATGCCCATGACAAGTGGAATCGTGTCATCAGCCAACAGTCACATTAGTCTAGGGTGTGTGTCCAGCACAACCTTAATGTCCAAGGACAATTTAGCATGAACAACATGAATACATAGTTCCACAATCGAATCACATATTCAATGACATATATAAGATGTTCAAACAAGGACAACTTAATAGCTTTATGATTTTCTGGAAACTGGGAGGCCGGCCTGGCTGGCTTGGGAGGTCGGGGACGCGCAGAATGCCCCCAACGGGCTGATTTTAGGGGCCTATGTAAGGGGTCTTCTTCCCCAATGGGTCCCCTCTTTTTAAGCAAGTTTTCCCACACCATTGTTGACTTCTTGGAGCTTGCTTTCTCTCTATTCCTCCATGATTCATGCCTCTAATTAGTGGGAAAAGAGACAGGAGATCTAGATCTACTAGTCCACCAATTCATCTCTCCTCTTAGTGAGGGGAAGTCTTTGGATATAGATCTTGTGGATTCATTTGTTGAGTGCTTCCTTGTTCTTCCTCTCTTCTCCCCCCATAGCATTTGTTGCTTTGGTGGTATTTGAGAGTGAAGGATTTAAGCACATATTATGTTATTGCCATTGTATAGATTGCATAGGTTTGAGTTCTCTATGAGGATTCGTTCGAGTGAAAGGTTAATAAGCTTGTTACTCTTGGGTTCTTGGAGTGCCCGTGAGCTTGTCCTCTTGGGTACTTGGAGTGCCCTAGACGTTTGTTGTTGTGGCTCCAGACATTGTTGTCTTGAAGTTTTGGTGGCTCGGGACCTTGTTGCTATCTCAGAATTTTGGTGGCTCGCGGGATATTGTTAGGAGCCTCCAATTTAGTTCTGGAGATTTCCCCAACCTTGTACGGGATCGATGACCGCCCTCAAAGGTCCCATAGTGGATCGTGGCACTCCGCATTGGTGGAGGCACGAGGAGAATAAGGTGAGCCATTGGACGCTTGGATTCATTGTGAATCCACACCTCTCCAACGGAGATTAGCTTCCATTGGGAAGTGAACTTCGAGATAAATCGTCGTCTCCAGTCTCTCGGTTATTTCTATACCCGATCTCTTTACTTATTCAATTTACTTTGTGATAGCCATCGAGCTTGAAGTAACACATTTTGCTATCACATAGTTGCTTGAATTGTTTAGCATAAGTTGTTGGTGCACATAGGTGAACCTAGTTTGTTTAGGTTTTGGCTTGATAAATTAAACTCTAGTTTTATTCCGCATTTATTCAAGCCTTAACCGTAATTATTTTTAGACGCCTACTCACCCCCCTCTAGGCGACATCCGTTTCCTTTCAATTGGTATCAGAGCCGGGTATCTCTTCATAGGGTTTCACAACCTAGAGACTAAAGATGTTGGCTAGGGGATTAGTGCATAATGACACTTTTATATTCGATGGCACAAATTATGATACTTTGAAAATTAGTATGCTTAATATTTTTCAGGACATGGGTTCAAATATAGAGAAAATTGTAGATATGGGTTTTTCTTCTCCAAAGGTCCTTGATTTCTCTTTGGAGGATGAGAAAAACTTATATCTCAATAGTAAAGCTACTAATGTGTTTTTCAAATATTTGAGCATTTTAGTTCTTCAGTCAATTAGGCCATCTTGGAAAGCATATGAGATATGGACCAAGATTCAAGATAAATATGATGTGTCCAAATATTGTGGGAATGATTATTATCCCTCCACCTCCGGGCGTGATGAGTTCTCAACTTCTTCTACTTCACCAAATGTGGCAAGCCACAACATAATAATATGGTGAGTATTGAAAAATATTGTATTCTTGATAGCGGGCTTATTGTTGATAATTCGTCATGTCAATCTTATTTCAATACTTCGTCTATGGATTTAAACACATCTAGCACCCAAAATAATTTACATTCTTGTGTTGAAAGTCCATTCATATCATGTAGAAATTCCTCGACTAAATCTTATGATGATATGCTTTATACATCTTGTTTCCATAATAAAAATGGTTGTATTTCCTCTAGTTTTTGTCTTACTAACCATGTAGAAGAAACTCAACATCCATGGAACAAGATGTGGATTTAAGTGGTGTTTCAAGTAATATTTCATCATCATCTACCATATCTCACTTTTGCCTTATGTTTAAAGGTTCAAAGGTAATTCCTACTTTGAAGATCAATGTATCTAGTGATGATTATGATGGTGATGATGATGATGATAATGACGATGACGATGATAATGATTCGTTGATGGAGAAAGGTAAAATGATTCACGATATCCTTTATGAGGATAAATATGCTTGTGCCAATTTCCTAGAAATCATTCGTGCATTTGATAGGCGCAATATCACCATTAAGGATTTGGAAGCATGCATTGACGAGTGTTATAGCCATGAGCGTGATTATGCCAATGAGATTGCTAAACTAGAGGAAGCTCTTGTAGAAGAACAAACCACCAATGAATCTCTTGAGGATACTTTTACTATAGAATTATCAAAAGTAAAGGAATCTCATGATAGAAATCTTGAGGTGGTTAATTGTCTTAAAACTAAAATTGATGAGCTAAAATTTCGCATGCTCAACTTAACGCTTCATATTCAAAAGATCTTGCCAAGTTGACTTCTCCTATTGCTATTAATAATGATGCTTGTGCTACTAACTCTATTTCTTGTGAAGCGTCTATATTTAAGGAGAATGTTGAGCTAATGACTCAACTTGAGTTGCTAACTAGCAATTATGGGAAATTGGAAGAAAGTAATGGAAAGCTCTCATGAGGATCTTTTAGTCTCACATGATATGCTAAAGATGGCTTGTGAGGCTATTATTACCAAGGTGATATCTTGTGAGCCCCATGTGGACATTAGCACAAACTCTATTCGAAATTCTATTTTCCTCATGCTAGTACTAGTAATTCATCCACTCACAATATTTCTACATCTTGTGATGACTTACTTTACATGCCTTGTTGTTCTAACAATGAATCATCTACGTCCTCTAGTACTTGTGTTGTCACTAACCATGTATAGGAAATAAAAGAGATGAAGTCCCAAGTAACTTACTTGAAAAAAAGACTTGGAAAAGCGTCATGGGAAGTCCACACTTGACAATATATTTAGTGTGCAAAGATTTCCCAATGAAAAAAGTGGACTTGGATTCAAATCCAGAAATTTCAAGAAGTACAATAATAAGAATAAGTATAAGATCAACAAGAACAAGGGCCAAGAACAAGTCAAGAATTCTTCTAAGATTGTTTGCTTCAAGTGCAAGGTTGAACGGCACCATGTTAGAGCTTGTACTTTGAAGAAGAAGTATCTTAGTGAGAAGAAACAAGGCAAAGTTCAATCTCATGCTGAACCTCAAGTTGACAAATCAACTAAGAATAAATTAGGAAGCCAATGTTGCAGATTACAATCCTAGAAAATGTGAACATGTGAGGTAATGCCACTTAGAATTGATATTCTACATTATCTTGTTACTATGTGGCATGATTAGTGTCACACCCCAGTTTTTGGATTCATGTATTGTGCTTAAGAAGAAGAAAATTAGGGCCAACAATTTTTTTTATAACAACATGATTGTTTGAACTAACATGTGTTTATGATCTAAATCATATTTGTAACACAAGGTTTGTTTCTTTATAAAACCAATACCAAATGTTTCTGAAAAAGTTTCTATTATTTTTCCCTGATGTTTTCCTATTATTACTTGAGTGGATTTTTACTCCAAGACTTGGATCATTCTTGTTTGCATCTTAAAACAAACTTTTACCTTTGTGGGATCCAAGAAAACAAAGTTTCAAAATGATTTATGAAAGTTTTCTATAGAAAACGATTCCTGAAAATATAGTCAAGTACATATTTCTACTCTTGTTTTCACTAGGCTATAAAATGTTACTTTATGTTTTCAGAAAATTTAATTGATCCTTGATATATGTAGTACAAATCCTTAAGCTTAATTTTATTTTTGGGTTTTTAGAAGTTATCTTTTGCTTGTTGTTTTTGTGGTATAAAATTAAGGCAGAAAAAGGCATTTTTGAAAAGCAGATAAAAACAGAAAGTATACCTTTTTCCAGATTGTTTTCATGGACTTAAACTATTTCAAAATTGTTTTTAAAAGATGTTTATGAAAGTTTATAACATGGTTAACAAGTTCCCACTTTGAAAAAAAAATTGGAAAGCATTTGAACCTTGAAAACAACTCCAACTTTTTCAACTTTTTATCTGTTTCCAACACTTAGAAAATTTTCTAAGTCCTTAACTGAATTTTCTGAATTTTGGTGAACAGTAAGAGATACACTTTTGCACAATTGTTTTCTTTGTGTTTCTTTGCAAATTTGGTGATGCAACCTTGTCATATGTGTTCACCACTGTACCTACTCGAGCCAGGGTGTATTGGTGTGCTTAGGAAAACATGAGAGAGAAGAGGATGATGTGGAATGGTATGGAAGCCCATACCTTTACCCTTTTGACTTGCCCCTGCCCTCCCCTTGCCTCCAAAGGCCAGCCTTGACCTGCCCCCATTGTGTTCTTAACCTTGGACAGCCAGTGCACGAGTTGAGATGACCAAAAGCCCCTCATGCCACCCATTGGCATCAACCCGAGCCCCTCCATTTTTTCCCTTGCCTTTTTGCTTCGAGTACAAGTACCCCGAGCCAATCCCTTGCGCCTCTGCCCTCCCTACACTCTCTCACACCACTCCCTAGTCTAGATCTGCCCCTGCCTAACCCCTGGAGAGCGTGCTCGTGACGGTGAGCCCGAAAGTCACCGCCGGGAGCTCGAGGTTGCCCCTTCCTTCCCCGTACCTTCCCACCTCTCTTGTTTGCCCTGGATCGCATCCCCACCTCCCCCTGACCTTCCCAGACTCCCTCTCGTGGTCGTGCGCTTGCAGGGAAGCCGCCGCCATCACCGTCGCCGCCGTGGCTGCTCTGTGCCCGCGCCGTCGACTGGATCCAAGCTAGCCGCCAAGCCCGTGCCCCTCGACTCCCCGGACACCCTACATCGTCCCCGAGCCTGCGCCTTTGCCTCCCCAACCCTCACGGTGAGCACCCGAGCTCTCCCACGCCGCCGTGCGTTTTCCGTCAGGTGAGAAAGAGAGAGAGGAGGATGGCGACAGCGCGCCGTTGGATCTTCTATCCACGGCCGTGGTTAAACCTGCCAGTTCCCGCGCCCGCACTCGCGCGCGCAGCGCAGCAGGGCCGCGCACACGCCAAAACCAGCCTGTGCTGTGTTTTTGTTGTCCTTTTTAAAAAATTAACAGAAACTTGCTGTTTGCTTTGGACGTATGAAAAATACCAAAATGGAAAAATAAAATCTACTAAAAATAATGGACCTAACCTTATGAGTTCTTAACCACATAAAAATTGCAGATCTAAGTTTTGGCCTATATTTTTCTCACAATGGCTGTTTTTCCACAAAGGACCTATGAACATGTTTTGGACATAACTTTTTTAATCTATAACTAAAATGGACAAACTAAACTGTGTTGGATAGCCCTTGAACATATCTATCCATAGGACATTGCCTCACATCAAGCTTAGCTCCGAAATGGAAATGCCATCCATTTTGGTGAAAGACTAGTAGGGTCTTCTGAGATTTTTAGAATGAGTTTAAAAATTATTTTTGAAGTAAATCCAACTGGATGAGTTTCATATTGACTATATCTATGTAGTCCTAGATTATAATAATTTTTGGATCTCTAGATTATTTTTTGTGAGCCAAACTAGAAACAGCACTTTCCTGTTTTGTTTCAAGTTGTGTTTTTGTTTAAAATGAAATGTGTGATTGATTGTATTTTGTTTCCTAGCTTGTATGTTTGTGTTAGGACTGGTTATTAAGTTGTTTGCTTGCAGAACATCTACCTTAGAACGTGTATGCATGTTATGAAAGTTAAATAAAAATGAGAATAGCTTTGGTTATATTTTCTAGTTCATTATTTGGGATAATTGTGTGAGCTAGATATTTGTGTGTTTGATTGACTAAACTTGTGCTAGGTTTTCTATGGATCCAGTACCATTTTGGTACTGTTATTTTGAAGTTAATGCCTCTGTTAGATTGCATGTCATTTTATAGCAAAGCATGTGTAAGTCTTGCTATTTGTTTGCACCAGTATTGTTTCACTAAGAATAAATAGCCTTGTTTTATTTATTTTTTTATACTAATTGTTGTCATGAGTAACTAGAGGCTTAGTACCTATTTTTCCTTGGTATTAGTGGGCCCATAACCCACTGGTCCCATTGCATTATGGTTGAGGATAAAAATCCCCAACCATACATGTGTGTGAAAATAACATGTTTTATTATGTGATTGATTGGTTATTTTCCACCATAGAAACTATGTTGTTTGTTTCACTTATGCAATTTAGAAGTTTATTTCTTATTTGTAAAAACTAGTATGTTAGGGTGTGATTCATTTGTTAGCATAATATCCTTAGGGGTATCATGTTAATAGAAGTTTCCCTATTGGTTGCTTGAAATGAGTTGTGTGCTAATAGAATAAATTCCTTGTGATTGATAGATTGTTTGTGGATGATTTTAAATTGAGTGTTTGTATTTTTGAAAAGTTTTACATAGCTTTTCATTGATTGCATAGCTACTGGTTGTGTATCTTATACTTTGGTTGCTTGCTATTTAATCTTTTAGAAAAGCATGTATGACTAGAATTGGTTTATGCATGCTTAATAGTTGTTTCATAGAATTATTTTGATGTTTGTGCTTACTAGCATGTGTAAGGTTTGTGTACTGTTAGTAGGTACATTTATGTTCATGACTTTCTTATTTAGAGTTAAGCATCATTGTATCATTATTTGCTTCTCTAGTGTTGGACTAGTGTCACCACTAGAAAATTGTGGTTTTGCTCAAGTATTGTTATCTTTTATTTTATAAGTGTATGATTTTATTCTAGCATATTTAGGAAGTTATTACTTCTGCTATTATGCCATGACTTCCTTAGTTTCATGTTTCTATGGTTGTAGAATATAATTACTTCTTATAGCATGCTTGGGTAGAAATTTTCCATACTAGTATGCTAAATGCAGTCCTGTTTTTATGCTTATTTGGTAGGAGTATTATCTTGAGTGATGATTGTGTTTTAGATTATTTTTATGACTTGTTATCATTGGTTTTAGCTACTGGTTGTGTGTTAGATTTTCATGATTTATGGATTCCCTAAATTCAAGTAGACATAAGCATAATCTATAACTAGCATATTAATCTGTGATGTGATTGTTTACTGTTTGGAAGCTGTCTGAGTTATTTTTCCTTATCATGAGTATTCTACTTATGCTATTGTTGTGCTAGTGTTGTTGTTGTGCTTAGTAGCATTTTGTTATCTAGGCATTGTTTGGTTAGTGATCTTGTTTGGTGATGGTTTGCTTGTGTGTTGTTAATACCCACTGCCATGGGTATTGCTTTGTTTGGTTGTTATTATTTTAGTAACCTCACCTTTTGCACCCACAAGCTATACTTTTAACTTCTTAGGTATCTTATTATGAGAGTGATGAATACACTCCATGTATGATATGTAAGATGTGGTATATGGTTTCTCAACCATATGTTTGTTCGACGATAGTTTTGTACCCTGAGAGTTATGTGAGATAGTTTCTCGATAACGTTTGAGTGAATGCGCTAGTATAAGTTTGCTTGCTGTATGTGTTGTTTAGTTTAGTTGTTTGGTCTTTAGACCTGAGAGTGTGTCTTTTATTATTTTACGACGCTAGAAAACGAAGAAGAAGAAGAAGTTGTGGAGCTGTGCGTCAAGTTCAAGTTACTTCAAGGCCAGGGACATTAAGAGATTTAAGGCAAGCCATCCTGATGCTTGATGTTATACTACACTTATCATTATCTATCATGCATGTTTTACTTCTGAAAAGTTTTACAAAAACTTTGATTTCCAAAAACTATTTTTGAGTGAATACTACTACTACTATATATATACTACTACTATGCCAGTAGTTGATACTTGGTGTTACCAAGCCATAGCCACCATATGGTATTTATTAGAATCACAAATACTAGTCCCTAAGTGGACACCCTAAAAATGTACTTTTACAAAACAAAGTCTTTATGGAGAAACCCGGAGAAAAGGTCGAGCCTTATTCACCGGAGGAATGTGGAAGTGGTCATTTTTTGGGAAAATGGTGTTTTTACAAAAATGACACATAACCTAGTCTTCGCCGGACAACCTTTACCGTACTGCCACCCTACCCCAACATGGGCATGGGGCTTAACTTGAAGTTTGTTCTTGTTAGTGTGTATTCTATCTCAATTCGCTATAAGGGTGTGAGTTACCCTCGAACCGACATGCCGTCAACTCATGAAACACTAGGCATACAAAGTGAGGGATTAAGTTACCCCCCGGGTGCGACAGCTGGGTCTCCTGCCGTGGCGATGTGCGACATGGTGTTGGGGAGAACAAACCCAATAGAAGAGATAGTCATATACTAGCTTGAGCATAGTGGACAGTTAGGATCAGTTATCTGATGTTTACATAATGTAGTTACAGTCCGTGGTTGTTCACGGCGGATGTACTGGATCTGGTGGATGTGTACACCTCTGCAGAGTACAACTATTTCGAAGTAGCCGCGTCCTCGGACATGGACAATTGAATGGCCATGTAGCTAGCATTGTGTCAATGTTTTCAAAAAAAGAGTTTTCAAAAAGGTGTTGGACTTGTGAAGTTCGGAAAGGAGGAAATCGTGTACCGCGGAGGTACCATTGATGAAAAGCCAGAAGTGTTTTTACAAAAAGTTTTGCAAAGTGAAAACCTTCTTCTACAAAATGAGTTTATAAAACCTCTTGTACATGCGATATCTTCAAGAGAAAGAAAACTATATATTTTTTTGAAGTATCTTCTTCAACGAAGATACATAGATTTTCAAAAATCAACCATGATATGTCTTACATATATCATTGATAGTGAACCCAATTTATAGCCTACCTATTCCACTATATAAGCATACTTGCATTTTGGTAAGTTACATGATGGATGTCTTGCTGAGTACATGCAAGTGTACTCAGTTTCGTCCCTGGTATCAATTTGCCAGATATTGAGAAGGAGTCTCAGAAGGAGATCAACAAGGAGGAGTACGGAGCTGATGGCTTTGCGAACTAGGATCGTCTCCCGGTCAGCAGCCTGTAGGTTAAGGCGTGAGTTGGGCTCTACTAAGTTTTGCGTGTGTTTAGTCTCCCGCTGTGTGTTGTGTGTTTGCCCTGCGTGGCAGCTGTGTCGGACTTGGTCAAGTGACCATGTCTCTTTGTAAGTGTTTATGCAACCGTGTAATGGATATTGTATCTGCGTACCAACTTGATATGTTGTTCACGACTGAATTTCCTGGGATCGTGAATGTATGCATATCGAAGGTGTCCTTGAACAGTGGTTCTGGGGCGGACCTTACAATTATCTCAAACAAGTTCCATATTTTCTTAAATGAGTTTTTGTAACTCATACTTTGGTTTCTTGAATTTTAGAGAGTTTATTCGTACGGTGTTACTCAAATGTGCACTAGTATGTATTATTTGAGAAACCGGTTGCTTCAAGATATATTAAGCATTGCTTTGCATGATCATTTGACTAGTTGAAGCCACAAAGAATCTTTATGTAAGCATGGTAATTAACTCATATCCTTTTCATATGATTTCGTGTTGTGAACATGACCATGAATATTTTTGCAATATACCACCAAAAAGAAACACCATACCCTCCTTGTCCTTTGGCAAGTGACAATCATATTCACATTGCACTTTTCTTCCATATATATTATCGATGAGAAATTGTTTTGTATGAACTCCCATTGTCTTCCTTACATCTTGAAGATCTATGTGTTATAATAAAATAAAATTCTAGTGTAATGGTTGTAAGAAAAGCGTGGATCCCCTTACAGTCCTTTTTGCATTCAAATGCAAACATCTAGATAATGCACAAGTCATGGGAGAGCTATCTTACTTCGTTTAGAACACTATATTTTCAATTGGATCTTCGTGCCACTTAATGAATGTTTCTAGGGTATGAGTATACAGACTGATAATCCCATTTGTGTGCAAAATCCAAAAATCATGCATAGATCATGGGGGGCTCTCGTCGATTCTTTTGAACACTAGTTATCGTCAATTGATATTAGATCTTTTTAAATTGGTATTTTAATCACTATATTTTGTGCTTGTGGAAGGCACAACTTTTCTTTTTGGTACTTTGTGACATCATAAAAAGTGTAGAGGGTTTGGTTATCTCATTCCTTGTTTTGTGTTCTATCGTTTTGAATGAGATAAGTCTTCGAGCATATTTTATATTTTCATCTTCTATGTTCATTTGTTTTGCTTTGATGCCCTCAATTGGTATTAATTGGAGTTTGATATCTCATTCATAGATATTTGCCTAAATTGGCATCTCTTGGAATTTTTACATGGTTCATTTGATGTCAATTGGGATCTCAATATGTTTCTCTTTGATGCATTTCTATTGGTATCCCTCAAGTGATAAGTATTTCCTTTGGTATTTTATTTTCACTTGGTATATTTTCTAATTGGTATCTTATCAATCATGAGTTGATTTTGTTTGGTTCGAATTGGTATCTCCTTTCATGTCTTGACTTAGATCTTTGATATAATTTGGCAACCTTTATGTCTTTTCATACCTTTGTGTGCACATCTTGGTTTAATTGGTGGTTTGTCAAAATTACATCGCTTTTGGTTCTTGAAAGTGGTTGCATGCATAATTTATAATGTATATGTTATGGCATGTTTATATTCCTTGATCCAATATGTATGGATGAGTAAGAATTTCTCACATCTCAACAAGATTTAAGACCTTACGCCATGGACTCAAAAAAAGGGAGTAAGAATTTCTCACAGCTCAACAAGATCATTGATTCATGTAATTATGTACTAGCTATGATTGATCGCCTGGAAGATCAGAGATCACTATCCATTCAAGAAATTAACTTCAGGTTGGCACTTACAAAACATCTCATCCACTTACTGGAAGCAAAAAGATTATTCTGGAGGATTCGTGCTAAGATTAGATGGGCCCAGCTTGGTGGTGAAAATACCAAATTTTTCCACACTATTGCTAGCAAAAGTTATAGATGCAATTATATTGCTTCATTAACTGTTGATACAGATAATATTGTGTGTGATCATGATGAAAAAGCAGCTGCCCTATGGACTAGTTACAAGGAAAGGATTGGGATTTCTGATCATTGCCCTATGCTATTCAATCTTCAAGAATTAATTACTAGCAACATCAATATCGATTTTACATCCATTGAGGCTCCATTTACTAACGAAAAAATTGATGACATTGTTTCTAATATGCCATCATACAAATCACCAGGACCTGATGGATTCAATGGTGCATTTATGAAAAAATGTTGGCCCATTATCAAAGAGCGGTTCTACAAGTTATGCCAGGACTTTCACAGTGGGAAATTAGATTTGATCAGTATCAATACTGCATTCATAGCACTAATTCCCAAATGCCAAGAACCAGAAAGAGTTAATGATTATAGGCCTATATCACTGGTCAGTACATCTGTCGCGGGATATTCACGGCAGACGTTACCGGGGGTAACTTAGTATGGGGCGAATCGACTCTGGTGTTTGGGAGAGGGTTTAGCTCAAGGGAAATCATATCAACCGACGATCTAAAGACTCGGGCTGCAATGTTGCCGAGACTCCGATCTAGGGTTCCAAGGACTAGCTCTCGAATACCTAGAATACACGAATACCTCTCTTTCTCTTAATCTCTCTCGTTTATGCCCTGGAGGCCGGTTTATATCATACCCGGCTCCCAGGCTTTCTTTACAGGATATACACGGAATCCTACTCGGGATCCATACACAACCCTAACTTTCCTACCGTAACCCTCAAGTCACGGACCACACGGTTCACATCGCCTTTCAGACCTTCCGGACCTTTGGGACGGGTCTCCTACGCGTCCGCTGGTCCATGAACAAGATCCGGCCTTGCATCACAACGCTGGGCCTGGCGCAGCTTCCCTTTGGCGGGTCTCGTCCCAGGTGTAGGCCTACCGGGTTACCATCCCCCCAACAGTAGTCCCCAGAATAGCTTGGACATCTTGGAACCAACCATGAAGCGCACACTATTCCCTGCAAAATAATATACATTTATATTCATAGCATGACGGGTTAGATTGCTTTAACTTTAACCAGGCCTGCTGTCGTGGGATGATCACGGCAGATGTTACCAGAGGTAACTGATCTTGGGGTAAGTCGACACAGGTGTTTGGGAGAGGGTTTAGCTCGAAAGAGAACATGATGATAAGCGATCTAGGAATCGGCTCTCAACTCGCCGAGTCTCGAATATGGCTCTCGGGTTACACTGGATACTCGATAATAGGTGATATGATTATGTTGTGAATCTCTCTCAAGCTAAGCCTAGGGGCCTGTTTATAAAGTACCCGTACCCCCCTGGCTTGCCCTCCAAGGCGCAGCTTGAATCATATCCGAACTCTACTTACAAACCCTAGCTTTCCTTATCGCAACCCACAATCCGGGTTACGAGGCCTACAAACTTTGGGTCTTCCAGAAGTTTCTTTATCATTAGCCGGATCCCGCGCATCGTCCTTTGGGCCGGGTTACACCTTGGAGTTGACCTACCGGGTTACTATCCCCCCATCAGTAGTCCCCAGAATAGCCTGGGCTTCCTGGATTCCTCCTGGAAGCGCTGGCTATTCCCTGCAAGAATATCAGACGTACCAATTCAAGTAGGCCGGGTTAGACTTCTTCGATAAACAGTCAGGCCCAACTCCACGGTGGCCATATAGTAACTCGGCCTTTTCCGAATCCATCGCTCATCTTCCCGGGAAAATACCCTGGTAACGATGTTGAAGACCCATCTCACTTTACTTGTTTAACCCATCCGATAACCACAGAAAAGATACGCCTTACGTCCATTCTGAAAATCTCGCCTAACTCTTGACGCATACCTCGGAAAATCCGGGCGGATGCGATTTTATCCGTAATTCCCGGCTCTCGTCCGTTGGCCCAGGTTTACCCTCCCGCACCCTATAAATAGGCACTTAAGGATTAACCTAATCCCAACGGCTCATTCCTCCTTCTTCCTCCCTTTGCTTTCGTGCTCGAATCCACAGGGCGCCTCCACAAAGACCTCGCGCACGTCCGCGGATCCAACTCGCCGCAGTTCGTCCCGCACCCCCGTCGAACTTATTCACCGCGTCCGTGTACATCTGGCCAACCGTCGCAAGGAAATATCCACTGCGCGCTATCTATCACCGCCGCGCACCGCTCCAATCTTCTCCGGTAAGCCTCTTGTATCCATCAATTTGACCCATAATTTCCAGATTTTCTTCAGATTGGATCTTGGTCGATCCGCGAGCCATTGCTCTTACTGCACCAAATTGAACCACTTAGATACTTGCTAGTTCCTCCAAGGACTGGTGGGACGATCTCACACCACCCTCCTATCACTTTTAATCTCTAATTTCTTCATAGAACCTTTCGCAAATTTTCCTAACCTAGATCCATTTCGCCCAAATTTCCGCGCATATTATTAATACCCAAAAAATCCTCCTTTTCCAGTTACTTTGCTCGTAGTAGAGGCATGGGCAACCATCCGTGCACACCAAACTCACCTCAACACGTAAGTAACTAGTAATTTCCACAACCGTATTTAACACTCGGACAACTCGTAATTTTTTGCTCCGTGATACGTTACCCGGATATTTCTGAGTCTTCATGCTGTCTCTAACATCCCAACTCGGATAATCCGATATTTCCGAGTCTCATTTCCCACATCTCTTGTACTCTGCAGGTCAATCCTATGGCTCCGAAGAGGCAAGGAAAACAGCCGGCCCCAGCAAAGGCTACCCAAACCATATCAGCAAACTGGGGTCGGTCTACAGCGACAAAGGCCAAGCTGGATGGGATGGCCGAGCTAGGAATCCTCCCTTCTCAAAAGGATATACACTGGAGGGCACCAGGCGACGAGACCCGGCCCACTCCCGCCGGAAATGAGGTAATTTGCTTCACCGAACACGTGACCCGGGGATTCCGTCCTCCGGGCCACTCTTTTTTCCGGGAGGTCTTAAGTCACTACGGCCTCCGGGTATTCGACATAGGGCCCAACTCTATGTTGAATATTACCCACTTCATCGTTTTATCCGAGTCATACTTGTGCGTTCCGCCAAGTCTGGCTCTTTTTATTGAACTATTCGAGTGCAAACCGTGCCGCGAGAGCGGTGACGGAGCACTTCTTACTTGCGGTGGGGTATCTATCCAACGCCGCAAGCACTCACCAATGCCAACTCTCAACCTGAACTCCCACGTCAAAAACTTGCAACTATCTTTCTTTTATTGCCATGACACTTCCCCGGATGGCGAGAGGAAGTTGCCAGGTTACTCGGAGAGTCTCCTTGAGCCTTCCGAATCTTTCAGTTCTTTTGCCCCCGACTCTGACAGGGAGGCAATCCAGCCTTTGCTCGCTAAGTTAGCTGCTCTCTCGGCCCAAGGACTTCTTGGCCTTAATTTGGTGAAGACCTGGGTAGACTTTCGGGTTCAGCCCAACTCCATTCGCACCAAGTTGTTGTGTGAATACTCGGGGCACATCACGGACTCGCTCCGATACTCCACCAAAAACTTTGCTGCTGGGGACACCAACAAGACCATCAAAAATTTCCTGACAGAGAAGCTAGAGGCGATAAGAAATATCACCGGGTTATCCCCATTTACTCGAGAGCACCCAGCTCCAGCGGTAAGACCTGGTTCCTTTAGCTTATTTCGACACTTTTACCTGTTTCAGTTTCTAACTCTTGCTTTCATCTCTTTGATCACAGGCTGACGATCCCTTCTGGAGGATTGAAACCTCTCCTCCTTCCCAAGACCCGGAAGAAGAGGAAGAACCGGTTGAAGACGATGAGGGTATTTTCCCTAATCTTATATTCACCTTTTACCTGTGCTACCTCTCCTACCATCCATCTTTTCCTCGTTTGATACATACTCAATCTTTCAGGGTTAGAGGACGAGGAGGAAAAAGAAGAAGATGACCCGGAAGCCACCGAATCCGACCAGGAAACCACAGTCGGAACCAAGAGGAAGGCCAGAGGGGTAGTTGCAAAGGTTCCCTTCTCCTCCATGTCTTCTGAGCCCTACTCCTTTGATACTATGCATAAACTTAATGAACAATTATCACATTCACCATTCTTGAAGGATCCCCCCTCGGCTAAACGTAGGGTGACCCGGAGTTCCCCGGGAGATGATCCCCTTAACCCGGGTATCTCCACTTCACCTGCTCACCGAGTTAGCACTCCTCCACCTCAGCCTCCCAAATCTCCTCAACGCCGTCCATCTCCTAATCACCCACTCGCCGGGCAATTCCGGGTACCGCAGCCGGTACCTTTGACAACATCATCCGCCTCCAGCAGCGAGCTCCCACCGGACTATGCCGTGAACACCGGGTAAATGACCTTTATTCAATATTTTTTTGCACTTATTAACCTTTTTAATACGTGCTACTAACCACTATCTCCTTATTTCCCTTTAGTGTCAAAGTTACCATTAGTGACCCGGATATTCCTGAAGCGGAAAAGCGAGGAGATGAGGAGCCAAATATTAACATGGATGTTGCGGCTGATGACGAGGCTGAGGACGGACAGGACCAAGACCCCTTTAAGGACCCCGCTCCACCGAACACCGCATCACCCAAGTCCTCTGAAGAAGTAGATGAAGATATCATCTTAGAGACCAAGCCGGGTTCTCCTAACCCGGACACTCAAGACGGTCCGGGTTTCGACCCCAAGACCCGGAAAAGCCCTTCAACCGGAAGGCCAATCTTCCGGCCCTTCAAGACTTCGCCCTGAAGACATGACGTTTGCTCAGATGCTCGATGCCCTTTACACTTTGAGGGCCAATGAAGAAAATATCCTAGATGCCTTGATAACCAAACACAAAGTAAACCCGAGTAAAACCATCTATTTCCTTATACAGTCCCCAAGTTCGAAGTGAATTACTAAGTAATTTGCTTGGAACTTTGCACGATATTTCCGACTGACCCTTCTTCGTGTTTTCTCGTAGGACTTTGTGGCGCAATCTGAGAAGAAGCTAGCCAAGGCCGCCAAGCGTATCGAAAAGGAGACGGCCCTTCGCGAAGCAGCTGAAACTGAAACTCGTAGGAGCCAAAAAATCATGAGGAAGTACCGGAAAAGAGCTCACGCGGCTGAAGATAGGCTGACGACTCTTTCAGTGCAGATTGCTGATATCCATCGTGTTGCAACTGGTATGATCTTTGAATTTTAGCACGCGTGACCCTGATTCTCTCTAGATGGACAACCGTATCCCTTTACTTATTACTTTTTCTTTGTCTTTTTAACAGGCCCGTGTGACGTAGCCCCTGAAGAAGATGACACTATCAAGTTGAAGCTTATCAAGGACACTATCTGGCAGCTTAGTGCCGGAATTGGTTGGATTCTTGACGAGCTGCGACTGCCGAGTATCAAGCAAAGCAACATGAAGAAATTGCTAGAATTCTGCTCCACTATCCCTGAGTGGATTTGGCACTGGAAGCGTTCATCTTGCTGATTTGGTGTGACCCGAGGACTTGCACTGGCTAAAGCTTATTTTCCTAAGCTAGAGCCGGCCAAGCTGATGGGCGGGTTTCCGGAGTTCAACCCAGATGGATCCAAGCTTTCGCCTAAGGACTTCAAGGCTATTCAAAAAGAAATCCGTCATCCGGCTAGCGTTATTGCCGATAGTTTGGAGATTGATACCATTCTTCCTGCATACGATGTTAACGACAAGATCATCAAGGCGGACCGCCCCAAGCCATACGACATGCTTGCCCGGTGGAAGGAGGAGGCGGCCAAGATAAGGGAAGAAGCTGCCAAGAAGAAGGCCGAAGCCGACTCTATGCCTGCTACTTCTACTCATGTCGTCCCTCCGCCCACGCGAGCCGGCATTGCTACTAACCCGAGTGGCGCTGCTACCACAAGCGACGGCAAGGGCAAAGCCAAGATGGATCCTGCGGCTTAGAATATCAAGTGACATCTATTACTTCATATGCATCAGTCGGCCATAGTGCTAGTGAAACAATTTATTTTTTAACTGGTGCGCCTGTGCTCCTTTGATACTTTTTAGTGAAACTTTGTGATACACTCTAAATTCCTGATGCACTTTACGCCTCTCTGGACTTTTGATATCTGCTTTTGCACCTATTTGTTCTTGATATCCAACTCGCTTTATTCTTGATACCCGCACTTCTTTATTTTTCCTTTTGTGAGACCCGGCTTCCGGGTTTCATGGGTGTTTGGCGAACGGGCTTGCTTCTAAGTCCCCAAGCCCCCAAGACCCGGATGCTTGGGTTCTTGGAATTTTAGCAACTGGGTAATATATTTCTCTTTCGAAATTCGCGAGTCCCCAGGCCCGGATTTCCGAGCCTAAGACACGTGATTTTTAAAGGAGAACAATTTGCCTGCTGCTAGATTCACAAAAATCCCAGAACGGTTTCACATAGGATTTGAAGTTATGCTTAATGACCGTTGAGTTTCCGGCTATCAGCCTTATACTCTGCATAACTTGTGGTTTAGATGACCCTTTCGACTATCTTGTACTGTAAGCCGGCTTTCGCGTGGATACCATGTTATTACATCTATACGAAAACAGGGTCAGGCAAGTCCCTTTGGGCTTCATGGCTGACTGTAATCGTAAGCGAACAAATCATGCCACTTTATTGCGAGTCACATCGAGCTTAAGTAAGAATAGCCGAGAAATTTGGACTTCTTTGTCCGGTTATAAGATTGTAGCCACACTCGTTTTCGAGTAACCGGCCCTTATAACTCATTGGCATCAAGGCCGGGTCTTTTGAGTTTGAAACTGTGCCTATATGAGCGACCAGCCCTCAAGACCTAAAGATACACACCGTACTGAAAGTATAGATAATAACCACCTCTTTTCTTGATAATCGCCTCTTTATTTGATATGAAAAATTAGGTCAGCAGGCCGCCTCATTAAAAACCCGTCCAGTCCCCAAGGGTACCCTGGATAGGAAAAGAGTACGTCTGAAACCTGCTGCCTGTTACATCATTTGATTCCACGTGCCAACACAATCCTTGCTAAGTATAATACGGGCGTAGCTGAGCCACGTTCCATGGTCTGTCTCTTTCTTGCATAGGTGCAGTGGTATGAGCAGTGTCGTTAACTGTGGCCGACTCTTCCCTTGCGTCTATCAAGTAATATGACCCATTATGCAGATTCCGGCTTACGATGAAAGGCCCTTCCCATGGTGGTGATAGCTTGTGTTTCCCTTCGTTTGACTGAACCAGGCGCAGAACCAGGTCTCCTTCCTGGAAGACCCGGGTTCTCACACGCCGACTATGATACCTCCGTAAATCCTGCTGATATATGGCTGACCTTTCCAAGGCTTGTTCTCTTTGTTCTTCTAACATATCCACGGCGTCCTGCCGGGTCTTCTCGTTCTCCACTTCAACATAAGGCGACACTCTTGGTGAATCATGAATGATATCGCTTGGTAACACCGCTTCTGCACCATAGACCATGAAGAAGGGTGTCATCTGAGTGGACCTGTTGGGTGTAGTATTTATACCCCAGACCACAGAAGGAAGTTCTTCGACCCATGCACCGGAGGCCCTGATACATGGAACTCGTAGTCGTGGTTTTAATCCGCGAAGCAACTCTTGATTTGCTCTCTCCACTTGCCCATTGGCCTGTGGGTGAGCGAATGATGCTACATCAAGCCGGATTCCATTGCTGCCACAGAATTTTTTCCATCTCTCCAAGGGACATGTTGGTTCCATTGTCGGTAATTATACTGTGGGGGTACCCGAATCGGTAAATAATTCTTTTCAGGAACTTGACCGCTGTAGCTGCTTCGCAATTAGTAACTGGCATAACCTCGACCCACTTGGTAAAATTATCGATAGCCACTAAAAGATGTGTCTTCTTGCAAGGTGACATATGAAAGGGGCCAACCATGTCCATACCCCAGACAGCGAACGGCCAAGTTAACGGGATGGTCCGTAATTCCATAGCCGGTACATGGGTTTGGCGAGCGTACCTTTGACATCCGTCGCACCTTGCTACTAACCGTTCCGCATCTGCTAGGGCCGTAAGCCAGAAGAATCCATGTCGATAGGCCTTGGCCACAAGGGATCTTGTGGAGGCATGATGCCCGCAATCACCTTCGTGGATTTCCTTAAGGATCTGTTGGCCTTCTTCTGGTGCCACGCAGCGGAAAAAGACCCCCGCGGCACTTCTCTTGTATAATTCCCCGTTGATGATAGAATACCCCTTTGCTCGCCGTAAAATTTGCCTTGCTAACACCTCTTGCTGTGGTAACTCGCCCCGTGATAGGTAGGCCAAAAACGGTTCTGTCCATTCAGGGATAGCGCGTACAGTGGCCACAAGTGCTGCATCCGGGTCTTGGTTTGCCAGTTCCTCCTCTGACTCGGTTTTAACTGACGGTCGCCATAACTCGTCCAGGAAAACGTTGGGTGGAACCGGCTCTCTGCGCGAACCGAGTCTAGCCAGGGCGTCTGCTGCCTCATTCTTTCTTCTGTCTATATGCTCCACCTCGTACCCGGAAAAACATCCTGCAACCCTGTCAACCTCCCTGCGGTACGCTGCCATGGTTGCATCCTTTCTATCCCAAGTTCCTGATACCTGTTGTACCACAAGATCCGAATTTCCAAAGCATCGTATCCTTCTAATGTTCATTTCCTTGGCTACCTTTAAGCCATGCAATAGGGCCTCATACTCGGCCACGTTATTTGAACAGTCAAAGTGAATTTGCAGTACGTAACTCAATTTATCTCCTTTGGGTGATGTTAGCACTACTCCGGCTCCTGATCCCTCGTATTGTTTCGATCCATCGAAGTGCATGGTCCACGACTCGGAATTTGGGACTATGGTAGTCATTCCGGTGTGCGTCCAATCATTAACGAAATCGACCAAGGCCTGGGATTTGATTGCCGATCTGGGCTCGTAGCTGATATGATAATCCCCCATCTCTATCGCCCATTTGGCTATTCTTCCGGTCGCGTCCGAGTTTCTGATGATATCCGACATTGGTATTGAGCTGACTACTATTATAGGGTGTTCCTGGAAGTACGGCTTCAATTTCCGGCTGGCCATGAAGACTCCGAAAACCAGCTTCTGCCAATGCGGGTAACGCTGCTTTGCCTCGGATAATACCTCGCTGACGTAATAAACCGGCCTCTGGACTGGATAACCTTTTCCATTTTCTTTGCGTTCCACTACCACTACCGCACTGACGGCTCGGGGCCCAGCTGCCACATATAACAACATAGGTTCTTTGGGACCCGGGGCCACTAGCACTGGTGCCTCAGATAGCTGCTTTTTTAATGCCTCGAATGCCTCATCCGCCTCTTGATCCCATACGAATTTATCGGATTTCCTCAGGAGCCGGTACAAGGGTATTGCCTTTTCCCCGAGTCTGGATATAAACCGGCTCAAGGCTGCCACGCAGCCCGTAAGCTTTTGAACCTGCTTCAGATTTTCCGGCTTTCTTAGATTTTGGATAGCTTTAATTTTGTCCGGGTTTGCCTCAATTCCTCTTTCTGAAACGATAAAACCGAGTAGCTTGCCAGCTGGAACCCCAAACACACACTTTGTCGGGTTGAGCTTCATCTGATATCTTCTTAGGTTTTTGAACGTCTCTTTTAGATCGTCTATGAATGTCTCAGCCTTCCGGGTCTTGATGACCACATCATCCACGTAAGCATGCACATTGCGTCCAATTTGGTCTTCGAAGCACTTCTGAATGCACCGCTGGTAGGTTGCGCCCGCGTTCTTCAATCCAAACGTCATGGTTTTGTAGCAGAAGGCCCCAAAAGGGGTTATGAACGACGTTTTCTCCCAATCCTCCCTTTTGAGTTTAATTTGGTGATATCCCGAATATGCGTCCAAGAAACACAGCAAGTCACTCCCGGCTACCGCGTCTATGATTTGGTCTATCCTTGGTAGCGCGAACGGATCCTTCGGACAATGCTTGTTGAGACTTGTAAAATCGATGCACATCCTCCATTCATTCGTTTTTTTTCATCACAAGAACCGGATTCGCCAACCAGTCCGGGTGAAACACTTCCATGATGAAGCCTGCAGCTAATAGTCGTGCGATTTCCTCACCTATAGCTCTTCTTCTTTCCTCATTCATTTTTCTCAAACCCTGCTTCACTGGTCTAGACTTGGGATCTACATGCAGACTATGCTCTGCCAACTCGGTGGGGATACCCGGCATGTCGCCTGGTGTCCCAGCAAACACGTCCGCATTTGAACGAATGAACTCCACAAGTGCCTTTTCTTGCCCGCTTTCCAAGTTAGACCCTATAGTGAACTGCTTGGTGGGATCGCCTTCCACAAAATCTACTTTCTTGGTGTCCTGTGCCGCCTTGAATTTTACTCTTTCGTCCTCGGAATCCGGCCTTCTCAATGATGTGCCATCACCCGGATCCACCTGAGACCGGTAATATTTGAGTTCTTCCTTTCTGCAAGCTTGCTCTGCCATCACTGAATCTCCTTCATCGCACTCAGCGGCTATATCCCGACTCCCATGTATAGTGATGGTCTGTTTAGGGCCCGGAATCTTTAACTGCAAATATACATAACACGGCCTAGCCATGAATTTAGCGTAAGCCGGCCTTCCAAACAGCGCATGATAAGGACTATGCAACTTGAACACCTCAAACGTGAGCCACTCCACTCGATAATTATCCACTGACTCCCCGAAAGCAACCTCCAGTGTAATTTTTCCTTCAGGGCGCGCCGAATGGCCCGGTACGATTCCATGAAAGACTGTTGAACTTTTCTGCAGCTGAGATTCCTTGAGGTTCATGCGCAAGAAGGTTTCCCAATACAGGATGTTGATGTTGCTCCCGCCATCCATCAAGACCTTTTTCAATTCGTAACCATTGACCTGCGGCGCAACCACCAATGCCAAGATTCCGGGGCGTTCTATTCCTCCCGGGTGATCCCTTCTGCTCCACGTTACCTCTTGCTCCGCCCATCTCAAGTATCCCGGAACGGCCGAGGAAACTGAATTCGCCGCTTGTTTTAGTGCTTCTTTGTCCCTGCTAGAAGTCCCTGTAACATGCACATGATATTGTCCTTTTAAATCGAGCGTACGTACCATACCGATGAAGATACGGATCTGGCCGATCGTCACAGTAGATCCGGATTCGAGGTGATCCGACTCTAGCTCCCAGCCGGAATCGTCCACCATCCTTTCTCCTTCGCTGTTGACGCAGATTTCTCCGACGGCGAGGTTCCTCATGCTTTTCCGAGCTTCTCCCGTGATGTAAACACCTTTGGACGCAGGCCCCACGGTGGGCGCCAACTGTCGTGGGATGATCACGGCACATGTTACCAGAGGTAACTGATCTTGGGGTAAGTCGACACAGGTGTTTGGGAGAGGGTTTAGCTCGAAAGAGAACATGATGATAAGCGATCTAGGAATCGGCTCTCAACTCGCCGAGTCTCGAATATGGCTCTCGGGTTACACTGGATACTCGATAATAGGTGATATGATTATGTTGTGAATCTCTCTCAAGCTAAGCCTAGGGACGGTTTATAAAGTACCCGTACCCCCCCTGGCTTGCCCTCCAAGGCGCAGCTTGAATCATATCCGAACTCTACTTACAAACCCTAGCTTTCCTTATCGCAACCCACAATCCGGGTTACGAGGCCTACAAACTTTGGGCCTTCCAGAAGTTTCTTTATCATTAGCCGGATCCCGCGCATCGTCCTTTGGGCCGGGTTACACCTTGGAGTTGACCTACCGGGTTACTATCCCCCCATCACCTGCTCTTTCGGCGGTCCATATAATAACCCGATTTCCACTTGAGCCGGGTATCGCTCTTCGGATCAAATTTCCAAAGGCACATCCTGTAACCCGGCTCTCACCTTCTCCCTTTAGCAAGTCCGAGTAATGGTCCCAAGGCCGGATCTTCCGGCGGGCTTGACTGACTCGGCCATTTCGCCATAACTTTTAAAATCCTTATCCCGTAAATTACGGACCGGATCTTATCTTCCCGCAAATTACTAAACTTACCGTTGGGCCCCTAGGGTTTCCCTGCGCCTATAAATAGGCCCCGGGGGAAAACCCTAAAAGCCAAACGTCAACACTCTATCTCCTTCTTCCTCCTCCCGCTCGTCACCTGCGCCCAAGCGAACCCTAGCCAGCGGACCTGCGCGAGCGCCGTCGACCTCGATTTCCGGCCGCCGTTCTGCATCACGGTCCTGCGACGCCATCTCGCGCCATCGCGCTCGCCTGATTCCGCATCAAGGACCCCGCCACGCCATTGGAGCTCGAGGCGCAGCTCGGACCCTGAACGCCCGGCCGCAAGCACCCCGTCGTCATCTCCAAGGACCGAGCCGCTGCTACCGCACACGCCGCCGTTTCCGGTAAGCATCTTTTTAGATCTAGACAGTAGATGTACTTCTCTAGTTCCTAGCTTGGTGTTCATCGCGTGCATAGCCTCTATTCCTTTTTCCTAGCTTTATTCTTGTTTTTCGATTTTCTCTAGATCCATTTCCATGGCTCCCAAGGTTGGTGCTAAGTCCAAGGGAAAAACCCGGCCTTGAAGCAGAAACCGGGTTAGTCGATCTCAGCCAACTAGGCTAGGTCGACTGTCACCAAGGCGAAACTAGAGGAACTAGCCGAGTCTAGGATTCTCCCTGCAGAACCGGAAATCTCTTGGAGAGCGTCAGATGAGGAGACCCGGCCTTCACCCGGCTCAGGTGAAGTCGTTGTTTTCCTCGAGCACGTGATCCGGGGTTTCCGCCCCCAGGTCACTCTTTCTTTCGCGATCTCCTTGACTACTATAAACTCCGATTTTTCGACATTGGTCCTAACTCGATTTTGAATATCTGCCACTTCATCGTTCTTTGTGAGGCCTATCTTTGCATTGCCCCAAATCTTGCCTTGTTTTTAGAGCTCTTTCAATGCAAGTCCTGCCGGGAGAGCACGGACGGACCCCTCCTCGTCTGTGGGGGGGGGGGGTGTCCATTCAGAGACATAAAAACTCTCTGATGCCGACTCTCAGCCTTCACACTCACGTGAAGCACTGGCAGAAGAATTTTTTCTACTGCAAAGATACATCCTTACCCGGCGAAAAGCCTTTGCCGGGTTTCTCTATTGAGACCCTCTCACTCAGCGACAACCTTAGCTCGTTCGCGCCAGATGCCGACAGACAATCTATCTAACCTCTCCTCCACAAGCTAGCCGTTTTCGCAGCCCATGGTCTTTGTGGGCTAAACTTAATTAAAACCTGGATTTGCTGTAGGATCCAGCCAAATACCATCCGCCCAAACTCATCTACGAGTATTCGGGTCACTTAACCGACTCTCTCCGATACTCGAAGAAATCATACCCGACCGCAGATATTAATAAGACCATGAAGAACTTTTTGGCCGAGAAAGTAGATGTCATCAAGAGCATCTCCGGACTCGGCCCCTTCACCCGCTCTAACCCGGCTCCTCCAGTAAGAACCGGCTAACTCCTTCTGTATCGACTGATTTTTCTAACATACACATACTAACTTTTATCTCTGTTGTTTCTCACCCAGGAAACCGATGCGTTTTGGAAGATTGTGACCCCTTCCCCTTCTGAAAACTCGGAGGAAGAAGAACCGAGTGACAGTGATGAAGGTAATTCCGAGTCACTACTTAACAGATACTTTGTCAATCTATTAGACCAAAATTCTCCTCTTTCCGACAATGCACCACAATCACCAGCACTAGCTGATAAGGACGGCTCTCAATCGGAGGAGAGCGAGGCAGAGCTGGAGGTTGAGGTTGGCCAGAA
Source organism: Alopecurus myosuroides (assembly GCA_028641055.1). Lineage (NCBI taxonomy): Eukaryota > Viridiplantae > Streptophyta > Magnoliopsida > Poales > Poaceae > Alopecurus > Alopecurus myosuroides. The sequence goes on along the minus strand of CM054058.1, from coordinate 295,759,869 downwards.
AAGGAAGCCCAGAGGAGTTACTTTCAAGGTGTCGTACTCCTCCATGACCTCAGAGCCGTACTCCTATGCCGGTATGTGCAAACTTAACAGGTATCTAACCACTAAATCATCTCTGAAGGACACAACTGTCGTGGGATAATCACGGCAGATGTTACCAGGGGTAACTGATCTTGGGGCAAGTCGACACAGGCGTTCGGGAGAGGTTTTAGCTCAAAGGAAGACATGACACAACTTGATATGACAGCCGGCAATCGAAGTCGCCGGATCTCTATTCTCGATACAATAACACGATTAGGGTTTACACTGGATACTCGATACCACTCGATATTGCTAAGGTTCTCGAAATCTCTGTCTCAAACTATACCCGGGGGTCGGTTTATATAACACCCGTACCCCCTAGCTTTTTCTACAAGGCACACCCGGGTCCTACCCAGACACGGCGTGCTAACTCTAACTTTCCTTTACAACATCCCTAATCCGGATCACTAGGCCCACGAACTTGGGCCTCCACAAACATCTTTATCATTAATCGGATCCTGCACACCATCCTTTGGGCCGGGTTACTTCCCGGAGCCTGGCATACCGGGTTAGTATCCCCCCATCAGTAGTCCCCAGAATAGCTTGGGCTTCACGGATCTCCTTGAAGCGCTTGCTATTCCCTGCAAAGATTCCGATCATAGGGGCGTACGAAAACTGAGTTAAGATATCATGATATTCAGCTAGGCCTCACTCCATGGTGGCCATACAATAACCCGGACCTTTCCTCCATATACTTGGGTCCAAATTCCTAAATCGAAACCACAATAAGAAATGATAAGATCTCATGCTTGATAACCAGTCCTGTCATTACGGACGAACCCCTTCCTTCCTCTGCCACGATGCCTTGCCCAACACTTGACGCACATCTTGCGAAATCTTCGTGGATAACCATTACTCCGCAATTCCCGGCTCCTAGCCGTTAAGATAAGCTCTCTCTTGCCTTATAAATAGCGCTTAGAGGGTAACCCTAAGCCCATCACCACGCCACAACTTCTCCTCTCCCTCATTGCTCCTAACACCTTCGCAGCGCCATCGCGAGGAACTCGCGCCTGTTACTGACGCAAGATTAACAGCGGCCGCGCCCGCCCTTGAATCGCCTCGTGCCGCCGTCAAGCGCCACCTCTGTACCTCCATTCCTCCCATCCGAGCCGCACCGCTCGTCGCCATCACATTAAGCCCCAATCTTCTCGGTAAGCTCTTCGCAATCAATTAATTCAGCCCCGCAGATTTTAATCCATCCAAGGTCAGATCTAGGTCATCCCGCGAATTACTTGTCCGATTGCACCAGATTAGATCGATTCAATGCTCGCCAACCCCTTTAATTGCCTGCCTGATAGCCACAAACGATCTTCCAACCATCACTGATCACCAATTTTACTTAAAAGCCATCCGCGAACCTCTCCATCTAGATCCGTTCCTCCGCTGTTTTCCGCTTACTGCATTAACACCCGGAAAAACCCTTCTTTTCCAGCTATTTCATTTGCGGTATAAATATGGGCAACCATCCGTCATCCCCAAATACCTTTTCCTACGTAAGTGACCAACAATTTCCACAAGTGTGCTCAATACCCGGACAGTTCTCAACTTCGTACCCTCTTGATACCTTATACTCGGATATTTCAACTTTCCCGGGTCTTATTTCATACATCCTTTTCTTTTTGTGTTTTGCAGGCTGACCCCATGGCTCCCAAGCGACAAGGAAAACATCCGGCTCAAGCAAGGACCACCCAAGCCATATCCGCCAATTGGGGGCGCTCCACGACCACTAAGGCCAAATTGGACGAACTAACCGAGTTAGGCACCCTCCCCTCTCAGAAAGATATCCACTGGAGGGTGCCAGGTAACGAAACTCGTCCCACTCCCGCAGAAGACGAGGTAATCTGCTTTGTAGAGCACGTGACCCGAGGATTTCGCCCTCCGGGTCACCCTTTCTTTAGGGAGGTCTTAGATCACTACGGACTCCGGGTGTTCGACATAGGGCCTAACTCTATGTTGAACATCACCCACTTCATAGTTCTATCTGAATCGTATTTGTGCATGCCACCAAACCTGACTCTTTTCACTGAGTTATTCCAATGCAAACCGTGCCGCGAAAGCGGCGACGGGGCGCTTCTCACTTGCGGCGGGGTATCCATCCAACGCCGTAGGAATTCTTTAATGCCAACCCTCAACCTGCAATCCTGTGCCAAACATTGGCAGTTATCCTTTTTTTACTGTCGCGATACCTCCCCCGACAGCGAGAAGAAGCTGCCGGGTTACTCAGAGACCCCCCTCAAACCCTCCGAGTCTTTCAGTGCCTTCGCACCAGACTCGGACAGGGAAGCAATCCTTCCTGCACTAGCCAAAATAGCCATTCTCTCGGCCCAAGGCCTCCTAGGGCTCAATTTGATAAAGACATGGGTCGACTTCCGAATCCAACCTAATTCCATCCGCACCAAATTGATGTGCGAGTATTCGGGTCACACTACAGATGCACTTCGCTATTCCTCCAAAAGCTTTGCGACTGGTGACACTATCAAGACCATCAAGAGTCTCTTGGCAGAGAAGCTGGATGTGATAAAGGGCATCTCCGGGTTACCTCCGTTTACTCGGGAAAATCCAGCTCCAACGGTAATACCCGGCACTCATAACTTGTCTCCACATTTCAACTCGATACTGCTTCTAAACATTAACTTTATCTTTTTACCTTAGGCTGATGACCCCTTCTGGAGAGTGGACCCCCTCCCCCCCTCCAGAGACCCGGAAGAGGAGGACGAGACGACTGACGACAGCGAAGGTACTTACCCAGGATCTACATACTTTTGCTTGTATTACTTTCCTTTCGTCTGTCTTTTTCCCAATGAATACACATCTGGCTCGCAGGGCTGGAGGACGAAGGTGGAAACAACGAGGATGACCCGGAGAGAACCGAGTCTGACCCAGAGGCAACAGCCGGAGCCAAGAGGAAAAGCAGGGGGACAGTATCCAAGGTTCCTTTTTCCTCACTATCTTCCGAATCTTACTCCTTTGACGCCATGCGAAGACTTAACCATCAATTATCAAATTCGCCGTGCTTGAAGGAACCTTTCCCCGCCAAGCGCAGGGTAACTCGGAGCTCCCCGGGTGAAGATCCCCTTAACCCGGGCATCTCCACCCCTTTAGTCCCTCGTGGCAGTGCTCCTCCATCTCGTTCTTCCAACTCTCCTCAGCGCCACCCTTCTCCTAACCACCCCCGTGCCGGGCAATTCCGGGTTCCATTAGTGGTTCCTGCGAACACCTCATCTACTTCAAGTGGCGAGCTCCCATCGGATTACACCGTAAATGCCGGGTAAGTTTTTGCCTTGCTATTTCTTTTTGCCTCTAGCGAACTTTCATTCGAGCCACCGTCATCATCAATAACTGCCTTTTTTCATCTTTCTTTCAGTGCTCAGGTCACCGTCAGTGACCCGGAAAACACAGAAACGGCTAACATTCAGGTGGAGAAGCCGACTGACGATGCAGACGCCGCAACCGGAGGTGATGCAGCCGCTAACCGGGAAAAAGGCCCTCTGAACAATCCACTTTCCCAAACCGTCGGATCTCCTTCCTTATCGGAACCAGTAGACGAAGAGATAGAAATTCTAGATACGAAGATGAGCCCTCCCAACCCGGACACTCAGACTGTCCGGGTCTCCACTCCAAATGCAAGGAAAACCCCCCTGCCTGATGACCAAGCTGCCGGCTCTTCCCGGACTCATTCCGATGAGTTAACGTTTGCCCAGATGCTGGAAACCCTGCGCACCTTACGAGCTAACGAGGAAAACATCCTGGGAGCCTTAATAACAAAACATGAGGTAAGTTGAACTAATGTTGCTTGTACCTTTGTCCAGTCCCCAAGTTCCGAGTGAGTTCATTCATGACTTGCTCGGGACTTTATGATACCATTGACTGATGACCGTGCTCTTCTATCCGACTAACACTTTTTAACATCCATGCAGTCTTTCGTGACTCAATATGAGGAGAAACTTGCAAACGCCACCAAGCTCATTGAAAAGGAAATATCTTTACGCGAAGCGGCCGAGACTGAAGCCAGAAGGAATAGGCAATTAATGAAGAAGTACCGAAGAAGGGCTCACCGAGCCGAAGACGACCTGACAAGCCTTTCTGTCGAAATTTCTGATACCTATCGTTCTTTGCTTGGTACGCTTCCTTCTCCGAGTTTATCCTTTTGACCAACAGCAAAAAATGCTTAGCTGATATATTCATTTTACTCCAGGCCCGGATGAAACCATGCCGGATGAGGATGATATTGCCAAGCTGAAGACCATGAAGAATGTTATCCGGCAGCTGTGTGCCGGAACCAGATGGATTTTGGAAGAGTTACGGTGGCCCGGTAGAGGACATGTTGACCTGAAGAGGATGCTGGACGCCTTTTCCACGATTCCTGAGTGGATTTGGCACTGGAAGCGCTCGTCCTGCCGGGTTGGAATGACCCGGGGGCTATCACTCGCCAAGGCTTACTTCCCCAAGCTCGATCTGGCAAAGCTCATGGGCGGCTTCCCCGAATTCAAGCTTGATGGTTCAAAATTCTCGCGGGAGGATTTTCAGGCTGTGCAGAAGGAGGTCCGTTACCCGGCTAGCGTGATCGCTGATGAACTGGACGTCAATACTCTTGTCCCTGCTTATGATGCTGCTGGTGTGGCAATTAAGTCAGATCTTCCCGAACCCTATGACATGATGGCTCGGTGGAAGGAGGAAGCTGCCGCGATAAGGGCGGAGGCTGCCAAGAAACAAGCTGAAGCCGGCTCTGGTCCTGCTGCCTCAACATCAGTCGTTCCGCCTCCTGCGGGAGCTGGCGCCGCCGATCCGGGTGTTGCTGCTGCCACCAATGATGGCAAGGGTAAGGCCAAGATGAGCGCCGAGTGATATATGGTTTCCGATGCCTCTTCTTAAGCGTCAGTCGGTCGACATACTTTTTTGAAACAGTCATTTTTTAGGTGGTGCGCCTGTGCACCTTTGATACTTTTTCACCAGTATTTTTGTAATGCACACTAAGGCCTTGATATACTCGATGCCTGTTCCAACCTTTGTAAGTTTAAGCTCATCTATTCTCGATATCTGGTTTTATTTATTGCTCCTTTTGTGAAAACTCAATTTCCGGGTCTCATGGGTATTGACAAGCGGATTTTGCTTCGAAGTCCCCAAGCCCGCAAGACTCGGATATTTGGATTTTTGCAACTATACAAGTAAGCCAGTTCTTTTCAAGATTTCAAGCTACCGGGCCCGGATTGCCGAGCCTAGGACACTTGATCTTGAAAAGGCAACAAAATACTTATTGCTATTTTCACAAAGATCCATGAGTTGTTTCACATCGGATTTGAAGTTATGCTTAATAGTCATTGAGTTTCCAGCTATTCAGCCTTATACTCTGCATAACTTGTGGTTTAGATGACCCTTTTGACTGTCTTGTACTGTAAGCCGGCTTTCGCGTGGATACCATGTTGTTACATCAATACGAAGACGTAGCCAGCCAATCCCCGTCGGGTTTCATGACTAACTGCCATCGTAAGCGAACAAATCATGCCACTTTAATGCGAGTCACATCGAGCTTAAGTAAGAGTAGCCAAGAAATTTGGACTTCTTTGTCCGGTTATAAGATTGTAGCCGTACTCGTTTGCGAGTAATCGGCCCTTATAACTCATAGGCATCATGGCCGGGTCTTTGAGTTTGTAACTGTGCTATTTAAGCGATCAGCCCCCAAGACCTAAATATACGCATCGTACTGAGAATACATAACCTGATAACAACCATCTCTTTTCTTGATAACCATCTCTTTACTTGATATGAAAAACTGATAACAACTATCTCTTTTCTTGATACCCATCTCTTTACTTGATATGAAAAATGTAGGTCAGCAAGCCGCCTCATTAAAAACCCGTCCAGTCCCCAAAGGTGTCCTGGATAGGAAAAGAGTACGTCAGAAAACCTGCTGCCTATTACATCGTGCAATTCCACTTGCCAATATAGTCTTTACTAAGTATAATACGGACGCAGCTGAGCCACGTTCCATGGTCTATCTCTTTCTTGCATAGATGAAGTGGTGTGTGCGGTGTCATTGACTGTAGCCGACTCTTCCCTTGCATCTATCAAATAATATGATCCGTTATGTAGGCTCCGGCTTACGATAAATGGTCCTTCCCATGGTGGTGATAATTTGTGTTTTCCTTCGTTTGACTGTACCAGACGCAGAACCAAGTCTCCTTCCTGGAATACCCGGGTCTTCACACGCCGGCTATGATACCTCCGTAGATCTTGCTGATATATGGCTGATCTTTCCAGGGCTTGTTCTCTTTGTTCTTCTAACATATCTACGGCGTCCTGCCGGGTTTTTTCGTTCTCCACTTCGACGTAAGCTGATACTCTGGGCGAATCGTGAATAATATCACTTGGTAACACTGCTTCCGCACCATAGACCATGAAGAAGGGTGTCATCTGAGTGGATCTGTTAGGTGTAGTGTTGATACCCCAAACCACGGAAGGAAGTTCTTCGACCCATGCACCAGCTGCCCTGATACAGGGGACTCGCAATCGTGGTTTTAATCCGCGAAGCAATTCTTGGTTTGCCCTCTCCACTTGTCCATTGGCCTGCGGATGAGCCACTGATGCAACATCAAGCCGGATTCCATTGTTGCCACAGAATTTCTCCATCTCGCCAAGAGACATGTTAGTTCCGTTGTCGGTGATTATGCTGTGGGGATACCCAAACCGGTAGATAATCCTTTTCAGGAACTTGACTGCTATAGCCGCTTCGCAATTAGTAACTGGCATAACCTCAACCCACTTGGTAAACTTGTCAATGGCCACCAAAAGATGCGTCTTCTTGCATGGTGACATATGGAAGGGACCAACCATGTCCATACCCCAAACGGCGAACGGCCAAGTTAATGGGATGGTCCGTAATTCCATAGCCGGTACGTGTGCTTGGCGAGCGTACCTTTGACATCCGTCACATCTTGCTACCAAACGTTCTGCATCCGATAGAGCCGTAAGCCAGAAAAATCCGTGTCGATAAGCTTTAGCCACCAGAGACCTTGTAGATGCATGATGCCCACAGTCGCCTTCGTGTATTTCCTTGAGAATCTGTCGGCCTTCTTCTGGCGCTACGCAGCGCAAGAAGACTCCTGTTGCGCTTCTCTTGTATAATTCTCCGTTGATGATAGAATACCCCTTTGCTCGCCTCAGGATTTGTCTTGCTAACACCTCCTGTTCTGGTAACTCGCCCCGCGATAAGTAGGCCAGGTATGGCTCTGTCCACTCGGGGATGGCGTGTACTGTGGCCACGTACTCCAAATCCGGGTCTTGATTTGCCAGTTCTTCCTCAGACTCGGTTTTAACTGATGGTCGCCACAACTCGTCCAAGAACACATTGGGTGGAACCGGCTCCCTACGCGAGCCGAGTCTGGCGAGTGCGTCCGCTGCCTCGTTTTTTCTTCTGTCTATGTGCTCCACCTCATACCCGGAAAAGCACCCGGCAACCCTGTCGACTTCCCTGCGGTATGCTGCCATAGTTGCATCCTTTCTGTCCCAAGTTCCCGATACCTGTTGTACCACAAGATCCGAATCTCCAAAGCATCGTATTCTTTTAATGTTCATTTCCTTGGCCACCTTTAAACCATGCAACAGGGCCTCATACTCGGCCACGTTGTTTGAGCAATCAAAGTGAATTTGCAGTACGTAACTCAATTTGTCTCCCTTGGGCGATGTCAGCACTACTCCAGCTCCTGATCCCTCATATTGCTTTGACCCATCGAAGTGCATGGTCCATGACTCGGATTTTGGAACTGTGGTAGCCATACCTGTATGTGTCCAGTCGTTAACGAAATCAATTAAAGCTTGGGACTTGATTGCTGACCTGGGTTCGTAGTTTATGTGATAATCCCCCATCTCTATTGCCCACTTGGCTATTCTTCCCGTCGCGTCCGAGTTTCTGATAATATCCGACATTGGTATTGAGCTGACCACCGTTATAGGATGTTCTTGGAAATACGGCTTCAACTTCCTGCTGGCCATGAAGACTCCGAACACCAACTTTTGCCAATGTGGATAGCGCTGCTTTGCTTCCGATAATACTTCACTGACGTAATAAACCGGCCTCTGAACCGGGTAACCTTTCCCGTCCTCTTTGCGTTCCACGACAACCACTGCGCTAACGGCTCGGGGGCCAGCTGCCACGTATAGCAACATAGGCTCTTTAGGACCCGGCGCCGCTAGTACTGGTGCTTCAGATAATTGCCTCTTTAGTGCTTCAAACGCTTCATCTGCCTCTTCGTCCCATACGAATTTATCTGATTTTCGCAAGAGCCGATACAAGGGTATTGCTTTTTCTCCGAGTCTAGATATGAACCGACTCAAGGCTGCTACACAGCCCGTGAGCTTTTGAACATGCTTCAAGTTCTCCGGCTTTTTCAAACTCTGGATTGCCTTGATTTTATCTGGATTTGCCTCAACTCCTCTCTCGGAAACTATGAAGCCGAGTAATTTCCCAGCCGGAACTCCGAACACGCACTTCGTTGGATTAAGTTTCATCTGGTACCTCCTCAGGTTTTTGAATGTCTCCTTTAGATCATCGATAAATGTCTCCGCCTTCCTGGTCTTGATGACCACGTCATCCACATAAGCATGGACGTTACGTCCGATTTGGTCCTCGAAGCACTTTTGAATACACCGTTGGTAAGTTGCGCCAGCGTTCTTCAGCCCAAATGTCATAGTTTTATAACAAAAGGCCCCAAACGGGGTTATGAATGATGTTTTCTCCCAATCCTCCCTTTTGAGCTTAATCTGGTGATACCCGGAATATGCATCCAGGAAGCATAACAGATCGCTTCCAGCTACTGCGTCTATAATCTGATCTATCCTTGGGAGCGCAAACGGGTCCTTTGGGCAATGCTTGTTAAGACTAGTGAAGTCAATGCACATCCTCCACTCGTTGGTCTTTTTCATCACCAGAACCGGGTTAGCCAACCAATCCGGGTGAAATACTTCCATGATAAAGCCGGCTGCCAGTAGCCGAGCGATTTCTTCGCCTATAGCTTTCCTTCTTTCCTCATTCATTTTCCTCAAACCTTGTTTCACGGGCCTAGACTTGGGATCCACATGCAAACTGTGCTCAGCCAATTCTGTAGGGATACCCGGCATGTCGCTGGGTGTCCAGGCAAACACATCTGCATTCGAGCGAATGAACTCCACGAGCGCTCCCTCCTGCTCTTTTCCCAGGTTAGACCCTATGGTAAACTGCTTAGTGGAGTCCCCTTCGACAAAATCTATCTTCTTGGTGTCTTGTGCTGCCTTGAATTTTGCTCTCTCATCCTCAGTATTCGGCTTTTTCAAGGCTGTTCTATCGTCTGGGTTTACTTGAGATCGGTAATATTCGAGTTCTTCCTTCCGGCATGCATGTTCGGCCATAACTGAATCTCCTTCGTCACACTCGGCCGCTATATCCCGGTTCCCATGTATAGTGATGGTCCGTTTAGGACCCGGGATTTTCAGCTGCAAATACACGTAGCACGGCCTAGCCATGAATTGGGCGTAAGCCGGTCTCCCCAACAGCGCGTGGTAAGGACTGCGCAACTTGACCACCTCGAACGTGAGCCACTCCACTCGATAATTATCCGTCGATTCCCCAAAAGCAACTTCCAAGGTGATCCTTCCCTCGGGGCTCGCCGAGTGACCCGGTACGATCCCGTGAAAGATTGTTGAACTTTTCTGCAGCTGGGACTCTTTGAGACTCATCCGTAAGAAGGTCTCCCAGTAAAGGATGTTGATGCTACTTCCACCGTCCATTAGGACCTTCTTCAGCTCGTAACCATTAACCTGTGGAGCGACCACCAACGCCAAGACTCCTGGACGATCCACTTTTTCCGGATGATCTCTTCTACTCCACGTTATCTCTTGTTCTGCCCATCTAAGGTATCCCGGCGCGGCCGATGAAACCGGATTTGCCGCCTGCTTTGATGTCTCTTTGTTCCTGCTAGAAGTTCCTGTAGTATGCACATGATATTGTCCTTTTAAGTTAGTCGTTCGTACCGTGTCGACGAAGATATTGATCCGGCCGACCGTGAATATAAATCCGGACTCGAGGTGATCCGGTTCTGGCCCCCAGCCGGGATCGCCCACCAACTTTTCTTCTTCGTGGTCGATGTAGATTTCGCCAATGACAAGATCCTCCATGCCCTTCCGAGCTTCTCCCGTGATGTAGACGCCTTTGGACGCAGGCCCCACGGTGGGCGCCAACTGTCGTGGGATAATCACGGCAGATGTTACCAGGGGTAACTGATCTTGGGGCAAGTCGACACAGGCGTTCGGGAGAGGGTTTAGCTCAAAGGAAGACATGACACAACTTGATATGACAGCCGGCAATCGAAGTCGCCGGATCTCTATTCTCGATACAATAACACGATTAGGGTTTACACTGGATACTCGATACCACTCGATATTGCTAAGGTTCTCGAAATCTCTGTCTCAAACTATACCCGGGGGTCGGTTTATATAACACCCGTACCCCCTAGCTTTTTCTACAAGGCACACCCGGGTCCTACCCAGACACGGCGTGCTAACTCTAACTTTCCTTTACAACATCCCTAATCCGGATCACTAGGCCCACGAACTTGGGCCTCCACAAACATCTTTATCATTAATCGGATCCTGCACACCATCCTTTGGGCCGGGTTACTTCCCGGAGCCTGGCATACCGGGTTAGTATCCCCCCATCAACAACTCCAGCCAAGCGACGGGCGACCCGGACTTCTCTGGGTGACGATTCCCTCAACCCCGGGATCCCTATGTCGCCTGCTCGCCGAGCCAGTACTCCTTCAACTTACTCTACCCACACTCCTCGAAAATATCCATCTCCAAATCATCCGTTAGCCGGACAGCTCCGAGTCTCACTTTCCGATTCTTTATCAGTGTCTTCCGGGTCTAGTAATGATCTTCCAAGCGACTTTGTCGTGAATACCGGGTAATTCGCATGCCTTATTCGCCAATACTTCTATATTTTCCGCACTTTTCCTCTATTGCACACTAACTTTTTGTTTTTCTTTCCTCAGAGCCAAGGTCACAGTTAGTGACCAGGAGGAAACCCCTGTTGACGACCCGGCGATGGAAGACCCGGAGAGAGCCATTAAGCCCCCATTCGTTGAAGAGAAAGAGTCGGACAACACGGCCATTCCCAGGACCGAGTCTCCTCCACCCACGCATCAGCCGGCTGATCCCGACATCGAGTATCTTGGGACGCAAAGGGCAGCTCCTTCTCCCAATACCCAGGCGACCGGAGTCGCCCACTCAAAGAGGAGGCGACCCCACCACTGGGTGATCAAAACCCCAACTCTTCCAGGTCGGCTCTCAGCGGCCTTGATTTTGAAAAGATGTTGAAGGAGTACTACTCCTTGGAAGCAACTGAAAAGGAGATTATCGAGTCTCTGGCCGCTGAGCATCAGGTTAGCTTAACTAATACTATTTACGTACTCATCCTAGTCCCCAAGTTCCGGGTGAACTGTCAACAGTTTATTCGGTACTTTTGCAGCTATATAACTTTTCGTGTGCAACTTTATGCTATTTCCAACTGATGTTTCCTTGTCTTTTTTTCAGGCTTATGTGACCCAGACGGATGAAATGTTGGCGAAAACCAACGAACTCCTGTAGGCTGAGACAAAACTCCGTGAAGACCTGGAGGCCAACGTCAAGGAGCTTTCCAAGCAGTGCAAGAAGTACAAGAAGAAACTCCATACCGCCGAGGAGCTTTTGAAGAAACTCTCAACTTTTATTGCCGATACTTATAGCTCCATCGTTGGTAAAGCACATCTAAACTCCTGACTATCACTCGAATTTCTCTTTTTAGAGGGTTTTTGACCCGAGTCTCACCATCTTGCTTTTCTTTTTGTACTGCGGGTCCGGGTGAAGTTGCTGGGGAACAGGATGATCTCAAGAAGCTTAAGATACTCAAGACTGTCATCCGACAATTCTCGATGGGGACAAAGTGGACCCTCGAAGCTGTGAAGTGGACCGGAACTTATGGCGGTGTAACACAGATGCTTGAAGCGTACTCGACAATCCCTGCCTGGATTGATATCTGGAAACGCTCGGCGTGCCGAGTTGGAGTGATACGTGGTCTTGCATTAGCCAAAGCCTACTATCCGAAGATTGAGCCGACAACGCTTGTGAATGGATTTCCTGAGTTTAATACTGATGGTTCGAAGTTCACAACAAAGGACCTCAAAGCCATCAATACTCAGATTCGTCACTCGGCCAGCTTGATTGCCAAGAATCTCGATGTAAACAAGCTTACCCCTCCATATAACGCTGAAGATAAGCCGGTATCCTCTGAATTCCCTGCTCCCTTTGATATATTGACTCGGTACAAGGAAGAGGTTGCCAAGAAGAAAGCCGGGGCCGGTTCTGCACCAACGTCATCGACTCCAGTTGTTCCTCCTCCAGCTCGCGCTGATTCCGCGGTTGACCCGGACATAGAGGCAGAGAAAGCTACAGAGGAGAACACCGAAGACCCGGCTGCTAAGACCACCCTTGATTACTCGACTATGGACGCCGAGTAATGTTCTCGTTTTTACCAGCAAACACTCATTCGGCCAATAGGCATTGTAATATGCCTTTTACACTTGTTTATTTGATAGTGCGCCTGTGCACTTTTGATACTACTCCTTTGGTTTGTAATACGCTTAAACTTCTATGGTTTTGATGACCCTTATGGTCATTGGTTTGGTATGCCCTTCACTTATGTTTGGACAACTTTTCTTTCTATATGCTATTTTGCGATAAGTACTGATTCTTGGTTCTGGGATGGTGAAAATTTTCTTCAGGGTCCCCAAGACCCGGATTTGGGTCTTAAGGAAGCCTTTTTTGCTTTCTCAAGTCCCCAAGACCCGGATTTGGGTATGAAGGAACCTTTTTGCTTTCTCAAGTTCCCAAGTCCCCAAGACCTGGGTTTTAGGTCTTGAGTCGCTTGGCTTAAGAATTTTTTTTGCTTTCTTAAGTCCCCAAGTCTCCAAGACCTAGATTTTAGGTTTTGAGTTACTTAGCTTAAGAAAACCTTTTTGCTTTCTTAAGTCCCCGACCAGGTTATTTGTGTTCACGCGTTTTTGAAGTTATGTTTCATGTATTATGAGTTTCCGGCTGATGCCATTACTCTGCATAACTTGTGGTTTGGATGACCCTTTTGACCCTCTTTGTTGTAAGCCGGCTTTCGCGTGGATACTCAATGCTGCTATAACTCTATAGAAACAGGGTCAGGCAGGTCCCAATGGGCATCATGACTGATTGAATTCATAGGTTAGCAAAAACATGCCACTTTGTTGCGAGTCACATCAAGCTTAAACAAGAAAGGTCAAGAAAAGTTTGGCTCTATTGTCCAAGTTATGAGATTGCAACTGTACTTATTGCAAGTAATCAGTCTGGCTCTATTGTCCAAGTTATGAGATTGTAGCTGTGCTATTCAAGCAATCAGCCCCCAAGACCTAGATATATATGATATTAGGCTTTTCAACTTTTACCGGCTTATAAAAGTAAAAAGGTATGTAACTTTGGAGCTTACTAAATTATATTTCTTATAGTTGAATAACTATGGTTAACTAAACATAATATACTTACCTGATATAGAGCATGATCAAATATAGGAAAACAAACAAAAGACTGAAAATATAGAAAACACAAAAACTATTATGATTGAACCATCTCTTTATTGATATGAAAAGGTTATGTCAGCAGCCGCCTCATTAAAAACCCTCCAGTCCCCTTAGGTACCCTGGATAGGAAAAGAGTGCGTCTGAAACCTGCTGTCCATTACATCGTGCAATATAGTCTGAAAACCGAATCTATGCTAAGTGTAGTAGGGACGCAGCTGGGCCACGTTCCATGGTCGCTCACGCTCTTGCATAGATGTGGTGGAATTGGCAGTGTCGTTCGCATAATCCGACTCTTCCCTCGCGTCCACCAGGTAGTATGATCCATTATGCAGATTCCGGCTTATAATAAACGGACCTCCCATGGGGGGGATAACTTACGTTTGCCCTCCTTAGATTGCGCCAGGCGCATCACCAGGTCTCCTTCCTGGAAAACGCGGGTTTTGACCCGGCGGCTGTGGTATCGCCGTAAGTCCTGCTGATATATGACGGATCGCTCCAATGCTTGCTCCCTGTGTTCTTCTAACATATCCACAGCGTTTTGCCGAGTCTTCTCGTTCTCCACCTCAACGTAAGCCGCCACTCGTGGCGAGTCGTGGATAATATCACTCGGAAGGACTGCCTCTGCACCATAAACCATAAAAAATGGGGTCATTTGGGTAGACCTGTTAGGTGTGGTATTAATTCCCCAAACCACAGATGGTAATTCCTCGACCCATGCTCCAGCAGCTCGAAGACACGAGACTCGTAATCGGGGTTTCAACCCACGAAGTAACTCCTGGTTTGCCCTCTCCACCTATCCATTAGCTTGTGGATGGGCCACTGAGGCTACATCAAGGCGGATGACATTGTTTCCACAAAACTTCTCCATCTCACCTAAGGACATATTGGTTCCATTGCCTGTGATTATACTATGGGGGTATCCAAACCGATAGATGATTTTCTTCAGGAACTTAACATATGTAGCCGCTTCACAATTTGTGACTGGCATGACTTCGACCCACTTGGTAAACTTATCAATAGCCACCAAAAGATGAGTATTTTTGCAAGGAGACATGTGAAAAGGGCCTACCATATCCATACCCCAAACCGCAAACGGCCAAGTCAATGGGATTGTTCGTAGCTCTATAGCCGGCACATGGGTTTGACGAGCGTACCTTTGGCATCCATCACATCTTGCCACCAAGCGTTCCGCATCTGCTAAGGCCATAAGCCAGAAGAAACCGTGTCGATATGCCTTAGCCACAAGGGACCTTGTGGAGGCATGGTGTCCACAATCACCTTCATGGATCTCCTTCAATATTTGACGGCCTTCTTCTGGGGTTACACAGCGCAAAAAGACACCTGTAGCACTTCTCTTATAGAGCTCACCGTTGATGATAGAATAGCCTTTTTCTCGTCTCAGGATTTGCCTGGCTAGTGCTTCCTGCGGTGGTAACTCGCCCCGTAACAGGAAAGCAAGGAACGGCTCGGTCCACTCCGGAATAGCACGTACTGTGGCCACAAACTCCAAATCCGGGTCTTGGTGAGTCACTTCTTCTTCAGATTCGGTTTTGACAGAAAGCCGCCATAACTCATCCAGAAAGACATTAGGCGGAACCGGCTCTCGACACGAACCGAGTCTCGCGAGCGCATCTGCTGCCTCGTTCTTTCGCCTATCAATGTGCTCCACCTGATACCCGGAAAAAGACCCGGCTACCCTGTCCACCTCTCTGCGGTATGCTGGCATCATTGCATCCTTTCTGTCCCAGCTTCCTAAGACCTGCTGTACCACGAGATCCGAGTCCCAGGTTCATTTCCTTTTCTACTCGTAGTCCATGTAACAGGGCCTCATACTCGGCCACGTTGTTAGAGCAATCGAAGTGAATTTGTAACACATAAGTCAACTTATCTCCTTTTGGTGATGTAAGTACCACCCTAGCTCCTGACCCCTCGTACTGCTTGGAACCATCAAAATGCATCACCCAAGAATCTGAACTTGGCATCATTATGGGCATGCTTGTGTGAGTCCAATCATTGACAAAATCGACTAAAGCCTGAGACTTGATCCCAGACCGGTGCTCATAGTTGATGTGGTAGTCTCCCATCTCAATGGCCCACTTGGCCACCCTACCTGTTGCGTCTGAATTTCTTATGATGTCTGCCATTGGAATTGAGCTCACCACCGTGATAGGGTGTTCCTGAAAGTATGGCTTCAATTTCGGCTGGCCATGAATACCCCAAAAACTAGCTTTTGCCAGTGAGGGTATCGCTGCTTTTCTTCCGATAAGACCTCGCTCACATAGTAAACCGGCCTTTGCACCGGGTGATCCTTCCCATCCTCCTTGCGCTCAACCACAACCACTGCGCTAACTGCCCGGGGCCCAGCCGCAACATACAATAACATAGGCTCCTTGGGACCCGGCGCAGCCAGAACCGGCGCCTCAGATAACTGCTTCTTCGGAGCCTCAAATGGCTCGTCCGCCTCTTGATCCCATACGAACTTGTCTATTTTCTTCAAGAGTCGGTACAAGGGTATCGCTTTTTCTCCAAGCCTAGATATGAACCAGCTTAATGCTGCCACGCATCCTGTAAGTTTCTGGACATGTTTTAGCTCTTTCGGCTTTTTCAAGCTCTGGATGGCTTTGATCTTTTCCGGGTTTGCCTCGATCCCTCGCTCAGAAACGATGAAACCGAGTAACTTCCCTGCGGGAACCCCAAACACACATTTTGTTGGGTTAAGCTTCATCTGGTAACTCCTCAAATTCTTGAATGTCTCTTTTAGGTCGTCGATGAATGTTTCTTCTTTCCTTGTTTTATTCACTACATAGTCAACGCAGGTGTGGACGTTGCATCCAATCTGATCCTCGAAGCACTTCTGAATGCATCGTTGGTATGTTGCGCCAGCGTTCTTCAACCCAAAGGTCATGGTTTTGTAACAAAAAGCTCCAAAGGGGGTTATGAAGGATGTTTTCTCCCAATCTTACTTTTTGAGTTTTATCTGGTGATACCCGGAATAGGCATCCAGGAAGCATAATAGGTCACTTCCCGTTCATTTTCCTCAGGCCCTGCTTCACTGGCCGAGACTTGGGATCAACATGCAAACTGTGCTCAGCGAGCTCAGTCGGGATACCCGGCATGTCACTAGGTGTCCAAGCGAAGACGTCCTGGTTCTCGCGAATAAACTCTATGAGTGCCTCTTCCTCCTTGTTGTCTAGGTTAGAACCTATAGCAAACTGTTTGGAGGGTCACCCTCAACGAAAGCCACCATCTTGGTGTCTTGGGCTGCTTTAAACTTTGCTCTTTCGTCATCCGTGTTCGGCTTCTTCAAGGCGGTTCGATCTTCCGGGTCTACCTGAGACCGGTAATACTTGAGTTCTTCCTTCCTGCAAGCTTGCTCTGCGAGTGCCGCGTCTCCTTCATCGCACTCTGCTGCCACAACCCTGTTCCCATGTATAGTGATGGTCTACTTGGGACCCAGGATTTTCAGTTGCAGGTAAACGTAACACAGCCTTGCCATGAATTTGGCGTAAGCCGGCCTTCCGAACAGTGCATGATACGGACTACGTAACTTCACCACCTCAAATGTAAGCGACTCCACTCGGTAGTTATCCTTGGATTCTCCGAAAGCAACTTCGAGCATTATCTTTCCCTCGGGGCAGGCCGAGTGTCCTGGCACGATTCCGTGGAAAATTGTGGAGCTTTTCTGCAGCTGAGACTCCTTGAGCCCCATACGTAGAAAAGTTTCCCAATATAAGATGTTGATACTACTTCCGCCATCCATCAGAACCTTCTTCAACTCATAGCCATTGACTTGCGGTGCCACTACCAAAGCTAGCACACACGGGTGTTCTATCGCTTCCGGGTGATCCCTCCTGCTCCATGTTACTTCTTGATCTGACCATCTCAAGTATCTTGGAACACCTGAGGAAACCGAGTTTACCGCCCTTTTAAGTATCTTTCTTTCTCTGTTGGAAGTCCCGGTAGTGTGGACATGATACTGTCCTAGCTGCTTTGGGTTAGCCTGGAAACCACCAGCACCCCCTTGATTATTACCCGGATTACCACCTCCTGCATTGCCGGCGGAGGGTGGTCCGTTGCCCGGGTTTCCACCCAGACCCGGTCCTCTTCCTCGGCCTGCACCTCGTAGGGCCTTCTGTATTTCCTCGTTTTTTTCATCTCTGTAAGTCCATGCATTGCTCCAGTGAGTGATTGGCCGGCTTGCCATTCCTACTATGACGCGGGCAGGGCATCCTGAAAGCCTCAATATAGTTAGCCGGCCGCGGTGGTCCTTGGTAATTGCCTCCTCCGTTGAAGTTTCCCTCTGCTCTGGGTCTTGGAAACCCGGCCTGGGTGTTGGCGACCAACTCGGAATTTCCTTCATACGGGCGTTTGTGCTAGTTATTTCCACTACTGCCTCCATTATTACCCGGTACGGCCCTATTGTCGGGTCTTCCGTTATTGTTTGCATTAGCCTTCCCTTTCTTGTCCTCGACATCCTCTTCTGTGGTGTCAGTGGAGGCATGTTTGTTGCATGCGTCCATCAACTCTCCCATTGTAATCTCTGAAACATGCTGGCTAGATTTCATGCGCGTCGGTTTTTGGACCAAGGGCGTGTATCTGCACGTTTTTGCCATAGCCTATATCACATCCTTTGGCTGAATATCAGTGGAAGAGTGGAGTATCTCCATGACCCGGCGCATCCAGCTGCGTGCCGACTCTCCCTTTCTCTGAATACATCGGTCTAAATCGTCAATTGTGAATAATTTCCGGCATGTCCCATGAAAGTGCTTGACGATAGTTGTTTTCAACTCGCTCCATGAATTGATGGATCTCTCAGGAAGGTTATTGAACCACAGTTTTGCTGCTCCTTCGGACATCATAAGATACATAAACTTGGCTTGAAGCCTTTCTGATGTGTTACGAATTGACATAGCCATCTCATAACTACTCAACCAGGTCTCTGGGTCCATGGTTGGCTCATAGTTAACCACTTTACCCGGCTCCTTGAATTTGTCCGGGTAAGGTTCAGCCCTGATGGTGTCCGAAAAGCACTTAGGCCTGGCTAAATTTGCCGGTACCGGTCTTACTCGGGAAACATGTGAGGGTTCAGCGGGCGCGGCGGGGGGTGCAACCGCTACCGGCCCTCTTACTGCAGACCCGGCTGCTGCGAGTCTTTCCCGAGAACTATCCACGATGGCCTGTGCCGCCGAAGCTGCAGGAGTCGCCGGTCTACGGGGAGGAGGCAGCATTTTCTGCTGCTCTGCCCTCCGCCGTGCCGAGTTAGACTGAATGTTTCCTGCATTCCCGCACTGCCGACTAACATACGGCGTCCCATGCATGCCACTCCTGTTATCCGGGTAATTGGCCTGCTGAGCAACCGCGGTACGTAGCATGTCTATAGCCCGCCGGGTTTCTATCGCCTGAGGTGACTCTCCCAAAGGAATACGGTCGAGCGCTAGGGTTGCGGCGTACACATTATCCATGGGGTTATTGAAGTGACCAGTGGGGTATGAAATTGTGGTGGTGGTGATACGGTATTGCCGGCAGCGATCCCAGTTTGTAACACGGGTAACCCGGCTTGCACGTTTGCCAGCTGTCCTCCTAGGGTCACAGCCTGATACCCGGTTCCTTATTCACGACCGGGATTGGTTGGTCCTGAGGAGTAATGAACAACGCGGCCGGGTGTAAATTTGCCCCTGTCGCAGGTAGTCGCGTCTGATGCCTCTGATTATATATCCTAGTTGTTTGAGCCTGAATACGATCCTCCGGTTCTTCCAGCTCGCGCTGGCGCACGGCCATCCCTTGCCTTTCAGCTTCCACATCTCTTCTTTGTTGCTCCAACGCACGGCGAGCCACGTCCAGATCTCGGGCACGTGCTGCTGCATTTTCAGGAGTTATTACCGTTGCCAATACTGTAGGATCCAAGATCAGGTTATTGCTGAACAGAGCCGGGGTTCGTGGGTGTGAAGTTCCTGCTCCCGTTGTTCTGTTCGCCATGAATCCGAACGTGTTTCTGAGATGAGCATTTTTCCCCTGTCTCACTGGTAACCGATGCCGGCTCACCATCAACCCGGGTTATAACCGGGTTTCCATTAGCCGGTGCTTGTTGTTGGGCCAGCGCTTGCGCCGCACCAGTCGCGGCTGCCGACACATCACCCTGATTAAGATTTATTGCAGGGGCTGTGTAGACTGCGACTCGGCGCGCAATGCCTGGTGAAGACTCGTATTCTTCCTCTTCGCCGCTATCTTCTTCATACCGATCTTCGAGCAGATGCAAGATAGATTCGGTATCGTCTTCTCCAATAACCCGGCCACACGGGGTGCATACCGGCTCCTCCAGCTGTTCCCCCTTCGTGGTGGATTCCTTCTCCGGCTCTGCTGTCCCGACCGACTCTTCCCCGTCGGATTGAACACAGGTGGTGTCCCCTGACACAGAATCATACTCAATGTTGTCAGAATCAAAACTGGATGCACATACCATACCGACAACGACGTTGACCCGGCCGATCGTGACGACATATCCGGTCTCCAGCTGATCCGACTCTGGCCCCCAGCCAAAATCGTCCACGATCTTCTCTACTTCGGGGTTGGTGATGATCTCGCCGATGACGAGGTTCTTCATGCTTTCCCGAGCTTCTCCCACGACGTAAACACCTTTGGACGTAGGCCCCACAGTGGGCGCCAACTGTCGCGGGATATTCACGACAGACGTTGCCGGGGGTAACTTAGTATGGGGCGAATCGACTCTGGTGTTTTGGAGAGGGTTTAGCTCAAGGGAAATCATATCAACTGGCGATCTAAAGACTCGGGATGCAATGTCGCCGAGACTCCGATCTAGGGTTCCAAGGACTAGCTCTCGAATACCTAGAATACACGAATACCTCTCTTTCTCTTAATCTCTCTCGTTTATGCCCTGGAGGCCGGTTTATATCATACCCGGCTCCCAGGCTTTCCTTACAGGATATACACGGAATCCTACTCGGGATCCATACACAAACCTAACTTTCCTACCGTAACCCTCAAGTCACGGACCACACGGTTCACACCGCCTTTCATACCTTCCGGACCTTTGGGCCGGGTCTCCTACGCGTCCGCTGGTCCATGAACAAGATCCGGCCTTGCATCACAACGCTGGGCCTGGCGCAGCTTCCCTTTGGCCGGATCTCGTCCCAGGTGTAGGCCTACCGGGTTACCATCCCCCCAACAACATCATTCAAAATTATTACCAAGATCCTTGCCAACAAATAACAAGACATCATTATTCCTATCATCCACAAAAATCAATATGGTTTCATCAGAAAGAGGACCATTCAAGATTTCCTTGCTTGGGCTTTTGAATACATCCATTTATGACACATATCCAAGAAGGAAACTATTATTATCAAAATCGACTTCGAAAAAGCATTTGATAAAGTAGAATACTCTGCTATCATACATATGCTTACTCATTTGGGATTTGGTAGTAAATGGATTGGATGGATCAATAACATACTCTACTCTGCATCTACATCTATCCTACTTAATGGTATACCACGCAAGAATATCCATTGCAAGAGGGGTGTTAGACAGGGGGGCCACTGTCCCCACTGTTATTGGTGGCTGCTTCTGAACTACTACAATATGCAATTAATAATGCTTAGCACGAGGGATTTGTCTCTTCTCCCCTGGATCACAATTTTGACATGGATTATCCCATTATACAATATGATGATGACACACTGATTATCATGCCAGCTGATGCGACACAACTTCTATACCTCAAAAGTATACTGGACAAATTCTCCACCTCCAGTGGACTCAAGGTGAATTATCATAAAAAATCAATATCACATATCAATATCTCCAATGAGCAATGTACTATGCTAGCCAATACTATTGGTTGCAAAACTTAAACCATGCCATTCACATATCTTGGATTGCCTATGGGTACTACTAAACCCACAATTGGTGGCTTTATTGGCATCATTGAGAGGATTTATAGAAGATTGATTGGCATTGCTGATACTCTATCCTATGATCGAAGACTCATTGTTGTAAAATCCATTATCTCAGTCATACCCAACTTTTCCCTATGTACACTGAAAATGCCTATTGGATTCATTGAACATATCGAGAAATCATCAAGAGGATTTTTATGGGATGGTAAGGATATTGAAAAAAGGGGAAATGACTTGTTAAATGGGACAATGTATGTAAACCAAAAAAAAGGCCGATGGACTGGGTGTTCTTGATCTCAGAACCCAGAATAATGCACTATTGATGAAGTATCTATACAAATTTATGAATAAACAAGATATCCCATGGGTCAATTTGATTTGTCAGGCTCACTATCAAGATGGTAAATTACCACAAAATAATGGACCTTGTGGATCCTTTTGGTGGAAAGACTGCCTCACTCTATTGGACATATTTATGGAACATTTTAAATGCAAGCCTGGAGTTGGGGACACTATTGTACTATGGAGAGGCCTATGGGAAGATACTACTTTTGTCAGACAATATCCACAACTATGCTCCTATGCTAGGCATGATAATATCTCACTGAAAACAGCAATTGAATGCAGCACTAATGGTGATATCTATGACCTATTTCATACTCCTCTATCTGATATTGCCATGCAACAATACAACATCTTCAAAGAGAAATTGTCCCTATATCCACACAACCATGAGATGGACAAATGGTATCTTCCAGGTACCAATGCTACATACATAAATAGCAAAACTTACAAATTTCTTAGGCCTTTCCCAACTACATCTAAACCATTCCTATGGATCTGGAGATCATGTGCTCTGCCTAAACATGAATTCTTCTTCTGGCTTCTAATACAAGACAGATTGAATACTAGATACTTACTCAGCAGAAAACAATTCCAAATACCAACCAAAAGATATATACTATGTGATAATGATCACGATGAAGACCTTCATCATCTATTTTTCGGCTGTTCCATCAGTAAGGATTTCTGGGAATTTATTAGATTCCAATGGGAGGATGTGCAAGATCATATGGCATTGATGCAATTGGGAAGAATCAAATACAAAATTGTTTACTTCAAGGAAATCCTCATCATCGGAGCCTCGGCCATTTGGAATCACAGGAACAAAATTATATTTGATGGAATCCAAAAATATATTACTCTATGTATTAATTTTTCAAGGAAAATTTTACTCTAGCAAAACACAAAGCAAAACCATATCTCAAAGATGGCATGACACAATGGCTTGATACACTATGATTCTGTATGGACTATCCTTATAAATATTTCATATATTAATAGAAAATTTTGACACAGTGGGTTTTTTCCCACTGTAATGTGTCAAAAAATGTAAAGAGGATAATCTCCATCAAATCCTAAATTGTCTAAGATGTGATGAAATTAATTTTTATATCTATATGCATATATTCGAGTGGAGTTTTTCCTATGTATTGTAGTTTTATCTAACTACTTAGGACCCAATGAGGTTGGGGACCATTTTGTACTTAAATATGTTTTAGGTACATTTGGTATGCATTGGGTGCTTGCCTCATTCTCAAAGAAGGTGTTATCACCACGTGTTTATTGGAGACAAGCTACGATGATATATGGATTCTTATCTACTACAAGTCTACAACATCACCAATGCTACCCCGGTAACAAGTATCTACCGCATGCATATACTCTAACATTTCAACCTTTTATAGGTTCTATCATGGCATGAAACATATTTATTCTTTATGGTACTTGTTGCTTTTATCAAAACATCCCCACTATTTATTGTTCCTTTATTTGATGTTTGTGATATCTTTGATGTGCTTGCATTGGAAGTTTATTTATATCCTTTAAGATAAAAATTAAAGCTATGTGCTATGCTTTCCAGAAAAGATCGTATTGCCGTATTTATGTCTTCAAATTGGATATCTCTCTCTTACTCTTGGTAACTATATTATGTGTCCATGTTTATTTATAGATGTACATCTGATACGTGCATTTTATATCATCATTTATACCCTCCATATAGGCATTATTGGGATGTTTTATCAATGTTATTGTGGGGACCCCAGACTAGCAGTCCGAGACCTCCAGTATGCATACATTCACGATCCCATGATCAGTTAGTCGTAAACAACATACTCGAGTTGGCATTGCAGATTACAACATCCACTACACGAATACACGGCTTACACAACTGGTCACTTGACTCAGTTGAAAAACAACTGCCACGCAGGGCAGGAGCACACATTAAAAACAGCGGAAGACTGCAAAACACACTCGTGGTAAACCCAAGTCACGCCTTGACTACCAACAGGCTACTGACTCGGAGACATTCCTAGTTCGCATAGCCGTCAGCGACACCATCTTCTTCAGGTTCTCCGGTTTTCTGCTCAAAGTCTGGCTAAGACAATAGCCAGGGACGAAACCAATATGAGTACGTTTGAATGTACTCTTGCAAGCCACCCCAAATGAAAGCTAAACATGCAAGCATGAAAATATATAGGTGGTAGGAAGGCTTTAATTAGGGTTCAACTAGCCATGATGAATTTAAGACTCATCGTAGTTGCACAAGTTTTATTTTTCTTTGTTGAAGAAGATACTTCAAAATATATTTCATTTCTCTTGTAGATATAGCATGTCCACAAGGTTTTGATAAAGCATTCTAAATAAAGAAAACATTTCTCTTTGCAAACTTCTTGGAAAAACACATCTTTAAGATCCTCATTCATCCGGTACCTCAAAGGTACAATCATTCCCTTTCAACGTACCTCCCAGGTACAAGTTCCAAAACACTTTCCAGCTTTTTGAAAACATTGACACAATGCTAGCTACATGGCCATTCAACTGTCCATATCCGAGGACGCGGCTATTCTGAATAGTTTTACTCTGCAGAGGTGTACACAATCCACAAGATCCAGTACATCCGCCTTGAACAACCACGGACTATCTGAGACAGTATGCAAACATCGGATAACTGGTCCTAACCATCCACTATGTCAGTGCTAGTAAATGACTACCTCTTCAACTGGGTTTGTTCTCCCCGGCACCGAGTGAGTCAGCCGTATCGATCCGGTTTCCCCTGACAACACACCGCCATGGCAGGAGACCCAATTGCTGCAACCGGTAGTGAACTTAATCCCACACTGTGAATGTCCCGTTTCTCCCTCCCGGCGACAATTCGGTTCGGGGGACTCTAACCCCTATAGCACTTTGAGGTACACGCGGACTAGCACCGACAAGCAATTAGCTAGACCCTGTTCCCATATTGGGGTAATGTGGCAGCACGGCTTGGTTGTCCGGCGAAGACTAGGTTATGTGTCATTTTTGGAAAACAAGTCGAAAACATTTCCTTCTTCACAGTCCTCCCTCGGACAAGGTCCCACCTTTCCTCGGGGTTTTTCCAATCTTTTGCTTTCCAAAAACATCAAGTTAAAATGTCCACTAGGGGACTTAAGTTTATTAAGTGATGATACTCAAATATCTAAAGGGCTTGGTAACACCAAGTTTATATAGTGGATATAGCATATTAGATACATAAAATAAATAGTGGTATATTCCACTTAAAAGAATAGTTTTTGAATCAAAATTTTGTAAAACTTCAGAAGTAAAACATGCATGATAGATAATGGTAAGTAAAACAACAGCAAGCATTTAGAATGGCTTGCCTTGGCACTGGTCTTGGTCTTGCTCTTGAAATAAACAAGAGTTGCAATAAAAACCTCTCCGAGAAATAATACCGTCTTCGTTATCTAACGTCGTAAACATAAAAAGGAAAGCACCCAATCAGAACCAAACAAAGGCAAGCACTTGATAAAATGCAAACATACAGCAAGCATTTCATCAAACAAGTACACTCACAAACAATGGTACTAGGGTGCACACCAACAAGCAAAACATGCACAGACAACACACATGAATAGCACTAGAATTGGTGTTATGGATCCTCAACCAAAATGGCATGAGTCCATTGGGTGTTCCACTCTCATAGCATGATCAAATAAGGTTAAATGACTCTCTGGTCATTCATGAGGATGAGAAAAATAACAAGAAAACAACCTAGGACCACATACACATGCATAGGAAAATAATAGCAAGCAATACTACAAGCTCAAAGTAACACATGCTTATCTAAACATGGAGAACTAATATAACCAGTAGCTAAGCAAACTAATAACAGAGATAAATTAATACCAAAAATACCATGGCATCACTCAATGCATGAAAATATTCATGGAGCAAAACAACTATTAAAACTAGGCATGAAAAAGGCTATTTAGACAAGCAGACATGCATAACCATAAGAGATCATTAAACATGAGTTATTCTAACATGAGGGATCTGTAAGATGGAATCCAAATAACAGAGGAAACAACATCTAGACATGCTAGTAATAACAAAATAACAATCTAATCAATGCCTCAAAAATTTAGCATGCAAACAACAACTTTATGGCAGAAAAACATCTAATACTAACATAGCCTGGC
Source organism: Alopecurus myosuroides (assembly GCA_028641055.1). Classification (NCBI taxonomy): domain Eukaryota; kingdom Viridiplantae; phylum Streptophyta; class Magnoliopsida; order Poales; family Poaceae; genus Alopecurus; species Alopecurus myosuroides. The sequence goes on along the minus strand of CM054058.1, from coordinate 295,733,742 downwards.
AATTTGATCTAGAGCTCACTCAAGCATGCAATCAAGTATAATATGGTAAAATAACAGTAGCTATGATATGGAAAACAATACTAAATCATTTATTCAATTCATCCTACCAATATGAAGAATAACATAATTTAACCCATTAATACTAGGAAAAACACCCATATGAGAGTAAAACTATAACAAACATGGTTTTTCACACACAAACCCTATCATACTAGTGAAACACTTAAGACACATTTCAAACATGTATAAATAACCTACACATGCTAGGAATCAATTTTATAGCAAAAACAATATAACACACAATTTAATACAGGCATAGCAATAACATGCAGAAAATGGCTAAACACTAAATATTGCACCAATCCTATTCTGTAACTCCTAACATCATGAAAGACTAGAATTAGGTGCTAATAGTCATTAGCAAAGCAACACAATTGGATTCACTTCAAAAATCATCACCAATAAAATTAAACAATTCACAGAAGTGCTCTCTGGCCTAAAACTAACATGCATGTCATTTTCACATAACAACTCAAGTCAACACATGGTCAAGTTCCTCAGATAGATATTATCAAGGGATACTCATAACAGTTTAGTTTGAATGTTTTGGATACTTAAAACTCAAGTTATTAAATAAATGGTGTTAAAGAGTGTCTCTGCCATTTATTTTATTTCTCCTAAAATATACCACAAAATGCAGATCTGCAACTTGGAGATGGTTAGGAATTAGTAGATCTACACCTGTGATTTTTAGTTTGGCATGTTTTACTTATTTGCATTTTCATATTGAATTAAACCAAAACATCAGATCTGGATCTGCAGGAAAACAGAAAAAGAATCAACCTGCGCAATGGAAACGGGCCAGATCTGTGAACTGGGCCGGCCTGCTAGGCGCTCTGCCGCGCGGGAAGAGATTCAAAAGAGGTTTGGGTCGCGCCTGGGTCAAGCCCAACAAGGATTCACTGCCGAAGGGGTAAGCCTCCGTCCGATCCAGATCAGACGGCCACGATCGTCCACGCAGGAGGCGTCGACGGCAACCAAAACGGACGGCGGAGTCCTCTCCGGTCGCCGCAGATGAACGTCCAGCTCGCTGCCGGGAGGTTGGAGACCCGCCTTGATACGAGGACAGCACCAGGAGGCTCAGCGTGATGAGGCGCACCCTCCTCGTCCACTGGCGTTTGGCGGGAGCGCCCAGAACAGAGAGGCCGATAGGGAGTTGCGGCTAGCCATCAAAGCCATCGCGGAACTGGAACCTACGAAGGATCAAACACAAATTAGAGAGGGAATGAGGTTCCTTAGACCAGAGGGATGCCTAGGGAAGAAACGAGAAGAGCGGGGACAGCCTGGGGCGTTGGCTCGACGGGGAGCTTGGTCGCGGTGAGGTCGAGCTCGATGTCGGCAATATAGTGGGCTAGGGAGGGGGATGTTGATGTAGGACTTCGATTAGGAGGGAGAAGAGGTGGGTGGACCAGGTGGGGAGCAAGGGGGATGGCTCGGGAAGGGGTAGCCGCAGAGCACGGTGCTCGGCTCCCATGGCGGCCACGGTGGTCGAGGTCGAGTTGATCAACGAGGGGTTCTTCGGGAGATTTGAGGCTAGGAATATGGGGTATGGTGGTAGTGTTCTCCAGGCGGGAGACGGAGGAAGGAGGCTCACGGGAGCGTTGGCAATCGACGGATTTGGCTCTGCACCCGTAGGTGTTCGACAGGAGCTAGAGGTCGAAGGAGAGCGAGCTGGGGGAGAGGAGGGGCACGGGCGTGATCTAGGAACGACATTGGAGCTATTAGACAATGCCTCAAAGATCGGCATGCCGCCCACGCGTTGGAACGCGAGGGACGTGTCGAGGATGCCCTGGGCGCCATGGCCAGCGCATGAGAAAGGAAGAAGAGGAGAAGGGGAAGGGAATAGGCTTCACCAGGGGGTCACGGGGTGAGAGGGAAGTGTGCTGGCGCGATAGTTTCCTCTGGACTGCACTGTGGTGGTCGATAGAGAAAGAGGAGGTGACCACCATCTTTGTCCACATGCTAAAGCCTGAGAGAAAAGGAGAGGGAGAGAGCTAGAGGTTGGTAGACCATGTCTAGGAGAGTGAGGGGGAGGTTTCCTACCTCACAGAACAGAAGAGAGGCAGAGAGAGTGCAAGAATTGATCAGCACATGGATGAACTCATCAATGTCCAAAAAGACCAGGAGTTGTTTTTAATAGTTTTAACCAATAATTTGAATAGAACCTATGTGAGAAATTGTGTCCAATGTATAGAGAATCAAAAATGGAGTCTAGGGGTGGTGGCCTCAAGAGTTTTTGAAAATATTTCTTTCACAAAATTTTGGAATTTAAAAAATGGCAGAAACTGTTTTTAAATGTTTTCTCCAAAATTTTCAAAACAACTTGCAAATGTTTTTTTATAAGTAAGTCCCACATTACCATAGGCATGTTGGGTAATTTTTCCAAGATTTTAGGAAATACTTTTCTTCACAAAATATTTTAAAGTCCATTTCTGGCCTTTTGGAAAATGGAAAATAATAAATAGTAAAATGCTTTTAAAACAAATCTTTTTGAGTTTGGATGAGAGAGTACATGATATAGGTCTCAAAAGTGATTTTTCATAAATAACTCTTTTGAAAATATTTGAGGCACCAAGTGGAAAAATGGTGAAAACAGGAGTTTATTTAATAGGCTAAAAACCAATAGAGAAGAATAATTAAGTGGCCATTGGAAAATAAATGTACCATATGGAGGTGATGTATAGGTAATTGATATGAGAAGGGAAGGTTCATTGGGCCTGAAAACAATAAGGAGTGATTTGGAGTAGTATGGACAAAGTGCTCCATGAAAAAGGTGATATGGTCATTATTTTGGGAATGCCTTCAAAAGGACTTTGATAGATGATACAAAATAGTTTCAATATACAAGATAACAACTTGGATAGATATTATAGATGGTAAACATGATATAGATGAGGGTACATTGATGAATAGAACAACATTTGACATAAAGGCATGTCTCCAAGGTTGGAAGTTTTTAAGAAAACAGAAGATGATATGGACATGTGATGGAATATGATATAGATGCTTGATCTTGTTATTACTAAGTTTTATTATCTTTAAAACAGCACACACTTATCAACAAACAGAAATAAATACCTCAAGCAAACACAGGACAAGATCACACAACAAGCAGGTAACATAACAAATCACACAAGATCACTCAAGCAACTGAGTTCTTCAAATTAATTTCCAGGTGTTTCTCTCAAGTGCTAAATAGAGGTAGTGATCAAGGCATACCATGGCAAGAGGGTTTTGTAAAAATGTTTATCTCAAAGCTTGTTATTTCCAAAAGAATATAATTTAGGTCAAACACAGGGGTAACATAATCCCCTCTTATAGTTTTTGCAAAAGAAGGAAGTGAGAAGGTGTTTTTGAAATACTTGCAAAAACATATTGGTTGAAAACAGGTTGGAGATGATTAGCTCCAAAAATACTTTTCATATAGTTTTGGAAATTATCTTTTGTTTTCCTCAAAACTTGGTCTTTGGGTTTCTTTTGAAATGAAAACACTTTCAAAAAGGTTTTTGCCAAAACAGTGTGATGGATGAGGATGATAAGCTTTCTTGTCATGACTTGATCACCAGGGTTGTGTTTTAAGAAAGTTATGATCATTGTTTTTAATGTTAGTTGTTAACAAACTCAAACACAAACACATACAACAACCAAATAGAAATGAAAACACAAGCATAAGTCAAACATATTAAAAAGTTCTTGTTGGCCCTGATTTTTGGGTTATTGAAAACAAGTTTTTCCTGTCTTCCAAAAATTGGGCTGTTACAGCTCTTCCCCCCTTAAAATGAATCTCGTCCCCGAGATTCGTAAGTGGGTACTTAAGAGTGTAACTAAAAACAAGAGTCCCGAGCTTCTTCAATTTTTGTAAATGAAGATCCTTTGACGAGGTGGTCTTCTGAAAACTCGAGGTGTTGATGTTGTCAGAATGGTGCTTGTCGAGGAGATGGATATATTCACTTGACACTTCATGTCCTTCTTGTTGATGTTGGTGGAACGACACAAGCTAATGAAGGGTCTTGATTTTGATGCTTCGCAGACCTTCTGTCGTTGTCTGGACTTGGTCTTCTTTTAGGGGTATCACAGATAGTTACCCACGGCAACCATCTGGCCTCACAGGGCGTCAGGTCCGTAGACTTGACTCTCTCCGATTACTGTTAGGAAAGCCGTTAGGAAACTCATATTTTCTTATTTGCTTCTTGAGTGGTCGTCCGCGTTGAAGTGCGGATGCTTCCCCCCTTTGATTAGTCTTTATAAGTTGTCGGGAATTATCTTCATCTTCGTGTGATCTTTGCTTGGTGGCGATGGCAGGTCGTGGAACAATTCGTTGGATCTTGGTCTTCATGGATCTTTGCAGGCGTTTTCATAGGTGACTTAGTATCACATAGTTAGCTTTCCCTCGGGAAAACTAGCTAGTGCCTTAAGCAAAACTTCGGTTAGATGTTAGTCTAAAAATTAGATAGTTATGTTAGTACTGTTAGACCAGTAAAAGTTTTTTGTTGGTGTCGCGAGACACATCTCGCATCTTCTCGGGCTTGAATCTGAATTCACCGCCCTGCTTGGTGGCTCTTGATGTAGTTGCTCAAAAATGGTGTGTGAAGTCCACTATCCGTCTTGAAGAAGATTTCAGAGATCTTGGGATCTCAAGTGGTAGTAGAGAGCGCTCCACAACCTTGCACTTCTCAAGAAGGGATGGGGGATAAAACTTTTTAAGAGGGTTTTTGCTAAGTCCGAATTTTTGCAAACAAACAGGAACAAAGCAAGAGGTAAAAATGTGGTGACTTTGCTTTGCCGAGAAGGCTTGCTTGTGAGACACTCAAGCAAACAAATTCAAAAGCACACACAACAAGTGAGCAAGTAAAAACGCCACGCAAATGTAAACCACACCAACGACGCACAAACGAAGAACAAACAAGGTACCTCTAGTACCAGCAAACGTCTATTACCGCGGAAGAACGGGTTAGCTCAAGTAAAACAACTGAGCGAAACCTATCAATTCCTATGGATCTGGGTCGACAAAAGGGTCGTTGAAGTCTTCATGTCGTTAAGTATCTCTGTAGATTTATATACATGGCAGAGTCTTCGGGACTTGCATAGAAAATCACCATGATGTTGAGATCTTCGGAAGAAAGCTCCTTTTTCTTCGGGCTGCTAACTACTAAGGTCCTTTCGGGATATTGCCAAGTATGTAATTGTTTTATAGAAAGATAACAAAAGAAAACTTTTTGATATACTTTTAAATGAAAACCAAAATTTTGTAAACTCAGGTTTATTTATTTACAAAACATTTTGAGCCATGAAAACAAAGGACAAAAAGATATGTTTACTATTTTCTCTGTTTTTCTTCAAAACTTCAGTTTCATAAACAAGGTAATATATTTTTTTTTAATGAGAGAAAGATGGAAACCATGTTTAGGGTTTATGAGATAAAAACATTATAGGCGGTGATATAGTTTTTACCAAAATATTTTTATTTCCTATCTGACGTCCATGCTAACTAAGGTCTCCTAAAGTCAGGATGGCTCTGATACCAACTCTGTGGGGACCCCAGACTAGCAGTCCGTGACCTCCAGTATGCATACATTCACGATCCCATGATCAGTTAGTCGTGAACAACATACTCGAGTTGGCATTGCAGATTACAACATCCACTACACGAATACACGGCTTACACAACTGGTCACTTGACTCAGTTGAAAAACAACTGCCACGCAGGGCAGGACCACACATTAGAAACAACGGAAGACTGCAAAACACACTCGTGGTAAACCCAAGTCACGCCTTGACTACCAACAGGCTACTGACTCGGAGACGTTCCTAGTTCGCATAGCCGTCAGCGAAACCATCTTCTTCAGGTTCTCCGGTTTTCTGCTCAAAGTCTGGCTAAGACAATAGCCAGGGACGAAACCAATATGAGTACGTTTGAATGTACTCTTGCAAGCCACCCCAAATGAAAGCTAAACATGCAAGCATGAAAATATATAGGTGGTAGGAAGGCTTTAATTAGGGTTCAACTAGCCATGATGAATTTAAGACTCATCATAGTTGCACAAGTTTTATTTTTCTTTGTTGAAGAAGATACTTCAAAAGATATTTCATTTCTCTTGTAGATATAGCATGTCCACAAGGTTTTGATAAAGCATTCTAAATAAAGAAAACATTTCTCTTTGCAAACTTCTTGGAAAAACACATCTTTAAGATCCTCATTTATCCGGTACCTCAAAGGTACAATCATTCCCTTTCAACGTACCTCCCAGGTACAAGTTCCAAAACACTTTCCAGCTTTTTGAAAAGATTGACACAATTCTAGCTACATGGCCATTCAACTGTCCATATCCGAGGACGCGGCTATTCTGAATAGTTTTACTCTGCAGAGGTGTACACAATCCACAAGATCCAGTACATCCGCCGTGAACAACCACGGACTGTCCGAGACAGTATGCAAACATCGGTTAACTGGTCCTAACCATCCACTATGTCAGTGCTAGTAAATGACTACCTCTTCAACTGGGTTTGTTCTCCCCGGCACCGAGTGAGTCAGCCGTATCGATCCGGTTTCCCCTGACAACACACCGCCATGGCAGGAGACCCAATTGCTGCAACCGGTAGTGAACTTAATCCCACACTGTGAATGTCCCGTTTCTCCCTCCCGGCGACAATTCGGTTCGGGGGACTCTAACCCCTATAGCACTTTGAGGTAGACACGGACTAGCACCGACAAGCAATTAGCTAGACCCCGTTCCCATATTGGGGTAATGTGGCAGCACGGCTTGGTTGTCCGGCGAAGACTAGGTTATGTGTCATTTTTGGAAAACAAGTCGAAAACATTTCCTTCTTCACAATCCTCCCTCGGACAAGGTCCCACCTTTCCTCGGGGTTTTTCCAATCTTTTGCTTTCCAAAAACATCAAGTTAAAATGTCCACTAGGGGACTTAAGTTTATTAAGTGATGATACTCAAATATCTAAAGGGCTTGGTAACACCAAGTTTATATAGTGGATATAGCATATTAGATACATAAAATAAATAGTGGTATATTCCACTTAAAAGAATAGTTTTTGAATCAAAATTTTGTAAAACTTCAGAAGTAAAACATGCATGATAGATAATGGTAAGTAAAACAACAGCAAGCATTTAGAATGGCTTGCCTTGGCACTGGTCTTGGTCTTGCTCTTGAAATAAACAAGAGTTGCAATAAAAACCTCTCCGGGAAATAATACCGTCTTCGTTATCTAACGTCGTAAACATAAAAAGGAAAGCACCCAATCAGAACCAAACAAAGGCAAGCACTTGATAAAATGCAAACATACAGCAAGCATTTCATCAAACAAGTACACTCACAAACAATGGTACTAGGGTGCACACCAACAAGCAAAACATGCACAGACAACACACATGAATAGCACTAGAATTGGTGTTATGGATCCTCAACCAAAATGGCATGAGTCCAGTGGGTGTGCCACTCTCATAGCATGCTCAAATAAGGTTAAATGACTCTCTGGTCATTCATGAGGATGAGAAAAATAACAAGAAAACAACCTAGGACCACATACACATGCATAGGAAAATAATAACAAGCAATACTACAAGCTCAAAGTAACACATGCTTCTCTAAACATGGAGAAATAATATAACCAGTAGCTAAGCAACCTAATAACAGAGATAAATTAATACCAAAAATACCATGGCATCACTCAATGCATGAAAATATTCATGGAGCAAAACAACTATTAAAACTAGGCATGAAAAAGGCTATTTAGACAAGCAGACATGCATAACCATAAGAGATCATTAAACATGAGTTATTCTAACATGAGGGATATGTAAGATGGCATCCAAATAACAGAGAAAACAACATCTAGACATGCTAGTAATAACAAAATAACAATCTAATCAATGCCTCAAAAATTTAGCATGCAAACAACAACTTTATGGCAGAAAAACATCTAATACTAACATAGCCTGGCAATTTGATCTAGAGCTCACTCAAGCATGCAATCAAGTATAATATGGTAAAATAACAGTAGCTATGATATGGAAAACAATACTAAAGCATTTATTCAATTCATCCTACCAATATGAAGAATAACATAATTTAACCCATTAATACTAGGAAAAACACCCATATGAGATTAAACTATAACAAACATGGTTTTTTCACACACAAACCCTATCATACTAGTGAAACACTTAAGACACATTTCAAACATGTATAAATAACCTACACATGCTAGGAATCAATTTTATAGCAAAAACAATATAACACACAATTTAATACAGGCATAGCAATAATATGCAGAAAATGGCTAAACACTAAATATTGCACCAATCCTATTCTGTAACTCCTACATCATGAAAAACTAGAATTAGGTGCTACTAGTCATTATCAAAGCAACACAATTGGATTCACTTCAAAAATCATCACCAATAAAATTAAACAATTCACAGAAGTGCTCTCTGGCCTAAAACTAACATGCATGTCATTTTCACATAACAACTCAAGTAAACACATGGTCAAGTTCCTCAGATAGATATTATCAAGGGCTACTCATAACAGTTTAGGTTGCATGTTTTGGATACTTAAAACTCAAGTTATTAAATAAATGGTGTTAAAGATTGTCTCTGCCATTTATTTTATTTCTCCTAAAATATACCACAAAATGCAGATCTGCAACTTGGAGATGGTTAGGAATTAGTAGATCTACACCTGTGATTTTTAGTTTGGCATGTTTTACTCATTTGCATTTTCATATTGAATTAAACCAAAGCATCAGATCTGGATCTGCAGGAAAACAGAAAAAGAATCAACCTGCGCAATGGAAACGGGCCAGATCTGTGAACTGGGCCGGCCTGCTAGGCGCTCTACCGCGCGGGAAGAGATTCAAAAGAGGTGATGGGCTGCGCCTGGGTCAAGCCCAACAAGGATTCACTGCCGAAAGGGGTAAGGCTCCGTTTGATCCAGATCGGACGGCCGCGATGCGTCCACGCAGGAGGCGTCGACGGCAACCAAAACGGACGGCGGAGTCCTCTCCAGCCGCCGCAGATGAACGTCCAGCTCGCCGCCGGGAGGTTGGAGACCCGCCTTGATACGAGGACATCACCAGGAGGCTCAGCGTGACGAGGCGCACCCTCCTCGTCCACTGGCGTTTGGCGGGAGCGCCTAGAACAGAGAGGCCGGTAGGGAGTTGCGGCTGGCCATCAAAGCCATCGCGGAACTGGAACCTGCGAAGGATCAAACACGAATTAGAGAGGGCATGAGGTTCCTTAGACCAGAGGGATGCCTAGGGAAGAAACGAGAAGAGCGGGGACAGCCTGAGGCGTTGGCTCGACGGGGAGCTTGGTCGCGGTGATGTCGAGCTCGATGTCGGCAATATAGTGGGCTAGGGAGGCGGCTGTTGATGTAGGACTTCGATTAGGAGGGAGAAGAGGTGGGTGGACCAGGTGGGAGCAAGGGGGATGGCTCGGGAAGGGGTAGCCGCAGAGCACGGTGCTCGGCTCCCATGGCGGCCACGGTGGTCGAGGTCGAGTTGATCAACGAGGGGTTCTTCGGGAGATTTGAGGCTAGGAATATGGGGTATGGTGGTAGTGATGGGGGGATGATAACCCGGTAGGCCAAACTCCAAGGAGTAACCCGGCCCAAAGGACGCTGCGCAGGATCCGGCTAAGGATAAGGAAACTTGTGGAAGGCCCAAGCTTGTAGGCCCAGTAACCCGGATTGTGGGTCATGGTAAAGGAAAGTTAGGGTTTGTGCGCCGTGTCCGGGTAGGATCCAGGATGCGCCTTGGAGGGTAAGCCAGGGGGTACGGGTGCTTTATAAACTGACCCCCAGGTCTAGTTTAGACAGAGATCTAAGAACCCTAGCAATATCGCTTGATATCGAGCATCTAGTGTAATCCCAGAGTTGAGTTATTATATCAAGATCGGAGACTTTGATTGCCGGCTACCAGATCGAGTTGCACCATGTTTTCCTCTGAGCTAAACCCTCTCCCAAACGCCTGTGTCGTCTTGCCCCAAGATCAGTTACCCCCGGTAACGTCTGCCGTGATTATCCCACGACAGTTGGCGCCCACCGTGGGGCCTGCGTCCAAAGGTGTTTACATCACGGGAGAAGCTCGGAAGAGCATGGAGAATCTTGTCGTCGGCGAAATCTACATCGACCACAAAGGAGAAAAGATGGTGGACGATTCCGGCTGGGGGCCAGAGTCGGATCACCTCGAATCCGGATCCGTCGTGACAATCGGCCGGATCAGCGTCTTCATTGGTATGGTATGTACTTCCAGTTTGATCCCTGACAATATTGGATCTGATTCTGTGCCAGGAGAAGCCACTTCTATCCGATCAGATGATGAAGAATCGATTGGAACGACACATCCGGCAGAAGAACCCATCGCGGAGTGGGAACAACCGGAGGAGCCGGCATGGACCCCGCGCGACCGGGTCGAAAGAAAAGATGATACCGGGTCTATCCTGGATCTGCTGGAAAACCGGTATGAGGAGGAGAACGGCGAGGGAGAACAGCATGAATTTACACCGGGTATCGTACGCCGAGTTGCAGTCTATGCGGCTCCCGCGGCCAATCTCAACCAAGGGAACGCAACCGCGGCATCAGTCGGGGCGGCTCAGGCATTGGCCCAGCAGCAGGGCGCGGCTAACGGAGACCCGGTTTTGGCCCGGGTTGATGGAGAATCGGCATCAGTAACCAGCCGTGCAGCAGATGAGGAGTTGCATGCAAATACGTTCGGATTCCTGGGAAACCGGACACCAGGGGCGGGTCCTTCGAACCCGCGCCACCCGGCCTTATTCGATAATAATCTGATTCTAGACCCCACGGTTCTTGCAACGGTTATCACTCCGGAAAACGCAGCGGAACGTGTCAGGGATCTGGATGTGGCTCGTTGTGCGCTGGAACAGCAAAGGAGGCAGGTAGAGGCAGAAAGGCAAGGGATGGCCACGCGGCAGCGTGAGCTAGATGCGCTGGAAACTCGGCTCTGAGAGGAAACATCTAGAGTACATCAAAGGCATCAAACCAGGTTACCAGCAACGGGCGGGGTTATTAATCCGGCTAATTTATTTGTCACACCTCAGGATCAGCCGATACCAGTGGTGAACTAGGGAACCGCACCCCAACCGGCGACAGCAGGGACACGTCCGGCAAATGAACGGGCCGGGTTACCCCCACCATAGACTAGAGTCACAACCGACAACGATCTACCACCACCGCCACCATCACGATTCCGCACACCAGCCGGTCACTACAATAACCCCATGGACAATGTGTATGCGGCGACACTCGCGTTAAATCAAATCCCTGTGGGAGAGTCGCCCCATGCAGAGAAGACTCGGCAAGCCATCGATCTGTTGCACACTGCGGTGGCACAGGCAAGCCAATTATCCGGATCATAGAAGCGGTATGCACGGGACGCCATACGTCAGTCAACAGCAAGGGAATATCCAAACAAGTTCAGCACGGCGGAGGGAAGAGCAGCAGCAAATGCCGCCTCCTCCCGCGTTCAGGCAGCATCAGCAGCACAGGCTGTCGTGGACAGTTCCAGAGCCCGGAGGGCCGCGGCCGGGTTTGCAGCGCATGGACTTCCCGCAGCATCGCGCCCAGCCGCGCCCCCCGCGGTATCACACGTTTCTAGAGCAAGGCCGGCCTCAACCGTTCTTGCGGGACCCAAGTGTCTCTCGGACAATATCAGAGCTGAACCTTACCCGGAAAAATTCAAAGAGCCAGGGAAAGTAGTGAATTATGAGCCAACTATGGATCCAGAAACATGGCTAAGTAGTTATGAGATGGCAATGTCGATTCGCAACGCATCCGAGAATCTCCAAGCCAAGTTCATGTACTTGATGATGTCAGAAGGAGCAGCAAAGTTGTGGTTCACCAATTTGCCGGAAGGATCGATCAAGTCCTGGGAGGAATTGAAGACCGCGTTTGTCAAGCACTTTCATGGGACGTGCAGGAAATTGTTCACTATTGATGATCTAGAGCGATGCGTCCAGAAGAAGGGAGAATCGGCGCGCAGTTGGGTGCGCCGGGTTATGGAGATACTTCACTCGTCCACGGATATTCAGCCCAAGGATGCACTACAGGCCATGGCAAAAACATGCAAGTAGATACCTTTAGTGCAAAAGTTAACTCGCATGAAGTCTAGTCGAAATGCGTCGGAAGTTACAATGGGAGAATTGATGGATGCGTGCAACAAACACGCTGCGACAGATACTACAGAAGAGGAAGTTGATGACAAGTAGCTAAAAGCAAACACAAGTAATAACGGAAGAACCGGCAATGGATCAGCACCGGGTAATAACGGAAATAGCCAGAACAAGCGCCCGTTTGAAGGAGGCTCCGAGTTTGTCGCCAACACAGAAGCCGGGTCTTCGAGGCCCAGAGCAGAAGGAAATTTCAACGGAGGTAATCACAATGGAGGAAACTATCAAGGACCGCCAAGGCCGGGTAACAATTGGGACATATTCAGGATGGCATGCCCGAAGCACAGCAGGAACGGCAGGCCAGCTAACCACTCTCTGGAGCAGTGCGCCGACTTACAAAGATGGAAAAATGAGGAAGTGAACAGAGCTATGCGAAGTGCAGGACGGGGAGGAGGACCGGGTCCAGGGGGAAACCCGGGCAACGGCCCACCCCCAGCTGGTAACCTGGCGGCTGGAAATCAAGGTAATAACCAAGGGGGGGCAGGAGGTTTCCAGGCTAACCCCAAACAATTGGGTCAATATCATGTGCATACCACAGGAGGCTCTAGCAAGGACAAAAACATGCTGAAGCAAGCGGTCAACTCAGTTTCGTCAGCTGTCCCGAGATACTTAAGATGGTCAGAACAGGAGGTAATATGGAGCAGAAGGGATCACCCAGAAAGAGTGGAACACCCGGGAGTCCTGGCATTAGTAGTCGCACCACAGGTCAATGGGTATGAGCTGAAAAAGGTTTTGATGGATGGTGGAAGCAGCATCAATATACTGTATTGGGAAACCTTCCTACGCATGGGCCTCAAGGAGTCTCAGCTACAAAAAAGCTCGACAGTTTTTCATGGGATAGTGCCGGGTCATTCAGCGTGCCCCGAGGGAAAAATCGCATTGGAGGTAGCCTTCGGGGGTGTCAAAGGATAACTATCGAGTTGAGTGGCTTACCTTTGAGGTAGTCAAATTGCGCAACCCTTATCACGCGTTATTTGGAAGGCCGGCTTACGCCAAATTCATGGCTAGGCCGTGTTACGTGTATCTACAGCTAAAAATCCCGGGTCCCAAGAAGACCATTACCATACATGGAAATCGAGACATAGCAGCTGAATGCGACGAAGGAGACGCAGCAATGGCCGAGCAGGCCTCTAGAAAAGAAGAACTCAAGCATTACCGGTCTCAGGCAGACCCGGAGGATAGAACCACATCAAAAAGGCCGAGTACTGAAGGCGAAAGAGCAAAATCCAAAGTAGCACAAGATGCTAAAATGGTGGCTTTTATCGAGGATGACTCCTCCAAGCAATCCGCTATAAAGGAAGAAACTGCACGGCCGCTCACAACCAACCGCGTCATGGAAACACCTCACCCGGGTCGGCTAGTAAACCCGGTACTCATCATGAAAAAGTCCAACATGTGGAGAATGTGCGTCGGTCACGCCAGTCCGGGACCGGTCCCCATGAAGAACTAAACAATGTAACGGGCAGCAGGTTTCAGACGCGCTCTTTTCCTACCCAGGGTACCTAAGGGGACTGGAAGGTTTTTAATGAGGCGGCCTGTTGATCCAAACTTTCTCGCATCAATAAAGAGATGGTTATCAAATCTTATTTCGTTACAGCCTGATTACAAGTAAGTAGTATCCATGTGACATCAATATTTCAGTATCATTAAGAACGTTGAGTATATATAGGTCTCGGGGGCTGGTTGCTCAAGTAGCCCAGCCACAAACCCGAAAGACCCGGCCTTGATGCCTATAAGTTATAAGGGCCGATTATTCGCAAACGAGTACGGCTGCAATCTTATAACTGGACAAGGGAGCCAAATTTTCTTGACTTTTCTTACTTAAGCTCGATGTGACTCGCACTAAAGTGGCATGATTTGTTCGCTTACGATTACAATCAGCCATGAAGCCCAATGGGACTTCCCTGACCCTGTTTTCGTATAGATGTAACAACATGGTATCCACGCGAAAGCCGGCTTACAGTACAAGATAGTCAAAAGGGTCATCTAAACCACAAGTTTATGCAGAGTACAAGGCTAATAGCCGGAAACTCAACGACTATCAAGCATAACTTCAGTACATACACGGAATGGCTTTAGGTTTTCGACTCGGTAAAAAACAATTTGTTCTCTGAGAAAGGCCACACCCCCATGACTCGGACTTTGGGTCATGGGGACTGGGGACTTCGAAACAGAAACAAACTACTTGGCTATCGAAGTTCGAAAGACCCTACCATCCGAGTCTTGGGGACTTAAAGAAAAGTCCACTTATCAAGGCCCCTGGCACTCGGAAAACCGAGTCTTACGAAGGGAGCCAAAAAGAGAATCGGATATCGAGAACAAGTTCAAAGAATGGACAAGTAGCACGATTATCAAAAGGCCAGGAAAGCCGCAAAGTATGTCACGGACTAAAAGTACGTTACAAGTTACGACATCAGTATCAGGGGTGCACAGGCGCACCGTCAAAAGCATAATAGTTTGAAAACAAAGCATTGCGTGACCAAGGTATTATGATGGCACTTCCCTATTCGGCCTCCTGGGTACGGTCTTCCGGGTCTTGATCCTGGGCTTGCTGCTTAGCTTTCCCGACGGCATTACCCGGACTCACCGCACCAGGGCGGACAGGTGGAGGGACGGCTGGTGTAGAGGCAGACGGCCCTGATCCTAACTCGGCCTCTCTCTTCGCAGTTGCCCCCCTCTTCCTGGCCGAGTTAGAAACCCACTTCTCCAAGATATCAAAGGGCGGGGGTGCTTCCTCCGTAACAACTTTGCCATCAGCGTCGTATGCACTCATAATCGTGTTTAGATCCAAACTATCGGCCAAAGTGGTAGCCGAGGGGCGCACTGCGGCTTGTATGGCCTTGAAATCCTTGGGTGTAAATTTGGAACCGTCCGCCTTGAATTCGGGAAACCCGGATATTACCTTTGCCGGGTCAAGCTTCGGAAAGAAAGCCTTGGCCAGGGTAAAAGCCCGGGTCATACCAATCCGGCATGACGAGCGTTTCTAGATTTCAATCCAGCCAGACACAGTGGAGCAGGCTTGAATGAAATTTTCTTCACCCGGATATACTTTCGTAGGCCACTTCACGGCATCCAGTATAAATTTTGTGCTGGCAAAGAAAGTCCGAAGCACGGTCTTTAGGGTTCTAGCCTTGACAATGGCATCCTCCTCTGGGGCCGCAAGGTTGGCACCTACAGTTGTAACAAAAGAAAGAACGTATCAGTAATCCCGAGTATCATATAATAAAGCAAAGACATGAAGCCAATCGGCGGCAAAAACTTACTAAGCAAGATCTGATAAGTATCGGCGACTTGGTCCGATAGTTTCTTCAGTGCGGTCTGAGCGGCATTGCACTTCTTCTTGTATTTGGAAACATCCTTCTTCAAAGTTTTCATGTCATCCTCAAGGGTTTCCCTTCGTTTTACCTCGGCAAGAAGAAGTTGTTCGGTCTTAAGTAAAGTTTCATCAGACCGGGTTATCTGCGCCTGTAAGTAGCAAGGAACGCAAGTATCAGTTGGATATTATCGTAAGCTGAATATGGCGTAAAGTACCAAGCATAACTTTCGCAAGTCATACTCGGAACTTGGGGACTAGGTACGCAATATGAGATACCAAGTGTCATTACCTGGTGCTCTGCAGCCATGCGCTCCAAGATCTTGCTCTCCGAAGTCTTCATAGTGAGGAGAGTGTTCATCAATTGATCAAAAGTGTCTTTACCCGTATCAGAGGACCCGGGGCCTTGGAAATTCCGAGAAGGAGCTTTCTTCTTAGTGGGAGGCGGCACCCGGGTCATTTGTATGTCGGAATCCGATGCTCCTTCTTCTGCACCCAAGGTTGTGGCTCTGTTCTTCTTGCTTGCATGGGAAGCAATCGGATACTCGGCTTCCTGTGTGTCCGGGTTTGTCGGCGACGCTTGTTTTTCGCCGCTAGACGCGGCTGTAGTCTTATCAGCCGGGCTCCCCTTACCCGGGCCCTCGGTCTCCATATCCTCTTGGTCGCTGATAACGACCGTGGCCCTATAGATGTTGTCAGTGAGCAGCTAAATACACAGTCAGGAAAGGGTGATGAAATGTGGTGGAGCATCAGGAAGGGGATTTTACCCGGTATTCACCGCAAAGTCCAAAGGAAATCCGTCGCTGGACTCGGGAGAGGCTGGAAATTATCAAGTCAGATGTCATGTGGGAATGGTTCAAGGAGAATATTTCGACCGAGAAAAGATAGTGTAAGTACCAGCCCGCCGAGTCGGAGTCGATGAAATACCCGGGTTAAGGGCATCATCACCCGTGTGATTTCGAGTTGACCTGCACTTGGTCATGGGCGACTCCTTCAAGCATGGCCAGTGGAACAACGTCAAGGTAGCTCATGTATATCATTAAAGGAATACGAATTGAATGCGAGGAGGAGATATGAAACCTTGGAGGTGGCCTCTTGAGTTTTTCTTTTTGATCCGACTTTGATTGTCGGTTCCAGTTCCTCCTCGTCGCTGGCGGATTGTACTTTGCCGTTGGAGTTTTCTTCCTCGTCGTCTTCTCGTTCTGGATATCATCAAAGTTATAGTTGGAAATGAAGGGGTTATGATGAGCTTAAAGGAACCAAATAAAATCCGGAGAGTACCTTCGTCCGAGTTAACGGCTTCTTCTTGCTCCTCTGGACTTTCGGAGCTAGGAGAGGTGTTGATTTTCCAAAAATCATCATCAGCCTGAAAAGTGTCAGTACAAGGGTTATCAACTGTATCGAGTGGAAAGAGCAAAGGTAAAGGCATCAAAATCGGGTTTTCACCTTGGGGGCTGGGTTCTCGAGTGTGAAGGGCTCCAATCCGGATATGTTCCGGATTACCTCAAGCTTTTCTGTCAGAAAACCCTTGATGGTTTTGTGAGTGTCGCCAGCCGCGAAGATGTTGTCAGAGTACCGGAGCGGGTCTGTAGATTGCCCCGAATACTCGCACATCAACTTTGTGCGGATGGAATTGGGTTGAATCCGTAAGTCGACCCAAGTCTTCACCAGGTTGAGCCCGATGAGGCCTTGGGCCGTGAGAGTGGTGATTTTGGCTAGTAGAGGTTGAATTGCCTCCCTGTCCGAGTCAGGGGCGAAGGCACTAAATTTATCGGAGATGTCAAGAAGACCCTCTGAGTAACCCGGCAGCTTCTTTTGGCCGGGTGGGGAGGTGTCTTGGCAGTAAAAGTATGAGAGCTGCCAGTGCTTGACATGGGAGTTATGGGTGAGGGGTGGCATCAAAGAATTCTTGCGGCGCTGGATGGAAACCCCGCCGCAAGCGAGAAGCGCCCCGTCACCGCTCTCGCGGCACGGTTTGCACTGAAAAAGCTCAATGAAAAGAGCTAGACTTGGCGAAGTGCACAAGTATGATTCGGAAAGGACGATGAAGTGGGAGATTTTTAATACAGAATTAGGCCCGATGTCAAAAACGCGGAGGCCGTAATGGCTTAGAACATCACGGAAAAAAGGGTGACCCGGTGGGCGGAAGCCCCGGGTCACATGTTCCACGAAGCAAATTACCTCGCCTTTTGTCGGGGTGGGCCGGGTCTCCTTGCCCGGCACCCTCCACTGGATATCCTCTTGAGGAGGAAGAACTCCCAGCTCCACCAGCTCCTCCAACTTGGCCTTGGTGACCGTAGACCGCGCCCAGTTGGCGGATATGGAGTTGGTGGCTTTAGCTTTGGTTGGAGTTTTCCCCTACTTTTTGGGAGCCATGTGGTTGACCTGCAAAGTACAAGGTAAAAGGATAAGAGGACTACGACACGGAAGCTGTGAGCCGGCCAAGTATCGGCAAGTAATATTGAGGCATGAAAATTGGATATTATCCGGGTGTCAGTGTGCAGAGTGGAGTTCGAACTGTCCGGGTATCAAGTATTATAGCGAAAATTATGGGGGTCTAAGCGTTGTAGGAACTTTTGAGGATGATGGATGGCTGCACGGGTACTTAGCGCGAATAAAAGGAACTGGAAAGGGGAGGACTAGCCGGGTGATTGAGGCCAAGGCGGAAATTTTGAGTGGTTCGGGCCCAGATTGGGAATTCTATCTTCAGATTTGTGGCGAAATTAATAATTGCAGGTAGTAGGAGAGTGGATTGGAATCCATAACTTATCTATTGGGCGAGCTAGAAAGAATACTAGCAACCTAATTCGGCATGGCCGAGAAATCATTGGCGGGTCGATTTGGATCTAATCTAAGGTGAAATCAAAAATTGCAAAGGCAAATTAATGGGTGCAAGAGGCTTACCGGAGGAGATCTGAGTGAAGCCTTGCGGAGGCAGATGGCGCAAGCTAGGTGTCCTTTCGCGGTTCCTGACGGGCCGGATGGAGATTTGCCGGTGGATCTTGGCGGTGGCGCGGGGCGAGCTGTGGCGGAGCGCAGCCTCCGGCCAATGGGCTCCGGTGATGCGCGCGGGATTTCCGTGGTGGCGCTCAGTAAGGATGAGCGCGGAGGAAGAAAGGAAGCAGAGTGGGGGGAAATGAGCCGTTAGGGTTCGGGTTACCCCCAAGGAGCCTATTTATAGCGCGAGTGGATAAGCCCGGTTCAGCGAGCGGGAGCCGGGAGTTGCGGAAGTAAACGGCTATTTATTTGAGTTTTGGCGAGATGCGCTTTAAATATTGAGCAGGGGATCTGAGCGAAAAGGAGAAAGAGATCCATCCCGTGATATCAGGTCAATTATCAAGTATAGAATCTTGACATTTTGGGGTTTTACCTGGGAAAGTAAGTTAGGTGATTGGGGAAGAGCCGGGTTACTATATGGCCACCATGGAGTAAGGCCTAGCCATCTATTGAGGCACCTTAACCCGGCCTCCACATACTCGTGTGTTTGATATCCTTGCAGTGAATAGCGAGCGCTTCAAGGAAGGATCCGTGAAGCCCAGGCTATTCTGGGGACTACTGATGGGGGGATGATAACCCGGTAGGCCAAACTCCAAGGAGTAACCCGGCCCAAAGGACGCTGCGCAGGATCCGGCTAAGGATAAGGAAACTTGTGGAAGGCCCAAGCTTGTAGGCCCAGTAACCCGGATTGTGGGTCATGGTAAAGGAAAGTTAGGGTTTGTGCGCCGTGTCCGGGTAGGATCCAGGATGCGCCTTGGAGGGTAAGCCAGGGGGTACGGGTGCTTTATAAACCGACCCCCAGGTCTAGTTTAGACAGAGATCTAAGAACCCTAGCAATATCGCTTGATATCGAGCATCTAGTGTAATCCTAGAGTTGAGTTATTATATCAAGATCGGAGACTCGGCGACTTTGATTGCCGGCTACCAGATCGAGTTGCACCATGTTTTCCTCTGAGCTAAACCCTCTCCCAAACGCCTGTGTCGTCTTGCCCCAAGATCAGTTACCCCCGGTAACGTCTGCCGTGATTATCCCACGACAGGTAGTGTTCTCCAGGCGGGAGACGGAGGAAGGAGGCTCACGGGAGCGTTGGCAATCGACGGATTTGGCTCTGCACCCGTAGGTGTTCGACAGGAGCTAGAGGTCGAAGGAGAGCGAGCTGGGGGAGAGGAGGGGCACGGGCGTGATCTAGGAACGGCATTGGAGCTATTAGACAATGCCTCAAAGATCGGCATGCCGCCCACGCGTTGGAACGCGAGGGACGTGTCGAGGATGCCCTGGGCGCCATGGCCAACGCATGATCAAGTAAGAAGAGGACAAGGGGAAGGGAATAGGCTACACCAGGGGGTCACGGGGTGAGAGGGAAGTGTGCTGGCGCGATAGTTTCCTCTGGAATGCACTGTGGTGGTGGATAGAGAAAGAGGAGGTGACCACCATCTTTGTCCACATGCTAAAGCCTGAGAGAAAAGGAGAGGGAGAGAGGTAGAGGTTGGTAGACCATGTCTAGGAGAGTGAAGGGGAGGTTTCCTACCTCACAGAACAGGAGAGAGGCAGAGAGAGTGCAAGAATTGATCAACACATGGATGAACTCATCAATGTCCAAAAAGACCAGGAGTTGTTTTTAATAGTTTTAACAAATAATTTGAATAGAACCTATGTGAGAAATTGTGTCCAATGGATAGAGAATCAAAAATGGAGTCTAGGGGTGGTGGCCTCAAGAGTTTTTGAAAATATTTTTTTCACAAAATTTTGGAATTTCAAAAATGGCAGAAACTGTTTTTAAATGTTTTCTCCAAAATTTTCAAAACAACTTGCAAATGTTTTTTTATAAGTAAGTCCCACATTACCATAGGCATGTTGGGCAATTTTTCCAAGATTTTAGGAAATACTTTTCTTCATAAAATATTTTAAAGTCCATTTCTGGCCTTTTGGAAAATGGAAAATAATAAATAGTAAAATGCTTTTAAAACAAATCTTTTTGAGTTTGGATGAGAGAGTACATGATATAGGTCTCAAAAGTGATTTTTAATAAACAACTCTTTTGAAAATATTTGAGGCACCAAGTGGAAAAATGGTGAAAACAGGAGTTTATTTAATAGTCTAAAAACCAATAGAGAAGAATAATTAAGTGGCCATTGGAAAATAAATGGACCATATGGAGGTGATGTATAGGTAATTGATATGACAAGGGAAGGTTCATTGGGCCTGAAAACAATAAGGAGTGATTTGGAGTAGTATGGACAAAGTGCTCCATGACAAAGGTGATATGGTCATTATTTTGGGAATGCCTTCAAAAGGACTTTGATAGATGATACAAAATAGTTTCAATATACAAGATAACAACTTGTATAGATATTATAGATGGTAAACATGATATAGATGAGGGTATATTGATGAATAGAACAACATTTGACATAAAGACATGTCTCCAAGGTTGGAAGTTTTTAAGAAAACAGAAGATGATATGGACATGTGATGGAATATGATATAGATGCTTGATCTTGTTATTACTAAGTTTTATTATCTTTAAAACAGCACACACTTATCAACAAACAGAAATAAATACCTCAAGCAAACACAGGACAAGATCACACAACAAGCAGGTAACATAACAAATCACACAAGATCACTCAAGCAACTGAGTTCTTCAAATTAATTTCCAGGTGTTTCTCTCAAGTGCTAAATAGAGGTAGTGATCAAGGAATACCATGGCAATAGGGTTTTGTAATTTTTTTTATCTCAAAGCTTGTTATTTCCAAAAGAATATAATTTAGTTCAAACACAGGGGTAACATAATCCCCTCTTATAGTTTTTGCAAAAGAAGGAAGTGAGAAGGTGTTTTTGAAATACTTGCAAAAACATATTGGTTGAAAACAGGTTGGAGATGATTAGCTCCAAAAATACTTTTCATATAGTTTTGGAAATTATCTTTTGTTTTCCTCAAAACTTGGTCTTTGGGTTTCTTTTAAAATCAAAACACTTTCAAAAAGGTTTTTGCCAAAACAGTGTGATGGATGAGGATGATAAGCTTTCTTGTCATGACTTGATCACCAGGGTTGTGTTTTAAGAAAGTTATGATCATTGTTTTTAATGTTAGTTGTTAACAAACTCAAACACAAACACATACAACAACCAAATAGAAATGAAAACACAAGCATAAGTCAAACATATTAAAAAGTTTTTGTTGGCCCTGATTTTTGGTTTATTGAAAACAAGTTTTTCCTGTCTTCAAAAAATTGAGCTGTTACAGTTATGTCATTGTTTTGCATGTTTTAGATGATTTTATGGGACTTTCCTACAAAGTCCCTATTTTTTGTATTTAATTTCTGGGTGTCAGAAAACACATGTTTTCATGTTTTTGATGTTTCAGGAGCTACAGGTATCCAAATTGCGAAAGGAAAGAAACCCTCTCAGTTTTTCTTCGGGAGAAAGGCCGTGGGCACAAGACACAAAGGAGGAGGGCCAGGAGGCCCAAAAGGGGGTATCCCACGCGGCCAGATTCCCTGGCCGCGTGTGGGGCCCCCAAATGGGCCCACATCACCTCCTCCCCGAGGTCTTTTTGCTGACGACTCCGTCTTCCCCGAAAACCAAGACCCTAATTTTCCCGAGACGAGACGGAGCCACCAGGGCGGCGAAACTCTCGAAACTCTCCGTGGGGAGACAGATCCTGCTGCTCCGGAGCTCCGGAGAAGGGGGAAATCATCCCCATCTTCATCCCCATCTCCTCCTTGGCGTGGGAGGAGGCATCTCCATCACCATCCTCACCATCACCTGCATCTCCACCATCACCATCACTGTGATCCACTCCGTTCCCCTCATAGTTTGATCATTGCTACACCCTAGATACGTGTATTGTACTCCGTTTCATGTTTGGGATTGAGTACTTGTCATTATTTGGTGGTGGATCCATTGTTTCAGATTGTGTTGTACCACATATGTCACCATACATGATCATGTTTGCACGTTGTGAGTAGTTCCCGCATGTTCCTGAGGGCATAGGATGAATTGGCAATGATTTGTTACATAAGATGAGTTGTTATTTGGTCTAGTATTTATCTTTTATGTGATTCTATGATGGTGTTGTACGAACGTCGACTGTACAACACTTCACCTACATGGGCTCATAGGAGAACACCGTAGTGTAGTGACGTGATGATGTCTTTAGGTGACAGGAACTTGAGACAGAGTCGTTGAATTGCATTATGAGGGTACTTGTATCGGGGACCTTAGAGCATGAGGGTATGGTGGGACATCATTTCTTAATAATTCTCGTGCTGTCATTTAATTGGCCACGTGATCCATCATAAGGGGTGATAGTTTATTTATTTAGCTATTCCTATTTGTGGCTCCGTCCGAAGAAGATTAAAACTAGACAATATATACAAACATGTTATGCAATGAATCACTATGCCAGCTAAATCCGTGCAGCCCTCGGGAACGTTTTCCACATATAAGACACAAACACACACTTGAGCTTGTCCTCTTGCGCATTAGAGGATTGGGATTTGTCTCTCGTTGAGACCTACTACTTGCTGCAATTTACTTTCCACATTTTACTTTACTTGCACTACACAATTAAAACACAAAAACACCTGTTACTTTTATTATTCCTTTGCTATTCTACTTACCAGTTCCTTCTGCTCCTCGTGGGTTCGACAACCTTTCTAATTCGAAAAGTACTACAATTGATCTCCTGCACTTGGGAGCCATCAAGACACTTTTCTGGCGCCGTTGCCGGGGAGCGTAGCGCTACTGGTAAGAAGTTTGGTAAGGAAACTTGAAAGCTGAATTTTACTTGCTATTGCATCCTGTTATTATTATGGCTTTTATGAGAGATGCTTCGCTGAAACTTGCTTTATATGAGAGTGCTTATGCTATTAAACCTAAAGTTGTTGAAAAAGCACCTCATGATGATGGTTATATTATTCCCCTTGAATTTGTTAAAGCTGTTAGGAATGAGTATTTTGCAGGGGATGGAACAAAGGCTGCAAGTGATCACATACGGGCTATTGAGGATATATGTGGGCTAATTAGGCTCAAGGCTATTTCTGAGGAGGAGGTAAAATGCAAGTTATTGTACCAGTCCTTAACTGGTGATGCTCGAAAATGGTATATGTCCCTGGATGAAGAAATTACACATAATTGGGATACTTTTATGAAGATTTTCTTTCTTAAATATTTTACTCCTAAAGAGGCTTATGAGAACCGTTGCTTTATATTTAATTTTTGGCCACACCTTGGAGAGAGTATTACTCAAGCTTGGGGCAGGCTTAAGGACCTCCTTCGTAAGAATCCTTGTCATGATCTCAAAAATAAACTTATATTGATAAACTTTTATGTGAGACTACCTGATAGGCTAAAGCAATATTTGGATGGTTCATCTGGTGGAAGCTTTACAAATAATACTGCAGAAGAAGCTTGGAATTTGTTGGAAATTATTTCGAAGAACTCTGAATATTGGGACCTAGACAAAGGTAATGAAGCTTATTTTGATTATGGATATTCATGTGTAGAAAGTTTCTCTAGTTCTATTTTGTTCAAGAATGTTATTAAAGATTTTGGTCTTGATCCATATGTTGCAATTGAAATAGCTAAGAAATTTGCTGAGCACATTCGAATTCCTAAAAGTGGCTTTGATTATTATGTTGAACCTGTTAAATCTTCTATTGTTGTCCCTAAATTTATTAAAGAAACACCAGTGTCATCTGTAGTAATAGAAGAATATATTGAACCACCTCCCTATCCTGAAAAAGTTAAAGAGAATTTTCTTATTGTTGTTGCCGACAAAAAGTAGAAAGAGATGTTTTCAACCTAAAGAACAGGTGGAAGTCAAGAACCAAGTCTCTATTATTAAGCAATTAAATGAAGAAGATCCTGTTGATGTTTATTTATGTGAAGATGCTACCAAAGTTATTAAAGGGAATTCATCCAAAGTTGGTAAGCCAATTAAATCATGCTCTATTGGGACTTCTTGTTATCATGGTTTATGTGATATTGGAGCAAGCATTAGTGTCATTCCATATTCTCTCTATCAAGAAATTAAGCCTGATATTGATCCTATCACCATGGAAGAAACAGGTATGACCATTCAGCTTGCTAATAAAGATTATATTAGTCCCTTTGGAATTGTTAGAGATGTTGAAGTATTGGTAGGGAAAATAAAATATCCTACTGATTTTATTGTGCTTGGTTGTCCAGAAGATTCTTTCAGTCCTATTATATTTGGCAGACCTTTCTTACATACTGTTGGTGCTGAAATTGATTTGCCTAGAGAAAGGGTGTTTATTGAATGTGCTGGAGAGAAACTTGAATTTAATTTTTCTAAATTTGCTGATAAACCTACTACGAAAGAACCAAAATCTAAAGATATAATTGAAACTCTTGCTCATATAGCTGTAGCTTCATCAGACGTGGTGGAACGTTATATGCTTAATCAGGAAGAGCCATTTAAT
Source organism: Alopecurus myosuroides (assembly GCA_028641055.1). Classification (NCBI taxonomy): domain Eukaryota; kingdom Viridiplantae; phylum Streptophyta; class Magnoliopsida; order Poales; family Poaceae; genus Alopecurus; species Alopecurus myosuroides. The sequence continues at coordinate 295,708,719 of CM054058.1, read as the reverse complement.
GATGCAGAAAAAGAAGCTTTAGAACAAATATTATGGCAGCAACCTCCACAATTACAATTTCATATCCCACCTGATAATCTAGGAGTACTCCCACCTCCTAAAGGAGATCCTAGTTTTGAATTAAAGCCTTTGCCTGAAAATATGAAATATGCATACTTGGATAAGAAAAATATATATCTTGTTATTATTAGTGCTAACCTTTCAGCTGAGGAAGAAGAGAAATTACTTGATGTGCTTAAAGCCCACCGTAAGGCTATTTGTTATTCTCTTGATGATCTTAAGGGCATAAGTCCAGCTCTATGTATGCATAAAATTAATTTGGAAGAAGATGCTAAACCTGTCGTTGATTTCCAACGCCGTCTACATCCAAAAATGAAGGAAGTGGTAAGAAAGGAGGTAATTCGACTCATAGAGGCTGGTATTATTTATCCTATAGCTGATAGTAAATGGGTTAGTCATGTTCATTGTGTTCCTAAAAAAGGTGGAATTACTGTGGTTCCTAATAAAGATGATGAACTTGTTGCTCAACGTACTGTTGTTGGTTATAGAATGTGCATTGATTATAGAAAATTAAATAAAGCAACTCGTAAGGACCATTATCCATTGCCCTTTATCGATCAAATGCTAGAGAGATTATCTAAACATTCTCACTTTTCTTATTTAGATGGGTATTCAGGCTTCTCTCAAATTCCAGTTCATAGTGATGATCAGGAAAAGACCACTTTTACTTGCCCATATGGTACATTTTCTTATAGGAGAATGCCTTTTGGTTTATGTAATGCGCCTGCTACTTTTCAGAGATGCATGAATGCTATATTTGCTGATTATATTGAAAAGATAGTGGAAGTCTTTATGGATGATTTTTCGGTGTATGGTACTTCTTTCGATAATTGCTTGTTCAACCTTAACAAAGTTTTGCAGCGTTGTGAAGACCAACACCTTGTTCTTAATTGGGAGAAGTGTCACTTTATGGTAACAGAGGGAATTGTTCTTGGGCATCGTATTTCTTGAAGAGGAATAGAAGTTGACCCAGCAAAAATTGAAGCTATTGAGAAATTACCATATCCAAGAGACATCAAAGGTATAAGAAGTTCTCTCGGTCATGCAGGTTTTTATCGTAGGTTCATTAAAGATTTCTCTAAAATATCAAAGCCTCTAACCAATCTTTTGCAAAAGGATGTTCCGTTTTCTTTAATTGATGATTGCATAGAATCCTTTAATGTTTTAAAGAAATCCTTAATAACTGCACCTATTATTCAACCTCCTGATTGGAACTTGCCCTTTGAAATTATGTGTGATGCTAGTGATTATGCAGTTGGAGCTGTGTTAGGCCAAAGGGTTGATAAGAAATTTAATGTTATTTAGTATGCTAGTAAAACACTAGATGGTGCTCAAAAAAATTATGCTACAACTGAAAAAGAATTTTTAGCGGTAATTTTGCATGTGATAAATTTAGATCTTACATAATTGATTCAAAAGTCACCGTGCACTCTGATCATTCTTCTATTAAATATTTGCTGAATAAGAAATATGCTAAGCCTAGGCTAATAAGATGGGTACTTTTGTTGCAAGAATTTGATTTACACATAGTAGATAGGAAAGGAGAAGATAATCTCGTAGCTGATCATCTTTCTAGAATGGAAAATATACCTGATGATCCTATTCCTATTAATGATAGTTTTGCTAATGAACAACTTGCCCTTGTTAGTGTTTCTAGTGCTAAAGTTGCATCTCCTTGGTTTGCTAATTATGCAAATTTTGTTGTTGGGAAAGTTATGCCACCACAATTTACTTACCAGCAAAGAAAGAAATTCTTTTATGACCTTAGACATTATTTTTGGGATGATCCATTCTTGTATAAGAAAAGTGTTGATGACATTATTAGACGTTGTGTACCTGAGCATGAACAGCAGGCTATTATAAGAGATTGTCATGACAGTCCCTATGGAGGACATCATGCAGGAGATCGTACTGCAGCAAAGGTATTACAATGTGGTTTTTATTGGCCTACTCTATTCAAGGATTGTGCTGAATATATTAAAACTTGTGATAAATCTCAAAGAGTAGGAAACATTGGTGGAAGGAATGAAATGCCTATGAACTATACATTACCACTTGAATCATTTGATGTGTGGGGTTTTGACTTTATGGGACCATTTCCTGCATCTAGTACAAAACATACTCACATTTTGGTTGCTATTGATTATGTTACAAAATGGGTAGAAGCAACTCCTACTAATAGTGCAGACCATGCCACAGCCATGCAAATGCTTAAAGAAATTATTTTCCCTAGATTTGGCGTTCCTAGATTTTTAATTACTGATGGTGGATCTCATTTTATGCATGGTGTTCTTACAAAAACATTGGCAAAATATAATGTTAATCATAGAATTGCATCACCCTATCATCTTCAAACTAGTGGACAAGTTGAATTAAGTAATAGGGAAATTAAACTTATTTTAGAGAAAACAGTAAACAGAGCTAGATCTGAGTGGCCACTTAAAATTAATGATGCATTGTGGGCTTATAGAACTGCTTATAAAAATCCTATGGGTATGTCTCCTTATAAAATGGTTTATGGAAAAGCATGTCATTTACCTGTTGAATTAGAACATAAAGCTAGATGGGCTATTAAGAAATTAAATTTTGATTTAAAAACAGCGGGGGAGAAGAGATTGCTTGACGTAAATCTATTAGATGAATGGAGGAATGAAGCATATGAAAGTGCAAAATTGTTTAAAGAGAAAGTTAAAATTTGGCATGACAAGAAAATTAAAAGAAAGGAATTTAAAGTAGGTGATCAAGTCCTATTGTACAACTCTCGTTTTAAGTTTTCTGCAGGGAAATTAGCTTCAAAATGGCAGGGTCCATTGATAGTACAGGAGGTATACCGTCCGGGGGCCATCCGTCTTCACGGTGATATGAAAGGTAAACCTCATGTGGTCAATGGACAACACCTAAAACATTATATTGCAGGAAAGAGCTTCATAGGAACCATCGAGGAGATAGAGTTAATGACACCGGAGGAGGTAATTGTAAGGGATCCTGCAGTTTCAGAAACCCAAATTCAATAATTTACAATTATTGTGTTTGGAAGTTTCTCGGAATTGCGTGAAAACTTACGGAACTCATTTTTTATGGAAATTAACGTGTGGGACAAGAAAATTGGAAGGAATTGGACCTCGAGGGGGAAAAGAGGACCCCACACGCGGCCAGATTCCTTGGCCGCGTGGAGGTACCCCTTTTCCACCTCGGAGTCCCGTTCCGTCTCGTTTTCGACTCCGACGCTTCGTCTTACCCCAAAAACCGTCAATATATGCCCCCTTTTGTCGATCTAATCCCACACCAAGAGTTCTCGCACGATCTTTGTTTTGTCTATTCTGTGTGTCAGGTTTTCCAAGCCATGACTTCGGGAGACTCCTACCAATGCACCTCCATGGACGATGATGATGATGAGCTTGAGGGCAACAGCCCCACATCCATCCACAGGAGGAATAGGAAGAGGAAGGACTACTCGGATGACGAGGACGTGGAGCTTCGCGAGATCATGGATGAAGAACCTGATGAGGAAGATGTCGAGGCCATCTTCGACATACCACCTCTTGCAACAGCACCTCCATCACCAATCCCTGTTGCTGGCGTACGGGTGAACATGTCTTTTTGAAACAAGAGACATACCGCACGCATGAGCACCGGAGGGAAGGCTCCAAGGCACTCACTTGCTAGCAAAAACGCAGTTTCTCCTCTTATTGGCAGGGAAACTCCCACTAAGAAGAATTGCACTGGAGATTGGGATCACCTTATTCCCAAGAAGAAAGCACCAAGCCCGGAGTGGAAAACTCCCAAGGAGACGGTCGAGAAGGACCTCATGGAAAGGTTGGGAAAAGCTGCAGGAGCATTTGAGCAAGCCTATAACCTCATGATGCGCATCATTGGAGAGCTTGAAGACAACTATGAAGAGAAGAAGAAGAAAGAATGGTGGGCTGAGTACGAGAAGAAGGGAGAATGAAGAAATTACCGCAACCATCTAAGCTTGGGGGAGTTTCACCTATCCCCCGTCTTTTATCAGCTTTATAATGTCTATCTAGTTTTGGTGTGTCTTGCTTTTATTATCTAGTATCGTTTTCGTTTAGGCTTGAGTGAGATCATTGAGCATTATCATGCATCCCCGTCTTATGGTTTATCAATGAATAATAAAGTATGGTGTCATCCATGATTCCCTTGTTTTGGGGATTTATGGGTAACACTCATGCAAATGAGCATGGCATATTTAGAGGTTTCAATCACATCTTGCCTTGAAATTAATTAACTTGAGTGTGTTGGACAATTGTAGAATTATCTCAATATGACATAAATCCACTATCTATCTATTAGCTTAATGGCTATTCCGAGCATGTTCACCATGTTATAGTTTCATTTATGCTCTAAATTAAGATGCTTATGTTATTAATTGGCATGGGCTGAATTTGGGATAAGACTCTCACGAACTTTTGAATGCACACATTTATTTCTATTGCACTTAACAAACATGACCCATTAATGGGAGCTAAAAGTTTTGTGCTTGACAAGGATTTTGGTTGGGAGTTGGCTAACACGTGCATCACGTGAAAAGCTTTCAACATTGCACAAAGAAATTTTATATTTAGTTGATGTCATGTGCTTTTGTTTTTGGAATCCTGCCATGCCGAAATGAAATAGAGGAATAGTAAGTTTTGATGAGTAAGTAGATATGACTAGAGAAATTGCATTGGTCCGCTAATCCAAGCCATGCTTGATCATGATGGAAATTTACTTACAGCTAGAGTGGACTCTACAAACACATCCTACAATAAAATAAGAAGCTATGCATATAGTGAATGAAATAAAAAAGGATGATGAGTCTACTTCGTTTGTTCATCTTGTTATTGTGACATGGGTTGGTTTCTATGTCATGGGGCAAGAGGTACCTCTTTGCAATTCTCTATGATGTCATTAATACTTATTATGATTGTACAAAACTTATTAGGAATCTTAAGTTGAGTAATCATGGAGTAGGTTTTCACACTCACGGGGCATGAGACATTCAACCAACACCTTGTCAACCACATTACCTCAACATTCATAAATTAAGATGCTAATGATAAAGGGGCAATGAGAGTCTTAGCCCAATGGATGCCACATTACATTTAGTAATTTAAGCTGAATAGTTTGGAAACTAAATGAGACTTGATCATGTTTTACCTCTACACATTTATCTTTCTCCAAATTAAAGAGTATAATTCGATTGTCCAACATACAATGGCTATTTGCTTTAAAAAGTATGGGGTGTTTGCTAGAGCTTCGAATATGTTATCCTTATGTGTATGAGTTCTATTCATTCATCTTGCATTATAATTGAACATGATGATGATACAATGCCCGTATTTATTTATCAACCATAAGTCCATTAATGCATGTAATGATCTATGTCCTTATTTACTCGAGGACGAGCAAAGGTTTAAGCTTGGGGGAGTTGATACGTGCATTTTATATCATCATTTATACCCTCCATATAGGCATTATTGGGATGTTTTATCAATGTTATGTCATTGTTTTGCATGTTTTAGATGATTTTATGGGACTTTCCTACAAAGTCCCTATTTTTGGTATTTAATTTCTAGGTGTTAGAATACACTTGTTTTCATGTTTTTGATGTTTCAGGAGCTACAGGTATCCAAATTGTGAAAGGAAAGAAACCCTGTCAGTTTTTCTTCGGGAGAAAGGCCGTGGGCACAAGACACAAAGGAGGAGGGCCAGGAGGCCCAAAAGGGGTAGCCCACGCAGCCAGATTCCCAGGCCGCGTGTGGGGCCTCCAAATGGGCCCACAACACCTCCTCCCCGAGGTCTTTTTGCTGACGACTCCATCTTCCCCGAAAACCAAGACCCTAATTTTCCCGAGACGAGACGGAGCCGCCAGTGCGGCGAAACTCTCGAAACTCTCCGTGGGGGAGACAGATCCTGCTGCTCGGAGCTCCGGAGAAGGGGGAAATCATCCCCATCTTCATCCCCATCTCCTCCTTGGCGTGGGAGGAGGTCCATCACCATCCTCACCAGCACCTGCATCTCCACCATCACCATCACCGTCATCCACTCCGTTCCCCTCATAGTTTGATCATTGCTACACCCTAGATATGTGTATTGTACTCCGTTGCATGTTTGGGATTGAGTACTTGTCATTATTTGGTGGTGGATCCATTGTTTCAGATTGTGTTGTACCACATATGTCACCATACATGATCATGTTTGCACGTTGTGAGTAGTTCCCGCATGTTCCTGAGGGCATAGGATGAATTGGCAATGATTTGTTACATAAGATGAGTTGTTATTTGGTCTAGTATTTATATTTTATGTGATTCTATGATGGTGTTGTACGAACGTCGACTGTACAACACTTCACCTACATGGGCTCATAGGAGAACACCGTAGTGTAGTGACGTGATGATGTCTTTAGGTGACAGGAACTTGAGACAGAGTCGTTGAATTGCATTATGAGGGTACTTGTATCGGGGACCTTAGAGCATGAGGCTATGGTGGGACATCATGTCTTAATAATTCTCGTGCTGTCATTTAATTGGCCACGTGATCCATCATAAGGGGTGATAGTTTATTTATTTAGCTATTCCTATTTGTGGCTCCGTCCGAAGAAGATTAAAACTAGACAAGATATACAAACATGTTATGCAATGAATCACTATGCCAGCTAAATCCGTGCAGCCCTCGGGAACGTTTTCCACATATAAGACACAAACACACACTTGAGATTGTCCTCTTGCGCATTAGAGGATTGGGCTTTGTCTCTCATTGAGACCTACTACTTGCTGCAATTTACTTTCCGCGTTTTACTTTACTTGCACTACACAATTAAAACACAAAAACACATGTTGCTTTTATTATTCCTTTGCTATTCTACTTACCAGTTCCTTCTGCTCCTCGTGGGTTCGACAACCTTTCTAATTCGAAAAGTATACAATTGATCTCCTGCACTTGGGAGTCATCAACATCATCATGATTGTGGTCTATTTAGAAACTTATACACATGAGAAGAATTACATGTCTTATTGCTATCCTAATGGTTTGGTGTCCATCCTTTTATTCGTATTTACTTTTTGGTGGCTTAGAAAAGAATTTGCCTTTTGAGTGCTTGCCATATTTTCAAAAACCTATTTTGCACTCATATTTATTGAAGATTTTCGACCCTCATGATTTGTTTGGTGAGCATGTTAGTTTCTTGCCATGATGGTTGATGACCCACAAGTATAGGGGATTGCAACAGTCTTTGAGGGAAGTAAAACCCAAATTTATTGATTCCACACAAGGGGAGCCAAAGAATATTTATAATCCTTAACAGATGAGTTGTAAATTCAGATGCACCTGAAAGTAGACTTGCTCGCATCAGTTTATTAGTGGTAACAGTTTTATAGCAGTAGCAGTTATAAAATAACAGCAGGAGTAAAATAGTAACAGCGGTAGCAATTGCGGGAAACAACAGTATTAACGTACTGTAGACATAGGGATGGATGAACGGGCATTACATTGATAATATAGTTCGTATAATAATCTAAACATGGGCATTGCATATAGATAATAATAAAGCATTCAAGTTCTAGGAAAATCATAGGCATGTGTTCCAATTTAGTCGTACATGCTCGCAATGAGAAACTTGCACAACATATTTTGTCGTACCAGCCCGTTGCAGCGAGGACTCAAGGGAAACTACTGGTAATTAAGGTGCTCCTTTTAATAAAGCACCAGAGCAAAGCATTAACACTCCGTGAACACATGTGATCCTCACATCACAGCCATCCCCTCCGAATGTCCCAACTATTGTCACTTTGGGGCTTCGGGTTCCGGACAACAATGTGTGTAAACAACTTGCAGATATGATCAAGAAACATAATTATACTCATGAAACAATAACATGTTCAGATCTGAAATCATGGCACTCGGGCCCTAGTGACAAGCATTAAGCATAAAAAGTTGCAACAACGATACAAATCACTAACGACGGATACTAGGCACTATGCCCTAACAATCTGGCATTATTACATGAACGATATCATCCAATCCCTTCCATCCCTCTTAGCGTGGGCCCCCTTTTGCCCCTGTCCGGCTCTTCTTCTGGATCCGTGGGTCTTCGGGTAAAATAAGGACTTCGGGATCTTTTCCGGGCAATTTCCTGAAAGTTTATTTTTCTGCACAAAACGAGACACCAAGGTAATTCTACTGAAAACATCGTTAGTCCATGTTATTTGTATCCAAAACTCACAAGTTTAGAGGCAAACAATAGCAAAAGTGTTCGGAAAAGGAGATAAATTTTGGACGTATCAACTCCCCCCAAGCTTAGCTTATTGCTTGTCCTCAAGCAATTCAGTTGACAACTGAGTGCGATAAAAGAACTTTTGCAAACACATTTGTTTCATATGATGTAAATATTCTCACTATATTATCAAGTGCTTAGGAAATTCGTAATAAGAAGTATGCAAAATAAAGTCACCTAATAGTTATGCAAACCATGAAGAGATTCCAACACACTAATAAATGCAACATGAAGTATATCAATTCGCAGGATTGCAATGTTCATAATAGGGTATGATAAAGTGTACTCGCTTGCCCTTAATAATGGATCAAAACATAAATGTCAGGGCACCTCTGAGGTTGAAGTGAAGACTAGAAGTAAAGATATCAAAGATAAAAGCATCAAAGTTATACCACAATTAACCGTATCTAGGGACAAGCACATTACACCAAGAATGCCAGTTATGCTCTCAAGAAAGTGCATAAAGTGAGAAGGTGAAGACTCATGATAAGAGTCAAAGAAGGGCCCTTCGTAGAGGGAAGCATGGATCAACATGTACTAGAGCTTTGTATTTTATTGAAAACAGAAGTAAAATGATTTTGAGAGGTGATTGTTCATGTCAACGAATGGTAATAGAGTCATTGTTATCTTCCATACTAAACAGGTTGAGAGAGGTTCCGAATTATTTATATTAAGCATTTATAGCATGCATTTATATAGTATGACACTCCTCCTCACCTTTCTTTCGCAAACCATGGCTAACCGAATCCTCGGGTGCCTGCCAATAATCCCATACCATGAAGGAGTGCTTATTTATTTGTTTAGCTTTTTGATGTTATAATGGTCTAACCACCTCTTTGCAACATTAATGAAAAGCAGATGAAGCATACAAGTCAGGTTCCCTAATTATCATGGAAGACAAATAACCCAATGATACGTCATAAACGTATCCTTAATTTCTGATGTTCCATGTTGTTTTCTTATTTTTTCCCGCATGTTTGCTATACACTTTATGTCGTTTTTATCGATTTTATGGACTAACCTATTGACAAGATGCCACAGAGCCAGTTCCATGTTTTCTACTATTTTTAGTTTCAGAAAAGTTGTTCTAGAAATATTCTCGAAATTGGAAAATTCGAAGCCCGAACATCTTAGAATCCCCGAAGGTTCCACGGAGTCCCGAAGAGACTCGGAGGGGGGCCTCAGGGGGCCCACACCATAGGGTGGTGCGCCCCCTGGCCGCGCCATCGGGTGGTGTGGGGCCGCCTGCCTCCACCGCCTTTGCCCTTTCGCCTATTTATAACCCCCAAGACGTAAACCCTAAAGATATACCACTTCGTACCAAAAACACCCGAGGCCGCTGTCATCGTCATCTTGAGATCGGGACGGTTCTGGAGCTCTCCCCGGCACCCTGCCGGGAGAGGAATTCATCACCAGAGGGGTCTACACCACCATGCTCTCCTCCAAAGTGATGCGTGAGTAGTTCATCCCTGGACTACGGGTCCATAGCAGTAGCTAGATGGTTGTTCTCTCCACTTTGTACCTCATGTTTAGATCTTGTGAGCTGCCTAACATGATAAAGATCGTCTTTATGTAATGCTACATGTTGTGTTTGCTGGGATCTCATGAATGTTGAATTTTGTGTCTTCTGATTATCAATCTATCATGTTATCTTCATGCATATGTTATTTATGATTTTGCATGCTCTCCGTTATTAGTAGATGCTCTGGCCAAGTAGATGCTAGTAACTCCAAGAGGGAGTATTTATGCTCGATAGTGGGTTCATGCCTCCTTTGCATCTGTGCTCGAGTGACAGAAACGTGACGGATGGAGGATGTGTTGTTTCCATTAGGGATAAAACAACGGTGTTTACTTAGTTTACATTGTTTACATTACACACTTTGCTTACGGAGATAATCTGTTGCTAGCAACTTAATACCCAACATTTGTTTGGATGATATTCAGAGGGTGGATTATTAGACATAGATGTAGTTGGATGATGGTCTATGTATTTTGTTGTAATGTCCGCATGAATCACATAGTAATCTTTATGTCTTCATATGCACTACGGTGCAGCCTTCATTTCTGCCAATTGCCCAGCTGTAATTTGTTCACCACACATGTTATTTATGTTTCACGGAGAGACACCACTAGTGAACTATGAACCCCGTTACATTTCCTCATGCTGATAAAACACCTACTGCTTTCATAATGTTCCTATTGTTTTCGTACTGCTTTCCACACCATATGTTTAACCTCTTTGTGTTCAGCAAAACCGGTGAGATTGAAAACCTCACTGCTTCGTTGGGGCAAAGTGATTTAATTTTGTTGTGTAGGTTCCACGTTGCTGCTGAACCGGTAGTGCGCCCTGCCACCTCAGCTACATCAACCTTCAGAAGTGCTTCTTCCTCCTACTGGTCGATTCAACCTTGGTTTCTTTTCTGAGGGAAAACTTGCTGTTATAGTCTTCATACCTTGCGCTTGGGGTCTCCCAACAAGCGTGTGTCTACACTCCATCAAGCTTTTATGGCGCTGTTGCCGGGGAGGAAGAGAATTTCTGCAAGGGGAGTCTCTCACTTCCAATCTGTTTTTTTTGCTTAGTTTATTTTATTTTGTCTTGTTTGCTTCTCTTTATCAAAAACACAAAAAATAGTTCTTATTAGTTTTATTCATGTTTTTAGTATTGTTAAAATGACTACTCCTAAGAACACTAAGTTGTGTGACTTTACTAGCACCAACAACAATGATTTCATTAGCACACCTATTGCTCCACTTGCTCCTACTGCTGATTTTTATGAGATAAAACCTGCCATGGTAAACCTTGTTATGGGAGAGCAATTTTCTGGTGTTAGTACTGATGATGTTGCTGCCCATCTTAATAATTTTGTTGAACTATGTGAGATGCAAAAATATAAAGATGTAGATGGATATATTATTAAACAGAAATTGTTTCCTATCTCTTTGAGAGGAAGAGCTAAAGAATGGTTGCTATCTTCGCCTAGAAATAGTATTGATTCTTAGACTAAGTGTAAGGATGCTTTCATTGGAAAATAGTATCCTCCTGCTAAGATTATATCTTTAATAAGTAGCATTATGAATTTTAATTAACTTGATAATGAGCATGTTGCTAAAGCTTGGGAAAGAATGAAATCTTTAGTACATAATTGTCCCACTCATGGACTGACTACTTGGATGATCATCCAAACCTTTTATGCAGGTCTGAATTTTTCTTCAAGAAACCTTTTGGATTCAGTTGCTGGAGGAACCTTTATGTCCATGACCTTGGGAGGACCAACAAAGCTTCTTTATTATATGATGGTAAATTATTCTGACTGGCACACTAAGAGAGCTTCAACTGGTAAGAAGGTATCTGTTGAAGAAACCTCCTCTTTGTATGAAAGTGTAGCACCCTACCTTATTACAAAGGTGGAATACCTGTGTACCTGCTATTCCTGGGATCACTGATAGCATACACATGACAAAATGAAATATTCATTGCAATAGCATCAATCTAGAAAGTATGATCCATTGGATACGAAATAAAATAGTCTTACAATTGGCATAGTCAACATGGACTAGCCCCAAATAACAGAGTTCAAAGCAAATACAATGGAAACAAATCTTCAATGAGCCTCCTTCTCTTCATGCGCCACATGCAGACATGTTGGGATATAGACTCGAGATCCTAAACAGTTACTCATCATCTGAATGACCTGCACGTTGGAATATGCATCCCCCCACAGTGGAGGAAGTCAGTACAAACAATGTACTGGCAAGTGACACTTGTATGGTGGCAGTTTTGAGGAATAACTATCTACATGATATTTGGCTAGTGGAGTCTAGGCTATTTGCATAAGGCCAATTTTGTCCTATATTTGAGAAATTCCTTTTAAACAAAAGAAATGATTTGTACAATCCTTCATGGTTAAACCACCATAAAGGTGAACAAATCATCATGGCTAAACCACCATGAAGTTTGAAAGTCATCATGGCTAAACCACCATGAAGTTTGGTTGTGGCACCATGGTTAAACCACGATGTGCCCTATAAAGGGTTTCTACCATATTTTATTTCATTCAGAAAAGATGAGGAGATCCTTCGGCACCAACTCTGTCTAGATGCTCAACTGGCCCATAACCGGGGACACGACTAAGATCTTAGTTTTTAAACTCTGCAGAGGTTGTGCACTTTCACCTTGAGACTCATTTTCCCCGAGAGAAAATGAGACAAGATCTTTGGGAAGAGGGATTCAACCATACCAGCATGACTCGACGCTCCTAAAATTCTACCACCCAATGTCATACAACAGAATGAACCCCCACAACTTACTTAATCTTGGCAGAGCCCATATTACCTCAAGGCTGCACTGGAAGCTAACTACACAGTGAAGACCTACAAATCTCTTTAATCATGGGTGGCGGTCCACAAGTGTACTCTCAGGTGATAACCCCCACATCCATGGTTAAACCACCATGAACATGGTCCTGAGTAGCCACTCAACACAATCCAAGCAAGGTTCAGTCCACCCAGGTGTTTCATTGGGTTGTTAATTTTCATTTTTCAAAACATCACAACCCAACATGTATCATCAATAGTTGCGATAATATTCTGGCATAGCTAAACTAGTATCTAGTAGAGGTTTCAGGTTGGCTACACACTACTAGGTATTTCTAAGCATAGCATATACTTTGGAAATTAAATAAAATCACCTATGATGCATACTACTGAAAACTCTAATGCAATAAAAAGTGGGACATGAGCATCACTTGCCTTGGTAGCAGCAACCAGCACAAATACAACAGTCACAGGAGTTGTATTGATCTTCTCCACATTCTAAACAAGCAATAACAATACAAACATAAACACACTACTCAAACAAACAAACATAAACATGTATGCATGCATGAATGCAAGATTTGTTTTACACATGTTGTTTGTAGTGTTGGGGTGTGTTTGCCATTATATGTGGTTTATTTAGTTGATACAAGGCTCTGGTTGAGTTTTATTTCATTGTATTTATTTAGTTACTCCAATATAGTAGTCCATTTATAGATCTTTGGATTAATTAAATTTTTAAACACCCTTTTTAGTTTCTGTAAAAATTGGTCATTGGTCTCTCTGGACAGAGGGTATTAATACCAAGGTGACCCAATTGGTTTCACTCAAAAATACACTTTAGAATTTGAATTATGGGCAGATTACTGATTTGACTAAATTTGAAATAGAAAGTGTGTGCACGATACAATTTTGGTTTTCTCTGGTTCCATGGTGTTCTACAAGTTCTAAGGAATCCAGAGACTACAAAATTAACAAAATTGGGGTAGTAGAACTCAAACTATGAATTAAATGGTGTTTATGAGTGGTTTTGGCAAATTAATAATTACTCCAAAATTTTATACAGAGACCACCTAATATTTTTTTTATTTGGGTATAGAATTTGATTAGCTTTCTATAGGTTCAAGTCTCACCATTTTTGGATCTATATTCAATTTTCTATCAAATTTACAAAGTGGCAGATGTTTCTGTTTTTGAATTTGGATTTAAACAGATTAAACACGGGGTGCCGACTGGCGCTGCCAAGTGGCGCCGCGTGATTGGATCGGGTTTGCGCGCAATGACTGGAGCGTGTACCAGTCAACGGCGAAGGATCCGACCGTTTAGATTAGATCGGACGGTAGGGGACGGGGGTGGAGCTCACCTGGTGGCTGAACGACCGAAAAAAGGGGTCACGGCGGTGCTGGCCTCGGGGACTCGCCGGTGACGGTGGGGCAGGGGTCTTGGGCTCGGTGGAGGTCATGAAGAGATGCAGCTCGTGCCGGCAGAGGTGGTGGAAGTTGCTGCGCGGGCTCGCGCTTCCGCGAGGGATGACTCGAGGCTGACTCCGGTGGTCTCCGGCGTGGACGGCGCGACTGTTCTGCGGCCGGAAAAATCCCGCAGCGGGAGTCAGAGGGTGCGAAAGGGGGAGGAGATGACGATTGAAGTCGTAACGGGGTCGAGGACCACTTACTCCGGCCGGTAGCGGATGATGACGTCGTCGGTGATGAGCAACTCCGGCGTGCGATCGCGGCAGCCTTGGGGCTCGGTTTCGAGAGGTGCTAGGGGAGAAGAGAGCGGGGGTTAGGGGCTTTATGGGGAGCGCTCGGGTGCGGGGAGATGGGTGAGAGCGAGGTGGCGATCGTGGGGGGAAAGTGTGCGGCGTTCTCCGGCGAAAACGGGAGATAGGTTGGGGACGAACGTCAGGATGACGTGGGCGTGACTTCACCTGGGCCCACGTGGCAGTGAGAGTGAGCGAGGGGCGCAGCTAGTTGTTTTTCGCGCGTGCGGTAGATAGGTGGTTCGGCCCGTGGGCCGCTGCGCGAGGGAGAAAGGGGGAAAGAGGGGCAGGATGGGTTGGGCTGCCGAGTTGTTTTCTTTTCTCCCTTTTTTGTTCTGAACAGTTTTTCTTTTCTGTTTTATATTTTTATTCAAGGAAAGGAACATCAAATAAAATAAAATGTGTAAAACTCATTTAGAGGAATTTGTAAAAGTACAAAATGTAAGGTTCAAACTATTCAAATGTTTTGGTGATTTTGGTTTTTGTTTAGTGATGTCTAAATTTTCAATAGCACTTTTGTGTGTCAATGTTATGATGATATGTATGCATGCTGGTTTATACTTTTTGAAAATTCTAGGATGTTACAGACTAACCCCCTTAAGATGAAGCACGTCCTCGGGCTTCGGAAAGGCTAGCAAAATAGGTGAGGGTGATCTTCTCTGAGTTCTTCTTCCCGTTCCCAGGTTGCTTCTTCCTCGGTGTGGTGATTCCACTGAACCTTGCAAAATTTGGGTACGGTTATTCCTCTCAGCTCTTTTCCAGGATTTTGATGGGTTTCTCCTCAAAAGTCAGGTCACTTTCTCTTTGTACCTCTCCTAGGGGTACTGTATCACTCAAGGAAGTTTCTGACATCTCAGGATGACATTTCTTCAGCTGACTGACATGGAACACATTGTGTACTGCTGAAAGTACTTCTGGTAATTCCAATTCATATGCTACCTCTCTTTTGCGAGACATCACTTTGAATGGTCCTATGAATCGTGGCGCTAGTTTTCCTTTGATTCCAAATCTCTTCACACCTCTAAGGGGTGATACTCTCAAGTAGACTCTATCTCATGTTTCATAAGAAACATCTCTACGCTTGTTGTCAGCATAGCTTTTCTGTCTTGACTGTGCTATCTTCAGTCTATCCTTAATTAATCTAACTTTCTCTTCAGCCTCTTGAATGATGTCAGGACCAAAGAAACTTCTTTCTCCTAAACCACTCCACAAAAGGGGTGTGGTACATTTATTTCCATACGGGGCTTCAAACGGTTCCATCTCAATACTAGCTTGATAACTATTGTAATAAGAGAATTCTTCATACGGCAAGTTATCATCCGAACTAGATCCATAGTCTAGGACACATGCTCTGATACCATTTTGTATCACCCTACCTTATTACAAAGGTGGAATACCTGTGTACCTGCTATTCCCGGGATAACTGATAGCATACACATGAAAAAATGAAATATTAATTGCAATAGCATCAATCTAGAACGTATTATCCATTGGATACGAAATAAAATAGTCTTACAATTGGCATTGTCAACATGGACTAGCCCCAAATAACAGAGTTCAAAGCAAATACAACGGAAACAAATCTTCAATGAGCCTCCTTCTCCTCATGCGCCACAGGCAGACATGTTGGGATGTAGACTCAAGATCCTAAATAGTTACTCATCATCTGAATGACCTGCACGTTGGAATATGCAGCCCCCCCCCCACAGGGGAGGAAGTCAATACAAACAATGTACTGGCAAGTGACACTTGTATGGTGGCAGTTTTGAGGAATAACTATCTACATGATATTTGGCTGGTGGAGTCTGGGCTATTTGCATAAGGCCAATTTTGTCCTATATTTGAGAAATTCCTTTTAAACAAAAGAAATGATTTGTACAATCCTTCATGGTTAAACCACCATAAAGGTGAACAAATCATCATGGCTAAACCACCATGAAGTTTGAAAGTCATCATGGCTAAACCACCATGAAGTTTGGTTGTGGCACCATGGTTAAACCACCATGTGCCCTATAAAGGTTTCTACCATATTTTATTTCATTCAGAAAAGGTGAGGAGATCCTTCGGGACCAACTCTGTCTAGCTGCTCAACTGGCCCATAACCGGGGACACGGCTAAGATCTTAGTTTTTAAACTCTGCAGAGGTTGTGCACTTTCACCTTGAGACTCATTTTCCCCGAGAGAAAAATGAGACAAGATCTTTGGGAAGAGGGATTCAACCATACCAGCATGACTCGACGCTCCTAAAATTCTACCACCCAATGTCATACAACAGGATGAACCCCCACAACTTACTTAATCTTGGCAGAGCCCATATTGCCTCAAGGCTGCACTAGAAGCTAACTACACAGTGAAGACCTACAAATCTCTTTAATCCTGGGTGGCGGTCCACAAGTGTACTCTCAGGTTATAACCCCCACATCCATGGTTAAACCACCATGAACATGGTGCTGAGTAGCCACTCAACATAATCCAAGCAAGGTTCAGTCCACCCATGTGTTTCATTGGGGTATTAATTTTCATTTTTCAAAACATCACAACCCAACATGTATCATCAATAGTTGTGATAATATTCTGGCATAGCTAAACTAGTATCTAGTAGAGGTTTCAGGTTGGCTACACACTACTAGGTATTTCTAAGCAAAGCATATACTTTGGAAATTAAATAAAATCACCTATGATGCATACTACTGAAACTCTAATGCAATAAAAATTGGGACATGAGCATCACTTGCCTTGGTAGCAGCAACCAGCACAAATAAAACGGTCACAGGAGTTGTATTGATCTTCTCCACAATCTAAACAAGCAATAACAATACAAACATAAACACACTACTCAAACAAACAAACATAAACATGTATGCATGCATGAATGCAAGATTTGTTTTACACATGTTGGTTGTAGTGTTGGGGTGTGTTTGGCATTATATGTGGTTTATTTAGTTGATACAAGGCTCTGGTTGAGTTTTATTTCATTGTATTTATTTATTTACTCCAATATAGTAGTCCATTTATAGATCTTTGGATTAATTAAATTTTTAAACACCCTTTTTAGTTTCTGTAAAAATTGGTCATTGGTCTCTCTGGACAGAGGGTATTAATACCAAGGTGACCCAATTGGTTTCACTCAAAAATACACTTTTGAATTTGAAATATGGGCAGAGTACTGATTTGACAAAAATTGAAATAGAAAGTGTGTGCACGATACAATTTTGGTTTTCTCTGGTTCCATGGTGTTCTACAAGTTCTAAGGAATCCAGAGACTACAAAATTAACAAAATTGGGGTAGTAGACCTCAAACTATGAATTAAATGGTGTTTATGAGTGGTTTTGGCAAATTAATAATTACTCCAAAATTTTATACAGAGACCACCTAATATTTTTTATATTTGGGTAGAGAATTTGATTAGCTTTCTATAGGTTCAAGTCTCACCATTTTTGTATGTATATTCAATTTTCTATCGAATTTAGAAAGTGACATATGTTTCTGTTTTTGAATTTGGATTTAAACAGATTAAACAGGGGGTGCTGACTGGCGCTGCCAAGTGGCGCCGCGTGATTGGATCGGGTTTGCGCGCGCTGACTGGAGCGTGTACCAATCAACGGCGAAGGATCGGACCGTTCAGATTAGATCAGACGGTAGGGGACGGGGGTGGAGCTCACCTGACGGCTGAACGACCGGAAAAAGGGGTCGCGGCGGTGCTGGCCTCGGGGACTCGCCGGTGACGGTGTGGCAGGGGTCTTGGGCTCGGTGGAGGTCACGAAGAGATGCAGCTCGCGGCGGCAGAGGTGGTGGAAGTTGCTGCGCGGGCTCGCGCTTCCGCGAGGGACGACTCGAGGCGAACGGAGACGAGGCGGACTCCGGTGGTCTGCGGCCGGAAAAATTCCGCAGAGGGAGTCAGAGGGTGCGCAAGGGGGAGGAGATGACGATTGAAGTCGTAATGGGGTCGAGGACCACTTACTCCGGCCGGTAGCGGACGATGACGGCGTCGGTGATGAGAAACTCCGGCGTGCGATCGCGGCAGCCTTGGGGCGCGGTTTCGAGAGGTGCTAGGGGAGAAGAGAGCGGGGGTTAGGGGCTTTATGGGGACCGCTCGGGTGCGGGGAGATGGGCGAGAGCGAGGTGGCGATCGTGGGGGGAAAGTGCGCGGCGTTCTCCGGCGAAAACGGGAGAGAAGTTGGGGACGAACGTCCGGATGACGTGGGCGTGACTTCACCTGGGCCCACGTGGCAATGAGAGTGAGCGAGGGGCGCAGCTGGTTGTTTTGCGCGCGTGCGGTAGATAGGTGGTTCGGCCCGTGTGCCGCTGCGCGAGGGAGAAAGGGGGAAAGAGGGGCAGGATGGGCTGGGCTGCCGAGTTGTTTTCTTTTCTCCATTTTTTGTTCGGAACAATTTTTCTTTTCTGTTTTATTTTTTATTCAAGGAAAGGAACCTCAAATAAAATAAAATGAGTAAAACTCATTTAGAGGAATTTGTAAAAGTACAAAGTGTAAGGTTCAAACTATTCAAATGTTTTGGTGATTTTGGATTTTGTTTAGTGATGTTTAAATTTTCAAAAGCACTTTTGTGTGGCAATGTTATGATGATATGTATGCATGCTGGTTTATACTTTTTGAAAATTCTAGGATGTTACAGAAAGACTTGATGCTATTATGTCTATGCTTGCGAATGGCCATGCTCCTATTGATCCAAATATTGTTCCTTTAGCCTCTTTGGTTGCTCAAGAAGAGCATGTTGATGTGAACTTCATTAAAAATAATAATTTCAACAACAATGCTTATAAAAATAATTTTGGTAGCAACAATTATAGGCCATCTCCTTTTAATAGTGGTAATAATGATAGAACTGGAATGACTAATGAAAGAATTTCAGAAGTTGAAAGAGCCACTAAATACTTTGTGCAAAAAAATGAGCAAAATAAACTATTTACTAAAACCATGGAGGAACAATCTTTTATGCTAAGAAATATCAGCTATCAACTTGAGAGTTTAAAAAGAGAAATATCTGGGTTGCAAGTTAAAATTTGTCATGCTGAAACTTCTATTTCATCCATGTCTGAAGCTCAATCTTCTTTGATTAATAGAATGACTGCTAAAACTGAAACCATTGATGATAATCTTTTTGCTTCTACTAATGCTATTCAAATTCGAATTGATGATAATGTTAGGATGTTAGCTGAATTGCATGCTAGATGGGAAAAAGAAGATGAAATAGCTAGAAAGAATAATATAGCTAACGTTTGCACCATTACCACCTCTAGTAAAACTGAAGCTTCTCATGATGGAAAACCGTCTACCAGCAATGGTGAAGTAATTGGTGTTGGAAACACTCCCACATATGCTAGTAAAAATGCAAAACTGTCTGAAACTGCTAAAAATGTTCCTGATAAAAGTGCTGAATTTTTTAGAAACATGGGAGACAATGGTCCCATTATATTTGATAAAAATGATCTTGACTTTGATGATTGCAACATAACTGAAGTGATTAAGTTGTTACAAAATCTTTCTAGTTGTCCTAATGCTAGTGCTATGAATATGGCTTTCACAAAACATATTACAAATGCTCTCATGCAAATTAGAGAGGATGAATTAAGATGTGAGGCATCTATCCCTAGGAAGCTAGATGATGGTTGGGAACCTATTATTAAAATGAAAGTGAATGATTTTGATTGCAATTCTCTATGTGATCTTGGTGCTAGTATCTCTATTATGCCCAAGAAACTCTATGATATTCTTGGTTTACCACCTTTGGAACCTTGTTATTTGGATATTTGTCTTATTGATAATGTTAGAAAGAAACCTTTGGGGAGAGTTAATGATGTTCTTATCATGGTTAATAATACTATTGTCCCCGTTGATATTTTTGTCTTGAATATTGAATGCAATGCTTCTTGTCCAAATGATTTGGGAAGACCTTTTCTTAGAACTGTTGGTTCTGTTATTGATATGAAAGAAGGGAATATTAAATTTCAGTTCCCACTCAAGAAAGGTATGTAACACTTTCCTAGAAATAGAATAAAGTTTCCTTTTGATTCCATTATTCGAACAAGTTACAACTTGGATGCTTCTTCACTTGAAAATACTTGATTCCACTTTTCTGTGCCTAGCTAAAAGGCGTTAAAGAAAAGCACTTCTTGGGAGATAACCCATGTATTTATTTTTCGCTTTGTTTTTCTATGTTTTATTTTATCCAAGGGGTTTTATAACTCTGTAGTAACTCCTTTGTATCCTTCTTTTCATGTTTTAGTAGTGCCAGGTAAGGTTTCTGACGAGAGTTGGAGTTGGTTTTCGGATTTCTGCGCAGGAAACAGATTTCTGCTGTCCACCATAAAAAATCGTATAAATCACAGAAAAATAAGAATGAGCTTAAATTTCATGTGCTTATTCCTCGTCTAATTCCACAACTTATTTTTTCTTTAAGTTTTTCGATCTGAGCAACATAAGTGCCTCGAAAAAATTCGTCTTTACAGACTGTTCTGGTTTTGACAGATTCTGCTATTTTTCTTGCATTTTGCTCTTTTGCGATGTCAAATGGATTTCTTTGCTTCACGAAATATCAGTGGATGTAGATAATGTTTAAAAGTATCAATAACACTTGTTCCATACAGAACCAATATATTTTTAATTGTTGCACTAACCCTCTAATGCGAATTATTGTTTGAGTGTGGTGTGAAGGAAGTTTTCAAGGGTCAAGAGAAGAGGTGATATATGTGATCAAGAAGAATGAAAGGTCAAATCTTGGGGATGCCCCCGTGGTTCATCCACACATAATTTTAGAATACTCAAGCATCTAATATTGGGTATGCCCAAGGCATCCCCTTCTTCATCAACTATCTATCAGGTCACTTCTCGTGAAACTATATTTTTATTCGGTCACATCATATGAAGTTTACTTGGAGCGTCTGTTTGTTTTTCTTTTGTTTTATTTTTATTCTTTTTTTCTCCTTAGTTTTTTTTTACTTTCTGCAATAGTATAGTTGGACCCTAGCATTCTTCTTCATCAACTATCTATCAGGTCACTTCTCGTGAAACTATATTTTTATTAGGTCACATCATATGAAGTTTACTTGGAGCGTCTATTTGTTTTTATTTTGTTTTACTTGCTTCAATAATATAGTTGGACCCTAGCATTCTTTGTTTGGGCGATAGACACGCTCCGCTTTTTCGTTTGAATACTTGTTATGCTAGTATTCTTAGTTTTACTTCTAGTTGCTGCAAAAATTCATGTTTAGCTCTCGTTTTCATGTCGTCTCTTGTTCAGAGCTGTTAATTTTAGTAGTGTTATGTGAGTCCTCTCATGTTTTCTTTCTGTATTATTTAGAGAGATTTTGTTTAAGCATGTTTTCTATGGTGCTTGTTGGGAAAAGAAACTGCTGCTTGAGGTAGAATTTTTTAACGGTGCAAGTAGAAGCTTGTATAGACCGTGGCTAGACTTTTTCATATCATGCTAGATGTTATTTTAGTTCTAAAGCCTTGTGGTTATTTAGTAGCATGATTAGCCTCAAATTGCTGAGAGTGTTTAATGTTCCATTGAAATAATCATGAGTTGTTCTTGTCATATTGAAGCATAAATTTGTGGTGTTCTCCTTTGAATGTTTATTTGGTTGACTTGGCGCATGCTCACACCATGTTTATGACTATGAACCAGTCACGAATAGCCTCCATGATCATTTAGTTTTTGAACTTGTGGTACCACTTATGCTTTGATTAATGATGTTTATGTTTCTATGCATGATTATGGCTCTTATGCCCTCTTGATTTGTCGCTCCCAGTCTTTTGCTAGCCTCCACCTGTACTGAGTATGAGATCTACTCGTGCATCCAACTCCCAAAAACCAAATTTTTCCCATTGTGTCCACCATACCTACCTACATGTGGCAATTAACCGCCACTCCAAAGTAAATTTCTCATGTGTTATCTTTAAAACTATCAAAATTACTCTTGTTTTGTGCTCCTGTTTTAGCTCATGAGGACGTAAATAGAGAATCTTTATCTCACTTGTTGATTGGACTTTCACATCCTGGACTAGTGGCTTCATCCACTTATCCAATGATAGAAGAGCTCGCAGCGGGGTGCTCAACCCCAAATTAATAACACAAATTCTCTTCACTATTTTTGCCCCTGATTTATCAGTCAAAGCATAATTGTGTAAACAAAAGAGAAAGAGGGATGATCTTCTGCCCAGATGTGTTTTTCTATGGGAGCCGCTCTTGTGAAGTCTAGTTGGCTTGTGACATACTGTATTTTCTATTTACCATTTGTTGACATAAGCATACACCTTTCTTAAAATATAGACACTCCTCCACGGTATGTGATTGTTGGCAGGCACCCGAGGATTCGGTTAGCCATGGTTTGTGTAAGATGGTTGGGTGGAGTGCCAAGATTTTTATACCTCTCTTTAATAAAATAAAATCTCTAGCATATTAGTGATCCATGCTTCCCTCTGCGAAGGGCCTTTCTTTTACTTTTATGTTGAGTCTCCATTTTCTAACTTTATGCACGGTTGAGAGAGCATAGTTGCCATTCTGAGTTTTATGTGCATTTGTCCTAGAAACATTATTAATTGATTCATGATGTGTTATTGCTTGTTCTCTAATTATTTGTTCTAGTCTTCCTCATGAACTTTGAAGGTGTCCTGGTATTTATGTTTTGCCCCACTCTTAAGGACTAACGAAGTATCACTTTGACATGTTTTCTCTATACTTGAAACAAACGTATATCTTTCGTTGCATTCTTATTCATGATCTTCTATTTGTGTTACTTATCATGATGCAAGGTGATTGCTATGCTTTATTATTAAAATTCTATTTATCATGCTTGTGTTTAAGTTCTATGGTCTCAGCTTACTTATGCTTCTACATTATTTATGATCAAGCTTATGTTGGTAGCATGTCACCTCAGAAATAATGTGTTTTTATCGTTTACCTACTCAAGGACGAGTAGGAACTAAGCTTGGGGATGTTGATACGTCATAAACGTATCCTTAATTTCTTATGTTCCATGTTGTTTTCTTATTGTTTCTCACATGTTTGCTATACACTTTATGTCATTTTATTGATTTTACGGACTAACCTATTGACAAGATGCCACAGAGCGAGTTCCCTCTTTTCTGCTGTTTTTAGTTTAAGAAAAGTTGTTCTGGAAATATTCTCGTAATTGGAAAATTAGAAGCCTACAAGTCTTAGAATTCCTGAAGGTTCCACGGAGTCCCAAAGAGACCCAGAGGGGGGGCCTCAGGGGGCCCACACCATAGGGCGGCGCGCCCCCTGGCCGCGCCATGGGGTGGTGTGGGGCCTCCGGCCTCCACCGCCTTTTCCCTTTCGCGTATTTATATCCCCCGAGATGTAAACCCTAAAGATATACCACTTCGTCCCAAAAAACACCCGAGGTTGTCATCATCTGAAGGGAATATGCCCGAGAGGCAATAATAAAGTGTTTATTATATATTATTCCTTGTTTATGATAGATGTTTATTTCTCATGCTAGAATTGTATTAAACGGAAACGTTGATACATGTGTGATTAATAAACAAACCGACGTTCCTAGTGAAGCCTCTCTTTTAACTAGCTCGTTGATTAAACAGATGATCAAGGTTTCCTGATCATGAACATTGGATGTTGTTAATAACGGGGCCATGTCATTAGGAGAATGACATGATGAACTTAAACCCTAACTAAGTATAACAATACGATCAAGTCATTTAGTTTTGTTGTTATATCTTACATTCGAAGTAACATTATTCCTTAGACCATGAGATCATGTTAATCACTAATACCGAAAGAATACTTTGATGACATCAAATGTCACACCGTAAAAGGGTGACTATAAAGGTGGCATTGGATATTCGGAAAGTGTTAGTTGAAGCTCATGGATCGAGAATGAGATTTGTCCATCCAATATGACGGATAGATATACTCAGGGCCCTCTCGGTGATATCACATCGACACCGCTTGCAAGCAAGTGATATGATCACAAGGATGTTATATCACGGGAACGAGAAAAGAGTACTTGTCAGATAACGAGATCGAACAAGGTATAGTGGATACCGATGATCGGATCTCGGACAAGTAATATATCGCGAGACAAAAGGAAATCGTTACGACGTTGAAAGGTTCACACGATCACGAGAGTCATCGTTGAATATATAGGAGTCATCACGGATTTCCAGATCCCGCTGTTGATTATTGATCGGAGAGGAGTCTCGATCATGTCTATAATATTCGCGAACCGTAGGGAGACACACTTAAGGTTCGATGAAGCGTTAGAGAGAATACGGAATGCCGAAGAATATTTTGGGCAGCTCCAAAATTGTTTCGGGGAAAATTGAAATAGTTCAAGGGGTTTTTCATCGAACGGTTGTTAATAGAATTAACAAATGGTTCGAGGTGCTGCATGCAAATGTTTGTTAATGGAATTAACAAATATAAATAAAGAAATAAAAATGTTTTATTTATTTATTAAAGAAAAACCTTTGGATTTTCTAAGTGGGAAATTAAGGAATTTTGAGTGGGTGTGAGTGGAGCTTCCACTCACATGAAGAGAGGAAGGGGTGGGGGCACCCATGGCTGGCCGCACCCCCCCCCTTGGGCTGCCTCCCCCTCCCCTATAAAAGGAGGGTGAGGGCTCTCTCTTCTTCACACACTTGCCCGCACATTTTCCCTTCCACCCGCTGCTCCATTCCATGGTCTCCGGCTTGGCGAAGCCCTGACCGTGGGATTCTTCACCACCACCACGCCGTCGTGCTGCTGGAATTCCGGAGGGATCCTCTACTTCCGCAACCCGCTGGAACGAGGGAACGGAAGTCTTCATCGAGCTGAACGTGTGACCGATTACGGAGGCACCGCCGGATTGCGGTGCTCTTCTTCTCGCTCGGGATCGGCGTGAGAACGACTACGCCAACCACGAGATCTTTTCTCGTACCACTTTGAGTCTTCGAGGGTATGTTATCTCAAGACTCTCTTTCTCCTCGTTGCCTTTCATCTAATAGATTAGATCTTGGCCATTCGGGTTTATCGCGTGTAGGAAAATTTTTGTTTTCTATGCTACGTTCCCCTTCAGTGGTATCAGAGCCAGATCTATGCGTAGATGAATTGTACGGGTAGAACACATAGGAGTATGTGGGCGTTGATGATCATTTTTTTTGCCTCTTTGAGTTTTTTATGATCTTAGTGGCATAGTGGGATGAAGCAGCCCGGACTAACTTTACATGTCCACGTACATGAGAGTTGTTCCACAACTGACATGCAACTTGAATTGCATAAGTGGCTTGCGGGTGTCGGTTTCTCCTACTATAGTTAAGATCTAATCTACGAAGGGTTGTTAAAAATATGTTTTATCAACGTTGTGGTTCTTGTACGTAGGTATGAACGGTTCTATCCTCGTAAGCCCAAAACCACGTAAAATATGCAAAAATAAATTAGAGGCGTCTAACTTGTTTTTGCAGGGCATGTGATGTGATATGGTCAATGTTACAAACGTTATGTATGAGATGATATCTTTTGTAAATTATTGACATACCGGCTGGAGCCATATGGTTGTCTTATTTTATGGCCTGCGTGTTGTATGTCATATCCATGTGATATGTTGTAATGGACAATCGAGATGGAGGTGCCACGGACCTTGGTGCCACGCCGGTGGAATGATGGAGATCATACCATGATGCACAAGATGGAGATCAAGTGCAAGAAGCACCATATCATATCACATTATCCATGCATGTGATGTTTATCCTTTTATGCATCTTATTTTGCTTAGATCGCGACGGTAGCATTATAAGATGATCCCTCTCACTTAATATCAAGATAATAATGTGTTCTTCCTTAAGTATGCACCGTTAAGAAAGTTCATCGTTTCGAGACACCACGTGATGATCGGGTGTGATAGACTCAACGTTCGCATTCAAAGGGTGTTTTCAAGCCTAGCATGTACAGACATGGCCTTGAAACACATGCAATACATCGGTTCTACTTGGCGAGCCTAGCATGTACAGACATGGCCTCGGAACACGTAACCGAAAGGTAAAGCATGAGTCATATGAATGATATGATGAACATGTTGATGTTCGCCTTTGCAACTGCACCGTCTCACGTGATGATCGGTTTCGATGTAGTGAATTTGGTTCGTGCAATCACTAAAGACAACTAAGAGGGATGTTGTTTTTGAGTGGGAGTTCATGGGATAATTTTAGAATTAACTTGAACTTAATTTATCATAAACATAGTCTAAATAGTCTTTGCAAATATGTTGTAGATCATGGCACCACCTACCTTCAATTTCAATATGTTCATGGAGAAAGAGCAATTAGCGAACAATGGAAGCAACTTTACCAACTGGGCACTTAACCTGAGGATTCTCCTCGCCGCTTGCAAGAAGCTCGATGTGCTTGATGCACCTCTAGGTGACCAGCCCGCTGCTGATGCTTCTGATGAAGATAAAAATGTTTACCTGACTCAACAAGAAGACCACAGTATAGTTCACTGTGGCATCCTCTATGGATTAGAGCCAGAGCTGCGAAAACGTTTCGAGAACAGCACTGCTTATGCCACAATGGGGGAATTGAAAATGATTTTCGATACCCATGCCGCAGTTGAGAGTTATGACGCTTCAGAAAAGTTCTTTAGCTCCATGATGGAAGAGAACAGCTCCGTTAGTGAGCACGTACTCAAAATGTCTGCGTATGCTGATAAGCTCATAGCCTTGGGAATATCGATTCCCATTGAGCTAGGGATACATCGTGTTCTCCAATCTCTGCCACCTAGTTACAAGAACTTCGTGATGAACTATAATATACAGAGCATGAAGAAGTCTCTTCCTGAGCTTCTCTCGATGCTTAAAACTGCTGAAGTGGAGATCAAGAAAGAACATCAAGTGTTGATGATCAATAAGACCACTAGTTTCAAGAAAGGCAAGAAAGGCACGCCAAGGGTAAACTTCAAGAAGGGTGGCAAATCTGTTGCTTCTGATGAGAAGAAAACCAGGCATGGCCCTAAGCCTGAGACTGAGTGTTTCTATTGCAAGGGTACTGGCCACTGGAAGCGCAATTGCCCCAAGTATCTGGCAGATAAGAAGGCCGGCAAAGTGAACAAAGGTATAAATGATATACTTGTTATTGACGTGTACCTTACTAGTACTCGCAGTAGCACCTGGGTATTTGATACTGGTTCGGTTGCTCATATATGTAACTCGAAACAGGAGCTACAGAATAAGCGACCACTAGCAAAGGATGAGGTGACGATGCGCGTCGGCAATGGATCAAGAGTTGACGTGATCGCCGTCGGGACGCTACCTCTACGTCTACCATCGGGATTAGTTATAAACCTCAATAAATGTTATTTGGTTCCCGCATTAAGCATGAATATCGTTTCTGGATCTTGCTTAATACGGGATGGTTATTCCTTTAAGTCCGAGAACAATGGTTGTTCGATTTATATGAACTAGCACACATGCCCGTGCGTTGCAACGGGAGAGAAATCACCAAGGCACATAAAGTAAGTTCTTGTTGGTACTACCATCGACAACTATTCAAATTTGCATTTGAAATACAGAGTTTAAATTCGAACCATACTTACGCAAATGCAAAAGTACACAAATTATCCTATACAAATGCACAAAAAATACATAATTTCTAATATACAATTGCACACAAAAAAATTCTTTATACTCAGATTCATGAAGCACACTACCAACTAAATACACAATTCCGATCTAGCACAAACATGTGCGTTTCTATGAAAAGATGATTTTATTTCATGAAATTATGTGTATAGTGAGCTAAAAGGCACTTTTTATCAAAATCCTCAACAATGTTTGATTGAACATTGTGATCCATTTTGTGAAATTATAACAAAAATAAAAGTTAAACATCCAATACCCATGAACGTTCAGGCCATATTTCCAAAACTCGTGTTCTTTAAAGTAAAATAACTGATATGCATGTGGCAAACACATGGCATGCAAAATTAAGGTTTTTGAACTGAAATTCTAAAAAAAAATTAGCTTCCACTTTTGTGATGCCACTGCAAATTTATCTACAAAAATTCAAACATGATTCTCGGAATAGATCATAATATGTATTCTATGCAACATAGACCACTCAAACTAAATCTCTTTATCATAAATGTGTACAAGCTAGTACATACATGAGATGGGTAACAATTACTTGTTTGAAGCTAAGAATTTTGCTTCACATTCCTGCAAACAATAACATGTGTGTACCAAGCAGATATTCTATCTATAGCATAATTCTGTTGAAACATTAGATGACACACGGTGTAAGGGACACGAGTTCCTGCTCCCCACACAATTTAAAATATGTAAAAACACTTGATCTCTGTTCTCAAGAAGAAGAAAAAAATCCTCATCTGTAAGAACAATTAAGTGAGTGTTCAAATTGTTTCAGCTAATTAGCACTAATTCCTATATATCTGAACCGATGAATTTTGCAGGTCTTCAGATTGTTTCAGCTGATAGGCACAAAGCTCCTATATATCCAAACTGTTGGGACACATACAGTAACAATCACAATCCTAGCATTTGCTCGAAATTACTTGTCGAAACCATATGTCAACCTGATCTTACGGTCCGGTTTCGACCGCGTTGCAGTATTTAATATGTTGTAATTAACATGCATTAAGTACTAAAATCAGACAAATATTGTAGGATGAAATACATTAATTAAAACATCCCCACCATCTGAAATAAGATTGCACCAAATCAAATAGATATTAATGTTGACACCCAATTCAACTTCGGATGAACACCATAAGAGTTTGACCTCCACGAGTGTATCTCAATGTGGCTCAATCTGGCAGACTCAGCCAATCATGTGTCACTCCGGTTCAACATGCTTTTCCATGACCAAAACCTGTTATACGAACATACCTAGAAAACTTAACGCTGCTGCTCTAAACAAATCCGTAGTAGCACCACATCCAGCTTTGAAGGACCCCTTCTGGTTATCTCCTTTGTTCTTTAGAAAATTGTACTGTAGAACGTATAAAATGTAATAACCAAATTTTCCAGAAGATGGAAGCGGGTAAGCTATACAACTGCATTTATGCAGAGAACGCTTTAGACCGAACTATGTCAATTTGTCTGACTACTTGCTTATCTGAAGATTGTGTTCTCAGCGGGACGATTCAGAACAATAGGGAGGCTAAAACTGGAATTTTTGTTCTTAGTGTGGAATCGCCCCCTGTCCGTCCGGTCTCTGTCTCGTCCGTCTTAATCGTCCCTGCCAACGGAACTTCCGCGCGATGCTCTAAATTTCCGTCATGGTGGTTGTCTTCTTCCCCTCCGGTGTGACGCACGCGCACAGCCGACCTGCTGCTCCAGCCAGTCCCCAACCTTGTCCGATCCAGGATGGTCACCCTAAAGCCGCAACGTCCTTAAATGTCCTCGAGCACCACCGCCATCGTGTGTCGCTCCGACTACTGCGCCCCCTCCGGCTTTCCTTGAAAAGCGCGGCCTCCCATCATCCAGTGAACACCACAAATAATAGACCAAAGGTCATCGGTTTGCACAATCTACCATGGGATAAGTGAGGCACTAAACCGTGATAGAGCAAAATCCCTTGTTTTCACAATCTCTGTAAAACAATGTTGGATACATGGAACTATCAATAAAATGTCGGTTACATATGAGGATGGCTACCTAGCACCATACAAACAGTCAAAAAAAAAACTCAATTCAACACATAAGTGGCTAACTAATTAATATCACAAATTTGCAAACACAAACTCAACTAATATGCAAGTGCGTCAAATCAGATTACTGTAGTAAGCAATGGCGATGAGGTGCAAATTAGCAAGGACTAACAAAGCTACGAAAGGGTAATTAAGTATCTCATTGTGAGGGTTTGGTGAACGCACGGAGGTAAGAGATACTGGAGGTGCTGGACTGCTCGGCACCTCTCTGTAGCTTGTGCTCTTGAAGTCCTTCCACAACACGTAGATACAAGCAGGCCATGGAGGTGCAGGGATGTCATCTAATTATCAATGCTTCAGTTGTAAAATATAGAAACCTAGTGCTTGACAATTGGAAGATTGGGAATATCACATATGACCTCTCCAAAAAGACATGCTAAAAAAATTAGCTTGAATAGAAATGCATTACATGCTTGTTAAATAAGCCGAACTGTCACTGGTATTCATACCTCCTTAAGAAGCAGGACCGAAGAATATTGCTACCCGTTCTGTTATAGGCAGTAGATCATAGCAGGTCAGATTGATTAGTTGAATTGTGTGTGGCCGAGAAAGAGCATTGGTCGCCTGACAAGCACAAAGCTGCAAAATCTAGTCAGCAGTAAACCATGGACCTATGCTCCCTCCAGTAATCACAGAGAGTGACCATGATGTTTCAAACATGTGCCCAGAACTCTGTGAATAAATTTCCTTACTTAGATCAATATCATCGGAGAAATCGTCATGTATGTTCTACTTTCTGAACATATGTGCGTTTGGCCAAATTAATTTGAAGAAAATTGCAATGAAAATTTTGCAGGATAGAATCCTAGAGACATTGCTGACTAAAATTTATACCTCGGAATCAGAAATGTTCAGGAAAGAATTCATCAACTGGAATTAACCACATGAGAATTCTGTTTAACTACCTGATGAACTGCGTCTTGCTGACTGGAAGTATGATCCGCAGAAGTATGGGTGTCTTGCTAAGACTTCAACTATGAATCATAATCACCATCTCCTGGGAATAGAAGGTGATGAGCACCACGCTAGACGAGAACGGATACACCTTTTGCGTTTTATTTTTGGTTGCAACACCTGTTCATACTCACCGTGTGACTGCTGCAGATACATATGTGGGTCCTCTGATAATCCAACCTCTCCTTCCTCTAAGTCACCTGACTCTAAATCATAAGCAAAAAAGAAAATTGCACGTTAACTTCCCATGTGGAAATTGGAAGAGAAATAAAAAGGAGATAAATAAGTGCCAGGTCTCAGACATACTTTTTGAAAACGTGCATAGAGACCGCAACTTTTTCAAAGATGAGGATGGCTGGGGAAATTTAACTTAACTTTGAGTTTCCATGCCACAATCGTAAGCTTTGCCTACTCTATACAGAGTTCATAACTTTATATTCATCCTACAGACCAACATCTCAACCAAGTAACAAACTGTTGGGCTGCTGCAGCAGCCATACATGTCAGTTGCCACAACTCAATACATCGCCATGGAAAATATTTGTACAGCTCTCACAGAAAATTGGGCTAACTAAAATTGCCAGAATAATTAGCATCAATTAACATGAGCCAGATTTAACAGAGCAGATCATGATAAACAAGCATATACAAAACTACTCTAAGCACTACCTATATAACCTGAAGCTCTTATCCGCTATTGTAAAGCATCAAGAAAGTTTCACAGTAGATCAGTTTCTCTAGCAAATGTCATTCATTGAGATACATGTTCTACAATGAGACCAATGTGATGCTCAAATTTGCAGGACGACTATAAATCTGTTTCTGTACCAAAATCAATGAAAGGATGAATCTGAATCATGCGGTCAACAAAATTTGAACAAAAATCAATGAAAGGGTGAATCTGAACCATGCGGTGAACAAATTCTGAAGATAAACACGCCACAGAGGCGTTGTGCTGAGTCGAGGTTGTCCGCGTCGGAGCGTCGGGCGAGTGGGCGGCCGTTGTCTGCGTCAACGGCGTCGTCGTCCGTAGACGGCGCCTTTGGGCCCTAGCGTTGGGGACGTCCTCCCTGTACCTGCGATAAAGGGCTCGCTAGTGAGCCGACCTTGTCCGCGGGGAACTCCAGCATCGCGTGAGAATGCGGCGATGTGGGCAGTCGAGGGCGGGACGGCGCTGTGGCGGCGGATCTTGGCGGTGGCGGATGCTGTGTTGACCGTGATTCGGGAAGGAGAGAATCACGCATTGGTGGATTTCCTGTGCGATAGATGCGTTTTTCTGCTTGCGTTGCGTGGATCCTTTTGCTGGGCCGGGCGAAGCGTGGGCTGCAAGCGGGTGCGAGAGGCCGAGAGCGAATATGCGAGAGCGAGCGATGGTCGGGGGCGGACGATTTGGAGTGGACGTACCAACGTACGTCCAACTCCCATTTAATAGTAAAGATAAGATAATATCTTTTATGGTCATGCACCTGAGAAGAATGGTTTATTTCTTTTGAATCTTGATAATGTTGATACACATATTCATAATGTGAATGCCAAAAGAATTAAGTTAAATGATGATATTGCTACTTATATGTGGCATTGCCGCTTAGGTCATATTGGTGTTAAACGCATGAAGAAGCTCCATTCTGATGGACTCTTAGAATCACTTGATTATGAATCATTTTAAACATGTGAACCATGACTTATGGGTAAGATTACTAGAACCCCGTTTTCTGGATCTATGGAACGGGTGGCAGACTTATTGGAAATCATACATACTGATGTATGTGGACCAATGAGTGTATCGGCGCGCGGTGGATATCGTTATTTTGTCACTTTCACAGATGATTTGAGTAGATATGGGTATATTCACTTAATGAAACACAAATCTGAAACGTTTGAAAAGTTCAAAGAATTTCAGTGTGAAGTTGAAAATCATCGTAACAGAAAGATTAAATTTCTATGGTCTGATCATGGAGGTGAATATCTAAGTTACGAGTTTGGCATGCATATGAAACAATGTGGAATAGTTTCACAACTCACACCTGCCGGAACACCACAGCGTAATGGTGTTTCCGAACGTCGTAATCGTACTTTATTAGATATGGTTCGATCTATGATGTCTCTTACATATTTGCCACTATCGTTTTGGGGTTATGCACTCGAGACCGCTGCATTCACTTTAAATAGGGCACCATCTAAATCCGTTGAAACGACACCGTATGAATTATGGTTTGGAAACAAACCTAAGCTGTCATTTCTAAAAGTTTGGGGATGCGATGTTTATGTGAAGAAGCTTCAACCTGATAAACTCGAACCCAAAGCGGAAAAATGCGTCTTCATAAGATACCCTAAACAAACAATAGGGTACACCTTCTATCGCAGATCCGAAGGCAAGATTTTTGTTGCCAAGAATGGATCCTTTTTGGAGAAGGAGTTTCTCTCGAAAGATGTGAATAGTAGGAAGGTAGAACTCGATGAGGTTATTGAACCTTCTCTTCTTGGAATGGCGAGTAGCGCAGCGCCGGAAGTTGTTCCGGAGCCAACCCCGTTAGATGAAGAGAAAGTTAATGATCAAGATCATGAAACTCCAATAGAGGAAACTACCGCACCTCGCAGGTCAACTAGGGAGCGTACAGCTCCTGAACTATACGGAGATCCCGTATTAACTTCATGGTAGATGGAGGTGATGACCCTGCGACATATGAGGAAGCGATGATGAGCCCAGATTCCAACAAATGGCTTGAAGCCATGAAATCCGAAATAGGATCCATGTACGAAAACCAAGTTTGGACTTTGGTGGATTTACCCAATGATCGCAAGGCCGTCGAGAACAAATGGATCTTTAAAAAGAAAACTGACGCTGATGGTAATGTGACCGTCTATAAAGCTCGACTTGTCGCAAAAGGTTTCCGACAAATTCAAGGAGTTGACTATGATGAGACTTTCTCACCAGTAGCGATGCTTAAGTCAGTTAGGATTATGTTAGCAGTTGCTGCATTTTTCGATTATGAAATATGGCAGATGGATGTCAAAACGGCGTTCCTTAATGGTGACATTGAGGAAGAGTTGTATATGATGCAACCCAAAGGTTTTGTTGATCCTAAGGATGCTGACAAGGTGTGTAAGCTTCAACGTTCCATTTATGGACTGAAGCAAGCATCTCGAAGTTGGAACCTCCGTTTTGATAAGGTGATCAAAGGTTTTGGATTTGTCCAAACATACGGAGAAGCTTGTATTTACAAGAAAGTGAGTGGGAGCTCTGTAGCATTTCTAGTACTATATGTGGATGACATATTGTTGATTGGAAATGATATAGAACTTTTAAAAAGCGTAAACGGTTATTTGAACAGTAATTTTTCGATGAAAGACCTCGGTGAAGCAGCTTATATATTAGGCATCAAAATCTACAAGGATAGATCAAGGCGCTTAATTGGACTTTCGCAAAGTACATACCTTGACAAGATTTTGAAGAAGTTCAAAATGGAAGATAGGAAGGGGTTCCTACCTATGTTGCAAGGCAAAACGTTGAGTAAGACTCAATGTCTAGCTACAGCAGAAGATAGAGAAAAGATGAATAGGACTCCCTATGCTTCAGCCATAGGTTCTATCATGTATGCTATTCTATGTACAAGACCGGATGTGGCACATGCTATTAGTTTGACTAGTAGGTACCAATCTAATCCAGGTTTGGAACACTGGACTGCGGTCAAGAATATCCTAAAGTACTTGAGAATAACTAAGGATATGTTTCTCGTATATGGCGGTGAAGAAGAGCTCATCGCAAGATGTTACGTCGATGCTAGCTTAGACACTGATCCGGATGACTCTAAGTCTCAGTCCGGGTACGTATTTGTTATGAATGGAGGAGCTGTAAGATGGAGGAGTTCCAAGCAATCCGTGGTGGCGGGATCATCAACAGAAGCGGAATATGTTGCTGCCTCGGAGGCAACACATGAAGCAGTTTGGATGAAGGAGTTCATATCCGAACTAGGCGTGTTTCCGAGTGCGTTGGATCCAATGGTTATCTATTGTGACAACAATGGTGCCATAGCCAATGCTAAGGAACCAAGGTCTCACAAGAATTCCAAGCATATCAAGCGCCGTTTTCACTCCATCCGTGAGCATGTTGCAGATGGGGATGTGAAGATTTGCAAAGTACATACGGATCTGAATGTGGCAGATCCGTTGACTAAAACTCTCTCAAGGGAAAAACATGATCAACACCAGAACTCAATGGGTGTTAGGTTCATCACTATGTAATATAGATTATTGCCCCTAGTGCAAGTGGGAGACTGAAGGGAATATGCCCGAGAGGCAATAATAAAGTGTTTATTATATATTATTCCTTGTTTATGATAGATGTTTATTTATCAAGCTAGAATTGTATTAAACGGAAACGTTGATACATGTGTGATTAATAAACAAACCGACGTTCCTAGTGAAGCCTCTCTTTTAACTAGCTCGTTGATTAAACAGATGATCAAGGTTTCCTGATCATGAACATTGGATGTTGTTAATAACGGGGTCATGTGATTAAGAGAATGACATGATGAACTTAGACCCTAACTAAGTATAACAATACGATCAAGTCATTTAGTTTTGTTGTTATATCTTACATTCGAAGTAACATTATTCCTTAGACCATGAGATCATGTTAATCACTAATACCGAAAGAATACTTTGATGACATCAAACATCACACCGTAAAAGGGTGACTATAAAGGTGGCATTGGATATTCGGAAAGTGTTAGTTGAAGCTCATGGATCGAGAATGGGATTTGTCCATCCAATATGACGGATAGATATACTCAGGGCCCTCTCGGTGATATCACATCGACACCGCTTGCAAGCAAGTGATATGATCACAAGGATGTTATATCACGGGAACGAGAAAAGAGTACTTGTCGGATAACGAGATCGAACAAGGTATAGTGGATACCGATGATCGGATCTCGGACAAGTAATATATCGCGAGACAAAAGGAACTCGTTACGACGTTGAAAGGTTCACACGATCACGAGAGTCATCGTTGAATATATAGGAGTCATCACGGATTTCCAGATCCAGCTGTTGATTATTGATCGGAGAGGAGTCTCGATCATGTCTATAATATTCGCGAACCGTAGGGAGACACACTTAAGGTTTGATGAAGCGTTAGAGAGAATACGGAATGCCGAAGAATATTTTGGGCAGCTCCGAAATTGTTTCGGGGAAAATTGAAATAGTTCAAGGGGTTTTTCGTCGAACGGTTGTTAATAGAATTAACAAATGGTTCGAGGTGCTGCATGCAAATGTTTGTTAATGGAATTAACAAATATAAATAAAGAAATAAAATGTTTTATTTATTTATTAAAGAAAAACCTTTGGATTTTCTAAGTGGGAAATTAAGGAATTTTGAGTGGGTGTGAGTGGAGCTTCCACTCACATGAAGAGAGGAAGGGGTGGGGGCACCCATGGCTGGCCGCACCCCCCATTGGGCTGCCTCCCCCTCCCCTATAAAAGGAGGGTGAGGGCTCTCTCTTCTTCACACACTTGCCCACACATTTTCCCTTCCACCCGCTGCTCCATTCCACGGTCTCCAGCTTGGCGAAGCCCTGACCGTGGGATTCTTCACCACCACCACGCCGTCGTGCTGCTGGAATTCCGGAGGGATCCTCTACTTCCGCAACCCGCTGGAATGAGGGAACGGAAGTCTTCATCGAGCTGAATGTGTGACCGATTACGGAGGCACCGCCGGATTGCGGTGCTATTCTTCTCGCTCGGGATCGGCGTGAGAACGACTACGCCAACCACGAGATCTTTTCTCGTACCACTTTGAGTCTTCGAGGGTATGTTATCTCAAGACTCTCTTTCTCCCCGTTGCCTTTCATCTCATAGATTAGATCTTGGCCATTCGGGTTTATCGCGTGTAGGAAATTTTTTGTTTTCTATGCTACGTTCCCCTTCATCATCATCATCCCGAGATCGGGAGGGTTCTTGAGATCTCCCCGGCACCCTGCCGGGAGAGGAATTCATCACCGGAGGGGTCTACACCACCATGTCATCCTCTGAAGTGATGCGTGAGTAGTTCATCCCTAGAATACGGGGCCATAGCAGTAGCTAGATGGTTGTTCTCTCCACTTTGTACCTCATGTTTAGATCTTGTGAGCTGCCTAACATGATCAAGATCATCTTTATGTAATGCTACATGTTGTGTTTGCTAGGATCTCATGAATGTTGAATGATATGTCTTCTGATTATCAATCTATCATGTTATCTTCATGCAGATGTTATTTATGATATTGCATGCTCTCCATTATTTGTAGATGCTCTGGCCAAGTAGATGCTAGTAACTCCAAGAGGGAGTATTTATGATCGATAGTGGGTTCATGCGTCCTTTGCATTTGTGCTCGAGTCATAGAAACGTGACGGATGGAGGATGTGTTGTTATCATTAGGAAGAAAACAACAGTGTTTACTTAGTTTACATCGTTTACATTACACACTTTGCTTATGGCGATAATCTGTTGCTAGCAACTTAATACCCAACGTTTGTTCGGATGATATTCGGAGGGTGGATTATTAGACATAGATGCAATTGGATGATGGTCTTTGTATGATGTTGTAATGACTGCATGAATCACATAATAATCTTTATGTCTTGCATATTCATTGCGGTGCATCCTTCATTTCTGTCAATTGCCCAGCTGTAATTTGCTCACCACACATGTTATTTATGTTTCACGGAGACACACCACTAGTGAACTATGGACCTCGGTCCATTTTCCTCATACTGATAAAACACCTATTGCTTTGATATTGTTCTTACTCCTTTCCTGTTGTTTTCCACACCATACGTTTAACCTCTTTGTGTTCAGTAAAACCGGTGAGATTGACAACCTCATTGCTTCGTTGGGGAAAAGTGATTTGATTGTGTTGTGTAGGTTCCATGTTGCTGCTGAACTAGTAGTGCGTCCTGCCACCTTAGCTGCATCAACCTTCAGAAGTGCTTCTTCCTCCTACTGGTCAATTCAACAATGATTTCTTTTCTGAGGGAAAACTTGCTACTGCACTCTTTAAACCTTGCGCTTGGGGTCTCCCAACGAGCGTGTGTCTACACTCCATCACCCAACTACTACTTCCTCGTGAGCTAAAACGGTGTCACAAAACGAGAAATGTTTTGAAAGTTTTAAAGGTAGGACATGCAAACTTACTTGGAGTGACGGTGAAATACCACGTATAGGTAGGTATGGTGGACACATTTGTCAACTTTAGTTTTTGGGAGTTGGATGCACGAGTAGAGCTCATACTCAGTATAGGTGAAGGCTAGCAATATTATGGGAGCGACAATCAAGAGAGCAATAACCGTCATAATGATGCTTGCGACAAAATAAAATTAACGGGGCATAAAAGTGATATAAATACTCTGAGGCAAAATAAATCATCGAGGCTTAATTGACTTTTTTGTTTTCAGTCATATTCATGCGTGAGCATGTACCAAGTCGATTCAAGCGAAACATTCAGAGGGAGATACCACAATGCCATACCCTTATATAATAAAACAATGCAAGTAAACATTTATATGACATGTTATACAATAGTAGTAAGTTGGAACTAAACATGAGAGAGGACGGACTACTAAGCATCGATTAAATAACATACACCTTACACAAACAAACTAAGTATGTCCACATGGATGAGTATATGTACAAAAATGAAAAAAAATTGAGTTCTAACCAGCCTCTCACCACAACTTGGATTGTCGTAAATTGTCATTATTGATCTTCACTCGTGTGGATTGAATGATATAAAATGATAACCAGGCTCCAATGGATTCACGGAAGACCGATGAACTCTGCAGAAACTTTACAAAACCAAAGAAGAACAACAAATATTTTTGGCTTTTCGAATTTGAAACAAGAACAGAGGGAAAACAAACAAAGAAAGAAAAATCTTTATGGGTTTTTGAATATTAAAAAGAAACGAGAAAGTAAAGAAAACCAACAAAAGAAGCAAATAAAGAGAAACAACATAAATATTTTTGGTCTTTTTGCATTTTGGAAAGCAAGAACAAAATAATAAAAAAAAGTTAAAGAAACGAAAACAAGTGAAAGAAATGAAAACATGGATATACAAAGAACCGACAGAAACGTGATATATAGTTGAGTGTGATGTCGGCATGCCTCCCCCAAGGCTTAGAATTTTGTACTAAGTGGAGATCAATCACGGCGCGGGAAGTAACCCCATGCTGGTGGGTCGTACCCAGGCGCCCATGAAGAAGATGAAGCAGCAGACGCATGCTGGTATGGAAACCCCGCAGTGTCGAAGGGCTGGACGAAACCATTTTCGCCCCCCTCTCCAGCATCGTCTACATGTTGGGGATGCTCCTCAATGTATGCATCTAAATCACTCTCTGAGAGTGACCATCCTTTCCTGCCACTAAGGTTAAACAAAAGAGGTGCAAGCAAGTACTACTCTATTAGATTTAGTCACTCTCCACATTGATTTCTCGGAGAAAGTTATTTCATAGGATAAATTGTTCAGTTTAGCATAGGTGGAAACAAATTTATGTTGTATCATGGGATTAAGATCCAGCCTCTCTATGGGAAATTGGAGGTCTAAATGATGTGGCTCTACACCATGCCAAGCTAGCAAACGAGAGGCAATGAGACCTCCATGAATTCCGCCCTTCTCACGGTTAAGGCGAGAAGGAAAGCAATTAAAGCGCCAAAATTATAAGACCTATCACGCCTCAAAGCAGTTGAGATAAAAGGTAGATCATACACAGATAACTTGTTGGCAGTTTTTCTAGCAAGCACGCACTTGGAAATAAAGTAGGCAAAACATCGAATAGATGGGAGGTGAATGTCTCAAATTTTACCACTGTCTCCCGTGAAGCTTCTACCTTGGAAAATTTCTTCATATAGATCCATCAATGGTTTCGGCTGCCCTCTTATCTTTCCACGTGATCCCCATTGTGGCACTTTAATAGCTGCACAAAAATCATCGAAAGGAAAATTGACAACTTTATTATAAATTTATAATGGACCATGGGGTTAGGCAAGGACCATCTAAAGCAAAAATATTGCACCACATCCATAGTTTAATGTTGGGTAGATTCATCCTCAATAAAGCGTTCCAATCCTGCATTAGCCACAAGAGTTTGGAAATCTTGTAGAATTCCTGTAGCGTGCATGAATTCGTGGCATGGATAAATGGATGGAAATACTCTTTCTTCACGGTGTACTGGCATGAACTCATGCAATTCCACCTCATGCTAGTTAAGTTGGTATGCATTGTACTCCATTTCTGAAATTTTTAAACAAGCATCACAAAAATTGATTTCAAGCAACTATATGATAGGGACTACTATAGAGACTTGTAGGAGGGATAAACATGCATCAAAACTAAATTATTTCACTAAAATACTCCACTAAACAAAATTCTACTTGGATAATCGGAGGAGTCACATACCGGAGAGAAAATGCACCAAATTTCAGCAACACGGATGGGCTGAGCAAATATATCGAGAAATTTGCAAAGAAGAACAGCAAGAGCTCGGGTTCCAGGAATGTTTTCGAGTTTGGGAGAGAGAGTGGTGTTTGGCAGGGAGGAGAGCAAGTGGAGGGACATGGGGCCCCACACCATGTGCTGGCGCCACTAGGGGCCAGGCCCCGCCAGCCCATGGTGTGCTTGCATGGTGGGTCCCCCTGGGGTCTCCCAGGTGCCTCTCTGCCTCATTTTTTATGTAGAAATTTAATATAATTTTTTTGGAATTTTTTAGAGAAACTTCATTTTCGAGCAATTTCCCGAATTTAATAAATTATTTAAAACCAGGAAAACAAATGTAGAAAGGTGGAAAACAAAACCAAAACCAGAACTACAGAGGTTCTAAGACAATCAAAAAGGAAAATAACCGGTGGAGACATAGTGAAAACGAAAATGTGGGTGGTGAAAACATGAGTGACGACAGTAAATAAGGTGAAATGTGATGAAAACATGACTATAGATGGTGGAAACATAATTATACTAAAGTAGCATGGTGAGAACATGGTGGAAACATAAAGGTAAAAGTGAAAACATAGTGAAAACTTTGTTCTCTTCATTCAAAATCACTTTGTTAACAAGGTTGATCAAGACTTGTTACCAAAACAATTTTTATATGAAGCAAAACTTTGCTTTTCACTAAATGATTATGTTACTTCAACCTTGATAGACATATTCCCAATCATAATAATTTCATATACTTTTTGTGGCATTGAAATGGGACAATATAATTCTCCAATCTTGATGGTCTCAATATTCTCCCACCACCTCAAAATTATGACTCCATCCATCCAATAGTTCCAATGCCACACATTCTTAATGTTGGACTTCCTCCCATGCTTAACACTAATGAATACTCTTCTTGGAAGTTTGAAATGGAGTCACATATTTCCGGCTCGTGCACCGCTTTGTGGAGGAGTGTGATTCATGGGTTCCATCCCCATGACCCAAGCAACTTGACTCCTAGGGAGGATGTGGAATCTCAACTCAACAAGACCGCCCTTTTCATCATTCAAAAGGCTCTTCCAAGGGAGCATCTCACTCACATTCGTGGTTGCAAGACCGCCAAGGAAGCATGGGACAAGCTTGACACTTTGCTTCAAGGCAATGCTAGTATCCAATCATCCAAGTATGATGCGGCCATTGACAAGTCCGAGAACTTTGTTATGAAATAGGATGAGTCCCTCGAGGAGCTATATAGGAGAGTTGTCATCCTTGCCAATCAATTAAGGGACTTTGGAAAATAAGAGGATAAAGAGGAAGTTCATCAAATCAATTACACTTTTCGATAAGAACCTCTCCACTAGCATATGAACAAGAGCGGACTACAATTCTCTCAACTCCATTGGTGTTCTTAGTGAATTCATCGCCATATCCCTATCGCACAAGAGTGCGGATGATGCTCTCGCTCTCTCTAGAGGAATAGGAAAGTCACCCAATCTTGCATTGAAGTCAAAGGCAATGGCTCGAGTTGAAGAAGTTGAAGAGGAGGGTGATGATGAGGAAGACTATGAGGACACTTACACCAGCGCTCATAAGTGCATTGCCCTTGCTATGCGGCTATGCGCAAATATTAGAAGAGATGGGAAGCTCACAAGGCCGGCTCTCCAAGACCTCCACGAAACAAGAACAACAAGAAGAAAGGGGAGCGACCAAGGACATGCTACAGTTGTGGAAGTGCAAATCATTTTGTGAAGGAGTGCCCTTTTGAGCCAAGAGAAGAAAATGAAGGCAAGCTTGTCCGCAAGAACAAGGCCAAGGCTCCACAAAACAAGAACTTCGCTAGAAGACTGCCAAGGGATTTTTACGTTCAAGAAGGGGGGGTGTTGGAAACCTATATCTCCGGAGATGAAGGAGAATATGAAGTGGTAGGTGTGGCCCATGTCACCATAGCTACCGCCTCATCTCCATCGGTCTCTCTATTTGAATCCCCCAATAAGATTGCGGCTATCCGACCTACATGTCTTATGACAAAAACCACTTGGGTATGCTCTCTCAACTCCAAAACCATTGTCACTAAACCTCCTTCATTATTGGATTGTGTTGAAAATGTTTGTGCGGAGGATAGTGAGGCAAAGGAGCTAGGAATTTGGTTAGCTAGCCTCAAAGGTGAGACTAAGGAGAAAGTGAATGTCCTTTTGCGGCAACTTGATGATGCTAACTCTATTGTAAATGAAAAGGAGGAAATTATCATGACATTGGAAAGCCATGGAGGTCACTCTTGCAATGATAAAGAGCTTGAAAAGGCTCTTGAAAATGAGTGTTCCATTCGAGCCTCTCTTGAGGAGAAATTATCTAGTCTTGAAGAAACTTTTGCTATGAGTGTCTCTAATCTTAGAAAAGATAATGAACAATCTCTTGATCTTGTTAAAACACTTGAAAATGAAGAGTTGAAGCTAGGAATTTCTCACGAGGAACTTGTTGATCGTCATGAAAAACTAGAAAAGGAGTTCACGTATCTTAAAGAAATTCATGAAAAGCTAACCAAATCTCGTGACAATCTCTTAGCTCAACAATCAAATAAGCAAGTCATGTCCTCTTCATCTACTAGAATTAGTAATTTGCCTAGCAGTTCTTGTGGTGCAACTAATCTTGTAGGAAGTGAGAAGGCTCTCAATGAGGTGGTTCCTCAAAGAGTCAAGAATGGAAAGGAGGTACTTGGCTATGTAGCTAAGTCAAAGAAGAAGTACAATAAGAACAAGAAGAAGTCCACCTCTTCCTCACAAGGAGTGACATTTGTGAAAGAGGGAGAGGTGGTCAAAGAAAATGAGACCAACACCATTGTGGGTGGTGAGACCTCTAGGGGGAGCACCACTCATAATGACTTTGCCGGCAAATATAACCATCTTATGTTCTTATGAAATCTAGAGATGGTCATGTGTATGCTAAGTAAGTTGGTACTTCTCCTGGTGATGACTATCATTGGACTATTTGGGTTCCAGAGACCATTGTTTCTAACAAAACAGGACACATTCAATTATGGGTACCTAAATCAAGACACTAATCTATTGTAGGGAAGTGCCTCCGGGTTGGGAAAATGGACGGTGGATAGTGGTGCATCCCAATATATGATCGGAAGCAAGGACGCAATGAGTGATCTTAATCCTCCATTACCCCATCTAAATTGAGTCACTATCACTACTAGGAAAATGCCTATAGGAGTAATGATACCCGTGACGCACTGCAACTTCGGCACGTCACGCCTATTACCCGCGGCGCACGCCCGTTTGGTGCGTCGCGCCTAAAGGCATACCCGCGGCGCACCAAACATACGGCGCGTCGCACCTACGTGTGGGGCCGGGGTGGAGAGCCTACGAGGCGTACCCGCGACGCACCTTTGCAGTGGTGCGTCACGGCTATGTTCGATACCCGCGGCGCACCTTCCATTAGTGCGTCACGGCTATCCTTTCTCCTATACTAGCTACTGGCCCGCATCGTCCTCTGCTTCTTCCTCCGATCGATCCGCATCGTCCTCTCCCTCTCGCCGCCGCCCACCCCAAGCCCTAGCTAGCCTTTGCCCTCCCCTCCCTCTCGCCGCCGCCCACCACCACCCCAAGCCCTAGCCTAGCCTCTGCCCTCCCTCTAGTCGCCGCCACCACCTCGCCTCTGCATCGACCTAGGAGGAGGAGGAGCAGGGCCAGGAAGCCGTCGACCACTGCGACGTCGTCGTCCCGTCTCCATCGACCTCGAAGCCCGACGAACAAAGGTGCGCCGCCCCCCTAGTCCTCTCCCTCCCCTTCTCCTTGATCCCGCCCCTAGGAGCATTCCTCCTGCAAAAACGGTCTGCTCCTGGAGCTTGTTGTTCCTGGTGAAGAGATA
This sequence comes from Alopecurus myosuroides, assembly GCA_028641055.1. Lineage (NCBI taxonomy): Eukaryota > Viridiplantae > Streptophyta > Magnoliopsida > Poales > Poaceae > Alopecurus > Alopecurus myosuroides. Next base: position 295,664,330 of record CM054058.1, on the reverse strand, counting down.
GGCCGCAAGTGGCTTAGTCATGGAGTTAATGAGACCGAAGCTCTCATTGATCTTATCAACCTGAAAAAGTACCAAAAATCACTCGGTTGAGATGCACATAATGTATCGCCAAACTCAGATGCATTCTAATATAATCTCTGCTGGGTAAGAAATGAGCTAAAGCTTTGTGAGTCTGAGAGGGTTTAGATCTGACCGTGATGATAGGAAGCAATGGCCCGAATATTTCATCCTTCATCATAGCGGAGTCGAGTGGGACATCGAGACGGCGCCTCTCCGTGCAATAAAATCAACATCGGCTACTGTCATTCACATGTGAGCTTCAGCTCCTTGTACGGTTAGGTTATAATTATGATGCGTGTATGGATTAAAAATCTGCAGGAATAACTTCAGCTTTTGTGGTTCCTGTTAGCTTTGGCCCCAATTTTTTATTTGATGTGATGGTAAATTTATTGGGAAGCCGATTAAGTTTTGGTCATGCTTTGTAGAAATGTAAGTCTCTGCCTTTTATCTTAGGGATGGATTATGATAAGTAAATGATGATGACCCGATGCTTTCTTATTTTAATGATTAATCATGATTTGATTCATACCCAATCATTTAACCTAGGGATGCATGGTACTGCCTGAAATGGCCACTGTTGATCTTGAATAAGCTGTGCTCATTTTTGCACTTAATTATATTGATCTTGAATAAAATAATGAAGATCTAAACCTTGAGTCACCTTGTCACTATGATACAACACTGCATGTTTTCTGGTTCGCTTTTTCTGTAAATTTCCTTATCTTGGAGAATCATATATCATATATGCTATTTGGTTTAGAATTATTCACACATCGTCTCTTAGCTGAATTTTATAAATGTGCTTTCGTGGGTTGCTATGTGTCACCTTCGATGCACATTATTGTTCTTTACATGAATACCATTGTCAATTTAGCCACAAACCTGCATGAATAACATTACCTTTTGTCAATTTAGTTGTTCCTATGAGCTCTAGTTGGTCCCAGTTAAAAAAAAGTTTATCTGTTGTGTTGATAAATGGATTGGCAATAGATTAAGTTCATGCTTTCTCCAAATGTCAAGATTTGCTTCTTTATGTTGTTCAAGTCTGCTACCTTTTATGTTAGTGATGGATTATGATAGAAGATAATGCTGCTATGCTTTTCTTATTTTACTGATTAATTGTGGTTAGATTCATTACCAATCTGTTAGCCTATGGATGCATGCAGTGCCCGAAATGGTAACGTTAGCTAGAAAGTTGTACAATTGTTTATCTTGGATAAGCTGTGCCCATTTTTCACTTAATCATGCTGATCTTGACCCTCTATAAGGAAGACGTCCAGATCTTGAGTCACATGGAGACAGATCTTGAGTCACCTTGTCTCCATGATACAACGTTGCTTTTTCTATAATTTTCCTTATCTTGACCCTCTATTATCGTTCTTTTAATCATCAATAAATAAAATTGTCTCTCTTCTGTACTTGTTTGAACGGTATCAATTGTGTCCTTTTCTTGGCACTAAACTGATCAAGAGGATTAGTTTTAAACAATATCTGTACCAAATGAAATAGGACCGGAGTAGCTTTGTTTTTGGATATTCCATTAAAGTAGATAGCCTTTCTACATTTGTTTTGTGATAGGTAGGTTCTGCCATTTGTCTTTGTTTTGTGATAGCTATGCTCCTCTAACCTCTATGTGTCATTTCTTAATTTAATAGAACATGGCTTGCGAAGTATGTCGGTCCCGATGTGCCGAAGGACGATTCAGTGGGAGTTCTTTTATGCTTCAGCTCCACGACGGTGACGTTGATTCGTTGGTAATTAACAATTCTTTTTATTATAACTTGTTCTTTCGTTTTACTATCTAGCTTGAGACTTGTGTTTATTAACAAAATATTCTTTATATTTCTTTTTTAGATTCTACCATGCAATATTCGCGATGAATTCAACGAGTTAGTTGGCAGTAAGGTGAATTTCAATGTTCACGGGAACACCTACATTCTTCGAGTGAAAAAAGAAAGAACGAAGACCTACTTCTGGGGGCACGAAGTGCAGGCTCTCATCGCCACGTACAATGTAAGCGGAGCTGATTACATTCACTTCTCTATGGAAGGACCGCAACCTCGCATCAAAATTGTGTATATGGGCGGGATTGCGAGCGAGGATGGCGGGAGTGAGGAGGAAACTGAGAACACCGAGGATATGGACACTGAGGATGATATGGACGAGGAGGACCCATGGAAACATGTGGTGGTTGCTCAAAGAGCGAATCTTAGCGAGTTTGAGAAGGACCGTGTCCTTCAGAAACTTGCACAGATAGATAGCTACATCGGGTCCCCTTTCGTGCATCGCATCACCAACACTAACATCTCCAATGGACATGTCATGGTATGTTTCTTAACACTTTCTTATTCGTATAGTTGCTTATGTTCTTAACACTTTCTTATCCGGCATTTGACATTGTGCTTTTATTCTTTCTTGGAATTGTGTGTTGTAGAAAATACCTTTGGCGGTAGCGGACAGTGCTGGCATGGAGCATATGGGTACCATTGGAGTACGCCGTGGAGAATCAGGACCTGTCACCGTAGTTCCGATCACCAGGGATAACGCTGATGGTCGGGTCATCCTCAACTCTCAAGCATGGAGGCAGTTCCATTCCGCAAGAGGTGGTATGGAGGTTGGCCGAGCTATTCTGATCACCATGAGGGATAGTGACATCGCCAACTTGGACATGATGATGGTGATCGACTACATCCGCGCCCGCTAGATAGATTATGTGGTGATGGTCAAAAATATGTAATATGGTTGTTTTCGAGACTAACTCCTGGATTTATTAGTAGTATATATGTTTGTTTTCTAGACTATGTAATATTTCTGCTATGAAAATTTATTCTATCAATTGCATACCTGTGTTTGAGCTATTGATATTCTTCTGTATTTTGTGTACTGACATTATTCTGTATTTGAGCTGTATATACCTGTATAAATACGGTATTGCCTTTTTTAAAAAATACAGCATAGAATAGCCGTGACGCACCTGTATTCGTAGCCGTGGCGCACCTCTGGAGTTAGGCGTGACGCGCCCAGAAGTAGCCGCGGCGCACCTAGCCCGTGCGTCACGGGTATCAATAGGCGCGGCGCACCAGCTCGGTGCGTCACGGCTAAACCCATAGGCGCGGCGTGCTACCCGTGACGCGCCCAGGTGCGTCACGGATAGCCAATATGGTGCGTCACGGGTAAGCTTTTCCTTAGTAGTGTATTGGTGATAACTCCGAGCTAAAGGTATTGTGACAAGGCAAGGTAGCTATCTCAAATGATTTATCAATTGAGAATGTTCTCCTAGTCGAGTCCCTTGGTTACAATCTCATCTCGATTCTTCAACTTGCAAAAAGTGGATTTACCTCGTTCTTTAATAAAGAGAATGTGATTGTCACTTGGGAGACGACTCTTAAAGTAGCCTTTGTTGGGCATGTCAAGAACGACATGTATGTAGTGGACTTCTCTAAAGGATACACGTGTGCCGCGACATGCCTAATGTCTAAAGTTGATGTGGGTTGGATATGGCATCGCCGGTTAGCTCACACCAATATGAGGACGTTGCATGACCTTCAAAGTGGCAATCATGTTCTAGGACTAATGAATGCTAAGTTTGCCAAAGATCGTGTGTGTAGCTCTTTCTTTCTTGGAAAGCAACATGGAGAAGCTCACCCCACCAAGACCAACATCACCACCTCAAGAATCTTCGAACTCATTCACTTGGACCTATTTGGTCCCCTATCATATGATAGTCTTGGAGGCAAGAAGTATTGCTTGGTGATTGTGGATGACTATTCAAGATATTGTTGGTTGTACTTCTTCAAGAGTAAGAGTGAGACTCAAAAGAGGGTCATCGAGTTCATCACTTTGGTAGACCGCCAACACAATACAAGCATTATGGCGATCCGGAGTGATAATGGCTCCTAGTTCAAGACCTACACCGTGGAGGGATTTCTTAGCAAGGAGGGGATTGCTCATCAATAATCCACTCCCTATACCCCCTCAACAAAATGGTGTGGCGGAGAGGAAGAACCGGACACTAATGGATGCGGCAAGGACCATGATTGTTGAATTCTATTCTCCATACAATATTTGGGCCGAGGCCGTCTCCACCACTTGCCATGCTAGCAACCAGTTGTATCTCCGCAAGATCTTGAACAAGACTCCTTATGAGATTCTCACGGGCAAGAATCCGGATGTTTCATACGTCAAGGTCTTTAGTTTCAAGTGCTTTATTCGTAAGCGAGATAAACGCTTGTCAAAATTCGAGACCAAGTCATATGAGGGTATTTTTGTTGGTTATGTCACAAACGCTCACGCCTATAAAGTCTACAACAAGTCCACCGGACAAGTTGAAGAAGCTATAGCCGTGGTGTTTGATGAGGATAATGGGTCCCTAGGGGGCCGTATAGATCATGGTGTTGTAAGAGATTCAATTCCTCCCATCGTCATAAGAAGAATGGCGATTGGTGAAATAATCCCCATTGAGGGTTACCGGATGACGGAGGGAGAAGGACTATGCTCTACTCAAGTGGATCAATTGACTACACCCATTGATACACAAGCTACCCAACAAGATGCACCAAGCCCTCAAGCTACAAATCAAGGCCAAGCTAATCATCAAGATCATTCCATCAATCAAGGCCAAGCTAACACTCAAGGCCAAGCTAACACTCAAGGCCAAGCTCACAATCAAGGTCAAGCTCATATGAAGGACAAGGACAAAACACTCATGTTGGTGATAGAACCCATCACATAAGAGATCCATCCCCCATTGAGGAACAAGATCAAGGATGAGATGGACATGACTCCGATGATGAAGGTGATGGTCAAGCCATATACAAGGAGTATTTGGAGGAGTTGCTAGCGCGTAGGGCAAAGAGAAGGCTAGAAAATCTTGCTCGTGCCGGTCACATGGAGGACATGATTCTTGGACAAGTTTGTGGAAGGGTAGTCATGAGAAGACAATTGGCGGATTTTAGCAAGGCACATGCTTTCGTCTCTCACATTGAGCCCAAGAAGGTCTATGAAGCGCTTTAAGACCAAGATTGGCTTGAAGCTATGCATGATGAGCTCAACAACTTTGAGCGCAACAAAGTGTGGAAGTTAGTGCCAATGCCGAAAGATTACAAGAACATCATCGGCACCAAATGGGTATTCAAGAACAAGCAAGATAAAGATGGTATCGTCATTCGCAACAAGGCGAATTGGTAGCTCAAGGCTTTTCTCAAGTCGAAGGTGTCGATTTCGGTGAAACTTTCGCTCCTGTAGCTCCTCTTGAATCTATTCGTATTTTTCTTGCCTATGCTTCTCATCATAATTTCAAACTACAACAAATGGATGTTAAAAGTGCTTTCTTAAATGGTCCTATCCATGAGTTGGTATATGTCAAGCAACCTCCGGGTTTCGAGGATCCCAACCACCCCGATTATGTCTACAAATTGGATAAGGCGCTCTATGGACTTAAACAAGCTCCGCGTGCATGGTATGAGCACCTTAAAGAGCTTCTAGTGGATCGTGGGTTCAATGTTGGTTTTATCGATCCCATCCTTTTCACCAAAAAGGTTGGAGGTGACTTGTTCATATGACAACTCTATGTGGATGATATCATTTTTGGTTCTACTAACACCAAGCTCAATGATGAGTTTTGCAAGCTTATGACGGACAAATTTGAGATATCTATGATGGGAGAGTTGGAGTATTTTCTTTGCTTTGAGATCAAGCAACACCCTGAAGGCACTTTCATCAAGCAAGCCAATTCTACACAAGACATGCTCAAACGATTCAACATGCATGACGCCAAGACCATGAAAAACCCCATGTCAACGACTCTTCACTTGAAACCCGACCCGAACGGTAAAGAGGTAGATCAAAAGGTATACCGCTCCATGATTGGCTCTTTGCTCTACCTTTGTGCATCTAGACCCAATATTATGTATAGTGTAGGTAAATGTGCAAGATTTCAAGCCTCTCCGAGGAAAAGTCATTTTGAAGAGGTTAAACGTATCTTTCCCTATTTAGTTCATACCCCAAACTTTGGTCTTTGGTATCCCAAGGGTTGAAGCTTTCAGCTCATCGGGTACTCGGATGCGGATTATGCGGGAGAGAAGACGGATAGGAAGTCTACATCCGGTGGTTGCCAATTTCTTGGTCTCTCTTTGGTATGTTAGTCTTCAAAGAAGAAAAATTGCATCGCTCTCTCAACCACCGAGGCCGAGTACATCTCCACGGAAAGTTGTTGTGCTCAATTATGGATGTGGCAAACTTTGCGAGATTATGATATCGACTTCGACAAGGCCCCCCTCTTGTGTGACAATGAGAGTGCTTTCAAGATCGCCTACAATCCCGTTCTTCACTCCAAGATAAAACACATTGAGATTCGGCATCACTTCATTCGGGATCATGTTGAGAAGGGCGACATTGATCTCTCCTATGTGCCGACCAAGGAACAACTTGCGGATATCTTCATGAAGGCCCTTGATGAACAAATGTTTCGGGGTTTTAGGAATGAACTAGATGTGATCGATGCGTCTAACTTTACTTGAACCCTTGCATAGATACCTTCACTACACATGTTATCTTGGTTTAGATGTAGGCATGGACATAGGGGGAGCGTATTTCAACTCATGAACCAACACTCCTCCTATCATGTGCAAAACAATCAAAACTTCATTCATATCTAGTCATTTTGTGACTTATTGTTATTTAACGTGAGTCGTGCTTTTGGGCCCAAGATATATCTTCGCGGCTCCTTGGTATGCACTCAAACACGGTGGCTCCAACCACCAATATTTCTCTCTTTGTTATGTTGGTTTTCACTTTTTCTCTTTTCTCATTTTTGTGTTTGAGTTTTCATTGTCGTTGTTTTTGTTTTTCTCGTTTTGGGAGGCTCATATCTTATCTCTTGTTTTGTCAAAACTCTGTGTGTGTGCGAACCCTGGAAATTCCGGCCTAAGGCCCATAAATTTCCGGCCCCATGAAACTTGTCTTGAAATTTTCCCTTATTTCCGCTGTGCCAGCTCTTAGAAGGCACTCCGGATTTTTGGGCGGAAATTTTTGGGACAAATATCCGAGGGCCGGAATATTCCGTGTCTTAAGCCCGGAAATTTCCGTGTTTCGAGATTTGCCCCGAAACTCAACCCCAATCCGTTGTGCCCCCTCGCAGAAGGCACCCCGGATTTTTGGGGCGAAATCTCCGGCCCCCAGAAATTTCTGCCCTTCACACCGAAATATTCCAGGGTAAGCGTCTGGGGCCTATAAATAGGCGACGGGAGGGGTGTTCCCAGATTATTCGCCCTCCCCCTCGCCTCCACTCCTTCACCAACCGCAGCCACCGCCTCATAGCTCCTCGGGAGGCCCCGTCGCATCCCTTCCTCGTCTTCCGGCTTCCTTTTGCGGATCAAGAGACCGCACATCCATGCCCATCCATGGATCCCGGTATATGTCATGTTTTCTCCGCAATCTAGGGTTTCTTGGTAGATTAGATCTCCCACGAGTTTCGGTTGGAACTTCCCCTTACCAGTCCAGTTTATCACTTGTTGTTCCTACCATTGCACTCCCATCTAGTTTTAGATTCATTGAAGGCCTGGATTCGTAGCCCTAATGCAATTTTTCCAGGGCCGGAAATTTCCGGCCCCATGCCAGAATTTCCGCCCCCCGGAAATTTCAACAAGGGCCAGAATTTCCGACCTGTCTGAATCTTTTACAGAGATATCTTATTCCACTCCTCAAAGATGTGAGCCCCTATTTGATGTTGTTTTTTCTTTTCTTTTTGTTTTGCTTTCACTTTTCTCGCATATGGTTCAAGCTCTAGGCACACGAAGGTGACTAGGTCTCGCAAGCGGTGGCGCCACTTAAGGGAGAATGATGATGGTGTGTTTGTTGACGAAGTCGTGACTCATCAGCGTCAGCGTGATGAACAGCAAGAGTATGAGCGTCAGTGCAATGTCGACAGGGATGCTCGTAGGGCCAACAAGCAACAGGGCAATGCCTCTCTCAATGTGGCCACCATGTCTGTAGCTGAGTTTAAATCTTGGCGATCCAAGGCATGGTACACTGAGGGCCCCTAGGATCCCACCATTGATTCTTGCTTCTGGCATGTGGATAAGGAGACTCTGTACAGGCAGGTATACACCGTGATGAGCAAGCATGTCTGCCCAATGAAATACATCAAATTTGTACATATGGCTGCCAATCCTGCCTATTTCAGCAACTCTGTCAATCTTGCTGAGCTCCTTGGACCGCGCCATCTCATGGAGACCAATGCTCCTACAACACCACCTTCATGCAGCAGTTCTTCGCCACCTTGGTTATTGATGAGCCTGAGGAGATTGGTATGACCTGGATGTCTCACCCTCACTTGCTTACTGCCACGTTCCATGAATTCGCTACTGAGCTCGGGTATCCGTTTGTTGGCCTCAATGTCCCTCAGGGTGCTCGCATGCACATCCACGGCATGGAGTATGAAAAGAACAAGTTGGTTGAGATGTATGGTCCTCGTGGTGTTGTGGGTTATGCCAAGGGCCTCTATGCTATCTATTACATCCTTATGCTCATGTTACGGGAGACCATTTCCCCTAGCGGTGGCAACAATGATAAGATCCGTGGCGGTTTGGTGAACCTCATGCACCATGCCTTCCTGACTGTCACCGAGGGAGATCTTGAGGATACTGAGCGCCAAAAGATTGATCTTATGGACTTCATCTTCAATGAGATCCACTATGCTCTGTTCCACCGCAAGGTGCCACCTTATGCACCATACATCATGAAGCTCGTCAAGTCTCGGTATCCCGCTGATCTTCGTGATGATCTTGAGTAGGACTGTGAGACCCACAACGATGTGAAACTATACAAGAAGAGCGCCCACACTCAACAAGCTGCACACGATGTTGGTGCCACTGGTAAGGGACATCGTGATCCTCGCATGAGACAGCCTCCTCCATGTACAAAGAAGCGCTCATGGGTTGTTCGTGCCATTGAGAAGGTGATGTGCATGAATGTCTGCATCCACAAGGAGAACCACGATGCCTATGTCGAGCACCGCACCATTCTTGAAAACCAGCACGCCATCATGACAGCTCTCAATGTGCCCAACATTCCTGCTCCTCAACGTGCCAACATTCCCTACCGCAACTGGAACAACCGTGATGTGGACTGGGATGTCGATGTGCCTGACGATGATGACATGGCCACTCCTAGTGAGGAGGAAGATTACACCGAGCATGCCAAGGATGATGATGATGATGCCATGGCCTAGAGCTTGTTCCTTGGGACGTAGTGCATCCTTCTCTCTTTTTGGTATCCTCATGCCAAAGGGGGAGAAGATCTAGAGATTGCGAGATTTGCGAGGGTGGGGTGCTTTTTTATCTCTCGTGTTTTTCGAACTTTGTTTTATTCATGACCGTTCATTAGTGGATTTCCTATTCTTGAACTTATATTATTGGGAGGCATGTCTCCTAGTTATGATTATCTGTGATGTTCTATTTCCTATCGCATTGTTAAATTATCACTATGCAAATACCCGTGTTGTCATCACTCACCAAAAAGGGGGAGATTGAAAGATCATGTATCCTCTAATGATTTTGGTCATGATAACAACGCGGGTATGTTTACTAACCATATGGTTTAAGTGTCTATAGCTGGCCTCACATACGATTCACGATGATATTCTTGAGAAGATACAGAAAGGTTTGCTGAAGAAGAAAAAACTGCAGCCGGACTATTCAGGATACTTTCCCGGAATTTCCGGTGGATACAGGACGGAAATTCCGGCCTCAGCCCCGAAATATTCTGGCCCTCTCAAGTATCCAAATAGTGAAGTCACTGGCCTCCTGCTGCCCACTCGCAAAAGATGGGGCGGAAATTTGCCCAGAAATTTCCGGGGCAAATTTCCAACCCCTTGGTTCTTAGCAGAATTTGGAGGTATCGCTGGTCCCTGCTCGCAGAAGATGGGGCGGAAATTTGCCCGGAAATTTTCGGGGCGAATTTCCGGCCCCCTGGTCCTTACCGAAAATTCGGATGCACTGCTCCTATCATCTTGCAGAGATGGGGGCGGAAGTTTGGCCGGAATTTTCTTGCTCCGGATTTTTCAATATCCCCCCCCAGGAGATTTCAAATATCCGGCCTGGCAGCCCCGGAAATTTCCGGTACTAACACCGGAATATTCTGGCCCTGGAGAGCAGCAACGGTCAGATCTTGGAGGAGTCTATAAATAGTTGTCTTCTTCCTCTAGATAGCTAGTCCGTCCATTCCTCTCTCTCCTCCATTGTTTGAGAGCTCAAAACGCCCAGATCTCCCTCCTCCTCCAACCAAACTCGATGCCCTTCAAGGATCTAATGGAGGAGGCCTAGATCTACCTTTCTAACAAGCCAAAAATCATTTTCACATACCATACCCCTTGGCATCTTGTAAATCTCTTGGTTGCTTTTTCATCCTAGAGAAACCCTAGTGCTTGTAGCTTCCACCTTGTAGCAAGAAGCTACGGATTGTTGAGAGCCTCCATCTCACTTGTGGAGTAGCCTCAACCCCCTTGTAAAGGTTTGGTCAACGCCTTCAAGTCAACCTCCTAGTGGAAACGAGAATCTCCCTCACCGGAGAATCTCAAGGAGAACAAGGTGTGCACAGCCATGCTATTGAGGAGCGCCTAGGTGGCTCCCCACCTCTCCAACGTAGACGTACTTCTTTTAAGAAGGAACTACGGGAAACATATCCTTGTCTCCGTGTTTTCACTTGTGGTTATCTTGTGCCTTGCATATTACTTCCGTTACGTACTTGTTTCTTATCACATAGGGTGTCTACCTAGTTGCACATCTAGATAACCAAGTTGTTTACTTGCTAAAGCCCATCTAAAAGTGAAAAGGGACTAAAATTTGTAGGTCGCATATTCACCCCCCCTCTAGTTGACCATTGTGTACTTTCAGAATCGACAAGGACGAGCTCATCGGAGGAGGGCGCCCACGGCCACCACGGAAACTCCATCGCGCAGTCGCCTGAGAGCTCCTCGACAGAAGCCACCGTCACCACCTTCCTAGCTGTGATGTGCCGAGTCTCCCCGTGCTCTTCCCGAGCCTAGGAGATCACCGGATCCGCCACTGCCATCAATTTCTGTGTATCCGGTCATCGGAGCATCGTTGCGGCTTAGATTTCCGGCGGCCCACGCCGGCAAGGTATGAACCCTAGCTTCTACTCGTTGGATCTAAACATACGGACATGATTAAATCACTTACTTCAAAGAGGTATCGCCCAATAGGACTTTGCCACGTTTCTGCCTAGTCAGCACAGCCCAGTCAGCGCCCAGTCAACAAGCCCCAACCACTCAGAAAGCGCCACGTGTGCCAGCTATTTTCTTTCTTTTTCTCGATTAGTTTTTATTTGGCCACTTTGTAGAAAAGCCCATGTAACTTGCAACCATCATAACTTTTGATCCATAAGCCCAAATTTAGCGAACTTGGACTTTTTGAAATCCCCTGGATCTGTAGAATCTTTTAGCACTGTTCAAATTCAAAATTGACAAACTTACATTGGTGCAATTTCAAATATGCTTGTTTGGTGAAATTTGGCATAATTCAAATTCTACAAATCCAAAAATTGCAAATAAAATATATTTGGAAACCTTAGGATGTGTACTTTCATATCCGCTGTTCCAAAATATATTTTGAACAGGTTAAATTTGAATTTAGAATTAAGTGGTATATTTGAGTATTTTTTATATAGATTTAATTCTATAAATAATTTCAATATAGTTCCTTTTGCAAAATTGAGCCTTTTGGTAACCTTGAACCAGAGACATCTTTGCCTAACCATTTTAGACACCCTTGGACTATGGTCATGTGTTTTTGACCAAAATCCCAACAAAGTGATTCATCCATTTTATCATGCCTTAGAATTGGTTTCTATCCTTATTACCTTTGTTGTTATGACTATTTTGGAGCCAAGACCAATTCCCTAGTATATGTCAACCATAAAAAAATACCTAGTAGTGAACCTCAAACACTAGTACTATTGTTTTCCATCTACTTCTCCACTCCCCCATTCTTTCTTCAAGAAATCATCAAGTTAGCAAAATAGAAATCAAGAATCAAGCACAAGAAGACACTTAATTCTTCAACTTGGTGGCAACATGAAGAGCTACAACGAAGATCATTGAAGAAATTGAAGGAAGTACTTGGACTCCACAACAAATAGAAGAGGAAGTAAAGTGTATGAAGAAATCAAGGAGAAAACATCTTCCTCTCTCTTTTTATCTTTTCTATTTATTTCTTTTCAAATTAACTTATTGGTATTTTTGTGCCCTCCCATACCTAAAGAAACTAGTGAAGTGAAAACCATGAAGATTTATCAAGTTTAATAGAGGCTTAACAACAAGGAGGAAAACTACAATAGAAGCATGAAGATGATCTTCAAGAAGATAAGCATGTGAAGACTTGGAGCAATCCATACAAGTTGAAGAATAACAAGTTGTTTTTGTCCAACCCTTGACCCAAATGGAAAAACCCAAGACTATCTTATTTTATCTATTTTCATGAAGTTAGTTGAACCTAGACCTAACTTAAACCAAAATGGAAAGACAAACTTAGATCACTCAAATGTCTTGATGAAAATGACTAAGTGTTACACACTTTTATGTGCTACTTTTGTTGAAGAAGTGATATGATCACCCTTGGTGAACTCTTGGAACTTCCTCGACAAGTATGGTCATAATAAAGTTAGATTTCTACAAACTCAATCTAGAACATCCTTAGTGAACTCTTGGAAACCCCTTAACAAGTGTTGAACTATTAGAGAATGGAGTATTTAAACTCAAACCTTGACCTTATCCTAGTCAACTTGGTTAAACTCCTTTTGCCATGATTGTTTCTTTGTATGTTTCTTCACTTGTATGTTTGTTAGTAGGATGTTTGTTTATTTTGTTATTGTGTTTTCAATGAATAGATTGTAGGGAGAGAAACGATATTTTGTGAAGGGAGTGTGATTTCTTCACTAACTTCAACAAGACAAGTAACACACCATCAACTACCCATTATTTTCTATATGCATTAGTTGATTTTTGAGTAGTATGCATGATAGGAATTTTTACTAAGTTATATATGTTATGCTATTATCCTAGTAGTGTATAGCCATTCCTTTTACCTTGTTATTGTGATAGCCTTAGAACTTATTAGATGTTATGAAAAGTTTCAAATTGTTTTACTAGATGTTGAGGAAAAATTCCAAGTATAACATTCAATGAAACACCTGGGTGGAATTTGGACGTGATTGGTTTATGTTGAGTGTTTCCTGAGGGCACTTGTCTAAGGGTTATTCCACTTGAGCTTGTCACTTGTAGATGGACACCCAAGAACAAAGAGATTACTATGTCCTTCTAAGTTTAGTAGCTTATCGTGCAGCCTTTAGTCATACTAGATTACCCGTTGCGCCAAATGGCGCAAAGAAGTCCGATTTATTCCGGATTGATTACAAAATGAAAACCTCATAAATTAACTACTACAGAAAAGTATGGCAATCTATAATCTGAATCACACACATAAACTCAAACAAAAAAGGGGAATCCACCTGACTTGGTACTAAATTCTACTAATAAGTATAAATTTATTAAGCTAAAGAATCCACCCAATTAATATGGGCGATGGTATGCCCACATATGATATTCTCAGCTTCAACCTCATAAAACTGACTACTCTTTTTCATCCATTATTCTACTCGATAACTTTGAAAAAAGAGAATCGTACATAGTTTCCAAAGCTATGAATTTGACTACATGCTTATTCCATACTTGCTATTCCAACTCCTTGTTTCAGCTTGAAATTAGTTGGATTCATGCTACTAATGATCTTCCTCAGCTGCTGACTTGAATTGAAGCCTGGAAAATTCTGTATTTGAGAGCTTGAATCCATTTCCTCCAGCAGTTTTTCATGATGATTTTGTACACCATGAGTACTTCCGTTCCTTCTCAAAGTACACTGTTAACAGCTTTTGCTACACCACCATTATCGGAAAGTACCCAGGCATCCGACTCTCGTTGGTCCTCGAAATCTTACCAAGGATCGCTTCATTCTATCAGATGTTTTTCAGTTCTAGCTTCCATTTCCATGTTATCTCCTTGGCCTGCAAACCTCTTTGTTACTTTACACGCTAGTGATTTACTATCAAATTTTGTTAGAGGGAGAGAGAGAGAGATTTGAAAGTTACCAGGCTGCTGGCTTTGCTTTTCAAAATTACTTGATGAAACTAATTGCTTACATGGAGAGACATTGTCCTTTTGCAGTACCTGAAAATGCAAACATCATTATATCTTCATGTCCCAAGATGAGCCTTTTGAATACAAGGGTTAAGACATACTCCTTTAGTTTCAGTTTACCAGGCATGCTTCTTAAGAAAAATGACCAAGTTAATAGAAAAAAATATGAACATCTACAATATCAAATCAATGTTCACCTCCACCAGGAGGGTCCATTCATGAATTATGATATGTAGGTCTAAGGGTATAATGATTAATGAATACACAATAGGCGTAGGTTTTTTAAAACAAGGCAAAGAGAGAGTGCGTTTTCTAAAACAAGGCAAAAAGAGAGTGCGTCGATATGGCTCCTGGGTTCCACGTTGGCCTTTTTGTTAAATTTTAAAAAGGTAAAACTTAAATATTCAAAAAATTCAAAAATATACCATTATATAGTGATACTTGTTCTATCTATGTGTAAATTCAATACGCAACACCATGTATTCTAGCCTCAGTGAAAACGACAAATGTGAAAATTTCAAATCTCCCTAAAATTTGTTCGGTCTGTCGTTTTTGCTGAACCCAATTCAACGATCTCTTCATCAGTGAAACCAATTTATTGTGTGCACAATAGAGAGTGGCTGAACAACAGAAGTAACATTTTTGTTCACCTATTTGAGAAAAATAATAGACGCAATCATACAGCAAAGTCTCACACGCATCAGCCACAAAATAATCCTAGAAAAAATCGCACGAGATAGCAGTCAGGCTAAGTAGGAAGCACAAGACACAATCAGAAACATTCAAGTTAGCAGGAAAAACATTTGGGACTTCTTTAGACGCATAGGCCGTCTTTTGGAAGGTTTTCTTTGTCGCTCGGAGATGCGAACAAAATAGATCTCCTCATACCATGCATAACACCTAGTGAACTGTCAACAGGAACGAATTAGTGAGTCCATGGTAGAGTAATGAAACTAATAGAGTATGTAAGTATCGATATTATGTGGTCCTATTTGCAGTGCAGGTGGGTAGATAACATGATGAAGGAAGTATAAGGAAAAGTAAAGCTGGTAGTTAAATCCTATACCTACATGGAAGGCACTGATATCAGGTATACGTATACCACTCATTGTCTAATTGCCTAATGTTCTAGCTAATTCTTTTGTCGGATAATCATTTCACTAAATTACCAAATACTGTATAACAAAGAAGAGCATATACATTTTCTTCTGCTCTTAGGCAAGTACTCTGGATGTAAAAAGTTGCCCATTTTTTTCAAGAAATACATCAAAGCATAAGCCTACACCTGGACATTTCCCTAGCATATGCAGCAATAGATTTATTACTTCTTCAATTCATAAGAGGCTAAATAAATCTATTTACAAAGTTACAAAGTCAATATTCTATCTCTTCAGGGTCACCGCACCCATATGTTGACAACAATATTACAAGCTATAATATAACAAATCATATTGTATGCATCAAAGGAATGCAGGAACATAAACATAGTAACATATATTTGGTAAAGTAGGATGGGTTTAACAACTTTTTAAAGGCAATGGCCTGAATTAATATTTTAGTGAACTACTCAATGCACATCTCTATAGAATGACATGTCCTGAATATTCTTTAATCAATATCGAGAAAAATGTAGGAAAAACAAAAAAGCCAAGATTCTATCTCATTAGGGGTTAGCGCACCCATATGTTGACAGCAATATTACAAGCTATAATATAACAAATTATATTGTATGCATCAAAGGAATGCAGGGCCACCAACATATATTTGGTAAAGTAGGATGGGTTTAACAACTTCTTTTAAGGCAATGGCCTAAATTAATATTTTAGTGAACTACTCGATGCATATCTGTATAGAATGACATGACCTGAATATTCTTTAATCAATATCGAGTCAAATGTAGGAAAAACAACAAAGAACACACAGAGCAAAACTGGTGCAAGAATCTAAATTAGCAATGGCATGGATAAAAGTAAGTAAGAGGAGCCAAGGTATCATGAACAGGTGCAAGATTCTAAGAAAAGTTCAACATGAAACCCTTCAGGCACTTACTGTGTAAGGCAACTAAGAATATATGGATCAAAGGGAATTGCAACCAACTATAAGAGTATCACATTATCCAGGACAAGTTGGTCTAACTGTGAGGAAGCAGTTAGCTTCCATGAGAGGACGCCATCAATTTGTTTCACCTGAAACACATGATAAGGTACAGAAACCAAAGCAATCAATAGCTGGAACAAACTATATATTTAGAAAATTGCATACAAAGTCATCTTGCTGATCTGTAGCTGCTTCAACTCCACTTTTATTTTCTCCAACAATGCATCTTTGCCATCCATATCAGCATCAAAATCCTTAAAAATTTGTCTATATCTGTTGTTGGGCTCCTCTACGTACAGTTCCAGGACAGAAAAGCTCACATAAAGAGATTGAACTTTCTGCATTGGAATCTTAAGAACTGTATCTCCAGGAATTCTGACAGCCTGAAGAGTTCTTGTCTCTGCAATATGATCATGAGCAACATTCCTTAATGAATCACCATTTGTTTTAGAAATATAGACAAAACATAAGGTGTTACATACGAGAGGTTCCATTGCTATCTCAGAACAATTTAGTCCAAACAAGTACACATACAGTTACTAAATATGATTTCAGTGCAGCATCTCCGAGACTCTTCTGTGCATCGTTGAGGAAAAACAAGAATTACTTAGCATGAATATATATGGAGTTCATCAACACCACGAATTAATTAGGATTGCATGGACTACTTATCAAGTGTGCACAAGACTAGGTTGTAGTCTAACCTTTTCTTGAGAGACCTACTTCCATATCTCGAAAAAGAGATGAACAGACCCTTCATACCAAGTAGCGTTAATGCTCATGTAACTAAAACATTCCTGCATCAAAATAATCAAACTGTTAGATCCAAAGCACATCAAAATTAAATTAACGAATGTGTTAGGGATCTTACGTTGAAGCCAGAAAAAGCTAAATGACTTGTGATCTTGGAAAAGCGAGTGGCAATCTTTGTTGCTTCATAAAGTCCTCTCGTCCATATTCTGTCTGCCTAAAGAACAGAGAAATTACCATGGTGTCGCAACATATATAGAAATATTTCCGTTGCATGATTTTTGTGTGATCATATAACAATAGGAGATGATGTACGCCTAATCCGTAGACAATTTTTCAACCACTGCATCGAGTTGTCCGGGCGTCGTCCTCGGCTAGGTGCGGCACCTACTCGCTCACACAGCAGAAGCATAGGGCGTCTCGATGTTGCACGCAGACTGGAGATTCGTAGTACACATGAGAGAGATCAAAAGCGGAGGGGAAGAATTGAAAAAGGATTAAGAGAAGGCTCACCCCCGCGTCATCTGCATCGGCCACGGCCGCCTCTCCCCAAGCAGAGGCCATGGGGTCTACCGCCGCTTCAGGCTACGGCAGAGGCCGAGGAGGAAAGTGATGGGAAGGAGGAGAGCAGGGCATGCCTGGTCCGGTCATTGCTTGCCTGCCGTTGATCTGTGAGAAAATTGCATGGAACACCAAACTTTGGTGCCAAAGTTGCACAGAACACATAAACAAAACATGTTTTGCAGCTAGCACCAACTTTTCGTCTAATGAGTTGCAACCAGCCCAAAAAGTTGAATCAAGGACTTAACTAGCCAGAAAAAATTGATTTAAGGGCTTAACATATATTTGACATGTGGCAGTACCACTATACCATATCCATTTTATAAATCTGTAGAATACCACAATTATACGTTTTTTAAAGCAGTACAGATACCGCACATATACAAAATATTTAAGCATAAAAATAGGCCTATATAAATTGGGTTAGTGACGTGAACAGTTCGCTATGTATATATACTATAATTTTTTATTTTTTGTTATCAATATTTTGAAATTTCAAAAATTTCCGAGAAAAGTCATAGAAGGTGACAGTGGCGTACTTTAAGATCCTGAAAATTATCAACTTCAAATATTTTATATCCCATACATAAAAAAACGACAAATCTGGATATATTTGGTTTTTTTCCAAAATTTAAATTTATCATTTTACACACTAGTAGAAGTCATCATTTTCTATATCTAGGACTACTTTTGGATTTTTGAAACTTTGATGCATCCTCTTAAAAGAATTATGCCCATCATACAAAATAGTACCACGTGATTGGGTTGCTTAAGAAAACTATGAGTCTATACACGGTACAATGGTATTCTACATAAGGTTTTTTAGTTTGCAATTTATTATACATAGGTTTACAAGTAAGTAAAATAAACGAAGAGCATCAAACTAGCATTTAAAAAATATTGATAATTGTGTTATTCTACAGTTCTACGGGAGGGATACGCAACAATGGTCATCGACCTATACGTAAGATATTGTTAAGCCCCTAAATCAATATTTTGGGCTAGCTGCAACTCATTAGACAAAAAACTGGTGCTAGCCGCAAAACCTGTTTTGTTTCTGTGTTCTCTGCAACTTCGTCACCAAAACTTGGTGTTATGTGCAATTTTCTCTTGATCTGTTGATGAGCACGCGCGAGCGAGGCCTACGGAGTGAATGACGTGCGTCCGCCGCCGTCCGGACCACGGTCCTCCTCATAGCCGCCCCGTCGTCGAGCTGTGTATGGTCGCCGCTGTCCGGAACGCGGTCCTCCTTGTTGCCAGGAGAGCAGAGGAGAAGGAAGAGGAGGCGGCGGCGAAAGGGAAGATGGGGGCGCGGGGGCCGGGGACGGAAGGGGATTGGGTGTGTGGCCCTCAATCTAGGTTTGGAGCCTTGCAGGAGCGGTAGTGGGTACTGGAGGTGGGTGGGTCATCCTGAACTTTTACGGACCCACACGAACGAGGTCCCAGTGGTCAACCAGATTGGTAGAAAGAAGGTTGCGTCGAAAAGCTAAAAAACCGGGCTGGTGTGCCTCGCCAAACGCTCGTGGAGGACTATTTGGGGCTGAGCCTTTAGAGCAAGGACAATAGTATAGCCAGCAGTTGGCTATAACATAGTGCCATGTCATCTATAGCCAATACTATAGCCAACTTGTACAATAATAAGCTATAAGGATGTGCTACTTTATTACTACATGACCCACCTGTCACTCTCACACGGTGCCTAGGAGCACATGCTGTAGCTGGCTCTTGCATGAGAGCCCGCTTCCATTCTCTCTCCTATCCTCTCTCTTCCAACTAAGCACAACAATACTATTTAAATGCTTATAGCCTGCTGACTGGACCTTATTATACTTGCTAGGATAGATAGATGGGCTCTATCTTGATCAACTAAATTGAATGAACTCACCAGGCTTACAAGCAGATGTAGCATAATTATAAGTGGAACGGGTAAGCCAAACAGTGGTGGAATTTCTTTTGAAAGATCTTGTGTCAATCTTCTCCTTTCCTTAATGCACTCAGGGTGTATATGATGTTTGGAATGATTTGAGTCTAAAGGTCAAAGTGCACAAACTCTACAGAGTCAAGAAACTAAGATCTTACTTGTGTCCCCGATTATGGACAACTATGAGCAGCTGGACAAGGAATGACGGAAGAATCTCAACACCATTTTCAATACTAGCAAAAATGCCCGTGCGTTGCAACGGGAGCTAAGAAAATAAACTCTAGCCTCATTTCATTTCAAAAGAGAAAAATTTCTGGCCTATGTATATCATTTTATGCCATGCGTATCAAACACCATATAAGAGAAACGGGTAGTAAAAAATATTAAGTTATATTATACAGTCTTGCGAGAGAGAAAACCGGTGAGCCTGTCAGAATACCAACTAAACAGTACACATGAAACCGCCAAAACCCCAACCATTGCAGTCAGTCTTTTTTTGGGTCTACTTCCAGGCTTAATTTAACATGTAGGTAGCCATGCATTCCTACAAACGTGATGGTGATTGTAGGAAATAACGGACACTAAAAACTGCAATTTTATCATAGTAGTTCCTAGAGTGGAAATATATAATTTAATAAACGAACATCTGTTAGATATGAACCCAGGAAAATATGTTTGTTCAATCAACACAGACACAAACTTGCATAACAGAGCACGTCTTTTCTGCCTATCCTTCTAATGAAACATGAAAGTCATTATCTATCAGTCATGAATCACTAAAAAAAAATATATAGTGCAGCTACTTGAGCAAATGAACCGATCGAGACCTGTGATTATGTGAAGCTACATTACTAAACTTGCACTAAAACAGAAATAGCATCCATCTCAGGTTAATTTGTATGCAAATCAAGCTACAGCATGCACGTTACTGAATGTAGATCGATGCTTAGGTGGAAACCAACACTTACATGCCAACTATTTAAGTAATATGCATGCATTTTTTAATGTGCCCAAAATTTCCATCTAATTTCCATTGACATAGCAAGCTGATAACCTGGACTTGGTGGACCTTAAAAGGAGCGGCTAAACAGTGCTGGCAGGGTGGGAGCCGTGTAGACGATAGGACGGCGATATCCCAGCAAGTTTGACCGGGGTAACTTGTGTCAATAATGGGCTGATGGCGTCCCGCCGACTTCCCATATTGGCGCGAGACAACAATGTTGAAAACGGCCAGAACAGCGAGATTAAACTCTTAGGTTGCCTGACGTCAGGCACACTAACGTGCAGTTGCTCTCGGGTTTCGTCCAAAGTACGCACGCTTTCTGCGTCGAAGCGTGCATTGCTCATCACAGGAACGTCAAGGCAATGGCTGTGGACACGGATGACTGGCACGAACGTCCAGGCACGATGTGTTGTGGACACGACACATCAAGTCTGTGTGCGCCCGCCTGTGCGTTGTTGTCTCCGGTGACTGAGAGGGAGACGGAGAGTATGAGAGAGACGGGACCGTGACTCTATCCTCGCCGGTTACTGCTGCTTTTTGTGACGCGCCTCTCTATCCTGGCCGCTTCCGGGGGTCATCTCCTTCCTTCCTTGGAGGAGGGGAGTGGGGTGGTCTGTTTCCTTGCTTCTGCCCAGGCCGTGTTTGCGTTTCTTTTCTATTTTGGGTTTGTAAGACAACTCTGTTCTGTTCTCCGTTTCGGTTAATGGCACCCGGCTCTCGTCGTTTGTAAAAAAAAAAATCCTGGCCGCTTCCTACTACTGATCAATCTGACCCGCCTCACTTTCGGTTGCTGCTGCTCGGAGTGCCGCTCGTCCTGCCGGGAAAGACACAGGGTGAGGGACTGGCACTGACGGCGACCAGAGGCGTGTGAGGCGGACCAGCGGGAGACTACGTGGGTCACCATGCCCGTCGTCGTGGTCGATCTCCTGCGGTCCGGCAGTGTGGTCGAGCTCCTGAAGTCTGATGGCATGTTCCAGCTCCTGGTATGTGCCTTGCCTTCTCCCACTGATCCTCTTCAACTGTCGAATCCGACGATACCCAGCCATCGCGACGCTCTTGTTGTCGAGCCGCATGCTGCTTGAGTCAACGACTCTGGAAGAATCGGCAGAAGCCGTGAGCGACACCGATCATGCTTGAGTCGGTCCTGGGTGGTCAAGTTCCATGCGAACATAGCGCCGCAGCCACCTCATGCAAGCCCACATTCGTTTCCTCCACCAAACTTTATGCGTCCGGGGAACAGCTGCGCCTACCATGCCCAGCTTAATGGCGTAGGTGGCACAAGAACTTGAGGTGGCATGGTACTCAGCCACCTCTCCATCGAGTGTGACCTCGCCGGCCAAGACTCTTCGTGCGGCTCCTCTACGGCGCTTCGCGGGCGTTGGGACCAGGCCGTCCGGGCGGGCGATGAGTGCGGGTTCTTTGGCATCGGCATCCTCTGAAACCAGTGTGGTGGCAGCTGCACTAATTTGGCGAAGCTAGGAACATGGTCTTCCTCGCCGCCTGCTGGTGCGAGAGACTCACGCTAGCCGAGTCTGAACGCGGCGACAAGGAGAGGGTCAAAACTATATCGTCGATTTCGTTGTCCAGTGCAACTCGTGATCGCTCTCGAGTCCATGGCATATGGTCCCTGCTTCTTAGATTATTCGATCTATGGTCGTGGACTCGTGGTTAGGGCATGTATATATTCGGTAGCTAGTCGTCGTTGATCTCGCTTCCTCGATAAACAAGATCCACGTGGAGTTCTTCTCTTCCACGAGAGCCTAAACCAATGGGCCACCTGACCGGGCCAAAAATTCTTCACGAGCTTATGCTGGCAAGCCACGACACAATTGAACGTGCACGGACAACGTATGAACGAAGGAAACCGGCCCTGCTCTCCCTTCCGGCCACGATACGAACGAGCAAGCGTGAACGAAACGTTGGACAGACGAGACAAAGTCGACATAAGATTACCGGTGGCAGGGTGGGTAATTTTTATCTGACTTTAGGGGCAGTTTCAATGACCTACCAAACCAAACCAAACCAGGGAAGCCTTAACGCCTTTATTATTAGACTAGCAAAAAATGTCCGTGCGTTGCACCGGGAGAGAAAAAGCTACGAAACAAAGGCCACATCGACAATGGCAATGTGTCGAAGAAACCAGCCAGGTTTAGTGTGTCGCCACTGCCTCCTTTGCCGCTGCTTAGGCTATGCGGTAAATATGCGCTAGCATAACCATCCGCCGTCATGGCCGCCTCACCCAACTACGTGAAGGTGTAAGTCACAATTAGGAACCTTTAGTGACAAGTTAAGCTTTTATTCATGAATGTGATATCCACATTAAAAAATGCTGTGTAGAGGAGCCCATTTTATTAACTGTAGATATATTTCTTGAACCTGTTCCTTGATTTGGCAATTATTTGCATGGTTGCAAAGAAAGCTCGTGAACTGAAATATGTCATACATCTAACACGATACACAAACAAAATGAATCATCTAGTTACTTGTTTTCTAGACATAAAGGATTTAAATAAAATCAAGCAAAAGAGTGAGACAAAAACACAATACATACCATTTGTCTGGTTAATCAATCACCATTTCCCAGCATACCTTTCTTATGTTGTTCCTCTGCCACAAGTGTACTGAAACATATTCAAAGACTTGGATACACATTAGAGGATGCATACAAATCACATAGTTAAAAAGCCGGTGCGTCTACATAAACATGTTCTTAATTAGAACAACTTTGCAAGTAGCATTGTTGAATGTTGTTAGGCTATTCTTAAATATAAGCATGTGCTTAGTACCAAGAGTCATTCTTAAAAAAATACATTATCAAATAGGAACACTTGTATATCGGGAACGAGCAGCAACTCCTTGGAGTGCTTACCTGTAGCCGGGATGGCCTTTCTGGCATCATCGTAACCGAGTACAGGAAGCCTCGAGAGCTCTGTATTGGATGGATGCAGTTCTGGAGTTTGAGGGTTGATCGTTGGAGAAGAAAACATGTGTGGCCGGCTGGCCACCGCGGTGAGGTGCAGAATTCTTATGGGCCAGGCAGATCCTAATCTATTCAGCCTCTCTTCCTTACAATGGGAAAAGTCACACATGAATTATAACAAACAACTGATGTGTGAATCCACGCTAATATCTTATGAGATAACCGAGCATGTGAATCAGATGTGGCTAAGGCACTCAACGCCGATCATATTTGTGCTGCCACGGCAAAAAGGGATCAAGTCGGTCATCTCGCACATCTTGTGGGACGATCTGAGCACGTAGATGGGGTGGGTAAAGACACTCAACGCCGACCAGATCCGCTTCACCATGGCTAAAAAGAACAAGTTAGTCATGTCGCGGTACGTCGTCAAGCTGATCGCGTCTAACGGTGAAAGTCTGCACTACGACTACATCCAGCTTTGGGTCGGACCGTCGGCCGCGTTGTACCGGAAGGCACACATCATGGACGGCCGCACGCTCATGTCCATGAATGACTTTCACATGTTGTTCATCATGGCTGATATGTTCTCCTCGACATGTATCCACGATCTCAAGCGTATATATAGGGAACCCGGGGAACAACACGCCTATTAGGAAAAACTAAAGATATTCCAGCCGAACTCCTTCAAGAATTGTTACGAAGGATGAAATCTGGAGGCCTAGTTATGCACTTCCGAATCAGGCTGAAATATCAGGGTGTCCACAGGTTTATGTTCTTCAGGGCGATGATGTACGTGCACCTTCAATTCCAGGATGAGCTAGTTAGAGGCGGTGATTGTTAGACTATATTTGTACCTATCTGTATATTGTACATAACACTGTATTTGTCTCCTATAAATACATACAACGCCTACCCCAAGGGGTATCGAGCGTAACCCTAATTCCCTGTTTCACATGGTATCAGACGCACCGATCGCTATGTCTTCCGCTGCATCAAGCGCGGTCGCCGCCGCCACGACCTCGCCTCCCTCTGCTTCGATGCCCGTCGCCTCGATCGCCTCCACAGCGTCGACGCCTCCATCGCCCGTCTCTCCGTTCCTTGCGGCTCTCCTCGCGGGCCAGCCTCCGCCGCCCCTTGTGCCGCCCACGATCAGCACCCGCAGCGCGGGCTCGCTGCTCTCCGCCGCCGGATCGGCCGCCACCAGCGCCTCTGCGCTCTCGTTGATGGCGCCAGGGCGTCTACCTCTCGGGGTCTCGTCTGTGTCTACGGGCGCCCCGTACGCGCCGTCATCTGCACCGTATGCGCCATCGTCTGCCATGGCGCCCTACCACGCACCCGCGGCTGGTGTGTGGCCCTCGGGTCCGTCGCTCTACCACGGCCCCTATTCGCCGCTGTCGCCTGTGGCTACTGCTCCGCCTGCGTCGTCCCCTGCTGCTCCGGTCCCGGTTCCCTTCGACATCGGCTCCGTCCGTGATCCGCCACCGGTTCACCTCGGCCATCTCCTCACCGTCAAACTCAACCCCGACAATTACTTACTCTGGCGTGCGCAGCTCCTGCCGCTTCTCCGGAGTTATTACCTTGACGGCTATGTTGATGGCATGATCCCGTGTCCGCCGCAGGTCATCCAGGTGTCTACGGCTGATGGCGCCCCTATCTTCATCAACAATCCTGCATGTCGTCAATGGATAGCTCAGGACCAGGCGATCCTAGTTGCTATTCAGTCCTCGCTCACACCTGCTGTGGCGGGTATGGTGGTGTTTGCCACTACGTCTCGTGACGCCTGGGGAACCCTAGACTCCAGCTTCTCGTCGCAGTCTCTTGCTCGCTCCATGGCTGTCCGTTCCAAACTTGGGGAGGTTCAAAAGCTGGAAAAGTCCATCACCGTGTTCTACAACCAGATTAAAGAGCTCGCTGATCTTCTCGCTTCCGTGGGACAGCCTCTCCGCGACGAGGAATTCACCGGATTCATTCTTAAAGGCCTCGGCGAGGAGTACGACTCACTGGTGGAGAACATCAACGGGAGGGACACTCCGATCCCTCCCCACGAGCTCTATGCGCGGTTGCTCAACACGGAGCAGCGCCTTGGAGCACGACGGCCCGATGCTCTCTCCCATGATGCATCGGCCAACGCCGCCCACCGAGCGGGAGGAGGTGGTCGCCCACCAGCTGCGCCACGTCAGCCAGGAGGGCCGACTGGTTCGCAGCCCAAACAGCCCGCCTCGCCGCGCCCTAGTGCTACTACAGGAGGGCGCCGTGCTTGGCAGTGCCCCTCGTGTGGTGCCAAGTGCCCATGTCAGCTTTGCGGCATTGATGGCCATCTTGCTTCCCGCTGTCACCGCCGTTTCAAGCAAGATTTCCTTGGCGTTGGCAATGATGGTCGCGGCAACGAGAAGCAAGCCGCCCTTGCCGCTCCAGGGTCTACCTCGTCCTACCCTGTGGATCCGACGTGGTACATGGACACTGGAGCCACTGATCATCTCATGCACGAGCTCTCCAAACTGAACCCACGGGACTCCTACACCGGCCACGACCAGGTTCGCACCGCTGACGGGTCAGGTATGCATATCTCTCACATTGGCCAGGCATCCTTACGTTCACACACCTCTACACCCATTCATCTTAATAATGTCCTCTGTGTTCCATCCGTTACTCGCAATTTACTCTCTGTTAAGAAACTTACTCTTGACAATGATGTGTTTGTTGAGTTTCACCCGTTTCATTTCTTTGTTAAGGATCGAACCACACGGGACGTTCTTCTTAGAGGTCGCACTCGCCATGGTCTTTACTCTCTTGATGTGCCAGCTGCTCCACAAGTTTTCAGCGGTGTTCGTGTCTCTCCGTCCCAGTGGCATTCTCGTTTGGGTCATCCAGCACTTCCAGTTGTTCGCCATGTTATTCGTCGTCATGATCTCCCTTTTGCGTCTAGTCCTAATAAGCTCTCTGTCTGTGATGCTTGTCAACAAGGCAAGAGCCATCAGTTACCGTTTACTGTGTCAAATCATGTAGTCAATAATCCTCTTGAACTCATATATTCAGATGTGTGGGGCCATGCCCAAACTTCAGTCAGTGGTCATAATTATTATGTCAGTTTCATTGATGCCTATAGTCGTTTCACTTGGCTTTATCTGCTTAAACGCAAATCTGATGTATTTGATGTTTTTCTTCAGTTTCAAGCACACGTTGAGCGCCTTCTCAAAGCCAAGATTGTTCATGTTCAGTCTGACTGGGGAGGTGAATATCGCAATCTTAGTGTTTTCTTTCAGAAACATGGGATTGCACATCGTGTTGCCTGTCCTCATACCCATCAGCAGAACGGTGCTGCTGAACGCAAGCACCGTCACATAGTTGAAACTGGCCTAACACTATTAGCCCATTCTTCTGTTCCTTTTCGCTTTTGGAGTGATGATTTTACCACCGCATGTTTTCTTATCAATAGGCTACCCACACGTCTACTCCACATGAAAACTCCGGTTGAACTCTTATTTCATGAGCCACCTGACTATTCCTTTCTCAAAGTGTTTGGCTGCGCGTGTTGGCCACATCTCCGCCCATATAATAGTCGTAAACTTGAGTTTCGTTCCAAAAAATGTGTTTTTCTAGGCTACAGTTCATTACACAAAGGATACAAATGTCTACATGTCCCAACTAATCGCGTTTACATCTCACGCGATGTTGTGTTTGATGAAAACTTGTTTCCTTTTGCCTCATTGCCTACACCACACACAGATCCACCTTCTGTCAGTTCGTCTTCTCCTTTGCCTGGCCAATTTGAAGATGTTGCGTATTCTCCTGCTTTGTTGCCTAACCATGGTGCAGGTGTTGGTCGCGGAGCTCGATTGGAGCTGCTAGATGCCCCGGCAAGTTCGGCTCGGGGGGCTGCTTCCGTGGGCAGCGACGTCGACGTCGATCGCTGCATGGGACATGCAGCGCCCCCTACGCCCCTGCAGCTGTCGCCCACGCGCCCGGAGCCTTCCGGCCCAGCTCTTCATCGACCTGCTGGGCCGTCGCCTCCTATGACCGCAGCTGGGCTGCTGCCTTCTGCGCCCGCAGCTGGGCCGCTGCTCCTGTCGCCCGCGCGACCGGCTGGCTCCGTGTCGCCCGCGCGACCGGCTGGCTCCGTGCCGCCCGTGCACACGCCTTCGTCGCCATCGTCACCAGCCAGCCCAGCTGGGCCGCCGTCACCTGGGCCGCCGTCCCCGGGTCCTTCTACCTGCGCGTCGCCCGCGCGTGATGCTGCTGCGCTCTCGCCCTCGGGAGCTGGGCCGTCCACATCGATGTCTGCCGAGGATGATTCCTCTCCATCGTCGGATTCTGCTTCCTCTCCATCGCCTACTGCCCCTGTGCGTGTTCCCGTGGTTCATCGACCCCACACACGCAGCCGAAGTGGTGTCTTCAAGCCCCTTGATCGGAAGGATGGTACTGTTGCTTGGCTAGCAGCGTGTGCTGCTCATGCTTCGGCTGATCCCACTGCTGAACCTCGGCACTATACCGCAGCTCTGCAGATTCCTCACTGGCATCATGCGATGGAAGAAGAATACCAGGCTCTTATAAAGAACAACACGTGGACACTGGTTTCTCCTAAGCCTGGGGTCAATGTTATTGACTGCAAATGGGTGTTCAAGGTTAAAAGGCATGCAGATGGTTCTATTGAACGGTACAAGGCACGTCTGGTTGCAAAAGGGTTTAAGCAAAGGTATGGACTTGACTATGAGGATACGTTCAGCCCTGTTGTCAAGCCCACTACTATTCGTCTGCTGTTATCTTTGGCTATTACTTCTGGTTGGTCTCTTCGACAGTTAGATGTGCAGAATGCTTTTCTCCATGGAGTTCTTGAGGAGGAAGTGTATATGCGCCAGCCCCCTGGCTTTGTGGACTCGGATCGTCCTGCTCACCTTTGTCGGCTAGTCAAGGCGTTATATGGACTCAAACAGGCCCCTCGTGCCTGGCATGCACGCCTTGGTTCCGCACTTCGAGCTCATGGGTTTTCTCCCTCTACAGCAGATACATCTCTATTTCTGCTTCAGCGCCCAGAGGTTACTATGTATCTTCTGGTTTATGTGGACGACATCATCCTTGTCAGTTCTTCGGTTACTGCTGCAGATCGT
The DNA here is from genome assembly GCA_028641055.1 of Alopecurus myosuroides. Lineage (NCBI taxonomy): Eukaryota > Viridiplantae > Streptophyta > Magnoliopsida > Poales > Poaceae > Alopecurus > Alopecurus myosuroides. The sequence continues at coordinate 295,635,704 of CM054058.1, read as the reverse complement.
CTTGTGTCCTCTCTCAGTTCTGAATTTGCTGTCAAGGATTTGGGTAAGCTGCATTACTTTCTTGGCATAGAGGTGACTCATGATGATACTGGTCTCTCTCTTACTCAGAAGAAGTACTCTCAGGATTTATTACGCAGGGCAGGTATGCTTCAGTGCAAACCCACCACCACTCCTATGTATGCTACGGAGCATCTCACGGCTACTGGTGGTTCTCCTCTCTCTTCTGAGGATGCTACGGAGTATCGCAGTATTGTTGGCGGCCTGCAATACTTGACACTTACCAGATCAGACATATCCTATGCAGTAAATCGTGTCTGTCAGTATCTACACTCTCCTACAGATTCTCACTGGTCCGCTGTGAAACGCATCTTGCGTTATGTTCGCCATACTGGTTCTTATGGTATTCGGCTATGCTCTGCTGCTTCTGGCTTGTTATCTGCTTTCTCTGACGCTGATTGGGCTGGTAATCCTGATGATCGGCGATCCACGGGGGGATATGCAGTGTTCTTTGGTCCCAATTTGATCGCCTGGAGTGCTCGCAAGCAAGCCACAGTGTCTCGAAGCAGTACTGAAGCCGAATACAAAGCTGTTGCTAATGCTACAGCTGAACTCATCTGGGTACAGTCACTATTACGAGAGTTACGTGTGACACAGACTCAGCCTCATGTTCTTTGGTGTGACAATATTGGTGCGACATACTTGTCCTCCAATCCAGTGTTCCATGCTAGGACTAAACACATCGAGGTGGACTATCACTTTGTGAGAGAACGTGTCGTACAGAAACTTCTCCAGATCAAGTTTATATCTTCTAAAGATCAACTGGCGGACATCTTCACCAAGCCTTTATCCCTGCCATTATTTCAGGGCTGTAGACGCAATCATAACCTGTTGGATGTTCGATGACATGGTTAAGATTGAGGGAGGGTGTTAGACTATATTTGTACCTATCTGTATATTGTACATAACACTGTATTTGTCTCCTATAAATACATACAACGCCTACCCCAAGGGGTATCGAGCGTAACCCTAATTCCCTGTTTCACAGTGATCGACGCCAATGCTCCGTTGATTCCCCGCGCACCGTCAGCACCGAACTCGGTAGTATTGTTTTTAGACTTTTGAAATCAGACACGTGGAAGTTATTGAAGTCTCCCGTCTCCGTCATATTTCGATCAGCTAGCCATATGTATCTCTGGAAAACAGACCTTGAATTAGTGTTGTTAATAACCCAATCAATATCCAGGAGAAAAATACCTATCGGGCTGAGAATCCTGTTCATCCGAGTTAGGGCCTGAAGGATTAATTGAGATGTCACATGTTGTTGAAGGATTTTCAACACAACCGGTTGACCATGGAGTCGTTGTGGCGCTCCCGACGCATAGATGTCACATGCTGTTGAAGCATGTGCTATCATGATGACTGAATCCCTCCTTGCCAATGTTTTAGCAAGATCTGGAGCTACCAATGACCTGACTCGCATAGAGGATTGATCATGGGTGAGAGAGCTTCAAGAATCTTGATCCAAAGTGCATAGAACAAATCGTTGACAGTTCAATCAATGGTACCCGTACAAAGCACAAAGCTGAAGACATAAATCGGCAGTAAATGAAAATATAGCCGCAGAAAAATTAATTACTGGGTGTGAATGACCTGATCGTTGCAGGCACGCCCTTGGTGTCGAGGAGCAGCTGGAGATCATTGCAGAAACGCCCATGCTGTCGAGGAGCAGCCGGATATCATTGTAGGGCACGTCGATGTTGTCCGTCCCGGCAGTTACCAGAGACGACGTTCACATGAGATCTCCTGACCCTGCCGCCATGGCTAGCACAAGTAGAAGAGGAAGAAATTAGTGTGGACAGGGGGCGGCGGAGTAGACGCGTGAGGGCTTTGATCTCGGGGGCATGGAGGTATGGGCCTTCCGGTGGCGGGAGATCGGAGATGGACGGAGTGGTGGTCGGTGTTCGGGGTGTCGCAGCCCGCGCTCGCCATGGGCTTCGGGGCAGGCTTGGGAGGATGTATGAAACGACGAACTAAAGGACACGCCCGAAGACGATGCTTACAGGCTTGCTCCCGGGAGCCACGCCGCCGTCATGCTTTACGACCTTGGCGTCGTGTTGCCGTTTTGTATGGATCGATTCATTGTAATCGAGTTTGTGCATAAGTATAATTGTGTTTACATACAACAACCGTACGGCTGGGAAGGTCGATATGGACACCGGACGTGATACTCTTTGGGCTGACCTAGCCAGCTAGGTAGGTTAACGTCAAGCACGATGAGGCAGAACGTACCAAAGAATTGGCCACGCGGTGGGACGACGCGAGACTTTCCAAAAGAATCCATCGATCGATGGAACTCGACCAAGGACGTAGACGTTCCGACTTCCTAACAAAGCCATCCATCAAAGACGTACCACCAACCAACTCGACGTACGTACAACCAAACGTACCAAGGAGATTGTGCACGAGAAGGACAAGAATACGTTGTATTATGTGATTAGGTAATTATTGGTGGCAAGGTGGGTAATTTATGTCAACTTTGAGGGCATTTTTTATGACGGACCGACCGACCAAGTAACCAACCAGGGAAGCCTTAACGCTTTTATTATTAGATAAAGATATAGATATATAGAAGTAAAATTTTGACCAAGTGAATAGTAGTTGTGGTGCTTGAATTTTAGTCCAATGATGCCACCCCTTTGAAAAGAAAAGTTTGTTTTACAAAAGTGATAGGTGAAAACTGGCTTTATGCAAACTTAGCCAAAACTCCACTCAGCCCAATAAGCATGTAGTATTAGTCTTGCCATTTATATCCACCATAGTGTTACTTGCCAATACATTAAATTGTATTGACTCTCTTGTGGGTGCATATTCCATCCTACAGATGATTCTGAAGACGAGTGAGTACTTCCTTGAGGATCTCGAGTCTACAGCCAACATGTTTTGCCTGTGGCACATGAAGAAGATGGGCTCGATGTTGTATTATGTTTTCCGATGTATTTCTTTGTTTTCTGCTGGTCTTCTGAGATTATGCAAGTTGTAATACTATTTTGGAAAGACTAGATCATGCGATGTAATAGAATTCGATGCATTTGCATGATATTTCATTTTGTACTGTGGTGCTAGCAATTGATCCAGGGACTAGTAGAATAACACACAAGTTCTTACATTATTTAAATGTGGGAACGCTACAAAATGGTATCAGAGCATTGTGTTGCCCGTAGGATTCAAGACCTAAGTTTGGATTAGAACTAGGGAAAAACCTTAGGATTAAAGATGTATTTTTCTAGAAACAAAACTTATCATTTCAATCTTTCTCATATCCTCTCATCTAATATTCACCTTCAAATTTTTATTCCCTTGTTCTAGATGACCTACCTCTTGAATACCACCAAGGCATGATTGTTGATGACCATACCATGAGGTACAAGGTGTATTTCCATCACCTGAATACCTACAGTCAAGACTTTGAAGAACTTGGAGAAGGACTCAGATTTCACAACAATCAAGAACACCTCAAGACATTGAGAGAAAGATTTGAAGATCTCAAGAAGATATAGATGAGACCACCAATCTAGTTACTTTGTTAGAACAATGTTAACGTGTTAGTGTATTGATCATGCCAATAAGTGTGGTATGAAAATATTAGTTCGTTTTCTAAAGACTTTGTTGCTTGGTGTGATGAATGTGTGGCTACATGTTTGTTATGTGTTGTTTGTAAGATGAGTTTCCTTGATCTGCTGGTAGAAATTTCTTTAGCTCTCTTTCTGATCTATACACATCCATGCCAAGCCAACCAAATCCCATACCCATTCACCAACCATAGTGAGATGCCATTTGGTATGCAGCATGAATCCTACAACCTCTATCCTTTTTGAGACACAGGCCATCCATTTGAGGAATGCTAGTCTCAAATTGTTTTCTTCTGTGTGAAGGAACAATCACATCCATGATCAATGCCAACTACATCATAAGGAGCAGCAAGCCACTCAACAAGTGAAGAAATACAAGTGAACCCTAAGTTGCATGAGCTATGAAGATTTCAGAGCCAACTACAGAAAAAAAGGAAGCAATGAAGAAACACAACTATCCAATTTGTGTTACATAAGAGTTTTACGCAACCCAATAGTATGAGAAAACGATAGTTTAGCTCAAGTTTGTCTTGCAGAGTGGAAACTTTCTGTTAGACAAGTGAGGTGACCTAGAGTTATTATACGATATTCACCAATCTAAGTACAAGGTAATGACTGAGTGCAACATGGATTGGCCCCCATGACGATTACTCACGTTATTCACTTTTGTTATGAGGAATGGTAAATCTGAGTGGCATGCCTATTAGAGAGATGACAATGTTAAACCTGAACCATAGAATGGTAGAATACAATAATGACCCTATGTTAGTGTTGCTGAAAACATACTATTTTTGGTGAGGATCAAGCCAACCTTGGAGGTATCAAACAAATGGAAGTTTTTGCCTGCCATGAGAGTTTCATTAGAAATAGCATGGTGTTTTCCTTCAAGGATGACAACAATAAGATGGAAGATTGCCAAGGACATAAAAAGACTAAGTTGAGAGTGACCCAAGGACTTTTGATTGACCCAAACAGTGACCCCTCAGTGTCAAAGGTAGTTCAACAAACCTATGTTGGTCTACAGCTCTACCGTGAAGGAAAGTTCTACTCAAGCCAATCTGGAATGAAGCAACACACCAATCTAATAAAAATAGACTACCCACAAAAATATCTTTAAGGGTGGTAGCCCACCCAGTTGTTCTAGAACCCAGTTACCCAAACCTGATCTTTCTTTCTAGCCTTCCCAAATCTCGGGACGAGATTTCTTTTAAGCGTGGTAGTCTGTAACATCCCTGATTTTTGGAAAGTTCAAAAATCACAAAAATTTAAAACTTTTTGTTTTCCATTAAAGCAAGCCACCAAAAAACAAATAAAACTCAAAAACAAAGGTCACATTAATTGTTTTTTCAATGCTACTGGAATTTTATAACCCATTTTACCTCTGTCTTCTAAAACCCTGAATAGGTTTCACCTCATCAAAGATATTATTTTCTTTAACAAACCATACTTCATAAAAGGGTTCTCTTTTCAATCATTTGCTTGAAAATATTTTTACCACCTTTATTGATCCTCTCCACCTCCAAAATATTTTCACATCAATAAAAAATATTTTTTTCCTTCAATTATTATACCGTAAAATATTTATATGAAATCTTTTTGTTTATGAAAAAAAGTAAAAGACATTGGAAAACAATAGTGGCTTTTGAGACTCCTCTCTAATTTTATTAAACACCAATTCAATATGCCAAATTATTTTCTAATTAGAAAATGACAAAAGTTGCTATTAGGGTTACCCCTATTTTAAAAATGTAAAACTATGGAAAATAAGTTGTAATAACTTTCAAAAAGTAAATTTTCAACATATAGTATGTCACTGAAATTTTATTTGACGAATAACTATATCTTATAATTTTCTAAATTAAAATTTTCATTTGGTTACTATTAAGGAATTATTTCAATTTTCAAAGTTCAAAAATAAAATATGTTAAAAGTTCACAAAAATTGTATTATTGGAAAGTATTTGAAATTTTAAGATTTTAGAATTTTGTTTCATTTTATTTGGATTTATAAAACAGAAGATATGATTCAATCAAATAAACAGAAATAAAAAAGAAAATTTTGATGATGTCATCCCTGACGTCATCGTCTTCCTCCTCCGTTTGGAAACTGCGAGATATTCGGCCGAATTCAATCCCGACGATTTCTCGCCATTAAGTCCATGATTTTCTCCCCTCTTTGCCTATATAGAAATCCCACTGTATTCTCCCCATTTCCTCTCTCGTGGACGTTTGATTCGTGCCACTAGGACGCGTATATCTCTCCCCGGAGTCCACTCTGCCCGTCGCCGTCCATCTTCGATTCCGGCCACCTTGAAGATCCCCACTGCCCCTTTTTAGCTCCCCTCTCTTCTCCTCGCGTGTGCGCACCTCTGTGACCCCTTGTTTCATTTTCTTTCACAGTGAATCAACGACGACACTCGCGCCCACCACGGGATCTCCATCACGCCATCGCGTGAGAGCTCCTCGATAGAAACCGCCGTCACCATCTTCCTCATTGTGCTGGGCCGAGTCTCCCTGTGCTCTTCCCGAGCCCATGAGATCACCGGATCCGCCACTGCCATCAATTTCTCCGTCTCCGGTCATCGGAGCACCGCTGCCGCTTACATTTCCGGCGGCCCACGCCGGCAAGGTATGAACCTTAGCTTCTGGCCGTTGGATCTAAACATACAGACGAGATTAAATCAATTACCGCGAAGAGGTATCACCCAATAGGCTTTGCCACGTTTCTGCCCAGTCAGCACAACCCAGTCAGTGCCCAGTCAGCAAGCCCCAGCCACTCAGAAAGCGCCACGTGTGCGAGCTATTTTCTGTCTTTTTCCCGAATATTTTTTATTTGGCCACTTTGTAGAAAAGCCCTTGTGACTTGCAACCATCATAAATTTTGATCCATAAGCCCAAATTTAGCAAACTTGGATTTTTTGAAATCCACTGGATCTGTAGAATATTTTAGCACCATTCAAATTCAAAATTGGCAAACTTAAATTGGTTCAATTTCAAATATGCTTGTATGGTGAATTTTGGCATAATTCAAATTCTACAAATCCAAAAATTGCAAATAAAATATATTTGGAAACCTTAGGATGTGTACTTTCATATCCTCTGTTCCAAAATAATTTTTGAACAAGTTAAATTTGAATTTAGAATTAAGTGGTATATTTGAGTATTTTTGACATAGATTTAATTCTATAAATAATTCAATATAGTTCCTTTTGCAAAATTGAGCCTTTTGGTAACCTTGAACCAGAGACATCTTTGCCTAACCATTTTAGACACCCTTGGACCATGACCATGTGCTTTGGACCAAAAACCCAACAAAGTGATTCATCCATTTTATCATGCCTTAGAATTGGTTTCTATCCTTGTTACCTTTGTTGTTATGGCTATTTTGGAGACAATACCAATTCCCTAGTATATGTTAACCATAAAAAAGACCTAGTAGTGAACCTCAAACACTAGTACTATTGTTTTCCATCTACTTCTCCACTCCCCCATTTTTTCTTCAAGAAATCATCAAGTTAGCAAAATAGAAATCAAGAATCAAGCACAAGAACACACTTAATTCTTCAACTCGGTGGCAACATGAAGAGCTACAAGGAAGATCATTGAATAAATTGAAGGAAGTACTTGGACTCCACAAAAAATAGAATAGGAAGTAAAGTGTATGAAGAAATCAAGTTGACAACATCTTCCTATGTCTTTTTATCTTTTCTATTTCTTTCTTTTCAAATTAACTTAGTGGTATTTTTGTGCCATCCCATACCTAAACCAACTAGTGAAGTGAAAACCATGAAGATTTATCAAGTTCAATAGAGGCTTCACAACAAGGAGGAAAACTACAATAGAAGCATGAAGATGATCTTCAAGAAGACAAGCATGTGAAGACTTGGAGCAATTCATACAAGTTGAAGAATAACAAGTTGTTTTTGTCCAACCCTTGACCCAAATGGAAAATCCCAAGACTATCTTATTTTCTGTATTTTCATGAAGTTAGTTGAACCTAGACCTAGTGAAAGTGCATGGTGCCCCCATATGTGGTTTTGGTAATTAATGACAATCCTTATGGTCTAATTTTTGCATTGAGTTATCCTTTTAGATCTTGTCCATAGGAAATAATGGAGTTCATGTGTTGAACTCTATTTGCTTCCTTGATGGCCATTGTTATATTCAAGGATTTATATGAAGAATGGTCATGGTTTGATTTGAGCTTATTGCTAGTGTGTCTTGAAGAAAAGTAATAGGTGATCTTTCATTATTATCTTCAAGACATCATCATTTTAAGTGAGAAGAAAAGATACAAGGTTGATCAAGCAAGTGATCAACACACAAATCTACAATATATACCAAGTGGGATTATGTATCTCATGGTATGGTAAGCAATTGTCAATATAGATTTTTGAACTAACCCATGATATGTGTGTGTGGCATCTCTATGTGTGGTTAGGTATCTTTCCATAGGCACGAACCAAAAGGAATATTTCATATAGCCCATGGTCTATGTTGTTGTCAACTGGTGTTCGTCATCTAGCTTGACATTGAAGCTCAAGTGAAGCTTCTAGAAGAAATCCTATGCTTGATGCTTTCTAACCTTTTGGAGATTGTGGCCTTGTGAAGATTTGCCGACAAGGGTCTCTCCCATAATGGTGTATGGGGGAGCTAGTCTCTCCCATAATGGTGTATGGGAGAGAAACTTGCAAGTCTTCATCAAGCGGAGCTTGTGCTAGCAAGCACGATCAAGAAAGAAGATCCAACTTGAGAGAGTCAATATCGTCATCATCTAGCTCAAATGGAATGCTAAAGGCAAAGGTATAATCTTGATAGGTTTTCTATTTTACCGGTCTCGTGTCTTTGGGAGACCGGGTTATAGGATATATAGTCGTACTATCAAGAGGGGCTCTCAAGTGAGTAACGTGATCGAATTGTCGTGGAGAGCTCAAACCTTTGCATACTTGCATATCATCTTTCTTGGTTATTATTTGGCTTTTATCTCCTTGGGATTTTGGTTCTTGTCGTGATCTTCATGGCAAGCCAAGGTTTATCGAAAACGGTTTTGGTAAGAAAAACTTGTTGTGCTTTCGGTGGTGAAAATATCCGGTTCAGCTTTGAGAATGTTTCCACACCTTTAATGTGTGGTAACTTCTCCATTTCTTTTTTTGGATAGTAATTGTTATTACCTTTCCAACCCATTTGGATTCACCTAATTCGGAGTTCATTCGCAAAAGTTATGTGAGTTTTTGTGTTGGAGGTTTTACCAGGTGTTCCTATTTGAGAGGTCTAAACCTTTACCCATTTTATTTTATCTTCCATTGTTGTACAATGATGTTTCTCTGCATATTATTTTAGTTCTCGTCGTTGCGATTTCAACAAGCCCAAGAACATAAAAAACGGAGTTCGTGTGCAAAAGTTATAGCATTTATCGTATCGGTGTTGAGTCACTCTGTTGCAATCCGGAATTATTCCGGACCATTCCGACTTGGCCGCGAAAACCTCTGTTGCAATCCGGAATCGCTCCGGAATCATTCTGGACCACTCCGGAATCATTCCGGACCATTCCGAAATGGACGGAAAAAGTGGAAAACGGCTCGTTTTTTAGCATCTATTTAAGGGGATTTCTTCCCCAAAGTCCTAAGACTTTCCCAACCCGTTTTTCCTCTCTCTCTCCATCATTGTTGACTTTGGAAAGTTTGCTCCCCTATCAATCCCTCCAATGATTCTTGCATATCTTTTAGGGAGAAGTTAGAGGAGATCTAGATCTACATTTCCACCAATCCATCATCCTTCTTAGTGAGGGAAACCTAGTAGATCTTTATCTTGGAGTTCTCGGTGTTTCTCCATTGTTCTTCCTCTCTTATTCCCCCATAAGCATTTGTTGCTTTGTTGGAATTTGAGAGTGGAGGATTTTAACACTTGTGCTTTTGCCATTTGCATCGGTTGCATCGGTTTGGTCTCTCCACGAGGATTTGTGGAAGTGAAAGTTTGTGATCTTGTTACTCTTGGGTCTTGGACCCTAGACGACTTGCGGTGTTCTTGGGAGCCTCCAATTGAGTTGTGGATGTGTTCCCCAAGATTGTGGTGACACCGAGAACCTCCAATTAAGTTGTGGATGCGTGCCTCTGGTTTGAAGGTTGCCAATAGTGGAAGGTGAACTAGGCCTTTGTGGCGGGGTTCATCGGAGAATAGGGTGAGGCCTTTGTGGCGTTGAGTAGGCCTTTGTGGCGAGCTCACACCCCTCCAACTAGACGTACTCCCCTTGTGGGAGGAACTCGAGAATAAATCATCGTCTCCGTGTGCCTCGGTTATTTCTATACCCGAGATTTTTACTTATGCAATTTACATTGTGATATCCTTCGAGCTTGAAGTTATATATCTTGCTATCACCTTGTTACTTATCTTTCTTAGCATAAGTTGTTGGTGCACCTTGTTGACCCTAGAATATTTAGGTTGTGTGCTTGTTAATTTAAACACATAGTTTATTTCCGCATTTAGCAAGCCTTAACCGGAAAAGTTTTAATCGCCTATTCACCCCCTCCCCTCTAGGCAACATCGTTGTTCGTTCACCTACCTTAACCCAAAATGGAAAGACTAACTTAGATTGCTCAAATGTGTTGATGAAAATGACTAAGTGTTACACATTTTTATGTGCTACTTTAGTTGAAGAAGTGATATGATCACCCTTGGTAAACTCTTGTAACTTCCTCGACAAGTATGGTCATAATAAAGTTAGATTTGTACAAACTCAATCTAGACCATCCTTAGTGAACTCTTGGAAACCCCTTAACAAGTATTGAACCATTAGAGAATTAATCTTTTAAACTCAATCCTTGACCTTATCCTAGCCAACTTGGTTAAACTCCTTTTGCCATGATTGTTTCTTTGTATGTTTCTTCACTTGTATGTTTGTTGGTAGGATGTTTGTTTATTTTGTTATTTTGTTTTCAATGAATAGATTTTACGGAGAGCAACGATCTTTTGTGAAGAGTGTGATTTTTTCACCAACTTCAACAAGGCAAGTAACACACCATCAACTACCCATTATTCTCTATATGTATTAATTGATTATTGAGTAGTATGCATGATAGGAATTTTTACTAAGTTATATATGCTATGCTATTATCCTAGTAGTGTATAGCCACTCCTTTTACCTTGTTATTTTCATAGCCTCAGAACTTATTGGATTTTATGCAAAGTTACAAATTGTTTTACTAGATGTTGAGGAAAAATTCTAAGTATAACATTCAATGATATACCTGGGTGGAATTTGGACGTGATTGGTTTATGTTGAGTGTTTCCTCGGGGCCCTTGTCTAAGGGTTATTCCACTTGAGGTTGTCACTTGTGGATGGCTGATATTTCTCCAACGTATCTATAATTTGTGATGCTCCATGATGATATTATGCCAATTTCTACATGATTTCTCCCTTATTTTTGTCATTTTTATCGATTTTCCGGACTAACCTATGGACAAGATGCCACAGAGCCAGTTCCATGTTTTCTGTTGTTTTTAGTTTCAGAAAAATTGTTCTGGAAATATTCTCAGAATTGGAAAGTTCGAAGCCCGGAAGTCCAATTTCCCCGGAAGCATCCAGAAGACCGAAGAGGAGGCGAAGACGGGCATCAGGAGGCCCACACCATGGGGTGGCGCCCCCTGGCCACGGCGGGGGAGGTGTGGGGCCCCCAGAGCTCCACCGCCTCTACACTTTCGCCTATTTAATCCCCCCGGATGGAAAACCCTAAACACGTGATAAAATATCCCCGAAAAGTTCTGCAACCGCTGTCATCGTCAACCCTAGATCAGGGGGTTCTGGAATTGTCTCCGGCACCCTGCCGGAGAGGAGATCATCACCGGAGGCCTCTTCATCACCATGCCCGCCTCCGGAGTGATGTCTGAGTAGTTCATCCTTGGACTACGGGTCCATAGCAGTAGCTAGATAGTTGTCTTCTTCTCATATGCCTCCATGTTTAGATCTCGTGAGCTGCCTAACATGATCGAGATTGATCTTATGTAATTTTATGTGCTGTGTTTGCTGGGATCCGATGAATATTGAACTTATGCCAAATTGATTATAGTCTTTATTGCATATGTTATTTGTGATCTTGCATGCTTTCCGTTGCTAGTGGTTGCTCTGGCCAAGTAGTTGCTAGTGACTCCAAGAGGGGGTATTTATGCTCGATAGTGGTTTCATGCCTCCTCACCACCTTGCTCGAGTGACAGAAACGTGAAGGGGGAGGATGTGTTGTTGCCATTAGGGAGAAAATAGCGGTGGGAGTGCCCGCGTGCATAATCATTGCTTACATTACACACTTTTTTTTAATACAGTTATATGTTGCTTGCAACTTAATACCTAAGGGGGTTCGGACGATAACCTGAGAGTGGATTATTAGTCATAGATGCAGTTGGATTACGGTCTATGCATATTGTTGTAATTCCCGCACTAAATATCATAGTAGTCATCATGTCATGAATGTGCACTATGGTGCAACCTCTATTTGTCAATTGCCCAGCTGTAATTTGTTCACCTAGCATGCTATGTTTTATGGAGAGACACCACTAGTGAACCTATGAACCCCGGTCCATTTTCCTATACTGTTAAAACCAACCACCAAAATTTCCTGCTTTCTTTACTTATTGCAAGCATACATTATTTTCCACACTATATATCTAATCTTTGTTTTCAGCAAGACCTGTGAGATTGACAACTTCAGTACTTCACAGTACCGTTGGTACAAAGTATTTTGGTTGTGTTGTGTGCAGGTTCCACGTTGTTGCTGACACCGGTGAAGCGCCAGTACCACCATCTGTGGCATCAACCTTCCTAAGGTCCTCTTTCTCCTACTGGATTGATAACATTGGTTCTTAACTAAGGGGAATTTCCTACCGCTGTGCTCATCACACCCTCCTCTTGGGGTATCCCAACACACAACATCAAGGAAATTTCTGGCGTCGTTGCCGGGGAGAAAGAAGTCTTCTGGCAAGGGGAGTCTATCACTCTCAACCTCTTTATTTTGCTTATTGTCTAGTTTTTATTTTTGTTTTGTTTTGCTTCTCTTTATCAAAAACACAATAAATTAGTTTACTTTATAGCATAGAAAGCAACTCAAGTATTTTCAAGGGAAGCATTCACTTGCTATTTTTGCTTTATCATGCTTGCTATCAATGTTTGATGTATTTTAAACTAGATCTTTTACGCAAGGTGGGTTCACGGATGAACAACAAAAACATTATAAGGAACACTGCTTGTCACAAAAAGGGATACACTTATGGGAGAAAATTAATAAATTGCATGACTATGCTAAAAACTTTGCTCTACTTATAATGTTACTTATTGCTTTGATAAATCTTGTTGCTGTAGGAGGAATAAAAACCTACCTTTTCAATGTGAGTATAATGATAATGTTACCATATCTTCTTATGTTAAGGGAAATTATGAATTATATGATGTGGAACAAATTTAAGAAATTATTGCTTGGAAGGGTGCATTCGAAATTGCCTATTTACTTGAAAGTATTGATGATGCACCTTATAAATATGATATTTATGCTATACTTGAATATTTCTTTGATAATTACAAGGATTGTAATTACTACATAATGGAATATCTTAATAAATTCTCTCAACCTAAGGAATTAATGGATGCCTTGCAGGAGCCTATGGAAGAATAAATTGCTGAATCTGGAATATCATTGGATGAAAAAGAGGAGGAGAGTTATGATCAAGAGGAGGAAGAATGGAGATACCCATGCCTACCTCCCAATGATAGTAACTCTTTAACTCGTACATTATTTGATGAAATGGATACTTGCTATACCTGTGACCTTGATACTACTATGAATGAAACTTGTGAGAATGATATTGCTACTGTTATTCATGATAATCCATGCTACTTTGATAGAACCTATGATAATCCTCTATTTATTCCAACTATTGATATGCATGATAATGAGGAAGTTTGTTTAGAAAATTTATATGATAATGCTCTTGATGATGGTCCTATGTTATTTTATGTTATAAATTATAATGCTACTGAAAATAGGATTGCTATAATGTGTCCTATAACTTTTAAGAGTGATCAATCATATTGTTTTTCTATTGCTAAAAGTGGAAAAAAAAGAACTGGTTTTAAATTTTGATCCCACTATTTTTTAGTTTGATATGAATTATGTGCTTTTAGACCATGGCAAACATGCTTTATGTGATAATTATATTGTTGAGTTTGTTCATGATGCTACTGAAAATTATTATGAGAGAGGAAAATATGGTTGTAGGAATTTTCATGTTACTAAAACACATCTCTTTTTGTTGAAAGTTTTGAAGTTGCTCTTGTTCTACCTTCCCATGATTTCTAGTTTGAGCTTGTTTAATTTGTTTCTTTACAAGATTCCTATGCGTAGAAAGTGGGTTAGACTTAAATTTATTTTATACTTTCTTATTGATGCTCTCTTTTGAATAATTCATATTCCTTATGTGAGCATCTAAATACTTTAGTTGCTTTCTATGCCTAGCTGAAAGGCGTTAAAGAAAACCGCTACCGGGAGACAACCCGTTTTATTTCGTTGTTTTCAACATGTTTTCTTTTATGTGCTTTGCACATGGGTGTTGTATAATTCGTTAGAAACCCCGCTGTATCTTTTCTTTTGAGTTTTTGTATAGCCAAGTAAAGGCTCTAGTGGAAAATTGAGGCTATATTTCGGATTTCTGTGTAGGAAACAGATTTATGCTGTCCACTGTTTATTCCGTATAAAATCATAGAAAATTCAAAATGACCTGATTTTTTTTTGTGCTCAATCCTGAGCTATATACACAACTTTTTTTAGTTGACCACGTTTTGATTTGAGCAACAGAAGATTTTCGAAAAAAAATCATCTTTACCTGCTGTCCTGTTTTGACAGATTTCTGCCAATAATTGCATTTGCTTCTTAATCGCTTTATTTTGGTGTTCTTTTGAGAAAAAGAGTTTTAAAAGAAGTTGTGATAGTATATAATGTGTTTTTTAGTGTTAGACATGTGTTGAATCTGAACCATGTTAATTTATTATTTCGATTGCACTAACGTTGCTAATGAAGATTGTGAGAAGTTTGGTGTGAAGGAAGTTTCCAAGGGTCGAGAGAAGAGGATGATATGATGTGATCAAGAAGAGTGAAAATCCTAAGCTTGGTGATGCCCCGTGATACATCCCAGCAAATTCCAAGAAGAGTCAAGCGTCTAAGCTTGGGGATTCCCAAGGCATCCCCTTCTTCATCAACAAATTATCAGGTCACTTCTAGTGAAACTATATTTTTATTCGGTCACATCTTATGTGCTTTACTTGGAGCGTCTTTTATTTTTGTTTTCAGTTTTTTATTTTTTTTCTTTAAGTTTGTTTTTCCTTTTTCAATAAACTTGGTTGGACCCCAACATTGTTTTATTGGAGAGTGACACGCTCTGCTTTTTCATGGGAATACTTTGTATTCTTAATCTTTGTCTGGTTGTTGCATTTATTTAGCTCTTGTTTTGCATGCATCTCTTATTAGATATGTTAGTTTTAGTAGTACTATGTGATTACTCTCATGTTTTCTTGCTGTAGCATTTAGAGAGTTTTTGTTAAAACATATTGTGTATGGTGCTTGTTGGGAGAAAGAAATTGTTGTTTAAAGTAGAATTTATACCGGTGCAAGTAGAAGCTTGTATAGACTGTTGCTATAAATTTTTCATGCCATGATAAATTTTATTTTAGTTCTAAATCCTTGTAATGTTGAGTAGCATGAATAGCCTCAAATAGCTGAGAGTGTTTAATATTTCATTGAAAGATTCTTGAGCTGTTCTTGTCATAAGGAAGCATAAATTATTGGTATTCTCTTTCGAATGTTTTATTTGGTTGACTTGGCGCATGCTCACACCATGTTTATGACTACAAACCAGCCATGAATAGCCTCCATGACCACTTAGTTTTTGAACTATGATACTGCTTATGCTTTAATTAATGATGCTTATGTCACTATGCATGATTATGGCTCTTATGCTCTCTTGATTTGTCGCTCCCAGTATTTTGCTAGCCTCCACATGTACTGAGTATGAGCTCTACTCATGCATCCAACTCCCTTAAACCAAAGTTTTTCCCATTGTGTCCACCATACCTACCAACATGTGGTATTTAACTGCCACTCCAAGTAAATTGCTCATGTGTTACCTTTAAAACCTTCAAAATTACTCCTGCTTTATGTTCATGTTTTTTCTCATGAGGACGTCAATAGAGAATATTTATCTCACTTGTTGATTGGATTTCACAGCCTAGACTAGTGGCTTCATCCGCTTATTCAAATGATAGAAGAGCTGGCAGCGGGGTGCCGAGCCCCAAATTAATACACACAAAATCTCTTCACTATTTTGCCTCTGATTTATCAGTCAAAGCATAATTGTGTAAACAAAAGAGAAAGCGGGATGACCTTCTACCTAGATGCGTCCTTCACATGGGAGCCGCTCTTGTGAATCTAGTTGGCTTGTGACGTACTGTATTTTCTATTTACCATTTGTTGACTTTAACATACATCTCCCAAAATATAGACACTCACTGTCAAACTTTTAATACCTCCGTTTAATAAAATAAAAGCTCTAGCACATGAGTGATCCCTGCTTCCCTCCGTGAAGGGACTTTCTTTTACTTTTATGTTGAGTCTCCATCTTCTAACCTTATGCACAGTTCAGAGAGCATTTTTCCATTCTTAGTTCTATGTGCATTGTCCCATGAACATCAATAATTACTTCATGATGTGATATCATTTGTTCTAGTCTTCCTCATAAGATTTGAAGGTGTCCTGGCATTTATGTTTTGCTCCACTCTTAAGGACTAGCGAAATATCACTTTGCCATGCTTTCTCTATACCTGAAATAGACGTTTATCTTTCTTTGCTTTGTTTCTCATGATCCTTCATTTGAGATACTCTTCACGATGAAAGGTTATTTCTTTGCTTTATTATTAAAGTTCTATTATCATGTTTGTGTTTGAAGTTCTATGATCTCAGCTTGCACATGCCTTTACATTTTTATGATCAAGATTATGTTAGTAGCATGTCACCTTAGAAATTATTGTTTTATCGTTTACCTACTCGAGGACGAGTAGGAACTAAGCTTGGGGATGCTTGATACGTCTCCAACGTATCTATAATTTCTGATGCCCCATGATGATATTATGCCAATTGCTACATGTTTTCTCCCTTCTTTATGTCATTTTTATCGATTTTCTGGACTAACCTATTGATAAGATGCCAAAGAGCCAGCTCCCTGTTTTCTGTTGTTTTCAGTTTCAGAAAAGTTGTTCTGGAAATATTCTCGGAATTGAAAAGTTCGAAGCCCAGAAGTCCTATTTTCCCCGGAAGCATCCAGAAGACCGAAGACGAGACGAAGAGGGGCATCAGGGGGCCCAAACCATGGGGTGGCGCCCCTACCCCCTTGGCCGCGCCAGGGGGCGGTGTGGGGCCCCCAGAGCTCCGCCGCCTATAACCTTTCGCCTATTTAATCCCCCCGGATGGAAAACCCTAAAAAACTGATAAAATATCCCTGAAAAGTTCCGCAGCCGCCGTCATCGTCAACCCTAGACCAGGAGGGTTCTGAGGCTGTCTCCGGCACCCTGCTGGAGAGGAGATCATCACCGGAGGCTTCTTCATCACCATGCCTGCCTCCGTAGTGATGCGTGAGTAGTTCATCCTTGGACTACGGGTCCATAGCAGTAGCTAGATGGTTTTCTTCTCCTCATATGCCTCCATGTTTAGATCTCGTGAGCTGCCTAACATGATCGAGATTGATCTTATGTACTTCTATGTGCTGTGTTTGCTGGGATCCGATGAATATTGAACTTATGCCAAGTTGATATAGTCTTTATTGCATATGTTATTTGTGATCTTGCATGTTTTCCGTTGCTAGTGGTTGCTTCTGCCAAGTAGTTGCTAGTGACTCCAAGAGGGAGTGCCTCCTCACCACCTTGCTCGAGTGACAGAAACGTGAAGGGGGATGATGTGTTGTTGCCATTAGGGAGAAAACAGCGCTGAGAGTGCTCACGTGCATAATCATTGCTTACATCACACACTTTGTTTAATGCAGTTATCTGTTGCTTGCAACTTAATACCTAAGGGGGTTTGGATGATAACCTGAGGGTGGATTATTAGTCATAGATGCAGTTGGATTACGGTCTATGTATATTGTTGTAATGCCCACTCTAAATATCATAGTAGTCATCATGTCATGAATGTGCACTACGGTGCAACCTCTATTTGTCAATTTCCTAGCTGTAATTTGTTCACCCAGCATACTATATTTTATGGAGAGAAATCACTAGTGAACCGATGAACCTTGGTCCATTTTCCTATACTGTTAAAACCAACCACCACAATTTCCTGCTTTCTCTATGACTTGAAGCATACATTATTTTCCACACTATACGTCTAATCTTTGTTTTCAGCAAGACCGGTGAGATTGACAACCTCACTGTACCGTTGGGACAAAGTATTTTGGTTGTGTTGTGTGCAGGTTCCATGTTGTTGCTGACACCGGTGAAGCACCAGTACCACCGTCAGTGGCATCAACCTTCCGAAGGTCCTCTTTCTCCTACTGGATTGGTAACCTTGGTTCTTAACTAAGGGGAATTTCCTACCGATGTGCTCATCACACCCTCATTTTGGGGTATCCCAACACACAACATATATGGCCACCCAGGAACAAACAGATTACTATGTCCTTCTAAGTTTAGTAGCTTCCCGTGCAGCCTGTAGTCATATGGGCTCTGTCTTGATCAACTAAGTTGAATGAACTCACCAGGCTTACAAGAAGATGTAGCAGAATTATAGGTGGAACGGGTAAGCCAAACGGTGGTGGAATTTCTTCTGAAAGATCTCATCTCAATCTTCTCCTTTCCTTAATGCACTCAGGGTGTATATGATGTTTGGGCTGATTTGAGTCTGAAGGTGAAAGTGCACAAACTCTGCAGAGTCAAGAAACTAAGATCTTAGTCGTGTCCCCGGTTATGGACAACTATGAGCAGCTGGACAAGGAATGACGGAAGAATATCATCACCATTTTCAATAAGTAAAATTTTTACTAACTGAACAGTAGTTGTGGTGCTTGGATTTCAGTCCAATGATGCCACCCCTTTCAAAAGAAAAGTTTGTTTTACAAAAGTGATAGGTGAAAACTGGCTTTATGCAAACTTAGCGAAAACTCCACTCAGCCCAATAAGCATGTAGTATTAGTCTTGCCATTTATATAGTGTTACTTGCCAATACATTAAATTGTATTGACTCCTTTGTGGCTGCATATTCCATCCTGCAGATGAT
The DNA here is from genome assembly GCA_028641055.1 of Alopecurus myosuroides. Lineage (NCBI taxonomy): Eukaryota > Viridiplantae > Streptophyta > Magnoliopsida > Poales > Poaceae > Alopecurus > Alopecurus myosuroides. The sequence goes on along the minus strand of CM054058.1, from coordinate 295,616,780 downwards.
TCTGAAGATGAGTGAGGACTTTGTTTAGGATCTCGAGTCTACCGCCAACATGTTTTTCCTGTGGCACATGAAGAAGATGGGCTCAATGGTGTACTTTGTTTTTCGTTTTATTTCTTTGTTTTCTGCTGGACTTCTGAGACTATGCAAGTTGTAATACTATTTTGTAAAGATTGGATCATGTAGAATTTGGTGCATTTGCATGATATTTCATCTTGTACAGTGGTGCTAGCAATTTATCCAGGGACTAGCACAATAACACAGAGGTTCTTACATTATTTAAATGTGGTAGCGCTACAGGGGAATCATGGATGGTTGATGGAGAAGTGGTGGCGATGACGATGGCGATGATCTCCTCCGAATCGCCGTCCCGGCAGGGCGCCAGAACAGGAACTTCTGATCCCCGAATTGAGTTTCGAGGTGGAGGCGCTGCTCTGATGTGTTTCTATGGAATATGATGAACTCCCCTTGGTGTTAGGGTTACGGGGCTTAAGTAGTCGAAAGGGGAGCCCGAGGGGTGCCTGGGGTGGCCACACCACCAGGCGGGGTGCCTAGGGAGGCCCCCCTTTTCCCCACTCTGGCTCTTCTTCTGGATCCGGGGGTCTGCGGGTAAAATAAGGACGTCGGATCTTTTCCGGTCAATTTCCTAAAAGTTGATTTTTCTGCACAAAACGAGACACCAAGGTAATTCTGCTGAAAACAGCGTTAGTCTGTGTTAGTTGTATCCAAAACTCACAAGTTTAGAGGAAAACAATAGCAAAAGTGTTCGGAAAACTAGATATGTTTTGGATCTATCAATGGTTTCATAAGCCTTGCTTCTTTATTTACAACTTGTTAATCTTGTGATCCTAGCCATTTTTATTTGGTTTGAAAACCTGTTCTTGTGTGTGTAAAAGACACTCTTGGCTCTATGCCTATCATTATATTGAGAATATGATGATGCATAATTGTTCATCATGGTATTAGTATTTTTCTCATGTCTTGGTTGGTTGAGCCTCGTCTTAAGTCACATACTTTTAATGGTAACTTCTCTTATTGCTCAACTATGCCTCATTTACTATTATGCTCACTTGCACTTGCTTTGTGTTTTGAACAACCATCGAGGAGTTATGATTTCATTTTTGCGCACTTTTCATTCAAAATGCAATATTTCTAAATCATGCACAAATATTGAGGATCTCGTCTATTTTCTTTAAAAACACTTATTTACTCAAACCATAATATAATTTGTTCATTTGGTTTGTTGGATTTTTTTATTGCTTGCTTCTCTTTATGAGAATATTACATATTTATATACCATCTTATTTGTAATATTTGGATCATCAGTATAGTTTGATTTCCTCCCATTATTCATCATTGGATAAGTGTATTTGATTCCACTCATATTATGAGAAATGCACATCCTATGGAGGAACCCTTACTATATTAGCCATCTAAAATTTCTATGGTCCCATTTTGGAAATGGATGACAATGGGGGAGAAGGTTTAGAGGGTTTAAGGGAATTTGGTTTTATGCTTTGGTTTTTTTTCTTAAGCATTTGACTTTGATGACGAGGCATATCATGGTTGCCAAAATTGGGGAAATTGTCATCAATTACCAAAATGGGGGGAGGGGATTGAAAGGGCATGGTTCCCCGTGTATGGTTTTGGTAATTGATGACAATAACTATGGACTAATGGTTTCATTGAGGTATACTTGTAGAGTTTGTCCATAGGCAATGCTTGATGTCCATGTTTTGGATTCAAGATGATCAAGATATGACCAAGGTTCTATTCAAGTGAATATCCCAAGTTTGGTCATGCGAAAGTTGAGCATATTGCAAGTCTGTCTTGAAGAAGAATATTATGTGAACATTCATCTTTAACTTTAAGACATCATTAATATGAAGATAGAAGAAAAGATACATGGTTGATCAAGGCAAAGTGCTAAGCGATGGTTACTATTGATCAACTCACAAAGCTATAAGATTTACCATGTGGGATCATGGCATGGTGAGTAATTTTTCATATAGCTTTGTGTTCTAACCCATTATATGTGTGTGTGTGGTATATTTATGTTGGGTTAGGTATCTTTCCATGGGCTTGCATCAAAAGCTAGAAGATGTACCATGTGGGATCATGGCATGGTAAGTAATTTTTCATATAGCTTTGTGTTCTAACCCATTATATGTGTGTGTGTGTGTGTGTGGTATATTTATGTTGGGTTAGGTATCTTTCCATGGGCTTGCATCAAAAGGAAGATTTTGTATAGTCCATGGTGGATGATGTCAAGTTGTGGTCGTCATCAAGTTTGAGAAGTGCAAGTCCAAGGGAAGCATATCGAAGAGATCACATGCTTAGAGCTTGACACTCTTTTGGAGATAATGTCCAAGTTAAGATGGACTTAAAAGAGCCTCTCCCATAGTGGTGTATGGGGGAGCAATCTATGTGTCTTTACAGAGCAAAGAGAAATCAAGAAATATGTTCCATCTTGAGGAGGTCAAGATCTTCAACATCTAGATCAAGTGGAATTCTCAAGTCAAAGGTGCAATCTTGATAGGTTTTCTATTTTACCGGTCTCATAGCATTATTTGGGAGACCGGGTTATAGGATAGATAACCGTACTATCAAAAGAGGCTCTCATATTAGCAACTTGATCACATCATTCGGAGAGAGTTCAAACCTTTGCATACTTGAAATCATCTTTCTTGGTTCTTATTTGTGTTTTCTCCATGTTTGTTTTTATAGCTTTTAATGTGCTTCAATACAAGCTCAAGTTCATCAAAAACGGGTTTCGCATGAAAAACTTATTGCGTTTTTTATATTGGAGGTTTTACCGGTTGTTCCTTTTTGGAGAGGTCAAACCTTTCATAATTTGGTTTTGTCCTCCAATGTTTTACTATGATGTTTCTTTTCATAATCTTGTTTTCCTTGTTGTCGCGATTCCAACGAGCCCAAGATCATCGAAAACGGAGTCCTTATGCAAAAGATATCGCGTTTTTAGTGTAGAAGATTTTCTGAAAACCGGGAGGCCGGCCTAGGCCAGGCTGAGGCTCCCTAGGACGAGCGGCTTTGTTAGGTGGCCGGCCTGGCCGGCTTGGGAGTCCGGGGACGCGCAGAATTCCCCCAAAGGGTTGATTTTGGGGGCCTATATAAGGGGTCTTCTTCCCCAGTGGCTCCCCCACCTTTTAAGCAAGTTTATACCCACCATTGTTGACCTCTTGGAGCTTGCTTTTTCTCTATTCATTAGTAGAGAGAAGGGCTTTAGTCCGGAGCAATAGTCTCGGTTGCATTACGAACCGGGACTAGTGCTCCAGTTCCATCACCCTCGATCGGTATAAAAGGCACGGGCGAGCTAGTCCCGATCCGAACAAGACCTCTAGTCCTGGGTCGTAACACGGCTTGGGACTAGAGCTTTTCGCCCCGGTTCTGACAGCGGCGAGGACTTCTAGTCCCGGTCCGTGTTACGTCCCGGGACTAGAGGTCCTCTGTTCCTATATAGCGGTCCCTGCCCCTCCCCTCTCTACTCTGTTTTCCATTTTGAAGTTGGGTGGTGTGTGCTACTTTACTTTTCATTTTGTATGCACTAGAGGTGTTCGGTGAAATTCCCGAGCTAACTAGTTTCTTTGATCTCCTCTGTTTTTCACCACCGAGCTCGATTCTTGGTGTTGCCTCTTCTATTGGAGTGTTCTAAGAGGGTAGTACCTAAACCTAAGTACTAATTTTGGCATCATGATTGCGTTTGATATACTTATACAATAACGCAGACGCCACGACAATTGATGTACTGTTCTGACCGACGCTCTGGCAAGTTCATTAATGGCGTGAATGATTTCCTTTGTGTGGCTGATGAGAACAAGAAGAATGGTTTTGTATTATATCCATGTAGTGTCTGTAAGAATTAGAATGATTACTCTGACTCAAATATCCTTCACATCCACCTGTTTCGGTTTGGTTTCATGCACAACTATAATTATTGGACCAAACACGGTGAGAGAGGGGTTATAATGGAAGAGAATAAAGAAGAAGAGGATGATGACAACTACCCGCCCCCCCCCCCCCCTGAATAGGTGATACTTTCATGGCGAAAGTTGAAGGGGAAGCTGAAGAAGAGGCACATGATGAGCCTGTTGATGATCTTGGTCGGACCATTGCTGATGCACGGAGAGATTGTGATAGTTAAAAGGAGAGGGAGAAGTTGGAACACATGCTACAGGATCACAAAAAGTTGTTGTACCCAACTTGTGAAAATGGTCTGAAAAAGCTGGGTAGCACACTGGAATTGCTGCAATGGAAGGCAGAGTTCGGTTTATCTGATAAGAGTTTTGAAAAGTTGCTGAAAATTATGAAGAATATGTTTTCAAAGGACAACGAATTGCCCGCTAGTACGTACGAAGCAAAGAAGGTTGTCTGTCCTCTAGGTTTAGAGGTTCAGAAGATACACACATGCCCAAATGACTGCATCCTATACCGCGGTCCGGAGTACGAGAATTTGGATACATGCCCGGTATGCACTGCACTGTGTTATAAGATCAGACGAGATGACCCTGGTGTTGTTAAGGGTGATCCTCCTTGGAAGAGGGTTCCTGCCAAGGTTATGTGGTATGATCCTATAATACCACGGTTGAAACGTTTGTTCAGAAACAAAGAGCATGCCAAGTTGTTGCGACGACATAAAGAGGAACGTAAGTCAGACGAGATGTTGGGACGAGAAATATTGACAGAGAGTTCAAAGATTTTGCAGGTGACTCAAGGAATTTAAGGTTTGGTCTAAGTACAGATGGCATGAATCCTTTTGGTGAGCAGAACTCCAGCCATAGCACCTGGCCCGTGACTCTATGCATCTATAACCTTCCTCCTTGGTTTTGCATGAAGTGTAAGTTTCTTATGATGCCAGTGCTCATCCAAGGCCCAAAGAAATCCGGCAACGACATTGATGTGGACCTGAGGCCATTAGTTGATGAACTTTTACAGTTGTGGGCCGAACCTGGTGTGCGTGTCTCAGATGAGCACAAATAGGATCCATTTGACCTACGAGCGTTGTTGTTCCTAACCATCAACGATTGACCTGCTCTTAGTAACCTTACAGGACAGTCAAACAAGGGATATAATGCATGCACACACTGTTTAGATGAGACTGAAAGTATATATTTGACCAAGAAGAATGTGTACATGGGACATCGTAGATTTCTTCCAAAACGGCATCCCGTAAGAAAGAAAAACAAGCATTTTTCAACGGTCAGGCAGATCACCGGCCGAAGCCTACAGAACGTACTGGTGCTGATGTATTAGATATGGTCAAGGATTTGAAAGTAATCTTTGGAAAGAGGGTTGGCGGACAGTATGTTCCGAATGACACTGACGGACACGTACCAATGTGGAAGAAGAAGTCTATATTTTGGGATAATGTTCCTAGTGGAAGAGATTTTCGTTCTCGGTGCTGTATTTCTACACAATATGTTCCCCTTTGAGAGGTTCATGGGAGTCTTAAACAAATATGTTCGTAACCGTGCTAGGCCAGAAGAAAGCATCGCCAAGGGCTATGGAACATAGGAGGTCATTGAGTTTTGTGTTGACTTTGTTCCTGACCTTAAGTCAATTGGTCTTCCTCAATCGCGACACGAGGGTAGACTTAATGGAAAAGACACGCTTGGAAAGAAATCAAAAATATGTATGGACGGGCATTCTTTCACTCAAGCACACTACACAGTTCTACAAAATTCCATCTTGGTGGCTCTGTATATTGAGGAACACAAGAATATTGTACGCTCCCAAAACCCCGGCCAGACTAAGGCCTTTATTTCACGGATTCACATGGAGACTTTCAGAAATTGGTTGCAATCACATCTAATGAATGAAAAGGATGTTGGAGATGAGTTGTACTCCTTGGCCAGGTCACCATCTTCGACTATAATGATCTTCGAAGGGTATGAAATTAATGGGAATACATTTTACACGATAGCCCAAGATAAAAAGAGCACCCACCAAAATAGTGGTGTCCGTTTTGATGCAACAAACAACAATGGGAAAAAGGACACATATTATGGTTACATAGAGGAGATATGGGAACTTGACTATGGACCTTATTTTAAAGTCCCTTTGTTTTGGTGCCAATGGGTCAAGATGACAGGAGGCGGGGTAAAGGTAGACAAGTTGTACGGGATGACAACAGTGGATCTGAACAATCTTGGGTACAGAGAAGAACCATTTTTCCTAGCCAAAGACGTTGCTCGGGTTTTCTATGTGAATTACATGGCTACCATACCGAGAAAAAGAAAAGAAAACAAGTGCATCAAGCGACAAACCAAAATGCCACATAGTTCTTTCAGGGAAAAGAAACATCATGGCGGTGGAGGACAAAACAGACATGTCAGAAGATTATACTCAGTTTGGTGAAATTCCCCCTCCCCCCTTCAATGTAAAGATTGACCCAAGCATCGTGTTCAATGATGAAGATGCTCCATGGTTACGGCCGAGGCGATCATAAGCGGCTAGATGTGTAATAATAAATGTATCAAACCTTTTGTCAAACCTTTATGCCGGAGATAGAACAAAACAATCTGTATCGCTAGCATATAGCCCGGCCCGGCTCCTGAGTGCATATATGTATATCAAATGCACGGTCGGACATATGCTGGCGAATCCGAATGATTTGTATTCGGTCGATGAACTGAATGATGTATGCAGGGAATCCGAGAGGTGGGCTATATATAGGGTCGTATGGCTCACAAAGTGTTGTGCTAGTGTCGATCCAACGGTTCAAAAGTGCTCGAAAGAAACACCCCTGGTCCAACGACTCACAAACGCTCGAATGAAACACACCGTACCCCTGATCCAACGAATCACAAGCGCTTGAAAGAAACACACGATCCATGTGATTCTTCCTGATTGATCCCGACGAAACCCTAACCATTTAGTCTCGGTTGGTAAAACAGGCCGGGACTAAAGGGTTTATTTTCTCACTATATAAGTATGTGTAGCCACCATTGGCATAACACATTTAACTCATATCTGCAACCTCATCACTTTCTCATGGCTTATACCTTACCCACTCTAACCTACCCGCAGGCGGAGGCTCTTTCCGCCTCGAACTACCCCTGCCCGCTCGGCTACATCGTCCCCTCCGGTTGGAGGTTGAGCACTGGAGAAGTGTCGGTCCCTCCTGTACCTCAAGGTGTGGCGCGTCGGGCGGCCATCACGAACCACTACTACCACGAGCTTACGCCGGAGCAGCGGAGGGATCCCCGCTGGAATCCTGACTACCGCCCTACTTGGGACGCCTTTTTCGTCAATCGGCGTGTGACGCCCCGAGATCGGGCACTATGCAGATTTCAGCATTTCCGCCAAAATCCACACAATAACCGATTTCAGGTTGCCACTTGTGATAACATTACAACAGTTCACGAATAATCCGCAACAACAACAGAAAATATATATACAAGATGACTCAAACGAGTCAAGGATACAACTGATACAATACAAAGATCCAAATAACAGCGGAAGAAACAACATAGTGTCCGACTACGGACAAGATACAAATTGGACTAAGAGTCCTGAAGATAACCGATGGCGTCCAATCCCTGCCCAGGCCAAGCCGGAGGGATTCCCAAGCTAACGTCGTCAGACTTCAAACCTGTTGACTGCAATTTGGAATATGCAGCCACGAAATGGATTCGTGGGTCAGTACGGTTAAGTACTGGCAAGTGGATAAACCATACTCACAAGATACCAGCGTAACCAATCATCACAAGATACAAATACTTTGGGTACAACGGAAAGGAAGGGATTGTTGCAAAGAAGCGGCAGCGGGCTGCACTAACTAACTACAGAGACGCGCTACAACATCCGGCTAAAAGAAAGGGATAAGATAGCGAATCAGAACCAACTACAACTACTCACCAAACAATACCCATCCAGTGTTACCCCCTACTAAGGAAGCAGCCCAAGGAAACTCACACGGTTGATTAAGGTGACATTCATTCTTATGGTGGAGGTAATCTATATTACTAGTCAAGTTATAATCGTTAGGTGTAAGTTGTCTGAGTACTTGTTAGCCAGCACTTTCACCAAGTCATCCATAACCGCGAACAACACGGCTTCTCGAGAAGATTTAACCCTGCAGGGATGCACCAGTTTGGCCGAACACGTAAGAATGACCCGCCAGATGGAAATGCACTTCCACCAAGCGAGGCACTCAACACAACCCAAATGTCACATCCCAATTTTGGAATACCTGATAACACAGTTGTTTTGCTAATTGCTTGACAAATAAACTTTGGTTATGTTTGTTTGAGTGCAACTAAACAAACAAATTATATAAACTTACATGGCTAAGAAATTGAAAACAAAATATTCAACATATTGTTCCAATAACCTTGGCAATATTTTCTAAAGTAAATATTGATCAAAGAGTTTTCCAAACCTATCTTATGAATCCCATACTTGTTGAATATTATTCCAAGGCCTAAATTAAGAAAGAGGAAACACTTAATAAATTTCCCTAAAAGATTATCAGAAAAAGAGGCATTCTTAGATGCTTCACCAAAATCTTATCAAATGTTTTTCCAACCTTGCAAGCTTAAAAACAAAGGTATTAGAGAGCATTGACTTGCTATCTCTAGTCCCATAAATATTTTGGCAAAGCTTTGTTAAAGAAAAGCCAAGTGCCTTATTAAATTGAATTTCCAATATTTCCAGAAACAGAAAACTAAAACAAGTTACTATTGGAAACTTTCTTCAAATGATTTGAAATTCATACCATTGCTTCCTTATATCAAATAAGGAACACACACAAGAGGAGACCAAAATTTGAAATCCATTAAAGCCCTGAAAACATGATTTTTCTCCACAGCAACAATTGGAATTTTGAACAAGTTTGTTCTACAAAATTTTTCCAAATGCCATGAAATAAATACCACATGCTCTATATCATAAGTAACGATTAAAACCAAAAGGGAACAAGTTTTTGAATAATTTAAGTTGCCAAAAAACCCTGTTTTCTTGACAGCACCTTTTTGAAATTTGAACAAGTTTGTTCTATGAAGTAACTCAAAATGATTTGAATTTTCTACCACATAAGTAACACATCAAATAAGGAATGTGTGCCAAAAATTATCATTTTTGGAAGCTCCTAAGTAGATTAATAAATTCAATGTCCATTTATGTAAGAATTCAAATTTGAACAAGTTTGAATTATCAAGTTTCTCCAATTGAGCCAATTTTCACATATGTTGTGCATCTCAACTAATTAGAATTTTGGGCAAAAGGAATTTAAATTGTGACTTTGGTTTCTTGGTGAAAACATCCTTTTTCAGAGAACATAGGGACCAATTTGTAAAATTGCAGGGACCTAAAAGTAAGATGAGTCATCTTCTACCTCTAGCCTTGCTGTAGATACAGAAGACCTACCCATTGCTTCGATTGGAAGGCATCAAGGTGGATAAAGAGGCCCCCCATGTGCTCTTGTCCCCCTCAAGCCCTCTCTCTCCCCCCCCCCACTCGAGCTCTCATCCTCTCTCTCTCTCTGTACAAGAATCCCAAACCGAAACCCTAGTTTAGCTCGCCATCGATTCGACCAAATGTGAGCACGCCGCCGGCAGCCGTGTAGGCCATTAGCTCCGACTCGTCGTGGTGATACTCCGTGCGAATGGAATCGAGGTGGAACGCCGCGTGGTGCCCGCGCGGTCCGTTTTCCTCTTTCGGGCCGGCGCACTCCGGCGAGCCATCCCCGCCGCCACGGACCTCCTCCTCCCTCTCCGAGCCATCCTGCGCGTCTAGGGTAAGAAGGCGGACCCCCGCCGTGCATTTTCCCCCTCCCTAACCCCCTAAATCGCCGCCGTCCCGTGCGTGCTTTCCGGCCACCGCGGGCGCGCCGTCGCCGCCGCTTTCCGGCCGCTCCCGGGAAGCGAAACATCACTCACTCGGTTCCCCTCGTCGTAAGAAACTCATGGGTGTTTTTAATTTGCATTTTGGCGCACGGATTCGCCGTGTACGGCCTCGCCGGAGCTCTCCCGCCGGCGGGTGACGTCGCGTGGGCGTCACGCTGACGCCAGCGCAGCTGACCGCGCGCTGAGCAGGTCAAACCTGCAAGTGGGGCCGCGCACCTGCCGCGTGGCTGCCGCGTGGCCACTGGCCCGCTAGTCAGCGGCAGGGGCTAGCTTACCTCGCGGTGATATTTGACCTGGCCGGCCCATTTAGCAGATCTGGCCCGTGACAAGTTTGTTTTTCCATTTAAATTTTTACAGAAACTTACCTGTTTGCTTTGGGCTCTAAAAACCTACCTAAAGATGAATTTGAACAAACTAAAATTCACAGTTGTACATCAACTAAATCTAAACCATATCCATTTTGTAGATCTACATTTGGATGGACATTTTTTAAATGAAAAATCATTTGGCAACAGGTACCAGAAACACCAAAATGAGCACCGTTTTAATTTCACAACTCAGAATGAAGTGAGGCCAATTGCATTGGAAAGCCCTTGAAATTTCCTAACAGGATCAATTAACCTTGCTTCCAAATTCCTTGTATTTTTGAAATGGCATGCAATTTGGTAAAACACCAGAGAGCACTTTGGTGATTTTTATAAATTTATTAAAAATGAATTTTGATGCAAACTCAATTGGATGGTCTTGTATATTTTGAGGGCGATCCAAACCTAGCTGGGTTTAATTTGTAGAGCATCATAGAAAATTTGGTGGACAGATCTTTAAATTGCTTATTTCTGCCATTTTGGCATTTTAGGTATTTAAATTGTGTGAATATATTTTTGTGTTGCAATATTGTTTTCTAGCATGTACAAGTTGTATGAACTTGTTTTCTAAGTGTTACTTAGCTATTTTAGCATGTTAGATTGGGTGGACTTGAGTTGAGAAGAAATATGATTTATGGTTATAGCATATGTTTTATCTCTAGTTCTTACTTGCATAGAATTTTTGATTGATTAATTTGTGTGCAAGCAATTGGATTGTTGTGTTGAGATATTAGATACAGCACCATGTTGATACTTATATTTTGTTAGTATCACCTCTGCTAGCTTGCATTTGATTTGGTAGAAAAGCATGAGTAGCTTTGTCATGACTATGAGAATGTTATGGAAAAATTCTCTCATGTGTAGAATTTTTGACATAAACATTTGTGGTTGTGTGGCCACAAATTTTTGTGTTGTATTCATAGGACCAGTAGCATTTTGGTTATGTTTTTATGAGTACTTGACCCCTAAAGTTTTCACTTGTGTGAAAACAATAGCATGAGTAGCATTACCTTGCTTATGTTAACATCCTATTATTTTCTACTAGTATGGTTATTGCACTAGATGCTAGTTTAGTTTTTTGTTAATTTTTAGCAAGTGTGACCAGAGGCTTTGTGACCTCTTAATGCGTTGTTATGCTAGTGGAACACCCACTGGTGTCATTGCATTTTTGGTGGAAACATTATTTCCCCCACACTAGATGTATTTCTTTTATATAGTTCTCTAACTAATGAGTGCCTAGTATTTTTGCTTTGGGAATTTTTAGTGCTAAATGAAAATGTGTATGCTTCTGTTTGTAAGTGTTTATAATCATGTGTGGCTTGCTAGGAAAAATCCATCTTTGGAGTGTTGATTGATTCCTCTAAGTACTGCCCTTTTTATTACCACTAGTATGTAGGAGTTGCCCTGCAAATTGATGCCTTGTTTTATCAAATGGGATATTTTTGTTATAGAAAGTATAGATTTTTTCACTAATGTTTTTATGACATGGACCCTCTGGTTGTATTTCAATTACTTGATTGAAATGCATCCATTGATTCTTCATGTTTGAGTAGTACTAGTTTCCCAAGCATTTTTTTATTGAATTATTTTTCCTGCCAACTTGTGTTTGGTAGAAATTTGTGTATCCTTGCATGAGGACATGTTTTCATTACCATTATGATAACATGGTTCCTTGTGTGCATTTTAGTACTTTACTTATTATGCTTGCTTGCATAGCAAACTTTTAGTAGAAACATGTCTATATGAATTCCTCCTTGTTAGTCATTGTTTCTATTGTTCTCACTATGAGAAATTGTGTGTTTTGTGATGAGTCTATTACCTTGTTACACTTGTGTAGGCTCACTGATTTGTAAAAGTAACTTTTGCAAATCATGTGTCTTATTTATTCTTGAGGTGAATTTAGGCTCAGTAGCATAGCTACCTTTTTCTTGTTGTGGTTTGGTTGATAGAACCATTGCCATGATTATTATTGTGCATGTTTTATATACTCCTAGTAGTCTCACCCTTGTGAAAATAAGTTTATTTTGGGTTTATTAATATATTGGTATGAGAGTGGCACACCCACTGAATCCATGATATTGAGGTTGTGAGATATGTTCCTCCAACCTTAAGTTGTCTTATTAAATGGCATTTCTGCCAAGTGTGTTTGTTTGATTGTTTGCTCCATTAATAATTGTGTGATTGGTTATTATTAGTTTCCTTGCTGTAGGTATTGTTGTGTATTGTTGCTTGCCTTGATTGGTTCTGAATGTGTGTCCTTTATTCCTTTTACGACGTTAGAAAACGAAGAGGAAGGAAGTGTCGTGAAGCTCTATTTCAAGTTCCAGTCACTCCAAAACCAGGGACACAAGGAGATACCAGGCAAGCCATCCTGATGCTTGCTGATACAATACTTATCATTATCTATCATGCATGTTTTACCTCTGAAGTTTTACAAAAACTTGATTATCAAAACTATTTTTGATGTGGAATTTACTACTATACTATATTATAGGTTACTATCATGCCAGTAGTTAAACTTGGTAATACCAAGCCCTTAGCCACTAAATGGTATATACATACCATCCACCAAATTAAAACTTGGGTTCTTAAATGAACTAAATAAAATGTGCTTTTGTAAACAAATAACTTATGGAAGAAAAACCCCGGAGGAAGGGTGAGACCCTGTCTACCGGAAGGATGTCATGATGGAAAATTTTGAGAAATGTTTACAAAAGACACATAACCTAGTCTTCGCTGGACAACCATTATCGTACTGCCACTTTACCTCAATATGGGTAGGGGCTTGATTAAAAACTTGTTATGGTTAGTATGTGTGCTATCTCAAGTGCTATAGGGGATTGGATCCTCTGAACCGAAATGTCGCTAGGAGTGGAGAATACGGGACATCTAAAGTGTGGGATTAATTTTCCCTCCGGATGCAGCAGTTGGGACTCCTGTTTGGGCGGTGTGGGACACGGCTTGCCAGGGAGGGTAACCCCAATTGAAGAGATAGTCATGTACTAGCTTGCACATAGTGGATAGTCAAGATCAGTTATCTGATGTTCTCATAGGTTGGGAACAGTCCATGGTTGTTTCATGGCGGATTCTGGATCTAGTGGAAATGTGTACACCTCTGTAGAGTAAAACTATTTCGAGATAGCCGCGTCCTCGGATATGGACGGTTGAATGGCCATGTAGCTAGCATTGTGTCAATGTTTTCAAAAAGGAAGTTTTTGAAAAGGAATTTTGGAAAGGAAGTGTTGAACTTGTGAAGTTCGGAAAGGAATGGAAACTTATACCGTGGAGGTATCGTCGATGATGAAAAGCCAGATGTTGTTATACAAAACAAAATGTTTTGCAAAGAAAACCTTTTCTACTCTAAGCAAGAATTCTGGAAACTGATTCCAAGAAGTTTTGCAAAGAGAAAATATTCTTTAACAAAGCTTTACAAAACCTCTTGTACATGTGATATCTACAAGAGAAATAAAACTATATTATTTTATTTTCTTCTGAAGTATCTTCTTCAACGAAGATACAGATTAACCTGACTGCAACTGTGGTGTCATCATATATGAACACCATTGGTAGTGAACCCTATTTATAGCCTACCTATTCCACCATATAAGCATATTTGCATGTTTGGTAAGTGACATGATGGATGTCTTGCTGAGTACATTCAAATGTACTCATTATGGTTTCGCCCCTGGTATCTACTTGCCAGACTTTGAGAAGGAGCCTCCGAAGGAGATCTATGAAGAGAAGTACGGAGCTGACGGCTTTGCGAACTAGGATCGTCTCCGGGTCAGCATCCTGTAGGTTAAGGCGTGACTTGGGCTCATCTACGTTGTGTTTTAATTGTCTTCCGCTGTGTTTGTTAAGTTGCCTGCCCTATGTGGCAGTTGTGTTCAACTTGATCATGTGATCATTTGTGTAATACCTTTATGTATTCGTGTAATGGATGATGTATTTCTGTGTGCCAACTTTGTATGTTGTTCACGACTGATCTTTCTGGGATCGTGAATGTATGCATACAGAGGGTTTCAGACTACCGGTCTGGGGTCCTTACAGAGTTGGTATCAGAGCCATCCTGAGCTTAGGAGACCTTAGTTAGCATGGACGTCAGATAGGAAAGAAAAGTATTTTTGAGTAAAAACCTATTTACTATCTACATTATTTTTATCTAAGGAATTTTAGTATATTTTTCCTCCTTATTATCTTTTCCAAAGATTCTAAATGCATATCAAGGGCGTCCTTGAACAGTGGTTCGAAGGGCGGGCCTTACAGAGTTGGTATCTCTCTCGGTTAAGAGTTTATTTCTTACTTGTTTGCAACTGCTCCGCTCTGTTTTTGAAACATCTCTCGTCTTTGAAGTTTTCTGTCCAGAAAATAGTTGGGGTTTCAAAAACAGATTTTTGCATAGTCTTACTTCTTTCAGTTAAAGGTTTTATCAAAACTTTACTTCTATTATCTTGTTTCCATCCAAAAAAATTTATACTTGTCGATGTCCCGAGAGACCAAAATAATTGCCTAGCTCTACAGTGATGATGGTCAGAAGTAGATATAGTTCTTCAGCCACTTCTAGGATTTTGGATTAGTCTAGTTTGGAGTAATTTAGCGATGACCCCATGAGTCGCCTCCCCTGACGTAGCTCCAATGGAGCCTTTCTTGTGTGTTATGGCTTGCTTATGTGTGTCCGTAGGACTTTGTGCTATTGTGTGGTGTAGAATTTTGGTTCATCTAGGCTTCTATATGTTTGTGGGGTGCTCAAAATTTGCAGATTTGTGCTTGCCCCGCTCTTGTTTTTGAATCGCCTCCTGTTAAATTTTTGCAAGCAAAAATGTTTGTAAAGCATTCAAAAACAAGAATTTGTTGCTTAGACTTATACTTGTTTTCGCTTCATAATGCGACCCGTCGTGAACCACCACCATCTCCCCCACAATTAATGAAAGCACCGTTGGGCCTAAATAGAGGACCATCAAGCCACACGAGCTGATATCATTGGTACCAGTGATGCACTCCAACAGATAAAGCTCCAGCAACGACAACCTTTAAAGAAGAAAAGGCGTGAATGCACCAACTACTACTGACCAAAACCTCTATGTTTGTCTGTTTGCAAAAGACTCTTTTTACCCTGTTGGCTAAATGTCGCACTTTTTTTATGTTCCCTTTTAAAAGACCAAACAAGACAAATCCCCTTTTTAAAGTTATATACCTCCCTCCTCTGGAGAAAGGTGCAAAAGAAGTCTTCACATGCCATGATGCGCAACCCCCTCAAAAGTCAATCAAAAGAGCACAATTCAATATTCGACGTACGATGACGCTAGTCGTATCTTGTCGGACAAACAATATTTAATAGAAAGCTATCAAGACTAACATGCTTTGTCTAATTTTAGGTTGATACCTAACCAAAGCATGCAAACTTCTGACAATTTTTTCTAAACCAAGGAATTAAATGACTTATGACACCTTTTAATCTAGTTGGTAAAAAGGAGAAGTCACGAGAAAATAAGATGATGACCTATTCGTTTACTAGTCAATAGGATATCGGGTGTATCTACTTTGGAAACCAAATCTTAGTAGACGTTGTAGATACTATGAAATTCGGGGTTTAGAAAATTAAGTAAACGATGGAGCGGTTATGATAGATCTAGAAAACAACAGTTTTCCTGTTTTTGTTTCTTTGTGTGCTCTTGATTGAAATGAATTTGTGTTTTATTCAATATTGCTTCCTAACTTATATGGAGTTGTTAGGACTTGTTAATATGTTGTTTTCTTACAATAAATCTACCCTAGGAAGTGTGTGCATGATTGGAGACTCGAATAAAAATGAAATAGCATTTGTTACCTTCTAGTTTATTATTTGAAAGTATTGTGAGAACTAGATCTGTGTGTACTTTCTTAGTAGATTTTTGTGCTATGTTTTCTTTGAGTCCAGTACCATTTAGGTACTGGTATTTTGATGCTTGTACCTATGTTAGCTTGCATGTCTCTTAATAAGTAAAGCATATGTAAGCATTGCTATCAATATGCACCAGTATTGCTTCACTAGATTAAATAGCCTTATATTTTTATCTTGTATGCAAAGTTTTTCATGAGTAACCAGAGGCTTAGTACCTAATTTACTTGGTATTAGTAGGCCATAGCCCACTGGTCCCATTGCATTTTGGCTTGAGGATGAAAATCCCCAACCATACACAGGTGTGAAAATAGCATGTTTCACTATGTGATTGATTTCTATTTTCCACCATGGAAAATATAATTGTTTCTTTTCACTTATGCAAGTGAGAAGTTTATTTCTTATTAGCAAATACTAATATGTTTAGGTGTGATCCTTTTTTTAGCATAATATTACTTAGGGGTATCATGTTAAGAAATGTTTCACTATCGTGTGCTAAAATTAAATTGTTCGCAAATAAAATCAATTCCTCTTGATTGGTAGATTGTTTGTGAATAATCTAAAATTGAGTGTATGGATTTTTGAAAAGGTTTAGATAACTTTTCATTAATTGCATAGCTACTGGTTGTGTGAGTTATACCTTGCTTGTTTTCTAGTAATTGTTTAAGAAAAACATAAATTGCTAGAACTAATTTATACATGTTTAATAGTTGTATCATGGGATTGTTTTGATGTTTGTGCTTACTAACATGAGTAAGTTTTGTGTACTGTTATTAGGTACACTTATATTCATGA
Organism: Alopecurus myosuroides; assembly: GCA_028641055.1. Taxonomy (NCBI): domain Eukaryota; kingdom Viridiplantae; phylum Streptophyta; class Magnoliopsida; order Poales; family Poaceae; genus Alopecurus; species Alopecurus myosuroides. Next base: position 295,599,879 of record CM054058.1, on the reverse strand, counting down.
CTTTCTTGTTTAAGTTTAAACATCATGATAGCATTGTTTGCTTCTCTAGAGTGAAACTAGTTTCGCCACTAGAAAATGGTGATTTTTGCTCTAGTATTACCCTCTTTTTATTTTATGAGTATATGTGTTGATATAGCATGTTTAGGAAGTTATTACTTCTGTTATCTTGCCATGAATTATTTAGTTTCATGTTCTATGGTTATAGGATATGATTATCTCTTATAGCATGCTGGTGTAGATTTTTCATACTAGTATGTTATTTGTGCAGTCCTGTTTTTTTTTATGCCTGTGTAATAGGAGTTTTATCTCGTGTGAATATGGTGTTTTAGGGTACCTTTATGATTGGATTCATTGGTTTTTAGCTACTGGTTGTTTGCTAATTGTTCATGATTGATGGATTCCAAAACCTCTAATAAACAATAACCTAGTGAATAAAAAGTCTATTCATCTGCGGTATTGTTTGTTTGCTTACTGGATTTTGTTTAAATGTTTTACCTTAGCATGAGTTTATACTTGTGTTATGTTTTTTTTCTTAAGAGTATCTTATGAAACTAAAACATCCAACTAAAATCATGAACCTGTTAAGTGAAAATTGCTTGTGTGAAGCTAATATCCACTGCCATGGGTATTATTATGTCTGTTTATTTTACCTTAGCAACCTAACCCTTGCACCCACAAGCTATATTTTTAGCTTCTTATATACCTTGTTATGAGAGTGGTACACCACTCCATATGTGTTATGTAAGATGTGGGATATAGCTAGGAACTCATGTAAAAATTGACGGTACGTTTCCAGGTAGTTCTGCACTAACCTTAATTTTGTTGGTTTTTAAATCGTCCAAAACCCAAGGTGAGGAGACCCTGGTCAAGTCTCGTCAAACTAGGAAACAAAAGTTTTGGACCTAAAACAGTCCTGGTGTACTTTTAAAAAAAAGAATTTGCTAATTTAGGGGAGTACCCCGCCTCCCAAGAAAAGTCAAAGGGGGGAAGCACCTACACTCCAACACTAACATTGTGTTTGTTGGCCCTCCCTTAGTCCTCGCTTGCGAATCTCGGGGACGAGATTCTTTTTAAGGGGGGAAGACCTGTCACATCCCAATTTTGGAATACCTGATAACACAGTTGTTTTGCTAATTGCTTGACAAATAAACTTTGGTTATGTTTGTTTGAGTGCAACTAAACAAACAAATTATATAAACTTACATGGCTAAGAAATTGAAAACAAAATATTCAACATATTGTTCCAATGACCTTGGCAATATTTTCTAAAGTAAATATTGATCAAAGAGTTTTCCAAACCTATCTTATGAATCCCATACTTGTTGAATATTATTCCAAGGCCTAAATTAAGAAAGAGGAAACACTTAATAAATTTCCCTAAAAGATTATCAGAAAAAGAGGCATTCTTAGATGCTTCACCAAAATCTTATCAAATGTTTTTCCAACCTTGCAAGCTTAAAAACAAAGGTATTGGAGATCATTTACTTGCTATCTCTAGTCCCATAAATATTTTGGCAAAGCTTTGTTAAAGAAAAGCCAAGTGCCTTATTAAATTGAATTTCCAATATTTCCAGAAACAGAAAACTAAAACAAGTTACTATTGGAAACTTTCTTCAAATGATTTTAAATTCATACCATTGCTTCCTTATATCAAATAAGGAACACACACAAGAGGAGACCAAAATTTGAAATCCATTAAAGCCCTGAAAACATGATTTTTCTCCACAGCAACAATTGGAATTTTGAACAAGTTTGTTCTACAAACTTTTTCCAAATGCCATGAATAAATACCACATGCTCTATATCATAAATAAGGATGAAAACCAAAAGGGAACAAGTTTTTGAATAATTTAAGTTGCCAAAAAACCCTGTTTTCTTGACAGCACCTTTTTGCAATTTAAACAAGTTTGTTCTATGAAGTAACTCAAAATGACTTGAATTTTCTACCACATAAGGAACACATCAAATAAGGAATGTGTGCCAAAAATTATCATTTTTGGCAGCTCCTAAGTAGGTTAATAAATTCAATGTCCATTTATGTAAGAATTCAAATTTGAACAACTTTGAATTATCAAGTTTCTCCAATTGAGCCAATTTTCACATATGTTGTGAATCTCAACTAATTAGAATTTTGGGCAAAAGGAATTTAAATTTTGACTTTGGTTTCTTGGTGAAAACATCCTTTTTCAGAGAACACAGGGACCTATTTGTAAATTGCAGGGACCTAAAAGTAAGATGAGTCATCTTCTACCTCTAGCCTTGCTGTAGATACAGAAGACCTACCCATTGCTTTGATTGGAAGGCATCAAGGTGGATAAAGAGGCCACCCATGTGCTCTTGTCCCCCTCAAGCCCTCTCCCCCCCCCCCCACTCGAGCTCTCATCCTCTCTCTCTGTACAAGAATCCCAAACCGAAACCCTAGTTTAGCTCGCCATCGATTCGACCAAATGTGAGCACGCCGCCGGCAGACGTGTAGGCCATTAGCTCCGCCTCGTCGTGGTGATACTCCGTGCGAATGGAATCGAGGTGGAACGCCGCGTGGTGCCCGCGCGGTCCGTTTTCCTCTTTCGGGCCGGCGCACTCCGGCGAGCCATCCCCGCCGCCACGGACCTCCTCCTCCCTCTCCGAGCCATCCTGCACGTCTAGGGTAAGAAGGCGGACTCCCGCCGTGCATTTTCCCCCTCCCTAACCCCCTAAATCGCCGCCGTCCCGTGCGTGCTTTCCGGCCACCGCGGGCGCGCCGTCGCCGCCGCTTTCCGGCCGCTCTCGGGAAGCGAAACATCACTCACTCGGTTCCCCTCGTCGTAAGAAACTCATGGGTGTTTTTAATTTGCATTTTGGCGCATGGATTCACCGTGTACGGCCTCGCCGGAGCTCTCCCGCCGGCGGGTGACGTCGCGTGGGCGTCACGCTGACGCCAGCGCAGCTGACCGCGCGCTGAGCAGGTCAAACCTGCCAGTGGGGCCGCGCACCTGCCGCGTGGCTGCCGCGTGGCCACTGGCCCGCTAGTCAGCGGCAGGGGCTAGCTTACCTCGCGGTGAGATTTGACCTGGCCGGCCCATTTAGCAGATCTGGCCCGTGACAAGTTTGTTTTTCCATTTAAATTTTTACAGAAACTTACCTGTTTGCTTTGGGCTCTAAAAACCTACCTAATGGATGAATTTTACCAAACTAAAATACGCAGTTGTACATAAACTAAATCTAAACCATATCCATTTTGTAGATCTACATTTGGATGGACATTTTTGAAATGAAAAATCATTTGGCAACAGGTACCAGAAACACCCAAATGAGCACCATTTTAATTGTGCAACTCAGAATGAAGTGAGGCCAATTGCATTGGAAAGCCCTTGAAATTTCCTAACAGGAGCAATTAACCTTGCTTCCAAATTCATTGTATTTTTGAAATGGAGTGCAATTTGGGAAAACACCAGAGAGCACTTTGGTGATTTTTATAAAATTATTAAAAATGAATTTTGATGCAAACTCAATTGGATGGTCTTGTATATGTTTAGGGCTATCCAAACCTATCTGGGTTTAATTTTTAGAGCGTCACAGAAAATTTGGTGGACAGATCTTTAAATTGCTTATTTCTGCCATTTTGGCATTTTAGGTATTTAAATTGTGTGAATATATTTTTGTGTTGCAATATTGTTTTCTAGCATGTACAAGTTGTATGAACTTGTTTTCTAAGTGTTACTTAGCTATTTTAGCATGTTAGATTGGGTGGACTTGAGTTGAGAAGAAATATGATTTATGGTTATAGCATATGTTTTATCTCTAGTTCTTACTTGCATAGAATTTTTGATTGATTAATTTGTGTGCAAGAAATTGGATTGTTGTGTTGAGATATTAGATACAGCACCATGTTGATACTTATATTTTGTTAGTATCACCTCTGCCAGCTTGCATTTGATTTGGTAGAAAATCATGAGTAGCTTTGTCATGACTATGAGAATGTTATGGAAAAATTCTCTCATGTGTAGAATTTTTGACATAAACATTTGTGGTTGTGTGGCCACAAATTTTTGTGTTGTATTCATAGGACCAGTAGCATTTTGGTTATGTTTTTATGATTACTTGACCCCTAAAGTTTTCACTTGTGTGAAAACAATAGCATGAGTAGCATTACCTTGCTTATGTTAACATCCTATTATTTTCTACTAGTATGGTTATTGCACTAGATGCTAGTTTAGTTTTTTGTTAATTTTTAGCAAGTGTGACCAGAGGCTTTGTGACCTCTTAATGCTTTGTTATGCTAGTGGAACACCCACTGGTGTCATTGCATTTTTGGTGGAAACATTATTTCCCCCACACTAGATGTATTTCTTTTATATAGTTCTCTAACTAATGAGTGCCTAGTATTTTTGCTTTGGGAATTTTTAGGGCTAAATGAAAATGTGTATGCTTCTGTTTGTAAGTGTTTATAATCATGTGTGGCTTGCTAGGAAAAATCCATCTTTGGAGTGTTGATTGATTCCTCTAAGTACTGCCCTTTTTATTACCACTAGTATGTAGGAGTTGCCCTGCAAATTGATGCCTTGTTTTATCAAATGGGATATTTTTGTTATAGAAAGTATAGATGTTTGTCACTACTGTTTTTATGACATGGACCCTCTGGTTGTATTTCAATTACTTGATTGAAATGCATCCATTGATTCTTCATGTTTGAGTAGTACTAGTTTCCCAAGCATTTTTGTATTGAATTATTTTTCCTGCCAACTTGTGTTTGGTAGAAATTTGTGTATCCTTGCATGAGGACATGTTTTCATTCCCATTATGATAACATGGTTCCTTGTGTGCATTTTAGTACTTTACTTATTATGCTTGCTTGCATAGCAAACTTTTAGTAGAAACATGTCTATAGGAATTCCTCCTTGTTAGTCATTGTTTCTATTGTTCTCACTATGAGAAATTGTGTGTTTTGTGATGAGTCTATTACCTTGTTACACTTGTGTAGGCTCACTGATTTGTAAAAGTAACTTTTGCAAATCATGTGTCTTATTTATTCTTGAGGTGAATTTAGGCTCAGTAGCATAGCTACCTTTTTCTTGTTGTGGTTTGGTTGATAGAACCATTGCCATGATTATTATTGTGCATGTTTTATATACTCCTAGTAGTCTCACCCTTGTGAAAATAAGTTTATTTTGGGTTTATTAATATCTTGGTATGAGAGTGGCACACCCACTGAATCCATGATATTGAGGTTGTGAGATATGTTCCTCCAACCTTAAGTTGTCTTATTAAATGGCATTTCTGCCAAGTGTGTTTGTTTGATTGTTTGCTCCATTAATAATTGTGTGATTGGTTATTATTAGTTTCCTTGCTGTAGGTATTGTTGTGTATTGTTGCTTGCCTTGATTGGTTCTGAATGTGTGTCCTTTATTCCTTTTACGACGTTAGAAAACGAAGAGGAAGGAAGTGTCGTGAAGCTCTATTTCAAGTTCCAGTCACTCCAAAACCAGGGACACAAGGAGATACCAGGCAAGCCATCCTGATGCTTGCTGATACAATACTTATCATTATCTATCATGCATGTTTTACCTCTGAAGTTTTACAAAAACTTGATTATAAAAACTATTTTTTATGTGGAATTTACTACTATACTATATTATAGGTTACTATCATGCCAGTAGTTAAACTTGGTAATACCAAGCCCTTAGCCACTAAATGGTATATACATACCATCCACCAAATTAAAACTTGGGTTCTTAAATGAACTAAATAAAATGTGCTTTTGTAAACAAATAACTTATGGAAGAAAAACCCCGGAGGAAGGGTGAGACCCTGTCTACCGGAAGGATGTCATGATGGAAAATTTTGAGAAATGTTTACAAAAGACACATAACCTAGTCTTCGCTGGACAACCATTATAGTACTGCCACTTTACCCCAATATGGGTAGGGGCTTGATTAAAAACTTGTTATGGTTAGTATGTGTGCTATCTCAAGTGCTATAGGGGATTGGATCCTCCGAACCGAAATGTCGCTAGGAGTGGAAAATACAGGACATCTAAAGTGTGGGATTAATTTTCCCTCCGGATGCAGCAGTTGGGACTCCTGTTTGGGCGGTGTGGGACACGGCTTGCCAGGGAGGGTAACCCCAATTGAAGAGATAGTCATGTACTAGCTTGCACATAGTGGATAGTCAAGATCAGTTATCTGATGTTCTCATAGGTTGGGAACAGTCCATGGTTGTTTCATGGAGGATTCTGGATCTAGTGGAAATGTGTACACCTCTGCAGAGTAAAACTATTTCGAGATAGCCGCGTCCTCGGATATGGACGGTTGAATGGCCATGTAGCTAGCATTGTGTCAATGTTTTCAAAAAGGAAGTTTTTGAAAAGGAATTTTGGAAAGGAAGTGTTGAACTTGTGAAGTTCGGAAAGGAATGGAAACTTATACCGTGGAGGTATCGTCGATGATGAAAAGCCAGATGTTGTTATACAAAACAAAATGTTTTGCAAAGAAAACCTTTTCTACTCTAAGCAAGAATTCTGGAAACTGATTCCAAGAAGTTTTGCAAAGAGAAAATATTCTTTAACAAAGCTTTACAAAACCTCTTGTACATGTGATATCTACAAGAGAAATAAAACTATATTATTTTATTTTCTTCTGAAGTATCTTCTTCAACGAAGATACAGATTAACCTGACTGCAACTGTGGTGTCATCATATATGAACACCATTGGTAGTGAACCCTATTTATAGCCTACCTATTCCACCATATAAGCATATTTGCATGTTTGGTAAGTGACATGATGGATGTCTTGCTGAGTACATTCAAATGTACTCATTATGGTTTCGCCCCTGGTATCTACTTGCCAGACTTTGAGAAGGAGCCTACGAAGGAGATCTATGAAGAGAAGTACGAAGCTGACGGCTTTGCGAACTAGGATCGTCTCCGGGTCAGCAGCCTGTAGGTTAAGGCGTGACTTGGGCTCATCTACGTTGTGTTTTAATTGTCTTCTGCTGTGTTTGTTAAGTTGCCTGCCCTATGTGGCAGTTGTGTTCAACTTGATCATGTGATCATTTGTGTAATACCTTTATGTATTCGTGTAATGGATGATGTATTTCTGTGTGCCAACTTTTTATGTTGTTCACGACTGATCTTTCTGGGATCGTGAATGTATGCATACGGAGGGTTTCAGACTGCCGGTCTGGGGTCCTTACACCAACTCTTCTTCGCATAAAGCCCAAAGAACCCCGTGCAATTGAGCGCACGGCTGATCAAGCCCCACGAAGAAAAGGGGACCCTCATAACACTCTAAGAACGTGTCTCCCTAAATGTCGACTACAAAAGTTCCACCCTGGCGCCAAGGGTTCGCACCTGCATATGCATGCGGCAAATGGAAAACCCGAACTAAATGAGGTGATTTGGACGAGATGCGAATCGAATCAAAGTTGCGGGGGGCGCCCATACTCGCTTCCCACATGCGGTTAGTGCGCTCAGCATGGATTGGAGGACAAGACCCTTTTCCTAATTAGGGTCGACACTAGCAGGCCTCAAAACCACGCCGGGCCTCCTGCCGGTGCCTTATCATCAAATTAATATTACCCAAAACATTACCATGTTGTTGATTGAATTGAAACCCAACTATCAAACTAAACAGGTGATAAGACAAAGGACAACAAGACTCGAGCGCAAACAACACTAAGCATGCCACTACGACACGAGGGCCAACAAGGTAAACAAGCAACAGGTAATAGGAAGTGTGACGGGGGGATGATAACCCGGTAGGCCAAACTCCAAGGAGTAACCCGACCCAAAGGACGGTGCGCAGGATCCGGCTAAGGATAAGGAAGCTTGTGGAGGCCCAAGTTTGTAGGCCCAGCAACCCGGATTGTGGGTTATTGTAAAGGAAAGCTAGGGTTTGTGCACCGTGTCCGGGTAGGACCCAGGGTGCGCCTTGGGGAATAAGCCAGGGGGTACGGGTGCTTTATAAACCGACTCCCAGGTCAAGTTTTAGACAGAGGTCCAAGAACCCTAGCAATATCGCTTGATATCGAGCATCCAGTGTAATCCCATAAGTTGAGTTGTTATATCAAGATCGGAGACTCGGCGACTTTGATTGCCGGCTGCCAGATCGAATTGCACCATGTTTTCCTCTGAGCTAAACCCTCTCCCAAACACCTGTGTCGTCTTGCCCCAAGATCAGTTACCCCCGGTAACATCTGCCGTGATTATCCCACGACGGTTGGCGCCCACCGTGGGGCCTGCGTCCAAAGGTGTTTACATCACGGGAGAAGCTCGGAAGAATATGGAGAATCTCGTCGTCGGCGAAATCTACATCGACCGCAGAGGAAAAAAGATGGTGGACGATTCCGGCTGGGAGCCAGAGTCGGATCACCTCGAATCCGGATCCGTCGTGACGATCGGCCGGATCAACATCTTCGTCGGTATGGTACGAACGACTAATTTAAAAGGACAATATCATGTGCATACTACAGGAACTTCTAGCAGGAACAAAGAGACGTCAAAGCAAGCGGCAAACTCGGTTTCATCGGCCGCGCCGAGATACCTTAGATGGGCAGAACAAGAGATAACGTGGAGTAGAAGAGATCATCCGGAAAAAGTAGAGCGTCCAGGAGTCTTGGCATTGGTGGTTGCTCCACAGGTTAATGGTTACGAACTGAAGAGGGTCCCGATGGACGGTGGAAGTAGCATCAACATCCTTTATTGGGAGACCTTCTTACGGATGAGTCTCAAAGAGTCCCAGTTGCAGAAAAGTTCGACAATCTTTCATGGGATCGTACCGGGTCACTCGGCGAGCCCCGAGGGAAAGATCACCTTGGAGGTTGCTTTTGGAGAATCGACGGATAATTATCGAGTTGAGTGGCTCACGTTCGAGGTGGTCAAATTGCGCAGTCCTTATCACGCGCTGTTTGGAAGACCGGCTTACGCCAAATTCATGGCTAGGCCGTGCTACGTGTATTTGCAGCTAAAGATTCCGGGTCCTAAACGGACCATCACCATACATGGGAACCGGGATATAGCGGCCGAGTGTGACGAAGGAGATTCGGTTATGGCTGAGCAAGCATGCAGAAAGGAAGAACTCGAATATTACCGGTCTCAAGTGAACCCGGATGATAGAACAGCCTTGAACAAGCCGAATACCGAGGACGAGAGAGCAAAATTCAAGGCAGCACAAGACACCAAGAAGATAGATTTTGTTGAAGGCGATTCCACTAAGCAGTTTACCATAGGGTCTAACTTGGGAAAAGAGCAGGAGGAAGCACTTGTGGAGTTTATTCGTTCAAATGCAGATGTGTTCGCCTGGACACCTAGCGATATGCCGGGTATCCCTACGGAGTTGGCCGAGCACAGTTTGCATGTGGATCCCAAGTCCAGGCCCGTGAAGCAGGGCTTGAGGAAAATGAATGAGGAAAGAAGGAAGGCTATAGGCGAAGAGATCGCTCGGCTATTGGCAGCCGGCTTTATCATGGAAGTATTTCACCCGGATTGGCTGGCAAACCCGGTTCTAGTGATGAAAAAGACCAATGAGTGGAGGATGTGCATTGATTTTACGAGTCTCAACAAACATTGCCCAAAGGATCCGTTCGCACTACCCAGGATAGATCAGATTATAGATGCAGTAGCTGGAAGCGATTTATTATGCTTCCTGGACGCATATTCCGGGTATCATCAGATTAAGCTCAAGAGGGAGGATTGGGAGAAAACATCATTCATAACCCCTTTTGGGGCCTTCTGTTATAAAACCATGACGTTTGGATTGAAGAATGCCGGTGCAACTTACCAACGATGTATTCAAAAGTGCTTCGAAGACCAAATCGGACGCAACGTCCACGCTTATGTGGATGATGTGGTCATCAAGACCAGGAAGGCGGAGACGTTTATCGATGATCTAAAGGAGACATTCAAAAACTTGAGGAGGTACCAGATGAAGCTTAACCCGACAAAGTGCGTGTTCGGAGTTCCAGCCGGGAAATTACTCGGCTTTATAGTTTCCGAAAGAGGGATCGAGGCAAACCCGGATAAAATCAAGGCCATCCAGGGTCTGAAAAAACCAGAAAATTTGAAGCATGTTCAAAAGCTCACGGGCTGCGTAGCAGCCTTGAGCCGATTCATATCCAGACTCGGAGAAAAGGCAATACCCTTGTACCGGCTCTTGCGGAAATCGGACAAATTCGTGTGGGATCAAGAGGCGGATGAGGCATTCGAGGCACTAAAGAAGCAGTTATCCGAACCACCAGTACTAGCGGCGCCGGGTCCTAAAGAGCCTATGTTGCTGTACGTGGCAGCTGGCCCCCGAGCCGTCAGCGTAGTAGTTGTTGTGGAGCGTAAAGAGGATGGGAAAGGTTACCCGGTTCAGAGGCCGGTTTATTATGTCAGCGAGGTATTATCAGAAGCAAAGCAGCGCTATCCACATTGGCAAAAGATGGTGTTTGGGGTCTTTATGGCTAGCCGGAAATTGAAGCCGTACTTCCAAGAACACCCCATAACAGTGGTTAGTTCAATACCAATGTCGGATATCATCAGAAACTCGGACGCGACGGGAAGAATAGCCAAATGGGCGATAGAGATGGGGGATTATCACATCAACTACGAACCCAGGTCAGCAATCAAATCTTAAGCTTTAATTGATTTCGTTAACGACTGGACACATACATGCATGACTACAACGGTTCCAAATTCCGAGTCATGGATCATGCACTTCGATGGATCTAAGCAATACGAGGGATCAGGAGCTAGGGTGGTGTTGACGTCACCCAAAGGAGATAAACTAAGTTACGTGCTACAAATCCACTTTGACTGTTCCAACAACGTGGCCGAGTATGAGGCCCTATTGCACGGCCTAAGGGCAGCTAAGGAGATGAACATCAAAAGGATACGGTGTTTCGGAGATTCGGATCTTGTGGTACAGCAGGTGTCAGGAACTTGGGATAGAAAGGACGCAACTATGGCAGCATACCGCAGGGAAGTTGATAGGGTTGCAGGATGTTTTTCCGGGTATGAGGTGGAGCATATAGACAGAAGAAAGAATGAGGCAGCCGACGCGCTCGCTAGACTCGGCTCGCGCAGAGAGCCGGTTCCACCTAACGTTTTCCTGGATGAATTATGGCAACCATCGGTTAAAACCGAGTCAGAGGAGGAATTGGCAAACCAAGACCCGGATTCAGGACTTGTGGCTACAGTACGTACTGTTCCCGAATGGACAGAACCGTTTTTGGCCTACCTGTCGCGGGGCGAGTTACCACAGCAGGAGGTGTTAGCAAGGCAAATTTTGAGGCGAGCAAAGGGATATTCTATCATCAATGGAGAATTATACAAGAGAAGCGCAGCAGGAGTCTTTTTGCGCTGCGTAGCGCCAGAAGAAGGCCGACAGATTCTCAAGGAAATCCATGAAGGCGACTGTGGACATCATGCATCCACAAGGTCCCTTGTGGCTAAAGCTTATCGACACGGATTTTTCTGGCTCACGGCTCTAGCGGATGCGGAACGATTGGTAGCAAGGTGTGACGGATGTCAAAGGTACGCTCGCCAAACCCATGTGCCGGCTATGGAGTTACGGACCATCCCGTTAACTTGGCCGTTCGCTGTCTGGGGTATGGACATGGTTGGCCCCTTCCATATGTCACCATGCAAGAAGACACATCTTTTGGTGGCTATTGATAAGTTTACCAAGTGGGTTGAGGTTATGCCAGTTACTAATTGCGAAGCAGCTACAGCAGTCAAGTTCCTGAAAAGGATTATCTACCGGTTCGGGTATCCCCACAGCATAATTACCGACAATGGAACCAACATGTCCCTTGGTGAGATGGAGAAGTTCTGTGGCAACAATGGAATCCGGCTTGATGTTGCATCGGTGGCTCATCCGCAGGCCAATGGACAAGTGGAGAGAGCAAACCAAGAATTGCTTCGCGGGTTAAAACCACGATTGCGAGTTCCCTGTGTCAGGGCTGCTGGTGCATGGGTCGAAGAACTTCCTTCTGTGGTTTGGGGTATCAACACTACACCTAACAGATCCACTCAGATGACGCCCTTCTTCATGGTCTATGGTGCGGAGGCAGTGTTACCAAGTGACATTATTCACGACTCACCGCGAGTATCAGCTTACGTCGAAGTGGAGAACGAAAAAACCCGGCAGGACGCCGTGGATATGTTAGAAGAGCAAAGAGAACAAGCCCTGGAAAGATCAGCCATATATCAGCAAGATCCACGGAGGTATCATAGCCGGCGCGTGAAAACCCGAGTATTCCAGGAAGGAGACTTGGTTCTGCGCCTGGTACAGTCAAATGAAGGAAAACACAAATTATCACCACCATGGGAAGGACCATTTATCATAAGCCGGAATCTGCATAATGGATCATATTACTTGATAGATGCAAGGGAAGAGTCGGCTACAGTTAACGACACCGCACATACCACTTCATCTATGCAAGAAAGAGATAGACCATGGAACGTGTCTCAGCTACGTCCATATTATACTTAAAAAAAGACTATATTGGCAAGTGGAATTGCACGATGTAATAGGCAGCAGGTTTTCAGACGTACTCTTTTCCTATCCAGGGTACCTTTGGGGACTGGACGGGTTTTTAACGAGGCGGCTTGCTGACCTAGATTTTTCATATCAAGTAACGAGGTGGTTATCAAGAAAAGAGATGGTTATTATCAGGTTATGTACTCTCAGTATGATGCGTATATCTAGGTCTTGGGGGCTGGTCGCTTGAATAGCACAGTTACAAACTCAAAGACCCGGCCATGATGCCTATGAGTTATAAGGGCCGATTACTTGCAAACGAGTACGGCTACAATCTTATAACCGGACAAAGAAGTCCAAATTCCTTGGCTATTCTTACTTAAGCTCGATGTGACTCGCATTAAAGTGGCATGATTTGTTCGCTTACGATTGCAGTCAGTCATGAAACCCGACGGGGCTTGGCTGGCTACGTTTTCGTATGGATGTAACAACATGGTATCCACGCGAAAGCCGGCTTACAGTACAAGATAGTCAAAAGGGTCATCTAAAGCACAAGTTATGCAGAGTACAAGGCTGAACAGCTGGAAACTCAACGACTATTAAGCGTAACTTCAAAACATATGTGAAACAGCTCAGGGATCTTTGTGAAATTAGCAGTAGGCAGTTCGTTCCCCTTTCAAGATCAAGTGTCCTAGACTTGGCGATCCGGGTCCGGATGGCTTGAAATCTTGAAAAGAGAAAAAATGGCTTACTTGTATAATTCCAAAAACACAATTATCCGAGTCTTGGGGACTTGGGGACTTAGAAGCAAAATCCGCTTGTCAATACCCATGAGACCCGGAAATTGAGTTTTCACAAAAGGAACAATAAAGAAAGCCAGATATCGAGAACAGATGAGCTCAATAATGGATAAACTTAAAAGGGCCGGAACAGGCATCGAGTATATCAAGACCTTAGCGTGCATTACAAAATCCTGGTGAAAAGATATCAAAGGTGCACAGGCGCACCACCCAAAATATAACTGTTTTAAAAAGCATGTTGACCGACCGGTGCATAAGAAGAGGCATTAGAAATCATATATCACTCGGCGTTCATCTTGGCCTTGCCCTTGCCATCATTGGTGGTAGCAGCAGCACCCGGATCAGCGGTACCAGCCCCTGCAGGAGGTGGAGCGACTGGTGTTGAGGTAGCAGGGGCAGAGCCGGCTTCAGCTTGCTTCTTGGCAGCCTCCACCCTTATCGCAGCAGCTTCCTCCTTCCACCGAGCCAGCATATCATACGGCTCAGGAAGATCTGACTTAATTGCTTCACCGGCAGCATCGTATGCTGGAACAAGTATATTAACATCCAGTTCATCCGCAATTACGCTGGCCGGGTAACGGACCTCCTTCTGGACGGCCTGAAAATCCTTCACCGAGAACTTGGATCCGTCAAGCTTGAACTCTGGGAAGCCGCCCATAAGCTTCACTAGCTCGAGCTTGGGGAGATAAGCCTTGGCAAGCGCAAGCCCCCGGGTCACTCCAACCCGGCAAGACGAGCGCTTCCAGTGCCAAATCCACTCGGGAATAGTGGAGAAGGCATCCAGCATCCTCTTCAGATCAACATGTCCTCTACCCGGCCACCGCAATTCCTCAAGGATCCATTTGGTTCCGGCACATAGCTGCCGGATAACGCTCTTCATGGTTTTCAGCTTGGCCATGTCATCCTCTTCCGGCATGGTTTTGTCCGGGCCTGAAGAAATGGAGACGTAAGTCGGGAAGCTGCTGCTATCTATCAAAAAGATAAACCCGGAGGAGGAAACGTACCAAGTAAAGCACGATATGTGTCCGATATTTGGACGGAAAGGCTTGTTAGGTCATCTTCTGCTCGGTGAGCCCTTTTCCTATATTTCCTCATTATCAACCTATTTCTCCTGGCTTCGGCTTCGGCTGCTTCACGTAAAGCTACCTCCTTTTCGATGAGCTTGGTGGCGTCCGCCAGTTTTTCCTCAGATTGAGTTACGAAAGCCTGCATGCATGCAAACAAGGATCAGTTGGGCAGAGGAGCAAGTTATCAGTCGCTTGTATAATAAAGTCCCAAGTAAATTATGAATCAATTCACTCGGAACTTGGGGACTGGACAAAGGCATAAGCAACATTAGTCGGATTTACCTCGTGTTTGGCTATCAAAGCTCCCAAGATGTTTTCTTCATTAGCCCTTAAAGTGCGAAGGGTTTCCAGCATCTGGGCAAATGTCAGTTCCTCGGATCGAGTACCAGAAGAGCCGGCAGCTTGGTCGCTTGGTGGGGGGACTCTCCCCGCCCTTGGAGTTGAGACCCGGACAGTTTGGGTGGCCGGGTTGGGAGAACTCATCCTTGTATCTATAACTTCGATCTCCTCGTCTACTGGTTCCGATGAGGAAGGAGATCCGGCAGCTCGGGGAAGTGGATTGTTCAGAGGGCCTTGTCCCTGGTTATTCGCCGTGTCACCGCCAGTCGCGGCGTCTGCATTGTCAGTCGGCTTCTCCGCCTGATGGTTATCTGCTTCTATGTTTTCCGGGTCACTGACGACGGCTTGAGCGCTAAAAGAAAGATGAGAAAAGGCAGTTATTAGTGATGACGGCGGTCTTGCTACGATGACAAGTGCGAGTTTCTTGCGGTGGTGCCACGAGGGTGAAAGGAGCAAGGAAGGAAAGTGGAAACTGAGGCGCAGTGATGAGTTTAGGGTTATCCCTTGAGTGCTATTTATAAAGTAGGGGTGAGCCTATCCTAACGGCCAGAAGCCGGAAATCGTGGGGTGACGGTTATCCACGTGGATTCTGCAAGATATGCGCCAAATATTGAGTAAGGCATCTGGATAAAAGAGAGAAGGAAATCCATCCCGTGATATCAGGATCGATTATCGAGTATGGAATTTTGGCATTTTTATTAGGGTTTAGACCTGGAAAATTAAAGGTGTTTGGAGGAAAAAACCCGGGTTACTACATGGCCGCCGTGGAGTAAGGCCTAGCTGAATATCAGAGCATCTTAACCCGGCCTCCATATGCCTGTATGTTTGATATCTTTGCAGGGAATAGCAAGCGCTTCAAGGAGGATCCGTGAAGCCCAGGCTATTCTGGGGACTACTGACGGGGGGATGATAACCCGGTAGGCCAAACTCCAAGGAGTAACCCGGCCCAAAGGACGGTGTGCAGGATCCGGCTAAGGATAAGGAAGCTTGTGGAGGCCCAAGTTTGTAGGCCTAGCAACCCGGATTGTGGGTTATTGTAAAGGAAAGCTAGGGTTTGTGCGCCGTGTCCGGGTAGGACCCAGGGTGCGCCTTGGGGAATAAGCCAGGGGGTACGGGTGCTTTATAAACCGACTCCCAGGTCTAGTTTTAGACAGAGGTCCAAGAACCCTAGCAATATCGCTTGATATCGAGCATCCAGTGTAATCCCATAAGTTGAGTTGTTATATCAAGATCGGAGACTCGGCGACTTTGATTGCCGGCTGCCAGATCGAATTGCACCATGTTTTCCTCTGAGCTAAACCCTCTCCCAAACACCTGTGTCGTCTTGCCCCAAGATCAGTTACCCCCGGTAACATCTGCCGTGATTATCCCACGACAAAGTGGAAGGAAGGCTATATCATGGTTGCAAGGTAAACATGTGATAGGATCGAGACACAAGCATCAAATCATAAGGCTAGAATAAAGGCAACGGGAAGAATCGGTAACAAGTGATGAAAGGCAGCCATAGGTAGCAAGTGAGTATACTTGCCTGGAATCCAGCAAGTAGAGGTACATTCGAAGAACTTGTCGTTGCTCACATCATCTCAACGTCCTATCCGCGAAGAAGCAACGAACTAGCACAAACACCGGCTGCAACAATTACTTCTACGGCAAAAGATCTAGCATGATCAAGATATGGATGCATGACAAGTTTAAGGATGCATCAAAGATAAACTAGTTGACATGGTAAACATATTTAAATGGGCCCATATGCAATTTTGGATTGCATATGGAAAAGCCCATGAATTAATGTTGAATTAAACGATCTACAAATAACCATCATGTGAAAGTTGATTAGAATGATGCATGGATGATGAAAACAATAAGAAAACAACAATAGCTTCAGTTTGATATGTTGTTTACCAAGTTTGGAAATTTTATTTATTAAGTTATGAACTTTGGCATTTTAAATGATTTAAACAAACATTTGTTGTTTTCACTAATTTTAAATGTTCAAAACAGATAACAAAATTTATATTTGGAAAGAACACAAAATTTTAGATGGAATACATATTTCATTTGTTGAATTTGGATTTTTGATGAGCAAGTTATTAAATTGACAATTTTAAAGGCATTAATTAAGAAATAGTTGTTTTCAGCAATTTAATTTATTCAAAACAGAAAACAAATTTTATATTTTGAAAGCTTGTTCAATTTTGCATGGAAACCATATTTTACATGTTGGAATTGGATTTGAATTGCCCAAGTTATGAATTTTGCAATTTAAAAGGTGTAATTAAAGTATTGAATTATTACTCCAATTTTAATTAGGAAAAACAGTAAAAAAAAATTGTATTGGAAAGGTTGAAAACATGTAGCAAATGTTTCACTGAACATTTTGAGCTATTAAACATAATTTTTGGATCATTATTGAATTTATTATGCATTTTTTCATAAACATTTTTATTCTGCCCTTTTTAGTAAACAGAAGGAAACATGTTCAAATTTAATTCAATTGTGACCAAATAAAATACCACTGTGTAGAGTTTGTTAAGACAAAATTTTAGAGCCCAAGTTTGCTCAATTTGGGTGAACAGAACTCAAGTTATGAATTCCCAAAGTTTCAAATTTTAATAGCCATTTCTGTATTTACTTATTTAGTGCAAAAATTATTATAGAAACATGTTGCAACTTTGTGACTAATAGAAAGAGCTCAATATTCTGAATCCATAGAAACTTGAATCATTGAAATTGGAGCATTTTTCAATTTGTTATGGATTTTACAATTAAAGACTCAGTTCGGTTTTTCTGGAGTTCGAGAAATAAAAGAAAAAGGCCGAAAAAAAGAGGTGGCTTGCGCCTCGGGGGGGATTCGAACTCGGGGCTCCAGGGCGTGCAGACGGGGTGCGCAGCCACTAGGCTGGCTGCTCGGTTGTGATACGATACATCCCTCACTGAATATGAGGTGGTAGTTCGAGGTTTTAACTGAATTTTTCAGATCGGAAACACGTATAGATGCAGACTTCAGGGACGGACGAGCTCGTCCATGGCAGCGGCCAGCATCGCACGACGGCGAGCGCACAGAGCAAGACGGTGAAAAGGAGGACGGGGAGAGGCCAGGGGCGAGCTCACCTCGAGGAGCTCGGAGGCGAGGCGAGCATGCGGAAGACGGCGAGGACCCCGTGGTCGATCTCGTTCCCACTGGCCTGAAGAACTCGGACGGAGACGAGGAAGATGACCTTGGCGGGGGCTCTGTGGTGGCTCCCAGGACCGGCCGAGGGTACGAGGACGAAGAGGGCACCGTGGGGATTCCATTCCCGCCGCAACCACAGCCCGAAACCGAACGTAGCGGCGGCGCCATGAGCTCCAAGGGCCGGCCATGGTGGTGCTCTCCTCTCTCGGTTCAGTTCAGAGAAAGGGAACCAGAGAGAAAAACAGGGAAGGGGAGAGGGAATCGGCGGCGGCAGGAGGGAAGGAGAGGGAGTGGTTGGGGCTAGGGTTTGGGAAAGGAGGGGGTAGGTATAGGGGAGGGGGAGCAGGTGGAGGTGGGGGGCTCGGTGGTGGAGGGTGACATCCCCCTCCTGTCTGTCCGTACGAAGAAGAAGCAGGGGGTGGGCTGCTGGGCTGTGGGAATAGGGGTCGTAGGTGGGCTAGCCCACTTGGGCTGGCCTGCCTCCCCTTTTTTTGTTTTTATTTCTTCTTTTTTTTTTGTAAAAGAGAGATAAGAGAGAGAAGAAAGGGGTTTAGGGTGTTGTTTATTTATTTTATGCAATATTTTACTAAGTTCAACATGCCATTTACCCAAGTGCATGACAGTTGAGTTTTGAAAATTTTGAAATTGTGCTCATGTTTGAATTTAAATTGGAAATTCAAATTAGGGTTTTAATAGAAGGGGTTTTATTAACCAAGCAATTTGAATAATTCAAATTCAAAACTATTGAAAAACAATTTGAGTTGTTTTGTTTGCAAATGGTTTTGGAAACATTGTAATATGTTTATATTTTTAATTTGGTTTGGAAACAAGGTGCACTTCATGCATGATGCAATGCCATACAATGCCAAAAGTAAAACAATCAACTTCTAATTTGGGGGAAAATCCCCCGGGTGTTACAGACGACACCACTAACAAGGGATTGCGCCCTCGCAATCCACCCACTAACCCGGGAGGGGAAGAAGTTCGACTATCGATTCTTCATGCTTCTAGTTGATCTCCTCGACACCACTAACAAGGGCTTCTCGACACCACTAACAAGAGAATCTTGCTCGGGTTGATGACGATCTTCTCCCGCCAGGAATCTTCCGATGATCGAACCTATTAGGTTAACGGCTCAGAAAACGTCCACCCACGTAGGATCCTAAAACTTTGAAAGATTGAGAGGAAGAGAGACTCCAAAACAAATAGGATAGGAGGAGAAATAGAATAGAGATAAGGAGAAAACAAGAATCCTATTGAGATGTTTCCAAAATAGTTTAGCAGAAAATAGTTTTTGACACTCTAGAAACAACGACCGTTAGCGAGGTTATCCTACAGGCTTTGCGGACCCGTTGCTTCGATAACCATTCGTATCGAAACAACATCGGGAATCGGAAACCATGCTCTGATACCATTTGTGACGCCCCGAGATCGGGCACTATGCAGATTTCAGCATTTCCGCCAAAATCCACACAATAACCGATTTCAGGTTGCCACTTGTGATAACATTACAACAGTTCACGAATAATCCGCAACAACAACAGAAAAGATATATACAAGACGACTCAAACAAGTCAAGGATACAACTGATACAATACAAAGATCCAAATAACAGCAGAAGAAACAACATAGTGTCCGACTACGGACAAGATACAAATTGGACTAAGAGTCCTGAAGATAACCGATGGCGTCCAATCCCTGCCCAGGCCAAGCCGGAGGGATTCCCAAGCTAACGTCGTCAGACTTCAAACCTGTTGACTGCAATTTGGAATATGCAGCCACGAAATGGATTCGTGGTTCAGTACGGTTAAGTACTGGCAAGTGGATAAACCATACTCACAAGATACCAGCGTAACCAATCATCACAAGATACAAATACTTTGGGTACAACGGAAAGGAAGGGATTGTTGCAAAGAAGCGGCAGCGGGCTGCACTAACTAACTACAGAGACGCGCTACAACATCCGGCTAAAAGAAAGGGATAAGATAGCGAATCAGAACCAACTACAACTACTCACCAAACAATACCCATCCAGTGTTACCCCCTACTAAGGAAGCAACCCAAGGAAACTCACACGGTTGATTAAGGTGACATTCATTCTTATGGTGGAGGTAATCTATATTACTAGTCAAGTTATCATCGTTAGGTGTAAGTTGTCTGAGTACTTGTTAGCCAGCACTTTCACAAAGTCATCCATAACCGCGGACAACACGACTTCTCGAGAAGATTTAACCCTGCAGGGATGCACCAATTTGGCCGAACACGTAAGAATGACCCGCCAGATGGAAATGCACTTCCACCAAGCGAGGCACTCAACACAACCCAACTCTTCTTCGCATCAAGCCCAAAGAACCCCGTGCAATTGAGCGCACGGCTAATCAAGCCCCACGAAGAAAAGGGGACCCTCATAGCACTCTAAGAACGTGTCTCCCTAAATGCCGACTACAAAAGTTCCACCCTGGCGCCAAGGGTTCGCACCTGTATATGCATGCGGCAAATAGAAAACCCGAACTAAATGAGGCGATTTGGACGAGATGCGAATCGAATCAAAGTTGCAGGGGGAGCCCATACTCGCTTCCCACATGCGGTTAGTGCGCTCATCATGGATTGGAGGACAAGACCCTTTTCCTAATTAGGGTCGACACTAGCAGGCCTCAAAACCACGCCGGGCCTCCTGCCGGTGCCTTATCATCAAATTAATATTACCCAAAACATTAACATGTTGTTGATTGAATTGAAACCCAACTATCAAACTAAACAGGTGATAAGACAAAGGACAACAAGACTCGAGCGCAAACAACACTAAGCATGCCACTACGACACGAGGGCCAACAAGGTAAACAAGCAACAGGTAATAGGAAGTGGAAGGAAGGCTATATCATGGTTGCAAGGTAAACATGTGATAGGATCGAGACACAAGCATCAAATCATAAGGCTAGAATAAAGGCAACGGGAAGAATCGGTAACAAGTGATGAAAGGCAGCCATAGGTAGCAAGTGAGTATACTTGCCTGGAATCCAGCAAGTAGAGGTACATCCGAAGAACTTGTCGTTGCTCACATCATCTCAATGTCCTATCCGCGAAGAAGCAACGAACTAGCACAAACACCGGATGCAACAATTACTTCTACGGCAAAGATCTAGCATGATCAAGATATGGATGCATGACAAGTTTAAGGATGCATCAAAGATAAACTAGTTGACATGGTAAACAATTTAAATGGGCCCATATGCAATTTTGGATTGCATATGGAAAAGCCCATGAATTAATGTTGAATTAAACGATCTACAAATAACCAACATGTGAAAGTTGATTAGAATGATGCATGGATGATGAAAACAATAAGAAAACAACAATAGCTTCAGTTTGATATGTTGTTTACCAAGTTTGGAAATTTTATTTATTAAGTTATGAACTTTGGCATTTTAAATGATTTAAACAAACATTTGTTGTTTTCACTAATTTTAAATGTTCAAAACAGATAACAAAATTTATATTTTGAAAGAACACAAAATTTTAGATGGAATACATATTTCATTTGTTGAATTTGGATTTTTGATGAGCAAGTTATTAAATTGACAATTTTAAAGGCATTAATTAAGAAATAGTTGTTTTCAGCAATTTAATTTATTCAAAACAGAAAACAAAGTTTATATTTGGAAAGCTTGTTCAATTTTGCATGGAAACCATATTTTACATGTTGGAATTGGATTTGAATTGCCCAAGTTATGAATTTTGCAATTTAAAAGGTGGAATTAAAGTATTGAATTATTACTCCAATTTTAATTAGGAAAAACAGTAAACAAATTGTATTGAAAAGGTTGAAAACATGTAGCAAACGTTTCACTGAACATTTTGCGCTATTAAACATAATTTTTGGATCATTATTGAATTTATTATGCATTTTTCCATAAGCATTTTTATTCTGCCCTTTTTAGTAAACAGAAGGAAACATGTTCAAATTCAATTCAATTGTGACCAAATAAAATACCACTGTGTAGAGTTTGTTAATACAAAATTTTAGAGCCCAAGTTTGCTCAATTTGGGTGAACAGAACTCAAGTTATGAATTCCCAAAGTTTCAAATTTTAATAGCCATATTTGTATTTAATTATTTAGTGCAAAAATTATTACAGAAACATGTTGCAACTTTGTGACTAATAGAAAGAGCACAAGATTCTGAATCCATAGAAACTTGAATCATTGAAATTGGAGCATTTTTCAATTTGTTATGGATTTTACAATTAAAGACTCAGTTCGGTTTTTCTGGAGTTCGAGAAATAAAAGAAAAAGGCCGAAAAAAAAGAGGTGGCTTGCGCCTCGGGGGGGGGGGGGATTCGAACTCGGGGCTCCAGGGCGTGCGGACGGGGTGCGCAGCCACTGGGCTGGCTGCTCGGTTGTGATACGATACATCCCTCACTGAATATGAGGTGGTAGTTCGCGGTTTTAACTGAATTTTTCAGATCGGAAACACGTATAGATGCAGACTTCCGGGACAGACGAGCTCGTCCATGGCAGCGGCCAGCATCGCACGACGGCGAGCGCACGGAGCAAGAGGGAGAAAAGGAGGACGGGGAGAGGCCAGGGGCGAGCTCACCTCGAGGAGCTCGGAGGCGAGGCGAGCATGCGGAAGACGGCGAGGACCCCGTGGTCGATCTCGTTCCCACTGGCCTGAAGAACTCGGACGGAGACGTGGAAGATGACCTAGGCGGGGGCTCTGTGGTGGCTCCCAGGACCGGCCGAGGGTACGAGGACGAAGAGGGCACCGTGGGGATTCCATTCCCGCCGCAACCACAGCCCGAAACCGAACGTAGCGGCGGCGCCATGAGCTCCAAGGGCCGGCCATGGTGGTGCTCTCCTCTCTCGGTTCAGTTCAGAGAAAGGGAACCAGAGAGAAAAACAGGGAAGGGGAGAGGGAATCGGCGGCGGCAGGAGGGAAGGAGAGGGAGTGGTTGGGGCTAGGGTTTGGGAAAGGAGGGGGTAGGTATAGGGGAGGGGGGGCAGGTGGAGGTGGGGGGCTCGGTGGTGGAGGGTGACATCCCCCTCCTGTCTGTCCGTACGAAGAAGAAGCAGGGGGTGGGCTGCTGGGCTGTGGGAATAGGGGTCGTAGGTGGGCTAGCCCACTTGGGCTGGCCTGCCTCCCCTTTTTTTGTTTTTATTTCTTCTTCTTTTTTTGTAAAAGAGAGATAAGAGAGAGAAGAAAGGGGTTTAGGGTGTTGTTTATTTATTTTATGCAATATTTTACTGAGTTCAACATGCCATTTACCCAAGTGCATGACAGTTGAGTTTTGAAAATTTTGAAATTGTGCTCATGTTTGAATTTAAATTGGAAATTCAAATTAGGGTTTTAATAGAAGGGGTTTTATTAACCAAGCAATTTGAATAATTCAAATTCAAAACTATTGAAAAACAATTTGAGTTGTTTTGTTTGCAAATGGTTTTGGAAACATTGTAATATGTTTATATTTTTAATTTGGTTTGGAAACAAGGTGCACTTCATGCATGATGGAATGCCAAAAGTAAAACAATCAACTTCTAATTTGGGGGAAAATCCCCCGGGTGTTACACGGCGTGAGAGTGCGCTCTCCAGGTACCAGGAGAATGGCCCGCCTCCTTCGAACTTCAAGGAGGCCGGTCGTCAGCTATGGTGGGCCAGACAGACTCTTCAGAGCGTCATGAACTATATTAGGGCCAGCGATAACCCCCGCCTGCGCTACGCTCATGCCCGGTCCAGGCGTCCTGGTCCTCCGAGGGTCACGCCCCGAGCGTCGTCCGACGATAGTGACGACAACGGCGGCGACTACGACGACTACGAGTCGGAGTATAATAGGCCTAGCTAGTAGTATGACTAGCAGATCAGATCCACTCTTTCCATCATGTATTGCCTTGTTTATCGAGTTGTATCGGCCCCCTCCCTAATGTTAGCTTGATCTATTTTCGATCGATTAGGTTCAGATTCACTCTTTTCATTATGTATTGCCTTGTTTATCTAGATGTATCGGCCCCCTCCCTAATGTTAGCTTGATCTATTTTCGATCGATTAGGTTCAGATCCACTCTTTCCATTATGTATTGTCTTGTTTATCTAGATGTACCGGCCCCCCTTCCTAATGTTAGCTCTATATTCACGTCAGACATTTTTCATGTTCAAACTATTGTTAGAATAGAAATTAACCCTAAACCCAAAACCCCAAACCCTAAACAAATTCATATGTTTAAATTCGCAAACAATTTTCAAAATTGAACTCTAGTCTCGGGTCGTAATATGACTCGGGACTAAAGGTCCTGCTTGCGAACCGTCGTTCCGTGCCTAAAATTTACCTTTAGTTCCGGGCCGTGTGATGGCTAGGTTGAGACTCCAAGTGCAGAGTGTGTAGCTAGTGGCAAGCCTTCTTCCCCACGAGGGTGACTCGAGGGTTTATATCGAACTCTTGGGGAGCCAGTATTTCAGCAGTTTTCTTCCAAGCTTCCTCCAGGATCCTGCAAACAAGTAGAGAATTCTGTGCCCTCAACCTCACCAAGTGGTTGTCAAGCACAAGGTGTGAGACTTCTAAATTGCAATGCAAAACTAAAAGTAAATGTGCAATAATTAAATCTACTACTAAATGCAAATGAGAAAATAAATATGCAATGGATTGTTTTTGTATTTTTGTGATGCAAGTGGTGATGGACATAATGTAAATTCGAATTGGATATGCAAGTAAAGTAAAGTGCAAGTAAAGTAAATTGCAGCAAAGTAACTAGAGTGTTTTCTTATAATTAAAATAGGACCGGGGTTCATGGTTTCACACTTGCATTCTCTCAAATAAAGTGGTAGACGGTGGACATAAACAATTAAATGTCAGATTACAATAACATGTTTAACATTGAGTACTTTCATATGGGCATCACGTCCTAGCATAAGATCTCTACGGTCATATTAATCCCTCTTATACTCCACCAAGATGCGAAATAAATCATAAAACCTCGATAATTAAGGAAAAACCAGAGTATAGCTTTAAGCAATGTGACATGAAGTTGAAGTAAGAACTTGCTAGATCTAGTCATGGAGATTGACTAGTGTCACTTCAAATCCCCGGTAACAAGGTACTCCTTTTTATCCCTAGTGAGGTAACTAAGAAAGGTTTAACAAAACCTAAGTGGATCGCTGAACTTCTGTCACTTTCACAGCACTAGCCACCCCCCGTTACTCCAACTAATGGACCCATCACCCCACACACGCTCTCAAGAACTAGAATGATCAAAGCTAGAAAATAAGAACGGGGTACATAAGATACATCTACTCAAATAACTCAAGAGAAACAATTGCAATCTCAGATTCAATAACTCATAGAAAAGATCCACCACATAGGAATTACAATGGTGCTCGTAATCATATGAGGCAGCTCATACGGATCTAATTAGTGAAGCACTTAGAGAGAGAGATACAAGTGCTACTTCCACAAACCCATAGCCCTGGGGTGGACTACTCCCTCTTCATGGAGATGTCGATGGAGATGACGTTGGAGGGGTAGGAGATCACACAGGCGGCGCCCCGCCGGAGTTTTCCCCCTCCAATCTGAAACTTCTGGTCTCTGTTTCGGTGTTTCCATGTTTCGGCGGCGCTCCTCTCCGTAAAGGTACGGGGGACCCTTTTTATAGTCGGTTTTAGGTCAAGACGGAGTCGGTAAGTCGAAGATGGAAGGAATTGGGGCCACATGGGCCAAAAGGGGGCCTCTCACGCGGCCAAGGAATCTGGCCGCGTGGAGGGTCCTCTTTTAGGCCTCCTTGCCCAATTCTCGTGGATCCTTCGCCCGCAAGTCTTCTCCTTCCAAGAAAATGACCCCCGCAGATTTTCAGGTGATTTCGCAGAAGTTTGCCCCCTGAAACGTCAAAAATATAGAAAACGGGGTTTCTGACAGGCAGGGTTAATTCCAAAATACTATAAAGCATTGAATTATACCCTTATATGATGCAATATGTAATAGAAAACCATGTGAAAATATGCAAAATTCATCTATGCATTTTACATGCATCAACATCCCCAAGCTTAACCCATGCTCGTCCTCGAGTATGAAGGTGATAAAACTAAGGTGGGTTTTGCATATTGAAACAATCATGCGATATCAAGGAGGATTATTCATGCTACATATAATCAAATGATTAATACTAGAATGAGTAGCAATATACAATTCATGTTGTAAGAAATATCAAATATGCAAGCAAAGATGCTTCATGAAAGTTCACAAAGTGTATAATGAAATAAAAGCACTATGGACCAAATGCATACACAAAATGAAAAATAAAATCCTATATTGGTCAAAGAATTGCATAATGGAGAATAGAAAATATGGTGGACACTTTGGAGAAAATTGAGTAGAGGTAAAACCTGATCAAGTCTTATTTAGCCTCTAAATTATTCAACTAAAATTACTAATTGAAATGTGGTATCCATTGATCTAGGACTCTCATTGCCCCTTTATCACTAGCATCTTAAAATTGTGAGTATTGAAGTAATGAGAATGACAAGGTGGTTGAAAGCCTCATGCCCCGTGAGAGTGAAAACCTACTCCATGATTACTCAACTTAAGATTCCTAATAAGCTTTGTACAATCATAATAAGTATTAATGACATCATAGAGAACCGCAAAGAGGTACCTCTTGCCCCATGACATGGAAACAAGCCCATGTTACAATGACAAGATGAACAAACGGAGTAGACTCATCATCCTTTTTATTTTCATTCACTATTATGCATAGCTTCTTATTTGATTATAGGATGTGTTGCAGAGTCACTCAAGCTGTAAGTAAATTTCCACCATGATAAAGCCTGGCTTGGGTTAGCGGCCCAATGCGTTTCTCTAGTCATATAGATACTTACTGATCAAAACTTACTATTCCTCTATTTTATTTCGTCATGGCAGGAGTCTAAAAACAAAAGTACATGGTATCAACCAAATGTAAATTTTTTTGTGCAATGTTGAAAGCTTTCCGGTGATACACGTTTATAGCTAGCTCCCAACCACACACTTGTCAAACGCAAAACTTGTGGCTCCCATTATTGGGTCATGTTTATTAGATGCATAAAAAGTAAAGTGTGCCTTCAAAAGTTCGTGAGAGTCCTATCCCAAGTTCAACCCATGACAATTAATAAAGTGAATATCTTAATTTAGAACATAAATAGCACAATAACATGGTGAACATACTCGGAATAGCAATGAAGCTAATGGGAAGATATGGTGGACTCACTGGAAATACTTGGCTAAGGAGTGTTGGAAACAAGTTTTTACTTGTTGGAATTTTTAAATTTTTGGGCTAGCAAGAGGGAGATAGTTGACCAGATACTATGCATGCATATACTAAATAAACCAGCAATTAACATCAAGGACATGAATAAGAGATAGCTCAAGACAACATTATTGCAAATTTCTACACATAAAAAGCCTATAAATCATGCAAACATATGTAGCTCTTCAAATCAACCATGGCATCGCTATTCCAAGTCATAATACTAGGATCCAATACATTCCAACCCCAAACTCCAGTAGCTCAATCTCATATAAAATTATGGTGGTGGTCTTATCAAAACAAAAATAAAAACAAAAACTAGACGCTTCAAGTCTCTACGATAAATGATTTCCTTAGAAAAACAGAAAGTAGACGTGTGCTAACCAAAAGAGTGTAGCTCCAGTGGGGTGTTCATCACATCCCCAATCTTATGGCTTTCACCATTCTTGGATGTCTTGAGGCGCAGCTCCTCTATTCCCTGTGAAAAAACTTCACAAAACATGTTTCTCCCATTCTTTATCTGTGGGGTGAGATTAGCAAGGACAAACAAATCACATGCTTGCTATGCAAAATTCCAAATCAAATGCTCCAGTAGATAGAAAATAAGGTTCATTATGTTGTATGTTCACTCTCTTGCTTGAAAGAATCATGGAAATTCGATTCCCAAGCCCAAAGAGTGCATAAAACAAAAGAAGGCAGAATCTGTCCAGAAAAGCAACAGCAGCAAAACGAACGTTTTTTCCTAAGCTAGACTCGTCAAAAAATTAAGCACATTTTTGTGCTTACAGAAGATGAAAAGTTGCAGAACATACTAAAAAATTATCTCAATCCTACATACCAATAAAAAAACGTAAAATCATACGGTGAGCAGACTCGTGCTGAAACAGAAATTTCATGCACTAGGATAGCAACTTATAAGTCCAAATGGATTTGACTTGACTCTTTATTGAAAACTCCAGAATTAAAACAAAAAGACTAATCTCTTGAGACAGCAAGAGGACACTAGGAAAATCCAAACAAAAACAACCGGGTTGCCTCCCGTAAAGCGCTTTCTTTATAGCCATATAGCTAGGCTTTACTTACGTGATAATCAAGAGGGATAAAGCTCATGAGGGAGCTTGTTCTTCAGCGTGACCCTCTTCCTTGGGAAGTGCTCCATGATTTTCTTATGAGGGAACTGAAACTTGACATTCCCTTTCTTGGAGTCTATGATTGCACATGTAGTACGAAGAAAAGGTCTACCCAAAATAATAGGACTAGGGGATTTATCCCCCATATCCATAATAATGAAATCAACAGGTACAAAAGTCATGTGCAATTCAATCATAACATCTTTTACTTGTCCTATAGCATGTTTAGTAGAGTTATCATCAAGGAAAAATTCACTTGAGCATTTTTATAAATTTTCTAGTTCTAGCAATTCATATAATTCTTTAGAGAGTATCGATACACTGGAACCTAGATCTAACATAGCATGGTGAATTTCTTTTCCAATTGAAACTAGCACCTTGGGGATCCATGCATCCCCAAGCTTAGGAGGTATCATGGCCTCATTCTTGTTCCTAGCAATTTTTTCTAGCAAGACATGATTAGCAATATAAGATCCAAAGCCAGGTTGATTAACATTTATAGTGGGATCACTAGCAAATTTTTATAGAGTAGCAATAAGTTCTTGCAAGCTACTTTTTTCTAAATCAAGCAATGGATCCTTAATTTCAGTAAGCATCATAATTTCCTCTACTTTACTCTCTAATTTAGCTAGCATGCTTGATTCATGAGGACTAATTTCATCTTTGCTAGCAAGATAAGACATATATGGAAGTAAATATTCAGGGTACTTCACTATTTCATTCAAAGTTTCTTCTGAGCTAGTAGGGACATGATCACTTGTATTCTCAGCAATATGATCAATATTTTCAATAATAGGAGCAGCAATAGTAATAGAATTCATTCCTACACTAGGTTGTGCTTGTGGCTTTCCTGCTGACATGCTTAATAGAGTTGCTTGATTATCAGCTAATTTTGACAATGCTTTATCTAAATTCGAAGATTCAAGTTGCAATACTTTAATATCACTACTAATGGATGCAATAGACTTATTTAACTCATGTATCATAGCATTGTGACTAGCAACTTGTTCCATAAGCAATTTATTAGATTCAGAAATTTCACTAGAAGGCTTCCACTTATTTTCATTAGCATTAGGATATGGAACAAAAGGTTTATTTGGCACATAAGAAGGTTTACTATATGAATTGTAAGCATTACAAAAACCATTGCTACTGTAGCGTTCCCACATTTAAATAATGTAAGGACACATGTGTTATTGTGCTAGTCCCTAGATCAATTGCTAGCACCACAGTACAAAATCAAATATCATGCAAAGCATCAAATTCTATTATATCGCATGATCCAGTATTTACAAAATAGTATTACAACTTGCATAGTCTTAGAAGACTAGCAGAAAACAAAGATATACAACGGAAAACATAATACAACATTGAGCCCCTCTTCTTCATGTGCCACAGGCAAAACATGTTGGCGATAGTCTCGAGATCCTAAACAAAATCCTCACTCGTCTTTAGAATCATCTGCAATATGGAATATGCATCCACAAGGGAGTCAATACAATTTAATGTATTGTCAAGTAACAATATGGTGGATATAAATGGCAAGACTAAATACTACATGCTTATTTGGCAGAGTGGAGTTTTGGCTAAGTTTGCATAAAGCAAGTTTTCTCCTATCACTTTTGTAAAAGAAAACTTTTCTTTTCAAGGGGTGGCATCATTGGACTAAAATCCAAGCACCAAAAATACTGTTCACTTGGTCAAAATTTTACTTATTGAAAATGGTGATGTGATTCTTCCGTCCCTCCTTGTCCAGCTGCTCATAGTTGTCCATAACCGGGGACACGGCTAAGATCTTAGTTTGTTGACTCTGCAGAGCTTGTGCACTTTCACCTTCAGACTCAACTCAACCCAAACATCCTATACACCCTGAGTGCATTAAGGAAAGGAGAAGAATCAAGACGAGATCTTTCAGAAGCAAGAATCCAACCCAATGGCAAGACCCGTTCCACCTATAAATTTGCTACATCTGCTTGTCAAGCCCGAGCTGAACCCTCACATCTTAGTTGATCAAGACAGAGCCCATATGACCAAAGGCTGCACTGGAAGCAATCTAAACTTGGGGAACATCATAATCACTTTGTTCCTGGGTGGCATTCCTTCAAGTGAACTCCCCTCGGGGAGACACTCAACTATCGACAGCCCCGCAATACCAATCCACCCAGGTGGTTCATTGAAGTTGTTACTTAGAATTTTTCCACAACATCAAGTAAAACAATTTTTGTAGCAAGGCTAAGCATCAACTAAGTAAAAAGTCTTCAAAATAACAAGGTATAAGGATGGCTACACACTACTAGGATATAGCATAGCATAATATAACTTAGTAAAACTTCCTATCATGCATACTACTCAAAATCAACTAATGCATATAGAAAATAATGGGTAGCTGAATGATGTGTTACTTGCCTTGTTGAAGTTGGTGAAGAAATCACACTCTCTTCACAAAGGATCGTTTCTCTCCGTACAATCTATTCATTGAAAACACAATAACAAAATAAACAAGCATTCTAACAATCAAACACATAAGTGAAGAAAACAGACAAAACAATTAACATATCAAAAGGGTTTAACAAATTTGGTTAGGACAAGATCAAGGTTTGATTTTTAAAAGATTCATTCTCAAATGGTTCAATACATTCTAAGGAGTTTCCAAGGGTTTACTTGGGATGGACTAGGTTGAGTTTTGTAGAAGACTAACTTATTTTAATCATACTTGTCGAGGAAGTTCCAAGTGTTCACTAAGGATGTGTAGTTTGAGTTTCTAGTAACCAAACTTTATTGAAAACATATTTATCTAAGAATTTCCAATAGATCACCAAGGTGATCTCACTATTTCAACTAAAGTATCACATCATAAAGTGTAATACTTAGTTGTTTTCATTCAAAACATTTGAGTACTCTAAGTTATTCTTTCCATGTTGGTTTAGGGTAGGCCTAGGTTCAACTATCTTCATAACAGTAGAGAAAACCAGATAAAGTCTTGGGATTTTTTATTTGGGTCAATGGGTGGGAAAAACAACTTGTTATTCTTCAACTTGTATGGATTGCTTCTAGTCCTCATGCGATTGCCTTCTTGAAGATCATCATCATGCCATCTAAGTTGTTTCCTTCCTTGGTGTGGTGCTTCTCTTGGTCTTTATAGTCTTCATGGTTTTCTCACTAGTTGTTTCCCAAGTGGTGTGGTCACAACTAAGTGTTTTATTTAACAAATGTGAAAATATCACTAAGTCAAAATAGAGGAGAAATGAGACAAGAGGATAGAATGGGAGGTGTAGTCTTCTTCTTCATTTCTTCATGTACTTGCACTTGATGGAGTATGCTTCATATTGTTGTGGAGCCTAAGTCATTTCTTCAATGATCTTCCTTGTTTCTCTTCATGTTGCCACCAAGTTTATAATGAAGTTTTCTTCTTGCTTGAGTCTTGATCTCCATTTTGCTGACTTGGTGAAATCTTGAAGCAAGAATTGGGGAGTGGAGAAGTAGATAGAAACTATGGTACTAGTATTTTTAGGTTCATTTGTTGGCTAAGTATAAGTTGAAACTTCACTAAGGACTTAGCCTTGGTTTCATATAGCCATAAACACATAGAACCACTTAAGGAAAAATATTTCCTAAGTCATTTTTAACATGGTGTGAAACATGTGTGTGATAACTTGGCCTAAAATACATGGATATGGTTCATATGTGTCCAAAAAGGTTAGAAAATGATGTCTCTGGTTCAAGGTTACTAAATGGAACAATTTTGCAGAAGGAACTATATTGAATTTATTTATAGAATTAAATCTATGTCAAAAATACTCAAATGTACCAATTAATTCTAAATTCAATTTTAAGTTGTTCAATTTTTATTTTGGGACATAGGATATGAAACTACACAACCTAAGGTTTCCATGTATATTTTATTTGCAATTTTTGGATTTGTAGAATTTGAATTATGCCAAAATTCATCAAACAAGCACATTTGAATTTGAACAAATTTAAATGGTAAAATTTAAATTTGGCTAGTGCCAAAAGTTTCTAAATGTCAAGGGCTTTTCAAAAAGTCCTAGATTGCTAAATTTGGCCTTATGGATAAAAAGATATGATATATCTAAGATTCAGGGACTTTTCTGCAAAACTGCTAAATAAAGTCTATTCCGTAAAAAAAACAGAAAAGGACTTGTCACGTGGCTTCCCAGGATTGGCTCGCGCTGATGACTGTGTGCTGGTGTGGCATGCTGACTGGGCCAGTGACGTGGATAAGTGGACCGATCCAGATCGTTGGATCCAGATCCCACGGTGACTTGCCCCTTCGCTGAGGGGATCTATTTTAGGCCGTCTAGATCTAGATCTATGGTTGAGGGACGTTGGATCTTACAGTGGCGGCAGGGGTCGCCGGAGATGGCGGAACGACGGTGCGGTGCTCGTAAAATCCACGTCGAGGGTGCTACGGTCCTCCTCGGGCTCAGCAGGGACCATGAAGGGGCGCTTCGCTTCACGGAAATCTCGATGGAGACGGCGGGCAGTCTCCACGGGCTACGCAGCGGTGGCAGCGAGCGGACGTAGGCGACGCCTTCTCCGGTGACTCTCGGAAACGGACTGCGCCGGTGTTCTACTGCACGCAAAAATAAAACAAAGCCATGAGCGTGTGCGTAAATTTGAGGGGGAGACAGGGGACCATGAGAGGGAGGCGGAAAACTTCTCTATCGACGGCAATAGGAGCAACACAACGACAGGCAGTTTTTTTCTCCGGTGAGAAATCGTGGCAGCCATGGGGCGCAAAACACAGAGGAGGGAGAGGGGAACTAGAGAGGAGCTCGGGGGCTTTAAGAATCGGGCACAGGGAGGAAATATTGCGGCCATAATGGGGAGGAATCAAAGCGCACAAATTTCGGCCGAAACGGGCGCTCGGCCGTTTCCAGGGTTGATGACAACGTGACGTCATCAGTGACAGCAGCTGTGGGTCCGACCTGTCGGCCAAAGGGAAGAGACAGGGCTTGGTGGGCTTACCTGCTAGGCTCTGTGCTGCGCGCGAGCAAAAGGGAGAGAGGGAAAGAAACGGGCTCGGCCAAGTTTGGGCTGGCTGGTGCCTCCTCTTTTTTTTTCCTGTTTTCTTATTTCCTTTATAACTTTTGATTTAAAAAAAAACTTTTAGCCTCAAGTAAATTTCTAAATTCTTTCAATGAAATTTTCTTTCAACTAAGAACATTTTAAAACTATTTTTGACACATTTCAACTTTTGAAATTTGAAAATTATAGATAATTCAGTAGTAGTACTTAATACCATTTTAAATTAGAAAAATAATAAAATAAGGTTTTGATTAAATAAAATTTCAGAGACAGTATACATGTCAAATACTATTTTTGAAAGTCATTTTACCTCACTTTCGTATTTTATAAATTTAATATTTCAATGATTTACTAATAGTACCTTAATTCCATTTTAAAATAAAAAAATCAGTAATTATAAAAGTGTCTTAGAAAAATTCCACAACCCATAATACTGTTTTCAAAGTCCTATTTTATGTTATTTTCAAAGCAATGTATTTTATTTTCACACCTTTATGCTTCAAAACTTTGAATAACAATTAAAAGTTATTAGAGAAATATGTTATTCTTATCAAATGTTGTTGAGGCTTAGAACTTTATTAAGTGTTATAAATATTTGAGTATTGTTGCGATAAGATAATCTTCAAGGTAATATTGGAGTTGCAAACATTTTAGGTAAGGGTTTGTTAATAAAAAGATATACCCTTTATATAATAATAAATTTATTTTTGAAAAAAGTTTTAGAGTTTAAGGAACAAGGCATATTGGATTGGTAAACTCAATTTCATTGAATTATGTATTATTTTCTTTTGTATCTTAATTCTCATTTGGTTTTTGGTGACTTGCATAACATGAAAACAAAAAGTTTTAAATTTTTGTGATTTTTGAGTTTTCCAAAAATCAGGGATGTTACAGACTACCACCCTTAAAAGAAATCTCGTCCCGAGATTTGGGAAGGCTTAGAAAGAAAGATTAGATTTGGGTAACTGGGTTCGAGAACACTTGGGTGGGCTACCACCCTTAAAAAAAACTTGTGGGTAGTCTATTTCCATTAGATTGGAGTGTAGATTGATTTGAGATTGTCTTGAGTAGAATTTTCCTTCGCAGTAGAGCTGTAGACCAACATAGGTATATTGAACAACCTTTGACACTAAGGGGTCACTCTTTGGGTCAATCAGAAGTCCTTGGGTCACTCTCAACTTGGTCTTTTGATGTCCTTGGAAATCTTCCATTTTGTTTTTGTCATCCTTGAAGGCAAACACCATGCTATTTCTAACGAAACTCTCATGGTAGGCAATATCTTCCATTGCTTGATACCTCCAAGGTTGGCTTGATCCTCACCGAAAAATAGTACGTTTCAGTACTACTAACATAGGGTCACTATTGTAGTCTACCATTCTATGGTTCAGGTTTAACATCGTCGTCTCTCTAATAGGTATGTCACTCAGATTTACCATTCCTCATAGCAAAAGTAAATAATGTGAGTAGTCACCATGGGGGCCAATCCATGTTGCACTCAATCATTACCTTGTACTTGGATTGATGAATCTTGTTTAATAACACTAGGTTACCTCACTTGTCTAACAGAAAGTTTCCAATCTGTAAGACAAACTTGAGCTAACTATCATTTCTGAACTAGTGGGTTGTGTAAAAATCTTATGTAACACAAACTAGATAGTTGTGTTTCTTCATTATTTCTTCTCTTGGTGTAGTTGGATCTGAAATCTTCATAGCTCATGCAACTTGGGGTTCACTTGTGTTTCTTCACTTGTTGATTGGCTTGCTTCTCCTTATGATATAGTTGGCCTTGAGCATGGATGTGCTTGTTCCTTCACACAAAAGGGATCTTGAAATCTATGACATTCCTCAATTGTATGGCTTGTGTCTCTATAAGTAACTAGTCATGGCATTCTTGGGTGAAAGGTTTGTTGTTGACTTCATATGGTAGCCCAACATGTTGGTAAATGGGTATGGGTTTTTGTTTGGCTTGGCATGAATGAGTAGAGATTAGAAAGAGACTAAAAAAGATCCTACCCCAACGCATAAGATCAAGGAAACTCATCTTGCAAACAACACATAACAAACATATAGCAACACCATCATCATACCAAACAACAAGGTTTTTGAAAACAACTAATATTGTCATACCACACTCATTGGTATGATCAATATACTAAAACGTTAACGTTGTTCTAACAAAGAACTAGATTGGTGGTCTCATCTATATCTTCTTGAGTTTTCTTCAAAACCTTCTCTCAATGTCTTGAGGTATTGTTGATTGTTGTGAAGTCTATGTTTTTCTTCAAGTGCTTCAATAATCTTGAGTGTAGGTCTTCATGTGGTGAAAATACTTCTTGCACGTCTTGGTATGATCATCAACATTCCTGTCTTGAGGGTATTGAAGAGGTAGGTCATCTAGATTTTTTTTCAAGGTGAATAATAGATGAGATGATATGAGAAGAATTAATATGGTTGTTTTTTTTCTAGAAAGTTTGAACATAGAAAATTTTCAATCCTAAGGGTCTTTTCCAAAATTAGGGTATCGAATCCTACAGGCAACACAATGCTCTGATACCATTTTGTAGCGTTCCCACATTTAAATAATGTAAGGACACCTGTGTTATTGTGCTAGTCCCTAGATCAATTGCTAGCACCACAGTACAAAATGAAATATCATGCAAAGCATCAAATTCTATTATATCGCATGATCCAGTCTTTACAAAATAGTATTACAACTTGCATAGTCTTAGAAGACTAGCAGAAAACAAAGATATACAACAGAAAACATAATACAACATTGAGCCCCTCTTCTTCATGTGCCACAGGCAAAACATGTTGGCGATAGTCTCGAGATCCTAAACAAAATCCTCACTCGTCTTTAGAATCATCTTCTATATGGAATATGCAGCCACAAGGGAGTCAATACAATTTAATGTATTGGCAAGTAACAATATGGTGTATATAAATGGCAAGACTAAATACTACATGCTTATTTGGCAGAGTGGAGTTTTGGCTAAGTTTGCATAAAGCAAGTTTTCTCCTATCACTTTTGTAAAAGAAAACTTTTCTTTTCAAGGGGTGGCATCATTGGACTGAAATCCAAGCACCACAAATACTGTTCACCTGGTCAAAATTTTACTTATTGAAAATGGTGATGTGATTCTTCCGTCCTTCCTTGTCCAGCTGCTCATAGTTGTCCATAACCGGGGACACTGCTAAGATCTTAGTTTGTTGACTCTGCAGAGCTTGTGCACTTTCACCTTCAGACTCAACTCAACCCAAACATCCTATACATCCTGAGTGCATTAAGGAAAGCAGAAGAATCAAGACGAGATCTTTCAGAAGAAAGAATCCAACCCAATGGCAAGACCCGTTCCACCTATAAATTTGCTACATCTGCTTGTCAAGCCTGGGCTGAACCCTCACAACTTAGTTGATCAAGACAGAGCCCATATGACCAAAGGCTGCACTTGAAGCAATCTAAACTTGGGTAACATCATAATCACTTTGTTCCTGGGTGGCATTCCTTCAAGTGAACTCCCCTCGGGGAGACACTCAACTATCGACAGACCCGCAATACCAATCCACCCAGGTGGTTCATTGAAGTTGTTACTTAGAATTTTTCCACAACATCAAGTAAAAAAAAATTTGTAGCAAGGCTAAGCATCTACTAAGTAACAAGTCATCAAAATAACAAGGTATAAGGATGGCTACACACTACTAGGATATAGCATAGCATAATATAACTTAGTAAAACTTCCTATCATGCATACTACTCAAAATCAACTAATGCATATAGAAAATAATGGGTAGCTGAATGATGTGTTACTTGCCTTGTTGAAGTTTGTGAAGAAATCACACTCTCTTCACAAAGGATCGTTTCTCTCCGTACAATCTATTCATTGAAAACACAATAACAAAATAAACAAGCATTCTAACAATCAAACACATAAGTGAAGAAAAAAGACAAAGC
Organism: Alopecurus myosuroides; assembly: GCA_028641055.1. NCBI lineage: Eukaryota > Viridiplantae > Streptophyta > Magnoliopsida > Poales > Poaceae > Alopecurus > Alopecurus myosuroides. Next base: position 295,562,664 of record CM054058.1, on the reverse strand, counting down.
AATTAACATATCAAAAGGGTTTAACAAATTTGGTTAGGACAAGATCAAGGTTTGATTTTTAAAAGATTCATTCTCAAATGGTTCAATACATTCTAAGGAGTTTCCAAGGGTTTATTTGGGATGGACTAGGTTGAGTATTGTAGAAGACTAACTTTATTTTAATCATACTTGTCGAGGAAGTTCCAAGAGTTCACTAAGGATGTGTAGTTTGAGTTTCTAGTAACCAAACTTTATTGAAAACATATTTATCTAAGAAGTTCCAATAGATCACCAAGGTGATCTCACTATTTCAACTAAAGTATCACATCATAAAGTGTAACACTTAGTTGTTTTCATTCAAAACATTTGAGTACTCTAAGTTATTCTTTCCATTTTGGTTTAGGGTAGGCCTAGGTTCAACTATCTTCATAACAATAGAGAAAACCAGATAAAGTCTTGGGATTTTCTATTTGGGTCAATGGGTGGGAAAAACAACTTGTTATTATTCAACATGTATGGATTGCTTATAGTCCTCATGTGATTGCCTTCTTGAAGATCATCATCATGCCATCTAAGTTGTTTCCTTCCTTGGTGTGGTGCTTCTCTTGGTATCGATAGTCTTCATGGTTTTCTCACTAATTGTTTCCCAAGTGGTGTGGTCACAACTAAGTGTTTTATTTAACAAATGTGAAAATATCACTAAGTCAAAATAGAGGAGAAATGAGACAAGAGGATAGAATGGGAGGTGTAGTCTTCTTCTTCATTTCTTCATGTACTTGCACTTGATGGAGTATGCTTCAGATTGTTGTGGAGCCTAAGTCATTTCTTCAATGATCTTCCTTGTTTCTCTTCAGAAGTCTTGATCTCCATTTTGCTGACTTGGTGAAATCTTGAAGCAAGAATTGGGGAGTGGAGAAGTAGATAGAAACTATGGTACTAGTATTTTTAGGTTCTTTTTTTGGCTAAGTATAAGTTGAAACTTCACTAAGGACTTAGCCTTGGTTTCATATAGCCATACACACATAGAACCACTTAAGCAAAAATATTTCCTAAGTCATTTTTAACATTGTGTGAAACATGTGTGTGATAACTTGGCCTAAAATACATGGATATGGTTCATATGTGTCCAAAAAGGTTGGAAAATGATGTCTCTGGTTCAAGGTTACTAAATGGAACAATTTTGCAAAAGGAACTATATTGAATTTATTTATAGAATTAAATCTATGTCAAAAATACTCAAATGTACCAATTAATTCTAAATTCAATTTTAATTTGTTCAAAAAAAATTTTGGGACAGAGGATATGAAAGTACACAACCTAAGGTTTCCGTGTATATTTTATTTGCTATTTTTTGATTTGTAGAATTTGAATTATGCCAAAATTCATCAAACAAGCACATTTGAATTTGAACAAATTTAAATGGTAAAATTTAAATTTGGCTTGTGCCAAAAGTTTCTAAATGTCAGGGCTTTTCAAAAAGTCCTAGATTGCTAAATTTGGCCTTAGGGATAAAAAGATATGATAGATCTAAGATTCAGGGACTTTTCTGCAAAACTGCTAAATAAAGTCTATTCGGTAAAAAAAACAGAAAAGGACTTGTCACGTGGCTTCCCAGGATTGGCTCGCGCTGCTGACTGTGTGCTGGTGTGGCATGCTGACTGGGCCAGTGACGTGGATAAGTGGACCGATCCAGATCGTTGGATCCAGATCCCACGATGACTTGCCCCTTCGCTGAGGGGATCTATTTTAGGCCGTCTAGATCTAGATCTACGGTTGAGGGACGTTGGAGCTTACAGTGGCGGCGGGGGTCGCCGGAGATGGCGGAACGGCGGTGCGGTGCTTGGAAAATCCACGTCGAGGGTTCTACGGTCCTCCTCGGGCTCAGTAGGGACCATGAAGGGGCGCTTCGCTTCACGGAAATCTCGATGGAGACGACGGGCAGGCTCCACGGGCTACGCAGCAGTGGCAGCGAGCGGACGTAGGCGAGGCCTTCTCCGGTGACTCTCGGAAACGGACTGCGCCGGTGTTCTACTGCACGCAAAAATAAAACAAAGCCATGAGCGTGTGGGTAAATTCGAGGGGGAGACAGGGGACCATGAGAGGGAGGCGGAAAACTTCTCTATCGGCGGCAATAGGAGCAACACAACGGCGGGCAGTTTTTTTCTCCGGTGAGAAATCGTGGCAGCCATGGGGCGCAAAACACAGAGGAGGGAGAGGGGAACTAGAGAGGAGCTCGGGGGCTTTAAGAATCGGGCACAGGGAGGAAATATTGCGGCCATAATGGGGAGGAATCAAAGCGCACAAATTTCGGCCGAAACGGGCGCTCGGCCGTTTCCAGGGTTGATGACAACGTGACGTCATCAGTGACAGCAGCTGTGGGTCCGACCTGTCGGCCAAAGGGAAGAGACAGGGCTTGGTGGGCTGGCCTGCTAGGCTCTGTGCTGCACGCGAGCGAAAGGGAGAGAGGGAAAGAAACGGGCTCGGCCCAGTTTGGGCTGGCTGGTGCCTCCTCTTTTTTTTTTCCTGTTTTCTTATTTCCTTTATAACTTTTGATTTAAAAAAAAACTTTTAGCCTCAAGTAAATTTCTAAATTCTTTAAATGAAATTTTCTTTCAACTAAGAACATTTTAAAACTATTTTTGACACATTTCAACTTTTGAAATTTGAAAATTATAGATAATTCAGTAGTAGTACTTAATACCATTTTAAATTAGAAAAATAATAAAATAAGGTTTTGATTAAATAAAATTTCAGAGACAGTATACATGTCAAATACTATTTTTGAAAGTCATTTTACCTCACTTTCGTATTTTATAAATTTAATATTTCAATGATTTACTAATAGTACCTTAATTCCATTTTAAAATAAAAAAAATCAATAATTATAATAGTGTCTTAGAAAAATTCCACAACCCATAATACTGTTTTCAAAGTCCTATTTTATGTTATTTTCAAAGCAATGTATTTTATTTTCACACCTTTATGCTTCAAAACTTTGAATAACAATTAAAAGTTATTAGAGAAATATTTTATTCTTATCAAATGTTGTTGAGGCTTAGAACTTTATTAAGTGTTATAAATATTTGAGTATTGTTGCGATAAGATAATCTCCAAGGTAATATTGGAGTTCCAAACATTTTAGGTAAGGGTTTGTTAATAAAAAGATATACCCTTTATGTAATAATAAATTATTTTTGAAAAAAGTTTTAGAGTTTAAGGAACAAGGCATATTGGATTGGTAAACTCAATTTCATTGAATTATGTATTATTTTCTTTTGTATCTTAATTCTCATTTGGTTTTTGGTGACTTGCATAACATGAAAACAAAAAGTTTTAAATTTTTGTGATTTTTGAGTTTTCCAAAAATCAGGGATGTTACAGCTACCATAATTCCTAACAAAATTAACACCCACACTTTCAGAATTACTACCAACTAGCTCCTGCAAAGGCACATTCTCCATATTTTGTTTATTAATAAAAGCAAGAATAATGTCCATTTTAGAAGACAAATCATTGGTTTCTTCAATTGAGTTTATTTTCTTAGTGGGATTGGGTGCTCTTTCAGTATTCCATTGACTATAATTTTGCAATATGCTTTCTAATATGCTCTTAGCCTCACCTACAGTTTTACTCATAAAGGCACCTCCAGCAGCAGAATCAAGTATATTTCCAGACATGTAGTTTAGACCATTACAAAAAAGAGTGTAGTATGGTCCATTCATTTACTCCATGTGATGGGCATGTTCTAAGCATTAATTTAATTCTGTCCCATTCCATGGCTACATGTTCATTATCATTTTGCCTAAATGAGAGGATATTATTCCAATTTTGCAAAATTTTAACGGGAGGATAATATTTCTTAATGAAAGCTTCTTTTAAATCATCCCAAGACTTTATACTAGCTGTAGGTAGTGAAAGTAACCATTTTGTAGCCTTTCCTCTAAGTGAAAAAGGAAATAATTTCAGTTTTAAAACACTACTTTCCACATTTTTAAATTTTTGCATATCACATATTTCCACGAAATCATGAAGATGCATAGAGGCATCCTCCATAGCACTACCACCAAATTGCTCTCTAGTAATTAAATTCAATAAACTCGGACTTACTTCATAGCTTTCAGCTTGTATTTCATGTGTAGTAATTGGCCTAGCAATGAATTGGTCATTGGGTGTATTTGTGTAGTCACTTAATTTAGTTCTATCACCCATTTTAACAGTTTTTATGTAGTTTTTAATTTTTTATGCAAAACTGAAAAGTAAAGTAACTAGGAAAATTCGAAATACTAAAATAAACTAGATAACTAAATGCAAAACTAAAATAAAATATGCAAGACAAAACAAAAACAAGAACAAAAACAAAACAAAAACAAAAACAAGACAAGAAACAAAACAATCTACTTGAAAGAAGGTGGAGATAGAAAGAACGGTACTCACGTAGGTGCAACCTCCCCAAGCTTAGGTGTTTGCACACCTTGTTGGTGATGAAGACTTCTTGTGAGCTCCCTTGCACAAATCCTTCACCTATGGCTCCCCGTCAACGGCGCCAGAAAAACGCTTGATGACAAGGTTGAGACTCCAAGTGCAGAGTGTGTGGCTAGTGGCAAGCCTTCTTCCCCACGAGGGTGACTCGAGGGTTTATATCGAACTCTTGGGGAGCCAGTATTTCAGCAGTTGTCTTCCAAGCTTCCTCCAGGATCCTGCAAACAAGTAGAGAATTTTGTGCCCTCAACCTCACCAAGTGGTTGTCAAGCACAAGGTGTGAGACTTCTAAATTGAAATGCAAAACTGAAAGTAAATGTGCAATAATTAAATCTACTACTAAATGCAAATGAGAAAATAAATATGCAATGGATTGTTTTTGTATTTTTGTGATGCAAGTGGTGATGGAGATAATGTAAATTCGAATTGGAGATGCAAGTAAAGTAAAGTGCAAGTAAAATAAATTGCAGCAAAGTAACTAGAGTGTTTTCTTATAATTAAAATAGGACCGGGGTTCATGGTTTCACACTTGCATTCTCTCAAATAAAGTGGTAGATGGTGGACATAAAGAATTACATGTGAGATTACAATAACATGTTTAACATTGAGTACTTTCATATGGGCATCACGTCCTAGCATAGAGATCTCTACGATCATATTAATCCCTCTTATACTCCACCAAGATTCGAAATAAATCATAACACCTCGATAATTAAGAAAAACCAGAGTATAACTTTAAGTAATATGACATGAAGTTGAAGTAAGAACTTGCTAGATCTAGTCATGGAGATTGATTAGTGTCACTTCAAATCCCCGGTAACAAGGTACTCCTTTTTATACCTAGTGAGATAACTAAGAAAGGTTTAACAAAACCTAAGTGGATCGCTGAACTTCTGTCACTTTCATAGCACTAGCCACCCCCGTTACTCCAACTAATGCACCCATCACCCCACACACGCTCTCAAGAACTAGAATGATCAAAGCTAGAAAATAAGAACGGGGTACATAAGATACATCTACTCAAATAACTCAAGAGAAACAATTGCAATCTCGGATTCAATAACTCATAGAAAAGATCCACCACATAGGAATTACAACGGTGCCCGTAATCATGTGAGGCAGCACATACGGATCTAATTAGTGAAGCACATAGAGAGAGAGATACAAGTGCTACTTCCACAAACCCATAGCCCTAGGGTGGACTACTCCCTCTTCATGGAGATGTCGATGGAGATGACATTGGAGGGGTAGGAGATCACACCGGCGGCGCCCCGCCGGAGTTTTCCCTCTCCAATCTGGAACTTCTGGTCTCTGTTTTGGTGTTTTCGTGTTTCGGCGGCGCTCCTCTCCGTAAAGGTACGGGGGACCCTTTTTATAGTCGGTTTTAGGTCAAGACGGAGTCGGTAAGTCGAAGATGGAAGGAATTGGGGCCACATGGGCCAAAAGGGGGCCTCTCACGCGGCCAAGGAATCTGGCCGCGTGGAGGGTCCTCTTTTGGGCCTCCTTGCCCAATTCTCGTGGATCCTTCGCCCGCAAGTCTTCTCCTTCCAAGAAAATGACCCCCGCAGATTTTCAGGTGATTTCGCGGAAGTTTGCCCCCTGAAACGTCAAAAATATAGAAAACGGGGTTTCTGACAGGCAGGGTTAATTCCATAAAAGTTGGGGGAATTTGTAGTTTAACCCCAAAATACTATAAAACATTGAATTATACCCTTATATGATGTAATATGTAATAGAAAACCATGTGAAAATATGCAAAATTCATCTATGCATTTTACATGCATCACCGTGGCACCGCCCCATGGCTCCCCGCGGCGCGCCGAGTGTCCGGTACGGTGCCTCTCCCCGCGCCGCCCCATGCCGCCCTTTTGTCGTCGTCCGCTCCGGTGAACTCCCCCGTCCCGTGCCCGGCGAAGTCAGATCGACGATCCTCTTCATACCGGTGAGAACGCATGCATATGCATGCGAACATGTACGTACGTACGTACCTAGTGTTATCTTTAGTTGATTTTAGTTAGCTAGTTAGGAAAATTAGTTTAGAAACTGAGGAATATTTAATTTAGAAACTTAGGAATATTTACTTTCGAAACATAATTACAAATATTTACTTAGGAAAATTAGTTTACAATTAGTAAATTTTTTAGATTTAGTGATTTTTTTACTTAGGAATATTTACTTAGTGAATTTTAGAAATTTTATAATATTTAGAATATTTACTTAGGAATATTTTCTTAGTCAATAATTAGTGAAATTTTAGAATTAATAGATTTTTAGATTTAGCAGAATTTTTACGTGGGGAATTTTTACTTAGGAATATTTATTTACTCCATATATTATATGTTTTTAGTTTATTTTTCTTGGCGACGATGTCCCTGTTGGCCCTGACGGGCGATGTCCGAGACTGGACCCTGTCGGGCTGGCACTGTTGGCCCTGACGGGCGATGTCCGAGACTGGACCCCGTCGGGCTGGCACTGGAGGTTCTTACTACCGGGAAACACAGCTTGGTGAGAAATCCGGGTGACGTGGTCGACCCGGATCTTCTATGGTGGCGATCGCGTGGGCCACGGTCGGTGCAGAGAGAGGCAGTCCCTGAGGAGGTGGTACATCAGCGTATCAGGGAGGAGGACGAGCACGTCCATCGCTACCTATACTTGCTCGATATGGAGTATAACAACAGTTGGTCGATTGTTTAGAGGGTTCCTTACCACGTGAGCTATGACCCTGTGAGGGTTTCTTTTCTATGGATGCGCAGTGCCCGCGACTCAGCACCTCGCGGCTTAGGACCCGGTCGGAGTTAGTTAGTTTGAGATCGAGATGTTCATTATTATATAAGTGATATTATTCGTGATGTATTAGGTTTAAATAAAAATGAATCCGAGCTATGTAACTCTTGGTGTGTATTGTGACTTTTGCATATTTGATCAATGTTGTTTTTATAATTGAAGTGAGAATATGGAACATATAGTTACTCTTTTTGCTAACTTGTTTACTTTTATTTCTGGAATAGTTAAGTTATGGACCCCACAGGAAACGACGGTCAAGAAGAAATCTGGGAAATTATAAGAGAAGGTACCACCGCTCGATATGACGAACAAGGTATCCATGTCAAAAATGATGATGAGATTGAGTCATTTCTGGACCTCGTCTCTGGTGAGCAGAGTCAGGGAGTGCAACAGGAACCAGTGGATGAAGAAAATGACACGGTTGATCCCTCGCCAACAACATCGATGATGATGAAGAGGCCTGAGAACTAGGCGGTAGCCTAGTGGCAAGGGGAGTAGTGACAAACCCCTGTGCCGAGAGTTCAAATCCCATCGGGAGCGAATTTCTGGTGTCTCATTGATGACTCCCAAGTGTAGGAGATCAATTTTAGTACCTTTCGATAAGTATTTGAGTGGCGAACCCACGAGGAGCTGAAGGTAAGCTATCTATTCTCTAAAGCCCTATAACCCTCTTATATGGCTGTTTATGCAAAGCAATAAGTTTGACTAAAAGGAACTAACTAATTAAAAGCAAGTGACGTGGAGTGTGGTTTGTCTAGTAACTAGTGAAGCAAGTTTAAAATGCAAGTAATCCTAGAGCAAGTTTCTAAAACAAGTTTCTAAGCAAGTTTCACAGGTAGCAAGCAGCAAATATCTCAAGTATCTCAAGGGAGCAAGTGTTCTATCAATAGGTGTTTCGTTCGTGTGGTTGTCACAATTAGTGAAGCACATGTTTTAGTCTTAGTTGTTTCTTCTAGGAAGGAGCCATGAATAGGTATAGTCAAGTAAATGATCTACAACCCCTTATGATGGATCATGTGGCCAAGTAAATGACTGCACAAGATTGATTAAGACATAAAGTCTCGCCATAGCCTTACGTTCTAAGGTCCCCTATATATATCCCCCAATAACTTAACTTTGTGGCTCGGTCTCAGGTTACTGTCACTCCCAAGTCACCACCACTCCATTATGCTACCGGTGATCACCTTACATGCATTCCCCAACATATGTGTGCACTCATATATTGTACATAAAGACAATCATAGAAGATAACAAACTTGTATGCAACCAATCAACGAACTATTTCACCATTGCCAAGAAAAATTCACTACTCAAACATAGACGGGGAGACACAATACATCAAGGGAATATAGTATTGCATCATACATCGTGTTTGCCAAGATATTACAGTGGAGAGATGGAGCTGATCTTGCTGTAGATGTTGATGATGAACACGCCGGAGGGGGGTGGAGCCCTCCGGGGGTGATCCCGGCGGCGTTTCCCCCCTCCGATCTTCTCCGGCGGCAGCCTTCTGATTCTCTGTTTCGTGGTTTCGTCTCTCGGCGCCGCCTCCTTCTTGAAAAGGCCAGGGGACCCTTTATATAGTCGTTTTTAGGTCACGAGACACTCGGGAGAAGAAAGATCGACGGCATCGGAGCCACGGGGGCAAAAAGGGGGCCCCACACACGACCAAGGAATCTGGCCGCGTGGAGGGTCCTATTTTCCACCTGGTTGGCCTTTCGTCCCTCTACTTTGGCCCATGGTCTTCGTCTCGAAAATTCTGAACCGTGCTCTTTGGCCTTGCCCTTTTTGGAGTCCCGAAGCTCCCGGAAAGTCTGAAACACTAAAAAGTACGTTTTCTGGAAAAACAGGGTTAGAACCAGAAGAAGGGGGATTGTTCAGAAAATCCCCCAAATCATTATAAAACATAAATATAAGTTGCTAATATGTAGGAAAAACAAGTAATAACATGCAAAGTTCATGTATGCATTTTACATGCATCAACATCCCCAAGCTTAACCCATACTCGTCCTCGAGTATGAAGGTGACAAAACTAACATGGACTTTGCATTTTAAAATAATCATGGAATATCAAAGAAGATTATTCATGCTACATATAATCAAATGATTCATAATGTAGATGAGTAGCAACATACAATTCATGTTATAAGAAATATCAAATATGCAAGCAAAGATGCTTCATGAAAGTTCACAAAGTGTATAATGAAATAAAAGCACTATGGGCAAAATGCATACACAAAATGAAAAATAAAATCCTATATTGGTCAAAGAATAGCATAATGGAAAATAGAAAATATGGTGGACAATTTGGAGAAAATTGAGTAGAGGTAAAACATGATCAGGTCTTATTTAGCCTCTAAATTATTCAACTAAAATTACTAATTGAAATGTGGCATCCATTGGTCTAAGACTCTCATTGCCCCTTTATCACTAGCATCTTAAATTGTGAATGTTGAAGTAATGTGATTGACAAGGTGTTGGTTGAATGCCTCATGCCCCGTGAGTGTGAAAACCTACTCCATAATTACTCAACTTAAGATTCCTAATAAGCTTTGTACAATCATAATAAGTATTAATGACATCATAGAGAACCGCAAAGAGGTACCTCTTGCCCCATGACATGGAAACCAGCCCATGTCACAATGACAAGATGAACAAACGGAGTAGACTCATCATCCTTTTTTATTTCATTCACTATATGCATAGCTTCTTATTTTATTGTAGGATGTGTTTGTAGAGTCCACTCTAGCGGTAAGTAAATTTCCACCATGATCAAGCATGGCTTGGGTTAGTGGTCCAATGCGTTTATCTAGTCATAAATATACTTACTCATCAAAACTTACTATTCCTCTATTTCATTTCGGCATGGCAGGAGTCCAAAAACAAAAGTACATGATATCAACCAAATGTAAATTTTTATGCAATGTTGAAAGCTTTCGAGTGATACACGTTTATAGCTAGCTCCCAACCAAACACTTGTCAAACGCAAAACTTTTAGCTCCCGTTATTGGGTCATGTTTATTAAGTGCAATGAAAAGTAAAGGTGTGCATTCAAAAGTTCGTGAGAGTCCTATCCCAAATTCAGCTCATGAAAATTAATAAAGTGAATATCTTAATTTACAACATAAATAATACTATAACATGGTGAACATACTCGGAATAGCTCTGAAGCTAATAGGTAGATATGGTGGACTCACTGGAAATACTTGGCTAAAGGGTGTTGGAAACAAGTTTATACTTGTTAGAATTTTTACTTTTTTGGCTAGCAAGAGGGAGATAGTTGACCAGCTACTATGCATGCATTAGTGTCCATAGAACTACTCATTTCATGACAAACTAAGTAAACTAACAATTAACATCAAAAACATGAATAAGAGATAGCTCATGACAACACTATTGCAAATTTCTACACCTAAAACATCATATAAATCATGCAACTATAAGTAGCTTTTATAATCAACTAAAGCATCCCTTCCCCAATAAATATAACAACATCCAACTTAATTCAATCCATTATTCTAGTAGCTGATTCTCATAAAGATAATTGTGGTGGTGGTCTCACAAATCTATACCTACTAATAAAAGCACTAAGGATTCTTGCCAAATTTTCGTCCGTTTTAACTTTACCCCTGTTTGTCACCGGAAATTACACGCACTGGCACCGCTTCAGTTAAAAAAGGTTTCGACACCGCCTCCTCCGTCCAAACAGAGAGGCCCCGATCGTCCTGCTCCGTCCCCTTCCTCCATGGACGCCGTCGCGGACCAGAACCTCACCTTCCCCACTGCTGCCCTTCCCCGAACTCCTCCCCCGTAGTGCAGCACGGGATCCAGGATCTAGCAAGAGGACTGCCGCCCTGTCCCAAGGTTCCGCTCAACGGCCCCTCGCGATGCCTGGCAACTTTCTCCGCATCTAGCTCGCACGGCTTGCACTCTGCGTCATAGGTGCCCTCCGCCAGAGCGGCAGCACACCGGAATCTCTCGGCCATCAACCCGTATGGGCCACTCACCAAGCCTGTTTTCTCTAAACAACCTGTACCCACCCAGATTTTACTACCCGAACACAGCAGCATGCTCTGTCGAGGCTATATGTCGACTCTACAACGACGCCGCTGTCCTGCGTGCGGACTTCCAAAGCTGCACACCCTTGTCAACAGATGTGGTCCGTTTGTGCGTCCCGCTGGACCTGCGTTGAGGAGCCCCATCCGTCACTCATGCTGGCTGCACCGCAACAGTGCTTTCCGCGGATTTGATCATGGTGCTCCTTGTGGAGGCTCGCCGGTGCGGCGCCACTCGCCATGTTGTCCATCCGGTCGATGACCTGCCTACTTGCCCGACCGTGGCACTGCTTTCGGGGTAGTTTACCGGTCTGCATCTCTCGCCGGACAGAAGACGTTGTGTCGCTCTCTAGCCTGGGCTCTCTGTCATCGTACCTGATACGTCAGCTCGCAACTTGCAAGCCGGAGTCTCTCATCTATGCAGCTCCCTTTGGAACCACTAGATTCTGATTATAGGCATGATGCTAGACCGAGCGTGATGCGTTATTATAATTCTGAGCTATTCTCCCTCTCCGTTCATATGTGCAGTGACTTTATTTGGATACGCATGGCATGGCTTGGCAGATTTGAATGCTACTTCATGGAAAGAGATAGCACCTCTTGACTCTTGTATGCTGAATTTTTCTTCACACCCTTTATTCGACTCTCATGAACAATTATTTGTTTTCTCTCCACATCACGCAGGTGCTTGCTCTAATGTGCACTTCGGGTCTTCTCAGTAACTCACAATCCCACAGAGTGTCAATTCTAATTTCTGAATTCAAGTAAACCATTTTCCCCCGCTACACGGATTCCAAGTTCAAGGGTTATGGAAGAAGTATAAGGTACATCTTATAAAATGAAAAGAAACCACACAACAAGAAATCAGCATAGTTTGGTTACAAAAAAATAATTACATATAGATTAATTAAATTTGGAGAGTGAGAACTGAAGGGTCGATCCAAATGTTGACCAACTTTATTTACTAGAGAGCTCACCCATGAACTTCCGTCAGACTCATGTTCGCCAGCGTTTTGTTAATCAATCGATTTTGGGGCGAAGTTTAGTAGATCGATTTTGGTCCAAAATATCGGTTGCATCATTTTTTCGTCAAATCTGTTGCAACGCACGGGCATGTTTGCTAGTAAACTAAAAAAAACAAAACTAGACGCTTCAAATTTCTGGGATAAATGCTTTTCTTAGAAAAACAGAAAGTAGACGTGTGCTAACCAAAAGAGTGGTGGTCAAGGGGAGTGTTCACCACATCCCCAAGCTTGTGGTTTTCACCACTCTTGGATCTCTCTTGGCGCAACTCCTCTATTCCCTGTGAAAAAACTTTACAAAACATGTTTCTCCCATTCTTTTTCTGTGGGGTGAGATTAGTAAGGACAAACAAAACGTATGCATACTGCGCAAAATTCTAAAACAAATGGTCCAGAAGATAGACAATAAGGTTCATAATGTTGTATGTTCACTCTCTAGCTCGAAAAGATCAAGGAAATTCAAGTCCCAAACCCAAAGACTGCATCCAACAAAAGAAGGCAAAATCTGTCCAGAAAAGCAATAGCAGCAAAATGAACGTTTTCCCTAAGCTAGACTCATCAAAAAATTAATCCAATTTTTGTGCTTACAGAGTATGAAAAGTTGCAGAACATATTAAAAAATTAGCTCAATCCGACTTACAGATAAAAAAAATGAAAAATCGTACGGTGAGCAGAATCGTGCGGAAACAGAAATTCCAAGCACTAGGATAGCAACTTTTAAATCAAAATGGGTGAAACTTGACACTTTATTGAAAACTCCAGAAACTAAACTAAAGACTAAGTCTCTTGTTACAGCAAGAGGACACTAGGAAAAACCAACTAAGAACAACCGGGTTGCCTCCCGTAAAGCGCTTTATTGATAGCCGTATAGCTAGGCTTTTCTTACTTAACATCATGATGGTTGGAGTGAGGTGGCTCGGCATCCCCAAGCTTGGATTCTTGTACTTATTTGATACATGTAGGGTGATCCCAGGGGTACATCCCCAAGCTTGATTGGTTGTCCCTCTTGATCTTTGTTCATCTCACTCAACTCTTCCTCCTGAAAAATTCTTCTTACACAAATCTCAACATAAAACTTGATTAGAGGGGTTAGTGCCTCCATAAATAAAATCAACATAGGTACAGCAAAGACACATCCTGAGTTGAGTCTAAATATTAACTACTCTTACTACAGTTGTGCTTTGCTCCTTGATCAAAAGAACCACACAAAACACAAGTAATGAGAGCAATGCAAAATAAAGACATAATCTGCCAAAAACTGAACAGCCCGTAAAGAGTGAATTTTTAGAGGCACTTAAGTTGCTCAAATCAGAAAACTTAAAAATAATTAAATATGTAGTGATAACTAAATATTGCTGTCGTAAATTACCAGGTCAACATTCCACTTCTGTGATTTTAAACATTTTTCGCAGTGAAGTTCAGGAATCTGTTTTGTGGACAGCTAATTACTATTGTTTAATCCTATCTCTCACATAAGATTATTCTTGCCATTTATGATGAGAAAGAAGACAGAAATGTGATGTTACAGTAGTGAACTAATATTTTTTATTGTTTTTAGCATTGGAAAAAGTTTTAATGATAGAGACTTTGCAATGGTTTCATTGGCATGAACAACACATGTTCAAGGTCGACCCCAACTTCTCCATTACTCATCCTTCTCATTTAGTTTCCCAAAAAATTTATAAAATGAAAATCTTAAACTAAATGATAGATAACAGTAGGTAAAGGTATTTTACATGTTGAAAATACATAAATATGTGCTCAAACCGAATAGGAAATTAAAGCATAAGGAACACACCAAAAAATATTAAACAATTTATTTTTAAGTCTAACCCCTTTCCTATGCATTGGCATATTGTAATGAAACAAATAAAATAAGCACATAATAGCAAGCATAGAAAGATAGATCAAGTGCAACTTCAATACTTTCAGAATAAAGAGGGGAAACTTAATATTGTTGAAAAATGTGTAACCATGTTTCCCTCTCTCATAATAATTTTCCGTAGCATCATGAATAGATTCAACAATATGAATATCACATAGAACATTCTTATCATGAGCCACATGCATAAAAGAATCACTACTCTCCATATAAGTAAAATCCTCATTAGTGATAGTGGGAGTTAAACATTCATAATTTTCATTGCAATCATCATATATAGGAGGCATAGTATCATCAAAGTGAATTTTCTCCTCCAAGCTTGGGGAACTAGAAATATCATGCTCATCAAAACCAACTTCCCCAAGCTTAAAACTTTCCATAGAATCAGCAAGTATATCATTTTATCATCAATAGTAGGGGGACTAAAAATATCATATTCATCAAGACAAACTTCCCCAAGCTCAAGGTTTTCCTTAGCAATAAAGGTGTTCAAAGAATTAGTACTACCAAAAATATGATTGTTGTGCAAATAATTTTTCAATTTCTCCTCAAACACTTCATGTCCTAATTCAAGGTAGATATTATACAGTTCTAAAATTGTTTGGTTGTTTTCCATTTTATAATTTTTTTGTGTTTTAGGTTTATATGTTAGTATGCAATGCAAACAAGAATAAAAGCTTAGCACAACGCTCCCCGGCAACGGCGCCAGAAAAGTGCTTGATGACTCCCAAGTGCAGGAGATCAATTGTAGTACCTTTCGATAAGTATTTGAGTGTCAAACCCACGAGGAGATGAAGGTAAGCTATCTATTCTCTAAAGCCCTATAACCCTCTTATATGGTTGTTTGTGCAAAGCAATAAGTTTGACTAAAAGGAACTAACTAATTAAAAGCAAGTGACGTGGAGTGTGGTTTGTCTAGTAACTAGTGAAGCAAGTTTAAAATGCAAGTAATCCTAGAGCAAGTTTCTAAAGCAAGTTTCTAAGCAAGTTTCACAAGTAGCAAGCAGCAAATATCTCAAGTATCTCAAGGGAGCAAGTGTTCTAGCAATAGGTGTTTCGTTCGTGTGGTTGTCACAATTAGTGAAGCACATGTTTTAGTCTTAGTTGTTTCTTCTAGGAAGGAGCCATGAATAGGTATAGTCAAGTAAATGATCTAAAACCCCTTATGATGGATCATGTGGCCAAGTAAATGACTGTACAAGATTGATTAAGACATAAAGTCCCACCATAGCCTTACGTTCTAAGGTCCCCTATATATATCCCCCAATAACTTAACTTTGTGGCTCGGTCTCAGGTTACTGTCACTCCCAAGTCACCACCACTCCATTATGCTACCGATGATCACCTTACATGCATTCCCCAACATATGCGTGCACTCATATATTGTACATAAAGACAATCATAGAAGATAACAAACTTGTATGCAACCAATCAACGAACTATTTCACCATTGCCAAGAAAAATTCACTACTCAAACATAGACGGGGAGACACAATACATCAAGGGAATATAGTATTGAATCATACATCGTGTTTGCCAAGAGATTACAGTGGAGAGATGGAGCTGATCTTGCTGTAGATGTTGATGATGAACACGCCAGAGGGGGGTGGAGCCCTCCGGGGGTGATCCCGACGGCGTTTCCCCCCTCCGATCTTCTCCGGCGGTAGCCTTCTGTCTCTCTGTTTCGTGGTTTCATCTCTTGGCGTCGCCTCTTTCTCGAAAAGGCCAGGGGACCCTTTATATAGTCGTTTTTAAGTCACGAGACACTCGGGAGAAGAAAGATCGACGGCATCGGAGCCACGGGGGCAAAAAGGGGGCCCCACACGCGGCCAAGGAATCTGGCCGCATGGAGAGTCCTCTTTTCCACCTGGTTGCCCTTTTGGCCCTCTACTTTGTCCCATGGTTTTCTTCTCGAAAATTCTGAACCGTGCTCTTTGGCCTTGCCCTTTTTGGAGTCCCGAAGCTCCCGGAAAGTCTGAAACACTAAAAAGTACGTTTTCTGGAAAAACAGGGTTAGAACCAAAAGAAGGGGGATTGTTCAGAAAATCCCCCAAATCATTATAAAACATGAATATAAGTTGCTAATATGTAGGAAAAACAAGTAATAACATGCAAAATTCATATATGCATTTTACATGCATCACTCACCCGGGTGGGCTTCATTCTACCAAAGAAAAGTCCTGGGTGCTAGTGCCCAAGGATCTAATTTTTTTTTTATGAAGAAGAGGCCACTGTTGAGACCTTGGCAACAACCGGCAAGATATATATATATTAAGTGCCTTTGTGATGCATTAATTGATTCATCCGTATATATACATATATCGATCGATATCTCTTTCTTCTTTTAGCCCTCCACATCGATACGATCGTCGACGGCTACAAATAAACGCGGACCGAACAAAAAGTTGGATGGTAAAAGAAGGTTCAACATCGACGAAATCCAAGAGAATGGACGACCGAGTACTCCAACAGATCACGCGAGGATATTCGTAAATCAATGCGAAGTGGTTGTTAGGGACAACGTACCAATCACCATTCAAGACAGGGTTAAGCCAAGGAATGCTGGTGACTCAGCTAGTTATGTCGATCAAAGAACCAAGAATGATTTGTGGGACAAGCTGCAGGAACTTTTCAGACTACCAGGTAACTATGAAGAATACGAGCCAGATGGTATCCCAATTTATGGAGACAAGGAAATAAGAGATAAAGTGAAGTCCTAGGCTCTAAGTAAGATGGTCGAACAGTTCCGAAACTACAAGAAGAAGTTATACGGGAAATATGTCGCGAAAGGTAAAAATCCAGATTTCTCCGGAGCATTAGAGAGATTGAGAGGACGAGTTTGAGGACTACAAGAAATCTTTAGTGGCCAAGGAAAGGTCGAGAAAAACAAGATAAATGCTGACAAAAAGGTGTACCACCATAAATTGGGGACTGGTGGATACAAGACTCTCGTGCCTAAATGGGAAACTATGGAGGCGAAGATGAGGGCTAGAGGGATGTCGTGCTGGTGTCACGGCAGATGCCATAGGATGGCTAAATATGTGGGAACGATGGACGTTGGAGGTGCTCGGGGAGGGATCACGCAGCGAGTAGCCGCGTGAGGATGAATCTAGCACTGCAAACAACAAGATCTACCCAGGTTCAGGGCCCTCGTGTGGAGGTAAAACCCCTACTCCTGCCTTTCTCTCTTCGTATTCATGTGTCACCGAGTAGCCACAGTACAAGTTTAGCTTACAACCGAGTAGCCACCCTTCTCTCTATGCAACTGTAGCCTCTCCTCCTTTCGTTCCTCGCGCAGGAGGAGGCAGGGCACCTTATATACTGGTGCCCAGCCGGATACAGCCAAGATATAGACATAGTGTGCACACTGCACACTTCCAGCTTCCCGCTGACAGCTTTGGCTTCCTAGTTTGTCTCCGTGTAGAAAGTCGTTGTGCAAAACCAAGAAGTTGATCTGTTATCACTGACACTGTCACAGGGTAGGCCCCCTAACCTGCACCGCCCTGCTGACACCCTGGCGCGGATAAGCACGCGCTCTGCAGATGAACAGTGCACCAGTACGGACCCAGGATACGCGGGATCCTGTGTCAGAACGGCTCCTTTGACTTCTGGCCCGAGTAGGAGACCGCCATGTCTATTTGGACCACTTCTTCTACTCGGAGGAGAATAACTTCCTTGATTCTTTCTCCTGGCCATCAGCGTGTACGGCCGAATAGCAGTCGGCCGGGTAGCAAGTACCGGGTAGCCAGCTACTCTGTCTAACGTCTCTTCTGATCTTGCCCTTAGCACTTGCCTTTACCCTACTCGGGGGTAACCCCCCGACATTAGTCCCCGAAGCTGGTAGAGTCCTGCGAACTTGTTCACTGGGCTCTTCTAGCCTAAAAACCAATCTTGCCTTTGAACCTTAGGATTCTGAGTAGAACTCCGAGTAGCCCTTAATTCAGTCTCGAGTCTCTTCTCTTCCGAATAGAACTATTTCTCTTCTCTGTCGCCGAGTAAAATGACTTCGCGGAATTCCTGGAGAGAATCTCGGCGTGGCAGACCAAATCCACCCTTCCGCACTGCAACTGGGCACGTGTCACGTTCTCGCACCCCCGACGCCTCGGTGCCTGGGATATGACAGGCCACGCGCCCATCACTGCGACCTGGGCCCACCGGCCCGTTAGGTCACATCAAGTGCAGTTATTCACCCACGATTTCGACGTGGGATCAATTGCGGCCGTTACACGCGCGATATGCGCTGTGTGCGTTTCTAACCGGCCCACACCCCACGTCGCACGATCTCCGCGCACAAACTGATCCCACTAACTCCATCAGTAACGGCTACCCGAGGGGAGGGATAAATACCCCCTCGGTAACTCCTCTTTCCCCTTCCTGCTCTCATTCACTCCCTACCTCCTTGCCTCTCCGCCGCCACAGAGCGCTTCCGCCGCCGCGCATCTCACCGCGCCGCTGCTCCCTGCGACGCCGGAAGGCTAGCAATTTCCACCAAACTTCCACGAATCTCCACCAAATCTTTCCTCTCGATGGCCCGCGACGATGACGCCCGCGCCGGATGGGCTGGATCCGAGGTCACCCTGGCGGATTGCCAGTGGCTGGTGAATACCCGCCGGGTTCCTCCCGGCGTGCGCTGCCGGCAGCCGGACGACGAGCTCGTCCCCACACCGGAGGCGGACGAGTTCGTCATCTTCCTCGCTCACTTCAAGCGGGGATTCGGGCTTCCCATCTCGGACTTATTCAAATCCTTCCTCAACCACTTCGGGCTCCAGCCGCATCACCTGCCGCCCAATGCCATGGTGATGCTCGCATACCACGCCGTGGTGTGCGAGGCGTTCCTGGATGTGCGCCCCACAGTGCACACCTGGGCGCGTTACTTTTTCTTCCGGAAGCAGAGCGTGCCCAAGCCAGGAAGCACGGAGAGCGCCCGCAGCATGACCAAGACCGGCAGCGCGATGATGCTACAGCGCGGCTCCACCCCTCACCCGCGCATCAAGGGGCTCGACTCGGTGCGCAAGTGGCAGAGGACCTTCTTCTACGTGAAGAACGTCCCTGACGAAGAAGGAGCGCCAATCGTGGACCGGATTTTGCTTCCCAAGTGGACGAACACGGCGCCCACCCAACAGAATTGGGGATTCAAGCCGAAACTGGAAGGCGACGTCCTCCAGATCAACAAGCGCCTCATCGAGCTGAAGGATATGGGACTCAAAAGCGACGATCCCATCGCCTGCTGGATTTCCAGGCGAGTGCTCCCGCTACAGCGCCGTGCGCACCTCATGTTCTACATGGGAGGCAACAGGGACTGCACGAGGACCACCACGTTCGAGTTGAGCAACGCGGATGTGGCCGTTTGGGCGCGCTCCATCATGAGTACCGGCCTCGCCGACAACTGGCAATACGGCTTCGTGCCGTATAGCCGCGAGAAGCCAATCGGACAGGTTAGTACTTTATGCTTTATCTGTGCATCATGATACCGAGTAGGTGGCTTCCCAGCTTAGTGGGCTTAGTCTTTTCACGCTGCACCGAGTAGAAACACTCACTAGTATCTGCTAGGCTTTATGTGTTTTATGTTTGCACACCATGTCGAGTAGAGCACTTACTAGTATCCGCTAGTCTTTGTGTGCTTTATGTTTGCACACTGTCGTGGGATAATCACGGCAGACGTTACCGGGGGTAACTGATCTTGGGGCAAGACGACACAGGCGTTTGGGAGAGGGTTTAGCTCAGAGGAAAACATGATGAAACTCGATCTGGTAGCCGGCAATCAGGTCGCCGAGTCTCCGATCTCAAGATATTAACTCAACTCTCGTGTTACACTGGATGCTCGATACCAAGCGATATTGCTAGGGCTCTTACATCTCTCTCAACTAAACCTAGGGGTCGGTTTATAAAGCACCCGTACCCCCTGGCTTGTCCTCCAAGGCGCACCATGAATCCTACCCGGACACCGCATACAAACCCTAACTTTCCTTATTGTAACCCACAAACCGGGTTACAGGGCCTACAAATGTGGGCCTTCCTAAAGTTTCTTCATCCTTAGCCGGATCCTGCGCAGCGTCCTTTGGGCCGGGTTACACCTTGGAGTTGGCCTACCGGGTTATTATCCCTCCATCAGTAGTCCCCAGAATAGCTTGGGCTTCACGGATTCTTCCTTGAAGCGCTCGCTATTCCCTGCAAAAATATCAAACGCACAAGTGTATGGAGGCCGGGTTAAGGTGCTTTGATAAATAGCTAGGCCTAACTCCATGGTGGCCATATAGTAACCCGGCTTTTCTCCAAATACTTGGCTTAGCTTTCTAGGTCTAAACCCTGATAAAAATGCCAAAAGCCCGACTTACTTTACTCGATAATTAACCCTGATATCGCGGAAAATATCTCCTTCTTATTTCTGCCCGGATATCACGTTCAACACTTGAAGCATATCTCAAAAAATCTGCACAGATGACCGTTATCCCCAAAATTTCCGGATTCCGCCCGTTAGGATAGGTTTATCCGCCCGCATCTTATAAATAGAGCCCAGGGGGTAACTTAGATCCTAACGTGTCACTCCAACCTTCCCTTTGCTTCCTTATTCCCTGCGCTCAGCCATTCCACAAGAATCTCAAGCCCGCCATCGTAGCAAGGCCGCCGCCGGCCACGTTCATCCTTGAACTGTTCCGTGCCGCCGCCAAACTCCGCCACCGCGCCTTCATTCCGCTCATCAAGGGTTGCAGGGGGACATCCAGACCACGACATCGGCCGCCGCCATGCCAGATTCAAGCTCCTCCCAGTAAGTATTCGTCAAAATAGCTCCGCAATTTTTCGATTCACCTTAGATTGGATCTAGGTCAACCCGCGGGCCGTTTTTCCTGTTGCGCCGGACTAGATCGATTTGACGCTCGCTAACTCCTTTAACAACATGTTTGATGATTACACCCCATCCTCCTACCATTATTAATCACCAATTTCTTCGTAGAATCGTCCGCAAGTTTTCCAATCTAGATCCATTTCACCTCAATTTTCCGCGCATAACATTGACACCCGGAAAATCCTCCTTTTCCGGCTATTTTGTTTGCAGTAGATACATGGGCAACCATCCGTCTTCCCCAAATACTTTTCAATACGTAAGTGACCAATAATCTCCATAGTTGTACTTAGTACCCGGATACCTCGCAATCTTCACTCCATGGTGTAATACCCGGATAGTTCTTAGTTCTCATACTTTCTTGATACTCCAGACTCGGATAATCCAATACTTCCGAGTCTTATTTCCTGTACCTTTTTTCCTTACGCTTTGCAGGTTGACCCCATGGCTCCCAAAAGGCAAGGGAAACAGCCGGCTCAGGCAAAGGCTACCCAAACCATATCGGCTAATTGGGGGCGATCCACAGTCACGAAGGTCAAGCTGGACGGGCTGGCCGAGTTAGGAGTTCTCCCTTCTCAGAAGGACATCCACTGGAGAGCACCGGGCGACGAGACCCGGCCCACACCCGCCGATAATGAGGTAATCTGCTTCATAGAGCACGTGACCCGGGGATTCCGTCCTCCGGGTCACCCTTTCTTTCGGGAGGTCCTAAGCCACTATGGCCTCCGGGTATTCGACATAGGGCCTAACTCTATGTTGAATATTACCCACTTCATCGTTTTATCCGAGTCATACTTGTGCGTTCCGCCAAGTTTGGCTCTCTTCATCGAACTCTGCCAGTGTAAGCCGTGCCGCGAAAGCGGTGACGGGGCACTTCTCGCTTGCGGCGGGGTTTCTATCCAGCGCCGCAAGAATTCTTTGATGCCACCCCTCACTCTCAACTCCCACGTCAAGCACTGGCAACTCTCATATTTCTATTTCCGAGACACCTCCCCACCCGGCCAAAAGAAACTGCCGGGTTACTCGGAGGGCCTTCTCGATATCTCCGAGACTTTCAACGCTTTCGCCCCTGACTCGGACAGGGAGGCAATCATACCTTTGCTAGCTAAGTTAGCCGTTCTCTCAGCCCAAGTCCTTCTTGGACTCAACTTAGTGAAAACTTGGGTCGACTTCCGGATCCAACCCAATTCTATCCGCTCCAAATTGATGTGAGAATACTCGGGGCACACCACAGACGCACTTCGATATTCCACCAAGAGCTTTGCAGCCGGGGATACCAACAAAACCATCAAGGGTTTCTTGACGGAGAAGCTGGAGGTGATAAAGAACATCGCCGGGTTACCTCCATTTACTCGGGAAAACCCGGCCCCAGCGGTAAGACCCGATACTCATAAGTTTATTTCCTCATCTTGACTCGATACTGCTCCTAGTTCTTATTTTCATCTTTCTGTCTCAGGCCGATGATCCTTTCTGGACAGTTGAAACCTCCACCCCTTCCAGAGACCCGGAAGAAGAAGATGAGCCGGCTGACGGTGATGAAGGTATTTGCCCGGGATCTTGTATTATCTTTACTTGCATAATTTTCCTCCCATTTAACTTTTTCCCACGGACACACACTCGGTTCGCAGGGCTGGAGGACGAAGATGAGAAGGACGAGGATGACCCGGAGGCTACCGAATCTGATCAAGAGGCAACAGTTGAAGCCAAGAGGAAGACCAGAGGGACAGTGTCCAAGGTTCCTTTCTCTTCTATATCCTCTGAACCTTACTCCTTCGATGTCATGCGACAACTTAACCATCAATTATCGAACTCGTCGTACTTGAAGGATTCTCTTCCAGCCAAGCGCAGAGTAACTCGGAGTTCCCCGGGTGAGGATCCCCTTAACCCGGGCATCTCCACCTCCCCCGTCCATCATGCCAGTGCTCCTCTGCCTCGTCCTTCCAATTCTCCTCGGCGCCACCCTTCTCCTAACCATCCACGTGCCGGGCAATTCCGGTTTCCGCTATCGGTCCCTTTGTCATCTTCGTCTGCTTCCAGCAGCGAGCTCCCGCCGGATTACGCCGTAAATACCGGGTAAGTTTTTGCTATACGACATCCTTTGATACCTGACAGTTTTCAATCACCATTGCTAACTGCCTCTTCTCATCTTTCTTTAGCGCTCAAGTCACCGTTAGTGACCCGGAGAATGTGGAGATGGATAACCGGGAGGCGGATAACCGTCAGACAGAGGAGTCGACTGAGAACGTAGACGCCGCGACTGGCGGTGATACTGAGAACAACCAGGAACAAGGCCCCTTGGGCGATCCACTTCACCAAGCCGCCGGGTCTCCTGAGTCATCCGAACCAGTGGACGAGGAGATCGAGGTTCCGGACACGAGGATGGGTTCTCCCAACCCGGATACCCAGACTGTCCGGGTCTCAACCCCAAGAGCGGGGAAAGCTCCCCAACCAGGCGACCAGGCTGCCGGCTCTTCTGGTGTCCGACCCGAAGGCATGACGTTTGCCCAGATGCTCGAAGCCCTGCGCACTTTGAGGGTTGATGAAGAAAATATCTTGGAGTCTTTAATAACCAAACACGAGGTAAACCCGAATAATATTGCTTGTGTCCTTATCTAGTCCCCAAGTTCCGAGTGAATTGACTCACAATTTGCTTGGAATTTTACGGTATAACCGACTGATAGCTTGCCCCTTCTTTGCATCCGTCCTTCGTGACTCCATCTGAGGAGAAACTGGCAAAGGCCACCAAGCTCATTGAAAAGGAGGTGGCTCTGCGTGAGGCGGCCGAGGCTGAGGCCAGGAGGAGTAGGACGATAATGAAGAAGTATAGGAGGAGGGCTCACACAGCAGAAGATGATCTAACGAGCCTTTCTGTTCAAATTGCTGATACGTATCGTGCTTTGCTTGGTACGTTTCTTCATCCGGGTTATCCTTCTGATAAATAGCCGGAGTTTCCTGACTCATGTTTCCATTTCTGCAGGTCCGGATGAAGTGATGCCGGACGAGGATGACATTGCCAGGCTGAAAACTATCAAGAGCGTTATCCGGCAGCTATGCGCCGGAACCAAATGGATCCTTCAAGAAATACGGTGGCCGGGTAAGGGGCATGTCGACCTGAAGAGAATGCTGGACGCCTGCTCCACTATCCCCGAGTGGATTTGGCACTGGAAACGCTCGTCCTGCCGGGTTGGAGTAACCAGGGGGCTTGCGCTTGCTAAGGCTTACTTCCCTAAGCTCGAGCTAGCCAAGCTTATGGGCGGTTTCCCGGAATTCAAGATTGATGGGTCCAAGTTCTCCGTGAAGGATTTCCAGGCCGTCCAGAAGGAGGTCCGTTACCCGGCCAGCGTGATTGCTGACGGCCTGGATGTCGATTCCATCGTTCCTGCATATGATGCTGCTGGTGAAGCGGTTAAGTCGGATCTTCCCGAGCCGTATGACATGCTGGCCCGATGGAAGGAGGAAGCTGCTAAGTTGAGGGAGGAGGATGCCAAAAATAAGGCTGAAGCCGATTCTGCGCCCGCTACCTCCACACCAGTCGTTCCTCCTCCTGCGCGAGCCGGTACTACTGATCCGGGTGCTGCTGTTACCCCAAGTGATGTCAAGGGCAAGGCGAAGATGGACGCCGCGGCCTAGAACGCCGAGTGATACCTGATACCTGATGCTACTTCATACGCGTCAGTTGGTCGATGTGTCGTTAAAACAACTATTTTTGGATGGTGTGCCTGTGCACCTTTGATACTATTTACCGGAGTTTGTAATGCACTCTAAGTTCTTGATACACTTTGTGCTTCTTCTGATCGTTTAAATTTATCCACTTTTGAGTCAACTTGTTCTTGATATCCGACTTTCTTTACGATTCCTTTTGTGAGACTCGGTTTCCGAGTTTCATGGGTGTTGACGAGCGGACTTGCTTCTAAGTCCCCAAGTCCCCAAGACTCGGATGTTTGGGTTTTTTGAGCCTTAGCAACTAAGCTACTTTTTATTTTCCAAAATCCCGAATCGCCAAGACCCGAATTTCCGAGTCTGGGATATGTGGTCTTTTCGAAGAGAACGAGTTTGTTGTTTGCTAAGCCCAAACCCGGAGCCGTTTCACATAGGTAATGAAGTTATGCTTGATAAACGTTGAGTTTCCAGCTATTAGCCTTATACTCTGCATAACTTGTGGTTTAGATGACCCTTTTGACAATCTTGTACTATAAGCCGGCTTTCGCGTGGATATCATGTTGTTACATCTATACGAAAACAGGGTCAGGCAAGTCCCATTGGGCTTCATGGCTGATTGTAATCGTAAGCGAGCAAATCATGCCACTTTTATTGCGATTCACATCGAGCTTAAGTAAGAAAAGTCAAGAAAGTTTGGCTCCTTTGTCCGGTTATAAGATTGCAGCCGTACTCGTTTGCGAGTAATCGGCCCTTATAACTCATAGGCATCAAGGTCGGGTCATTGAGTTTGCAACTGTGCTATTCAAGCAATCAGCCCCCAAGACCTATATATATGCAACATACTGAGATTAAAGAACATGAGAATAACCACTTCTTTTCTTGATATGAGAACGTTAGGTCAGCAAGCCGCCTCATTAAAAACCCACCCAGTCCCCAAGGGTGCCCTGGATAGGAAAAGAGTGCGTCTGAAACCTGCTGCCTGTTACATCGTGCAATTCCACTTGCCAATATAGTCTTTACTAAGTATAATATGGACGTAGCTGAGCCACGTTCCATGGTATGTCTCTTTCTTGCATAGATGAAGTGGTATGAGCGGTGTCATTAACTGCAGCCGACTCTTCCCTTGCATCTACCAAGTAATATGATCCATTATGCAGATTCCGGCTTATGATAAACGGTCCTTCCCATGGTGGTGATAATTTGTGTTTTCCTTCGTTTGACTGTACCAGGCGCAGAACCAGGTCTCCTTCCTGGAAGACCCGGGTTTTCACGCGCCGGCTATGATACCTCCATAAATCTTGCTGATATATGGCTGATCTTTCCAGGGCTTGTTCCCTTTGTTCTTCTAACATATCTACGGCGTCCTGCCGGGTCTTTTCGTTCTCCATTTCGACGTAAGCTGATACTCGCGGTGAATCGTGAATGATGTCACTCGGTAGCACTGCTTCCGCACCATAGACCATGAAGAAGGGTGTCATCTGAGTGGATCTGTTAGGTGTAGTGTTGATACCCCAAACCACGGAAGGAAGTTCTTCGACCCATGCACCAGCAGCCCTGATACAGGGAACTCGCAATCGTGGTTTTAATCCGCGAAGCAATTCTTGGTTTGCCCTCTCCACTTGTCCATTGGCCTGTGGATGAGCCACTGATGCTACATCAAGCCGGATTCCATTGTTGCCACAGAACTTTTCCATCTCACCAAGGGACATGTTGGTTCCATTGTCGGTAATTATGCTGTGGGGATACTCGAACCGGTAGATAATTCTTTTCAGGAACTTGACTGCTGTAGCTGCTTCGCAATTAGTAACTGGCATAACCTCAACCCACTTGGTAAACTTATCAATAGCCACTAAAAGATGTGTCTTCTTGCAAGGTGACATATGAAAGGGGCCAACCATGTCCATACCCCAGACAGCGAACGGCCAAGTTAACGGGATGGTCCGTATTTCCATAGCCGGCACATGGGTTTGACGAGCGTACCTTTGACATCCGTCACACCTTGCTACTAATCGTTCCGCATCTGCTAGAGCCGTGAGCCAGAAGAATCCGTGTCGATAAGCCTTGGCCACAAGGGATCTTGTGGATGCATGATGCCCACAATCACCTTCATGGATTTCCTTGAGAATCTGTCGGCCTTCCTCTGGTGCCACGCAGCGCAAAAAGACCCCCGCGGCGCTTCTCTTGTATAACTCCCCGTTGATGATAGAATATCCCTTTGCTCGCCGCAGAATTTGCCTTGCTAACACCTCTTGCTGTGGTAACTCGCCTCGTGATAGGTAGGCCAAAAACGGTTTTGTCCACTCGGGAATAGCACGTACAGTGGCCACGAGTCCTAAATCCGGGTCTTGATTTGCCAATTCCTCCTCTGACTCGGTTTTAACTGATGGTCGCCACAATTCGTCCAGGAAAACGTTAGGTGGAACCGGCTCTCTGCGCGAGCCGAGTCTAGCGAGGGTGTCTGCTGCCTCATTCTTTCTTCTGTCTATGTGCTCCACCTCATATCCGGAGAAACATCCTGCGACCCTATCAACCTCTCTGCGATATGCTGCCATAGTTGCGTCCTTTCTATCCCAGGTTCCTGATACCTGCTGTACTACAAGGTCCGAATCTCCAAAGCATCGTATCCTCTTAATGTTCATCTCCTTGGCTACCTTTAAGCCGTGCAATAGGGCCTCATACTCGGCCACGTTGTTGGAACAGTCAAAGTGAATTTGTAGTACGTAACTCAGTTTGTCTCCTTTGGGTGATGTTAGCACCACTCCAGCTCCTGATCCCTCGTACTGCTTTGATCCATCGAAGTGCATGATCCATGACTCGGAGTTTGGAACCATGGTAGTCATGCATGTGTGTGTCCAATCATTAACGAAATCAACCAAAGCCTGAGATTTGATTGCTGACCTGGGCTCGTAGCTGATGTGATAATCCCCCATTTCTATCGCCCATTTGTCTATTCTTCCGGTCGCATCCGAGTTTCTGATGATATCCGACATTGGTATTGAGCTAACCACTGTTATGGGGTGTTCCTGGAAATACGGCTTCAGTTTCCGGCTGGCCATAAAGACCCCGAAAACCAGCTTTTGCCAATGCGGATAGCGCTGCTTTGCCTCTGATAATACCTCACTGACATAATAAACCGGCCTCTGGACTGGATAACCTTTCCCATCCTCTTTATGCTCCACAACCACTACTGCACTTACGGCTCGGGGGACAGCTGCCACGTATAGCAACATAGGCTCTTTAGGACCCGGGGCCGCTAGTACTGGTGCTTCAGATAACTGCTTCTTTAGTGCCTCGAACGCCTCATCCGCCTCTTGATCCCATACAAATTTGTCGGATTTCCTCAAGAGCCGGTACAAGGGTATTGCCTTTTCTCCGAGTCTTGATATAAATCGGCTCAAGGCTGCTACGCAGCCCGTGAGCTTTTGAACATGCTTCAAATTTTCCGGCTTTTTCAGACTTTGGATAGCTTTGATTTTGTCCGGGTTTGCTTCAATTCCTCTCTCGGAAACGATAAAGCCAAGTAATTTCCCGGCTGGAACTCCAAATACGCACTTTGTCGGGTTAAGCTTCATCTGATACCTCCTTAAGTTCTTGAACGTCTCCTTTAGATCATCGATAAATGTTTCTGCCTTCCTGGTCTTGATAACCACATCATCCACATAAGCATGGACGTTGCGTCCAATTTGGTCCTCGAAGCACTTCTGAATACACCGTTGATAAGTTGCGCCAGCGTTCTTCAACCCAAACGTCATGGTTTTGTAACAAAAGGCCCCAAAAGGGGTTATAAACAATGTTTTCTCCCAATCCTCCCTCTTGAGTTTAATCTGATGATATCCGGAATAAGCGTCTAGAAAGCATAATAGGTCACTCCCAGCTACTGCATCTATGATCTGATCTATCCTTGGTAGTGTGAACGGATACTTTGGGCAATGCTTGTTGAGACTCGTAAAATCAATGCACATCCTCCACTCATTGGTCTTTTTCATCACTAGCACCGGATTTGCTAACCAATCCGGGTGAAATACTTCCATGATGAAGCCGGCTGTCAATAGCCGAGCAATTTCTTCACCTATAGCTTTTCTTCTTTCCTCATTCATCTTCCTCAAGCCCTGCTTCACATGCCTGGACTTGGGATCTACATGCAAACTGTGCTCTGCCAACTCTGTAGGGATACCCGGCATGTCGCTAGGTGTCCAGGCGAATACGTCCGCATTCGAACGAATAAACTCCACAAGTGCCTTCTCCTGCTCGCTGTCCAAGTTAGACCCTATAGTAAATTGCTTAGTGGGATCACCTTCGACAAAAGCTATCATCTTGGTGTCCTGTGCTGCCTTGAATTTTGCTCTTTCGTCCTCAGTATTCGGCCTTTTCAATGCGGTTCCATCATCCGGATCTACTTGAGACCGATAATACTTGAGTTCTTCTTTTCTGCAAGCTTGCTCGGCCATTACCGAATCTCCTTCGTCGCACTCGGCCGCTATATCCCGGCTTCCATGTATGGTGATGGTCTGCTTAGGACCCGGAATCTTCAGCTGCAAATACACATAACACGGCCTGGCCATGAATTTGGCGTAAGCCGGTCTTCCAAATAGTGCGTGATAAGGACTGCGCAATTTGACCACCTCGAACGTGAGCCACTCAACTCGATAATTATCCATTGATTCTCCGAAAGCTACCTCCAATGCGATTTTCCCCTCGGGACATGCCGAGTGACCCGGCACTATTCCATGAAAAATTGTTGAGCTTTTCTGTAGCTGGGACTCTTTGAGACCCATGCGTGAAAAAGTTTCCCAGTACAAGATATTGATGCTACTTCCACCGTCCATCAGGACCCTTTTTAACTCGTAACCATTAACATGTGGTGCGACTACCAATGCTAAGACTCCTGGGTGCTCTATTCTTTCCGGGTGATCTCTTCTGCTCCACGTTATCTCTTGTTCCGCCCATCTCAGGTATCCCGGAACAGCCAAGGAAACCGAGTTCACAGCTTGCTTGAGTATCTTTTTGTCCCTATTAGAAGTTCCTGTAGTATGCACATGATATTGTCCTTTTAAATCAGATGTACGTACCATACCGATGAAGACACTGATCTGGCCGATCGTGACAATAGATCCGGATTCGAGGTGATCCGACTCTGGCCCCCAGCCGGAATCGTCCACCATCTTCTCCCCTTCGTGGTCGATGTAGATCTCGCCGACGACAAGATTCTCCATGTTCTTCCAAGCTTCTCCCGTGATGTAAACACCTTTGGACGCAGGCCCCACGGTGGGCGCCAACTGTCGTGGGATAATCACGGCAGACGTTACCGGGGGTAACTGATCTTGGGGCAAGACGACACAGGCGTTTGGGAGAGGGTTTAGCTCAGAGGAAAACATGATGAAACTCGATCTGGTAGCCGGCAATCAGGTCGCCGAGTCTCCGATCTCAAGTTATTAACTCAACTCTCGTGTTACACTGGATGCTCGATACCAAGCGATATTGCTAGGGCTCTTAGATCTCTCTCAACTAAACCTAGGGGTCGGTTTATAAAGCACCCGTACCCCCTGGCTTGTCCTCCAAGGCGCACCCTGAATCCTACCCGGACACCGCATACAAACACTAACTTTCCTTATTGTAACCCACAAACCGGGTTACAGGGCCTACAAATGTGGGCCTTCCTAAAGTTTCTTCATCCTTAGCCGGATCCTGCGCAGCGTCCTTTGGGCCGGGTTACACCTTGGAGTTGGCCTACCGGGTTATTATCCCTCCATCACACAACATGTCGAGTAGAGGACTTAGTAGTATCCGCTAGGCTTTATGTGCTTTATGTCTGCACGCCATGTCGAGTAGAGGACCTTAGCCAAATATTCTTTGCGTTTGCATTCCGTACCGGGTAGGATTCCTTATATTGATCAACTGATTTGTATTGCCTGCTTGTGCTTCCAGCATCTTGACCGCCAGCTCGCTGAGAACCAAGAGCTCCTTGAGGCCAACTGGGACCCAGACCGAAAGGAAGACAACGAGACCGCCTATGACACCCAGGCTACCCTCTGTGTCCCTCACACCGAACAGCAGGGTAAGCACCACGTCGATGCGTCCATTCGGGATTGGTCCGAGGACGATGAAGAAGGTGACTGAGCTCGCTTCTGCAGTTGCGGGTAGTGCAATCTATCATTTCTTTCCGCTTCTCAACCGTTGCCTCTCTACTCTGCAGACGATGCCGATGCTGATGAGGATGACGAGGACGTCCTGACGTCGATCCGGTTGCGGTGGCTGCTCCTTCTACCCGGAAGAGGACGGGTAGCGGTGCCCAGGAGCCTGCTGCCAAGAAGGCCAAGAAGCCCGAGAAGGTGAAGAAGGTTTCCACCAGGAGGCCACTCCCTACCCGCAAAGGGTAAGTAACTTCCCTGTAACTTATATTTTGTTGCTGCTTCTCGGTCTTCTTCTTCCCCTTCTATTTTTCTAAGCTTCTCCTTCTCTTCAGCGACCCTTTGAACGCCAATGCTGCTGCAGCTCCCGCCGCCTCCAAGAAAAGATCAGCTATTGACCATATTCGCTCATTGATCTTGATGAGGACAAGGATGAGCCAGCAGCACGGGATAGGACGCGTGCGCCCTCTCGCGTGAAGGAAGACGAGGAAGGCACCAACGCCAAGGACACGGGCGCTGGTGTCCAAGATATGGACCAGGAGCAGCAGGCCCGCGCAGAGCCAAGTGCGCAGGGTGCTGCTCAAGATGAGACCCCCTCTTCTCCTCCAGCTGCCACAGCTGGGGAGAACGCTGAACAAGACGCCGAGTACCAAGACCGTGCCGCCCTTGAGCGGCAGGAAGAGAACCAGGAGCAGCCGGAAGCTGAGGCTGCTGTCCAAGATGACCCCGCGGCCCAGCCGCGGGTAGAAGAACAAAGAGATGCACGACCAGATCCCGCTGCGGAGCAGCGGGTAGAGACGACTGCGGTGGAGCAGAACCCGCAGAGCCAAGCGCAGCCAGACGTTGTGCCGGGTAGCCAGCCCCCTGTGCCGCCTACCCAGCAGGCTGCTCCAACCACTGCATCAAGCCCTCCGCGGCCAGCAAAGAAGCCCAAGACTGCACCGAGCCCTCCAGCCAAGCAGAGCATCAAGAAAACGGATGCCGACGGCAAGCAGGCCAACCAGCCTGATGCTGCAGTCCGCAAGAACCCATCGCGCAACGCTGTGCTTGATGCTGCCAAGATGCCGCCGCCTAAACTACCCGTGAAGCCTGCCGTGAAGACTCTGCAGCTCACCATCGGCGCTTCTGGCAGCTCTGCTGGCGCCGGCGCGGGATCCAGCGCTCAAGAACCGCCTAGCTACCTGCCCTACATGGTGCAGATGGGTAAGCAGTATGGCATCAACCTGAACAAGACCGAGAAGCGGCTCGCTCTTACAAAAGGCAAGCAGGCCACGGCGGTGGACTCCAAGTTGCCAGCAAAGCACAAGCCCCTTTCGATCTACTCGCGCGAGGTTCAAGAGACTGAGGTGGTGTCCCAGGGGCTCGAGCAGATGATCGACCGGGTAGGCTTCATCGAAGCGGAGTGGAATAGCGAGGTTCTTGGCAACAAGACCTGGAATGGCCTGGCCTTGGGCCCGCTGGATCACTGGCGCACCGATTGGAACAAAGCGGACATGGGCTACAATCCCATGACCATTTCGTCCACCACCAGCACGCTGGCCGCGAAGATGTATGTCCACCGCAAGGCCGCTGAAGATCTCGAACAGACCTATGTTGTGAGTTTTGTTTGCTTTTTCCGAGTTGCGGTTTCTTGTTCCGAGTTGCAATTTTCCTTCTTCTTCTACTCTTCTTTTTCTCCTTAACCACCATCCAGTCCCCGAGATTCGGGCCGAGTAGACGGGTACTCAACCGAGTTGCCGTCTTCTCGGGCCAAATCTTCAAAACACTGTCTAACTCCCTTCCTTTCTTCTTCTCAGAATAGCCTTTTGAAGAGGACAACCCTCTACCGGCGGCTGCTCTGGAATCACAACATCGCCAAAAGGCGCCTTGAGGCCCTTGAAACAGAACGCAAAACTGATGCTGAGACGGAGCAAGCGGCCCTGGATCGTGCCCTCCAACTTTCAGAGCTCGAGAGTAAGCTTCTAGCTATCCGGTTAATGCGTTTTTTGTTTACGCCCGTATTTGCTCTTTGCTCTAACTCCTTCTACTCTGCAGGAAAATTTGAGGCGATGGCAGAGGAACACAAACACTGCCATGTCTTCGTCGATTCTGCTGAAAGAAAGATCAAAGAGCTTGAAGGTGAGTTGTCGTCTTCTTGGTTGTTTTACTCCTTTCTCTTGGCTACCCTGCTCACTGTGCTGCTTCTGTCCGCAGAAGAGTACAAGAAGTTCCGTGAGGAGCATCTTGACTGTCTGAAGCCCGCCGAGTTGAAGCAGCAGATTGAGAGCCTAGAGGTAGAGTTCAGGGACAAACACCTCACCGAGATGGAACCGCTGCAAGTCCAATTGAGGGCTGCCCTTCAGGACGCCATAGACCTGGTCGCCGAGAAGGACAAGATGGAGGCGGCGGCCAAGGCCAAGCAGAGGGCCCTTGAATTGGAGAACGAGGTGCTGAAGAAAAGCAACGTGGACCTCATGAGCCACCTGGCCGAGTTCCGCAAGGTTGAAGAGAAGCACATTGCTGACGAGGAGGCATGGAAGAGGAAGCTGCAATCGCTACTCTGCGACCTGAACAGTAAGTTCTCGCTTCTCTGCACCTTCCTGCTTTCTTCTTCTTCTCTGTGGTTTGATTTCCATCTCTTCTCTGCCTCCGTTTCTAATTCTTTCTGATAGAATTTTCAGAGATCTTCCCCGACCTCTGCTCGTCTTGCAAACCTGCCCTGTCTAAGGCACAAGAAATTTGCACCGAGAAGGGTCTGCCCATGGACACCAAGGCTTTGATTGAAGATAGCTTCACAAACTTGCAGGGACAGGTTCAGCGTCTTAGGGGCTTGGGCACCGACCTGGCGTCCACTGCCTTCAAGCTTCATGCGCTGTTCTGGCCCCAAGATCCCTTGCCAAGAACTATCCGCGCGCTCGCTGAGAAGTTGAACGGTGTCAAAGCCGAATTGAAGAAATGGCGTGCATCCGGAGCTCGGGCAGGCGCCGACATGCGTCTCCTCTTCATTTGCAGCTGGTATGAGAATCTAAATCTCAATACTATCCTCGAGATGCGCCAGGACTCGAAGTGGGAGAAATACCCCGAGTGCGTGACTCGCCGCCAGGCAGTCGTGTACGAGATCGCCTCCTACGCTGATACCGCGCGCTTCATCGAGGGCCTCACTGAGCCTGACACGGAGGCGGAAAGCGAGGGTGATGAAGATGACGAGAAGGAAACCGAGTCGGAAGACTTGGGCTGCTTTGAAGAGACAAGCGCCGAGAAGGGGAAGGGCAAGGCCGCCGCGGGTAGCGACGAGGAGATCGAGAGCCAGGACGCCACCCAGGGTGCAGCTCCCGAGATGGGCTCATCTTCCGGTACGGCACTCGGCGACGCGGTGCTACCCCGCACTCAGTCCGACCCCATCTCGGTGGCCACTGCCACCTCAGATCAAGCTGCTGCCAACCCTGAAGCGGACGCCGCCAACGCCAACTTGGAGAACACCGCTACCTCGAGCTAGTTCTTTCCTGAAACACTTATGCTTTGAAACATTCATCAGATCCCCGGGATGCCGGGTGCATATGTATCAAACATTTATTCTTCCCGTTGCTACTCAGTTTTTATTCCACTTGATGTTTTATACTTAGTAATTTGAGCAGCTTTGGCTCGATGCCGGGTTGCGTTCTCATGCGAGTCCCCGAGTTGCATTTTTCATCCACTCTTCCTTTTTATCTCAGCTCTTACCAACAACTTGTTGCTTTTTTGGTATTCGAGTCACAAGAGTTCAAAGTTGGAGTTTCAAATACTTAGCCACTTAGAAACAGTCATAATAACGCTACCCACCACTTAGCCGAAAAAAGTTAACAAAAGACAGCAAAAAAGAATGCTCTACTCGGTTGCCACACGCTTCCTTTCCTTTGCAGTTTTTCATGTGTTCATTGACTCTTTGGCTTGATCTCTGGCTTGCCATGAAGCCGGGTTGCGGACAGCAGCAGAGTCGCAGAGTGTCCGGTAAGTGTAAACACACTACTTCGTATGCTTTTGAAATTCTAAACATAGCAACCGAGTAGACAAAGATACAGCAGAATAGAAACACTTTTGGACGAGGGCAGTCCCCGAGTTCAATTTCAGACTGCAGAGTAGGAGTTTAACTCGGATACAAGAGTACATACACACTTTTGCTCATGAGTGAAAGCGACGGAGTAGAGCTACATTCCAGGGACGTTTGGATTCCTCCCCAGCTTTATCCGGCCTGTTCTTCTGGGATGGCTGTGCGTCAACAAGGTAATAGGCATCATTGTGTAGAGCCTTGCGCACAATGAAAGGCCCTTCCCACGGAGGGGATAGCTTGTGCATTCCGGCTGTGCGCTGCACGAGCCTAAGGACCATGTCTCCTTCTCGGAAAACCCTTGGGTTCACTTTCCGGCTATGATAACGCCTCAAGTTTTGCTGGTAAACAGCTGAACGTGACAGAGTAAGCTCTCTTGCTTCTTCTAGCAGGTCAACGTCATCTTCTCGAGCTTCTCTCGCCTCTGCCTCAGTGTAGAGGGTTACTCGGGGGGGAGTCATGCTCTAGGTCGATTGGCAACATGGCCTCAGCCCCATAAACCAAGAAGAATGGTGTGTAGCCGGTTGACCGGTTAGGGGTAGTCCTTAGACTCCACAACACCGCTGGCAACTCGTCTAGCCAACACCCTGGTGTTTTCCGCAGCGGCTCAATCAGCCTTGGCTTTATGCCTGCGAGCACCATGCCATTTGCTCTTTCCACCTGCCCATTGGAGGCGGGATGCGCGACAGATGCGACATCTAGTCGGATGTACTTATCTCTGCAGAATCTCACCATGGCACCCTCAGCAAAATTCGTGCCGTTATCCGTGATGATGCTGTGCGGGTAGCCGTATCTCAGGATCACATCCTTCAGGAAACTCACAGAAGTGGCTCCATCACATTTCCGAATAGGCTTCACTTCAATCCACTTGGTGAACTTATCGACCATGACCAAGATGTGAGTCATGTTGCCTCTAGCCGGCTTGAAGGGACCAACCATATCCAGACACCAAACAACAAATGGCCAAGTAATGGGAATGGTTTTCAACTCGGAAGCAGGCATGTGGATCTTACTCGCGAATCTTTGGCAGCCGTTGCACTTCCTCACGATATCGTCAGCTTGCTTCAAAGCAGTGAGCCAGAAGAAGCCATGCCGAAAAGCCTTCTTGACTAGAGCCCGAGAAGAGGCGTGATGTCCGCATTCCCCTTGATGTATTTCCACCATAATTTCTTCTCCTTCTTCCGGTTCCACACAGCGTTGCAGCACGCCAGTGGGACTTCTTTTATGCAGCACTTCTCTGAAGATGGTGTAGCCCTTGGATCTTCTCTGAATCTGCCTTGCGATAACCTCATCATCTGGGAGGGTGCCGTCTTTTAGAAAGGATAATATGGGCATAGCCCAACTCGGTGTTTCCCGTGCGGGGAACACTGGTTCGTCCACTTCCATTGGAACGGCCACCACTGTCTCTTTTTCTGAGTTGGGGTTGACTCTCTGCAGCCCCGAACGGTTTGCAAGGACTTCTTCAAGGAATGCGACAGTCCCCGAGCTGAGAGGGGCAGTCCCCGAGTAAGGAGCGGCAGTCCTCGAGTAAGGAGGGGCAGTCCCCGAGTAGGGAGGGGCAGTCCCCGGGTAGGGAGGGGCAGTCCCCGGGTTGCAGGCGCCAGTCCCCGGGATGGAGACTGCAGTCCCCGGGTCCTCTTTTGCACCTTCCCAGTCAATCTCCATTGGAACTGCTTCTTCACTGGGCAGAGAAGGAACGAAAATGGACTCCGAGTTGGGGGATGGCTTGATGGATGGCTTTCTCAACTGCTCCAAGGCAACCCCAGCCGGGATGTACTACCGAGAAGACCCCAACTTGGACAGCTCATCAGCTGCCTCATTCTCTGCTCGGTGGATGTGTTGGAACTCGCAGCCTTCAAAGAATCCCGTCATGGTTTGGACCAGGAAGCGGTATGACGCCATGTTGGCATCCAGAGCATCCCAAGTACCAGAAACCTGCTGCACAACCAGATCCGAGTCGCCATAGCATATGATGCGCTGCACACCAACTTCCTTGGCTACTTTCAAGCCATGCACCACAGCCTCGTACTCTGCAACATTATTGGATGCCTTGAAGTGAATTTGCAGCACATACTTGAGTTGATATCGCTTAGGTGACGTAAGCACCACGCCAGCACCAAGGCCTTCCTTCATTTTGGAGCCATCAAAGTGCATCTTCCAGTAGTTGGATACCGGAGTGGGAGGCTCATACTGCACCTCAGCCCAATCCACAAGAAATTCTGCCAGAATCTGAGACTTGATGGCTTCTCTTCTCGCATACGCGGGAGCGTACGCGGCCAGCTCGATTGCCCACTTGGCTACTCTGCCACTCGCTTCCTTCTTGCCCATGATATCCGAGATGGGAGCTGAACTCACCACAGTGATGGGATGTTCTTGGAAATAGTGCTTTAGCTTCTTGGCGCCTAGGTACACGCCGTAAGTCATCTTCTGGTAGTGTGGGTAGTTCTGTTTGGAGCTGGACAGCACCTCACTGAGATAGTACACTGGCCGCTGCACGCTTTTGCCTTCCTCTTCTCGCTCCACCACAATCACCACGCTCACCACTCGATTGGTAGAAGCAATGTATAGCAGCATTGGCTCCTTGGGTAGCGGACTAGCCAAGATGGGAGCGCTACCCAGCATTTCCTTTAGCTCTTTGAATGCTACATCAGCTTGCGGTGTCTAGACGAACTTGTCGCTTTTCTTTATCAATTGATACAAAGGCAGGGCCTTCTCGCCCATTCTGCCCAAGAAACGACTCAGAGATGCCAAGTAACCAGTGAATTTCTCCACATCCTTCAGGGATCTCGACAAAGACATGCTCTCAATAGCTTTTATCTTTAAAGGATTAGCCTCAATGCCCCGACTGGATACCAAGAAGCCGAGTAGCTTGCCAGCCGGGACGCCAAAGGTGCATTTACTCGGGTTCAGCTTCATCTTATACTTGCGCAAATTGGCAAAAGTTTCCTCAAGGTCACTAAGCAGAGTATGTGTTTTATTCGTTTTGATGACAATGTCATCTACGTACACCTGCACATTTTTTCCGAGTTGATCATGCAAGCATTTCTGCATGCATCTCTGATAAGTAGCACCCGCATTCCGCAACCCAAAGCACATGACACGATAGCAATAAGCCGCATACGGGGTAATGAAAGCAGTCTTTATTTGATCAGCAGGGTTGAGAGCTATCTGATGAAAACCAGAGTAGGCATCTATGAAAGACAACAGCTCGCAACCAGCAGTGGAATCGATCACCTGATCGATGCGGGGTAGCGGAAAGGGATCTTTGGGTCAGGCCTTGTTCAAGTCAGTGTAGTCGACGCACATGCGCCATGCGGTAGCGGCCTTGGGGTCCTCCTTTTTCTTCTCAACCATGACCGGGTTGGCTAGCCAGTCCGGATGCAGCACCTCCATGATGAAATTGCTTATCAACAGCTTGGTGATCTGATCACCGATGGCCTTTCTTCTCTCATCTCCGAAGCGGCGCATAGCCTGCTTCACCGGTTTGGCGTCAGGACGCACATGTAGC
Source organism: Alopecurus myosuroides (assembly GCA_028641055.1). Classification (NCBI taxonomy): domain Eukaryota; kingdom Viridiplantae; phylum Streptophyta; class Magnoliopsida; order Poales; family Poaceae; genus Alopecurus; species Alopecurus myosuroides. The sequence goes on along the minus strand of CM054058.1, from coordinate 295,524,263 downwards.
GAGTGCTCAACCAACTCCCTCGGGACACCTGGTAGATCCTTATTGGACCAGGCGAACACGTCCCGATTCTCACGGAGGAAGTGGATGAGCTCGCTTTCCTATTTCTCCCCCAACCCGGAGCCAATGATGGCAACACGGTCGGGAAACTCAGGATCCACCTGGATCGTCTTCGTCTCTGGGATGCCTGGAACGCCGTCCCGTGCTGGGAACTCGGCATGCCAGGCGCACCACCTTGCGCGGACTGCGCCATAGCCACCACCTCATACATCTTCTTCTTCTCGGCAGCAATCACCATGGACTCCACCAACTGAGAACCAGCAGAGGCACACTCCATAGACTTCTTGTAATCACCAGAGATGGTGATCACAGCATTGGGACCAGGGATCTTCATCTTCAGATATGCAGTGTGAGTAGAGGCCATGAACTTGCTCAGAGCAGGCCTGCCGAGTAGGGCGTGGTAGGGGCTCTGATGATCAACCACCTCAAACTGCAGGCTCTCTGTGCGGCAGTTCTCCCTGGTGCCGAATAGCACGTCTATCCATACTCGGCCAATCGGATTGCAAGAGACTCCCGGCACAATGCCATGGAAAGTGGTCTTGCTGGGTAGCAGCATGTTCTCGGCCATACCGAGCTTATCAAGCGTGTCCCTGTACACGATGTTGATGTTGCTGCCGTTGTCAATCAATACCTTGCTGAACCTCACATTCTTCTCTGGACCCAAGAAGGTGGGATCCAGCACCAAGGCGTAGCTACCCGGGTTGGGCATCACCTTAGGATGATCCGCTCTGGACCATGTGATCTCTTGGTTGCACCAGTGCATGTAGTGAGGAACAGCAGGGATCACAGCATTGACCTCCATGGCACGCCGGTGCTGAGACTTCTTGTCGACAGGCTCAGAGGTGAAGATCATATAGCTCTCGTGATGCTCCTGGTACCGGTTGAGGTCTCCACCACCATTGTTGCCGTTGTTGTTGTTACCTTGGTTGCCGTTGTTGTTGTTGTTGTTGCCTCTGTTGTTGTTGCGGGTGTAGTAGTTGTTGTTGTTGTTGTTGTTGCGGTAGCCATCGTTGTTGAAGTATCGGTTAGCTCCTAAAGCCACCTGGTTCACATTCTCTCTTCTCGGGAAAGCTGGAGGCCGAGCAGCGGGCGCGCGAGCAGGCTGCACAGCGGCATTCATAGCTGGCAGAGGAGGAGGAGGAGGCAGGCCCTCATTCTTGATCTCTTCCCACCAACTGCACTGCCGAGTAGTGTGGTTGGCGGGTCTAGCGGGATGCCGAGTATGGAAGCTGCATGGGCCATCCTTCATGTCCTTGAAGACAAAGCTCGGTGCCGGACCCGAGTTGCCGCTACCCTACTGGCAAGCGATGTATGGCTTCTTGTTGCCTTGGCCCTGATTCTGGTTTTGCCCGTACTGGGCTCCAGCAGTTTTTTGCCTCTGGCTACTCCCAGCTCCGGTTGCCACAGCATTCACCTCCTCTGGATCGTACCGGCTATCAATCCGGTCACCTCTGCGCTTGTTGCGGAACTCATTGCGCTTGCTGTTGTTGTTGTTGTAGTTTCTTCTCGGCTCAGCAGCATCGAGAAGAGGCTGAGTTGGGTCGTCGAGTGCGTACTGATCCGCAATCCGGATGGTCTCAGCGAGAGTGCTCGGCATCTCTCTCTGTAGCCTTTGCCACAACATGCTGCCATGCCTGCAACCTTGCGCAAACCAAGTGATGGCCTGGGCCTCGTTCACACATTCACAGGTGTTCCTCAGGGTACTCCACCGAGTAAGATACTCTCAGTCCGTCTCCTCTTCCCGCTGCCTGCAAGCGGATAGCTGCTGCGGCCTATTCAGCCTCCGGTAGGTGCTGGTGAAGTTGCTGACAAAGGCCTCCGCGAAGTCAAGCCAGCAGTTGATGTTGTGCTTGGGCAGATTGTTGAGCCAAGTTCTCGCTGGTCCTTCTAGCATCTGCGGGATGTACCGCACGGCCCATCTCCGGTTGCCGCCCGCAATGTGCACGGCTGTGACATAGTCATTGAGCCAGTCTTCCGGCTTGGTGCTGCCATCATAGCACTTGGTCCCCCTAGCGAGCTGGAACTGCTTCACAGATGGCTCCGTCATGATGCGTGGGCCAAAGCATTCTGGGCCACGCGGCCCCTTGCTCTCGAGTTGCGCGGATAGGCTGATCCGGTCCAGCTTGTGCCTGGCATCACTGGGCTCCAGCACGCGTTCACCCACGCGATCCAGAATATCATAGCCAGCCAGCCCCATAGCCGAGTATCCATCATCATATCTGTCCACCTGCACAACTGTAGGTTGCTCCACCGGGTTGGCGGCTGGCGCCACTGCGCGCGGCGGCGGCCTCTGCCGAGTAGGCTGTGCAACCGGATGCTGAGAAGGGCCTGGGCGCTCTCCATCTCGCGGCTGGCTGTGAGCTTTATGGGCTTGATAGCCTGCTCCTGCAGTGTTGTGTTTTTGAACGGACTGTCACGGCACAGCGTGCTGTTTCGCGGCGACAGCCGGGTCGTACACCTGCATCTGCCTGTCTCTGCCAGAGTGCCCACTCCGGTCCCTCTCACGGCTAGGATGCGGTGATGAGGCCTGACCGTTAGATCTAGCCGCATGCGAGTGCACCACCTGAGAAGCTCCAGCACCCGGATTGGCTTTTCGGAACTCCTCGTTCTGCCTAGCGGCCTCTAACACTAGCTCATTGAGCCTCTCTTGTTGCCTCACACGCGCGTCGCCAGCGAGATGCGGCAACTCGGCAGCTACAGCCTCAGCAGCTCTAAGGGTTTTGGCGGGGGTGCTGTATTTGGGTCTGGTGGTGGCGGTGTTTTGGCTAGCAGCTTGGCTAGCAGTTTCTCCAACTGCTGCCATCTCGGTGCCTAGGTTGCGGCGCGTAGCGCCTGCCTTGGAAGGCCTCCTCACCACAGGCGTAAAGCCCTGAGCTCGGTTGTACTCGTTCTGGTCCAGGTTAAGCTCAAGCCTAATCCTGTCCAACTCCACCTGCTCGGCGAGCAGCGCCTGACGCTGCTGGTCGAGCTGCGCCCTCATGGTCATGAGCTCGAGCTCGGTGGGAGGCGGCATGCCTACTCGCACGGCGGATGCCGGTATCGTCGGAGTAGTGGAGGGGGAAGGTTGCAGTCCTTCTCGTAGGTCTTGTGGGTCTTCCCGCCAGCACTCGAGCCAGCGAGATCCTCGATGACTCCCTCGGCAGCAGCCGCGCCCTTCCCGGCATCAGCAGCAGGGCCGGTCATCATCACCTCCACGCTGTCCGCAGAGCGGCCAATCGGCCTCCCGCGGGCAGCGATGACAGCAGGGGGATCTTCCGCGACATGCACCTGCTCGGGGTACTCGCGGTCGATGACGAGTGGCGATGTAGACGAGGTGCGAGCCGAAGGAGAGCACCGCGCCGCCCTCCGGCATGGCCCTGCCGCCGAAATCGCCGGCGTTGTCGGTGACGAAGTCGAAGGAGCCTAATCTGTGGACAAGGCCACAGACCACGCGCTCCCCAGTAGCAGAAATGGATCCCGTCCGAACGTAAACTCCAGCCAGCGCCGCTGGTTGCCCCACGGTGGGCGCCAACTGTCGTGGTGGTGTCACGACAGATGCCATAGGATGGCTAAAGATGTGGGAACGATGGACGTTGGAGGTGCTCGGGGAGGGATCACGCAGCGAGTAGCCGCGTGAGGATGAATCTAGCACTGCAAACAACAAGATCTACCCAGGTTCAGGGCCCTCGTGTGGAGGTAAAACCCCTACTCTTGCCTTTCTCTCTTCGTATTCGTGTGTCACCGAGTAGCCATAGTACAAGTTTAGCTTACAACCGAGTAGCCACCCTTCTCTCTATGCAACTGTAGCCTCTCCTCCTTTCGTTCCTCGCGCAGGAGGAGGCAGGGCACCTTATATACTGGTGCCCAGCCGGATACAGCCAAGATGTCGACATAGTGTGCACACTGCACACTTCCAGCTTCCCGCTGACAGCTTTGGCTTCCTAGTTTGTCTCCGTGTGGAAAGTTGTTGTGCAAAACCAAGAAGCTGATATGTTATCACTAACACCGTCACAGGGTAGGCCCCCTAACCTGCACGGCCCTGCTGACACCCTGGCGCGGATAAGCACGCGCTCTGCAGATGAACAGTGCACTAGTACGGACCCAGGATACGCGGGATCCTGTGTCAGAACGGCTCCTTTGACTTCTGGACCGAGTAGGAGACCGCCATCTCTACTCGGACCACTTCTTCTACTCGGAGGAGAATAACTTCCTTGATTCTTTCTCCTGGCCATCAGCGTGTACGGCCGAATAGCAGTCGACCGGGTAGCAAGTACCGGGTAGCCAGCTACTCTGCCTAACGTCTCTTCTGATCTTGCCCTTAGCACTTGCCTTTACCCTACTCGGGGGTAACCCCCCGACAAGGGATCACCCCAGGTACAAATGGATGGCCCGACAGGACAAAGTGGTGGTGGTACGGGCATGGGGGGACGCTGAACCAAGAAACATGGGAGACAATCTTTAATGACAAAATTGTGGTACCCTCCAAGGCACTTATTGAAGCAATGACCGATGCTCAAAAGGGATTGTTCCGACCCGACATGGAGAAGGACGAGCTAACACGTGCCCTCGGGAATCACGAGAAATCAGGAAGAACACGAGGAAAGGGGGCCGATGTTAACTGGAAGGATGGGTTTCCCACTGCGTTGACACTTACAGAAGCCAGTAGTAAAAGAAGGACCGAGACGCAGAGGAGAACACAACCCGGATCGGGAAAATAGAAACATAAGTGACTCAGTTGAAGGAGGCACCGCAAGCACTTAGCCAAAGGTCATCTCATCCAGTTGACGACCCTCCAATGGATAATAATAGCCAGCGGAGAAGCAGCATGGCTTCCACGCAGGCTGGTGATCCTACAATTATGGGTGACCCACCAGCGCCTTGCTACCCCGTGGATGATGTCAAAGAGATGAAACAGTGTGAGTTACATCAGCCAATGAAGAACATGTCCTTCAAGGTGACGACCGACACTGCTTTACCTTGTCTACCTGGAGAACTCCACCATGGTAATCCGATTCCACCTGGCTATGCTCGTGTCACGGTGGATCACCTAGTGCAGGGGTATGAGGACATAGAGATTGACATCCCTACACCTGAAGGGGATACAAAACTACGAGATGTCAGACGCCAACTCATTCTATGGCAGAAGAATTACATCAGGTTTCCAGGCTCGGCTCTAAGGCCACCGACTCCGAGGAATCGAAATCCACCCACCTCCCCTCATGGTCAACCTCGAAGTCCATCTTCATCTCCTGCGAATCAGTCGACGCCTCCCCCTAGTCCACCTCCGGCGCGTCAACCGACGCCTCCCACTATTTCACTTCCGGCGCGTCAGCCGATGCCTCCCCTAGTCCACCTCCGGCGTGTCAGCCGACCCCTCCCACTATTTTATGTCCGGCGCGTCAGCCGACGCCTCCCCCAGCTAGTCCACCTCCGGCGCGTCAGCTGACGCCTCCCCCTAGTCCACCTCCGGCGCCTCAGACGACACCTACCTATATTCCACGTCCGGGGCCAAAGCGGAAGAGCATTGCCAGCCGTGAGACGTCTAGTAGTACTAAGAGAAAGTATACTCCAAAGCAGCCAAGGATACCCAAAGAGCTAAAGCCTCTTGAAAAAAGACCTTATGAGAAGACTGATGAGGAAAACGCAGCGGCTATGGCTCTTGAAGTGAAGGCCCATTTTGCACCGAAGAAGCCCGTGGAGAAATAGGTATTTGATGAAAAAATCGTAGCATGGGCTAAGGGATTTCTTGAGCAACCAGCGCAATATAAGATGAATATGAGATCATACTATGACCGTGAAATTCTGAAAGCTGGAACTAAGAAACCAGCAAAGAAGGTTGGAAAAAAATTGCCTAGCTCGGAGAGCAGAAACAACAATCGATCCCTCCGCTCGTAGTGAGTTCCAACGTCGACAACCAATATAGAGAACAAATGGATAAGGACTTCCAACTATTGCACTCCAGAGTGGCAGTTGCATGTAAAGAGATGAGTATTTCTGTACCGGAGGCCCAAAAACGTGCTGACGAAATTGGTATGTCTATTGGTGCCTTGTTAGGCTTAGGAAATGTGCCAGTGGCTGGGATAGCACGACAATATAGCAAAGGCGAACCTCTGGTCGATGCTAAGGAGGAACAGGAGCTATCAACACATATGCGAAATCTCCACAATTGGTATATGATGAAAACACAGAATAAGACCGCGAAAGACTGTTTTGCGGCAGACGTTAGACGAGAGCATCACTACAGACCTTACTCCATAATGGTTGATATGTCGGAATTGTTTCAGTTATTTAATCTGCACGCCCACGACAAATCGATCGTCGCTTGCTATGTTTTTTAAGTGATTTTTATTAATATAATTAAGTATTTTGCCTTGCTATCCTGACCATATTCTTTTGTACGCTATTATGCAGAACGAAGATGCTCGAATGCAAAAGAAAGAGTGTCTTCAAAGTTGGGTTCATTGACCCATATATCGTCAATGACCATGAGTTAAAGCACCACCCCGACGACATGGAGAATGACATGTACACATTTTTAGTTCAGCAAAACTTCGTTTCCGAAATACTTTTTCCTCTCAACTTTCAGTGAGTGTTTTTGTCTTTGTACACTTTTTTTTCTTACTCGATGTTAACTGCAATTGATGAGTTATTCACGTCTTCTTATGTAAACGTCCGCCGATTTCACTGGATTCTGCTAAACATTAACATTCAGAAGTCCCATGTTGAAGTCATGAACTCATTAAATAGGAGCGACGACACCCAGTGGAAAGGAATGAAAGCAATGTTGAAGAAGTAATTTTAATCAGTATTACGTTATATGGGCCTATATTTCTCGTCCATTTCCTGATATCAAGTAATTAGTAACTTCTTTGTTCATTTTCCTTACCGAGCAGGTGTTGGAAACGGTTCAAATCTGTCACACGAGGTGAATTCAAAGATGAGCTAACTTTTAAATGTGTGAAGGGTTTGCACCGGCCACCAGGGACTAATTTATGTGGATACTACATTCGTGAGTATATTCGGTCGTTGACCACTAAGCGGAGATATAATACGAACACAATTAAAGTACGTAAACAATATTCACAGTTATATTTATTACCATATATATGAATTGCGTTGTGTTTCAGTCAACTTATATATCATACTAGCAGAGTGCTCGTGCGTTGCTATGGATGTTAGCGAATCAAACAACAAATGAATACTGATGGAGGGATGATAACCCGGTAGGCTAACGTCAAGGTGTAACTCGGCCCAAAGGGAGCTGCGCAAGACCCGGCTTAAGGAAAAGGAGTTTCTAGAAGGCCCAAGAGCGTAGGCCTCATAACCCGGATTGTGGGTTCCGATAAGGAAACTTAGGGTTTGTATGCGGTGACCGGGTAGGACTCCGGGTGTGCCTTGGATAGGAAGCCAGGAGGCCGGATATTATATAAGCCGGCTCCTAGGGTTAGATTAACACGAGTTTTACTAGCTATTCGAGTATCCCCTGTAATACGAGAGTTGAGATTGTAAACCTAGATCGGAGACTCGGCGACTTGATTGCCAGAGCTACCAGATCGATTATCAGCATGATTTCCCCTGAGCAAAACCCTCTCCCAAACACCAGAGTCGAATTGCCCCAAGATAAGTTACCCCTGGTAACGTCTGCCGTGATTATCCCACGACAGTTAGTGCCCACCGTGGGGCGTACGTCCAAGGGTGTTTACATCACGGGAGAAGCTTGGGAGAACATAAAGAACCTGGTCATCGGCGAGATCTACACCAACCCCGAAGGAGAGAAGATGGTGGACGATTTTGGTTGGGGGCCAGAGTCGAATCTGCTCGAATCTGGATCTGTCGTCACAATCGGCCGGGTCAACGTCTTCATCGGCATGGTACGTACGTCCGGTTCAATCCCTGATGATTTTGGATGTGATTCTGTATCAAGAGAAGCGGCCTGCGTTCAGTCGGATGGAGAAGAATCGGTCGGGACGATAGATCCGATAGAAGAGCCCACCACGAAGAGGGAACAGCCGGAGGAGCCGGCATGGACCCCGCGTGGCCGGGTCAAGAGAGAAGATGATACCGAGTCTATCCTGCACCTGCTGGAGGACCGGTACGAGGAGGATAGTTGTGATGAGGAGGAATACGAGTCTTCACCAGGCATCGCGCGCCAGGTCGCGGTCTACACGGCCCCTGCAACCAATCTCAATCAAGGGGACGTGACTACGGTCGCGGTCGGAGCGGAGCGAGCGCTGGCCCAGCAGCAAAACCCGGCTGACGGAAATCCGGTTCTGACCCGGGTTGACGGAGAGTCGGCTTCGGTCACCAGCCGGGCGACGGATAGCGAGATGCAGAGGAATATGTTCGGGTTCATGGCGAACAGGACACCAGGGGCGGGTCCTTCAAACCCACAACACCCGGCCCTGTTCAGTAACAATTTGATCCTGGATCCTATGGTGCTAGATACGGTGATAACCCCGGAAAACGCCGCGGCGCGGGATAGGGATCTGGATGTAGCCCTCCGTGCATTGGAGCAACAAAGGAGAGATGTGGAAGCAGAGAAGCAAGGGGTAGCCACGCGCCAACATGAGCTGGAGGCATTGGAGAACCGGCTCCGGGTTGAGTCGACCAGGATGCATCAGAGATACCAAACGAGATTACCGGCAACGGGTGGAACTTTAAACCCGGCCACGTTATTCATCACACCCCAGGATCAACCAATTCCGGCTGTGAATCAGGAAACCGTACATCAGCCTGCGACTGGAGGAGGACAGCCGGCAAACGTACAAGCCTGGTTACCCACATTGCAGACAGGGGTTGCTGTTGGCAACACAGCGCCACCACCACCACCATCACGATTTTGTACACCACCAGGTCACTTCAACAACCCCATGTACAATGTATATGCAGCAACATTGGCACTGGATTGCATACCCGTAAGAGAGTCACCCCATGCGGAGGAGACCCGACGGGCGATAGATCTATTGCGTACAGCAGTGGCTCAACAAGTCAATTACCCGGATAATAGGAGTGGAATGCACGGAACACCGTATATCAGTCGGCAACATGGTAATACCGGCAATATTCAAACAAGTTCAGCGCGACGGAGGGCAGAGCAGCAGCAAATGCCGCCTCCTCCCCGCGTCCAGGCAGCACCAGCGGCATCAGCAGCGCAGGCTATTGTGGATAGTTCCAGAGCCAGGCGAGCCGCGGCCGGGTCAGTGGTGCACGGGCCAGCAGCAGTAGCACGCCCCGCCGTGCCTCCCGCAGGATCGCATGTTTCCCGAGTGAGGCCAGTGCCGACTAATCTTGCCGTGCCTAAGTGTCTGTTGGATAACATCAAAGCTGAGCCTTACCCAGATAAATTCAAGGAACCGGGTAAAGTGGTGAACTATGAGCCGACTATGGATCCAGAAACCTGGTTGAGCAGTTATGAGATGGCCATGTCGATTCGCAACGCATCTGAAAATCTTCAAGCCAAATTCATGTACTTAATGATGTCAGAAGGAGCAGCAAAGTTGTGGTTCAACAATTTACCCGAAGGATCTATCAAGTCATGGAGTGAGTTGAAAACCGCGTTTATCAAGCACTTTCATGGAACATGCAGGAAGTTATTTACTATCGATGATCTAGAACGGTGTGTCCAAAAGAAGGGAGAATCGGCGCGCAGCTGGGTGCGCCGGGTTATGGAAATACTTCACTCATCTACGGATATTTAGCCAAAAGACGCATTGCAGGCTATGGCAAAAACATGCAAGTATATACCCTTAGTACAAAAGCTAACGCGCATGAAATCTAGTCGGAATGCTTCAGACGTTACGATGGGAGAGTTAATGGACGCATGCAACAAGCACGCTGCTACGGATACCACAGAAGAGGATGTTGATGATAAGAAGGCAAAAGCAAACACGAGCAATAGTGGAAGAGCCGGCAATGGATCTGCGCCGGGTAACAATGGAGGGAATAATGGAAACAACCAGAATAAGCGCCCGTTTGAGGGGAGTTCCGAGTTTGTCGCCAACACAGAGGCCGGGTCTTCAAGACCCAGAGCAGAAGGAAACTTTAATGGAGGAAATTACCAGGGGCCACCAAGACTGGGAAACCACTTGGATGTCTACAAGATGCCGTGCCCGCGACACAGCAGGAACGGTAGGCCGGCTAATCATTCATTGGAGCAGTGTGTGGATTTACAGAGATGGAAGAACGAGGAAATAAACAAGGCTATGCGAGGCGCAGGCCGGGGAGGAGGACCGGGTCCGGGCGGAAACCCGGGCAACGGCCCACCCCCGGCAGGCAACCCAGGTGGTGGTAATCCGGGTAATAATCAGGGAGGAGCTGGAGGTTTCCAAGCCAACCCCAAGCAGTTGGGGCAGTACCACGTTCACACTACAGGAACCTCCAACAAAGATAAAAAGATACTTAAACGAGCAGTGAACGCGGTCAATTCAGCTGTTCCGAGATACTTGCGATGGTCGGATCAAGAGGTGACATGGAGCAGAAGGGATCACCCGGAAACAATAGAGCATCCGGGTGTGCTAGCATTGGTGGTTGCACCACAGGTTAATTGTTACGTGCTGAAAAAAGTTTTAATGGACGGCGGAAGCAGCATCAACATCTTATATTGGGAAACTTTCTTATGCATGGGTCTCAAGGAGTCCCAGCTACAGAAAAGTTCTACAGTTTTTCACGGGATTGTACCGGGTCACTCGTCGTGCCCTGAAGAAAAGATTACTTTGGAGGTTGCTTTTGGAGAATCAAAGGACAATTTCCGAGTCCAGTGGCTCACATTCGAGGTGGTAAAGTTGCGCAGCCCTTATCACGCGCTATTTGGAAGGCCGGCTTATGCTAAGTTCATGGCCAGGCCGTGTTACGTGTACCTGCAGCTAAAGATCCCGGGTCCCAAGCAAACCATTACCATACATGGAAACTGGATCATAGCAGCTGAGTGTGACGAAGGAGACGCGGCAATGGCAGAATAGGCCTGCAGAAAGGAAGAGCTCAAATATTACCGGTCTCAAGTAGACCCGGATGACAGAACAGCATTGAAGAGGCCGAACACTGAGGATGAGAGAGAGAAGTTCAAAGCAGCGCAAGATACCAAGATGGTGGCCTTTGTTGAAGGTGACCCCTCTAAGCAATTTGCTATAGGATCTAACCTGAACAATGAGCAGGAAAAAGCACTCGTGGAGTTTATTCGTTCGAACCAAGATGTTTTTGCTTGGACGCCTAGCGATATACCGGGTATCCCTACCGAGTTAGCAGAGCACAGCTTGCATGTTGACCCCAAGTCTAGGCCCGTGAAGCAGGGCCTGAGGAAAATGAATGAGGAAAGAAGGAAAGCTATAGGAGAAGAAGTTGCTCGGCTATTGACAACCGGATTTATCATGGAGGTGTTTCACCCGGATTGGTTGGCAAATCCGGTTCTCGTGTTGAAAAAGAGTAATGAGTGGAGGATGTGCATAGATTACACGAGCCTCAGCAAGCATTGCCCAAAGGATCCGTTTGCCCTTCCAAGGATAGATCAGATCATAGATGCAGTGGCTGGAAGTGACCTATTATGTTTCCTGGATGCATATTCCGGGTATCACCAGATCAAGCTCAAGAAGGAAGATTGGGAGAAAACATCGTTCATAACCCCTTTTGGGGCTTTCTGTTACAAAACCATGACTTTTGGACTAAAGAACGCTGGCGCAACTTACCAGCGGTGCATTCAGAAGTGTTTCGAGGATCAGATTGGACGCAACGTTCATGCTTATGTGATGATGTGGTGATTAAGACCAGAAAAGCGGAAACATTCATTGATGATCTAAAGGAAACGTTCAAGAATCTGAGAAGGTATCAGATGAAGCTTAACCCCACAAAGTGCGTATTTGGAGTTCCAGCAGGAAAGTTACTAGGCTTCATTGTCTCGGAAAGAGGGATTGAGGCAAACCCGAACAAAATCAAAGCTATCCAGAGCCTGAAAAAGCCGGAAAACCTGAAGCACGTTCAGAAACTTACAGGGTGCATAGCAGCGTTGAGCCGGTTTATATCCAGGCTCGGAGAAAAGGCAATACCCTTGTACCCGCTCTTGAGTAAATCCGATCAATTCGATTGGGACCAAGAGGCGGATGAGGCGTTCGAGGCGCTGAAAAAGAAGTTATCGGAGGCACCAGTCTTAGCAGCCGCGGGTCCCAAGGAGCCCATGCTACTATACGTTGCGGCTGGGCCCCGGGCGGTTAGTGCAGTGGTTGTTGTTGAGCGCAAAGAGGATGGAAAAGATCACCCGGTTCAAAGGCCGGTTTATCACGTCAGCGAGGTACTATCAGAGGCAAAGCAGCGCTACCCACATTGGTAGAAGTTGGTTTTCGGGGTCTTCATGGCCAGCCGGAAATTGAAACCCTATTTTCAGGAACACCCCATAACAGTTGTTAGCTCTATACCAATGTCGGATATTATCAGAAACTCAGATGCAACAGGTAGAATAGCCAAGTGGGCCATCGAGATGGGAGCTTATCACATCAACTACGAGCCTAGGTCAGCAATCAAATCTCAAGCCTTAGTTGATTTCATCAATGATTGGACTCATACTAGCATGCCCACAATGACACCAAGTTCCGAATCTTGGGTAATGCATTTCGATGGTTCTAAGCAATACGAGGGATCATGAGCTGGGGTGGTACTTACATCACCCAAAGGAGACAAGTTGAGCTACGTGTTGCAAATTCACTTTGATTGTTCCAACAACATGGCCGAGTATGAGGCATTATTGCATGGATTGAAAGTCGCTAAGGAGATGAACATCAGGCGGATACGGTGCTATGGAGATTCGGATCTTGTGGTATAGCAGGTCTCAAGAACTTGGGATAGAAAAGATGCAACTATGGCAGCATATCGCAGAGAGGTGGACAGGGTTGCCGGGTGTTTTTCCGGGTATGAGGTGGAGCATATTGACAGACGAAAGAACGAGGAAGCAGATGCACTCGCAAGACTCGGTTCGCGCAGAGAGCCGGTTCCACCCAACGTTTTCCTGGACGAACTATGGCGGCCATCGGTCAAAACCGAGTCTGAGGAAGAGGTGGCTAACCAAGACCCGGATTTGGAGCTCGTAGCCACAATACGTGTTGTTCCCGAGTGGACACAGCCGTTTCTGGCCTACCTATCACGGGGCGAGTTACCACCACAGGAAGTATTAGCAAGGCAAATTCTGAGGTGAGCAAAGGGCTATTCCATTATCAATGGGGAGCTGTATAAAAGAAGCGCAGCAGGAGTCTTTTTACGCTGTGTAGCACCAGAAGAAGGCCAGCAGATTTTGAAGGAGATCCACGAAGGTGATTGTGGGCATCATGCATCCACAAGATCCCTTGTGGCCAAAGCTTATCAACATGGTTTCTTCTGGCTCACGGCCCTAGCGGATGCGGAACGCTTGGTGGCAAGGTGCGATGGATGTCAAAGGTACGCTCGCCAAACCCACGTGCCGGCTACGGAATTGCGGACCATCCCGTTAACCTGGCCGTTTGCCGTCTGGGGTATGGACATGGTTGGCCCCTTTCACATGTCACCTTGCAAAAAGACACATCTCTTGGTGGCCATTGACAAGTTTACCAAGTGGGTTGAAGTTATGTCGGTTACTAATTGTGAAGCAGTCACGGCAGTCAAGTTCCTGAAAAGGATTATCTATTGGTTCGGGTATCCTCACAGCATAATAACGGACAATGGAACCAATATGTCCTTAGGTGAGATGGAAAAATTCTGCGGAAACAATGGCATCCGCTTGGACATAGCTTTAGTGGCCCATCCACAGGCTAATGGACAAGTGGAGAGGGCAAATCAGGAGTTGCTTCGTGGATTAAAACCACGGTTGCGAGTCCCATGCATCAGATCTGCTGGCGCATGGGTTGAGGAGTTACCATCAGTGGTTTGGGGAATTAACACCACACCTAACAGATCTACTCAGATGACTCCGTTTTTTATGGTTTATGGTGCAGAAGCAGTATTACCGAGTGATATCATTCATGATTCGCCTCGAGTGTCGGCTTACGTCGAGGTGGAGAACGAGAAGACCCGGCAGGACGCCGTGGATATGCTAGAAGAGCAGAGAGAACAAGCCCTGGAGAGATCAGCCATATACCAGCAAGATTTGCGGAGATACCATAGCCGGCGAGTCAAAACCCGGGTCTTCCAGGAAGGAGACCTGGTTCTGCGCCTGGTACAGTCAAAGGAAGGAAAACACAAGCTATCTCCACCATGGGAAGGACCATTCATCATAAGCCGGAATCTGCACAATGGATCGTATTACTTGGTAGATGCAAGGGAAGAGTCGGCTACTATTAATGACACCGCTCATACAACTTCATCTATGCAAGAAAGAGAAAGACCATGGAACGTGGCTCAGCTGCGTCCCTACTATACCTAGAATAGGCTAGATTCACAAGTGAAATTACACGATGTAACAGGCAGCAGGTTTCAGATGCACTCTTTTCCTATCCAGGGTACCCAAGGGGACTGGAGGGTTTTTAATGAGGCGGCTTGCTGACCTAACTTTTCTCATATCAATAAATAGATGGTTAAACAATAATATCGTTTCTTTTTGTGTGTCTTTTGTCAAGTTTTTATATTCCAGTTGTTTTCCTATTTTCTTTCAGGTAAGTGTTATTTGTTGTTCTTAGGGTATTAGTTTTTCTAGTAAGTCACATATATCTAGGTCTTGGGGGCTGATTGCTTGAATAGCACAGTTGCAAACTCAAAGACCCGGCCATGATGCCATTAAGTTATAAGGGACGATTACTTGTAATAAGTACGGCTGCAAGCTTATAACCGGACAATAGAGTCAAATTTTCTTGACTTTTCTTGCTTAACCTCGATGTGACTCGCAAAAAGTGGCATGCTTTGCTAGTGTGTAATTACAATCAGTCATGATGCCCAATGGGACTTGCCTGACCCTGTCTTTATGCAGTTATAGCAGCATTGATCATCCACGCGAAAGCCGGCTTATAGTAAAAGAAGGTCAAAAGGGTCATCCAAACCACAAGTTATGCAGAGTACAAGGCTAACAGCCGGAAACTCAAAATATATTAAGCATAACTTCAAACCTACGTGAGCAACTCTAAGTTTTGGGCCTTAGCAGAAACAAACTTGTTCTTTTGACAAACTCCAATCCCTAGACTCGGAAATTCGGGCCTTGGGGACTTGGGAATTTGAAGAAAGTAACAAATTGTCTGGCTATTCAGCTTAAAAACCCAAAAATCCGAGTCTTGGGGACTTAGAAAAAATCCACTCGTCAAAACCCCCCAGACCCGGAAATCGAGTCTCACAAAAGGAAAAATAGCGAAAAGTCGGATAACCAGCAATGAAAAGTTCAAAGACAAGAAAAATATCAAAATCACGCAAAAGGCCAGAAGGGCCACGAAAGCTATTAAGGTTGTTAACGTATTACAAGCCGAGGAAATAGTATTGAAAAGTGCACAAGCGCACTATCAAAAGAATAATTGTTTTGGAGGCCCATTGGCCGAATAAAATGTTTGAGGCAGTAGCAGATGAAATTTCACTCGGCCTCCTGGGTCGAGTCTTTAATGTTGTCCTTGGCATCCGGGTCTTGGTCTTGGACTTGCTCATCGACGGTCTTCGCGGCCCCAGCGTCTGGGTCAGCAGCAGTACCGGCGCGCGCTGGAGGAGGGACAACCGGAGTAGAGGTAGCAGGCGCAGTATCGGCCTCAGCTTTCTTCTTCGCGGCTTCTTCCCTCATCTGAGCAGCCTCCGCCTTCCATCGTGCCAGCATGTCATAAGGCTTAGGCGGATCCGACTTAATTGGCTTGTCGTCAGCATCGTACGGTGGAACTATCCGGCTCAAATCCAAACTGTCGGCGATCAGACTCGCCGAGTGACGCACCTCCGTGTGAATAGCTTTATAGTTCTTGGCTGAAAACTTGGAGCCGTCGTTGTTGAATTCTAGAAACCCGCCAACGAGCTTTGCCGGCTCAAGCTTGGGAAAGTAGGCCTTGGCCAGAGCAAGCCCCCGGGTCACTCCAACCCGGCAAGACGAGCGTTTCCAGTGGTCGATCCACTCGGGGATGGTGGAACATGCATCGAGCAAGGTATCCAAACCACCGTGCCCGGTACCCGGCCACTTCACAGCTTGCAAAACCCATTTGGTGCCAGCACAGAGTTGCCGGATTGTGGCCTTTAAGGTTTTCAACTTTTTGATATCATCTTCATCCGGAATCTGATCATCCGGCCCTGCAGAGTAATAGAAAGGTTAAAGCCAGAAATTCCGAGTGTCTAGCAGAATGAGAAATACGGGTTATGGTTATTTAGTTGAAAATTGTTACCAATCAAGGTGCGATAAGTATCGGCAATTTGGGTGGAAAGCCGCGTCAGCTCACCCTCTGCAGTGTGGGCTCTCTTTCTATATTTCCTCACATTTTTCTCCAGTTTCTCGGCATCAGCTTCAAGCGATTCACGCAGCTTGGTCTCCACCTCGAGGAGTTTGTTGGTTTTAGCCAACACCTCCTCAGATTGGGCCACGTATGCCTGCGTGGAAAGAAAAGAAAATGTTAGTCGGAAAAAGTATAAGAAAGTTCCGAGTAAATTATGCATAAGTTCACTCGGAACTTGGGGACTAGGCGAATATACGAGCAGTGTTAGTAATTTACCTGGTGCTTGGCTACCATGGCTTCTAGAATGCCCTTTTCATCAGTTTTCAGAGTATACAGAGCGCCTAGCGTTTCCTCAAAGCTCAGATCATCAAGTTTTACCCCGGAAGAACTGGGGGCCTGGTTGCCTGGAGGAGGGGTTCTTTCCTGTTTGGGAGGAGACACCCGGGCTGCCTGGGTGTTAGGAGTGGGTTCGCCCCTCCTCGCTTCCAGGACCTCGACATCGTCACCTCCGGATCCGTGTGATGGAATAGGATACTCGGCCTCCTGCTCAGCCGGGTCTTTCAGCAAGTCTTTCTCTCTATCTTCTTCTTCAACGCCGCCAGCCGCGGCCCTCGCTGTGTCTACCGGGTCATCCAGCTCCGGGTTATCCAGATCCATATCGTCCGGGTCACTGTTTGTGACCTTGGCTCTAAGGAAAGTAAAAGAGGCGGTTAGCACATGATGAGTAAAGGTTATAGAAAGAGTCAGTATATCAAATAATAAGAAGTGCAGCTTACCCGGGGTTCACCACGAAATCTGGTGGAAGATCGTTGCTAGACCCGGAGGAAGCTGACAAAGGGTCTGAAAGTGAGACCCAGAATTGTCCAGCTAGTGGATGATTGGGAGAAGGATGTTTTCGAGGAGAATTGGAAGGATGGTTTGGGGAATACCGGCACGGCGGGCTGGGGACGAAGGGATACCCGGGTTGAGAGGGTCCTCACCCGGGGAGTTCCGGGTTACCCTGCGCTTGACTGGAGTGGGTTCCTTCAAGCATGATGAACCGGACAATTGTTGGTTAAGCTCGCACAGGTTAGCATATGAATACGGTTTGGAGGCGATGGAGGAATAAGGAACCTTGAAAACAACTGTCCGGGTCTTCCTCTTTGCCCCAGCTCCTAGGTCCGGCTCAGCTTCACTTTCATCGGACTGGGTCTCCTCCTTATCCTCCTTATCTTCCTTGTCCTCCAACCCTGAAGAGCATAGTATATTATCAGAAAAAGGAAAACAAGTTGGAAAAATAAGTTAGCAGGAATAGAAATGGGTGAAACCCGGATGATACCTTCGTCCGAATCAGCCGGGTCTTCGTCCTCTTCCGAGTTTTCGGAGGGAGGGGGAGTCTCGATCTTCCAGAAAGTGCTATCTGCCTGAGAAAAAGGTATAATGATGAAAGTTAGTGATTATATCGGATAAAGGTACAAGAATAAAGAGTAAGGGCCGGATCTTACCGCCGGAGCCGGGTATCGCGAGTAAATGGCTCCAAGCCGACTATAGTCCGGATCACATCCATTTTCTCGGTCAGGAAATTCTTGATTATCTTGTTCGTATCTGCGGCCGGGTAGTTCCTCAGCGAGTAGCGGAGTGAATCCATGACATGCCCAGAATATTCGCACATCAGCTTGGGCCGGACGGCATTTGGTTGGATTCGGAAGTTTACCCAAGTTTTGACTAAGTTAAGCCCAAGGAGACCTTGGGCCGATAGAACAGCGAGTTTGGCAAGGAGAGGTTGGATGGACTGCCTGTCCGACTCAGAGGCGAAAGAGTTAAGATTGTAGGAAAGGTCGAGAAGACCTTCAGAGAAACCCGGCAGTGGTTTTTCACCGACTAAGGAAGTGTCCTGGCAATAGAAGTACGTCTTTTGCCAGTGCTTAACATGAGAATTGAGGCTAAGAGTTGGCATTAATGAGTTTTTCCTCCTTTGAATGGAACCCCCCCCCCCCCCCCCCCGCAAGCGAGGAGGGCCCCATCACCGCTTTCGTGGCACGGTTTGCATTGGAACAGTTCAAGAAATAGTGCAAGATTTGGGGGAATGCATAAATATGATTCGCACAGAACAATGAAGTGGGTAATATTCAACATAGAATTGGGGCCTATGTCAAAAACTCGGATACCATAATGGCTTAGCAACTCGCGGAAGAAGTGGTGACCCGGGGGACGGAATCCCCGGATCACATGTTCAACGAAGCAGATTACCTCATCGAGACCCGGGGAGGGCCGAGTCTCATCTCCAGGGACGCGCCAGTGAATATCCTCCCGGGCGGGGAGGACGCCCGACTCTGCGAGCTCATCTAATTTTGCCTTGGTCACAGTGGACCTTGCCCAGTTGGCGGATATGGATTGAGTCGGCTTTGCTTTCGCCGGCTGTTCCCCTTGGTCTTCGTGCTGGTTTTGGGTGCCATGTGCGTAGTCTAAAAACACGAGATAAAAGTGTAGAGTGTAAGTAACTAAAGACCCGGAAATGACTGATTATCCGACTAATCAAAGAGAAACTATGAGAAACTTTGGCAGATTGGATCTAGATGGAGAAAATTACGGGGAAATTTGTGATTACAGGTAATAAAGGTGCATCGTGAGGTGTACTATTGGATCTATCTTGAGTGTTGGTTGTGAGAGAACAAAAGCATGGGTTATCCAGTTGATGCGGAGCGAGAAAACCATCTAAGAGCGGATCTAAAATTGATCTAGTTTAAGTAAGATTGAAGGTGAGATCAATGGAGCTAGACTGCTTACCGGCGGGATCGGGAGGAGAGCGCGGCGGCGGCAGATGGCGCAGTCGCGGTGGCCCTTTGGATCTTCCGGTGATTTGTTCGAGGGTGAGGAGGTGGTGGTCAACGGCGGCGCGGCGCGGGCTGATGAGGAGCGCAGGCGGCGGCGGCTCGCTTCCGGCTGCGTGCCCGTGGACGCCGTGGCGGTGCAGCCTTGAGCTCGAACGAGGGAGCGCCGAGGGAGATTGGAGGTGAAGGAGATGGGGGAAATGAAGTGGTGGGCTTAGGGTTGCCCTCGAAACACCTACTTATAGGTGCGGGTGGAGTGCCCTAGGCCTAAGGAGCGGGAGCCAAAATTTCGGGAAAAGAGATACCCGACCGGATTTTTTGGGATAAGTGTTAAGTGTTCGTGCGAGATATCCGGAAAGGATCGGAGCAGATCGTCTCCATGATATTCGGATTAACTAATGAACAATGTGAGCCGGGTTTTCTGTGTTTTCCTCGGAGTGTTGACCCGGGAAAACGATGTTGGACTTGGAGAAAGCCGGGTTATTATATGGACCACCTGTGGAGTTAGGCCTAGCTATTATCAAAGCATCCTAACCCGGTATTCTATGAACTTGTATGTTTATTATTTTTGCAGGGAATAGCATGCGCTTCAAGGAGGATCCCGCGAAGCCCAAGCTATTCTGGGGACTACTGATGGAAGGATGATAACCCGGTAGGCTAACGTCAAGGTGTAACTCGGCCCAAAGGGAGCTGCGCAAGACCCGGCTTAAGGAAAAGGAGTTTCTAGAAGGCCCAAGAGCGTAGGCCTCGTAACCCGGATTGTGGGTTCCGATAAGGAAACTTAGGGTTTGTATGCGGTGACCGGGTAGGACTCCGTGTGTGCCTTGGATAGGAAGCAGGGGCCGGATATTATATAAGCCGGCTCCTAGGGTTAGATTAACACGAGTTTTACTAGCTATTCGAGTATCCCCTGTAATACGAGAGTTGAGATTGTAAACCTAGATCGGAGACTCGGCGACTTGATTGCCAGAGCTACTAGATCGATTATCAGCATGATTTCCCCTGAGCAAAACCCTCTCCCAAACACCAGAATCGAATTGCCCCAAGATAAGTTACCCCTGGTAACGTCTGCCGTGATTATCCTACGACAAATACTTTCGCTCGTGGTCCCTCCATCTCCACCATACGCCTACAAGTTATATGTTTGTATGAATCTCGGATAGATATGTCACGATTGGCAGAGGTAAACTCTCTATGTTAGTATCGAACTTAATCTGGTATGTTACAATCTCTCTAACACAAATTATAAATCGCCCCATCATCCTTATTGCCTCCAGCTCCATCATAGGTCTGTTACATCTCGCAGATAACATAGTCTCTTCCTCATCGCTTTGGACTCTCCATCATGAGTTATATTGTCTTCCTTCCCCCCTAGACTTCGCCGTATTGCTCTATTGCCACTGTTTGTTTCTTAACTTATTGGGCCACCACTTCAAACACAAGCTAGAAAGCACAATAAATAGAAGCAATATTAGTGCCTCCAAATGGAATTAGGAAATGGACACATCGAGCTTGTTTGTAGTATTATTTTTTTATTAGGCGAGAACTATGTATCCTGCTTACAAAGAGCTTGAATGTGGGATCAACAAAATTACTTATATGACACACAAGAAATAATATCTTAAAAATAAAATCACTTACAAGAACAATATATTAAGGTGAAAAATTATCACAAATTAGGAAACGATAAATTTAGAGAACCGTGCTTTGAGAAACATGAAAATACGTACAAACCACTACTAAATCCAAAAAGGAAGATATGCCTTAAATAACTTTCTTCTTAACATCTCTCTTTCTTCATTTGTCCAGTCAGCAGTCATGTCCAAAATGCTTTGTGGTGATTCCTCATACCCAACATGTAGAGAAGGTCCAATCAGATATAAAGTTGATTTAGAGGTTTTCTGATGACATGAATGTGACGACTAACCGGTACAGTAACCGTAATCATACTACCAATGTCTATAATTGTTTATACAGCAAAAAAATAACACGTATACTAATGTACACCGCCTCTAAAACAAAATTACACGTATTCATGCCTCTTTCGAGGTCTGCTCGTTAATCATGTGGTGGCATTTTGCTGAAAACAAGCGTCTTCCCTATGTTGTATGCATTGCCATCTTACCCAGATTAAAACATATGACATGGAAAATAATATCAAATCACAAAAGGAGAAAGTAGTCTTGTTGCTATTAAAGAGAAAAAGTTAAAGATGGTGGCAATTAGAGTAGCATCATTAAAGATTGTGGCAATTAGAGTAAAGGCCGTGTTTATAAGCCATATCTGCAATTGTATTCTGTCCATCGAGTTTTCTCCCTTTTTGACTACTATAAGTCGAGCGTCCTGGAATATCTTGTCCTGCTGCAGGCCTGGAGTAGTCAGGGTAGTGAAAATAGACGAACCTTAGAAGGTGCAGGGGTGATCGTCGATATCGAAGACTGCTCGACGCACACGGCAAACAGCTCCTCCGTTGGCATGCCCATGCCGCTGGCTTCCGTGGAGGCGACATGGTCTGTCTTGGAGGTGCGCGTCGTGCGGCTAGTGATGACATAGGTGGTCTAGTTCCAGCATATGGCCTCGTACGGAGCACCGGCTCACGAGATGCATGGGATCATGCGAGCGAGGACCGCGGCCGGCCGCCGCCTCTCCGTTGGATCCAGCTCCATCATCGCTGCCCGGCTCCTTTCCTCTGTTGTCGTCGGTACGGCCTCCATCGCCGCCGCTCGACACACGCTGTGTGAGAGAAAGAAGGGATAAGGTACGGGATTGAGTCGTGGGTGCTGGAATCATCGAGGGTGGAGCCTAGGACTACATGCGCGGGGTGGCGGCGCATCGCAGGCGGCCCGCTGGTGGGGCGGGGAAATTTTGTTGGAGCTGAATGGAAGACCGTATTCACAGGTGTGGCTGTAATCACGGAAAGTAAACAAAGATTTGCGGGATCGGCAGTCGATGGAGCGCGGACGAAGGCCGACTGTTGTCAGACAACGTACCAAGGTACGTCCAACTCCAATATAATACTATAGATTTAATCGTAAAGATAAGACTGCATGCATGTAGCCACCAACTCTAACAAACTTGACAAGATAAGGTTGCATGCATGTAACTAAAAAATCTAACAAACTCGACAAGATAAGGCTGCATGCAAGGCAAATATTTTTTTAATGCGGTGGCATTCTTCCTGTAATTTTAGTGAAGTGTGATACCATACCACCACAGCAACATTAATAGTAAACATTTATCTTCTTACATTACAGATCATGAATGTACGGTAGAACCTCCTACCAAACGAGCGCCTACAAGGAATTCAAGAGGAGCTGATGGGATTTCTTATGATGGAGGTCATTGATCCAAAGGGAGAACATTATCAGCAAGATGATGAAATCTACGTACTCCCACATTCAATGTACCACATACCACAATCGCTTATACCTATTTATCATTTTTAATATACTTCAATGTTAAATACTAGATATCTCAAAATGAAATTTATGAAAAAATCCAACTCAATCTACATATTTAATATTATTTACTTATATACTGCTTTTTTGTACGTAAAAATGGTATATTGAAAAAACTAAGGAGTTTGGTGATACCTTTCTGATACAAATTGTATTGAGGTTTCTTAGAATAATTAATGAGGTATATGAAAAATAATAAATAGATATAAAACACATGTATGCGAGGTATATTGCATATGGAAGTACGTACACCCAGGAGTATATAATAGGAGTCCTATATATATAATATAGGAAAAATGGTTTCTACTCCCGGGTGTAGCTACACCCACGTCTCATATACTGCCGTACGGAGGTATGTGTCATACTTTTTCGGTCTGAGTATGTTCATATACTATATCTAAGATAGTCCAAAATAATTTACGTGAAAATTATAAAAATGAGCATGTGGTTTGCACTATATATTCAAAATACCGGTGTATATGTACGTATAAAAAGAGTATGTAGAAAAATTACACATACTACATGAAAAGTAGCATATATATACTGCCGAAATAGTAATATATACTGCATACTACTTGTATATACTCTCCGATATGATAGATACTACATACATCATACTAAACACACGTGGGTGGTAGACACCCTATTCAGCACCCTGGGTGCAGAGAACTTAGTTTGCACCCACAATTTTATTTTATATTGTTAAGTCAAAATATTATATTACATATGTAAATATTTATGTTTATATCGATCCATAATAGAAAAATCGGCATAAAAAGTTAAAAAAGTATGGTCCATAGCAACATAAAAATCAAAAAATAGCATAAATATGTCTATTTTTGTAGCGTCACGTAAATAAAAAGTTTACGACATGGATATATTTAATTATGTTCTACTCGACATAAGGAATATGAGAAAATTTACGTGACATAAAAATCATGTACGGTTGCGAAGATAGAGGGTGGGTGTAGAATAACTATTCTATACCATGGGTGTCAAATAGCGCGACCCTATATATATATACATACGTATATTTTGTATATGTCGTGATACCGTAGAATATGTATATGGAACCATGTTTGAAATTACAAATTAAACACAATTTGAAACAGAAATCAAATAGATGAAAAAACAAATAAATAACACAAATTCTGTCACGGCCGAGAAATGGCTAAAAACTCTGCCGCGGCAGAAACCTTTTAGTCCTGGGTCGTGTTACGGCCCGGGACTAAAGGTCCTCCAGCCCCCACCACTGCGCGCGGCCACGTCGAGGCCCTTTGGTTCTGGTTCGTAAGCCACCGGGACTATGGGGGGCCTGTCGTGGGATAATCACGGCAGACGTTACCAGGGGTAACTTACTTTGGGGCAAATCGACTCTGGTGTTTGGGAGAGGGTTTAGCTCAGGGGAAATCATGCTATCAATCGATCTGGTAGCTCCGGCAGTAATGTCGCCGAGCCTCCGATCTAGTGTTACTATTATCAGCTCTCGTATTACAGGATACTCGAATATATGGTGAAGCTCTATTTTTCTAACCCTAGGAGCCGGTTTATATGTTACCCGGCTCCCTGGCTTTCTATACAAGATACACCCGGAATCCTACCCGGAAACCGCACACAACGCTAAGTTTCCTAATATTAACCCCTAAGGTACGGGTTACAAGGCCTACGCTCCTTCTTGGGCCTTCTAGAAACTCCTCCTCCTTGAGCCGGGTCTTGCGCGATTTCCTTTGGGCCGGGTTTCACCTTAGCATTAGCCTACCGGGTTATCATCCCCTCATCAGTAGTCCCCAGAATAGCTTGGGCTTCTCGGGATCAACCATGAAGCGCACGCTATTCCCTGCAAAACAATAATCATTCGAGTTCATAAAATACCGGGTTAGAGTGCCTTGATAATAGCTAGGCCTTGCTCCGTGGGCGGTCCATATAATAACCCTGTTTTCCCAAGTCAAAACAGCATTTTCCCGGGTCAACACTCTGAGGAAACGTGGCAAGACCCGGCTCTGTACCGTTGTCAATTAATCTGAATATCACGCCCGTAATCCACCTCAATTTCGATCCGAATATCCCGCAACGGGTATCTTGATATTTATCCCCAAATATCCGGGTCGGATCACCTTCCTCCGAAAATTTTGCGCTTGCCGCCTAAACCTAGGGCTTTCCTCCCCCGCACCTATAGATAGGCCTCCAGGGGTCAACCCTAGATCTACCGGTTCATTTCTCCTTCTTCTCTCTCTCTCTTCACTCCATCACCGCACCCACGAGCCATAGCTCGAGCTCGCGCCAACGGAGCTACGCCGCCGCCCGCAAGGACGCCACCGGAGTTGCGCCGCCGCTGCTAGGTCGCCACCGTCCGCGCCCGCAACGCCGTCGTCAACCACCGCTGCAACGCCCCCGAGCAGGCCTCTAATCGGGCCACCGGAGATCTCAAGGCGCCGCTGCCGTCGAGCTGTCCGCCGCCGTCGCGTATCTCCTTCAATCTATCCGGTAAATCCCTCCAACACTTAGATCTAGATCCCCTTTTTTCTCTTTTGATTTCGCGCGTATACTTTAGGATCCAATCTCATCTTCTAGCTTTCCACTATTCCCTCACTAATTTGGCATGATCTTGTAATCCCTAAGTTCATGTTTTCCCACGGCTCGCTCTTAGTTAATTTCATATCTATGTCTCTTAGCACATTTTCACTATTCGCAATCTTACATTTTTCCTCCACACGTTTCCTGAATAGATCTGTTTACCAAATCTCGCAAATACTTAGTACTTTCACTTTTTTCTTCTTGTCATTAAATCGAATAGTTGCACTTTCCGGGTTTCTTGATATTCACACGCTTGCATTTATTTCTTTTAGATCTACGCTCCATGGCTCCTAAGGCCAGCGCCAAGTCAAAGGGCAAAAACCCGGCCGGCAAGCAAAATCCGGGTCAGTCGATTTCGGCCAACTGGGCGAAATCGATTGTCACGAAGGCCAAGCTTGACGAGCTGGCCGAGTCAGGTGTCCTTCCCTCCCGGTCTGAGATCCACTGGAGGATACCCGGCGAAGATACCCGGCCTTCTCCAGGCCTAGATGAAGTGGTGGTTTTCGTCGAGCATGTGATCCGGGGTTTCCGCCCCCCGGGTCACCCTTTCTTTCGGGAGCTCCTGGACCACTACAAGCTCCGGGTATTCGATATCGGCCCCAATTCCATGCTTAACATCTGCCATTTCATAGTATTATGTGAAGCCTATTTATGCATTCCTCCCAACCTAGCTTTGTTCCTCGAACTCTTTCAATGAAAACCATGCCGAGAGAGCGGCGACGGGGTCCTCCTAGTTTGTGGAGGAGTCTCGATTCAGAGACGAAAAAACTCCCTGATGCCGACTCTTAGCCACCATACGCACGTCAAACACTGGCAAAAAACCTATTTTTATTGCCAAGATACCTCTTCACCCGGCGAGAAGCCATTGCCGGGTTTCTCCGCCGACACTCTCACTTTGTCCGACAATTTGAACTCCTTTGCATCTGAGGCCGACAGGCAAACTATCCAGCCCCTTCTTCATAAACTCGCCGTGCTTTCTGCCCAAGGTCTTATTGGGCTTAACCTGGTAAAGACCTGGGTTAGCTGTCGGATCCAGCCCAACAGCACCCGGTCCAAACTCATGTGCGAATACTCTGGGCATGTCACCGATTCTCTCCGATATTCGGAGAAAAATTACCCGGCTGGTGATATGAACAAGATCATGAAGACCTTCTTAGCTTAGAAACTTGACGCTATCAAGAACATAGTCGGGCTTAGCCCCTTCCCTCGCTCTAACCCGACTCCTCCAGTAAGAACCGACTTACTCTTTTTATCTGACTGATATTTCTTATGCATATATACTAATCTTTGTCTCTATATTATTTACATAGGAAGACGATGCGTTCTAGAAGATAGTCACCCCTCCCCCTTCAGAAAACTCGGAGGAGGACGAGGAGCCGGCTGATAGTGACGAAGGTAAGTCCGGGTCTTCTGTTTATAGCTTCTTCATTAACTAGTTTAGACCAACTTGTTCCCTTTACCGACAATGCTCCTTACTCACCAGAGCTAGAGGACAAGGAAGACACCCAGTCGGACGAGAGTGAGGCTGAACCGGAGGTGGAGATTGGAGCGAAGAGGAAGACCCGGGGTGTCGTTTTCAAGGTGCCCTACTCCTCCATTGCCTCCAAGCCATACTCATACGCCAATATGTGCGAACTTAACCAGCGTCTAACCGATTCATCGTACTTGAAGGAACCTGCCCCGACAAAACAAAGGGTAACGCGGAATTCATCGGGTGACGATCCTCTTCACCCGGGTATTCCTTCATCACCCGCTCGCCGAGCCGGTACTTCCCAAACTCATACATCCTATATACCTCGGAAATTTCCATCTCCAAACCATCCCTTAGTCGGCCAACTCCGGGTCTCACTCTCTGACTCTTTATCAGCATCTTCTGGGTCCAGCAACGATCTCCCACCGGATTTCGTCGTGAATACCGGGTAACTTATTTTCCTTGTTATTCAATATACTAGTGTTTTCCACATCTTTCACTTATCATCTACTAATTGTTTCCTTTTCCTCTTTCTCAGGGCCAAGGTCACAATCAGTGACCCTGAGGATATGAATGTTGACAACCCGGCTATGGAAGATCCGGAGGATGTTGTGAAGCCCGCGTCTGGCGGTGCAGAAGAAGAAGAACAAGAAGATTTGCTGAAAGACCCGATTGAGCAGGAAGCCGAGTTTCCCCTGCCAACGCACAAACCAGGAGACGAGGATATCGAGTTCCTGGGATCACGGAGGGGTGACCCCACTCCTAACACCTAGGCAACCCGGATCAACTCCCCCAAGCAGGAAAGGACCCCGCCTCCGGGTAACCAGAACCCCAGCTCCTCCAGGCCGAAACTCGGCGATCTTGATTTTGAAGGGATGTTAACTGAGCTCTTCTCCCTGAAAACCAACGAAAGGGATATCCTTGAGTCCCTAGCAGCTGAGCACCAGGTAACTTAATCAATATTGTTTATGTATTCATCTAGTCCCCAAGTTCCGAGTTAACTATGTAAAGTTTACTCGGTACTTCCATAACTGTATAACCTTTCATACCCGGTTTTACCCTGCATCCGACTGACTTTTCCTGACCTACTTCCGCAGGCGCAAGTGACCCGGTCTGAGGAGATGTTGACAAAAACCAACGAGCTCCTCCAGGTCGAGACCAAGCTGCGGGAAGAGCTGGAAGCCGAGGTGAACGACCTTGCCAAGGATATCAAGAAATACAAGAAACGATCCCAAAATGCTGAGGGTGCACTGAAGAGAATTTCAACCCAGATTACCGACACTTACCGCACTCTGCTTGGTAAGAGATCCTAACTTTACATAATATAACCCGGATTTCTCGTTCTGTAAGGTTTGTAACCCGGATCTCATTGCTTTAATTTTTCTGGTACTCTGTAGGTCCGGGTGAGGAGGCTATGGATGAAGATGATGTTGAGAAACTAAAGACACTGAAGGCCGTGATCCGGCAATTCTCTGTGGGGACCAAATGGACCCTGGAGGCGTTGAAGTGGCCTGGGGCTTGTGGCGGTGTGGACAAGATGCTCGAGGCGTGCTCAACTATCCCCGCCTGGATTGAGCACTGGAAACGCTTAGCATGCTGAGTGGGAGTAACCCGCGGCCTTGCCTTGGCCAAAGCTTATTTTCCTAAGCTTGAGTCGGCAACGCTCGTGGGTGGGTTCCCCGAGTTTAACAACGACGGCTCAAGGTTCACTGGCAAGGACTACAAGTCTATCCATGCTCAGGTGCGTCATTCGGCAATCTTGATAGCCGACAATCTGGATGTGAGCAAGCTCACCCCGCCCTACAATGCTGATGACAAGCCGGTTCCATCTGATCTCCCTCTACCCTTCGACATGCTGGCCGGTGGAAGGAGAAAGTTGCCAAGAAGAAAGCTGAAGCCGATACTGTGCCTTCCTGCTCTACTCCGACTGTTCCTCCTCCAGCTCGCGCCGATACTGCGACTAACCCGGACATGGGAGCAGGGAAGACCACCGCTGAGCATGTTGAAGACCCGACTGCCAAGGACACTGTTGATGACTCGGCTATGGATGCCGAGTGAAGTTTTATTATTTCTCGCCCCAAACACTTATTCGGCCAGTAGGCATTATGTAATATGCCTGATACAATTATCCTTTTAATAGTTCGCCTGTGCACTTTTCGATACTATTTCTTCGGTTTGTAATACATTTAAACTTTAATAGTTTTTGGTGGCCCTTTTGGCCGTTCACCTTGATATGCTGTTTCCCAATCTTAAACTTTTTTTGCTGCTTTTCTAATTTTTGCTCTTTTCCCTTTGATGAGACTCGGTTTCCGGGTCTCAGGATTTTTTGACTGGATGGGCTTTATTTCTAAAGTCCCCAAGTCCCCAAGACTCGGATTTTTGGGGTTTTAAGCTTGATAGCTAAATAATTTGTTGCTTTTCTCAAATTCCCAAGTCCCCAAGACCCGAATTTCCGAGTCTAGGGATTTGTGGTTCTCACAAAACTAATTGTTTTTGCTAAGTCCCAAAACATAGAGCTAGTCATGTGAATTTTGAAGTTTATGCTTAATACGTTGTGAGTTTACGGCTATCAACCTTTTACTCCGCATAACTTGTGGTTTGGATGACCCTTTTGATCCTCTTTATTGTAAGCCGGCTTTCGCGTGGATATTCAGTGCTGCTTTAACTTTATAAAAACAGGTTCAGGCAAGTCCCATTGGGCATCATGACTGATTGTGATTATATGTTAGCAAAACACGCCACATTATTGCGAGTCACGTCAAGCTTAAACAAAGAAATCAAGAAAATTTGGCTCTATTGTCCGGTTATAAGATTGTAACTGTACTTATTGCAAGTAATCGGTCCTTATAACTTAATGGCATCGTGGCCGGTTCTCGAGATTATAGCTGTGCTATTCAAGCAATCAGTCCCCAAGACCTATGTAATATCAAACCTAATGTACTATAATCAAACGACTAATACTTACCTGATTAGTAAAAACAGAAGGTAAAAACAGAAAAAAATAAAAACAAACTTAACAGAAATAAACAACAAAGAAACAATATCATAATTTAACCATCTCTTTATTGATATGAGAAAAGTTAGGTCAGCAAGCCGCCTCATTAAAAACCCTCCAGTCCCCTTAGGTACCCTGGATAGAAAAGAGTGCGTCTGAAACCTGCTGCCTGTTACATCGTGTAATTCAACTTGTAAACCTAGCCTATGCTAAGTGTAGTAGGGACGTAGCTGAGCCACGTTCCATGGTCTTTCCCTCTCTTGCATAGATGAAGTGGTATGGGCGGTGTCGTTGACAGTATCCGACTCTTCCCTTGCATCTATTAAGTAATATGATCCGTTGTGCAAATTCCAGCTTACGATGAACGGGCCTTCCCATGGTGGAGATAACTTGTACTTTCCCTCCTTTGATTGTACCAAACGCAGTACCAGGTCCCCTTCCTGGAAGACCCGGGTTTTGACTCGCCGACTATGGTATCGCCTCAAATCCTGCTGATATATAGCTGATATCTCCAAAGCTTGCTCCATGTGCTCTTCCAGCATATCCACGGCATCCTGCCGGGTCTTCTCATTCTCCACCTCAACATAAGCCGCCACTCGGGGTGAATCATGAATAATGTCACTCGGGAAAACTGCCTCTGCACCATAAACCATAAAAAATGGGGTCATCTGAGTAGTTCTGTTAGGTGTAGTGTTAATTCCCCAAACCACTGATGGTAACTCCTCAACCCATGCTCCAGCAGCTCTGAGGCACGGGACTCTCAGTCGTGGTTTCAGCCCACGCAGTAACTCCTGGTTTGCCCTCTCCACCTGTCCATTAGCTTGTGGATGGGCTACCGAGGCTACGTCAAGGCGGATGCCGTTGTTTCCACAGAATTTCTCCATCTCTCCTAAGGACATGTTGGTTCCATTGTCTGTTATTATGCTTGTGGGGATATCCAAACCGATACATAATCCTTTTCAGGAATTTGACTGATGTGACTGCTTCACAATTGGTGACTGGCATAACTTCAACCCACTTGGTAAACTTATCAATAGCCACCAAAAGATGAGTCTTTTTTGCAATGTGACATGTGAAAGGGGCCTACCATATCCATACCCCAAACTGCAAATGGCCAGGTCAGCGGGATTGTTCGCAACTCCATAGCTGGCACATGGATTTGGCGAGCGTACCTTTGACATCCATCACACCTTGCCACCAAGCGCTCCGTGTCTGCTAAGGCCGTGAGCCAGAAGAAACCGTGCCGGTATGCTTTAGCCACGAGAGATCTTGTGGAGGCATGATGCCCACAATTACCTTCATGGATCTCCTTCAGAATCTGCCGGTCTTCTTCTGGTGCTAGACAGTGCAAAAAGACTCATGTTGCACTTCTTTTATACAACTCCCCATTCATGATAGAATAGCTCTTTGCTCGTCTCAGGATTTGCCTGGCTAAAACTTCCTGTGGTGGTAACTCGCCCCATGATAGGTAGGCCAGAAACGGCTCTGTCCACTCGGGAACAGCACGTACCGTGGCCACGAGCTCCAAATTCGGATCTTGGTTAGCCACCTCTTCTTCAGATTCGGTTTTGACAGATGGTCGCCATAACTCGTCCAGAAAAACATTAGGTGGAACCGGCTCTCGGCGCGAGCCGAGTCTTGCGAGCGCATATGCTGCCTCGTTCTTTCGCCTGTCAATATGTTCCACCTCATACCCGGAAAAAGACCCGGCCACCCTGTCTACCTCTCTGTGATATGCTGCCATTGTTGCATCCTTTCTATCCCAGGTCCCTGGGACCTGTTGTACCACAAGATCCGAATCTCCATAGCACCGTATTCGCCTGATGTTCATCTCCTTTACTACTCCCAATCCATGTAACAATGCCTCATACTCGGCTACATTGTTGGAGCAATCGAAGTGAATTTGCAACACGTAACTCAATTTATCTCCTTTAGGCGATGCAAGTACCACACAAGCCCCTGATCCCTCGTACTGCTTAGAACCATCGAAGTGCATCACCCAAGACTCGGAACTTGGCATCATTGTGGGCATACTTGTGTGAGTCCAATCATTGATAAAATCAGCTAAGGCCTGGGATTTGATTGCAGACCTGGGCTCGTAGTTGATGTGATAATCTCCCATCTCAATGGCCCACTTGGCTATTCTACCTGTCGCGTCTGAATTTCTGATAATATATGCCATTGGTATAGAGCTAACCACTGTTATGGGGTGTTCCTGAAAGTATGGTTTCAATTTCCGGCTGGCCATGAAGACCCCGAAAACTAACTTTTGCCAATGTGGGTAACGCTGCTTTGCTTCCGATAGGACTTCACTCACATAATAAACCGGTCTCTGTACCGGATGATCCTTCCCATCCTCCTTACGCTCAACTACAACCACGGCGCTGACCGCTCGGGGCCCAGCCGCTACGTATAACAACATGGGCTCTTTGGGACCCGGCGCTGCCAAAATCGGTGCCTCAGATAACTGCTTTTTTAGAGCCTCGAACGCCTCGTCCGTCTCTTGGTCCCAAACAAATTTGTCGGTTTTCCTCAAGAGCCGGTATAGGGTATTGCTTTTTCTCCGAGCCTGGATATAAACCGGCTTAACGCTGCTACACATCATCTAAACTTTTGAACGTGCTTCAGGCCTTCCGGCTTTTTCAGACTTTAAATAGCTTTGATTTTGTCCGGATTTTCATCAATTCCTCTGTCGGAAACAATGAAACCGAGTAATTTTCCTGCTGGGACTCCAAATACACACTTTGTGGGGTTAAGCTTCATCTGATATTTTCTCAAGTTTCTGAACGTCTCCTTTAGGTCATCAATGAATGTTTCAGCTTTCCTGGTTTTAATCACCACATCGTCAACATAGGCATGGACGTTGCGCCCAATCTGATCCTCAAAGCACTTCTGAATGCATCGTTGGTACGTTGCGCCAGCGTTCTTTAGCCCGAAGGTCATAGTTTTATAACAGAAAGCTCCAAAGGGGGTTCTGAACGATGTTTTCTCCCAATCTTCCTTCTTGAGCTTGATCTGGTGATACCCGGAATAGGCATCCAGGAAACACAATAGATCGCTTCCAGCCACTGCATCTATAATCTGATCTATTCTTGGAAGGGCAAACGGATCCTTTGGGCAATGCTTGTTGAGACTCGTGTAATCTATGCACATCCTCCACTCGTTGCTCTTTTTCATCACTAGAACAGGATTTGCCAACCAATCCGGGTGAAAAACCTCCATGATAAAGCCGGCTGCAAGGAGCCGAGCAATCTCCGCTCCTATAGCCTTTCTTCTTTCCTCGTTCATTTTTCTCAAGCCCTGCTTCACAGGCCGAAACTTGGGATCAACATGCAAACTGTGCTCAGCTAACTCGGTCGGGATACCCGGCATATCGCTAGGCGTCCAAGCGAAAACGTCTTGATTTCCACGAATAAACTCTATGAGTGCTTCCTCCTGCTTATTGTCTAGGTTAGATCCTATAGCAAATTGCTTGGAGGGATCACCTTCGACAAAAGCCACCATCTTGGTGTCCTGGGCTGCTTTGAACTTTGCTCTCTCATCCTCCGTGTTCGGTCTTTTCAATGTTGTTCTATCTTCCGGGTCTACCTGAGACCGGTAATACTTGAGCTCTTCCTTCCTACAAGCTTGTTCTGCCGTTGCCGCGTCTCCTTCGTCACACTCTGTTGCCACAACCCGGTTGCCATGTATAGTAATGGTTTGCTTGGGACCCGGGATCTTTAGCTGCAGGTATACGTAACACGGCCTGGCCATGAACTTAGCGTAAGCCGGCCTTCCGAACAGCGCGTGATAAGGATTGCGCAACTTTACCACCTCAAACGTGAGCCATTCCACTCGGAAATTATCCTTGGATTCTCCAAAAGCAACTTCTAGTGTTATCTTTCCTTCAGGGCACGTCGAGTGACCTGGCACAATTCCGTGAAAAACTGTGGAACTTTTCTGCAGCTGAGACTCCTTGAGCCCCATGCGCAGGAAGGTTTCCCAGTATAAGATATTGATGCTACTTCCACCATCCATCAAAACTTTTTTTTCAGCTCGTAACCATTTACCTGCGGTGCAACCACCAAATCTAACACACCCGGATGTTCTATTGCTTCCGGGTGATCCCTTCTGCTCCATGTTACCTCTTGATCTGACCACCTCAAATATCTCGGAACACCTGCAGAAACCGAGTTTACGGCCCTTTTAAGTATCTTTCTATATTTGTTGGAAGTCCCCGTAGTATGAACGTGGTATTGCCCTAGCTGCTTTGGGTTGGCTTGGAAACCTCCAACGCCTCCCTGATTGTTACCCGGATTACCACATCCCGCATTGCCGGCTGGGGGTGGCCCGTTGCCCGGGTTTCCACCCGGACCCGGTCCTCCTCCCCGGCCTGCGCCTCGCATGGCTTTATGTATTTCCTCGTTCTTCCATCTCTGTAAATCCACACACTTCTCCAATGAATGATTAGCCGGCCTGCCGTTCCTGCTATGACGCGGACAGGGCATCCTGAAGGCCTCTATATGGTTAGCCGGCCTTGGTGGTCCTTGGTAATTTCCTCCATTGAAGTTTCCTCCGTTGAAATTTCCCTCTGCCCTGGGTCTTGCAAAACCGGCTTCTGTGTTAGCAACAAACTCGGAATTTCCTTCATATGGGCGCTTGTGCTGGTTATTTCCATCGCTTCCTCCATTATTACCCGGTGTAGTCCCGTTGCCGGGTCATCCACTATTACTCGCGTTGGATTTTGTTTTTTTGTCATCGACATCTTCCTCTGTGGTATCTGTGGCAGCATGCTTGTTGCACGCGTCCATCAACTCTCCCATTGTAACCTCTGAAGCGTGCCGACTAGACTTCATGCATGTCAGCTTTTGCACTAAGGGTATGTACTTGCATGTTTTCGCCATAGCTTGTAACGCATCCTTTGGCTGGATATCAGTAGACGAGTGGAGAATTTCCATAACTCGGTGCACCCAACTGCGAGACGACTCTCCCTTCTTCTGAACGCATCGCTCTAAATCATCGATCGTAAACAACTTCCTGCACGTCCCATGAAAGTGCTTGACGAAGGCAGTTTTCAGCTCACTCCATGAATTGACGGATCTTTCAGGTAGGTTATTAAACCATAACTTTGCTACTCCCTCGGACATCATTAGGTACATAAACTTAGCTTGAAGATTCTCATATGCGTTGCGAATCGACATAGCCATCTCATAACTGCTCAACCAGGTTTCTGGGTCCATGGTCGGCTCATAATTAACCACTTTACCCGGTTCCTTGAATTTATCCAGGTAAGGCTCAGCCCTGATGGCATCCGACAAACACTTAGGCCCGGCGAGGTTTGCCGGTACTGGCCTCACTCGGGAAACATGCGATCCCGCAGCAGATACGGCGGGGGGTGCAACCGCTACCGGCCCTTGTACCGCAGACCCGGCTGCTGCACGCCTGGCTCGAGAACTATCCACAATAGCTTGCGCCGCTGATGCTGCAGGCGTTGCCGGTCTATGGGGAGGAGGCGGCATTTGCCGCTGCTCTGCCCTCCGCCGTGCCGAGCTTGACTGAATATTCCTCACGTTTCCGGGCTGCCGGCTAACATACGGTGTTCCGTGCAAGCCACTTCTATGATCTGGGTAATTTGCCTGTTGAGCCAC
This sequence comes from Alopecurus myosuroides, assembly GCA_028641055.1. Lineage (NCBI taxonomy): Eukaryota > Viridiplantae > Streptophyta > Magnoliopsida > Poales > Poaceae > Alopecurus > Alopecurus myosuroides. The sequence goes on along the minus strand of CM054058.1, from coordinate 295,488,958 downwards.
TGCGGTGCGTAGCATCTCTATGGCATGTCGAGTTTCGATTTCTCGAGGCGTTTCTCCCAGTGGGTTACGGTCGAGCGCTAGAGTCGTGGCATACACGTTATCCATGGGATTGTTGAAGTGTCCTGGTGGAGTATGAAACCGTGGTGGTGGTGCTGTATTGCCAACAGTGACTCCTGTTTGCAATGTGGGTAACCCTGCTTGCACGTTCGCCGGTTGTCCTCCCAGGGTCGCAGCTTGATATCCGGTTTCCTGATTGACAACCAGAATCGGTTGATCCTGAGGGGTAATGAACAGTGCGGCTGGTTGCAGATTTCCACCTGTAGACGGTAATCTCGTCTGGTGCCTCTGATTGTAAATCCTAGTCGACTGAACCTGAAGCCGGTTCTCCAATTCTTCCAGCTCACGCTGGCGCGCGGCCATCCCTTGTTTCTCAGCTTCGACATCTCTCCTCTGCTGATCCAGTGCACGGCGAGCCACATCCAGATCTCGGGCACGTGCCGCCGCGTTTTCTGGAGTTATCACCGTTGCTAGCACTGTGGGATCTAAGATCGGGTTATTGTTGAACAGAGCCCGATTACGCGGATTCGAAGGCCCCGCTCCTGGTGTTCTGTTTGCCATGAATCCAAACATGTTTCTCTGCCGCTCGCTTTCTCCGGTGTGGCTGGTGACTGAAGCCAGCTCTCCGTCAACCCGGGCTATAACCCGGTTTCCATCAACCGGAGCCTGCTGCTGGGCCAGCGCTCGTGCCGCTCCGGCCGCGGCCGTCGACACATCCCCTTGATTAAGATTGGTTGCAGGGGCTGTGTAGACCGTGACCCGGCGCGCGATGTCTGGCGATGATTCGTATTCTTCCTCATACCGATCTTCCAGCAGGTGCAGGATAGACTCGGTATCATCTTCTCTCGTGACCCGGCCACGCGGGGTCCATGCCGGATCCTCCGGTAGTTCCCTCTTCGTGGTGGGCTCTTCCACCGGATCGGCTGTCCCAACCGATTCTTCTCCGTCCGACTAAACGCATGCCGCTTCTCCTGACACAGAATCATACTCAATATCATCAGGAACAGAGCCGGACGTATGTACCATGCCGACGAAGACGTTGACCCGTCCAATAGTGACGACAGATCCGGTTTCTAGCAGATCCGACTCTGGTCCCCAACCAAAGTCGTCTACCATCTTCTCTCCTTCGGGGTTGGTGATGATCTCGCCGATGACGAGGTTCTTCATGCTTTCCCGAGCTTCTCCCGTGATGTAAACACCCTTGGACGTGAGCCCCACGGTGGGAGCCAACTGTCGTGGGATAATCACGGCAGGCGTTACTAGGGGTAACTTATTTTGGGGCAAATCGACTCTGGTGTTTGGGAGAGGGTTTAGCTCGGGGGAAATCATGCTATCAATCGATCTGGTAGCTCCGGCAGTAATGTCGTCGAGTCTCCAATCTAGGGTTACTATTATCAGCTCTCGTATTACAGGATACTCGAATATCTGGTGAAGCTCTGTTTTTCTAACCCTAGGAGCCGGTTTATATGTTACCCGGCTCCCTGGCTTCCTATACAAGATACACCCGGAATCCTACCCGGAAACCGCACACAACCCTAAGTTTCCTAATCTTAACCCCTAAGGTACGGGTTACAAGGCCTACGCTCCTTCTTGGGCCTTCTAGAAACTCCTCCTCCTTGAGCCGGGTCTTGTGTGATTTCCTTTGGGTCGGGTTTCACCTTAGCATTAGCCTACCGGGTTATCATCCCCTCATCAGGGCCTCTAGTCCCGATTGGCTAGTCCCGAATCGATATCCGGGACTAAAGCCCCTTACGGCCTGGGACTAGAGCCCCGTTTTCTACTAGTGATTCCTCCATGATTCTTGCCTCCAATTAGTGGGAAAAGATAGAGGAGATCTAGATCTACTATCCCACCAATTCATCTCTCCTCTTAGTGAGGGGAAGTCTTTGGATTAGATCTTGTGGATTGATTTGTTGAGTTCTTCCTCTCTTCTCTCCCCATAGCATTTGTTGTTTTGGTGGGATTTAAGAGTGAAGGATTTAAGCACTTATTGTGCTCTTGTCATTGCATCGATTTGAGTTCTCTACAAGGATTCGCTCGAGTGAAAGATTGAGAAGTTTGTTACTCTTGGTTTCTTGGAGTGCCCTTGAGCTTGTCCTCTTAGGTACTTGGAGTGCCCTAGACAGTTGTTGTTGTTGTCTCGGAGTTTTGGTGGCTCCGGACCTTGTCGTCTCAGAGTTTTGGTGGCTCGGGACCTTCTTGCTACCTCGGAGTTTTGGTGGCTCGCGGGATATTGTTGGGAGCCTCGAATTCAGTTGTGGAGATTTCTGCAACCTTGTACGGGATCGCTGACCACCCTCAAAGGTCTCATAATGGATCGTGGCACTCCGCATTGGTGGAGGCACGAGGAGAATAAGGTGAGCCAGACGCTTGGAGTCATTGTGACTCCACACCTCTCTAAAGGAGATTAGCTTCCATTGGGAAGCGAACTTCGGGATAAATCATCCTCTCCACATCTCTCGGTTATTTCTATACCCGATCTCTTTACTTATGCAATTTTCTTTATGATAGCCATCGAGTTTGAAGTAACATATCTTGCTATCACATAGTTGCTTGAATTGTTTAGCATAATTTTTTGGTGCACATAGGTGAACCTAGTTTGTTTAGGTTTTGATTTGATAAATTAAACGCTAGTATTATTCCGCATTTATTCAAGCCTTAACTGTAATTATTTTTAAACGTCTATTCACCCCTCCCCCTCTAGGCGACATCCGTGTCCTTTCACATTGTGATACTTGAGGTAGTGGCTACAGAGGATTTCTAAATTGGCACGTCTTCTTTGTCATTGCCAGGAACTCACAATGGCATGAACGTCCTGCAGTACTCCAATGTCTTATGCAAGCTTGTTGAAGGTCATGCCCCTCCGGTGAATTTTCAGGTCAATGGACACTATTACAACAAGGGATACTACCTAGAATATGGTATATATCCAGGATGGTCAACATTTGTGAAAACTATCTCGAACCTTGTGCCAGGAGGCAAGTAGTCTTGGCTTGCAGGAAGGATGTAGATTGGGCATTTGGTGTGCTCCAAGCTCGGTTTGCTGTTGTTCGGTACCCTGGTCTGACTTGATCCAAATCTCTTATGTGGGAGGTGATGAATATCTATGTGATCTTGCACAACATGGTTATCGATAACAAGCGTGACGACCCAGTGGTTGACACTGAACCATATTTCAGGTAGAGTCCTCTTGCAGCTGTTGATCATCAGGTGCCGGCAACGTGCATTATATTCCTCGCTATGCGACAGGAGATCTGAGACCCTCAGGTGTACCAAGAGCTGCAACATTATCTGGTGGAGCATTTGTGGAGACTCAAGGGCAACGCCTAGTGTGATCAACTTTGTGATAAAAATTATGTTCTATCAAATTTGTGCTGAAATCATGCCGAATTTGGTTAAATATCATGCAACGCCGAATATATGTGGAACATATATTGAAATTGTGCCGAATTGGGAAAATCCGAGAAATCTATGTCGAATTTGGGCGAAAAACAAACGGCTGGAACCGAGCGTCTAGGTATGCGGCTGGGAGACGTCGCTCCCTCGGGACGAAAACAGCGTCGTGTAGCCCCCAAACGGCGCTATTTTCTGACAAAAAAGTTTCTATAGGGTGAATGAGATGATGTAACAAAGTTCTCGTTCAACCGAGATCTTCCGAACAAAAAACATTCACCGAGAAAATTGTTTATTTTTTCCTAAGGTCGTGTTTGGTGTTAGAGTATTTTAGGGGACTAGTACGGATAATCCCACGATTTGGGTGAAACCTCGTCTCCGTCCAATTCCATCAAATCTCCATTTATCTCCAATCCACTAGGTAGAGGTAGTGGATTTGGTATGGTGAATAATACAATTGAGTTTAGAGCATCTCCAGCAGACGCGCGATCCCGCGCGGGCGCGCGAAAAAGCGGCGATTTCGTGCGCGCGGTCGAGCGCGGCAAGCTCCAGCGGACGCGGTAAAATAGCGTGCGAGGGGAAATCGGTAGCGCGCGGGCGTTCGCGCGGGAGAGCTGCCGCGAGCGCGCGGTATAAAATGCCGCGCCGCCTGCGTCTTCTCAACTCCTCTCCCTCTCTCGCGCCCTCTCCTCTCCAGCGCCTTCTTCTCTCCACGCACCACCGCGCCGTCGCCATGCCTCCGAGGAGGAACAGCGCAACCGGCTTCCGCGGCGTCCGAGCACGGACGAACGGACTGTTCGCCGCCGATATCCGTGACGGCGACAATCGCATCCCCTTCGACTCTTTTGCGACGGCGGAGGAGGCCGCCCGCGCCTGGGACGCGGCGGCGTGGCGACTCGACCGCGCGCGGTCGCTGATGAACTTCAGCGACTGCCGCACGCTATCGGAAGTGGAGGCCAGGGCACCGAAGCCGCTGATCGTCAACACCCGCGACCTCCGCCATCGCTCATTTCAGGGGCTCACCGACGCCACTAAAGACCGCGCCGTCCGCCAGTACTACCGGTACAATCCTGGGGAGTCGAGCACCGATGAGGAGCTCTGGCAGACCAAAACGGCGGAGCGGACGGAGCGCCGCCTCGAGCGCCACCTCCAGTTAGAGGAAGCCCGGGAGGCGCGGCTGAAGGCGCTGCGAGAGCTCCGTCAGGCCGACCACAGCGGCAACCGCTGGGTCTCCGACGATCCGAGGTGGGCGACTATCTTCGACGAGATATCGTGCACCTCCGACGACGACGAGGAGGTCACCGACGAGTTCGACATCGACGAGTAGTTTTTTTATTTTTAAATTTATGTAAAACGTCTATTTGCGGCGTGCTTGTTTTTAGCGCGTCTGCTAAATGAAAATTTAAACGCGCCCAATTTTTGTTTTTAGGGATTCTGCAATTGCCGTCGCCGCGCGCTCGCACGCAAAACATCCACACCGCGCGCCAAATGGTGCTTTCGAGCGCACAGCGATCCCGCATGTGCTGGAGATGCTCTTAGTTTAGAGAATTTTAGGTAAAATTAGGAATAAATCCTACGTCCGTACTTTCGGAAATATGTGGTGATTTAGGATGAGACACGGATAATCCCCTCCGATCCCAAAAATAACATGGCCTAATAATGGAAGGGGATTGTCTCGGGGGAGCCAGGCAAACCCGGTACCACCTCACCATACGCTCTCCTCCTGCCGAGAAATTAGCATAGAACTACCACTTTTGAATCGAAATTTACCAAATGGTACCGATTTAGTCATATAGCACATAAATCTACCACATTTTGCGGCCGTATTCGCAGAAAAGACTGATCCATCATTGATCTCGAATTGACACCGAAACTGACAATGGGGCCCACCAGTCAGGCTGACGTGGATGGAAGAGACAACTCTTTTTTTGTTGAGGTGGACATGGGTCCCACCAAGATGAGGTGGCCCCACCTGTCAGCGAGTTAAAGAAATTAACAAATATCTGGGAACCGCACACTTTGTGCTTCGTCTGCTGCACCGGAGTCAACGATGACGCCGCCGGACCCGTGTCGTCCATAGCGAAGGCCGTGGGCGGGATGGCGAGCTGGGAGCCGCCGACACAGATGCCGTTCAGGGCCAGGAGTAGACGGTGTTCGTCCGTGGGCTGCGGACGAGCGGCGCGGTCACCACGGCGGCGGACTGGGCGTCGGTCCCAAAGTGGAGCGTGGAGGCGGACGCGGAGACGCGGTCGACGACAGAGGCCCGCCGCCAAGCGCGAGCAGCCCGACGGCGTCCACCGACGACGGCGCCGCACACGGTCGCGGCCTCGATGAGCCGCGCGGTCTTGTACTCCAGCATGGCGAGGCTCACGGGCGCACCCTCGGCCGCCTTGTCGGCGACCTGTCCCACCGCGACGCCCCCAGCGCCCGCGGCGTCCCCGAGCTTGGCCACGGCCTGCAGCGCGCGCTCGGCCGGGACGGCGCCGCCGAGCCTGTAGCCGCGGGCGATGTGCTCGAAGGCGGGCGCGAGGAGCGCGTCGCCCGAGAGCAGCGCGCCGATGTCGCCGGCGGCCGCAATGGCACGACGCGGCTAGAAGGCTAGAGGACGAGCGGCTGTTCGGGAATATTTCTGTGTGCTTCCTAGTCCCTCGGGGGAGTGGATGGAGACGAATCCGGGAACGGAGGAGGGCGAATCGACGACGGCGATGTTGGGCCGGACTTGGAGAAGACGCTGGAGTTGCGCTCCGTGCGAGCCCAATCCGCGCCCCCGTGTGAACTCGGCGAGGAAGAGGGGTTGCGGCGGCGCGCCCCATGGTGGCGCTGTGAGGAGGGGCGACGGCCGGGGCATGTGCCGGCGAGGTGGGGTGGCGACCTGCGTTGACTACCGCAGCGTAGATTCCTTCCGGGGATGAAGACGACCTGCTTTTTTATTTTTCGATTTTTTTTATTCCCCTGATAAGTGGGTCCCGGTCCAACTCAGCAAGTTAACGATATTTCTGCCACATCACCTCTGACAAGTAGGCCCCACCCGTCCGATTCTGTGTCAATTCATGTTCAATTCCGAATTAGTCTTTTCTGCGAATTCGGCCGCAAAATGTGGTAGATTTACGTACTATATGACTAAATCGGCACCATTTGGTAAATTTGAGTTCTAAAGTGGTAGTTCTATGCTAATTTCTCCCTCCTGCCGGACGGACTGGCTCTGGCCGTCTTCCTTTTAAGCTCGTGTCCCGAGGAATGGTGAGCTGGATTTAGCTACACACTCGGGGCTTCCAAACACAGAAAATATCTACTGCTCTGAGCCACTGTCGGTCTCCAGGCAGCAGAGACGAGGGGTGAGCATGGCAGGGCAGAGCAGCTACAGCCGGCTCGCCGGCGACGACGAGGCCGCCATGATCTCCGGCAGCGACGACCACGACGCCCAAAAGCTCCGGCTGCTTGGCTACGAGCCGCAGCTCAAACGCAATCTCTCGTACGTACGCATTCACCGCTGTCCGTTCTCCACTGGTCGAGAAATCGATCCCTTCTTGCTGCTGCTGTTTAGTTGGTTGCGCAGATCGATCCTGCCGATCTATCAATTTACTAATTTACTGTAATTCAGTTCAGTTTTGTTTGATGTGGATGTTTGTTAGCTGGCTGCTGCCTAGTTGCGTGATTCGTTGATTCAACAATGAATCGGTTGCTTGTGGACGCTGTGCACTTGCTTCGTCCAATGCAAGCCTTATCGTGTTGGGTGATTTTTTTTTTAGACGGAAGGCACCACGTGCCCGACTTTAAATTAATAAAGCCAACAAGGCTGGGGGGAAACACAGGGTCTTACAACACACGCTGGGAACAACATCCAGCCCAACAGTAAATGTTTTAACCGATAACACCACCACAAAGGGGAGGCTACAAGCAAAGGAAAACAAACGACGATAACCACCAGAGGCACCAGCAGCACTCAGCTAGCTGCTTGCCCATGGGGAAGATATGTAGACGTCATGACGAAGAGGCTTCTAAGAATGCTGACGAGGACGTCCAGCTGCTCCAGCAAGTCTGCCTTTAGAAGGGGTCGCCACTGCTGCAAAAAAAGCAATGTGCTCCAGCAAGTCTGCCTCTACGTGTTGGGTGATGCGACAGATTTTTTTCGATAAAGAATTTGTGTGCGTTTTTTAATTAGACAACGATTTGTGTGCAATCAATTCTTATATTGTGGAACATAGGGAGTACTACTAATCACATTAGCATTCTCATATGTAAAACCTCGGAATTAGCAATGTACTCGATTTTTTTAGTGAACCAAGTAGGTGTACTATGATTCAAATGGGCCTAATTGGACATGAAAGGCCTGGCGTGCCAAACCAGTTGGGCCCAAATCAGCTCAGACAAATGTACTCCGTACCTCCATTTTATAGATTTGATTTTCTGCAACATCCATCGCCACAGCCCCCGCATGCTTCAATTTCATTTTTTTATTGTTTTCTAGTGGATGCAAATAGGCAAAAAATCCTATTTTTTGTTGTTTTTATTTTTTTTTCTTGAGGATTTACGTGGTTTATTCGTGCAGGTTGTTGTCCAACTTCTCGGTTAGCTTCTCGATTGTGTCGGTGCTGACGGGCATCACGACACTGTACGGGACGGGCCTTGAATTCGGCGGTCCAGTGACCATGGTGTACGGATGGCCGATCGCGGGCACTTTCACCATTATCGTCGGCCTAGCCATGGCCGAGATTTGCTCCGCGTACCCTACCTCCGGCGGCCTCTATTTCTGGAGCGCCAGGTTGTGCAGCGAGCGACGATGGGGTCCCTTCGCTTCCTGGCTAACCGGCTGGTAAGCACATTGACTTCACTTGTTCTTTATTCGCCCTCTGCATCAAAATATAAAATGTTTTAGTTTTTCCTTGAAAAGATGTACTCCCTCCGTCTCAAATTAATTGTCGCAAAGTTTGACAAAAGTGGATGTATCTAGACAAAATTTAGTGTTACATACATCTACTTTTATCAAACTTTGTGACACTTAATTTAAGACGGAGGGAGTATATGTTTTAGTGTGTAAATTCACATGGATCTAGACACTAAAACGTGTTTTAGATACGTCTTTTCTTGAAAACGCTAAACCATCATTTCCGGTAAATTTTTAAATCATTGGTGGGGCAAGGGAGGTTCTTGGTCATTGACGGGGGCAAGTTTGTGGTGCACAATATTTTCGATATTTTGTAAATCATTCATTATTATATGTACAATAGTTATATCTTAGCATTGTCTTGTAGGACAATTGGTAAGCTGGAATAGAGAGAGAGAGAGAGAAACAAAGGGTTGTTTTCTGTTAGTTAAGAGATGACCTCTTAGAGTAAGAAGGATATGACATTTTTTTTCTCCGTTGTACGAGATGGTTTATCTTAGTCACATGTTTTCTAGTTTATTTTTAATTATACAATAGTTTAAAGAGAATGTAAAGAATAATTATTGAAGATAATGCAAGGAGATAATCCATTATATAACATTTTTTTTTTCTACATCCAATGACTAAAAATAAAGCCGTCTTATTAATATTGTACATACCTTTTGAAGCCATACCGCTGAAATACTGCCTTGGTTCCATAAGATGACACTGAAATGGATATATCTAGCACCAAAATATGTTAAGGTACATGTATTGTACCATCAACCAATATACAACATATATTTTGAAACTTTTAGAGTTAGCCTAAAATAGTTAAAGTTAGGGAAACTAGAAAAACGAATTTTGAGACGCACGTGTGAACGAAAAGAAAAAAGATTTAGACGGCGTGCAAAATAGTCACAGGTACGTGGTGCGTGTGAAGAAGCGTGCACTCCCACACCAAATCGCAGGGAAGATTGCGTGCACATTGCACAGTACTCTTGACTTCCAGCCGGAAAGAGACGTCCAATATCTTACTGTATTTCTTTACACGAACTCGATCGTTATGAACTGTACTAGTCTGTAGAACAGGTGTACGTACGTACAAAGGCTGCTACCTCAAATCTGTGGCAGCAAGAACCCATGCTTCATGTGCGCCTCCCACATGACAACCAGCCCATATTTTCAGTACGAAAACTGTGGGCGAACATGAACGCCATCAGAGGAATCCCATGCATACGAGTCCCACACATTTTGGGAAAGAATCCTGGTTCCCGTAGATCCACAAGGAGGAGCATCCTAGTTGGCAGATTCTGTGACACTCCTGCCAGAGTACCGAACGAACCCCCCACATCTGATGCCCACCGCACTTCAGTTGACCGCCCACTCCGTGATTCTCTCCTCCGCAAGTAGGACCTTTCGAGTTGTGTACCATTCTTTGTGTTGTGTAGTACTACTGGACTAGTACCAGTGGCCTCCCCTGTTCCTGTCTCCCCTCCTCCTCCTCCCACAACGCGACGCCAACGCCGGCGGACACGGTCTCGTCCACCGCACGGCGCCATGACCTGGAGAAAGTCTCCTGCGGGAAGCGGTGGCAGCGGCGGCGCCACGGCCGTCGACGTCCACGGCTCCGACGACACCGGCCAGGCCCGCCTCAACGAGCTCGGCTACAAGCAGGAGCTCAAGCGCGACCTCTCGTACGTCCTTTGTCTTTTCTTGGTTTCTTCGATGTTAATTGATGGGCTGGAGGACTGACGGTTCCTCCTCGGTTGATCCGGCCGGCGTACGTGTGTAGACTGCTGTCCAACTTCGCCTTCTCCTTCACCATCATCTCGGTGCTGACGGGGGTGACCACGCTGTACAACACCGGCCTCAACTACGGCGGGCCGGTGACAATGACCTTCGGCTGGTTCGTGGCCGGCGCCTTCACCATGACGGTCGGGCTCTCCATGGCCGAGATCTGCTCCTCCTTCCCGACCTCCGGCGGCCTCTACTACTGGAGCGCGCGCCTGTCCGGCGCCCGCTGGGCGCCCTTCGCTTCATGGATCACCGGATGGTATGCCCCAAATCTTTCTTTCTTACCACAACTAGATTAGATACTCGTCTTCATCTTCTTGAATGTGGGCTTTGCGTTTCTGCTCTGGTTGGGATCATGTGAACGAACAAGAGAGGGTCAGGCGTGTGCGGCTGGGATTGCCAAGTTTCAGTTTCTTCTCCGAGTTGTTCAATCAGATGGATAGCATGAACCACCGCTTTCTCTTCTTTTGTCTGGTGTGACGTTTTCAAGGATACATGTCTGTTGTGACATCGAAATGGTGCGTGCCAAATTGTTGAGTGTCCGGCTTTCCCTTTTGTGTGGAAAGAAGAGTTTCACTACGAGTATTTAGTTTAAAAAACAGCACCGTTCTCGGGACGGAAAATACTGTAGAATAATAGTATTTGCGGTTTTCATCAGATCGAATAAATCAAGTGTTCTGCATTTGTCCTAAGTTCTAGTATTTGTTGTTCTGTACTCTGCATTTGTCCTAGTTTAACGACGTGGGCCTGGCAATGCGGTCAGGAATCTTTGTGCTTTGTTCGTGTGCTCCGCTCAGTCAACGTGCGTGCTTTGACACTCACCTGTGGCTGTGGGCGTGGGCACCAAAATTCCTCATGCCAGCTGCATATAAAATTGATCCTGATGGCGATTGGAAACGCGATATCAATCAGCATTGCTCTTCTAGTTCAGACCAGGACCGTCCTTGCAATGGACACTCACCTGCTATATACGCAAGGACCATCTTTCTTACTTATTCCTCTCATAAGCCCATGCTGGAACAAGTTTCCGTCATGATCATGTGCTACTCCTACTTGTTTTCCGTTCCAATAATTTCCGGCCCTAATGCTGTTCGTTCTCTGCCTCATGCAGGTTTAACATCGTTGGTCAGGTAACCCACACACAAAATCTCAGTCTCTCTGTCTCTCTGAACCTTGAGTGCTCTGACTGAGGCTGTGGTTTGCAGTGGGCGGTGACAACCAGCGTGGACTTCTCGCTAGCGCAGCTGATCCAGGTGATCATCCTTCTCAGCACCGGCGGCAACAACGGCGGAGGGTACCTGGCGTCCAAGTACATGGTCATCGCCTTCCACGCCGCCATCCTGCTCAGCCACGCCCTCATCAACAGCCTCCCCATCTCCTGGCTCTCCTTCTTTGGCCAGTTCGCAGCTGCTTGGAACATGCTAGGTAGGTCACACATCTCTCTCTCTCTCTCTCTCGCACAGATTCTCATTGAAGCTAGAGAATAAGAGCAAGAACCCTTCTCACAGACACATCGCATCCACTTTATTAATGAGGACTTGTGTGGTGCTATCTGGTCTCCTATCTGCAGGTGTCTTTGTCCTGATGATTGCTGTGCCCACTGTTGCTACCGAGAGGGCCAGTGCCAAGTTTGTCTTCACCCATTTTAACACGGACAACAACGCCGGAATACACAGCAATCTCTACATCTTTCTCCTGGGGCTCCTGATGAGCCAGTACACACTGACAGGATACGACGCGTCAGCGCATATGGTAAGGGGGAAAGAAAAGAAAAACTTCCAAGTCAAACAAATCTTGACATAGTACTCGGGAACAATTTGTGAGTTGGTTCTTGCTCGTGCAGACAGAGGAGACGAAAAACGCAGACAGGAACGGCCCGATTGGGATCATCAGCGCGATAGGCATATCGATCCTAGTCGGCTGGGGGTACATACTGGGCATCACATTTGCAGTGAAGGACATACCCTACCTGCTGAGCCCCGACAACGAAGCTGGAGGGTACGCCATCGCTCAAGTGTTCTACCAAGCGTTCAAGAGCCGTTACGGTAGCGGCGTGGGCGGGATCGTCTGCCTGGGAATCGTCGCCGTCGCCATATACTTCTGCGGCATGAGCTCCGTGACAAGCAACTCGAGGTGATCATCCCCTGCCTGCCTGCCTGCCTGCTTCCCATTAGTATGCGCTACGGAGTACTGTGTTTTGTCTGCATCACTCAGTCGCTCCTTCCGATGGATAGGATGGCTTATGCGTTCTCGAGAGACGGGGCGATGCCGCTGTCGTCCGTGTGGCACAAGGTTAACAAGCACGAGGTGCCCATCAACGCCGTCTGGCTCTCAGCGTTCATCTCCCTCTGCATGGCGTTGCCGGTAAACCACACCTCAACATTTCACTCAAACTACAGAGTTTCAGGCACTCCCATCTGATCCTGCTCTGAAAAATAAAAATGGAAATTGCAGTCTCTGGGCAGCCTGGTGGCGTTCCAGGCGATGGTGTCCATCGCGACCATCGGCCTCTACATCGCCTACGCGCTGCCCATCTTCTTCCGGGTGACGCTGGCGCGCAAGTACTTCGTCCCGGGACCGTTCAACCTCGGACGGTACGGCGTCTTCGTGGGCTGGGTGGCCGTGCTCTGGGTGGTCACCATCACCGTGCTCTTCTCGCTGCCCGTGACGTACCCGGTGACCAAGGACACGCTCAACTACACACCGGTAGCCGTCGGCGGGCTGTTCATCCTCGTGTTGACGTCCTGGATCTTCAGTGCCAGGCATTGGTTCAAGGGACCCGTCACCAATTTGGGCGGCTAGTTCCGTGTTTCTGTGTGTAGACCGGGGAATTGTTGTGACGTGATTTCAGGGTGGAATTGCTCTGAAGGATGGTTGTACCTGAGATTCTCGACAGGGGCTCACAGAATACTTCCAGAGGAGTAGACAATACATGGGTTGGAAGCGATGAGATGTTGTAATTACCTTTTTCATCAAACTAGTATTAGTAATTGCGTTGTTCAGCACAGCTAACAAGGCAACTGATCGACTAAACTATACCGCCCCCTCAATCTGCAAATCAGATGCAGGCCTTCGCCGAGTGATCATAGTGCCGATGCAATTTCTTCTTCTTTTCTGATGGAGCACCTTCACATGATGGTATTCCTTTTTTTTTATCAGAAAATACTAAGATGTAGACAAAATAGACTTGCCAGATATGTTTGATGAATGGTTCGCAAACAAATTAGATATCTTTAGATTTAATCTTACTGTGATTACTTTGGTACCTAAAAAATATGATGCTAGGAATATGAAGTTCAGGCCAATTAGCTTACTAAACTAAGCTTCAAAATCCTTACTAAGGTTCCTAACAGCAGATTAGCAAAAATAATTGGCAGTTATTTCACAGTGCCAGTCTGCCTTTGTTAGAGAAAGATTTATATTAAAAAGTGTGGTCACTTCCGTGAAATCATCATGAGTTTTGTAGAAAAAAAAGGCAAAGGTTTAGTGTTTAAAATTGATTATGAACAATCCTATGATGAAATAAATCTTGATTTTATTTATGAGATTCTAGATTGAGGGGTTAGGCCTCTTCGAATTAATTTGATTAAGAAGGTTACCCAAGGGGGGGTATGTTGGGCCAAAGATTAATAATTTAGAAAATGATTTTTTATTAACTCGAAACGGGCTTAGGCATGGCAATCCTTTGTAGCCTTTTTTTAACATGGTAGTGAGTGGGTGTGTTCTCTAAATGTTGGTCTGATTAGAGGACTCTGTCCTAATTTTGTGCTAGGAGGTGTGTTGATTTTACAATATGTAGATGATACCCTTCTTTCTTAGAAGTTGATAGTGATGTTGCTATAAACTTTAAACGGATACTTGTTTTGAACAATTATCGTGTACTTAGAAACCATTAACATGGTAGAAGACGAGCATGCTCCCTTTGTACAGATTTTTCAATGTGTTTTAGGGAGTTTCGCCATTGAGTACCTAAATATACCTTTACATCATCATAAGTTTAAAAGGGAAGATCTCCAACCACTAGTTGATAATTTGCTGAAAATAATATCTAGTTGGAGAGGTAGGTTGCTATCCTTATTGCAGTCATGTTTTGCCAGTTTCGCTATCAATATGTTGTGTTTCTTTAAATTCCCTAAACGGGATCTTAACTTTATTAACACGTATTTGACAAACTTCAAGTGGAATGATGAAGATGGTGATCATAATGTACATTTAAAAAATGGTCCTATGAGGAAAGAAATTGGAGGTTTATGGCTTCCAAACCTTTAGATCTTAATTTTTGTCGGATCATAGAGGAAAGTAATAAATTCTAAATATAATACTAAAAATCCAAACATTATGTGCTGCCACGATACCCACGCATCTACCTTTTGGAAGGGTTTATGTGGGCCTCAAAGGCGGTAAAATTTGGATATAGGTGGAAGGTAGGGGTGCTAGATTAATGAAATTATAAGAATATATTTGGTTACGTAACCTACCTTTAGCTATTTGTGACGCCCCGGGATCGGGCACTATGCAGATTTCAGCATTTCCACCAAAATCCACATAATAACCGATTCCAGGTTGCCACTTGTGATAACATTACAACAGTTCACGAATAATCCACAACAACAACAGAGGAGGTATATACAAGACGACTCAAACGAGTCAAGGATACAACCGATACAATACAAAGATCCAAATGACAACGGAAGAAACAACATAGTGTCCGACTACGGACAAGATACAAATTGGACTAAGAGTCCTGAAGATAACCAATGGCGTCCAATCCCTGCCCAGGCCAAGCCGGAGGGATTCCCAAGCTAACGTCGTCAGACTTCGAACCTGTTGACTGCAATGTGGAATATGCAGCCACGAAATAGATTCGTGGGTCAGTACTATTAAGTACTGGCAAGTGGATAAACCATACTCACAAGATACCAGCGTAACCAATCATCACAAGATACAAATACTTTGGGTACAACGGAAAAGAAGGGATTATTGCAAAGAAGCGGCAGCGGGCAGCACTAACAAACTAAAGAGACGCGCTACAACTTCCGGCTAAAAGAAAGGGATAAGATAGCGCGACAAAACCAACTATAACTACTCACCAAACAATACCCATCCAGTGTTACCCACTACTAAGGAAGCAACCCAAGGAAACTCACGCTGTTGATTAAGGTGACATCCATTTTTAGGGTGAAGGTAATACTATATTACTAGTCAAGTTATTATCATTAGGTGTAAGTTGTCTGAGTACTTGTTAGCCAGCACTTTCACCAAGTCGTCACATAACCGCGGACAACACGGCTTCTCGAGAAGATTCATCACTGCAGGGTGCACTACAGTACCCGTACACACTCAAGCCACCAACTAAAACTCAGGTTGGCTCGACACGACCCAAACCGTCTCTACAACCTGTCCTAGGAGCCACGGAGCTATAAGGTCCCAGCCACGCAGCCGAATACTCAGCGCAAGTGTGCAAAACTCCCGCAGGACGCAACACCCCGGCAATACAGGCCTCGCCCTATATGCATCATCATCATCATCAACAGTAACCATGGGGGGCCAACCCATTCATGCGTATTAGCAAATGGAACACCCGAACTAAGTGTGGCTCTTCGGACAATCTGCAAATCAGGTCTAAGTCGAGGGGGGTCCCATACTACCTCCCGGATGCGGTTAGCGCGCTCATCATGGATCAATGGACAAGACCCTTTTCCTAGTTTCGACACTAGCAGGCTCCAAAACCACGCCGGGCCTCCTGCCGGTGCCTTATCATCAAATTATTATTACCCCAAACATTAACATGTTGTTGATTAAATTGAAACCCAACTATCAACTAAACAGGTGATAGAACAAAGGACAATAGGACTAGAGCGCAAACAAACCTAAGCATGCAACTACGACACGAGGGCCAACAAGGTAAACAAGCAACAGTTGATAGGAAGTGGAAGGAAGGCTATATCATGGCTGCAAGGTAAACATATGATAGGATCGAGACACAAGCATCGAATCATAAGGCTAGCATAAGTACAACGGAAAGAATCAGTAACAAGTGATGAAAGGCAGCCATAGGTAGCAAGTGAGTATACTTTCCTGAGATCCAGCAAGTAGAGGTACATCCGCAGAACTGGTCATTGCTCACATCATCTCAACGTCCTATCCGCGAAGAAGCAACGAACTAGAACAAACACCGGATGCAACAATTACTACTACGGCAAAAGATCCAGCATGATCCTATTCTATATGCATGACAAGTTAAAGGGTGCATCAAAATAAATACAAGACATGATGAAACATTTTAAATGGGCCCAAATGCAAAGATAAGGTTGCATTTGGAAAATCCCAGGTGCATGCATAGTTATTTAAGTGAATTACAAGCAAACATTAGGTTGAAGTGACTAAATGGCATGGTGGATGGTGAAAACAGAATGTATACAACATTAGCTTCAATGTGATATCTCATTTGCCAAATTTGGAATTTTAAATATTTAATTATGAAGTTTTGCAATTTAAAAGGTTTAATTAAAGCATTGAATTATTGCACCACTTTTAATTAGGAAAAACAGTAAACAAATTGTATTAAAAAGGTTGAAAACATGTAGCAAATGTTTCACTGAACATTTTGAGCTATTAAACATAATTTTTGGATCATTATTGAATTTATTATGCATTTTCCATAAGCATTTTTATTCTGCCCCTTTTAGTAAACAGAAGGAAACATGTTCAAATTTAATTCAATTGTGACCAAATAAAATACCACTGTGTAGATTTTGTTAAGACAAATTTTTAGAGCCCAAGTTTGCTAAATTTGGGTGAACAGAACTCAAGTTATGATTTTCCAAAGTTTCAAATTTTAATAGCCATTTCTGTATTTAATTATTTAGTGCAAAATTTATTACAGAAACATGTTGCAACTTTGTTACTAACAGAAAGAGCACAAGATTCTGAATCCATAGAAATTTGAATCATTGAAATTTGAGCACTTTTCAATTTGTTATTGATTTTACAAATAAAGATTTAGTTCTGTTTTCTGGATTTTCGAGAATAAAAGAAAATGGAGAAAAAAGGGGTGGCTTTGCCACGGGTGGGATTCGAACTCGGGGCTCCAGGGAGTGCGGATCGGTTGCACAAGCCACTGGGCTAGCTGCACGCTTGTGATTGTATACAAATCTGAGCCAAGATGGAGAGTAAAAGCGCGCGGTGGAAAATAGGAGAAAGGGGGGTGTTAATCCGCGCGAGGGAGGCCTCGAACCAGGGATCTCCTGGGTGCGGACGGAGACGCTAGCCACTGGGCTAGGTGCGTGTTTGTGTGTGGTAACGGATCTGACCCGTACTGAAGTGTAGAAGCGCGGAGTTTTTCCTGACGAACTGAAGCTGGAACACCTCTGCAGATCGATCATGACTGCAAGCGAACACCGACGACCTGCAGCCAGCGACGCACGAGGGCGCCGCGTCCAGAGCAAAAGGGAAGGCGGAGGAGGAGTCCCGAGGGATGCTCACCGCGGTTTGGCTCGGTGTCGTCGAACAGACGCGGAGACGACGACGACATGCTGTCGAGGATGACAGTGGACGTGCGCAGACAGCCCACGTACCCGCGGACAGAGGAGGAAGACGAGCTCGACGGCGACGTCTCGGGAAGATCCGGCTCCCGATCTTCCGCACGGAGATGGAGGAACCCAAGGCGGTTCCATTCCCGCGCCGAGGTGAGGTCGACGGTGACCACGACGACGGCTAATGGAGCTCCAAGGTCCGGCCATGGAGGAGTCTTCCTCTCGGTTCAGAACAGCAAAGAAATTCAGAAAGGAGGGAGGAGAGGAGAAGGTGGCGGCGCGAGATGGAGAGGAGGGGGAGAGCTAGGGTTAGGGTTTGGAGGGGAGGGGGCTGCTTTATGGAGGGGAAAGGTGGAGGGGGAGTGGGGCAGGTGCGGTGACAGGAGGTCACGTCTGTGACCGTACGGAGGTGGAAGAAGGGGTGCAGGCTGGATGGGCTGGCTTCTGGGGGTTGTAGGTGGGCCGAAAGGCCTGCCTCCCCCCTTTTTTTTGTAAGAGAGAAAAGGGAGAGAAGAAAGGTTATTTTGAGGGGTTTTGAAACTCCAAAAATTATGAAAACAATTTCTATGCAATCAGCATTTAAAATGCCCAGTTGCACAAACTTTTGTTTTTGAAATCTTTAAAATATTTGCTAATTTGAATTTGATTGAATTTTGGGTGAATTTTTAAATTGGTTTGAATTTTTGAGTTGGTTTGCAAACAAAGGTGCTATGGATGCATGATGCAATGCAATGCAAAAGGGAAAACAAGCAATTATACTTTGGGGGGAAATCCCCCGGGTGTTACAGCCGACACCACTAACAAGGGATTGCGCCCTCGCAATCCGCTCCAACTCCAAGAGAGAGGGAAAAATCAGACTATCGAGTCTTCGGTCACCTTGTTGATCTCCTCGACACCACTAACAAAACTTCTCGACACCACTAACAAGGGAATCTTGTTCGGGTTGATGACGATGTTCTTCCACCAGGAATCTTCCGATGATCGAACCTATTAGGTTAACGGCTCAGAAAACGTCCACCCACGTAGGATCCTAAAACTTTGAGAGGAAGAGAGACTCCAAAACAAATAAGATGAGAGGAGAAATAGAATAGAGATAAGGAGAAAACAAGAATCCTATTGAGATGTTTCCAAAATAGTTTAGCAGAAATAGTTTTTGTCACTCTAGAAACAACGACCGTTAGCGAGGTTATCCTACAGGCTTTGCGGACCCGTTGCTTCGATAACCATTCGTATCGAAACAACTTTGGGAATCGGAAACCATGCTCTGATACCATTTGTGACGCCCCGGGATCGGGCACTATGCAGATTTCAGCATTTCCGCCAAAATCCACATAATAACTGATTCCAGGTTGCCACTTGTGATAACATTACAACAGTTCACGAATAATCCACAACAACAACAGAGGAGGTATATACAAGACGACTCAAACGAGTCAAGGATACAACTGATACAATACAAAGATCCAAATGACAGCAGAAGAAACAACATAGTGTCCGACTACGGACAAGATACAAATTGGACTAAGAGTCCTGAAGATAACCAATGGCGTCCAATCCCTGCCCAGGCCAAGCCGGAGGGATTCCCAAGCTAACATCGTCAGACTTCGAACCTGTTGACTGCAATGTGGAATATGCAGTCACGAAATGGATTCGTGGGTCAGTACTATTAAGTACTGGCAAGTGGATAAACCATACTCACAAGATACCAGCGTAACCAATCATCACAAGATACAAATACTTTGGGTACAACGGAAAGGAAGGGATTATTGCAAAGAAGCGGCCGCGGGCAGCACTATCAAACTAAAGAGACGCGCTACAACTTCCGGCTAAAAGAAAGGGATAAGATAGCGCGACAAAACCAACTATAACTACTCACCAAACAATACCCATCCAGTGTTACCCCCTACTAAGGAAGCAACCCAAGGAAACTCACGCTGTTGATTAAGGTGACATCCATTTTTAGGGTGAAGGTAATACTATATTACTAGTCAAGTTATTATCATTAGGTGTAAGTTGTCCGAGTACTTGTTAGCCAGCACTTTCACCAAGTCGTCACATAACCGCGGACAACACGGCTTCTCGAGAAGATTCATCCCTGCAGGGTGCGCTACAGTACCCGTACACACTCAAGCCACCAACTAAAACTCAGGTTGGCTCGACACGACCCAAACCGTCTCTACAACCTGTCCTAGGAGCCACGGAGCTATAAGGTCCCAGCCACGCGGCCGAATACTCAGCGCAAGTGTGCAAAACTCCCGCAGGACGCAACACCCCGGCAATACAGGCCTCGCCCTATATGCATCATCATCATCATCAACAGTAACCATGGGGGGCCAACCCATTCATGCGTATTAGCAAATGGAACACCCGAACTAAGTGTGGCTCTTCGGACAAGCTGCAAATCAGGTCTAAGTCGAGCGGGGTCCCATACTACCTCCCGGATGCGGTTAGCGCGCTCATCATGGATCAATGGACAAGACCCTTTTCCTAGTTTCGACACTAGCAGGCTCCAAAACCACGCCGGGCCTCCTGCCGGTGCCTTATCATCAAATTATTATTACCCCAAACATTAACATGTTGTTGATTAAATTGAAACCCAACTATCAACTAAACAGGTGATAGAACAAAGGACAACAGGACTAGAGCGCAAACAAACCTAAGCATGCAACTACGACACGAGGGCCAACAAGGTAAACAAGCAACAGTTGATAGGAAGTGGAAGGAAGGCTATATCATGGCTGCAAGGTAAACATATGATAGGATCGAGACACAAGCATCGAATCATAAGGCTAGCATAAGTACAACGGAAAGAATCAGTAACAAGTGATGAAAGGCAGCCATAGGTAGCAAGTGAGTATACTTGCCTGAGATCCAGCAAGTAGAGGTACATCCGCAGAACTGGTCGTTGCTCACATCATCTCAACGTCCTATCCGCGAAGAAGCAACGAACTAGAACAAACACCGGATGCAACAATTACTACTACGGCAAAAGATCCAGCATGATCCTATTTTATATGCATGACAAGTTAAAGGGTGCATCAAAATAAATACAAGACATGATGAAACATTTTAAATGGGCCCAAATGCAAAGATAAGGTTGCATTTGGAAAATCTCAGGTGCATGCATAGTTATTTAAGTGAATTACAAGCAAACATTAGGTTGAAGTGACTAAATGGCATGGTGGATGGTGAAAACAGAATGTATACAACATTAGCTTCAATGTGATATCTCATTTGCCAAATTTGGAATTTTAAATATTTAATTATGAAGTTTTGCAATTTAAAAGGTTTAATTAAAGCATTGAATTATTGCACCACTTTTAATTAGGAAAAACAGTAAACAAATTGTATTAAAAAGGTTGAAAACATGTAGCAAATGTTTCACTGAACATTTTGAGCTATTAAACATAATTTTTGGATCATTATTGAATTTATTATGCATTTTTTCATAAGCATTTTTATTCTACCCCTTTTAGTAAACAGAAGGAAACATGTTCAAATTTAATTCAATTGTGACCAAATAAAATACCACTGTGTAGATTTTGTTAAGACAAAATTTTAGAGCCCAAGTTTGCTCAATTTGGGTGAACAGAACTCAAGTTATGATTTTCCAAAGTTTCAAATTTTAATAGTCATTTCTGTATTTAATTATTTAGTGCACAATTTATTACAGAAACATGTTGCAACTTTGTTACTAACAGAAAGAGCACAAGATTCTGAATCCATAGAAATTTGAATCATTGAAATTGGAGCACTTTTAAATTTTTTATTGATTTTACAAATAAAGATTTAGTTTTGTTTTCTGAATTTTCGAGAATAAAAGAAAATGGAGAAAAAAGGGGTGGCTTTGCCATGGGTGGGATTCGAACTCGGGGCTCCAGGGAGTGCGGATTGGTTGCACAAGCCACTGGGCTAGCTGCACGCTTGTGATTGTATACATATCTGAGCCAAGATGGAGAGTAAAAGCGCGCGGTGGAAAATAGGAAAAAGGGGGGTGTTAATCCGCGCGAGGGAGGCCTCGAACCAGGGATCTCCTGGGTGCGGACGGAGGCGCTAGCCACTGGGCTAGGTGCGTGTTTGTGTGTGGTAACGGATCTGACCCGTACTGAAGTGTAGAAGCGCGGAGTTTTTCCTGACGAACTGAAGCTGGAACACCTCTGCAGATCGATCGTGACTGCAAGCGAACGCCGACGACCTGCAGCCAGCGACGCGCGAGGGCGCCGCGTCCAGAGCAAAAGGGAAGGCGGAGGAGGAGTCCAGAGGGATGCTCACCGCGGTTTGGCTCGGTGTCGTCGAACGGACGCGGAGACGACGACGACATGCCGTCGAGGATGACAGTGGACGTGCGCAGACAGCCCACGTACCCGCGGACAGAGGAGGAAGACGAGCTCGACGGCGACGTGTCGGGAAGATCCGGCTCCCGATCTTCCGCACGGAGATGGAGTAACCCAAGGCGGTTCCATTCCCGCGCCGAGGTGAGGTCGACGGTGACCACGACGACGGCTAATGGAGCTCCAAGGTCCGGCCATGGAGGAGTCTTCCTCTCGGTTCAGAACAGCAAAGAAATTCAGAAAGGATGGAGGAGAGGAGAAGGTGGCGGCGCGAGATGGAGAGGAGGGGGAGAGCTAGGGTTAGGGTTTGGAGGGGAGGGGGCTGCTTTATGGAGGGGAAAGGTGGAGGGGGAGTGGGGCAGGTGCGGTGACAGGAGATCACGTCTGTGACCGTACGGAGGTGGAAGAAGGGGTGCGGGCTGGATGGGCTGGCTTCTGGGGGTTGTAGGTTGGCCGAAAGGCCTGCCTCCCCCCTGTTTTTTTTGTAAGAGAGAAAAGGGAGAGAAGAAAGGTTATTTTGAGGGGTTTTGAAACTCCAAAAATTATGAAAACAATTTCTATGCAATCAGCATTTAAAATGCCCAGTTGCACAAACTTTTGTTTTTGAAATCTTTAAAATATTTGCTAATTTGAATTTGATTGAATTTTGGGTGAATTTTTAAATTGGTTTGAATTTTTGAGTTGGTTTGCAAACAAAGGTGCTATGGATGCATGATGCAATGCAATGCAAAAGGGAAACAAGCAATTCTACTTTGGGAGGAAATCCCCCGGGTGTTACACTAATCAATTTTGGAAATTAATTTTGTATCAAATCGGCAATCTAATACCATTGCTTGAGATGTTTTATACCTAAGACGTGATTTTATAAGAACGTTTGCTGATGAAATGATGTCCCAGTGGCATGAGATTGTAGGCATTGCTAAATCCTTGGTTCTGTCTGACGAGAAAGACCAACTTATTGGCAGTGTGAAACTAGTGGGGTGTATTCTTCTAAATCTATATATGATGTAGCCCACCGTATTCAACCAAGCACAACATCGATACACAACAAGGTGAACTCA
Source organism: Alopecurus myosuroides (assembly GCA_028641055.1). Classification (NCBI taxonomy): domain Eukaryota; kingdom Viridiplantae; phylum Streptophyta; class Magnoliopsida; order Poales; family Poaceae; genus Alopecurus; species Alopecurus myosuroides. The sequence continues at coordinate 295,465,920 of CM054058.1, read as the reverse complement.
CTCCTATCTCTGTATGTTTCCGGTGACTTGGTGAACGGTGCTCTACCTCATGAAATACCCCTCTATATGCATAGGTGGGATCACCACATGGAGACCCAAGAAGGTTCCCAAGATGCTCAAGAACACATCCAAGAAGATGCACATGAAGCTAGGAAGGAAGTGGGTGAAGACGGCGTCAAGATCGGAGCTCCGAGGTGGAAGAACGGAGGGAAAAGGGGGCTCCCGGCCTCACCCCCCCGGCCAGGCCGGCCTCCCCTGGCCTCAGGCCGGCCTACCCTGGCCCCAGGCCGGCCTCCTCATCCCACCCTAGCCTCAGGGCGGGCTAGCCTGGCCCCAGGCCGGGCACCAGCCCTAGGGAGCCGGCCTCCCCCTGGCCTTAGGCCGGGCCAGCTCTCCCTCAGGCCGGGCACCAGGCCGAGGGCGCCGGCCTCCACCCCGGCCAACTTAGAGGTCAACACCTCATCATCTGGTATCAAGATCTAGATTGACACGAATCCGACACCCACACCCCTCCCCATCCACCAATTTTTCTTCTATCCACCATAAATTCGAAAATTTGACCAAAAATAGCCAAAAGGGATTTCGACCGATCTCTCGATTTGTTGAGTTTTTCGTGGTTTTGATTCATAGATTTGTTGCGAAAAAATATTCCCCACCTTTCTATTCAGCCACATTTCTCGAATTTGTCCAAAAAAAATCTTGATTTGGGAGAAATTTCGAATTTGAGCAAAAATTTCAGAAAAATCCTGCTCTTTGATTCTTGGACAGATTTTGTATCTTGTTTTTCTTTGTAGTCGTTGCTCCGATTTGAGTGAGGCAAGTTCCTACGCGTTGCCATCGACGTATCCTACGCATCTACATCAACGGATCCACACGACATCGACATCCACCGTCCGCAAGTCCGAGATCATCCACCGCATAGGTATAACTTGCTTCCGCTTGAACTAACCCATTCCTTTGTGTACCTTACCTATTCGGACTAGTTCTTTTACACCGCTTGGCATCGCATTTGTGGCACCGAGAGTGCGAGTGTTTGCGCTTGTGAGAGATTAGCTTTGAGTAGGCTTTGGCATTTGGGAATCATCATCCATCAAAAAGTGCAAATAAAAAAAAAGGAGAAAGAGCAAGAAGCAAAAAGAGCCAAACGAAGCAAAGATCGATGCCAATTGCTATCATTTGTAGGAACGCATAGCTTTGAGTTGCAAGAGAGAAGAGAGTGACTGGTTGCCATATTGCGAATCTTGTTGCCTCTAATTAATTGCGGTTTGAGCTAGCGTCCTCCTTGCGTTGGTGTGGCATTGAGCTTATTCTTCGATAGGTACATTTCGTCTCCGCTCGTCCATTGGCCGCACTAACACCATTTATCACTTGTGTGTGTGTGTTTTTAGTTTCCACCATATCATTTTCCTCCACTGGGTTTGGTTTTCGTGCTAACTTTTCTTTGTTTCTTCTCCATGTTTTACAACATACTTTTCTTTGGATTTGTCGTTTTATCGCCACATTTCTAACCCATTGCCATCCACCCATAAGCCGTGTGTGTTTTGGAGCGTGTTTTCGGGATCTTTCGAACTCAAGTCACTTCATTCTTTTTGTTATCGGTTTCTCTTGGCATGGTCCACTAGTTTCCAATATTTGCTAAAAGGTGAGGTTTGAGCTCTTAGGTCTCCACACTCTATATATACACTTGTGCTTGTTGAGATGGATAGGGAAGGAGTACTAACAAGGCCGAGCTCGGAAGATCAAGGAACCTCTTTCTTCCACAACATAGGCTACCACAACTTCGTCAACCTCCATGAACACTTTCGGCTTTGCCAACTTGCTCGTGATGGATTGGAGCATTTGGACCATCAACTTCAAGCTCATCATTCTCGATTCAATGATCACATGGCGAGTATTGAAGGCCAAGTGACCATCCTCGCCAACCGCCATGGATCATCATCGACCTCCAAGCCACGACGCAATGGGAAGTCTCCACATGATCATCACCAAGCTCATCACCAAGACCGTCGCCATGATCATCACCACCATATGGGAGAGAGTGGTAACCCCACCTCACAGCATCCTCCACCACCGCGACGACATTGGTTTGAGCATTGCTCGCTGTCACCACTACCTCTACCTCGACACCGACAAGGCCGTGGTGACCCTCTTCAAGATCACCCTCTACGACCGGATATTCTTCATCACCCACCTTCTCCAAGCTTGACTCATGACTATGGTCTGCGTGACTTCGTGGATGGTGCTCGCCCACATTCAAAGCTTCCAAGGCAAAATGTGTGTCACCACCACAATGACCACCAAGACCAAGGCCATTATCAAGAAGGTGCCCTCGACATGGCTTCTAGTGAATGCCTCCCTCAACTCCACCACAATGACCACCGGCGCCATCCTCTTCATCATGATCGCCATCGCCAAACCAACGAGGATGACCCACATGAGCTTCCACCGCCTATCTTTGATGAAGACCCAAATGAGAGAACTTCTCAACATCAAGCGAGTGCGAATGCTCCCTATGGCTTGTCTTTCCCCATCTTCGAGGAAGACCCCATTGAGTGCCACCATCGACAACAATCAAGTGGGATTGCTCTACATGCTACTTCATTTCCCATCTTTGATGAGGAATCCAATGAGCACCACTATCGACAACAACCAAGTGGGATTTCTCAACATGCTACTTCACTTCCCATCTTTGATGAGGACCCCAATGAGCTCCCACATTGACAACAACCAAGTGGGCATGCTACACATGACATTTCACTTCCTCTCTTTGATGAAGCCCCCATTGAGCGCCCACTTCGACCACAACCAAGCGCGGATGCTACTCATGATCTCTCATTTCCCATGTTTGATGAGGAACCTCTTGAGCGACCACGTCAACAACAAGCAAGTGAAGATGCTCCAAGTGACCTCTCACTTCATATTTTTGATGAGGACCCACATGAGCGACCTCGTCAACATCAAGCAAATGGAGATGCTATCCATGATTCTTCTCCTCCCATATTGGATGGAGCACCGCACCATCAAGACCATGAAGACAATAACTTGAGCGCCCTTTGCCTCAATGTTACAAGGTTCAAGGACCATGAGCGTCAGCACCAACATGAGGAATGGGAGCCTCCACCTCATCATCACCAACAATGTGCATTCTCTTCGCACCCCGCCTTCGACAAGTATCAAGATCATCCTCGCCATGGACACTATGATACCACTACCTCGTCAAGGCAAGAGGCAAGAGATACTTCACCACCAACACCAAACCACAACCTCCATGAGCGACATTCTTTGAGGATGAACAATGACCTTCATGATCAAGGGCATGAGTTTCCTTCATCGCCACAAGCGCGACAACAACATCAAGAGTGTGAAGCTATTCCTCCCATGACACAAGATCGACATCACCATGCACATGAGGATACCACCCTACCACTCTATGATGAACACGTTGATGCATGTGCCTTTGTGAAAGAGGCTCATCCCTTGCCATCATCTCTAAGGCATTCTTGTTCTTCGTCTCCAATGACACAAGTGCCAACTCCAACCATCCACAAGAGAGTTTCCAAAACTACCAATGAGATGATCATGGTTGCCAACCAAAATGGTGACCATGCCTACATGAGTGAAGGCCAATACTATGCCTTGCACCAACTAGCTCTGAATTCCTTGGACATGCCGACCAATGGTGACGAAAGCGTCTATTGCAATGAGGCCACGAACTCATCGCGAGTGTTGACAAGAGTTCTTCAAGCCTATCCTCAATATAATGACCAACGATGCAACCTCTCTAGAGCCGGCGTCAATGGAACATCTATCATTGATGGAGGTAGCGACGAATTGGGTGACACTCTCCCCTTGACTTCAAAGCATCTGATGCCAACCTCCACAAGGCCACGCTCAAGCCACCATCCTAGCCAAGGATACCATCATCATCATCATTATCATCAACCACTCGAGGATGCTACAAGGCATGGCTTCCATTTCCACTTGATGGAGCTTCCGTCGACACAAGCCATGACCCTACCTCCTCCTCCAAGAAAGCCACCCTTTCCACAATTGGAGCTCAACCCAAGAGATGAGATGATTGAGTCCTCCTCGCCACATGCTATGACACTACCGACTCCAAGCAATGCAACGACTTCGACAAGTGCGCACATCTCAAGTGCCAAGACTTTGGAGCCTTCTAGTGTCCCTTCTCAAGCTTCTAGTGAGATGAGTGGTGAGAGAGAGATCCACCATCACGTGAGTGAGAGCCACAATCCCATAATGAGTGGAAAAAGCATGAGTGTTCTTAGAGGCCTCGCCATGATAGCCACCAATAGTGAGATGAGAGTTGAGAGAAAAACCCCATGTGTGCTTATCGACACTAACGGCTTACCAACTTTCTCTCCATCTTTGTTGTATATTTTGCAGAGATTTGATGACCCTATCAAGCATCCTCGACCTCATGGACTTCTCCACATACAAGGCTCTCCACAACGCATGAACATCGACACCGACTTGAAGAGTTGGAAGGAGCACATTCTGCTCATCATGATCCACATGGAGATTGACAAGAGCTTCTACGACAAGGCATTCTCCATCCACACTCCTCAAGTCAATATCTACACGGCGCGTCACAAGCACTTCGACATCAACGCCTTCTACGCCTACATCCCACATGTCACGATGTGCATGGAATTCGACAAGTGCATCCACGACAACGAATTCTACGCCTACATCCCTCATGTCAAGATGTACTTGGAGTTCCACATGCGCATCCACGACAACGACTTCTCCATCTACATCCCCTACGTCAAGATGTACTTGGAGTTCGACAAGCGCGTCAACGACAATAACTACCACGTCTACATCCCCTTCGTCAAGATGCACTTGGAGTTCGACAAGCGCGTCAACGACAATTATCACCACGACTACACATCAACCGCCACGAGGTACATGGACTTCGACACGAGCATCAACAACAACGCAACCCATTGAGCGGAGTGCAACCAATGCGTCAAGTTCATCTACACTCTACCACTTCCGCAAGCTCATCCTCATCCACCCATTGAGGATCATGTCAAGATCGTCATCACCTTTGCACCACACCCTCCAAGAGCATACCTTGGCATGATCTTCGATAAGAGGCTCAACTTCAACGACTACACCGCCTCGCAAGATCTTCCTCAAACATCCAAGGGGGACCATTTCATGATCTTCATCACCTTTGGACCACCCCCACTACGAGCCTACCGTCACATGAACTTCGACAAGCGGCTCAACTTCAACGACATCTTCGTCGTCAACATTCCTTCTCCCGCTCACAAATGGATGGAACGAGAGTCGAGGACGACTCTTCTTCAAGGGGGATATGATGTAGCCCACCGTATTCAACCAAGCACAACATAGATACACAACAAGGTGAACTCACTCCTATCTCCGTATGTTTCCGGTGACTTGGTGAACGGTGCTCTACCTCATGAAATACCCCTCTACATGCATAGGTGGGATCACCACATGGAGACCCAAGAAGGTGCCCAAGATGCTCAAGAACACATCCAAGAAGATGCACATGAAGCTAGGAAGGAAGTGGGTGAAGACGGCGTCAAGATCGGAGCTCCGAGGTGGAAGAACGGAGGGAAAAGGGGGCTCCCGGCCTCACCCCCCGGCCAGGCCGGCCTACCCTGGCCCCAGGCCGGCCTCCTCATCCCACCCTGGCCTCAGGCCGGGCTAGCCTGGCCCCAGGCCGGGCACCAGCCCTAAGGAGCCGGCCTCCCCCTGGCCTCAGGCCGGGCCTGCTCTCCCTTAGGCCGGGCACCAGGCCGAGGGCGTCGGCCTCCACCCCGGCCTCAGGCCGGCCTCCCAGGCCGGGCCGGCCCCAGGCAGGGCGCTGCCTCCCACCCCGGCCTCCCAGGCCGGCCTCCCCTGTTTTGTGCGGAAATACACCGTTTTGGCCCCATTTTCACCCACCTACCCCCCTAGGCTATATAAGGGACTCTGGTGGCTAGATCTAGGGTTTAGGGATGATTTGAGAACTTCGGGCTATGCCCTTGTATCCCTATTGTGAGGTGAGTCCTCTTACGAGGCTACTCCTATGATGTGTATCTAGGAACGTATCAAGATCTCTCCAAGGAGCTACTCTTTCACCTTGCGATTCTAGTAGTGCTTGCCAACCTTCCCCTTGTAGCTTCTGTTGGATCGGTGGACCGACCAGTGAGAGGAATCGGTTTCAATTAGCGTGTTGTTGACTTGGGTTTGCGATCCCTCGTAGGCTTCACGAGTTATCTTCCCCTTTTTGTGTTTCCTCGCGTTTGCCCCCGATTTCCCCTCGATTCCCCCTCTCGTGTTCATCGCGTTCTTCGTGCGTTCTTCGTTCATTCTTGTCGATTCATGAAGATCGGGACAACTTAGAGGTCAACACCTCGTCAATATATGCCTTGGTTAATTTTAGGGAGTGCAGCATGTGTACCTTCCTTCCGTGTGGGATCTGAAAATTCCCCCAAGAATTCCTATTTTTATGTTTTTTTTCTCACAACAAGGTCATGACTAGGGATAATTTGAGAAAAAAGAGGCCTTCCAAATACTGGGTTGCATGCATAATTTTTTTTTAAAAATCCATCTTACGCAATGACCAGTATCTACTAAGAAGATACAAGTGGATAAAGATTCATTGATTGAGCAGAAGTTCGTTACCAACACTGTTGAAGCGGAAGAGATGTTTATGCTGATATCGATGAAACCCGTGGAAGATTATCACGCATAAGCCCGTCGGTGATAATGTTGTCGACTCCCCGTAGGTCCGAGAGGACTACCACATCACGATCAGATCATCAATAGAAAACACTAAAGACGAAAAATACTTGTAGACTGAATGATTGATAGTTCTTACAATGTTGCCAATCGCGATGAGATCAAAATTACAAGTAGAGTATTGATGGTGCAGATCTTGCACTCGTTGGGAGACCCCAAGAGGAAGGTATGATGAGCACAACAGCAGTTTTCCCTCAGTAAGAAACCAAGGTTTAATCGACCAGTAGGAGTAAGGAGAAGCAGCTGAGATGGCAGAGCGCACTATCGGTTCAGAAGCAACGTGGAACCTACACAACACAATCAAATCACTTTGCCCCAACGAAGAAGTGAGGTTGTCAATCTCAGCGGTTTTGCTGAACACAAAGAGGTTAAACGTATGGTGTGGAAAACAGTAGGAAAATAGTATGAAAGCAGTAGCAGCAATATGAAAGCAGTGTGTGTATTATCAGTATGAGAAAATGGACCGGGGTCCATAGTTCACTAGTGGTGTCTCTCCGTTAAAGATAAATAACATGCATGGTGAATAAATTACAGCTGGGCAATTGACATAAATGAAGGCAGCACCGTAGTGCATATGCAAGACATAAAGATTAATATGTGATTCGTGCGGACATTACAACAAAATACATAGACCGTCATCCAACTGCATCTTTGTCTAATAATCCACCCTGCGAATATCATCCGAACAAATGTTGGGTATTAAGTTGCAAGCAACACATTATCGCAGTAAGCAGTGTGTAACGTAAACAATGTAAACTAAGTAAACACCATTGTTTTATCCCTAATGGCAACAACTCATCCTCCATCCGTCATGTTTCTGTCACTCGAGCACAGATGCAAAGGAGGCATGAACCCACTATCGAGCATAAATACTCCCTCGGAGTTACTAGAATCTACTTGGCGAGAGCATCTACTCATAACGGAGAGCATGCAAGATCATAAATAACATATGCATGAATATAACATGATAGATTAAAAACCAGAAGACATAGCATCCAACATTCATAAGATCCCAGCAAACACAACATGTAGCATTACATAAAGATGATCTCGATCATGTGAGGCAGCTCACGAGATCTAAACATGAGGTACAAAGTGGAGAGAACAACCATCTAGCTACTGATATGGACCCATAATCCAGGGATGAACTACTCACGCATCACTTCGAAGGAGGGCATGGTGGTGTAGACCCCTCCGGTGATGAATTCTCCTCCCGGCAGGGTGCCGGGGAGAGCTCCAGAACCCTCCCGATCTCGGGATGACGATGACAGTCGCCTCGGGTTTTCTCGGGACGAAGTGGCATCTTTTTAGGTTTGATATGTCGGGGGTTATAAATAGACGAAAGGGCAAAGGCAGTGGAGGCCTGGGGGGGCACACCACCCATGGCGCGGCCAGGGGCGCGCCGCCCTATGGTGTGGCCCCCCTCTGGGTCTCTTCGGGAATTCTAGGACCTCCGGACTTCGAATTTTCCAATTCCGAGAATATCTCCAAAACAACTTTTCTTAAACTAAAAAACGGCAGAAAACAGGGAACTGGCCCTATGGCATCTTGTCAGTAGGTTAGTCTGAAAAATCGATAAAAATGACATAAAGTGTATAGCAAACATGTAGGAAACAACACGAAAATAACATGGAACATCAGAAATTAAGGATACGTTTATGGCGTATCAACATCCCCAAGCTTAGTTCCTACTCGTCCTCGAGTAGGTAAATGATAAAAACACATAATTTCTGAGGTGACATGCTACCAACATACACTTGATCATCAATAATGTAAAAGCATATGTAAGCTGAGATCATAGAACTTCAACACAAGCATGATAAATAAAATTTTAACAATAAATCATAGCAATCACCTTGTTCATGAGAAGTAACACAAATAAAAGATCATGAATAACAATGCAACGAAAGATATACGTTTGTTTCAAGTATAGAGATAACATGGCAAAGTGATATTTCGCTAGTCCTTAAGAGTGGGGCAAAACATAAATGCCAGGACACCTTCAAAGTTCATGAGGAATACTAGAACACATAATTAGAGAACAAACAATAACACATCATGAATCAATTAATAATGTTTCTGGGACAAACGCACATAAAACTCAGAATGGCAACTATGCTCTCTCAACTGTGCATAAAGTTAGAAGATGGAGACTCAACATAAAAGTAAAAGAAAGGCCCTTCGCAGAGGGAAGTAGGGACCAACTCTTGTGCTAGAGCTTTTTATTTTATTTAATAGAGTTATTGAAAACATTTTAAGCGGGGTGTATGCTTATGTCAACGAATGGTAAACAGAAAATATACTACGTCACAAGCCAACTAGACTTCACAAGAGCGGTTCCCATATGAAGGACGCATCTGGGTAGAACGTCATCCCTCTTTCTCTTTTGTTTACACAATTATGCTTTGACTGATAAATCAGGGGCAAAAATAGTGAAGAGAATTTGTTGTTATTAATTTGGGGCTAGGCACCCTGCTGCCAGCTCTTCTATCATTGGATAAGCGGATCAAGCCACTAGTCCATGGTGTGAAAGTCCAATCAACAAGTGAGATAAAGATTCTCTATTTACATCCTCATGAGCTAAAACGGGAACACAAAACTGGAGTAATTTTGAAAGTTTTAAAGGTAACACATGAGAAATTTACTTTGGAGTGGCGGTTAAATACCACATGTAGGTAGGTATGGTGGACACATTTGGTAAACTTTGGTTTTTGGGGATTTTGATGCACGAGTAGAGCTCATACGGAGTACACGTGGAAGCTAGCAAAAAAAACTGGGAGCGACAAATCAAGAGAGCATAAGAGCCATAATCATGCATAGCGACATAAACATCATTAATCAAAGCATAAGTGGTACCACAAGTTCAAAAACTAAATGACCATAGAGGCTATAAGTGACTGGTTCATAGTCATAAACATGGTGTGAGCATGTGCCAAGTCAACCAAATAAAACATTCAAAGGAGAACACCACAAATTTATGCTTCAATGTGACAAGAACAACTCATGATTCTTTCAGTGGCACATTATAACACTCTCGGCTATTTGAGGCTAATAATGCTACTAAATAACAACAAGGATTTAGAATTAAAATAACATCTAGCATGATATAAAAAGTCTAGCCACAGTCTATACAAGGTTCTACTTGCACCGTTATAAATTCTACTACAAGCAGCAATTTCTTTTCCCAACGAGCACCATACAAAACATGCTTTAACAAAAACTCTCTAAATGCTACAGGAATCAAACATGAGAGTAATCACGTAACACTACTAAAACTAGCAGCTCTGAAAAAGAGATGCGATGAAAACAAGAGTTAAATAGGAATTTTTGCAGCAGCTAGAAGAAAAACTAAGAATACTAGCATAGCAAGTATTCAAAAGAAAAAGCGGAGCGTGTCTCTCTCCCAAACAAGGAATGATAGGGTCCAACTATATTATTGCAGCAAGGAAAACAAAAGAAAACAAAGGAAAACAAACTAAAAACAAACAGACGCTCCAGGTAAACTTCATATGATGTGACCGAATAAAAATATAGTTTCACTAGAAGTGACATGATAGATTGTTGATGAAGAAGGGGATGCCTTGGGCATCCCCAAGAGTAGATGCTTGAGTCTTCTTAAAATATTCTTGGATGAACCACGGGGATATCTCAAGCTTTGACCTTGCACTCTTCTTGATCACATATATCACCCTCTTCTCTTGACCCTTGAAAACTTCCTTCATACCACACTCAAAAGATTAATTCGCATTAGAGGGTTAGTGCAACAATAAAAAATCCATGGGTTCTATAATGGCACAAGTGCTATTGATATTTTAAACATTATCTACATCCACTAATGTTTCATGAAGCAAAGAAATCCACTTGAGATCGTAAAATAGCAAATGCAAGAAAAATGGTAGAATCTGTCAAAACCAGAGCAGTCTATAAAGACGATTTTTTTCAGAGAACTTACGTTGCTCAGATCGAAAAACTTAAAGAACAAAAGGTTGCAGAATTAGACAGGGAATAAGCACAATAAATTTCAGGTCATTCTGATTTTTAGGTGAATTATACGAGTTTTTACGGTGGATAGCAGAAATCTGTTTCCTGCGCAGAAATCCAAAAACCAACTCCAACTCTTGTCAGAAACTTTACTTGGCACAAATAAAACATGAAAATAAAGATACAAAGGAGTTTCTATAGAAGTATACAACCCCTTGACTCAAAGAAAACAGAGAAAAACAAAAAATAAATAAAACCATGGGTTATCTCCCAAGAAGTGCTTTTCTTTAACGCCTTTTAGCTAGGCCCACAAAAGTGGAATCAAGTGTATTCACGTGAAGAAGTATCCAAATTGTAACTCATTTGGATAATAGAATCAAAAGGAAACTTCATTCTCTTTCTAGGAAAGTGTTCTATACCTTTCTTGAGTGGGAACTGAAATTTACTATTCCCCTCTTTCATATAAATAATAGTACCAACAGTTCTAAGGAAAGGTCTTCCCAAAAGAATTGGACAAGAAGAAATGCATTCAATATTGAAGAAAACAAAATCAATGTGGAAAAGATTGTTATTAACCATGATAAGAACATCATCAACTCTCCCCAAAGGTTTCCTTCTAACATTATGAATAAGACGAACATCCAAATAACAAGGTTCCAATGGTGGTAAATCAAGAATATCATAAAGTTTCTTGGGCATAACAGAGATACTAGCACCAAGATCACATAAATCATTAAAATAAAAATCATTCACTTTCATTTTAATAATGGGTTCCAAACCATCATCTAGCTTCCTAGGGATAGAGGCTTCACACCTTAATTCATCCCCTCTAATTTGCATGAGAGCATTTGTAATATTTTTTGTGAAAGCCATATTCATAGCACTAGCATTAGGACAACTAGCAAGATTTTCAAGAACTTAATCACTTCAGTTATGTTGCAATCATCAAAGTCAATATCATTTTTATCAAAGATAATGGGACCATTGTCTCCCATATTTCTAAAAAAAATAGCACTTTTGTCAGGAACATTTTTAGCAGTTTCACGCAGTTTTGCATTTTTAATAGCAGAAGTGGGAGTATCTCAAACACCAATTACTTTACCATTGATAGTAGAAGGTTTTATAGCATGAGAAGCTTCAGTTTTACTAGTGGCGGTGATAGTGCAAACATTAGCTATATTATTCTTTCTAGATAATTCATCTTCTTTTTCCCATTTAGCATGCAAATCAGCTAACATCCTAACATTATCATCAATTCGAATTTGGATAGCATTAAAAGTTTTACTTTATTTAACATCATGAGACATAACCTTTAGTTTCAGAAAATCAACATCAAGAGCAAGGCTATCAACTTTAGAAGCAAGAACATCAATTTTGCCGAACTTTTCCTCAACAGATTTATTAAAAGCAGTTTGTGTACTAATAAAATTCTTAAGAATGTTCTCAAGATCAGAGGGTACACTTTTGTTTCTATTATAATAATTACCATAAGCATTATTATTAGGAGGATATGGCCTATAATTATTGCTACCAAAATTATTCCTATAAGCATTGTTGTTGAAATTATTATTTTTAATGAAGTTCACATCAACATGATCTTCTTAAGCAACCAAAGAGGCTAAAGGAACGTTATTTGGATCAATAGGAGCATGGACATTCACAAGCATAGACATAATAGCATCAAGTCTATCACTCAAAGAGGAGGTTTCTTCAACAGAATTTACCTTCTTACCAGTTGTAGCTCTCTCAGTGTGCCATTCAGAATAATTCGCCATCATATCATCAAGAAGCTTTGTTGCTGACCCCAAGGTAACGGACATAAAGGTTCCTCCGGCAGCTGAATCCAGAAGGTTTCTTGAAGAAAAATTCAGACCTGCATAAAAGTTTTGGATGATCATCCAAGTAGTCAGTCCATGAGTGGGACAATTCTTTACTAAAGATTTTGTTCTTTCCCAAGATTTAGCAACATGCTCATTATCAAGTTGCTTAAAATTCATAATGCTACTTCTTAAAGATATAATCTTAGCAGGAGGATAATATTTTCCAATGAAAGCATCTTTACACTTAGTCCAAGAATCAATACTATTTCTACGCAAAGACATCAACCATTCTTTAGCTCTTCCTCTGAAAGAGAAAGGAAACAATTTCAGTTTAATAATATCTTCATCTACATCTTTATATTTTTGCATCTCAAATAGTTCAACAAAATTATTAAGATGGGCAGCAGCATCATCAGTACTAACACCAGAAAATTGCTCTCTCATAACAAGGTTTAACAGGGAAGGCTTTATCTCATAAAAATCAACGGTAGGAGCAGGTGGAGCAATAGGTGTGCTAATGAAATCATTGTTGTTGGTGCTAGTAAAGTCACACAACTTAGTGTTCTCAGGAGTAGTCATTTTAACAAGACTAAAAACAGGAATAAAACTACAGCTAGAATTAGAACTGATATTTTTTTTGTGTTTTTGATAAAGAGAAGCAAACAAGACAAAATAAAATAAACTAAGCAAAACAAAAGCAAAGTAAAGAGATTGGAAGTGAGAGACTCCCCTTGCAGAAATTCTCTTCCTCTCCGGTAACGGCGCCAGAAAATTAGCTGGTGCTAGAGTTGATGAGGGATTGGTTGCTTCTTGATGACTTGAGATCCCCGGGAACGGCGCCAGAAAATTAGCTTGATGGTGCAGATCTTACACTCGTTGGGAGACCCCAAGAGGAAGGTATGATGAGCACAGCAACAATTTTCCCTCAGTAAGAAACCAAGGTTTAATCGACCAGTAGGAGGAAGGAGTAACTTTAGAAGTTCGAAGTAGCTGAGATGGCAGGGCGCACTACCGGTTCAGAAGCAACATGGAACCTACACAACACAATCAAATCACTTTGCCCCGACGAAGCAGTGAGGTTGTCAATCTCATCGATTTTGCTGAATACAAAGAGGTTAAACGTATGGTGTGGAAAACAGAGGAAAATAGTATGAAAGCAATAGCATAAGTATGAAAGCAGTGTCAAAGCAGTGTGTGTATAATCAGTATGAGAAAATGGACCGGGGTCCATTGTTCGCTAGTGGTGTCTCTCCGTGAAAGATAAATAACATGCATGGTCAACAAATTACAATTGGGCAATTGACAGAAATGAAGGCTGCACCGTAGAGCATATGCAGGACATAAAGATTACTATGTGATTCATGTGGGGATTACAACAAAATACATAGACCGTCATCCAACTGCATCTATGTCTAATAATCCACCCTCCGAATATCATCCGAACAAACTTTGGGTATTAAGTTGCAAGCAACAGATTATCGTAGTAAGAAAAGTGTGTAATGTAAACAATGTAAACTAAGTAAACATCGTTGTTTTCTCCCTAATGGCAATAGCTCATCCTCCATCCGTCGTGTTTCTGTCACTCGAGCACAGATGCAAAGGAGGCATGAACCCACTATCGAACATAAATACTCCCTCTTGGAGTTACTAGCATCTACTTGGCCAGAGCATCTACTAATAAAGGAGAGCATGCAAGATCATAAATAACATATGCATGAAGATAACATGGTAGATTGATAATCAAAAGACATAGCATTCAACATTCAGATCCCAGCAAACACAACATGTAGCATTACATAAAGGAGAGAACAACCATCTAGCTACAGCTATGGACCCATAGTCCAGGGATGAACTACTCACGCATCACATCAGAGGAGGGCATGGTGGTGTAGACCCCTCCGGTGATGAATTCCCCTCCCGGCAGGGTGCTGGGGAGAGCTCCAGAACCCTCCCGATCTCGGGATGACGATGACGGAAGCCTCGGGTGTTTCTCGGGACGAAGTGGTATCGTTTTAGGGTTGATATGTCGGGGGGTCTAAATAGACGAAAGGGCAAAGGCGGTGGAGGCCTGGGGGTCCCCACACCACCCCATGGCGCAGCCAGGGTCGTGCCGCCCTATGGTGTGGCCCCCCTCCGGGTCTCTTTGGGACTCCGTGGAACCTTCGGGAATTCTAGGACCTCTGGACTTCGAATTTTCCAATTTCGAGAATATTTCTAGAACAACTTTTCTGAAACTAAAACACAGCAGAAAACAAGGAACTGGCTCGCCCTATGGTGTGGCCCCCCTCCGGGTCTCTTTGGGACTCCGTGGAACCTTCGGGAATTCTAGGACCTCTGGACTTTGAATTTTCCAATTTCGAGAATATTTCTAGAACAACTTTCCTGAAACTAAAACACAGCAGAAAACAAGGAACTGGCTCTGTGGCATCTTGTGAATAGGTTAGTCCGGAAAATCGATAAAAATGACATAAAGTGTATAGCAAACATGTAGGAAACAACATGAAAACAGCACGGAACATCAGAAATTAAGGATACGTTTATGACGTATCAAGTATGTGTCGGAGATATGCCAAATTAGGGTATTATCCGGCATTGGCCAAAAGCCGACCTGCAAGGGTGGCCCATTGGTGGTGAAGCAGGAGGCTTCTCCGGGCGGCCTAGCAGGCCGACGCGCAGAAAGCCAGATTCTAAAAGACCCGGATGGAGGTCCGACTCGCAGTCCGACTTGGAGAAGAAGACTGATTCCATGGTTTCCAAGGATCAAGATAGAGTCGTAGTCTGAATGGATTCCTTTCTGTAAGCCCTGGTCCCGCTCTCTATATAAAGATGGATGGGAGCCTCCCCAGGGACAAGACGAGAGACAGATTCATACTCACGTTGTAATTTGTATACTTCAGGCTTTAGTCTGATTTAGTGAGATTGCAGGAGTACGATGCCGCCATTGCCGCGACGTACCGAACATGGGTAAACCGAGTTTTTAGACACCGAAAACTTCCATTCGTTCTAACCGCACCCTCTACCTCCGCCTTATGGCACCCCTTGCCATGAACCTTAGTACACCACTCGAATGTTCGCGCCCACCATGGGGCCAGAAGCGATTACGTTCTGATAGGGAATACTCGGCGTAATTGGTGATACAATGACCATCGGAAGCCTCAAGTTCGACGAATACGACGCACTGATGGTGCAGATCTTGCACTCATTTGGATACCCCAAGAGGAAGGTATGATAAGCACAGCAACAGTTTTCCCTCAGTAAGAAACCAAAGTTTAATTGACCAGTAGGAGGAAGGAGTAACTTCAGAAGGTTGAAGCATCTGAGATGGCAGGGCGCACTACCGGTTCAGAAGCGACATGGAACCTACACAACACAATCAAATCACTTTGCCCCAACAAAGCAGTGAGGTTGTCAATCTCACCGGTTTTGCCGAACACAAAGAGGTTAAACGTATGGTGTGGAAAACAGTAGGAAAAAAGTATGAAAGCAGTAGTTGTTTTATCAGTATGAGGAAAAAGAACTGGGGTCCACAGTTCACTAGTGGTGTCTCTCCGAGAAAGATAAATAACATGTGTGGTGAACAAATTACAGCTGGGCAATTGACAGAAATGAAGGTTGCACTATAGTGCATAGGCAAGACATAAAGATTATTATGTGATTCATGCGGGCATTACAACAAAATACATAGACCGTCATCCAACTGCATCAATGTATAATAATCCATCCTCCGAATATGATCCGAACAAACGTTGGGTATTAAGTTGCTAGGAACATATTATCGCAGTAGGCAAAGTGTGTAATGTAAACAATGTAAACTAGGTAATTACCATTATTTTCTCCCTAATGGCAACAACACATCCTCCATCCGTAACGTTTCTGTCACTCAAGCACAGATGCAAAGGAGGCATGAACCCACTATCGAGCATAAATACTCCCTCTTGGAGTTACTAGCATCTACTTGGCCAGAGCATCTATTAATAATGGAGAGCATGCAAGATCATAAATAACATATGCATGGAGATAACATGATAGATTGATAATCAGAAGACACAACATTCAACATTCATCAGATCCCAGGAAGCACAACATGTACCATTACATAAAGATGATCTTGATCATGTTAGGCAGCTCACAAGATGTAAACATGAGGTACAAAGTGGAGAGAACAACCATCTAGCTACATTTATGAACCCATAGTCCAGGGATGAACTACTCACACATCACTTCGGAGGAGGGCATGGTGGTGTAGACCCCTCCAGTGATGAATTCCCCTCCCGGAAGGGTGCCGGGGGGGCTCCAGAACCCTCCCGGTCTCGGGATGACGATGATGGCGGCCTCGGGTGTTTTTCGGGACAAAGTGGTGTATCTTTAGGGTTAACGTCTCGAGGGTTATAAATGAGCGAAAGGGCAAAGGCGATGGAGGCAGGGGACCCCACACCACCCCATGGCGTGGACGAGGGGGCGCGCCGCCCTATGGTGTGGGCCCCCTGAGGCCCCTCTCTAGGTCTCTTCGGGACTCCGTGGAACCTTCGGGAATTCTAAGACTTCCGGGCTTCGAATTTTCCAATTCCGAGAATATTTTCAGAACAACTTTTCTGAAACTAAAAACAGCAAAAAAAAACAGGTAACTGGCTCTATGGCATCTTGTCAATAGGTTAGTCTCGAAAATCGATAAAATGAGATAAAGTGTATAGCAAACATGTGGGAAACAATAAGAAAACAACATGGAACATTATAAATTAAGGATTCGTTTATGATGTATCAACATCCCCAAGCTTAGTTCCTACTCGTCCTCGAGTAGGTAAATGATAAAAACACATAATTTATGAGGTTACATGCTACCAATGTAAACTTGATCATCAATAATGTAAAAGCATAAGTAAGCTGAGATCATAGAACTTAAACACAAGCATGATAATAGAACTTTAATAATAAAGCATAACAATCACCTTGCATCATGAGAAGTTGATGCATGTAAAATGCATACATGAACTTTGCATGTTATTACTTGTTTTTTCTACATATTAGCAACTTATATTCATGTTTTATAATGATTTGGGGGATTTTCTAAACAATCCCCCTTCTTTTGGTTCTAACCCTGTTTTTCCAGAAAACGTACTTTTTAGTGTTTCAGACTTTCCGGGAGCTTCGGGACTCCAAAAAGGGCAAGGCCAAAGAGCACGGTTCAGAATTTTTGAGACGAAGACCATGGACCAAAGTAGAGGGCCAAAAGGCCAACCAGGTGGCAAATAGGACCCTCCACGTGGCCAGATTCCTTGGCCGCGTGAGAGGCCCCCTTTTTGCCCCCGTGGCTCCGATGCCGTCGATCTTTCTTCTCCCGAGTGTCTCGTGACCTAAAAACGACTATATAAAGCGTCCCCTGGCCTTTTCGAGGAGGAGGCGGCGCCGAGAGACGAAACCACGAAACAGAGAGACAGAAGGCTGCCGCCGGAGAAGATCGGAGGGGGGAAATGCCACCGGGATCACCCCCGGAGGGCTCCACCCCCCTCCGGCGTGTTCATCATCAACATCTACAGCAAGATCAGCTCCATCTCTCCACTGTAAACACGATGTATGATGCAATACTATATTCCCTTGATGTATTGTGTCTCCCCGTCTATGTTTGAGTAGTGAATTGTTCTTGGCAATGGTGAAATAGTTCGTTGATTGGTTGCATACAAGTTTGTTATCTTCTATGATTGTCTTTATGTACATTATATGAGTGCATGCATATGTTGGGGAATGCATGTAAGGTGATCACCGGTAGCATAATGGAGTGGTGGTGACTTGGGAGTGACAGTAACCTGAGACCGAGCCACAAAGTTAAGTTATTGGGGGATATATATAGGGGACCTTAGAACGTACGGCTATGGTGGGACTTTATGTCTTAATCAATCTTGTGCAGTCATTTACTTGGCCACTTGATCCATCATAAGGGTTGTAGATCATTTACTTGACTATACCTATTCATGGCTCCTTCCTAGAAGAAACAACTAAGACTAAAACATGTGCTTCACTAATTGTGACAACCACACGAACGAAACACCTATTGCTAGAACACTTGCTCCGTTGAGATACTTGAGATATTTGCTGCTTGCTACTTGTGAAACTTGCTTAGAAACTTGCATTTTAAACGTGCTTCACTAGTTACTAGACAAACCACACTCCACGTCACTTGCTTTTAATTAGTTAGTTCCTTTTAGTCAAACTTATTGCTTTGCATAAACAGCATATAAGAGGGTTATAGGGCTTTAGAGAATAGATAGCTTACCTTCAGCTCCTCGTGGGTTCGACACTCAAATACTTATCGAAAGGTACTACAATTGATCTCCTGCACTTGGGAGTCATCAAGCACTTTTCTGGCCCCGTTGCCGGGGAGCGTTGTGCTAAGCTTTTATTCTTGTTTGCATTGCATACTAACATATAAACCTAAAACACACAAAAAAATGGAAAACAACCAAACAATTTTAGAACTGTATAATATCCACCTTGAATTAGGATATGAAGTGTTTGAGGAGAAATTGAAAAATTATTTGCACAACAATCATATTTGTGGTAGTACTAATTCTTTGAACACCTTTATTGCTAAGGAAAACCTTGAGCTTGGGGAAGTTTGTCTTGATGAATATGATATTTTTAGTACCCCTACTATTGAGGATAAAAATGATATACTTGCTGATTCTATGGAAAGTTTTAAGCTTGGGTAAGTTGGTTTTGATGAGCATGATATTTCTAGTTCCCCAAGCTTGGAGGAGAAAATTCACTTTGATGATACTATGCCTCCTATATATGATGATTGCAATGAAAATTATGAATGTTTAACTCCCACTATCACTAATGAGGATTTTACTTATGTGGAGAGTAGTGATTCTTTTATGCATGTGGCTCATGATAAGAATGTTTTATGTGATATTCATATTGTTGAATCTATTCATGATGCCACTGAAAATTATTATGAGAGAGGGAAACATGGTTACACATATTTCAACAATATTAAGTTTCCCCTCTTTATGCTGAAAGTATTGAAGTTGCACTTGATCTACCTTTCTATGCTTGCTATTATGGGCTTCTTTTATTTGTTTCATTACAAAATACCAATGCATAGGAAATGGGTTAGACTTAAAAATAAATTGTTTAATATTTTTTTGGTGTGTTCCTTATGCTTTAATTTCCTATTCGGTTTGAGCACACATTTATGTCTTTAAAACATGTAAAATGCCTTTACCTACTGTTATGTATCATTTAGTTTAATATTTTCATTTTATAAAAAAATTGGGAAAGTAAATGAGAAGGATGAGTAATGGAGAAGTCGGGGTCGACCTTGAACATGTGTTGTTCATGCCAATGAAACCATTGCAAAGTCTCTATCATTAAAACTTTTTCCAAAGCTAAAAACAATAAAAATATTAGTCCACTACTGTAAAATCACATTTCTGTCTTATTTCTCATCTTAAATGGCAAGAATAATCTTATATGAGAGATAGGATTAAACAATAGTAATTAGCTGTCAAGAAAACAGATTCCTGAACTTCACTGCGAAAAATGTTTAAAATCATAGGAGTGGAATTTTGACCTGGTAATTTACGAAAGAAATATTTAGTTATCACTACATATTTCATTAGTTTTAATTTTTCTGATTTGAGCAACTTAAGTGCCTCTAAAAATTCACTCTTTACGGGTTGTCCAGTTTTTGGCAGATTATGTCTTTATTTTGCATTGCTCTCATTACTTGTGTTTTGTGTGGTTCTTTTGATCAAGGAGCAATGCACAACTGTAGTAACAGTAGTTAATATTTATAATCAACTCATGATGTGTCTTTGCTATACCTATGTGGATTTTATTTATGGAGGCACTAACCCCTCTAATCAAGTTTTATGTTGAGATTTGTGTAAGAAGAATTTTTCAGGAGGAAGAGTTGAGTGAGATGAACAAAGATCAAGAGGGACAACCAATCAAGCTTGGGGATTTACCCATGGGATCACCCTAAATGTATCAAATAAGTACAAGAATCCAAGCTTGGGGATGCCGAGCCACCTCACTCCAACCATCATGATGTTAAGTAAATAAAGCCTAGCTATATGGCTATAAAGAAAGCGCTTTACGGGAGGCAACCCGGTTGTTTTTGTTTGGATTTTCCTAGTGTCCTCTTGCTGTCTCAAGATATTAGTTCTTTTTGTTTTAATTCTGCAGTTTTCAATAAAGAGTCAAGTCAAACCCATTTGGACTTATAAGTTGCTATCCTAGTGCATGAAATTTCTGTTTCAGCACGAGTATGCTCACCGTATGATTTTACGTTTTTTATTGGTATGTCGGATTGAGCTAATTCTTTAGTATATTCTGCACCTTTTTGTCCTCTGTAAGCACAAAAATTGGCTTAATTTTTTGACGAGTCTAGCTTAGGGAAAAACGTTCGTTTTGCTGTTGTTGCTTTTCTGGACAGATTCTGCCTTCTTTTGTTTTATGCACTCTTTGGGCTTGGGAATCGAATTTCCATGATTATTTCAAGCAAGAGAGTGAACATACAACATAATGAATCTTATTGTCTATCTACTGGAGTATTTGATTTGGAATTTCGCACAACAAGCATGTGATTTGTTTGTCCTTGCTAATCTCACCCCACAGAAAAAGAATGGGAGAAACATGTTTTGTGAAGTTTTTTCACAGGGAATAGAGGAGCTGCGCCTCAAGACATCCAAGAATGGTGAAAGCCATAAGCTTGGGGATTTGATGAACACCCCACTGGAGTTACACTCTTTTGGTTAGCACACGTCTACTTTCTGTTTTTCTAAGCAAAGCATTTATCGTAGAGACTTGAAGCGTCTAGTTTTTGTTTTTATTTTTGTTTTGATAAGACCACACCCATCATATTATATGAGATTGAGCTACTGGAGTTTGGGGTTGGAATGTATTGGATGCTAGTATTATGACTTGGAATAGGGATGCCATGGTTGATTTGAAGAGCTACATATGTTTGCATGATTTATAGGCTTTTTATGTGTAGAAATTTGCAATAATGTTGTCTTGAGCTATCTCTTATTCATGTCCTTGATGTTAATTGCTGGTTTATTTAGTTTTTCATGAAATGAGTAGTTCTATGGACATATGCATGCATAGTAGCTGGTCAACTATCTCCCTCTTGCTAGCCAAAAATTAAAAAATTCCAACAAGTAAAAACTTGTTTCCAACACTCCTTAGCCAAGTATTTCCAGTGAGTCCACCATATCTTCCCATTAGCTTCATTGCTATTCCGAGTATGTTCACCATGTTATTGTGTTATTTATGTTCTAAATTAAGATATTCACTTTATTAATTGTCATGGGTTGAACTTGGGATAGGACTCTCACGAACTTTTGAAGGCACACTTTACTTTTTATGCATCTAATAAACATGACCCAATAATGGGAGCCACAAGTTTTGCGTTTGACAAGTGTGTGGTTGGGAGCTAGCTATAAACGTGTATCACCGGAAAGCTTTCAACATTGCACAAAAATTTACATTTGGTTGATATCATGTACTTTTGTTTTTGGACTCCTTCCATGCCGAAATGAAATAGAGGAATAGTAAGTTTTGATGAGTAAGTATCTATATGACTAGAGAAACGCATTGGGCCGCTAACCCAAGCCATTCTTTATCATGGTGGAAATTTACTTACAGATTGAGTGACTCTACAACACATCCTACAATAAAATAAGAAGCTATGCATAATAGTGAATGAAAATAAAAAGGATGATGAGTCTACTCCGTTTGTTTGTCTTGTCATTGTGACATGGGCTTGTTTCCATGTCATGGGGCAAGAGGTACCTCTTTGCGGTTCTCTATGATGTCATTAATACTTATTATGATTGTACAAAGCTTATTAGGAATCTTAAGTTGAGTAATCATGGAGTAGGTTTTCACACTCACGGGGCATGAGGCTTTCAACCACCTTGTCATTCACATTACTTCAAAATTCACCATTTAAGATGCTAGTGATAAAGGGGCAATGAGAGTCCTAGATCAATGGATACCACATTTCAATTAGTAATTTTAGTTGAATAATTTAGAGGCTAAATAAGACTTGATCATGTTTTACCTCTACTCAATTTTCTCCAAAGTGTCCACCATATTTTATATTTTCCATTATGCTATTCTTTGACCAATATAGGATTTTATTTTTCATTTTGTGTATGCATTTGGTCCATAGTGCTTTTATTTCATTATACACTTTGTGAACTTTCATGAAGCATCTTTGCTTGCATATTTGATATTTCTTACAACATGAATTGTATATTGCTACTCATTTCTAGTATTAATCATTTGATTATATGTAGCATGAATAATCCTCCTTGATATCCCATGATTGTTTCAATATGCAAAGTCCATGTTAGTTTTATCACCTTCATACTCGAGGACGAGCATGGGTTAAGCTTGGGGATGTTGATGCATGTAAAATGCATACATGAACTTTGCATGTTATTACTTGTTTTTCCTACATATTAGCAACTTATATTCATGTTTTATAATGATTTGGGGGATTTTCTAAACAATCCCCCTTCTTTTGGTTCTAACCCTGTTTTTCCAGAAAAAGTATTGTTTAGTGTTTCAGACTTTACGGGAGCTTCAGGACTCCAAAAAGGGCAAGGACATAGAGCATGGTTCAGAATTTTCGAGACGAAGACCATGGGCCAAAGTAGAGGGCCAAAAGGCCAACCAGGTGGCAAAGAGGACCCTCCACGCGGCCAGATTCCTTGGCCGCGTGAGAGGCCCCCTTTTTGCCCCCGTGGCTCCGATGCCGTCGATCTTTCTTCTCCCGAGTGTCTCGTGACCTAAAAATGACTATATAAAGGGTCCCCTGGCCTTTTCGAGGAGGAGGCGGCGCCGAGAGACGAAACCACGAAACAGAGAGACAGAAGGCTGCCGCCGGAGAAGATTGGAGGGGGAAACGCCGCCGGGATCACCCCCGGAGGGCTCCACCCCCTCCGGCGTGTTCATCATCAACATCTACAGCAAGATCAGCTCCATCTCTCCACTGTAATCTCTTGGCAAACACGATGTATGATGCAATACTATATTCCCTTGATGTATTGTGTCTCCCCGTCTATGTTTGAGTAGTGAATTGTTCTTGGCAATGGTGAAATAGTTTGTTGATTGGTTGCATACAAGTTTGTTATCTTCTATGATTGTCTTTATGTACAATATATGAGTGCACGCATATGTTGGGGAATGCATGTAAGGTGATCACCGGTAGCATAATGGAGTGGTGGTGACTTGGGAGTGACAGTAACCTGAGACCGAGCCACAAAATTAAGTTATTGGCGGATATATATAGGGGACCTTAGAACGTAAGGCTATGGTGGGACTTTATATCTTAATCAATCTTGTGCAGTCATTTACTTGGCCACATGATCCATCATAAGGGGTTGTAGATCATTTACTTGACTATACCTATTCATGGCTCCTTCCTAGAAGAAACAACTAAGACTAAAACATGTGCTTCACTAATTGTGACAACCACACGAACGAAACACCTATTGCTAGAACACTTGCTCCCTTGAGATACTTGAGATATTTGCTGCTTGCTACTTGTGAAACTTGCTTAGAAACTTGCATTTTAAAATTGCTTCACTAGTTACTAGACAAACCACACTCCACGTCACTTGCTTTTAATTAGTTAGTTCCTTTTAGTCAAACTTATTGCTTTGCATAAACAACATATAAGAGGGTTATAGGGCTTTAGAGAATATATAGCTTACCTTCAGCTCCTCGTGGGTTCGACACTCAAATACTTATCGAAAGGTACTACAATTGATCTCCTGCACTTGGGAGTCATCAGAAGTGACACAAATAAAAGATCATGAATAACAATGCAACGGAAGATATACGTTTGTTTCAAGTATAGAGAAAACATATCACAATGATATTTCGCTAGTCCTTAAGAGTGGGGCAAAACATAAATGCCAGGACACCTTCAAAGTTCATGAGGAATACTAGCACAAATAATTAGAGAACAAGCAATAACACATCATGAATCAATTAATAATGTTTCTGGGAAAAATGCACATAAAACTCAGAATGGCAACTATGCTCTATCAACCGTGCATAAAGTTAGAAGATGGAGACTCAACATATAAGTAAAAGAAAGGCCCTTCCCGAAGGGAAGCATGGATCACTCATGTTCTAGAGCTTTTATTTTATTAAACAAAGGTATAAAAGCTTGACACTCCTCCCAACCATCTTACACAAACCATGGCTAACCGAATCCTCGGGTGCCTGCCAACAATCACATACCCTGGAGGAGTGTCTATATTTTAAGAGAGGTGTATGCTTATGTCAACGAATGGTAAGTAGAAAATATAGTACGTCACAAGCCAACTAGATTTCACAAGAGCGGCTACCATAGAAGGATATATCTGGGTAGAAGGTCATCCCTCTTTCTCTTTTATTTACACAATTACGCTTTGACTGATAAATCAGGGGCAAAAACAGTGAAGAGAATTTGTGTTATTAATTTGGGGTTGGGCACCCTGCTGCTAGCTCTTCTATCATTGGATAAGCGGATGAAGCCACTAGTCCAGGGTGTGAAAGTCCAATCAACAAGTGAGATAAAGATTCTCTATTTACGTCCTCATGAGCTAAAATAGGAGCACAAAACAAGAGTAATTTTGAAAGTTTTAAAGGTAACACATGAGCAATTTACTTTGGAGTGGCGGGTAAATACCACATGTAGGTAGGTATGGTGGACACAATGGGAAACCTTTGGTTTTGGGGAGTTGGATGCACGAGTAGAGCTCATACTCGTGAGGCTAGCAAAAGACTGGGAGCGACAAATCAAGAGAGCACAAGAGCCATAATCATGCATAGCGACATAAACATCATTAATCAAAGCATATGCGGTACCGCAAGTTCAAAAACTAAATGATCATGGAGGCTATTAGTGACTGGTTCACAGTCATTAACATGGTGTGAGCATGCGCCAAGTCAACCAAATAAAACATTCAAAGGAGAACACCACAAATTTATGCTTCAATATGACAAGAACAACTCATGATTCTTTCAATGGCACATTAAACACTCTCAGCTATTTGAGGATAATCATGCTACTAAATAACCACAAGGGTTAAGAACTAAAATAACATCTAGCATGATATGAAAAAACTCTAGCCACGGTCTATACAAGCTTCTACTTTCACCGTTAAAAATTCTACCTCAAGGAGCGGTTTCTTTTCCCAACAAGCACCATACAAAACAAGCTTTAACAAAAACTCTCTAAATTCTACAGCAAGCAAACATGAGAGTACTCACATAACACTACTAAAACTAACAGCTCTGAACAAGAGATGCAATGAAAACAAGAGATAAACATGAATTTTTGCAGCAACTAGAAGAAAAACTAAGAATACTAGCATAGCAAGTATTCAAACGAAAAATCGGAGCGTGTATCTATCCCAAACAAAGAATTCTAGGGTCCAAATTTATTATTGCAGCAAGGAAAACAAAGGAAAACAAAATAAAAACAAACAGACGCTCCAAGTAAACTTCATATGATGTGACCGAATAAAAATATAGTTTCACGAGAAGTGGCCTGATAGATTGTTGATGAAGAAGGGGATGCCTTGGGAATCCCCAAGATTAGATGCTTGAATATTCTAAAAATATGCTTGGATGAACCACAGGGGCATCCCCAAGATTTGACCTTGCACTCTTCTTGATCACATATATCACCTCTTCTCTTGACCCTTGAAAACTTCCTTCACACCATACTCAAACAGTAATTCGCATTAGAGGGTTAGTGCAACAATTAAAAATCCATTGGTTCGGTATGGAACAAATTCTATTTATACTTTTAAACATTAGATACAGCCACTGATTCGTGAAGCAAAGAAATCCAATTGACATCGCAAAAGAGCAAATGCCAGAAAAATGGCAGAATCTGCCAAAACCAGAATAGTGTGTAAAGATGAATTTTTTCGAGGCACTTCCGTTGCTCAGATCGAAAAATTTAAAGAACAAAAAAGTTGCAGAATTAGCCGAGGAATAAGCAAAAGAAATTTCAGTTCATTCTGATATTCTATAATTTATACGATTTTTTAAGGTGGACAGCAGAAATCTGTTTCCTGCGCAGAAATCCAAAAACCAACTCCAACTCTCGTCAGAAACCTTACTTGGAACTACTAAAACATGAAAAGAAAGATACAAAGGAGTTTCTACAGAAGTATACAACCCCTTGACTCAAAGAAAATATAGAAAAACAAAGCAAAAATAAAACCATGGGTTATCTCGCAAGAAGTGTTTTTCTTTAACGGTTTTTAGCTAGGCCTAGAAAAGTGGAATCAAGTATTTTCAAATGAAGAAGCATCCAAATTGTTACGAGGTTTACTTTTACCTTTCTTACCTGTATTCTTTCTTTTAGGGAACTGATGGTCTGCACATGATTTTGGAGTAAAAGTCATGGTACCTCTCCCATATCAATAGTTGCTCCTAAGAGCTTCAACGGAGATCTTCCAAGAGTAATTTGGCCCTCTCCTGCACATTCAATAACAAGATAATCAGTGGATACAATTCTTCCTAGGAGTTTTGTAAATATCCCCTCAGCTATCCCAATAGGAAATATAGTGGTGTTATTAGTGAGACGTATTTCTTCTCCTCCCTCAGTAAGTCTCCAAGTATTCAAAGCACATCTATAGTAAAGAACAAGACCTAAATAAATGCTACGCGCAAACAGGCTTAGAGTCATTTTAGGTTCAATTTTGCAATAGGAATAAAAAAACTCTAGACCAAGCTTCCTTGAAACTCTCATCATTCCTTTGTTTGAAAGTGGAAATAATTTCCTCATGCGACAAGGTAACAGGAACATGAGTATTCATTTTAGCAAAACATGAATAAAACTACAGCTAGAATATGAACTATTTTTTTTTGTCTTTTTTATAAAGAAAAGCAAACAAGACAAAATAAATAAACTAAGAAAAACAAAAAAGAAAGTAAAGAGATTGGAAATGAGAGACACCCCTTGCAGAAATTCTCTTCCTCCCCGGCAACCGCGCCAGAAAAATAGCTTCATGGTGCAGATCTTGCACTCGTTGGGAGACCCCAAGAGGAAGGTATGATGAGCACAACGGCAATTTTCCCTCAGTAAGAAACCAAAGTTTAATCGACCAGTAGGAGGAAGGAGTAACTTCAGAAGGTTGAAGCAGCTGAGATGACAGGGCGCACTACCGGTTTAGAAGCAACATGGAACCTACACAACACAATCAAATCACCTTGCCCCAACGAAGCAGTGAGGTTGTCAATCTCACCGGTTTTGCTGAACACAAAGAGGTTAAACGTATGGTGTGGAAAACAGTAGGAAAAAAGTATGAAAGCAGTAGCAGCAGTATGAAAGCAGTAGGTGTTTTATCAGTATGAGGAAAAAGAACTGGGGTCCACAGTTCACTAGTGGTGTCTCTCCGAGAAAGATAAATAACATGTGTGGTGAAAAAATTACAAATGGGAAATTGACAGAATTGAAGGTTGCACCGTAGTGCATATGCAAGACATAAAGATTACTATCTGATTCATGCGGGCATTACAACAAAATACATAGACCGTCATCCAACTTCATCTATGTCTGATAATCCACCCTCCGAATATCATCCGAACAAACGTTGGGTGTTAAGTTGCTAGCAACAGATTATCGCACTAAGTAAAGTGTGCAATGTAAACAAATGTAAACTAGGTAAACACCGTTGTTTTCTCCCTAATGGCAACATCACATCCTCCATTCGTCATGTTTCTGTCACTCGAGCACATATGCAAAGGAGGCATGAACCCACTATCGAGCATAAATACTCCCTCGTGGAATCACTAGCATCTACTAATACTGGAGAGCATGCAAGATCATAAATAAGATATGCATGAAGATAACATGATAGATTGATAATCAGAATACATAGCATTCAACATTCATCAGATCCCAACAAACACAACATGTAGCATTACATAAAGATGATCTTGATCATGTTAGGCAGCTCACAAGATCTAAACATGAGGTACAAAGTGGAGAGAACAACCATATATCTACTGCTATGGACCCGTAGTCCAGGGATGAACTACTCACGCATCACTTCAGAGGAGGGCATGGTGGTGTAGACCCCTCCGGTGATGAATTCCCCTCCCGGCAGGGTGCCGAGAGAGCTCTAGAACCCTCCCGAACTCGAGATGACGATGACAGCGGCCTCGGGTGTTTTTCAGGACGAAGTGGTATATCTTTAGGGTTTACGTCTCGAGGGTATAAATAGGCGAAAGAGCAAAGGCGGTGGAGGTCGGGGGGGCCACACCACCCCATGGCGTGACCAAGGTGGGCGCGCCGCCCTATGGTGTGGGCCCCCTGAGGCCCCCCTCCGGGTCTCTTCGGGACTCTGTGGAACCTTCGGGAATTTTAAGACTTCCGGACTTCGAATTTTCCAATTCCGAGAATATTTCCAGAACAACTTTTCTGAAACTAAAAATAGCAGAAAATAGGGAACTGGCTCTGTGGCATCTTGTCAATAGGTTAGTCCGGAAAATCGATAAAAATGACATAAAGTGTATAGCAAACATGTGGGAAACAATAAGAAAACAACATGGAATATCAGAAATTAGGGATACGTTTATGACGTATCAGGCACACATCATCAATAATAGGTCCTACATGCCAGCACAAAACCACCTGGTGAGTGCATACGTTATTCGTACCGGCTCCGCTAACATATTCATAGTTTTTACAACGAAAGCGCTGGGGTCCGCGGTGGAAGCAAGTTTATCCCACCCGCCCTATGGCCAGTTGGGGCGACTTTGATGCCGGACTCGGAAAGGATTTGTCCTGCTCTTACGTAGGGGCAGACCAAGAAATTTTAACCGCATATCGCCAACACATGACTGGATTCTTTGCCTCCAGGAGATGTCAGTATCCATATCGCACTTCATAGGTATGGTGCAATCTGAACCCACCGTGGAAGCGGAAGAAAAGGACCCTACTGATGAGGCGGAAGATCCGATGACTATCATCTTGGTGGACAATTCAAAAGAAGTTGAATCTATATTAGCATTAATCGAAGCCAAACTAGATTCGGAAGATGCCAGATATTATTCAGATTCTGACGATGATGGTCCAGCCTTTGAGCGTAGAGTCAAAACCATGCAAGGCCGCCTTCATGAAGTTCTTATGGCTAAACCTAGCCAAAAGGAAGATCCCGAGGAAAACCTGGAAGAAGAACCAACAACCCCTCCAGGAAACCCAAATGGATTCATGGAGGACAAGAAGGAACTCGAATTCCCAGAAGTTAAAGAATTGACGGAAGATGAAATTCCTAAACAACCTCCATCATTCAAGAAAAAAAATCCGCGAAAAAGGCGTCCGCCAAAGCCCAGAAGCAAAAGGAGGAGAGATTAGAAGATACAGCAAATCAAAACCTCGAAATCGGTGGCAGGAGTGGCTTAAATACAGACGAGAAAAGGAAGCATAAGATCAAAGAAACGCCGGCTCCAGATTTGTATGAACAATATGAAGTAGATCTGCTCCAAACCCCAGAGTCAAAGCACGAACCACCAGAAGTTCTGGAAGTAAGAAGGCATGCACTTATTTTCCAGCAACAACAGTTACATCGATCTCGGGAGAGCCTCATGCAAGCTCAAGCAGCCATTCAGGCCCAAAGAGAAGAAGTTGAAGAGTATGAGTGCCAGAATCGACCAGGCATAAAGACAACAAAATTGCTCGGAGTAGGAATCCCAGAAGGAGATCCACCTGCCAGAAGGGGATTGGAAAACCAAGCCTGACAATAACAAGTAAACAACATCAATTCCAAAGGCGAACGTATATACAAAATCGCAGCTGACAATGCAGAGGCAGCATTTTCCATCTTGAACAATGACATGTATTCAAAGGAGGAAAAGCTCAAAGGTGTGTATGCTTTTCTCGGAAAAGCCCTGGAACAGCAACAACATGGGCAAACACGGTCGGGGATACTTTTTGCTACCTCGGCAATATGAAAAATAGGCACATCCACTACAACGCCGGAGTGTAGTGAACCTGGAGGATCTAGAAGTTCAAAGGGGAATGATGAAAATTAAAAAAAGACAAGAATTATCCCCGAAATCGGGAAGCATCGTCAGGAACAGGATCACATCCAACAAAGCATGATGCTAATCGCCATAAGGAGGATTACCACAATAGATATAAGGAAGACAAAAGCTGAAAGGGTGCTCCCCGCCAAACCCAGGCGGAGAAAGATAGACAAGCCATGCCTCCACCGAAGAATCCGGCAGACAAAGCTGATACCAGCATCCTAATAGAAGGGAAAGTTCCTGAACTCCTCCGCGAAACAAGGAACAGGCTAGAAGCCGAACTCCACCTTTTTCGTACGAAGGAAATGACGGAAGAGACAGAGCTAAATCACGGAATGTCGAACCCAGACGGGCGCATTCACACAATGGAGGATCCAGGGGAAGCAGATCTCCCTCAGTGCATTCGGAAGGGCGATATCCAAAGAATACAATACGGGATGACAGAGATGGGCTATATTTTGGTCCCAAGTGTTTCGCCGATCGCATCCGATAGATCATTGCATTCCGGGTTCATAAAAGTCGAACCAACATATATAAAGTATACTGGGAGTACAAACCTAGATACATGGCTCTCAGACTACTATACTGCCATCCAGATCAACAAAGGCACTGACCTAGAGGCAGTAAAATTTCTGCCTTTAATGTTGCTTGATGGAGCGCGGTTGGATCAATGGATTGCCGTCAAGAAAAATTGACAGCTGGGAAGATATGGCTATGGTTTTCGCCCAACACTTCTGGGGAACATACAAACGCCCCAAGAGCATCAACCAGTTGAGTCGTTGCGTCCAATATGAGAATGAAATGTATGTCGATTTCATCTCAAGATGGACGACAATGAAGAATAGTTGCATGGGAGTAGATGACACCCAAGAAATGCATGCTTTTATGAATGTCTTAAAACCCGACCTTGTACCGTTCATGGTTGGTTCAAAAAGCCATAAGGACAAAGAGAGTAGTGGCGATTGGAATCCTTCATCTTGAATGCACGATAATGCATGTAATTGATTGCACCACGTGGAGGAATAGACATGTGATTGATGCTTCAGGAGAGAGCTTCCTAGGTGATGCTTCAGGAGTCGACCCAACCAAACTGGGTGGAAGAGTGAGCCTCAGCGTCCAAGTGGCACCCAGAACTGGACATGGGCCATATTGGGTCGATGGGCACATCATTAACTTGGTCCATCTTGGGCCTACTAAGCCCACTTGTGAACTAGGGCCCACCTGGTGTGATCCCACCGTTAGTACCGGAATATTCCTAAATAGTGGAAAAATCTCATGGTGACATGCATATCCAACATCTCCTGTATATAGAAGTTACCATGAGGGAGATTTATCCCATCAGATATAGACATGTTGTCAGCAAGAATGCTTACATCATGGGCCGATCCTTCCCAACCGGTTAGCACATATGTTAACTTGATCCCAAAAGCTACAACAGCAATCATATTTTGGCTCGTGTAGTGATTCCATACATTAAATGCCACTAGCATTGATCTCGACACTCTAATACTCACATAAGTACCATCAATTGTGCCAATATGATCCTGACACGCACAACCAATCATGTTTTGGATTAGAATAATCGTGCGATGACATGAAAAGCAATAGCACTCCCCATACTGAAATATGGATATCATCTTGGGCTTGTTTGTTTCTTCAATAGTGTTTGACCATTTGGTGCCTTAAGCACTCTTCTAGGAGCTCTCCAGTTGCAAACAAGACTTCTTTGAAGTAGCTCTATGGATGTCCTAAATGTGTGGTGGATCACCCTGAACCCCTGGTTATGACCCACAGCATGAGGAAACATAGCAATTGACTCTTCTATAGAGGTGTTGATACTATCTTGCAACAATCCTCTCTCCCTAAACATTTGGACAAGTGCTAAAAATGGGCTCTTCTCATCCGAAAACGTTTGGACAACCTCTACATCGTTTCATCTGTAGATGTAGTTCAGGCCTGCAACTTCTCCTGGTCTCGCGCCAACATAGTACCATATGCGCTTCTAAGAAAAATATTGCGTATTACTGCTCTCTCGTGAAAATGTAGGATGAAAAAACAAATCACATATATGAGTGTTTGTTGTTTGATTGATAAGACTCATCCAGTCGACCTAATGAAATTTATCTTGCATGAGGATTGGCTAAATCAAACCTACAAATTATGTACTAACAATGGGGGTGGGAGGGTGGTTTACCGAGACCATAGGAGAGAAGCGAGAGGAGGTGAGGTTAGAGCAGAAGGAGAAGAGCTCACGCCGATGCAAAAGACGAGGGTGTGGATCCCGTTCCAGAGATGAAGGAGACGAGCTGGTGCGAGAGATAAGGGCGAGGATCTGAGGCGAGACGAAGGGGACCGACCAATGCCAAAGATATACACTCCCGCATCCGCCGGTGCCGAAAGATAAGATGATTATTTTTCCTACTTCCTTGAGGTGACCAAATAGAGGAGGTGAGATTAAATTTGCCGCCAAACCGAGCCAAAGATCTTTCATCTCTCGCCTTATATCCCCACACGTCTCCACAATCTTTCATCTCGCCAGTTTGTTCTGCTCGGCCCTGTCTCCATGATTCGACTGTTATTAGCGGGACTGACTCCTCCGAACTGATTGAAGAGAGTGCATACCACACCATGAACCTCTGAAATCACTAGAAAAAGGGAACCCTTCCTGTCGAGACATCTTAGTAGAGTTCATAGACGGGGGTGCCATGAGCCTACTCGTAGAACCGCGGGGGGGGGGGGGGGGGGGGGACGTGATAACATTGCAAACGAGAACACCGAGTTTTACCCAGGTTCGATACGATGCAACTAGGCAGCGTTCCTACTCCTGTAATCTCACTAAATCAGGGCTGAAGTTTGAAGTATACAAAGTACAATGTGAGTATGATTTCGCTAACTCGACGAGGATCAAATTCTCAGCGAGTTGGCTTCTAGCTAATTGTCTCTGTTCTTGCTCCCGTCCGGCTTTATATAGATAGCCGGATTAGGACTTACAGAAAGGAAACCTAGAAGACTACGGAAAGTATCTAACTTGGAAAGTAAGGAATCCGTATGGGCCATGGTCCGGGTCCTTCTAGAATTCGGCTTCCTGCGCGTCAGCTTACTGGGTCGCCCAATGGACTATGATCCATTACCTATGGGCCACCCTGGTAATCCGGCTTTTAGTCCAATGCCGGACATACCCCTAATCGGCATATATCCGACAGTAGCCCCAAAGAAGGATTAAGACTTCATTCTGCCCTCTTTGTTCATTAGCATTCTTTTTCAGAAATATCTGCGTTTTGTCTTGATTCTTCTTTCACCAAAAAATCTCTTAACCCAAAACTCAGATTTTACCAAAGTTCGGCTTTTCTTCCACGAGCCTTCACGGAGAAGGAACCTTGTGACGTAAATTATGCTGATGTCACGGACGTTTGAGTTCAGTCCAAACCTGGAACCAGGTCGTCTAACAGATTCTCTTGCGGGAAACGAGGAGATAGCAATAATCACCCCGTCCCCTCATTTCCCGGAAATTTCGGGCGTTACACGGGTCACGCATCCAACGGCTAAAATAGCCGTTGGAGCTAATCTTCGCGCGCCTCGGCTATAAATAGGGGCCTCAGAGCCTCCGTTTTCTCTGCCGCACCTTCTTCGTCCTCGAGCACCCAGAGCACCAGAGCCCTAGCGCCCTTACGCCCCGAGCTCAAGTTCGAGAAAAGCGCAGAGACTCGAGCCCCCGAGCTCCTCTCCGGAAAACCATCGGATGATCCAACTCCCGGCCATGCCGCCCGAAGACGGTCACCGGAGATTCTCCTCGGGCTTCTGACTCCGCGACCGCTGCTGTCAACATCGAAGATATCAACAATGACTTGGGTCCTCTCGTCGACTCTCCCCCGTGCACAGTTGTGAGCGCGCCAGAGGGGGCCACCAGCGAGCCGGCGGGTGGGGATCCGCCTCCCGCCGCCGGAGACATGCCGTCACCATCGACCACTCCTCCTCCTCCTCCATTCCCCGAGTCTACGGAGGAGGGGAACACTTCTCACGGCGGCGAGGACGTCGCCGCTTCCTCCACTGCCGGAGGCGAGGAAGAAAGCAAGGAGAACACCGACAATTGGAGCCACTGTAATGTGGTTCCTTCCCTTCTCCTGGCAATGGAGAAGGATGGATTTGTGCTGAAAGACAAATGGCGGGTGAACAAAGACGACGTCGATCCGTCTCCACAACCCGGCGAGCGCGTGCTTCTGGCATCCCACATCAACAGAGGTATGGGCTTTCCGCCTTCCGCCTTTTTCTGCCAGGTTTTAGACTACTATGAAATCCAACCACACAATCTTCCGCCAAACTCCATTCTATATTTAGCCGGATTCCAGGCCCTGTTTGAGGGTTATCTAGGGATAGAATCCGCCTGGACTTCTTCCAGTATTGCTTTAATGTTAAATGCAATACTTCGGAAGGCATACTTCCGACTTGCGGAACCATATCATTCAATCTCTGTAGATATGGCGAGGATTGGTTCCCCAAGATCAAAACTTCCGAGTCCGTCAAATTCTGGACGGGCTCGTTGTTCTCTCGGGCAGATGTTCTGTTTCCTGGAAAGGAAACGGGCATTCTTCCTTTCGTCAATTC
Organism: Alopecurus myosuroides; assembly: GCA_028641055.1. Lineage (NCBI taxonomy): Eukaryota > Viridiplantae > Streptophyta > Magnoliopsida > Poales > Poaceae > Alopecurus > Alopecurus myosuroides. Next base: position 295,430,677 of record CM054058.1, on the reverse strand, counting down.
CGCGTCCACGCCCCAAGATAACTGGGCGTTGGACGAGGTCCAGGTTCTGTCTCCATACCTGATGAGAATCAAGAGGCGAATTGCAAAACTCGTCTCTTCCACTCCTCCGCTAACCTGCATGGATACAATCATCTGCTGGTTCGGAAGGCAGATTCAGGCCCTCGCTTATCGCAGAAAACGGCTCATGTGTGAATACACGGGCCCGGATGATGCGATGAGGGCGACGAAAGGCGCTTTGAACAAGAAGGAGTTCAAAAAGCGCGTGAACCAACTTGTCTCCACTCGTGACCAGTATGAGGAGATCCGAGAAATGTATCACGTGAAGAACCCCGCTCCCAAGGTATGCTTTTATCATTTGGGGAATTTCTTTGAGTTTCATCTTTTCTCGGATGTTTATACTAATCCGAATTTTAGATTATTTCTTTTTCAGCTCCTCGAACTTGCTGAAAGCGAGTTTGCCACCGATGAAGAGTTGGCTACGCTACGAGATAACTTCCAGTCTGGAGGGCGGAAGCGCAAGAAGCCATCCGCCACTCAGGAATTCATCGATCTTGGTCGTCGCCACTTCGAGGTAAAAACCCGGGTTTTTTCATTTGTATGCTTTTTTGTTGAATGTTCTTGTTTCTCGAAATCTCAACTCTCGGATTTTCTTCCTTTTTCTCTTCTAGACTTGCCCCTACTACCTTGAAGGGAAAAGGCCGGAAGAAACAGAAAGTTGATGCCCATAGAGGAGCAAAGCTGTCTCCCGCCGCTGCCCAAGACACCCCAATGGCGGTTGGGGAAGAAAACTCGACTGCACGGGAGGATGAATATCCCTGCAGTCCAGCCAGCCCATTGCACCTGATACAGATGCGAAGGAAAGGGCGGCGCCTGAAGAAGCTGGGCCTTCTAATCTTCCCAAGGAAGAGCCTATCCCCACTTTTGACGACAAGTTCAAGGTAAAGCAAGAAGATTGTTTTGACGAACACAGGTATATTCATCCGTAGGAGAAAAAACACTTTGCCCGCGCTCCCTTAATCCGTCCTTGGCCACAAGGCGAACTTATTGTTAGAAATAATTACGTATTCTCGCCTCGCCAGGTCATGCAAGACGACCTCCACCATATGGGAATTTCCTTTGCAAAATATGCTAAGCAATTCTCCGAGAATATCGTGGGCTTGCAAAGGATGAGTCAGGTAAATACCTCTAGCCCCCAATCATTAAGACAAAATTATTCTTTCTGTATTTGCCTTAATGTTTTTCTCTTTTGCCTGCTTATTTTTGACTTAGCAACTATTCCTTTTTCTATTTCTCAGCAAACCGCCGAGACCATAAATGTGGAAGTTTTCAACAAGCCTACCATTAAGAACTAAGAGGTTAGATCTCTTCTTGGTATTCTTAATGACAAAGACTCGGAATTGGCCGCAGTTCAGCAACAGCTGAAGGATACAACAGGTAAATGTCTTCCTTCATTCGTACTGTTGTTTTTGAAACTTTTCTAAGTCTTTTTCTGAGTTTTGAACTCTTCAATTTTCATTCTTTTCAGATTCTTTGGCCAAATCCAAACAAATTTCTGAAGATGCTGGCAACGCTGAAACCCTCCACAAGGAAAATTCGGAGCTTTAGAAAATGACTATAAAGCTCCAAAAGGACCTGGAGGCCAGCCAACTGGCCGTTGGTCTGGTCGAGTCCCGGGCTTCTTCTCAATCTGAGAAGGATAAGGCGACTATCCGGGATTTGGAGAATGCTATCAACCAACGCCTTGAAGAAGGCGTTGAGATGGATAAAATCATGGGTAAGTTATTTGGTTCTTTACCAAGGTTTTGCTTGTACTTTTGCAGCACGCCTTCCTTTTCCTCCTTCTGTGCTTTTCTAACCTTTCTTGGTTGTTTTTAACAGAAGGGAATCCTTTGCTCACCCCGGTTGATAGAATCCGGGCTTTCGGGAAAACCGTCTCCGAGCTGAAGAATGTTGGGATGCTACTTATTTCTAAGTGCATTCCAGACAAAGTTGGCGATTACTCGGAAGTCAGAAAACTTCCGGAAGCCATGAAGAGGTGGCAAACCAGAGGGAGTCATGGATCCAATCTGCCGCCCGAGGTGGTGCACACATGGTCCTTGGACTGATGTGCATGAATTACACCACCTCGAAGTCCTGGCGCGTGGCTACCGGTATCCCTCAAGGATATACGGAAGCACAGAGGGCGCAAATCTTCGAGTCAGTTAAGGGGCACACCTTCAAAATTGCTCGGATGGTTTCTACCTCCACGTTCTACCCGGAGGAAGAGATTTCAAAGACTCCGTAGAACCCAAGCGACAGCGACAAGGAGGACGACGAGGAGTACGAGGACGCCGTCTAGTTCCTGCGTAGCTAGTCGAGAAAATAGAAGCATTACTATTCTCACAATGTAATATCATTTTTAATGCATTCTATCTTTTGTATGAACAAGTACTTATCATTTTGCAGTATATTTTTAAGTCTTTGCAAGGTTTTTCAGAGTTTTAATTCCTTTCCTTCTAAGTTCTCTGGTTTGTATGCTTTAACTTTCCTTAGTGTTGAAGTGGCTCGAAAGTATGTAATCTTCATGCCAAGTGACTGGGTTCAAACCTATCAGCCAAAGCTCGGAATCATGGATTATACTTAGGCACTTTTGCTTACTAATTCCAGTGACCCAACACACAAACAATCAGATAATACTTAGGAAAAATAAGGAATTTTGAAAAGTATGAACCTCAGGCACACAGGCACAATATAGGGTTCTTAAACCTTCTTAGGACAAAAGGCATTCAGTTTTATAACTCCGAGCACACATGCACAATTCGGGTTAACATTGAAGCTAAATTGAAAGATCATTGGGAAATAGATAAGACAGAAATATGCTTATAACAGTGAAACAGACAAAACAAAAAATGCATTGATTCCCGACAAATTTATTTCATGATCTCAATGATGTTTACATAGAATTTGAACTAAGTGTAGAAGGGACGTAAATGTTGGATGCTCTAGGGTCTCTTTGTCTCTCCTAGTTCTACATCTATCTTTCTCTTTCTCTTGCGATTTGGATTTTTGGGATCATCCTCCATATCTCGAATATCTACAAGGTAGTACGACCCATTTTTCATAGCTTTACTTATGACAAATGGTCCTTCCCAGATTGGGGCTAGCTTGTGTTTTTTGTCCTGTACCAGTCTTAGCACTAAATCGCCTTCTTTAAAATATCGGTGTTTGATTTTCCGACTATGATATCATTGTAATCCTTGCTGATAAATGACGGATCTTTGTAACACTAGTTCTCGTTCTTCTTCTAAGAGATCGACGACATCCTGTCATGCACTTTCGGCATCCGAGTCATCGTACGCCTGCACTCTTGGGCTGTCATGGATCATGTCCGTGGGAAGCACTGCTTCTGCACCGTAAACTAAGAAAGATGGTGTTTGCCCAGTTGATCTATTTGGCGTCGTTCGAATACTCCAAAGCACAGAAGGTAATTCTTCTACCCATGCTCCAACTGCTCTATGAAGAGGAGATTCGAGTCTTGGGAGGATTCCTTGCAGTATCGAACTATTCATTCGTTCGACCTGGCCATTGGATTGTGGGTGTGCCACAGATGCAAGATCTAGGCGAATTCCCGTTTGTCGGCAATATTTTGTCAACTCTCCAATTGAGAAATTTGTCCCGTTATCCGTGATTATGCTATGTGGAACGTCGTATCGCATGACTACGTCAATGAAGAAATTTCTGGCAGTCACACCATCAAGTTTTTTTATGGGTTTTGCTTCCACCCACTTGGTATACTTATCCACTACAACGAGTAGATGTGTAAGTCCGCCTCTTGCAGTTTTGAATGGTCCCATCGTATCTAGTCCCCAAACCACAAATGGCCATGTTATGGGGATAGTTTTGAGTGCTTGGGCTGGCATATTCGTCTGCTTAGCGTAATACTGACATCCGGCACATGTACTCACTATGTGCTCCGCATCTGTCTTGGATGTGAGCCAGAACAATCCTGCGCGGAATTTTTTTTAACTATGCTTTTTGACTGAGCATGATGTCCGCAATCTCCTTCATGGATCTCCTGCAGAATTTCTCGTCCTTCTTCTGGAGAAATACATCGCTGAAAATTTTCGATAGTACTACGCTTATACGGGCAACCATTGATTACCGTGTATCCTTTGCATCGGCGTTGTATCTGCCTTTGCAAAACTTCGTCTGCTCCATCCGGAAACTTCTGATCGACTAAGAAGTTTAAGTATGGAATTGTCCAATCTGGGCTAACAAGCAAGACTTCTATTGACTCGGAAACTAGAGGATAGTCCACATCTCCGCCTTTTATTGATGGTTCATGCAAATGTTGGACGAACACACCAGGTGGTAGGGTTTTCACTCTTTTCGAGCCCATGCGGGCTAAAGAATCCGTGTTCCAATTTTCTTCCCTTTTGATGTAAAGTACTTCAAATCCTAGGAAGCAAATGGCGAACTCGTCGACTGTTCTCCGATATTCGTCCATGATGGGGCTTTTGGCATCCCATGTTTGGTTTAGCTGGTGCTGCACCAAATCCGAGTTACCATAGCAAAGTATATGCTTCACGCCTATCTCCTTTGCAATATGCAAGCCATGAAACAAAGCATCATATTCTGCCACATTGTTGCTGGCGTTGAAGTGTATTTGTAATACATACTCCATTATGACGCCTTTTGGAGATTTAAGCACTACACCAGCTCCAACGCGTTGTTTCATTTTAGATCAATCAAAATGCATGATCCAATATTCCGACTCCTGCATTGGTGTGTTTTCCATTGCTTCTGTCCAATCAGCCATGAAATCTGCCAACACCTGGGATTTAATTGCCGTCCTGGGTTGGTACTTAATGTCGAATGCAACGAGCTCAATGCCCCATTGGGCTACCCTGCCTGTTGCGTCCGCATTGTTTATAATATCCCCTAGTGGTGTTTTTCTTACCACTGTTACGGAATGTCCTTGGAAATAATGACGGAGTTTCCGGGATGCAAAAAATATGCCATATGCCAACTTTTGATAATGTGGATACCTTTGCTTTGATTCGGAGAATACCTCGCTGACGTAATATACCGGATGTTGATCTGGAATACTTTGTTCTTCTTTCCGTCTTTCCACGATTACCACTGCACTAATAACCATGTTAGTTGCTGTAAGGTACAATAACATGGGTTCTTCGTCTTTTGGGGATGCTAAAATTGGAGCTTTCATCAAGGTTTATTTTAACTGAGTTAATGCTTTGTACGCCTCTTCTGTCCATTCAAATTTGTCGGATTTCTTCAACAATTTGTATAATGGCAGAGCTTTGTCACCAAGCCGGCTTATAAACCTGCTAACGGCGGCTGCAGAACCCGTCAGTCTTTGGACATCTTTTAGGACATGTAGGCCTTGTGATGTTCAAGACTGCCTTGATCTTTTCCGGGTTTACTTCTATTCTCTATGAGAAACGATAAAACACAGAAGCTTTCCTGAGGGAACCCCGAATACGCACTTTAATGGATTCAACTTCATTTTATAAGTGCACAAGTTTTCGAAGGTTTCTCATAGACCTTCAAGGAGTGTATCCTTTTCCTTGGAAACAAAAGCAATATCATCGATGTAAACATGGACGTTTTTAGCAATCTGACTATTCAAGCATCTTTGCATGCAACGCCGGTATGTTGCACCGGCGTTCTTCAAGCCAAAAGGCATGGTTATGTAATAGTAAGTTCCATATGGGGTTATGAAGGAAGTTTTTATTTGGTCTTCCTCCTTCATACGTATTTGATGGTACCCATAATAAGCATCCAAAAAGCATAAAAGCTCAGAGCCAGAAGTGGCATCTGTTATTTGATCGATTCGCGGTAACGCGAACCTATCTTTTGGACACAACTTGTTCAAGTCGGTGTAATCTATAGACATCCTAACAACAATACTATCCTTCTTCGGGACTAATACTGGGTTCGCAGACCAATCGGTATGTATGACTTCCCGGATAAAATCAGCTGTTAAAAGCCGGATAATTTCCTTGCCTATAGCCTTCCGTCTTCTTCCATCGAAACGACGGAGACCTTATTTGATGGGCTTTGATTGTTGGATTACTTTGAGTTGGTGCTCAGCAAGTTCCCTCGGAACACCTGGCATATCAGCACGACACCAGGCGAAAATGTCTGATGGCGTGTAATTGATGCCCTCGTTGGTAAACCCCAAGAGAAAGGTTGTGAAGAGTGTAGTAGCAAGTTTTCCCTCAGAAAAGAAACCAAGGTTGAATCGACCAGTAGGAGGACAAGCAATCTCTGAAGGTTGATGCAGCTGAGGTGGCAGGGCGCACTACCGGTTCATCAGCAACGTGGAACCTACACGACACAATCAAATCACTCTGTCCCAAAAAAGCAGTGAGGTTGTCAATCTCACCGATTTTGCTGAACACAAATAGGTTAAACGTATGGTGTGGAAAATAGTAGGAAAATAGTAGGAACAGTATGAGAGCAGTATGAAAACAATAGGTGTTTTATCGGTATGAGGAAAAAGGACCGGGGTCCATAGTTCACTAGTGGTGTCTCTCCGTGAAAGATAAATAACATGTGTGGTGAACAAATTACAGCTGGGCAATTGACAGAAATGAAGGCTGCACCGTAGTGCATATGCAAGACATAAAGATTACTATGTGATTCATGCGGGCATTACAACAAAATACATAGACCGTTATCCAACTGCATCTATGTCTAATAATCCACCCTCCGAATATCATCCGAACAAACGTTGGGTATTGAGTTGCAAGCAACAGATAATCGCAGTAAGCAAGGTGTGTAATGTAAACAATAACATCATCCTTAGACAAAGTATTGTTGTTTTCTCCCTAATGGCAACAACACATCCTTCATCTGTCACGTTTCTGTCACTCGAGCACAGATGAAAAGGAGGCATGAACCCACTATCGAGCATAAATACTCCCTCTTGGAGTTACTAGCATCTACTTGGACATAGCATCTACTAATAACATAGATCATGCAAGATCATAAATAACACAAGCATGAAGATAACATGATAGATTGATAATCAGAAGACATAACATTCAACATTCATCAGATCCCAACAAACACAGCATGTAGCATTACATAAAGATGATCTTGCTCAAGATAGGCAGCTCACAAGATCTAAACATGAGGTACAAAGTGGAGAGAACAACCATATAGCTACTGCTATGGACCCGTAGTACAGTGATGAACTACTCACGCATCACTACGGAGGAGGGCATGGTGGTGTAGACCCCTCCAGTGATGATTTCCCCCTCCGGCAGGGTGTCGGAGGGAGCTCTAGAACCCTCCCGGTCTCGGCATGATGGTGACAGTGCCCTAGGGTGTTTCTCGGGTAAAAGTGGGATATGTATAGGTTTTACGTCTCGGGGGGTTATATAGGAAAAATGGCAAAGGCGGTGGAGCCCTGGGGGCCCCACACCACCCCTCGGCGCGGCCAAGGGGGGGGGGCGCCGCCCTATGGTGTGGGCCCCCTGAGGCCCCCCTCCGGGTCTCTTCGGGACTCCGTGAAACCTTCGGGAATTCTAAGAATTCCGGGCTTTGAATTTTCCAATTCCGAGAATATTTCCAGAACAACTTTTCTGAAGCAAAAAACAGGGAACTGGCTCTGTGGCATCTTTTCAATAGGTTAGTCCAGAAAATCGATAAAAATGACATAAAGTGTATAGCAAACATGTGGGAAACAATAAGAAAAGAACCTGAAACATCAGAAATTCAGGATACGTTTATGACGTATCAACATCCCCAAGCTTAGATCTTACTCGTCCTCGAGTAGGTAAACGATAAAAACACAATAATTTATGAGGTGACATGCTACCAACATAAACTTGATCATCAATAATGTAAAAGCATAAGTAAGTTGAGATCGTAGAACTTCAACACAAGCATGATAAATAAAACTTTAATAATAAAGCATAGCAATCACTTTGCATCATGAGAAGTAACTCAAATAAAAGATCATGAATAACAAAAAATAAAGATATACGTTTGTTTCAAGTATGGAGAGAACATGTCAAAGTGATATTTCACTAGTCCTTAAGAGTGGGGCAAAACATAAATGCCAGGACACCTTCAAAGTTCATGAGGAATACTAGAACAAATAATTAGAGACCTGGCAATAACACATCATGAATCAATTAATAATATTTCTGGGATAAATGCACATAAAACTCAGAATGGCAAAAATGCTCTCTCAACTTTGCATAAAGTTAGAAGATGGAGACTCAACACAAAAGTAAAAGAAAGGCCCTTCGCAGAGGGAAGCATGGATCACTCATGTGCTAGAGCTTTTATTTTATTAAACAGAGGTATAAAAACTTGACACTCCTCCCAACCATCTTTCACAAACCATGGCTAACCGAATCCTCGGGTGCCTGCCAACAATCACATACTGTGGAGGAGTGTCTACATTTTAAGAGAGGTGTATGCTTATGTCAACGAATGGTAAACAAAAAATACAGTACGTCACAAGCCAACTAGACTTCACAAGAGCGGCTCCCATAGAAGGACACATCTGGGCAGAAGGTCATCCCTCTTTCTCTTTTGTTTACACAATTATGCTTTGACTGATAAATCAGGGGTAAAAATAGTGAAGAGAATTTGTGTTATTAATTTGGGGCCGGGCACCCCTCTGCCAACTCTTCTATCATTGGATAAGCGGATGAAGCCACTAGTACAGGGTGTGAAAGTCCAATCAACAATTGAGATAAAGATTCTCTATGTACGTCCTCATGAGCTAAAATAGGAGCACAAAACATGAGTAATTTTGAAAGTTTTAAAGATAACACATGAGCAATTTACTTTGGAGTGGCGGTTAAATACCACATGTAGGTAGGTATGGTGGACATAATGGGAAAACTTTGGTTTTGGGGAGTTGCATGCACGAGTAGAGCTCATACTCAGTACAGGTGGAGGCTTGCAAAAGACTGGGAGCGACAAGTCAGCCAAATAAAACATCCAAAGGAGAACGCCACAAATTTATGCTTCAATATGACAAGAACAACTCATGATTCTTTAAAAGGCACATTAAACATCGGAGCTATTTGAGGCTAATCCTGATACTCGATAACCACAAAGCTTTAAAACTAAAATAACATCTAGCATGATATGAAAAAGTTCTAGCCACAGTCTATACAAGCTTCTACTTGCACCGTTAAAAAATTCTACCTCAAGGAGCCGTTTATTTTCCCAACAAGAATCATACAAATCATGCTTTAATAAAAATCCTCTACATGCTATAGCAAGAAAATATGAGAGTACTCACATAAAAATACTCAAACTAACAACTCTGAATAACAAATGCAATGAAAACAAGAGCTAAACAGGAACTTTTGCAACAATTAGAAGAAAAACTAAGAATACTAGCATAGCAAGTATTCAAACAAAAAAGCGAAGCGTGTCTCTCTCCCAAACAAATAATGCTGGGATCCAACTACATTATTGCAGCAAGGAAAATAAAAGAAAACAAAGGTAAACAAAAGAAAAAAAAACATACGCTCCAAGTAAACTTCATATGATGTGACCGAATAAAAATATAGTTTCACGAGAAGTGAACTGATAGATAGTTGATGAAGAAGGGGATGCCTTGGGAATCCCCAAGCCTAGATACTTGATTCTTCTAAAAATATGCTTGGATGAACCACGGGGGCATCTCCAAGCTTTGTCTTTGCACTCTTCTTGATCACATATATCACCTCTTCTCTTGACCCTTGAAAACTTCCTTCACACCACACTCAAACAGGGATTCACATTAGAGGGTTAGTGCAACAATTAAAAATCCATTGGTTCTGTATGGCACAAGTGATATTGATGATTTTAAACATTATCTATAGCCACTGATGTTTCGTGAAGCAAAGAAATCCACTTGACATCGCAAAAGAGCAAATGCAATAAAAATGGTAGAATATGTCAAAACCAGAACTGTCTGTAAAGACGAATTTTTTTGAGGCACTTATGTTGCTCAGATCGAAAAACTTAAAGAACAAAAAAGTTGCGGAATTAGCTGAGGAATAAGCACAAAAATATTTCAGATCATTCTGATCTTCCAGGATTTTATACGATTTTTTACGGTGGACAACAGAAATCTGTTTCCTGCACAGAAACCCGAAAACCAACTCCAACTCTTGTGAGAAACCTTACTTGGAACTACTAAAACATGAAAAGAAAGATACAAAGGAGTTTCTACAGAAGTATACAACCCCTTTACTCAAATAAAATGGAGAAAAACAAAGCAAAAAATAAATCCATGGGTTATCTCCCAAGAAGTGCTTTTCTTTAACGCCTTTTAGCTAGGCCCAGAAATGTGGAATCAAGTATTATCAAGTGAAGAAGCATCCAAATAAATAATTTCCAAAACTCCAGTTGTAGCAATGGGTACCTTATACACCCCTGAAGAGGATTCAACATTCAAATCACTTTTAACCTCACTAATTTTTTTATTAATTTTAAGCACATTAGGGGATTTGGGTTTAGGTGCCTTGGGGACATACATAATTTTTTTTCTCTTTTCCCATAGAAGGTTTTTCTATTTTAAACCTAAGAGCAAAAAATGTTGAGCTTAAAGTTTCCATAGCCTCCTCTAATTTACCAATCCTCATATTTGGACTATCATGGATATTGCTAGCTTCTAAGGCAGTGATTTTCTTGTTGATACTTACTATTCATTCATTAACTTTGCTAGCATTATCAAGGAAATTTGGCAAATTTTTATCCATAGATTTTAGCTTTTCAATAACATCATCTAAAGTGATCTCAGTTTTAACAACCTTAGTAGGTGGTGTTCCAAATAAACTTTCAATTAAATTACAGGCTTCCAAAGCAGGTGTTCTCAGAAAATTACCGCATGTAAGTGTCTAGAACATACCTATACCAGCTATTAATCCCAACATAAAAAATCCTAAGAAGGATTAGGGTGGAGTATTTCTTAGTGCATCTATGATGAGCATCACTTATCCTATACCAAACATCTTTCAAACTTTCGCCCCCTTGTTGCTTAAAGGAATGGACTTCAACCTCATGAACATTCATTTTAACAAGACTAAAAACAGGAATAAAACTACAACTAGAATAAAAACTATTTTTTTGTGTTTTTGATAAATAGAAGCAAACAAGACAAAAGAAAACCAACTAAGCAAAAGAGAAAGGTTGTGAAGAGTGTAGCAGCAAACTTGTTGATGGCGCGTAATTGACGCCCTCGTTGGTAAACCCCAAGAGAAAGGTTGTGAAGAGTGTAGCAGCAAGTTTTCCCTCAGAAAAGAAACCAAGGTTGAATCGACCAGCAGGATGACAAGCAATCTCTGAAGGTTGATGCAACTGAGGTGGAAGGGCGCACTACCGGTTCAGCAACAACGTGGAACCTACACAACACAATCAAATCACTCTGTCCGAACGAAGCAGTGAGGTTGCCCATCTCACCGGTTTTGCTGAACACAAAGAGGTTAAACGTATGGTGTGGAAAATAGTAGGAAAACAGTAGGAACAATATGAGAGCAGTAGGTGTTTTATCAGTATGAGGAAAAAGGATCGAGGTCCACAATTCACTAGTGGTGTCTCTCCGTGAAAGATAAAATACATGTATGGTGAACAAATTACAGTCGGGCAATTGACACAAATGAAGGTTGCACCGTAGTGCATATGCAAGACATAAATATTACTATGTGATTCATGCGGGCATTACAACAAAATACATAGACCGTTATCGAACTTCATCCATGACTAAAAATCCACCCTTCGAATATCATCCGAACAAACGTTGGGTATTAAGTTGCAAGCAACAGATAATCGCAGTAAGCAAAGTGTGTAATATAAACAATAACATCATTCTTAGACAAAGCATTGTTATTTTCTCCCTAATGGCAACAACACATCCTCCATCCGTCATGTTTCTATCACTCGAGCATAGATGAAAAGGAGGCATGAACCCACTATTGAGCATAAATATTCCCTCTTGGAATTACTAGCATCTACTTGGGCAGAGAATCTACTAATAACAGAGATCATGCAAGATCATAAATAACATAAGCATGAAGATAACATGATAGATTGATAATCAGAAGACATAGCATTCAACATTCATCAGATCCCAGCAAACACAACATGTAACATTACATAAAGATGATCTTGATCATGATAGGTAGCTCATAAGATCTAAACATGAGGTACAACGTGGAGAGAACAGCCATATAGCTACTGTTATGGACCCGTAGTCCAGGGATGAACTACTCATTCATCACTTTGGAGGAGGGCAAGGTGGTTGATGCTACGTGTTGGGAACCCCAAGGGGAGGGTGTGATGAGTGTAGCGGTAGGAATTTCCCTGAGTTAAGAACCAAGGTTATCAATCCAGTAGGAGAAAGAGGATCTTTGGAAGGTCGATGCAACTGACGGCGGTGATGGCGCCTCACCCGTGTCAGCAACAACGCGGAACCTGCACACAACACAACCAAAATACTTTGTCCCAACAGTACAGTGAGGTTGTCAATCTCACCGGTCTTGCTGAAAACAAAGATTAGACAGATAGTGTGGAAAATAATGTATGCTTGCAGTAAGTAAAGAAAAACAGGGAATTTTAGTGGTTTGTTTAACAGTGTAAGAAAATGGACCGGGGTTCATAGGTTCACTAGTGGTGTCTCTCCATAAAATATAGCATGCTGGGTGAACAAATTACAGCTAGGCAATTGACAAATAAAGGTTGCACCATAGTGCACATCCATGACATGATGACTACTATGATTTTTAGTGCGGGCATTACAACAATATACATAGACCGTAATCCAACTGTATCTATGACTAATAATCCACCCTCAGGTTATCATCCGAACCCCCTTAGGTATTAAGTTGCAAGCAACAGATAATTGCATTAAATAATGTGTGTAATGTAATCAATGATTGTGCACGCGGGCTGCGGGCACTCACACCGCTGTTTTCTCCCTAGTGGCAACAACACATCCTCACTGTCACGTTTTTGTCACTCAAGCACGGGCGAAAAGGAGGCATGAACCCACTATCGAGCATAAATACTCCCTGTTGGAGTCACTAGCAACTACTTGGCCAGAGCAACCACTAGCAACGGAAAGCATGCAAGATCACAAATAACATATGCAGTAAAAGACTATAATCAACTTGGCATAAGTTCAATATTCATCGGATCCCAGCAAACACAACACATAGAGTTACATAAGAACAATCTCGATCATGTTAGGCAGCTCACAAGATCTAAACATGGAGGCATAGGAGGAGAAGACAACAATCTAGCTACTGTTATGGACCCGTAGTCCAAGGATGAACTACTCACGCATCACTCCAGAGGCAGGCATGGTGATGAGGATGCCTTCGGTGATGATCTCCTCTCTGGCATGGTGCCAGTAGACAGCTTCAGAACCCCCTGATCTAGGGTTGACGACGACGACGGCTGTGGAACTTTTCGGGGATTTTTTATCAGGTCTCTAGGGTTTTCCATCCGGGGGGATAAATAGGCGAAAGGACAGAGGTGGTGGAGCCCTGGGGGCCCCACACCACCCCTTGGCGCGGCCAAGGGGGGCGCGCCACCCCATGGTGCGGGACCCCTGGCGCCCCTCTTCGACTCCTCTTCGGTCTTCTGGATGCTTCCGGGGAAAATAGGACTTCCGGGCTTCGAATTTTCCAATTCCGAGAATATTTCCAGAATAACTTTTCTGAAACTAAAAACAACAGAAATCAGGGAACTGGCTCTGTGGCATCTTGTCAATAGGTTAGTCCGGAAAATCGATAAAAATGACATAAAGAAGGGAGAAAACATGTAGCAATTGGCATAATATTATCATGGAGCATCAGAAATTATAGATACGTTGGAGACGTATCAAGCATCTCCAAGCTTAGTTCCTACTCTTCCTCGAGTAGGTAAACGACAAAACAATAATTTCTGAGGTGACATGCTACTAACACAAACTTGATCATAAAAATGTAAAAGCATATGTAAGCTGAGATCATAGAACTTTTAACACAAACATGATAAATAGAACTTTAATAATAAAGCATAGCAATCACTTTTCATCATGAGAAGTATCTCAAATAAAAGGTCATGAATAACAATGCAAAGAAATATATATGTTTGTTTCAGGTATAGAGAAAGCATGGCAAAGTGATATTTCGCTAGTCCTTAAGAGTGGGGCAAAACATAAATGCCAGGAAACCTTCAAAGTTCATGAGGAAGACTATAACAAATAATTTGAGAACAAAGAATAACACATCATGAATCAATTAATAATGTTTGTGGGACAAATGCAGATAAAACTCAGAATGACAAAAATGCTATCTCAATTGTGCATAAAGTTAGAAGATGGAGACTCAACATAAAAGTAAAAGAAAGGCCCTTCGCAGAGGGAAGCAGGGATCACTCATGTGCTAGAGCTTTTTATTTTATTAAACAAAGGTATTAAAAGTTTGACACTCCCCCATCCATCTTTCACAAACCATGGCTAACCGAATCCTTGGGTGCCTGCCAACAATCACATACCATGGAGGAGTGTCTATATTTTGGGAGACAGAAAATACAGCACGTCACAAGCCAAGTGGATTCACAAGAGCGGCTCCCATATGATGGACACATCTGGGTAGAAGGCCATCCTTCTTTCTCTTTTGTTTACAAAATTATGCTTTGACTAATAAATCAGGGGAAAAAATAGTGAAGAGATTTTGTGTGTATTAATTTGGGGCTGGGCACCCCGCTGCCAGCTCTTCTATCATTTGGATAAGCGGATGAAGCCACTAGTCCAGGGTGTGAAATCCAATCAACAAGTGAGATAAAGATTCTCTATTTACGTCCTCATGAGCAAAAATAGGAACATAAAACAGGAGTAATTTTGAAGGTTTTAAAGGTAACCCATGAACAATTTACTTGGAGTGGCAGTTAAATACCACAAGTAGGTAGGTATGGTGGACACAATGGGAAAACTTGGTTTCAGGGAGTTGGATGCACGAGTAGAGATCATAGTTATTACAGGTGGAGCCTAGCAAAAGACTGGGAGCGACAAATCAAGAGAGCATAAGAGGCATAATCATGCATAGCGACATAAACATCATTAATTAAAGCATAAGCGGTATCACAAGTTCAAAAACTAAATGATCATAGAGGCTATTAGTGACTAGTTCATAGTCATAAACATGGTGTGAGCATGCGCCGAGTCAACCAGATAAAACATTCAAAGGAGAATACCATAAATTTATGCTTTAATATGACAAAAACAACTCATGAATTTTTCAATGGCACATTAAACACTCTCAACTATTTGAGGCTAATCATGCTACTCAATAACCACAAGGCTTTAAAACTAAAATAACATCTAGCATGATATGAAAAAGTTATAGCCACTGTATATACAAGGTTCTACTTGCACCATTAAAAATTCTACTTTAAACAGCAGTTTCTTCTCCCAAAAAGCACCATACAAGATATGTTCTAACAAAAACTCTCCATATGCTACAGCAAGCAAACATGAGAGTACTCACATAACACTACTAAAACTAACAATTTGGATAAGAGATGCATGCAAAACAGGAGCTAAATAGATGCAGCAGCCAGACAAAAATTAAGAATACAAAGTATTCCCATGAAAAAGCGGAGCGTGTCACTCTCCAATAAAAGAATGCTGGGGTCCAACCAAGCTTATTGCAAAAATAAAATACTCTCCAAGTAAAGCACATAAGATGTGACCGAATAAAAATATAGTTTCACTAGAAGTGACGTGATAATTTGTTGATGAAGACAGGGATGCCTCGGGCATCCCCAAGATTAGACGCTTGAGTATTCTTGGAATTTTCTGGGATGTACCACCAGGGAATCCCCAATATTAGGCTCTTCACTCTTCTTGATCACGTCATATCATCCTCTTCTCTTGACCCTTGAAAACTTCCTTCACACCAAACTTCTCACAATCTTCATTAGCAACGTTAGTGCAATCGAAATAATAAATTCACATGGTTCAGTTTCAACACAATCCTAACACTCAAAAACACATTATCTACTGTCACAAATTCTTTTAAAACTCTTTTTCTCAAAAGAACACCAAAAGAAAGAGATTAAGATGCAAATGCAATTATTGGCAGAAATCTGTCAAAACATGACAGCAGGTAAAGATGATTTTTTTCTAAAATCTTATGTTGCTCAAATAAAAAAGTGGTCAAGTAAGAAAAATTGCGTATACACCCCAGGATTACGCACAAAAAAACTCAGGTCATTTTGAATTTTCTATGATTTTATACGGAATAAACAGTGGACAGCAGAAATCTGTTTCCTGCGCAGAAATCCGAAATATAGCCTCAACTTTCCACTAGAGGCTTTACTTGGCTCAACAAAAACACAAAAGAAAAGAGACAGAGGGGTTGCTAAGGAAATAGAAAACACCCAGGTGTAAAGAAAACAAGAGATAACGAAGGAAAACGGGTTGAAAACAGAGAAATAAAACGGGTTGTCTCCCGGTAGCGCTTTTCTTTAACGCCTTTCAGCTAGGCAAAGAAAGCAACTCAAGTATTTTCAAGTGAAGAAGAATCAACATTAGTAACTTCCTCTAAATCATTATTTGCAGCAATAGGCACTCTAGGTGTTTCTGAAGATTCAACATGAAGGTCACTCTTAGTTTCACTAATCGTTTTAGCAATTTTCAGCACATATTGAGATTTGGGTTTAGTTATCTTGGGAACATACATGAATCTTTGCTCTTTCCCCACAAAGGCTTTCTCCTTTTTGAATTTAAGAGATGAAAAAGTTGAGCTTAAAGTTCCCATAACCTCCTCCAGTTTACCAATCCTAGAATTTTGATCATCATGAGTGTTGCTAGCTTCTAAAGCAGTGATTCTTTTATCAATAACTATTATTGATTCATTAACTTTGCTAGCATTATCAAGGAAAATTGGTAAGTTCATTTCCAAAGAATTTAGTTTATTAATAACATCCTCCAAAGTGGTCTTAGTTTTAACAGTTATAGCGGGGGGGGGGGGGGTGTTCCTACCAAACTTTCAATCAAATTGCAGGCTTCCAAGGCAGGAGTTTCTAGAAAATTTCCACCCGTAAGAGTATCTAACACATACCTATACCAGCCAGTAGTACCAACATAAAAATTCCTCAGGAGTATCAAGATAGAATATTTTTTTGTACACCTATTATGAGCATTGTTTATTCTATACCAAGCATCTTTTAAACTCTATCCCCCTGTTGCCTAAAAGAACGAACCTCAACTTCAGGAATACTCATTTTAGCAAAATAAAAGCAAGCAAATAAATAACAGCTATGAAGTAAACTAATTTTTGTGTGTGTTTTTGATATAAAGAAGCAAAACAAGACAAAAATAAAAACAAGACAATAAACAAAATAAAGAGGTTGAGAGTGAGAGACTCCCCTTGCCAGAAGACTTCTTCTTCCCCGGCAACGGCGCCAGAAATTTCCTTGATGGTACGTGTTGGGAACCCCAAGAGGAGGGTGTGATGAGTGTAGCGGTAGGAATTTCCCTCAGTTAAGAACCAAGGTTATCAATCCAGTAGGAGAAAGAGGATCTTTGGAAGGCTGATGCCACTGACGGTATTGATGGCGCCTCACCGGTGTCAGCAACAACGCGGAACCTGCACACAACACAACAAAAATACAGTACAGTGAGGTTGTCAATCTCACCGGTCTTGCTGAAAACAAAGATTAGACGTATAGTGTGGAAAATAATGTATGCTTGCAGTAAGTAAACAAAACAGGAAATTGTAGTGGTTTGTTTAACAGTGTAAGAAAATGGACCGAGGTTCATAGGTTCACTAGTGGTGTCTCTCCATAAAAGATAGCATGTTGGGTGAACAAATTACAGCTAGGCAATTGACAAACAAAGGTTGCACCGTAGTGCATATCCATGACATGATGACTACTATGATATTTAGTGCGGGCATTACAACAATATACATAGACCATAATCCAACTGCATCTATGACTAATAATCCACCCTAAGGTTATCATCCGAACCCCCTTAGGTATTAAGTTGCAAGCAACAAATAATTGCATTAAACAATGTGTGTAATGTAAGCAATGATTGTGCACGCAGGCACTCACACCGATGTTTTCTCCCTAGTGGCAACATCACATCCTTTCCCGTCACGTTTCTGTCACTCGAGCACATGCGAAAAGGAGGCATGAACCCACTATCGAGCATAAATACTCCCTCTTGGAGTCACTAGCAGCTACTTGGCCAGAGCAACCACTAGCAACAGAAAGCATGCAAGATCACAAATAACATATGCAATAAAAGACTATAATCAACTTGGCATAAGTTCAATATTCATCGGATCCCAGCAAACACAACACGTAGAGTTACATAAGAATAATCTCGATCATGTTAGGCATCTCACGAGATCTAAACATGGAGGCAAAGGAGGAGAAGACAACCATCTAGCTACCGTAGTCCAAGGATGAACTACTCACGCATCACTCCGGAGGCAGGCATGGTGATGAAGAGGCCTCCGGTGATGATCTCCTCTCCGACAGGATGCCATGAGAGAGATTCAGAACCCCCCTGATCTAGGGTTGACGACAACGGCGGCTATGGAACTTTTCAGATATTTTTTATCACGTCTCTAGGGTTTTCCATCCGGGGAGGATAAATAGGCGAAAGGGCAGAGGCGGTGGAGCCACGGGGACCCCACACCACCCCTGGCGCGGCCAAGGGGGGCGCGCCACCCCATGGTGTGGGCCCCCTGGTTCCCTTCTTCGACTCCTCTTTGGTCTTCTGGATGCTTCCGGGGAAAATAGGACTTCCGGGCTTCGAATTTTCCAATTCCTTGAATATTTCCAAAACAACTTTTCTGAAACTAAAAACAGCAGAAAACAGGGAACTGGCTTTGGGGCATCGTTTCAATAGGTTAGTCCGGAAAATCAATAAAAATGACATAAAGAAGGGAGAAAACATGTAGCAATTGGCATAATATTATCATGGAGCGTCAGAAATTATAGATACATTGGAGACGTATAAGTGGTGTAGACCTCTTCGGTGATGATTTCCCCCTCCGGCAGGGTGCCGGGGAGAGCTCCAGAACCCTCCCTATCTCGGGATGACAGTGACAGCGGCCTCGGGTGTTTCTCGGGTAAAAGTGGGATATATCTAGGGTTTATGTCTCGGGGGGATTATATAGGCGAAAGGGAAATGGCGGTGGAGCCCTAGGGGCCCCACACTACCCCCCGCGCGACCAAGGGGGGGTGCTCCGCCCTATGGGGTGGTCCCCTGAGGTTCCCCTCCGGGTCTCTTTGCTACTCCGTGGAACCTTTGGGAATTCTAAGACTTCCGGGCTTCGAATTTTCCAATTCCGAGAATATTTCTACAACAATTTTTCTGAAACTAAAAACAGGAGAAAACAGGGAACTAGCTCTGTGGCATCTTGTTAATAGGTTAGTCCGGAAAATCGATAAAAATGACATAAAGTGTATAGCAAACATGTGGGAAACAATAAGAAAAACAACATGGAACATCAGAAATTAAGGATACGTTTATGACGTATCAATGTCCCAGTTCTCACGTAGGAACTTGATGAGCGCGCTTTCCTATTTGTCAGTAATTCCTGTTCCCACAACGACAAATTTTGTCGAATCTTTGGGATCTAGGATGACTTGTCTTGTATTCTCTGAGGCTTTGAAACTATCTGCCGGTTTTCGGCTTTCTTTTGCTTCCGGCGTTTCTGTCGGCGATACTTTTTTTAGCTAGCTCCTTCAATTCTTCCTTCCGAATCACCTGTTCGGCACAAAGGGCGTTTCCTTTCTCCACCTCGTTCGCCAATTTGAAGTCTCCAGATATGGTGATTACTTCTCCTTTTGGCCCTGGCATCTTAAGCTTGTTATAAATATAACATGATCTTTCCATGAATTTGGCGAAAGCCGGACGTCCAAGTATTGCGTGATAAACACTTTCGAACGACACCACCTCGAATGAGATCCTTTCCCGACGGAAGTGTTCTCTCTTTCCAAAGGTTACGTCAAGGGAAATTTCTCCTAGGGATTGCGCTTGTGTGCCAGGAACAATACCACGAAAACATATGTTACTGTGATTGAGCTGGGTCTCGGAGATGTGTAGCTGCTTCAATGTATTCGATCCTCCATCCATCATCACTCTTTTGAGCCTAGTGTTTTGAACAATAGGGATTACGACCAAAGCATGCGTGTCGGGTTCTGGGATGTTACCGGGATGATCAGACCGATCCCAAGTAATTGGCGTATTTGAATACTTCAAGTACTTTGGGGTTGGAGGTACAACCGCGTTGATTTCTCGAAGTATTCTTTTCGCCTGTTTTGCTGAGGGAGTTGCCAGGAAAGTTAGGTTACATTCTCCTTCAAATCTCGGGAATTTTGGTTCGCCTTTCCGCTGTTGTTCCTGGATTTTATCATAAGTGTCCGGTTCACTTTCTTCTTTTTTAGCTTCCGGCTTTTGCTTGTGAACTTCCGTTTGGAATTCTTTCCTTTGTTCCCGGATCCTGCAGTGCCTTTCATATGCTTGTTGAGGCGGCACTGCGCATTGGTATGGGTAGGCTGCCCAAATTGCGAATGGTGGACACAGTTTTCCGACTTAATCTTTTCCCATTCTTCTTTAGAATAGTAGGTAGGCTCTCTGTTTTTCCCTTTCCATCTGCTGCCATTATCCTTTCCAAAGGTTAAGTTTACTTCCTTGGGTTTTGGCTATGCTTTTGGAGAAGCCTTCTTTTCCGAACGAGACGCCTTTTTTGGCCTGGACCAAAGCATCAATATTTCCACCTCTCGCTGTGATATCATCTTCGACTGCTGCGTGCTCATTGGCGATGGTAAGCGTAGATCCGAGATCTTTTTGCTCTTTCGAACCAACCATGAATGGTACGAGGCCGGGTTTCAGGCCGTTGATGAAAGCATGCATTGCTTGTACATCACTTACTCCAGAGCAACTATTCTTCATTGTTGTCTATCTTGAGATAAAGTCGACATACGACTCATCCTCATATTGCACGCAATGGTTCAGCTGGTTGATACTCTTAGGGCGTTTATACGTGCCTCGGAAGTGCTGAGCGAATACTCTCTCCATGACTTCCTAGTTGTCCACTGTCCTTGACGGTAGCCTATTTATCCAATCTACGGCTCCATCCAATAATATTAGGGGAAGAAACTTTACAACCTCTAAATTTGTCCCTTTGTTAATCTGGACGAAAATATAGTAATTTGAAAGCCACGTATCCGGGTTAGTGCTTCAGGTATACTTTTGATAAGTTGGACCAACTTTAGCAAAGCCAGAATGTAGACTAATTCTTCGGATCCTGCTAGTGAAGCACTTAGGTCCAAAATATAGATCGTCTCTTTCCGCCTTATCGATGTGAGCGGAATACCTTCCGGCTGAATGGACAGACGGAGATCTGCTCCTTTATGGCCCATTGTTGCGCGAGCGCGCTCTTCCGGGATTATCCCTACTTCTTCCGTTGTCGTGTCCTTTGGAATAAGGTGGAGTTCTACTCCTTGGCATTTCTTTGTTCCTAGGAGGAGTAAGGGATCTCTCACGCCTCTGAGGATTGTCATATCTTCCAGCTTTATCAGCTGGGCGTCTTGGAGGCGGCATTACTTTTCCGTCTTTCCGGTTTTGTTCTTCCCGTTCCTTGTATTCACGGGGATTATTTCCGCCTTTCGGAAGATGGGATCCTATTCTGGACGCTGCATCCTTGTTTTCCGGGATTTTCTTGTCCTTCTTAGGATCTCCTTTCTTTTTCTTAGAATCGCCTGAATCTCCAGGTTCAGGTGCTCCAGCGGCACATGTGGCAGTTTTGCATAGGGTTGAGTCATCATGTAACTTCCCTGACCGTGCCTGTCCTCGTTGTTGCTGCTATAATATTTTCCTAGGAAAGCATACACTCCCTGAAGTTTTTCATCATTGGAATACAGATCGTCATTAAGGATGGCGAACGCGGCTTCCGCGTTTTCAGCTGCGGTTTTGTATATGCGTTCGCCCTTGGCATTAGTGTCGTTAACCTGCCTTTGTCAAGAAGGGTTTTCAGACCTCTTTCTTGCTGGCAGTTCTTCCGGATTTGAAATTCCGGGTAACCGTGTAGGTTTAATTCCAGATCTATTCCTTCTCTCGTATTCCTCGATTTCTTCCTGCTGCAATTTAATTTCAGCCTGGGTTTTGATGAGGTTTTCCCAAGCTTGGAATAAATATTGCTGCTGCTGCTGTAGAGCTTGTCTCCTGGCTTCCAACACTTTGGGGGTTCGTCTCGTGCCACTGGGGTTTTAATCAAATCATTTTCGTCCTGTTCCGACATTTGGGGAACGGGGATTTCATTCTTTTTCGTCTCCGCAGGTTTGACTCCGCTGCTGCTCCTACTTCTAGGTTTTGGTTGACAATATCTGCCAATTTTTCCATCCTTTTCTTCTGGAGTTTGTATTGGAGTTTCTTAGCAGTCTTCGTTTTCTTTTTGGAAGAAGGAGGTTTCTTGCCAGGTTCTTCCTTCGTCAGTTCTCTGACATCAGGGTAAATTGGACTAGCTCCACCATCCTCTTTTTCCTCATCCGACGGAGGTGTTTTGGGATCTTCATCTTCCTCATCATCCGAATTTTCAGTCGGTTTTGCCATAAGTACTTCATGAAAACTCCCTTGCATAGATTTGACCTTTCTTTCGGAAGCGTCTTCGTCTTCGGAATCTATATCTTCAGATCCAGGTTCCGACTCCAACCTTGCTTCAATAGCATCTAATACAGAGTCGGCTTCCGAGTTTGCCGCCTCATTGACGGATGTCGGATCTTCCACTTTTTCTGTGAGATGTTGCTTTTCTGCTTCTTCCACGAAATTACTTTCTTCCGTGTTGTCCGCGATCTCGGACTACACCATGCCAATGAAGTGAGACCTGATTGCAGGCATCTCCGAAGAGGCAGCAAATTTGGCGCTGTTTTGGCGATTTGAGCACAATACGGTATCATAGTTTTCCTCAATTGGGTATAGGGCGGGCGGGATAAATTTACTTCCACCACAGAATCCCATTGCTTCTGCTGTTAATCCGATTAAAATATTTGTAGATCCAATCGGTAAAACGCAGACACTTACCAGGTGATTCCGCGCCGACATATACGATCCGTTGTCAAGGAAGCGTCCTACGTCACCGTCGAATTGCATGCTTCCGACAGTAATCGAGATGCCGATTCCGCCGAGTATTCCCTATCGAAACGTGACTCCTGACGCCGCTGGCCCCACGGTGGGCGCCAAATGTCGAGACATCGTAGTAGAGTTCATAGACGGGGGTGCCATGAGCCTACTGGTAGAACCGTGGGGGGACGTGATAACACTGCAAACGAGAACACCAAGTTTTACCCAGGTTCAGTACGACGCAACTAGGCGGCGTTCCTACTCCTGCAATCTCACTAAATCAGGGTTGAATCCTGAAGTATACAAAGTACAATGTGAGTATGATTTCGCTAACTCGGCGAGGATCAACTTCTCGGTGAGTTGGCTTCTAACTAATTGTCTCTGTTCTTACTCCCGTCCGGCTTTATATAGATAGCCGGATTAGGGTTTACAGAAAGGAAACCTATAAGACTACGGAAAGTACCTAACTTGGAAAGTAAGGAATACGTCTTCTTCTCCAAGCCGCACCACTTTGGGCCGTGGTCCGGGTCCTTCTAGAATCCGGCTTCCTGCGCGTCAGCTTATTGGGCCGCCCAATGGACTATGATTCATTACCTATGGGCCACCCTGGTAATCCGGATTTTAGGCCAATGCCGGACATACCCCTAATCGGGTTATATCCGACACTTCCGGAAGGGCACCCCGCGTTCGCTCCACGCGCGACAAGTGTCGCCTTTTCCTTCCTCCCAGTCTCCCACGAGTGCTTGCATGCATGACAAGTGGCAGCACGAGAGAGAGTTTTGGTGGGATTTTTCCCTTCCCACCCACAGACGGGTGGAAAGATGGACACACAATTATTTCTGGATTCGTTTTTTTTAAATGAAATATCTCAAGAACCGTATTTCGGAATTGCGAACCGTTTTCATATTTGAGACTCATGTCGAGATCTTCAAAACTAGATCCCATGTTGATACATTTCGAGAATTTTTTTGTACACCCAGAATCAACACAGATGTACGCACAGGTCCAGTGACCAAATTACGTCTCAAGTGCAGTGCTGACGTACATCCACATGCATCACGGGTGTAAGCCCATGCGGTTGTATACCCAGGTGCGGAGTCGACGTACAACCACGTGCACCTCGGGTGTACGCCCAGGCGGATGTACACCCAGGTGCAGTGCTGACATACGCCCACGTGCACCACAATTGTACACCCAACGTGTGTATACTTTCAGTAGCAACATGTGTGTACTTTTAGGTACACCGCACTTATAATTTCAGGTACAATGTGTGTATACTTTCAGTAGCAAGTTTTGTATACTTTTGGATACAATATGTGTGTCATTTTTAGATGAAGCGTCGTAGACGCTTTCTTCGAGGCGAAGCCGAGCGGTAGAACGAGACAACGCCGATCCATAGCACGCCCTACGACCAATGCACGATTCGACCAATGCGCACAACGACCCATGTACCCCCATCAAGATTTTTTATAAATGGTTATCGAGACGAATCCGAGCCGTAAAAAATATCGAGGCAAAGCTGAGCATCAGTATACTTTTAGATACGGTGTACATATACTGGATGTACATGTTATACATGGTGTACACCCACGCGGCTGCTACTAGATGTACATCCACATTATTATTGGATGTATAAACCGCTACTGAAAGTACAAAGTGTATAGAACCGGGAGTATAAAGTACGGAAACAAAATCTCGAAACCTATCAATACGTGATTCTCAAATATGAAAACGGTTCGTAATTCCGAAATACGGTTCTCGAGATATTTCATTTCTAAAAGACGAATCTCAAAATAAATACGTGCACATCCTCTGTCCGGTTCGTCGCTGCCACGCATCCATTGCTTCAACCTCCCGCGTGTGGCCTCTGGTTAGGCTGGTGCCAACGCAGCCGTTAGCGCGGGCGGTAGGAGGCCTTGTCGCCCGTGGCGGGGCGACATCGGGCGATACGGCAGGCGAGAGCGTCCGCCCGGGCGCCAGCCGGCTCGCCCGGCGAGATGGCGTTATAACGCGGCCTACCGCCCACGCTAGCGAGGCGATAGCGCCCGCGACGGGCGAGAGTGAGGGGCGATAGCGGGGCGACACGGTGCCAATGGGGGCGATAGGCCGGGCGATAGTGGGGAGAGGAGTGTGATAGTGTGGGCTATAGCCCATGCACTGGCACCGTGCTGTGAGAGTGACGTGAGAGTGGCGTGAGAGTGGTGAAAAAAGGTGACGTGGCGGGGCTATAGCCCGTGAGAGTGTGTGGTGTATTGGCACCAGCCTTAGCGTAACCATTTCCGTAGTGGCACCCACGAACCTAGTGAACCTATTTTTGCATCCGTGGGCCTGTTTGGACGGAACACACCCTTGGCTCCAGCTTCGACGTCCCAAGAGTTGTTATTCTAGGAGCCCAAACCAGTAAGATACGAAGCCTTCCCTCAAAAAAAAAAAAAAAAAAAGTAAGGTATGAAGCTTTCCCTCAAAAAAAAGAAAAAGGTACTATGAAGCCAATTTTCGTTCAGAAAATGAATCCTCCAGAACTCTGTTCCGCGAATTCAAAATCCGCCCCAAAATTGGTACTCGTACCGTCGTACGACCGAGCGCCGCTCTCCCTCGCCCCCTTTCCCTCAAAACACCAAATTGTTCCCTCCGCCGCCTCCCTCCAAAAAACCATACTGTCAGACCAAGACCAAACGAAATCCCCAAATCCCACCTCTCTAATTCACAAGAGGGATACCCAAATCACTCGGGCTGAAGCCGATGGTAAGCGTTCTTATGGATCCCTAACTCCCTGACCCCCTTCCGTTCGCGGAGGATTTCCTCGATTCGTTCCTTCATTTCCATCGAATTCGGTTCGTGTTGGTTTTTGGCGCAGGCGGATGGGGAGGAGGTGCCGCCGGCGGACAGCGAGGAGCTTGAGCCGCTCTTCGACTACTCCCGCGTGCAGCCCACTATTGACTTCTGCTTCGACGGTACGTTTCGCGACTCAATGGTGTAGGGTTTCCGTCGAAAGTTGCTTAGGTCTCGGTTTCGATGCGCAGACTCTGACCTTGAAAAGTCGGACATCTTCGTCCACTGCAAAAAGCGCCCCAAGTTGGTCGATGCCGTTGCTGACGACGCCGACGCTGTCGTGAGTACGACCGACTTCAATTCGTTCTGATGGGTGAGGTTTCAGGCTTTTGGGTGCGAAAGCTAACGCGTTGATGCCGATCTGTGTGTTCTGTAGGAGGCGGATAAGGGTAATGGGAAGAAGGATGCGGTGGTGAATTTGGACGAGGAGGATTGGCTGGCTCCACCGCCCCTGAAGCCTGTGGCCAGGGCTGACGCATCTAAAGATAAAACACTGCACCGGCTGAGGTATGGCTATGTTTTATCAAGGTGGTTTTATCTGTACGTTGTGCCATTTTACGAGGTTAGCTGTTGTTTACCATGGTGATCCCTTATACTACTGAGATATTGGCGTGGAGGCACTGTTTGCTATGGATTAGATGATGCAATCGAGCATTTTAAGGAAGTTGTGTAGCACCTTGGTGTGGAACTGTCTGCTTTAGCTAGAAGTTGGCTCATGCATATGACGAGCAGACAACACGATAATGCATGCCAGCATCAGTAGCACCCAGATTCTTACTGCATGGCTCATTGCAGCTGAAATCTTCAGGTAGGTCAGTAGGTGTTTTAGGCTAGTAGGTGCCATGAAAGTGAAGAGCTGCCGAGGTGCTTTGTTTGTGCTTTATAGGTGCATCATTTTGATGCAGAGGCTGGGGTAGAACCTCCATTTCGAAAAAATGTGCTTATTCAAGGAATCCTGTCTTTTCATTTTTCTCGGACACAATCCTCCATTTTCACTGGAAAGTACTCTCAATACTATTTAGACATAATAGCGTCTTATGGGATACTATGCCAAATAGAGTCTTATGGGACATTATGCCAAATTAGAGCAAGTCTGAATCGGGTATTCTGTTGCTTTTGGAAATGCGCATTGACTCTGTCTATGGTACATTGGCACGTATCTTGTCTACATGAGAATATGTTGGAACTAAAAACATATTTTCCTTGTAAACATGTGTCAAAATTAAGAGATGTACTGTTCTTCCTTTCTATTTTGCATTGAACTAAAAACATGTATTATTTCTAACACTATATAGTTACTGGAAGTGTCTGATTATAGTTTGGTAAAATGCTTTTGTGCTCCCCAAAGTCTCATCCTCAGTTTACAATAACGCAAATACTGTGATAAATTAGTATGACACTTTTATTTATAAGCATACTATTGAATTTAAACCTAGAAATAAACATAGGTTCCCTCCAGAATGTGGCCAACTAACTATGGCCATTCATCTTAACTATCGGGGAACTAAAATTAAATGTCATTTATCAGCAAATTCTCACTGACAGGAGCATATCCATTGGTGATGCAGGAATCACCAGAAGTATCACCAATTACGTCAAGATAGATTAGTAGTAGAATTAATGCTAAAAAAGGAACCTATCTCAAATGCCCAGAAACACATACTATGTTGATAATTTTTGTTTGTAAATCCACCCTTTAGGCATCCCCCTGACAATGCTATCAATTAGTGAGGCCCAATGAATCCTCCTTTTATTTATGCAAGCAAGTAATCCCTGCAAACTAAATGAGCTCTTGGAGTTCTCCCATCATCCAACTTTTCACTAGCAATGGCATCATGTAGTTAATAATATAGAAGCGCCAAGATTAAGCATAACAGTGTAAGAAACCAACAGTAATAATGAAGAGATACAAAGGATTTGAAATTCCAAACCAGTCACGAGTATCAATTTACCAAACAAATAAGTAATGAACTTTCAGAAGAATGAGGAACGCAATGCAATTACTATGTCCCCTTCAAGTCATCGATATGTATCAGTAGCGCTAAAAGCTTCAGGTTCAATCCTATGCAAGCAAGTGCTTCTGAATCAGTGCTAAGCTGACAAAGATATTTGGCGCCGGTGGGAAACTTGGGTTGCAGCAGCTGGTACAACCCCGTGATCCACAGAGTCATACCCAGAGGTCGATGCGGAGGGCCCCCGCTATGTCCAGTTCTTCCTGGATGGCAGCAGCGAACAGGGCCTTGTTCCGCCTGCAGCGTCCTTGCGGTCGTCTACCTCTCTGCCTCTGATTCCTACCTGACAGCACTGACATGCCACAGATATCTTCTGGATTCCTGATATGGTGGAAAAGCATACTAAGATGGAGAAAGGAATATGAGGGAAGCTCCAGGAGAGGATTGAGATGCTGGCGTGGAGGGCAGCTAGGTCATCAGAGAAGATTAGGAGAAGATTTGGAGCGGATTGCAAGAGAGAGATGAGGAAGATATGTTGGGAATTCAAGAGCGGAGCGGGCGCAAAATCAGGAACCATATCCACATTTTGGTGCTCGCTTCAGGGACAGGGTGCGACGTACCACCACCATCACCAACTCCCTTCTATTAGTAAAGATAGCTTTCACCATCATCCTCCCAAATCATGGATGGTATTGTTTGATCATTGATTTTAGCACGTTACAGGGATCATCATTTTGAGGCTGCAATTGGCTATAGAAAAACTTTCCACAGCAAAATGACTTGTTTGTATCTCACTGTGCTGCTAGAAGGTGGTCGCCTATCCTCTCTAGTCCGTGTTTAGGATCTGGGCACACTTCCTGTTACCTGCTTAGTGTTTTTGGGTGTACTGATGCCATGCGATTTGTAACATCTGGAAATTCTATTGTAGTTCCCATTGTGCAATCGAGTCCTAAACTTCTCCATTGCCTCTGCGTTATGTATAGCTCTTTTGCAAGAGTACTTATCGTCCTCATGGACAAATTAGATTAGCTGAAAATCTGACGAAGAAATTATGACCGTATTGCTGGTACACCAAACAACAGGTTCGGTGTTTACGATTTACGAAGACCAAGTATACTTTTTGTTCCCTTTCATGGTATCAGCACTTACAGTTTCTGCAACACTCCCACGCGCACAGAAAAAGGGAAAGTACCGTATCTTCATAGGCTCTTTGGTCTTTCTGTATAGAATAGTAACCACAGCAACTATTTGTCACTCCTGCTGTCGTGCATCTGTAAGAACGCAACCTAGAAGTGGTTTCAGTCAAGTCTTGCTGGAAATTTTAGAAGAAAATTGGTTCAACCTATTGTTTATGGCATTAATCAGCCTTATGGACGTCCTGAGACATCTGGAAATGGAAATTAAACTCATGTATTTACTGTATTTCTTGCTGTTGCTGTTATGTGTTGCCAGCCAAGTATAAATTTGTATCCGTGCTTTGCTTATCAGTTGTTTTTTCCTACCAGCTGGTAGTTTCTAAAGATGTTACTGACTTGTAATGTTCCAAATTCTGCACACGACATTCTCAGATTAGAGAAAGAAGACGCTGAAGATACATTTCAAAAGGTTGTCGAAACAGTTAAGAAAGACCTTGCGGCCAAGAAGCCACCTGAAAGTGTAGTTCTCGACGAGCCGACCGAATCACAAGTGAAGAAATCAAAGGAAAAGATCTGTATAATGATTCAGGACAAGGACTTGAAGCAGCCGTTCCGTCTATGGAAGGTATGAACTTCTCCTGGCGACATTACTCTTCTGTTAGACAATTCAAATTCTCTGACCGGTAGTTGCAATAATTTGACACGTTTAAGTTAACAGTCAGTTTAGATTCAGTTTGGCATAATAATTGTCCAATATGCTTTCTCATTTTCATTTTATTGTTGAACATTACCTTCTGAAATGGTATATACATTAGTTTAATATGTATTAGCTGGGGTTTTGAAATTTCGCGATCTATTCAACTTGCCAAGTGTGAATTTAAACCAACTTTATGTTCTTAAATGTGGATTTATGACTGCTACAGGATGAGAAGTTTGAAAAGCTTTTCAAGGCATATGCTAAGAAGGTCCAGCTTGATCCATCCAATCTGACATTCGTATTTGATGGTGACAAAATAAACCCGGCAAGTACACCCCAGGATCTTGACCTGGAGGATGAAGACATGGTTGAGGTGCGCCGTAAGTCAAGCTGATGGCTAGGAGCTTGGCCTGCGTTCTGTGATTTTGCACATCCCTGAGTGGGACGTTGTTGGGAGGTTGCCCTGTTTTGCTTTTGTGCTCAGCCGTCATAAGGCCAACTCCACTTTTGTTAGTGTCAGCCTCGTTTACATGTCTATGTCCATAATAGACATAGGATACATGCAGTTGTAAGTACACACGGTTCGCGTGTCCAGCCTCTCGGATAGTTGTTCTCGTTTCCTTTTCTGCTCCGTGCTTTTGCTTTGTGAGATGATTAGAATTGTACTGGGAAGTATTTCAGCTGTGTCTCGTAGTGTACAGACGGGCTTTGCTTGGCTCGTTTCCAAGCTGAGTCAACTGCTCAAGTGGTAATCGCATGGCTACCTGCCTACCTGTACATATGGATAATTATGATTTCTGAAATACCTGGCCAGCGCATGTAACGTAATGCATATTGTACGCTACATTTGTTCCTGATTTCAACTGCTCTTCAATTCATAAAAAGTGTCGTCCATTTTGTACTATGTTAGTATAAACTTTATACTAAGTGAGCGACACTTTCTATGTATTGGAGGGAGTCTGTATTTGCGCAAAGTAGCACTGTTGGCACAGGGGCATGAGCCGAGTGTCGCACCCGGACTTCTAGAGGATACTCACCGTACGAACTGAACAATATTTTGATTGGATTACGGGGCTTACTGGCACCTGCATCTCTTACGAGTAGGCCAACACTTATGTGTGACAACCAATCTCTACTATTCACCGTCGATGTAAACTATCCCGTAGAAATCAGGACACTACCATTGACGTACTTCATACCATACACACATGGTACGTCAACGGCGTTGAAAAGATGATAACACAACATATCTCTAAGACA
Source organism: Alopecurus myosuroides (assembly GCA_028641055.1). Taxonomy (NCBI): domain Eukaryota; kingdom Viridiplantae; phylum Streptophyta; class Magnoliopsida; order Poales; family Poaceae; genus Alopecurus; species Alopecurus myosuroides. The sequence goes on along the minus strand of CM054058.1, from coordinate 295,399,708 downwards.
CAAAAGATTGAAATAAGTTGCAACTGGCCCTCACTAGGGCAGAGAATAGCAAATACAATCATCCAGAGGACACATGTCCCAACATAACATCATTACAACTCAGCGGAAGCATTCAAAGGGGTCTGAGTACAGACAAATCCAAATTGACTTAAGAAGCCGGAAACGAAAAGACGGAGCCCATCCACGATGTCTCGGATCCTGCCCGGGTCCGCTACCTACTCGTCAGCAGCCTCGTCGAACTCCACGTAGTAGCCGTCACGGGGATCCTCGTAAGCGTAGTCTGCGGAAACCACAGCCCCAAAGGGGTCAGTACATAAACGTACTGGCAAGCAAGACTCACAATTCACCAAAGTGTAGCCCGTCAACACCAAGCACAGATGCCTTGGGATCAACGGAAGAAAGGGTATACAAGATGCTGCAACTGGCTGCACTAACCAACTACAGAACATACTACAACTTCCGGCTATCAGAAAGGGGATAAGATAGCGTATCGTAACCAACTACAACTAACCACCACATAAACCCATCCTGGATCTCGCCCCTTATCCAAAGAAGCAATCCGAGGATAACTCACACAGTTGGATTAATGATGGATCAAATTGTTGTGTCAATAAGCCTATTACTAGTCAAGTTATCAATAAGTTAGGTGTAAGTTGTTCTGAGTACTTGTTAGCCAGTACTTTCACCAAGTCAACCATAACCGCGGAAAACACGGCTTCTCGAGAAGATTTATCCCTGCAGGGGTGCACCAATTTGGCCGTACACGTAAGAATATCCCGCCAGGATGGAAATGCACTTCCACCAAGCGAGGCACTCTACACAACTCAACTCTTCTTCGCATCAAGCCCAAAGCACCACGTGCTGTGCGTGCGCGGCTAATCGAGCCCCACGAAGAAAAGGGGACCCTCATAGCACTGGAAGACCATGCCGCCCTAAATGCCGACTACAAAAGTTCCACCCTGGCCTCGGGTTCGTACCTGCATATGCGTGCATCAAATGGAAAGCCCGAACTAAGTGTGGTGATTTGGACGAGATGCGAATCGAATCAAATTGAGGGGGGCGCCCATACACGCTTCCCACATGCGGATAGTGCGCTCATCATGAATCAGTAGACAAGACCCTTTTCCTATTAGGGTCGACACTAGCAGGCCTCAAAACCACACCGGGCCTCCTGCCGGTGCCTTATCAGCAATTTATTATTACCTCAAATTAATAGGTTGTTGTTTAACATCGAGCCCCAGAATATAAACAAATATGGTAACAGAAAGTAACTGATAACAGACTCGAGCAAAACAACCCTAAGCATGCTAGTAAGACACGGGCCCAAGCAACGGGGTTATAGGACTGGAGGTGAGGCAATATCAGGGTTCAGGGTATCATGTGATAGGTTCGTAACAGAAGCAACGATACATATGGCTAGCAGAAATAGACAACGGAAAGTATCGGTAACCAATGTTGAAAGGAACACAATGGTTCATGTGAGTGATAACTTGCCTGCAAACTCAGTAGCCTGGTACTGGGCTAGATCCTCAGAAGGGGTGTCGTAAAGATCATCGGTCTCAACGTCGTCGTCTATCCGAGAAGAAGCAAACAAACAAGGCAGAAATATAAACAATCAATATCATGGCATAGTGCACAATCATGGGATGATGCATGACAATTTAATAGATGCATCAAAATAAACTAGTGGACTTGGTAACACAATTTAAATGGACACATATGCAATTTTGAGTTGCATATGAAAAGCCCATGGATTTTGGTTGAAACAATTGTTTTCCAGTTAACCAACAGGTGAAAGTGGATTAGTATGATGCATAACAAAATAACAACAATAGAACCAATTTAAAATAGGGTTTACCAATTTAGAAATTTATTATTAAGTTAGGGAATTTTTTGGTTCCTTAAAGGGATTACACAAATAGTTGTTGTTTTCACCAAGTTAAATTGTGCAAGATAAATAACAAAATTCATATTTGAAAAGATCATAAGATTTTGGGTGGATTACATGTTTCAAATATAGAAAAAGGAATTAGGATGAATTTATTATGACTTAAACAAAATTAAACAAGTTTTAAATGAATTTAAAACAAGCATGAATTTTATTTGGATTTTATTTGTCCAAAACATAAATTCAAATTCATATTTGAAAAGTTTATGTTTTTCTAGTTTGAAAACATATTTTGCATGTTCAAAAATAATTTAAATTGAGCAAGTTATGATTTTAGCAATTTTAAATGATTTAAATAAGGTTTAAATTATTTAAGCAATTTAAATTATTCAAACCATGAAACAAAATTTATATTTGAACAGGTGGTTCAAAATGGTATGGAAAACATATTTTATTTGCATTATTTGGATTAATTATGATTTAGTTATGCAATTTAGCAAATTACAATTGAATTATTTGAATTCAAATTTGAAGTGCATTTGAAAAATTCAAAACAGGAAACAAATGGCATAATTGGATAGAGAATTAAATTTGGATCAACACACATATTTTATTTTCATTATTTGGAGTTATATTTTAAAAGTTATTAACAATTTAGGTTTTAGGACCAATCTGTAAATTATAAGGGCTTAGATTTAAAAAGGAAAACGCTGAAATTATTTGTTACCGCACTGCCAACTAACCCTAGCCACTGCCCGTGGGCCTGGGGCCAGCGTGGCATGCGCGCGCGTGCGTGGCAGCGAGGGCCGCTGACGGGTGGGGCATGCTTGTCAGCACTGCGCGCAAAAATTGGGTTTTTTATCCCGCGGCCGCGAGGGATCGAACCAGCAACCTGCCCGTGCGCGCGCTAGCTCTGAACCAGTACGGTGGTGCGAACGTTTCTGTCAGATTCATAGATGCATTGAGGTTGTACTTCAACGGCGCGTTAACTGAACTTTGCTGACAGCGTTCGCGTCTGAACCACGACAGAGATGACGCCGGCGGCGAGCGGTGGTGCTGCTGTGCGCGATGATGCAGTGATCTGGTGGTGCGTGTACAGTGCGGTGTGCACGGGTGCTTGCGCAAGCAGAGGGAGAGAGGGGATGGATGCAGGGTGGCTCACCGGCGATTGCAAACGTGGCAGAGGTGTCACATCCCAATTTTGGAATACCTGATAACACAGTTGTTTTGCTAATTGCTTGACAATTAAACTTTGATTGTGACAATTAAACTTTGATTGTATTTGTTTGAGTGCAACTAAACAAACTAATTATATAAACTTACATGGCTAAGAAATTGAAAACAAAATATTCAACATATTGTTCCAATGACTTTGACAATATTTTCTAAAGTAAATATTGATCAAAGAGTTTTCCAAAAACTATCTTATTAATCTCATACTTGTTGAATATTATTACAAGACCTAAATTAAGAAAGAGGAAACACTTAAATAAATTTTCCTAAAAGTTTATCAGAAAAAGAGGCATTCTTAGATGCTTCACCAAAATATTATCAAATGTTTTTCCAACCTTGCAAGCTTAAAAACAAAAGTATTGGAGAGCATTGACTTGCTATCTCTAGTCACATAAATATTTTGGCAAAGCATTATTAAAGAAAAGCCAAATGCCTTATTAAATTGAATTTCCAATATTTCTAGAAACAGAAAACTCAAACAAGTTACTATTGGAAACTTTCTTCAAATGATCTGAAATTAATACCATTGCTTCCTTAGATCAAATAAGGAACACATACAAGAGGAGACCAAAATTTGAATCCATTAAAGTCCTGAAAACATGGTTTTTCTCCACAGCAACAATTGGGATTTTGAACAAGTTTGTTCTACAAACTTCTTCCAAATGCCATGAAATAAATACCACATGCTTTATATCATAAATAAGGATGAAAACCAAAAGGGCACAAGTTTTTGAATAATTTAAGTTGCCAAAAAACCCTGTTTTCTTGACAGCACCTTTTTGAAATTTGAACAAGTTTGTTCTATTAAGTAACTCTAAATGGCTTGAATTTTCTACCACATAAGGAACACATCAAATAAGTAATGTGTGCCAAAAATTATCATTTTTGGAAGCTCCTAAGTAGGTTAATAAATTCAATGTCCATTTATGTAAGAATTCAAATTTGAACAACTTTGAATTATAAAGTTTCTCCAATTGAGCCAATTTTCATATAAGTTGTGCATCTCAACTAATTAGAATTTTGGGCAAAAGGATTTAAAATTTAAACTTTGTTTGCTTAGTGAAAACATCCTTTTTCAGAGAGTACAGGGACCTATTTGTAATTATCCAGGGATCAAATTGTAATCCGAGTCACTCATCTTCAACCTCTAGCTCTCTGTAGCAGCAGTGCACCTAGGCCATGGCTTCGATTAGAAGGTATCGAGGGGGATAAGAGGCCCCCCATGTGCTCTTGTCTGCCCTCAAGCTCTCTCTCCCCCCATCAAGTTTCTCTCCTCTCTCTTCTCTCTACTGTGCAAGAACTTCCAAAACCAAACCCTAGCCGACTTGGGCTCGCCGTCGATCGGCCGTTAGAGAGCACGCCGCCGGTAGCCGTTAGCACCATCGTCTCCGCAACGTCGTGGTGGTCCTCTCTGCCAAGGAATCGAGGTGGGAGCCCTCGTGGAGGCCGCGCCATCCGTTTTCGTCCTCGGGGCCGGCGAGCTCCGGCGAGCTATCGCCGCCGCCTCGAGTCTTCTCCGACCTCGTCGAGCATCCACGCACGTCTACGGTGAGCAGGGGAATCCCCCCGTCCGTTTTCCCCTCTCCCTCTCGCCCTAAATCAACGCCGAGCCGTCCTCGCTGTCCGGTCGCGGTGCGTCGCCGTCGCCGCCGCTTTTCCGGCGACTCCCGGGAAGCGAGGCTGCGCGTGTTAGGTTCCCCGTGTAGTAGGCAACGCGTAGGTGCCCTCGAATCGAAGAATGATGGACGTTTTCGCTCGTTATGGCTCGCCGGAATTCCTTGCCGCCGGCGATGACGTCGCGGTGACGTCGCGCTCGCATCATCGTCCCTTGACCCGCGCGTAGATGCTATTGAACCTGCAGGTGGGGCCGCGCATCGCCTGCGTGGCAGCCCCGTGGCAGCCTGGCCCGCGCGTCAGCCTCAGCGGCTAGATCCCGCTGCGGTGAGTTTGGATCTAGCCGGCCCAACTAGTAGATCTGGCCCAACAACCCTTGATTTTCCATTTAATTTTGACAGAAACATTGCATGTTTACTTTGGGCCATAAAAACGTATCTAAAGGATGAATTTGACCAAACCAAAATTCACAGATGTAAAGCAACTAAATCTAAACCACATCCAACTTGTAGATCTACTTTTGGATGTATCTTTTTGAAATGAAAAATGATTTGGCAACAGGTACCAGAAATAGAAAAATGAGCACCATTTTTATTTTACAACTCAGAATTAAGTGAGGCCAATTAAATTGGAAAGCCCTTGAAATTTCCTAACAGGAGCAATTAACCTTGCTTCCAAATTCCTAATATTTTTGAAATGGCATGCAATTTGGTAAAACACCAGAGAGCACTTTGGTGATTTTTATAAAACAATTAAAGATGATTTTTGATGCAAACTCAATTGGATGGTCTTGTACATGTTTAGGGATACCCAAACCTAGCTTTTTTTAATTTTTAGAGCATACTAGAAAATTTGGTGGATAGATCTTTGTTTCACCTGTTTCTGCCATTTTGGCATTTTAACTATTTAAATTGTGTGATTATATTTTTGTGTTGCAATGTTGTTTTCTAGCATGTAGAAGTTGTGTGAACTTGTTTTCTAAGTGTTAATTAGCTATTTTAGCATGTTATATTGTGTGGACTTGAGTGGAGAAGAAATATGATTTTTGTTAATAGCATATGTTTTATATCTAGTTTTATACTTGCATAGAATTTTTGAGTGATTAATTTATGTGCAAGAACTTGGATTGTTGATTGAATACAGTACCATGTTGGTACTTATTTTGTGTTGTTATCACCTCTGCTAGCTTGCATTTGAGTTGGTAGAAAATCATGAGTAGTTTTGTCATGACTATGAGAATGTTATGGAAAAATTCCCTCATGGGTGGAATTTTTGACATAAGCATTTGTGGTTGTGTAGCCACATATTTTTGTGTTGTATTCATAGGACCAGTAGCATTTTGATTATGTTTTTATGAGTACTTGATCCCTAGAGTTTTCACTTGAGTGAAAACAATAGCATGAGTAGCATTACCTTGCTTATTTTAGCACCCTATTATTTTCTACTAGTATGGTTATTGCACTAGATGCTAGTTTAGTATTTTGTTAATTTTTAGCAAGTGTGACCAGAGGCATTGTGACCTCTTAATGCTTTGTTATGCTAGTGGAACACCCACTGGTGTCATTGCATTTTTGGTGGAAACATTATTTCTCCCACACTAGATGTGTTTCTTTTATATAGTTCTATAACTAATGAGTGCCTAGTATTTTTGCCTTGGGAATTTTAGTGCTAAATGGAAATGTGTATGGTTCTGTTTGTAAGTGGTTATAATCATGTGTGGCTTGCTAGGAAAAATCCATCTTTGGAGTGTTGTTTGATTCCCCTAGTAATGCCCCTTTTTATTACTACTAGTATGTAGGAGTTGCCCTGCAAATTGATGCATTGTTTTATTAAATGGGATAATTTTTTTATAGCAAGTATAGATGTTTTTCACTACTGTTTTTATGACATGGACCCTCTGGTTGTATTTCAATTACTTAATTGAAATGCATCCATTGATTCTTCATGTGTGAGTAGTACTAGTTTCCCTAGCATTTTTTTGTGTTGAATTATTTTTCCTGCCAACTTGTGTTTGGTAGATATTTGTGTATCCTTGCATGAGGACATGTTTTCATTCCCATTATGATAACATGGTTCCTTGTTTGCATTTTAGTACTTTACTTATTATGCTTGCTTGCATAGCAAACTTTTAGTAGAAACATGTCAATAGGATTCCTCCTTTTTAGTCATTGTTTCTATTGTTCTCACCATGAAAATTGTGTGTTTTGTGATGAGTCTATTACCTTGCTACACTTGTGTAGGCTCACTGATTTGTAAAAGCAACTTTTGCAAATCATGTGCCTTATTTATTCTTGATGTGAATTTAGGCTTAGTAGATTAGCTATCTTGTTCTTTTTGTGGTGTGGTTGATAGACCCATTGCCATGATTATTATTGTGCATGTTTTGTATACTTTTAGTAGTCTCACCCTTGTGAAACTAAGTGTATTTTGGGTTTATTAATATCTTGGTATGAGAGTGGCACACCAACTTAATCCATGATATTAAGGTTGTGAGATATGTTCCTCCAACCTTAAGTTGTCTTAACAAATGGCATTTCTGCCAAGTGTGTTTTGTTTGATTGTTTGCTCCATTAATAATTGTGTGATTGGTTATTATTAGTTTTCCTTGCTGTATGTATGGTTATGCATTGTTGGTTGCCTTGATTGGTTCTGAATGTGTGTCCTTTATTCCTTTTTACGACGTTAGAAAACGAAGAGGAAGGAAGTGTCGTGAAGCTCAGTTCCAAGTTCCAGTCACTCCAAAACCAGGGACACAAGGAGATACCAGGCAAGCCATCCTGATGCTTGCTGATACAATACTTATCATTATCTATCATGCATGTTTTACGTCTGAAGTTTTACCAAAACTTTATTATCAAAACTATTTTTGATGTGGCTATTACTACTATACTAGTATATAGGTTACTATTATGCCAGTAGTTAAAACTTGGTAATACCAAGCCCATAAGCCACCATATGGTATTTATTACCATCAAATATACTAGTCCCTAAGTGGGCACCCTAAAATTGTGATTCTACAAAACAAAGGCTTTACGGAAAAACCCGGAGAAAAGGTGTCGCACCCGGACTTCTAAAGGATACTCGCCGTTCCGTTGAACAGTAGTAGATTGGATTACGGGGCTTACCGGCACCCGCGTCCTCTTACGAGTAGGCCAACACATGTATGTGTGACAACCAACCCCTAACTGTTCAGCGTCGACGTAAACTATCCCATAGAAATCAGGATACTTCCATTGACGTACTTCAAAACATACACACACGGTACGTCAACAGCGTTTGAACAAGTGATATCACAACAGATCTCTACGACACAAAAGATTGAAATAAGTTGCAAATGGCTCTCATTAGAGCAGAGATAGCAAATACAATCATCCAGAGGACACCTGTCCCAACATAACATCATTACATAACATCAGAAGCATTCAACATGTCTGAGTACAGACAAGATCCAAACAGGCCTAAGAGGCCGGAAACGAAAAAACGGAGCCCATCCACGAAGTCTCGGATCCTGCCCGGGTCCGCTATCTACTCGTCAGCAGTCTCGTCATACTCCACGTAGTAGCCACCATGTAGATCCTCGGAAACGTAGGTCTGCGGAAACCACAGCCCCAAAGGGGTCAGTACATAAACGTACTGGCAAGCAAGACTCACAGTTCACCAAAGTGTAACCCGTCAATACCAAGCACAGATGCTTTGGGTTCAACGGAAGAAAGGGGACATAAAAGAGGCTGCAACTGGCTGCTCTAAACATCTACAGAGTTACTACCACTTCCGGCTAACAGAAAAGAGATAAGATCGCGTATCGAAACCAACTATGACTAACTCCAAACAAACCCATCCTGGATCTCGCCCCTTATCCAAAGAAGCAATCCGAGGATAACTCACACAGTTGAATTGATGATAGTTCAGATTATTGTGTCAATAAGCCTATTACTAGTCAAGTTGTTAATCATTGGGTGTAAAGTTGTTAATCATTAGGTTTAAGTTGTCCTGAGTACTTGTTAGCCAGTACTTTCACCAAGTAGTCCATAACCGCGGAAAACACGGCTTCTCGAGAAGATTTACCCTGCAGGGGTGCACCAATTTGGCCGTACACGCATGAATAACCCGCCAGATGGAAAGGCCCTTCCACCAAGCGGGGCACTCAACACAACTCAACTCTTCTTCGCATCAAGCCCAAAGAACCTTGGGCGCACGGCTAATCGAGCCCCGAAGAAAAGGGACCCTCATAGCACTCTAAGACCGTGTCCCCCTATATGCCGACTACAAAAGTTCCACCCTGGCCTGGGCTCGCAAAAACATGCATGCGGCAAATGGAAAACACGAACTAAATGAGGCGATTTGGACGAGATGCGAATCGAATCAAATTGAGGGGGGCGCCCATACTCGCTTCCCACATGCGGTTAGTGCGCTCATCATGGATCAGTAGACAAGACCCTTTTCCTATTAGGGTCGACACTAGCGGGCCTCAAAACCACACAGGGCCTCCTGCCGGTGCCTTATCACCAAATTATTATTTAACAATAACATTAGCATGATTGATTGATTAAACATCGAGCCCCCAGAACGTAATAGAAATGGTAACAGAAAGTAACGGGTAACAGACTCGAGCAAGACAACCTAAGCATGCTAGTAAGACACGGGCTCAAACAACGGGGTTATAGGAGTGGAGGTGAGGCAATATCAGGGTTAAAGGATACATGTGATAGGTTCGTAACAGAAGCAACTATTCATAGGGCTAGCAGAATAGACAACGGAAAAGTATCGGTAACCAATGTTGAAAGGAACACAGTGGTTCATGTGAGTGATAACTTGCCTGCAAACCCAGTAGCCTGGTACTGAGCTAAGTCCTTAGAAGGGGTGTCGTAAGGATCGTCGGTCTCAACGTCGTCGTATATCCGGGAAGAAGCAAACAAACAACGCAGAGAACAAACAATCAATATCATGGCATAGTGCACAAACATGGGATGATGCATGATGGTTTAATTGATGCATCCAAAAATAAACTAGTTGACAAGATAACATAACATGATTAAATGGACCCATATGCAATAGGATTGCTTATGGAAAGCCCATGAATTATGGTTGGAATAATTGTTTTACAACTAACCAATAGATGAAAGTGGATTAGCATGATGCATGGATGAGGAAAACAGCAAAATAACAACAATAGAACCAAATAGAAATAAGGTTTAACAAGTTTGGAATTTCAGTTATTAAGTTAGGAAATTTTGGTTACTTAAAGGTGTTGCTCAAGCATTTGTTGTTTTCACCAATTTAAATTGTTCCAAATAGATAACAAAGTTCATATTTGGAAAGAACACAAGATTTTAGTTGGAATACATGTTTCACTTGTTGAAAATGGATTTGGAATAAATTACTTATGAATTAAGCAAGTTTAAACAAGAATTAAATGAATTTAATTCAAACATGAACTTATTTGAATTTTTATTTGTGCAAAACATTGAGTGAAGTTCATATTTGAAAAGGTTATGCTTTTATGGTTTGAAAACATATTTTATATGTCCCAAGAGAATTTAATTTGACCAAGTTATGAATTTAACAATATTAAATGATTTAAACAAGGTTTAAATCATTTAACCAATTTTAATTATTCAAAACATGAAACAAATTTTATATTTGGAAAGAGGGTTTAATTTTGCATGGAAAACATATTTCATTTGTTGAAATTGGATTTAAAATGAGCAAATTATTATTTTGGCAATTTTAAATGCAATAAACAAGAAACCGTTGTTTTCAGCAATTTAAATTATTCAAAACAGCAAACAAAATTTATATTTGGAAAGTACATGAAAATTTGATTGGAAAACATATTTAGTTTGTGGTATTTGGAATTTTTATGAACAAGTTATGAATTTTGCAAGTTTAAGTGATTTAAACAAGAATTCAAATATTTCAACAATTTAAAAATTTCAAAACAGTAAACAAATTTTATATTTGGATAGATCATTCAATTTGGGACAGAAAACATATTAAAAATGTTGAAATTGGAGTTAGGATGAATTAATTATGCATTTTAGAAGATTTGGTGCAAATCTGCCATTTTTATGAATCTAGGGACTTGAAAAATATTTTTACAGGGGCTAGAAATAATTTGCAAGGGCCTATTGGTGATTTCCTGGAAGTTCTATGACCAAAACAATGGAGAATAAAAAGATGGTTTTAATTGTGGGAAGGGGGATTCGATCCCCCCACCTCCTGCTGCGCCAAGGGGTGCTGATACCAGTTGGGCTGGTGCGCTGTGTGTTGAAAGGAAGGGAACGGGGGGGGGGGGGGGGGGGTTTGAGGTGTAGCTCTCGGGCTTAACTGAAACTTGTTCGTTCAGGTCGCTGTACCTCACGGAGGCAGGCAGCGATGCTCGCCGGAGGGGCGCCGTCCGCGGATGTGTGGGGCGCTGTGGGGGGGTCGTGGTGCAGAGGAGATGGAGAGGGATAGCGAGAGGGAGGAAGGGGAGGTGGGGCGCTCACCTATGGGGGACAGGGAGGCGTCGGTGCAGAGTCTGAAGGCGGACGGACAGAGGGTGACGGCCGGCGGGAGAAGTGGACGGCGGCGGCGGCTGGAGGCTCTCCGGCCAGCGCCGAGGGGGTGGGGAGGGAGCCCGTGCCACGGCGTTTCCATTCCCGGTGTCGCGGCGGCCGGAGAAGGACCCAAACGTCGGCGAGTGGTGGAGCCTTTCGGTGGTGGTGTACAGGTACAGAGAAACAAGGGATCAGAGGGAGAGGAAGATGGAGGAAGGAGAAGAGAGGAAATTGGAGGCGGTGAGAGGGAAGGAAGAAAACTAGGGTTGAGGGGGAGAGCTAGGGCACCGGGTAGCTATAAGGGGAAGGTGGAGGAGGGGATCACCGTTGCCTGCATCTCCCTGCTACGTGGATACAGCAGATGGAGACCGTACAGGAGGTGGAAGACGACCTGAAGAGGTACCGGGCTGAGGGAGGTGTTGGGCTGAGGGGAAAAGGCTGGGGGGAAGTTGGGCCTCTCTCTCCTCTCTTGAGCTGTTTGCTTTTATTCTTTTATTCTGTTTTTTTTTTGCTGAATTGGAATAGGAAGAGAAAGATAAGTGTTTGGGTTAGGAAAAAATTTGAAAAAAGTATGGTTAGGTTAGTTTTTCAATAGCAACTAAATGCTAACTTTAATTTCCAAAAGTTTTCAAATTTAATTTGCTGTTTGTAATTTAATTCAAATTGAATGCATTTTATTATTAATTGCATTATAGAAAACAAGATTTTTAACTAGGGTGCACATTAGTGTTTAAATGGAACAAAAAGATTGGAATTGTTTGAATGCAAATTATATTAAGTGGATTATCAAATAACAAATAAGAGTTGAGCTTTTTATTATTTCATGGAAACAAATGGGAGTTTTATTTGAACCTTATGGTTTGATGGAAACAATGGAGTGATTTGTTTTGCAATTTTTCATAATTTCAACATGGTTGTTGTTTGGAAGAAAATCATAATTGAATTTAAAAAAGGTTTGATTATTGGATGCATTTTTATAGAAATAAAACAATAGTTTGGAATCACAAATTTAATGGAAGCAAATAATTAATTCGATTTGAAATATCACTTTGGAAATTGTAACATCACAAGGATGAAACAAAAGGTTTGAATTTTGGTTTGAAATTCAAATAGAAAACAAAGGAAAACAAGGGAAAACAGTTGGAAAACAAATGAAAACAGAGGAAAACAAAAGGAAAACAAACAAAACAATTGCACTCAACATGATGCCATGATGCAAAACATAAAATAACAGGGAGCAAACATTCTAATGGCTATTTTTCATACTTGGGATGTTACAAAAGGCGGATCCTTATTCTCCGGAGGAATGCGGAAGTGGTCATTTTTGAGAAATTGGTGTTTTCAAAAATGACACATAACCTAGTCTTCGCCGGACAACCTTTACCGTACTGCCACTCTACCCCTATATGGGTATGGGGCCTATCTAGATGCTTGAACTTGTTAGTGTATGCTTTATTCCAAAGTGCTATAGAGAAGCGGATTCTCTGAACCGAAGTGTCGCCAGGAGAGGGGAAACGGGACATACACAGTGTGGGATTAATTTTCCCTCCGGATGCGACAGCTGGGCCTCCCGGCTAGGCCGGGTGGGACCTGGTGCCGGGGAGAACAACCCATCTGAAGGAATGAGCATATACTAGCTTGTGTCAGAGTGGACAGTTAGGATCAACTTCTCTGGTGCTTGCATATCGCTGTGACGATCCATGGGTGGTCCATGGCAGAGTTTTGGATCTAGTGGATGTGTACACCTCTGCAGAGTACAACTTTTTCGAAGAAGCCGCGTCCTCGGATATGGACAGTTGAATGGCCATGTAGCTAGCATTGTGTCAATGTTTTCAAAAGAGGAAGTTTTTGAAAAGGAATTTTTGGAAAGGAAGTGTTGAACTTGTGAAGTTCGGAAAGGAATGGAAACTTATACCGTGGAGGTATCGTCGATGATGAAAAGCCAGATGTTATACAAAACAAAATGTTTTGCAAAGAAAACCTTTTCTACTCTAAGCAAGAATTCTGGAAACTGATTCCAAGAAGTTTTGCAAAGAGAAAATATTCTTTAACAAAGCTTTACAAAACCTCTTGTACATGTGATATCTACAAGAGAAATAAAAATATATTATTTTCTTCTGAAGTATCTTCTTCAACGAAGATACAGATTAACCTGACTGCAACTATGGTGTCATCATATATGAACACCATTGGTAGTGAACCCTATTTATATCCTACCTATTCCACCATATAAGCATATTTGCATGTTGGTAAGTGACATGATGGATGTCTTGCTGAGTACATTCAAATGTACTCATTATGGTTTCGCCCCTGGTATCTACTTGCCAGACTTTGAGAAGGCGCCTCCGAAGGAGATCTATGAAGAGAAGTACGGAGTTGACGGCTTTGCGAACTAGGATCGTCTCCGGGTCAACAGCCTGTAGGTTAAGGCGTGACTTGGGCTCAACTACGTTGTGTTTTATTTGTCTTCCGCTGTGTTTGTTAAGTTGCCTGCCCTTTTGGCAGTTGTGTTAGACTGGATCATGTGATCATGTATGTAATACCTTTTTGTATTCGTGTAATGGATGATGTATTTCTGTATGCCAACTGTGTATGTTGTTCACGACTGATCTTTCTGGGATCGTGAATGTATGCATACGTAGGGTTTCAGACTGCCGGTCTGGGGTCCTTACAAGAGGCTCGGGGACGATCTCGTCGGTGACAGCGGCGTGGACGAGGACGGCGGCGCGGCTACAGAGCGTCTCCGGGATGGCTCCGGTGTTTAAACGGACGAGGGAGAGGTGGAGGTTCGATTCCCGGGGCTAGGTGGGTGAGTGGAGCGTCGAGGCGGTGGGGAGCATCGGAGTTTCAGAGATCGTTTCTCCGGTGAGGTTCAGGGAGAGGGGAAAGAGGTGGCAGAGAGGGAAAATGACGGCGGGAGCTCGAGGGGATAGGGATAGGGCTAGCTAGGGTTGCGGCGCGCGCCTAGGCTAGCTTTATAGGGTTCCAGGAGCCCTCCTGGCCGTCTGCTCGCGGCAGTGCCGCCGTGGCACGGCCGGATGGGGTGCCGTACTGCGGGAAGAAGGGGAAGAAAAAAAACGAAGCGGTACGCGCGCGGAGGGAAAGAGAAAAGGGCCGCGCGGGAGAGAAAAAGGAAAATGGGCTGGGCGCAGCCCACGACCCTTTGGCGCCAGATTTTATTTTTTAAAAATTCTCCTTCTGTTTTTTTTTGCAGAATTTGGAAATGGAAGAATTAGATAGGTTTTAAGTTAGTAAATTTTTTGGAAAAATTAGGGGGAGTTACTTAGGTCAATAGCAAACAAATTCCAAGTTTGGTTTTCAAAAAGTTTGAAAATAACTTGCTGTTTGTATTTAATTCAAATTTGGATGATTTTTATATTAAGTAATCATTAAGAAAAACAAACCTTTTAATAGGGTGATCCCTATGTTAATTATAAACCATTGATTAGAATTGTTGTATAATTTGCATGAATTCAAATTGGTTGCTGTTTGATGCTTTGATTTGAATTTTGAATGTGATTTGGAATTTAATTGATTGATTAAAACCATCCTTTTAATAGTTGAGCATTATGGAATAAAATGGAAACAAATGAGGGTTTGATTTGACATTATAATTTGAAAAAGATTGTAACAGAACAAGTATGAAATAAAGGTTTGAATATTGTTTGAATTTGAATTGTGAAAACAGAGAAAAACAGATGCAAACTAAATGGAAACAAATGGAACAATATGATGACATGATGCAATACTTTAATAAACATGAAACAAACATTCTAAAGGGGAGTTTTCATACTTGGGATGTTACAAAACGCCCCCCTTGAAGGAATCACGCCCCGAGATTTCTACCGAGAAAGGAAAAGGTCCGGATACTTCTTGCGAAGATCCTCTTCGGTCTCCCATGTTGCCTCTTTATCGGAATGATGCGACCATTGCACTTTCAAGAACTTGGTGCTCTTGTTGCGAGTCTTACGCTCGGTCTCATCGAGAATACGAACAGGGTGCTCCTCATAAGATAGATCATCTTGCAGTTCAATGGAATCATGATCAACTGCACGATCTGGATCGTTGAAACACTTCTTGAGCTGTGACACGTGGAACACATCGTGCACCTTGGATAGTTTTTCTGGAAGTTCAAGACGATAAGCATTTTCTGCCCGCCTTGAGAGAATGTTGAAAGGACCAATGTATCTTGGTGCAAGCTTTCCTTTCACACCGAAACGATGAGTGCCTCTGAGGGGAGTTACACTGAGATATGCCTTATCACCAGGTGCATAGATCATATCCCTGTGCTTGCTGTCATAGTAGCTTTTCTGACGAGACTGAGCAATCTTGAGATTGTCACGAATGATACGAACTTTCTCCTCGGCTTCCTTAACAATGTCAGGGCCTAAGAGTGAACGTTCACCAGCTCCAGACCAATTGATTGGACTCCTTCATCTGCGGCCATAGAGTGCTTCAAATGGTGCCATGCCTAGGCTTGCCTGGTAGCTATTGTTGTAGGAGAATTCAGCATATGGAAGGCAATCCTCCCATTTCATGCCAAAGGAGATACCACATGCTCTGAGCATATCCTCGAGAATCTGATTGACTCTTTCGACTTGCCCTTGAGACTGAGGGTGATAAGCTGTGCTGAAAAGAAGTTTGGTGCCCAATGCTTCTTGAAAGCTTTTCCAGAAATGAGAAGTGAATATGCTTCCACGGTCTGAGCTTATTTCCAATGGAACACCATGAAGAGGAACAATCTTTGTTGTGTAGAGTTCTGCTAACTGGCTAGCTGAGATTGTTTCTTTGACAGCAAAGAAGTGAGCTACTTTAGTGAGACGATCAATAACAACGAAGATTGCATCGTTGCCCTTCTTGGACTTTGGAAAACCAGTGACGAAGTCCATTTCAATCATGTCCCACTTCCACTCAGGAATTTTCAGAGGTTGGAGTAGACCGGCTTTTTTCTGATGGACTGCCTTAACACGTTGACAAACGTCGCATTCAGAAACGTATTGAGCAATTTCACGTTTCATGCCAGGCCACCAATACAGTGTCTTAAGATCCTGGTACATCTTTGTACTTCCAGGGTGGATGGAAAGAGGAGTTTCATGAGCCTCCTTGAGAATGACATCTTTGAGACTTTGAACTTGAGGAACTGCAATGCGTCCTTCGAAGAACACAGTTCCCCTGTCATCAATTGAGAAGGACTTGAATTTCTCCTTGCCTTCTTTGATGTGTTCTACCATCTTCTTGATTTCAGCATCCCGAAGTTGTTCAGAACGAATCTTGTCCTCGAGAGTTGGACTGGCTGTCAAGCTAGCAAGATATCCTTGAGGAACAAGACCAAGGTTCAGCTTCTGGAATTCTTCATGAAGTGGAGGTTGGCTTTCCATGATCATGAGATTATTGCAATATGACTTGCGACTGAGAGCATCGGCCATAACATTAGCCTTGCCTGGAGTGTAAGAAATGGTGAGATCAAAGTCCTTAATCTTTTCAATCCATCTCCTTTGCCTGAGGTTTAGATCTGGTTGAGTAAAGATGTATTTCAGACTTTTATGATCGGAAAAGATTTCAGTGCGGTTACCCAACAAGTATTGCCTCCATTTCTTGAGGGCAAACACAACTGCTGCAAGTTCTAGGTCACGTGTGGGATAGTTTTGCTCATGGGCATTCAACTGACGTGAAGCATAAGCCACAACTTGACGTTCTTGCATAAGAACTGCACCTAGACCTTGGAGAGATGCATCACAGAATATCTGGAAAGGTTTGGTAGTATCTGGGCCAACCAGAACTGGTGTAGAAGTGAGTTTAGTCTTCAGGAGATTGAAACTCTCATCACACTGTGGAGACCAAACGAACTTCTTGTCCTTCTTTGGTAGATCAGTGAGAGGTTTGGCAATCTTTGAGAAGTTTTGGACGAAACGACGGCAATAGCTAGCCAAGCCTAGAAAGCTTCTAACTTGTTTTACCGTCTTAGGAGGTTTCCAATCAACAATTGCTTTAACCTTTTCTGGATCAATGGCTATGCCCTTGGCGGAGATGACATGACCAAGGTAAGCAACTTCTGGAATCCAGAACTCACATTTGGAGAACTTGGCATATAGACGATGCTCGCGAAGTTTCATGAGAGTGAGACGAAGATGTTCTCCATGCTCTTCCTCGGACTTTGAGTAGACCAGAATGTCATCAAGATATACCACAACGAACTTGTCGAGGTATTCATGGAAGACAGAATTCATGAGTCTTGAGAATGTCGCCGGTGCATTGGTGAGACCAAAGGACATGACGGTGTATTCATATAGACCGTAACGAGTGGTGAAAGCTGTTTTTGGAATATCTTCCTTTCTGATCTTTATCTGATGGTAACCCATCCTCAAGTCCAACTTTGAGAATATTGAGGCTCCAGCAAGTTGATCAAAAATATCATCGATACGAGGAATTGGGTACTTGTTTTTGATGGTTTTATCGTTGAGAGGACGATAGTCAACCACGAGTCTCTTTGTTTGATCCTTCTTGGCAACGAACAGAGTTGGGCAACCCCAAGCCGAAGAACTAGGCTGAATGTAACCTTTCTCCATGTACATATCGATTTGCTCCTTCAACAATTTCAGTTCAGGAGGAGCTATCTTGTATGGATGCTTAGAGATTGGAGCAGTACCTGGTTCAAGCTCGATCACGAACTCAACTGCTCTGTCCGGAGGCATCCCTGGCAACTCTTCTGGAAAGACGTCAGGGAATTCGCAAACCACCGGAACATTTTCAAGTAGAGGTAGAGGTTTAGCATCGAGGGTGTACAGCTGAACAACACTTGATTCATTTGGAGAATAGACTATCTGGCCAGAAGGGTGGAACAGAGTTATTGACTTCTGAGCACAATCAATCGTAGCTTTATTGGCCTTCAACCAATCAATGCCAAGAATGACATCAATGTCAGAATTGCCAAGCAGAATGAGGGAAGCAAGGAATATGTGACCTCCAATTAGAATCTGATTCTCATGGCTGATCTTGGAAGTTTGCATAGTTGCTCCAGGGGAGTTTACTACTAGCGGGGAACCCAAACCGACAAAAGGTAGTTTAACTGCTGTCGCAAAGATCTTTGACACGAAAGAATGCGATGCTCCGGTATCAAACAACACTTTAGCTGGGTTAGAGTTTACGGGGAATGTACCGAGAACGACGTCAGCAGCTTCCTCAGCTTTGTCGGCCTTGATATGATTCACCCTCGCGGTCCTCCCGACAGGCCTGTTGTTGGAGTTGAAGGCTTTAGCCGGGGGAGCACGCACCATTGCCTGGTTGGTGTTGGGGCGAGGAGGTGGTGGAGGTAGATGCCTCTGAGTGCACTTGTCAGCATAGTGCCCTGTCTGCTTGCATTTGTAGCAAGTGACGACACGAGGTGCATCTGGCCTTGGCTGCCCCATTGAGAACCTCTGAGCCTGCATCTGAGATGGGTTGGGTGGGCGGGAAGCGAAGCCTGGAGAAGCTTGGGCATATGGAGCCCGAGTGACAGCACCATTTGGCACCCAGATGCGGCGCTTATGCGGAGGGGTGGTCATGTTGAGGAGGAACCACCCTCACGCGAGTGCTTGCGGGACTCTTCGAACGCCTTGCGCCCATTTTCCTCATTGAGCGTGGTGTTCACGAGCTCCTCGAAGTCTTTGCACTTGATGTTGGTGAGGGCGTACTTGAGTTCTGGGTTAAAACCTCGGCGGAACCTTGCCATCTTCTTAGCCTCAGTGGACACCTCATCACCAGCGTATCGAGCGAGACGATTGAACTCATTCTGATAGCCAATGACGTCCAGCTTGCCCTGCTTGAGAGAGCAAAACTCCTCACGCATCCTTTCCATGAGTCCATCTGGGATGTGGTGCTTCAGAAAGGCATCCTTGAAACAACCCCAGGTGATTGGGTATCCAGCTCTCATGGTCTGGTAGTTCTCCCACCAGGTAGCTGCCTGACCCTTCAGTAGGTAGGTGGCATACTTGACTTTGTCTTCCTCAGCAACGTGAGCAATGTCCAGAGCCCTGGCCATCTCCCTGATCCAGTCATCAGCATCCAGAGGCTCACGTGTTGCCACGAAAGCTCTCGGCCCCAGACTCAGAAACTCCTTGATGCTGACTCGTGGAGCATTCTGGTTGTTGTGCTGGTTAGCCTGGATCTGGGCCATCTGCGTCACGACCTGAGTCATCTGAGTCAACAGCTCCGTGATCGGAGGTGGCTCAGGCGGGTTGCTCCTTGTTGGCGGCATCCTGAATAGACATGCATTTTAGCACAACAATAGAAAAGGATAGACTTGGTAACCGAAAGAGAGATTATTCCGACGCATGAATAGATAACCAACAGGTACGTCATCACATGTTCAAATACATCAGAATATCAAACACACCATAACATGGTTCGAAAGCCAAAGGATAACTAAACATAGCTATGAATGGATACATCGGTACTCCCATGCTCATCACGCAGGACGGCGGTGAGTAGTACGACGAGGGGTACGGTGAGGAGGAGGCCCACGAAAGTAGGTAGAACGACGATCCACATAAATCTGACGTGGCCTGAGAGCGACTCTAGGTGTGGTGAAGTACATAGCGTTGACTCCCTGTACTCCAAAGCGTGGAATCCCAGTGTAACCAGCACCGAGGTTGAGGAGTGGACCTCTGATCGGCTCGTAACCTCCAGCATCTGGCAGATGACGACCAACTGGCTGATAGAAACGTGCAAAGCGCTCATCTCCAACAAAGTCTGTGTTGTACGTCGCCAGACGAGTCAAAGCAAGGTAGAGCTGCTCTCTGACGGAAGCCAACTCCTGAGACAGTGTGGTGGAAACTGCGTCACTGTGCCTCACAAACTGAGCGGTGGTGTGCATCCTGGTGTTATCATGCTCGTAGACATCCAGGTTGTCGTAGAGAGTGAAGTGAGCTCCCTCCGAAGTGATGTAACCACGGGGGATGTGGCGATAGATGGAATCGTCAAATCCCCAGTAGTCAGCACGAAGGACGGTGAGACTCACATAAGCTGCCTGCTGCACAGCCATATCCACTGTGGAACCTACTGCCTCGTAGCGGTGGACAACGCTCATTCCATCATCTGACAGAATGTAGACGATAGCCTGGTAGTAGGTCTGGTCAAACTCTCGCTGCTGCTCGTAGACCTGGTACTCTGGTGCCCAACGGAACCCCAGATAAGTGACCATGTCTCTCAGCATCTCCGGATAACCGGCAGTGCTCTCGCAACGAGTCATCCGAACCACCTGCGGGTAGAACCTGAGATCCATCTGCAGATGATTGGGGAAGTTTTGATTAGACGCCGGTAGAGGAACTGAAGTGGAAAGCAACAACAAGGTTCAACGGACGAAAAGGATGTTGAGAAGAATAGGATATCGAAGCAACAACGGGAAACACGAGACCAAAAACTCCTGAGGTACTACGGAAAACCCATCCGGGCTTCTAAAGGATCAATATCTACTGCTTAAGGGATAGAGGATTTGCTTCCGGGGCTTACACGCCTCCGTTCTCAATCATGAGTAGGCAACATGATAAATCATGTCACAACCACCTCCATTCCTATGGTCTAGTAGATATAACTATCCTAGAGAAACCATGATTCGTGAAATCCTAACTTGAAAGTTTAGGTGAGAACAGAAAACAACGTTGCACTTCCTTACCAGAAAAGGGTGGGTGGGTGGGGAAAGAAGAAACATGACAGAATTCCTACTCTCACGTTTCATTTTTCCTATATAGCTACAAAAATAGTTTCTAGACTCAACTGCGACCAGTAAAAGGGATCCTACAGGCAGACAGGCTCTGATACCATTTGTCGCACCCGGACTTCTAGAGGATACTCACCGTACGAACTGAACAATATTTTGATTGGATTACGGGGCTTACCGGCACCCGCATCTCTTACGAGTAGGCCAACACTTATGTGTGACAACCAATCTCTACTATTCACCGTCGATGTAAACTATCCCGTAGAAATCAGGACACTACCATTGACGTACTTCATACCATACACACATGGTACGTCAACGGCGTTGAACAAGATGATAACACAACATATCTCTAAGACACAAAAGATTGAAATAAGTTGCAGCTGGCCCTCACTAGGGCAGAGAATAGCAAATACAATCATCCAGAGGACACATGTCCCAACATAACATCATTACAACTCAGCGAAAGCATTCAAAGGGGTCTGAGTACAGACAAATCCAAATTGGCTTAAGAAGCCAGAAACGAAAAGACGGAGCCCATCCACGATGTCTCGGATCCTGCCCGGGTCCGGTACCTACTCGTCAGCAGCCTCGTCGAACTCCACGTAGTAGCCGTCACGGGGATCCTCGTAAGCGTAGTCTGCGGAAACCACAGCCCCAAAGGGGTCAGTACATAAACGTACTGGCAAGCAAGACTCACAATTCACCAAAGTGTAGCCCGTCAACACCAAGCACAGATGCCTTGGGATCAACGGAAGAAAGGGTATACAAGATGCTGCAACTGGCTGCACTAACCAACTACAGAACATACTACAACTTCCGGCTATCAGAAAGGGGATAAGATAGCGTATCGTAACCAACTACAACTAACCACCACATAAACCCATCCTGGATCTCGCCCCTTATCCAAAGAAGCAATCTGAGGATAACTCACACAGTTGGATTAATGATGGATCAAATTGTTGTGTCAATAAGCCTATTACTAGTCAAGTTATCAATAAGTTAGGTGTAAGTTGTTCTGAGTACTTGTTAGCCAGTACTTTCACCAAGTCAACCATAACCGCGGAAAACACGGCTTCTCGAGAAGATTTATCCCTGCAGGGGTGCACCAATTTGGCCGTACACATAAGAATATCCCGCCAGGATGGAAATGCACTTCCACCAAGCGAGGCACTCTACACAACTCAACTCTTCTTCGCATCAAGCCCAAAGCACCACGTGCTGTGCGTGCGCGGCTAATCGAGCCCCACGAAGAAAAGGGGACCCTCATAGCACTGGAAGACCACGCCGCCCTAAATGCCGACTACAAAAGTTCCACCCTGGCCTCGGGTTCGTACCTGCATATGCGTGCATCAAATGGAAAGCCCGAACTAAGTGTGGTGATTTGGACGAGATGCGAATCGAATCAAATTGAGGGGGGCGCCCATACACGCTTCCCACATGCGGATAGTGCGCTCATCATGGATCAGTAGACAAGACCCTTTCCTATTAGGGTCGACACTAGCAGGCCTCAAAACCACGCCGGGCCTCCTACCGGTGCCTTATCAGCAATTTATTATTACCTCAAATTAACAGGTTGTTGTTTAACATCAAGCCCCAGAATATAAACAAATATGGTAACAGAAAGTAACTGATAATAGACTCGAGCAAAACAACCCTAAGCATGCTAGTAAGACAAGGGCCCAAGCAACAGGGTTATAGGACTGGAGGTGAGGCAATATCAGGGTTCAGGGTATCATGTGATAGGTTCGTAACAGAAGCAACGATACATATGGCTAGCAGAAATAGACAACAGAAAGTATCGGTAACCAATGTTGAAAGGAACACAATGGTTCATGTGAGTGATAACTTGCCTGCAAACTCAGTAGCCTGGTACTGGGCTAGATCCTCAGAAGGGGTGTCGTAAAGATCGTCGGTCTCAACGTCGTCGTCTATCCGAGAAGAAGCAAACAAACAAGGCAGAAATATAAACAATCAATATCATGGCATAGTGCACAATCATGGGATGATGCATGACAATTTAATAGATGCATCAAAATAAACTAGTGGACTTGGTAACACAATTTAAATGGACACATATGCAATTTTGAGTTGCATATGAAAAGCCCATGGATTTTGGTTGAAACAATTGTTTTCCAGTTAACCAACAGGTGAAAGTGGATTAGTATGATGCATGGATGAGGAAAACAACAAAATAACAACAATAGAACCAATTTAAAATAGGGTTTACCAATTTAGAAATTTATTATTAAGTTAGGGAATTTTTTGGTTCCTTAAAGGGATTACACAAATAGTTGTTGTTTTCACCAAGTTAAATTGTGCAAGATAAATAACAAAATTCATATTTGAAAAGATCATAAGATTTTGGGTGGATTACATGTTTGAAATATAGAAAAAGGAATTAGGATGAATTTATTATGACTTAAACAAAATTAAACAAGTTTTAAATGAATTTAAAACAAGCATGAATTTTATTTGAATTTTATTTGTCCAAAACATAAATTCAAATTCATATTTGAAAAGTTTATGTTTTTCTAGTTTGAAAACATATTTTGCATGTTCAAAAATAATTTAAATTGAGCAAGTTATGATTTTAGCAATTTTAAATGATTTAAATAAGGTTTAAATTATTTAAGCAATTTAAATTATTCAAACCATGAAACAAAATTTATATTTGAACAGGTGGTTCAAAATGGTATGGAAAACATATTTTATTTGCATTATTTGGATTAATTATGATTTAGTTATGCAATTTAGCAAATTACAATTGAATTATTTGAATTCAAATTTGAAGTGCATTTGAAAAATTCAAAACAGGAAACAAATGGCATAATTGGATAGAGAATTAAATTTGGATCAACACACATATTTTATTTTCATTATTTGGAGTTATATTTTAAAAGTTATTAACAATTTAGGTTTTAGGACCAATCTGTAAATTATAAGGGCTTAGATTTAAAAAGGAAAACGCTGAAATTATTTGTTACCGCACTGCCAACTAGCCCTAGCCACTGCCCGTGGGCCTGGGGCCAGCGTGGCATGCGCGCGCGTGCGTGGCAGCGAGGGCCGCTGACGGGTGGGGCATGCTTGTCAGCACTGCGCGCAAAAATTGGGTTTTTTATCCCGCGGCCGCGAGGGATCGAACCAGCAACCTGCCCGTGCGCGCGCTAGCTCTGAACCAGTACGGTGGTGCGAACGTTTCTGTCAGATTCAGAGATGCATTGAGGTTGTACTTCAACGGCGCGTTAACTGAACTTTGCTGACAGCGTTCGCGTCTGAACCACGACAGAGATGACGCCGGCGGCGAGCGGTGGTGCTGCTGTGCGCGATGATGCAGTGATCTGGTGGTGCGTGTACAGTGCGGTGTGCACGGGTGCTTGCGCAAGCAGAGGGAGAGAGGGGATTGATGCAGGGTGGCTCACCGGCGATTGCAAACGTGGCAGAGGCTCGGGGACAATCTCGTCGGCGACAGCAGCGTGGACGAGGACGGCGGCGCGGCTATAGAGCGTCTCCGGGATGGCTCCGGTGTTTAAACGGACGAGGGAGAGGTGGAGGTTTGATTCCCGGGGCTAGGTGGGTGAGTGGAGCGTCGAGGCGGTGGGGAGCATCGGAGTTTCAGAGATCGTTTCTCCGGTGAGGTTCAGGGAGAGGGGAAAGAGGTGGCAGAGAGGGAAAATGACGGCGGGAGCTCGAGGGGAGAGGGATAGGGCTAGCTAGGGTTGCGGCGCGCGCCTAGGCTAGCTTTATAGGGTTCCAGGAGCCCTCCTGGCCGTCTGCTCGCGGCAGTGCCGCCGTGGCACGGCCGGATGGGATGCCGTACTGCGGGAAGAAGGGGAAGAAAAAAAACGAAGCGGTACGCGCGCGGAGGGAAAGAGAAAAGGGCCGCGCGGGAGAGAAAAAGGAAAATGGGCTGGGCGCAGCCCACGACCCTTTGGCGCCAGATTTTATTTTTTAAAAATTCTCCTTCTGTTTTTTTTGCAGAATTTGGAAATGGAAGAATTAGATAGGTTTTGAGTTAGTAAATTTTTTGGAAAAATTAGGGGGAGTTACTTAGGTCAATAGCAAACAAATGCCAAGTTTGGTTTTCAAAAAGTTTGAAAATAACTTGCTGTTTGTATTTAATTCAAATTTGGATGATTTTTATATTAAGTGATCATTAAGAAAAACAAACCCTTTAATAGGGTGATCCCTATGTTAATTATAAACCATTGATTAGAATTGTTGTATAATTTGCATGAATTCAAATTGGTTGCTGTTTGATGCTTTGATTTGAATTTTGAATGTGATTTGGAATTTAATTGATTGATTAAAACCATCCTTTTAATAGTTGAGCATTATGGAATAAAATGGAAACAAATGAGGGTTTGATTTGACATTATAATTTTAGAAAGATTGTAACAGAACAAGTATGAAATAAAGGTTTGAATATTGTTTGAATTTGAATTGTGAAAACAGAGAAAAACAGATGCAAACTAAATGGAAACAAATGGAACAATATGATGACATGATGCAATACTTTAATAAACATGAAACAAACATTCTAAAGGGGAGTTTTCATACTTGGGATGTTACACCGAGGTGAGGTAAAGGACTACTATTCATTAGTGACGCAGATTTTTTTTGAGCTAATTATCGTACTTTATTGATCACGGAATAATGTCATTACAAAGTTCAGCCCTAATAAGATCAGGGACCACACCAATAGAAATTTTACACGAATTGCGTTCCGAAGAACGAGCTAGGACATGAGCTACGACATTTGCATTGCGAGAAACATGTTTGAAAGAGCAGCGTTGAAAGCTACTCGCCACCCCTCTGATCTCTTTCACCACTGTGCCTGCCAGGGACCGGTCAGTAGCCGAGGAAGCAAGGCGCTGGACTAGACTAAGTCAGAACAAGTAATGGATTCCGATCGGAACTAGTATCTGACCGTCTGATTGGAAGCATCGTGAACGTTGGATTTTCAACTAGGCCGCGCGACTTGTTCCGTGAAAAGATTGACCTGCTTGCATTTGCATGCTTCCGTAATAACTATCCCCCTTAATGCCTTTCCTTAACATAAGCGCTAGTTAGTGGGATACCAAATTATTCGCGCTCTTCCAGATTTTTAGGAAACAATTTTAACCAAATTTTAGGCATGCTGATTTTCTTCCGTTTGTTTTTGGAAGCAAATTTCTTGTTTTGAATGTTTATAATTTTGCTTCCTTTGCAACTAAATTTTGCTTCTTCTCAAACACACTCGAATTAAGGGCATGCTTCCAAAAATATGCTTCCTTACCAGCGGCATTTGAATTCTAGGGAATCAACAAATTCAGTAATCGCGTTTCTGGGAAGCAATGAAGCTGATCCAACAAACTTTTTTTTTTCCATAATCATGTTCTGTTATTTCTGGTAACTAATTTTAAGTAAACTAATTCTCAGAGTTTTAAGAAGAAAAATAAACGATTTCCTCCAACCATTTGCTTCCGTCACACAATCTTTGTTTCTTATTGAAGAAAATATGCTTCTATTTTCGAGAACTGAGGGGGAGAATCCCTCGCCTTTTTCTTATAGAAAAGAAATACGTGAGCACGCGCTAGAGTTGCAAGCATGGAGGCCCGATCCTAGACGGGCTGAGACGCATCAGCCCGTCCCAACCATTCCGGATATGACGTGGTTCTCGGAAAATATACTTCTAATGGCACGAAATCTTGCTTCTTTAAGTCACAATTGTTCTATGCTCCACATTGTTCTCAAGAATGTTTAAACACGTTACAAATATACATATACTTTGGTGCATACATATATTCACAATGATGGAAGCAGTCACTTCATCTTATTACCACATCTACGATCATGCTACAAATGTTCACATTTTTATCAAACACCAAAATTCTTTTAGCACGACATTCTACACATGTTGAGAGCAAATAGATAAAATATTTGAAGTTACACTTGTTTCAAGTACTAAGCATCTTCGTTTCATATGTATGTGGAATTTTATCTCTGAAATGACCAACCATATGCTTCAACTGATTGTTTCATGTACTGGTTGGGCTTGCTAAAATCCCATTTGAGCTTCCAAAGACCACATCTTCCTATGAACAAGAGTCTTTCCTATAAAGAGTGCATATTTTAAAATGATTAAGAATATGAAATCGTAGAAGCATAGTTGACATGATGCAAAGTCTATGCAGAGAAGAAGCAAGAGTAATTTAAATATGAAGCATATATCAGTATTTTGAAGGAACAAAATAAGCAATCTCAACACAAATTGCACACAGAGGAAAAGATATGCTGCCGCGTGCATCTGTAGTACGACGCAGCCCGCAGGGGCCTTGTCCAGCCGTTGTAGCAGAAAGAAGACCTTCTCGGCCTCCACGGCCTGCTAGCCGGCCAGCAGTCAACATCCAGCCGGGATCCATGGCGCATGGAGAGCACTGGGAATTTTCCAGAAGAATCAACCTGGACCTGGAGGAAGAGGTGGCCAGGAGGTGCTTGAGCGCGTTGACCTTGTCGGTGTAGAAGCGGGAGTCAGGAGCGCTAGGACGTATGCGTAGCCAGGTCGTAGAGGTGCTCGTCCATCCGCCCACCACCCACGACCCTGCCGCGCCGCTCGCCTGCAGCCCGAACATCTACATCGCCTCCTCCCTGCCAACGACGGTGATGCTGGGTTGTGCCCACCGGCTCTCTACGCCGGTCGCGCTTCGCCACGGGCGCAGCAGAATAGAGACATACACATGTCGCGGCGCGGTTTGGGGAGGCGAGGTTTAATGTTAACGACATGAATGGCCTGATTTCAGGCAGGTGACGACCTCGCGTGGTTAATGGGGAAACTTTTTTTTATACAAAACAAGGCCATTGGATGGAAACGAGATGGACGGCATTGGTGAGGTCCGGTGATTTGTTTCACATCGGGCTCAGATACATAGTATTTACCAAAAGTTACTCCCTTCGTCTCAAATTAATTGTCACAAAGACAGACAAAAGTGGATGTATATAGACATAATTCAACGTTAGATACATTATATTTGTTGGGAATATGCCCTAGAGGTAACCATGTATGATGTAATTCCCAATGTATTCATAAAGTTAGTAAGTCGTCCTTGTTTTGAACATCTGATATATGTCATTGAATATGTGATTCAATCGTGGAACTATGTATTCATGTTGTCCATGCTAAATTGTCCTTGGTCATTAAGGTTGTGCTGGACACACACCCTAGACTAATGTGAGTGTTGGCTGATGACCCAGTTCCGCTTGTCATGGGATGGCGATGCCATTCCAACGTTCATAGACTTGGCTAAAGAGTTTAGCAAGTCGGACTTACCCATATTGAGATGCAACGAGTAAGTCGTCATTTGCATGTCTCAATCAATGTAATCCTTAGACCTGAGGTTGTCGCACAATCCGAATTGTGGATCACCGACTTAGGTTCTGTCAAACGCTGTTATGCGAAGGCAGAGTTCGGGTCGAATGAGAAACAAGCTGCATGATGTGGATAATCAAGATGAGATTTTGCCCCTACGAATGGAGAGATATTCTTGGGGCCCTCTCAAGTGATATGATTCCGGAAGCATGGCCATGTGCGACTCAGTTAAGTGTTAACTGTGTCTGTTGACTAAGAGTTAGTCAGATGAATCATATATCACGGACCGAGAAGAGAGTTGAACTAATTAAGGGATGACGATGATTCGCCTATAGTTCGACAAGGTATATCGTGAGGCAAAAGGGACTCAGATGAAAGTCACATTGAAAGGTATGTCGTCATGACTCAATGGGACTTGGAAGTCGGCACGTTCTGCTAGGAGCCGCTACCGATTGATCGATTGGGAGTCGAACTCCAATCGTGTCCAAGTCGCCATGAGTCTGCAGGGTCGCACACTTAAGAGCGGGAGCAAATGTATTGGTCGGGTTGGACCCGAACCGGAAATGGACTGAGTTTGTGAGTCGGACTCACAGAGGGAATGAGCCACAAGTGTTGTGAAGCCCACTACCATTCGCTCTATAAAGAGAGGCGTAGGTTGCCCAGCGGGTACGTTACTCCACGCCCATGCGTTGGGAACCCTAGCCCCACTCAGTCAAGCCGTCGCACCGGACCTAGCAGTCCACCCTCGGAGCTCCTCCTCGCACGCGTGGATACCGGCAGAGGTGTTGTACGTTCAGCACTTCGACGTTCACGGGATTGGATCGGCTGGATCGGATCGTGGGACTACACTGCATCGACGCGCTGCATCGATAATCCGCAACCGCGCGTCTAGTGGTAATCCTCGTGGCCTTCTACCTCAGCTAGATCTTGGAAGTACCTCGTAGAAAATTTTTCGTTTATCTCTAGTGTTCCAACCGTGGTATCCAGAGCGGTAGCTTCTGGTTTTTAGGGCCCGAGAGATCCGCAGCATATGTGATATGTAGATAGCGTTAGATACTGTGATCTAATTTCTGTTTTGGTGGTCGTTCTATGAGATAGATCGGTTTTGTATCAAGGTTGATCGAGATCAATCGTACCTGGGGTTAATAGGATGATCAGTTTCCGTGATCATACTGTCTAGGTCGTGGAACCACTACCCTACCGGACGGTTTCCCCCGCCTCCGGGGTATACCGTGACACATAAATCCAGTTGCGGTGATCGAAGATCAAAGAGTTTGATCGAATCGGAATATGGACCAGATTTGGGTAAAATCGTTTTATCCGATGAAGAAATCCATGTTCGGAATGGAGATGAGATCTGCGTTTTCCAAAATCGTCGGGCGCTGCCCTTTCGATCCCCGCCCGCTATCCAGCTAGCGGGACCGCCGGCTTCGCCCTGCCGTAGCGCCTTAGATGTCGTTACGAGTTTCACAACGCCGGTAGATATCGTGTCTATGCATAACTTGTTTTTGCAGGAAGTTGTGAATGGTATGGCTTACGTGCATGTGATGTGTGTAATCCATACATGATCTGCGTATCATGTTTTTGTCAGCCGGCTGGAGCCTAGGTGCTGTCATTTTATTGTATAACGGCCTGCGTGTCGGATTCTCTATGTAATTTTTATTTACTAGCTAGTGTAGCTTGTTGGAGAACCCGGGTGACCCGCAAGTCGATGTACAAGTCGGCTACATGGAGTAAGATGGCACGTGACAAGAGTTGGCACAAGTTGACTTACAAACTTCGTGGAGATGGAGATCACCATGAAGAGAGTCATACCATTTCACATTATAATTGCTTTATTTGTGTTATTGTTATGTCTCTTTTTACCTCTATTTAGATAGTTGGTAGATTTTAATCCCTCAAAGAAGGTCTAGTCGGTCGCTCTGCCAGTGCTGCACCATCACAAGTCGGACATTCTTGGTAGTGGGCTCATAAAATTGAGGTGCTACCAATTCTTTCCGATTAGGTGGGTTTGAGTCGGACTCTTACAGCGGAAGCACTTGGTA
Source organism: Alopecurus myosuroides (assembly GCA_028641055.1). Taxonomy (NCBI): domain Eukaryota; kingdom Viridiplantae; phylum Streptophyta; class Magnoliopsida; order Poales; family Poaceae; genus Alopecurus; species Alopecurus myosuroides. Next base: position 295,369,347 of record CM054058.1, on the reverse strand, counting down.
AGCTAGACGAGTCCATCACAACGGTTCTGGGGCTCGGGGCTCGGTAGGTTGGGAGCCGGGGCATGTGATGCCACCCAACTAACAGGAGTCGTATTGGATACGATTGGCAAGGTGTTGCCTACCTAGATCACTTGACGGCTAGCGGTGATGCTAAATCTCACTAGTCGGCTTGCTTATTTAGGATCTTGAATCATTTAGCAACCATCGGAGGGGTGTTGGTTCTAGTGGGAGTATAAGTATTAAAACGTTTAATATGCCTGCTCTTTTATGAATACATGTCTTAAGTGTTTTGCATATTTTGTGTTGTAGATCAATGACACCTAGCAACCTTCCTAAGTTGTCCACTTTTGCGTTGAGGTCAATCCTAGAGAAATATAAGCTTAATGGAACTAATTTCACCAACTGGTACCGTAATCTGAGGATAGTCCTCAAGCATGAAAAGAAAGAACATGTTCTAGAAACTCCAATTCCAGATGAGTCTGATGATGATGCGACTGTCGCTGTCATGAATGCCTACCATAAGACTATAGATGAGTCTACGGAAATTAGCTGTCTTATGCTTGCACACATGGAACCGGACTTGCAGCAACAGTTCGAGAATGTTGAGGCCTACGATATGATCGAAAGCCTCAAAAGTATGTTCCAGGCTCATGCAAAGACCGAGATGTATCAAGTCTCTCAAGCTTTGCTGGGCTGTAAGCTCAAAGACGATGATCCACTGAGTCCGCATGTGATCAAGATGACTGGTTACGTGCAGTCTCGGGATAGGCTGGGCTTCCCAATTAACGAAGAGTTCGCTACTGATATAATTCTGAACTCTCTTCCTAATGCGTATGGTCCGTTCATTTCGAACTACCACATGCATGGTATGGATAAGAAGATCACTGAATTACATGGGATGCTCAAAACGGTAGATGCTGATCTTAAGAAAGGCGCCAGTCAAGTGTTGATGGTGCAGAATAAGGCTAAGTTCAAGAAGAGTTCTTGGACTAAGAAGAAGAAGGATAAGTCAGGAGGCAGCGCCCATGTCCCTGCCCAGAGCGCTTCCTCAAAGACTAAGCCATCTCCTACAGCCGGAGCCAATTGCTTCTATTGCAAGAAGGATGGCCACTGGAAGAGGAACTGCACCAAGTATTTGGCTGACAGAGCCAAGAGTGGAGGTGTGACTTCCAACTCAGGTACGCTTGTGTGCAACGTTATAGACATTTATCTTACTGATGCACCTAACAGTTCTTGGGTATATGATACCGGATCAGTTATTCACATATGCAACTCGTTGCAGGGACTGGTAAGAACTAGGAGCGTGGCAAGAGGAGAGGTTGATATTCGGGTCGACAACAAGGCGAGAGTCGCTGCGTTGGAAGTCGGCACGATGCAACTTCATTTACCTTCAGGATTTTTATTGGAGCTGAATAATTGTTATTATGTTCCAGTGCTTAGTCGAAACATTGTTTCCACCTCATGTTTGATGAGACAAGGTTATGAGTCGAATATTAAGAATAATGGTTGTTCTTTATATTTGAAAGATATGTTTCATGGATTTTCACCCGTTCAGGACGGGTTATTTATTTTAAATCTTGATAGTGAATCGGTCTATAATATAAATGTGAAAAGGTTGAAACCAAATGATCTAAATATGACTTCTTTTTGGCACTGTCGGCTTGGTCATATAAGTTGGAAGCGCATGAAGAAGCTCCATGATGATGGACTTCTAACTTCGTTCGACTTAGAGTCGTTCGAGACATGTGAATCATGCCTACTAGGAAAAATGACCAAGACACCTTTTGCAAGTAGTTGTGAAAGGGCATCCGACTTGTTGGAACTAATACATAGTGATGTATGTCGTCCAATGAGCACGACAGCGAGAGGTGGTTATGAGTACTTCATTACTTTTACTGATGATTTGAGTAGGTATGGATATATCTATTTAATGAAACACAAGTCGGAAGCCTTTGAGAAATTCAAGGAATTCCAGAGCGAAGTACAAAATCAGCTCGGCAAGAAAATAAAGTTTCTACGGTCGGACCGTGGAGGCGAGTACATGAGCCATGAGTTTGATGACCATCTAAATAGTTGTGGAACAGTTCCTCAACTCACTCCTCCGGGTACACCGCAGAGAAACGGTGTATCGGAACGGAGAAATCGGACCCTGTTGGACATAGTACGATCAATGATGAGTCGGACAGATTTACCTTTATCATTTTGGGGTTATTGTCTAGAAACTGCAGCGTTCACACTAAACAGAGTACCATCAAAGTCAGTAGAGAAGACACCACATGAGATGTGGACTGGCAAAAGGCCAAGTTTGTCTTTTCTTAAGATTTGGGGTTGTGAAGCATTTGTCAAGCGACTTCAGTCGGACAAGCTCACGCCCAAGTCGGATAAGTGTATTTTCGTGGGGTATCCGAGGGAAACCTTGGGGTACTACTTCTACAACCGGGAAGAGGGCAAAGTGTTTGTCGCTCGGAATGGTGTCTTCCTTGAGAAAGAGTTTCTCAATCGGGGAGTCAGTGAGAGCATAGTGCAACTTGAAGAAATTCGAGATGAACCGTCTAGGGGCGAGTCGGCAAGGGCCTTGGAGGCTGAGCCGGTCGTGGTACCTACACCGGTAACAACACCTGAACTACGGAGATCTGCCAGACTACAAAATGCTCGTGATGTTTTACTGTTAGACAGTAATGAGCCGGCAACTTATTCGGAAGCGATGGTGGGATCTGATTCCTAGACATGGCTTGGAGCCATGAGATCCGAGTTAAAGTCCATGGAAGAAAACCAAGTTTGGAATTTGGTTGATCTGCCTGACGGTGCAAGACCCGTCGAGTGCAAATGGGTCTTTAAGAAGAAAACTGATATGGATGGAAATATTTCCGTCTATAAAGCACGACTTGTCGCGAAGGGGTTCCGACAGGTTCAAGGAGTTGACTACGACGAGACCTTCTCGCCCGTAGCGATGCTTAAGCCAGTTCGGATCATGTTAGCCATAGCAGCCTATTTCGACTATGAGATATGGCAGATGAATGTCAAGGCGGCTTTCCTTAATGGAAATTTAACTGAGGACGTGTATATGATACAGCCCGAAGGTTTTGTCGATCCAGCTAACGCTGACAAGGTATGCAAACTTCAGAAATCCATTTATGGGTTGAAGCAAGCATCTCGGAGTTGGACATTCGCTTTGATGAGGTAGTCAAATCGTTTGGCTTCATCAAGAGCGATCATGATTCTTGTTTATACAAGAAGTTTAGTGGGAGCAAAGTAAATTTTCTAATCTTATATGTGGATGACATATTACTGATTTGAAATGATGTCATGATGTTGCAAGAAACTAGAAAGGAGTTTCTCAATGAAGGATTTGGGTGAGGAAACTTACATACTGGGAATCAGGATCTATAGAGATAGATCAAGGCAGCTCATTGGATTGAGTCAGAGTACATATCTGGACAAAGTTTTGAAGAAATTCAAAATGGAAGAGTCTAAGAAGGGGTTCTTACTGATGTCCCATGGTATAAAACTTAGCAAGACTCGGTGTCCTTTGACGACTGATGAGCGAAGTCGGATGAGTGTGATACCGTATGCTTCGGCAATCGGATCCATCATGTATGCCATGATTTGTACTAGGCCAGATGTTTCCTATACTCTAAGTGTAACGAGCAGATACCGGGCTGACCCTGGCGAAGCCCACTGGGCAGCGGTTAAAAACATCCTTAAGTACTTGAGAAGGACTAAGGAAATGTCACTAGTTTATGGAGGTGATGAGGAATTCAGTGTAAAGGGTTACACGGATGCGAGTTATCTCACCGACTCAGATGATTCTCGTTCGCAATCTGGATACGTGTTCGTAATGAACGGAGGAGCTGTGAGCTAGAAGAGTTCCAAGAAAGATACTGTGTCTGCATCTACAACATAGGCTGAGTATATTGCTGCCTCGGAGGCTGCAAAGGAAGCTGTTTGGATCAGGAACCTCCTGATAGATCTTGGTGTGGTTCAGGGCGCATCCAATCCTTTGGAAGTATATTGTCACAACAATGGTGCTATCGCACAAGCCAAGGAACCTAGACAACACCAGAAGAACAAACATATACTCATGCGTCACCACCTCATTCGCCAGTTTGTCGAACAAGGTGATATCAAGTTATGCAAAGTACACACGGATGCAAACATTTTAGATCCGTTGACAAAGGCGCTACCACAACCAAAGCATGAGGCACACATGAGAGGTATGGGCATTCGATGCCTAGGCATATGGTGTCGAGATGCTTGACTCTAGTGCAAGTGGGAGACTGTTGGGAATATGCCCTAGAGGCAATCATTTATGATGTAATTCCCAATGTATTCATAAAGTTATTAAGTCGTCCTTGTTTTGAACATCTGATATATGTCATTGAATATGTGATTCGATTGTGGAACTATGTATTCATGTTGTTCATGCTAAATTGTCCTTGGTCATCAAGGTTGTGCTGGACACACACCCTAGACTAATGTGAGTGTTGGCTGATGACTCGGTTCCACTTGTCATGGGCATGGCGATGCCATTCCAACGTTCATAGACTTGGCTAAAAAGTTTAGCAAGTCAGGACTGACCCATATTGAGATGCAACGAGTAAGTCGTCATTTGCATGTCTCAATCAATGTAATCCTTAGACCTGAGGTTGTCGCACAATCCGAATTGTGGATCACCGACTTAGGTTCTGTCAAACGTTGTTCTGTGACAAGGCAGTTGGAAAAGCAGAGTTCGGGTCGAATGAGAAACAAGCCGCATGATGTGGATAATCAAGATGTGATTTTGCCCCTCCGAATTGAGAGATATTCTCTTGGCCCTCTCGAGTGATATGATTCCGGAAGCATGGCCATGCGCGACTCAGTTAAGTGTTAACAGTGTCTGTTGACTAAGAGTTAGTCAGATGAATCATATATCACGGACCGAGAAGAGAGTTGAACTAATTAAGGGATGACGATGATTCGCCTATAGTTCGACAAGGTATATCGTGAGGCAAAAGGGACTCAGATGAAAGTCACATTGAAAGGTATGTCGTCATGACTCAATGGGACTTGGGAGTCGGCACGTTCTGCTAGGAGCCGCTACCGATTGATCGATTGAGAGTCGGACTCCAATCGTGTCCAAGTCGCCATGAGCCTGCAGGGTCGCACACTTAAGAGCGGGAGCAAATGTATTGGTCGGGCTGGACCCGAACCGGAAATGGACTGAGTTTGTGAGTCGGACTCACAGAGGGAATGGGCCACAAGTGTTGTGAAGCCCACTACCATTCGCTATATAAAGAGGGGCGTAGGTTGCCCAGCGGGTACGTTACTCCACCCCCATGCGTTGGGAACCCTAGCCCCACTCAGTCCAGCCGTCGCACCGGACCTAGCAGTCCGCTGTCGGAGCTCCTCCTCGCACGTGTGGATACCGGCAGAGGTGCTGTACGTTCAGCACTTCGACGTTCGCGGGATTGGATCGGCTGGATCGGATCGTGATACTACACTGCATCGACGCGCTGCATCGATAATCCGCAACCGCGCGTCTAGTGGTAATCCTCGTGGCCTTCTACCTCGGCTAGAGTTTGGAAGTACCGCGTAGAAAAGTTTTTGTTTATCTCTACGTGTTCCAACAACATCAACTTTTGTCTATCTTTGTGACAATTAATTTAAGACAGACAAATGTGGATGTATCTAGGCAAAGGCTGCATCGGTGCGGATAAGTGGCAACGGCCGGATTGGAGGGAGGGGTATTTAAAGCACTCCATCTCCCTCCTTTTACTCCAAGCTTCACACACTCTGTCTCCTTGCCATTAATGCGAGCTTCAACTAATCTCCCTCTACAATCACCTAATCACTCCAATACTTTGTGCAGAGCTAGAGGAGACCTAGATCCGTGATTCCACCAAAGGAATTGCAAATCCATCCGTGCTAACGAAGAGCGCCTAAGTGGCTCCCTATCTCTCCAACGTAGACGTACTTCCCTCGGGAAAGAACTAAGGGAAACATATCCTTATCTCCGTGTTTACACTTGTGGTTTATCTTGTTACCTTTCACATTGCTTCCGTTGCATGCTATATATTGTATCACTTAGGTTGTCCACCTAGTTGCACATCTAGATAACCTTGTGTTTACTTGTTTAGCCCAAACTAAAAAGGAAAAAGAGAAATATTGGTAGTCACATATTCAACCCCCCTCTAGTTGACCATAATGCACTTCATACGCTGGGATGACGTCATCGCGGGCCCCGGTTGTCATAAATTTCATCTTTTGTAAATGATTTCTAAAATGATAAGACTCTCACAAGGTGGGGCCCCTATTATTTTAATTTCAGAAAAAGAATAAATATTGAAAAATGAATATCTTTATTTCTGTTAATTAGAAAATATAAATTATATATCAAAATGTTTAGAAAATAAAATATAAATGCTCATGAAATTTTAAAAATATTTTTGAATGAGTTCAAATTTAAGAATTATTTGAATTAAGTTTAAAATTATTTAAAATTGAGAAATTCAAAAAAATATAAATAAGGTATCATAATGATTAGCGAGACAAATGCTATATAGTAATAATGTTTTTAAACTTATTTGAACACTTTCATTTTGACGCACTTTTAGAATGACCAAAATGCCCCTTTGGTTAAAAATGGAACTAGTTCCAATAAATGTAACCATCATTTTAACCCTAGAGACCCTTTAACCATGTTTAGGGCTCTAATTCAATGCATTAACTTTCCTATCCACAAATTTTTGTGCATTGCATTATGCCATGTGTTTGATTGTTGTTCCATTTTCGGTATTTGCTTCTTATCGGTAGAATGCGACTCCAAAGAGAAGATCGACAACACCATTTACGAATACTTGCTCGTAATTGACCAAATCAAAAACTTATTTCCGAAGCTCTATTACTGGTTTTCAATGAAGCAAAGAAAGCATAACCTCTTATCTGCTCATATATGTTTTCTAACGACTTTTGATCCTCGTACATTGCATTCGATTTGAATGTATTTGGTGTCAGTGGAAGAGTTCTCCTATATACTGCATAGTCTAAATATATTGATCCAATGCTCCTAGCTGCCACAGGTTTACTTGTGTGCATCGGAAGAGCCTTATATCTGCTATGTTTAGCCATGCTTAGTTTTATGATCTACTTCATCCGGCTGATGAATTGGGTCAATGCATGAACCTGTATGTTACCTTGATGTGATGAGAGGTGATCAGGTGAAATTGACTAAAGGCTTAGTCGGGAGGCCACTTGGGAGGTGGTTGTTTGTCATATACTTGCCGACCTAGGAAATAAGATCTCGCCAAAGAACCAAGACAGAGCATGCAACCACACGCAGGGCCTAACTAACCGCACTCTACCAACTAACTTGTTTGGACACATCCATGGGTCACATAGTTTGGGAGTTTCATCGCGTGTGATTCAAAAACCTTTTGGAGGAGCTTAGGGTGTGACCGGGGCCAAGTGATGGACGAACACGGATCTTGTCCTCGCTTTACAAAGACAGGTACCGTCAGGAGTGTGGACACCTCCCTGTTGATGGGGTGTACCTGTCTTGGGTTGACTCATGGATGGGGTTGGTAAAGTTAATGGTCAACCACCCTCTGCCGGCACTTTCCAGACTAGTAATAATCATGTGGCACTAAGAATCGGTTGGTACATGTGGGTAAAATGTACATCCATGCAAGGCAATCTTTTCAAGAATCCATGTCCACGGTTAAGCACAACTTCGTGGAATACACATGATCTTAGATAACTTGAACGAGAACCTAAAACTTGTTAATAACGAATGAAGGGTGCCTCCTCGGAGATGCCGAGAGGGGTGATCCTTGTAGCATGAGATGATGGAAATGATATTAGTGGAATGAAAAGATGATGATCTTAGTAGTTAAGTCGCTTTCTCATATGTTTTGAAAATGCTCCATGAGACGTGCTATTTCTTCCTCGATTTGGAAAACAAACATTTCTTTACGCAAATTAACCTTCATAAAACCCTTTCTGAAACAACATATCTATAATAGGTTAACTTAGTCTTTTTGAATACCTCCAGTGAAGTTCTTCGCTCTAGTGGTGTTTTCTACGTGAACATCGACGAGTAGTTTGGGATTCTTAGGTAGCAGGCTGGAATCTATGGGCTAGGACGTCGCCTTATGTTGGAGCCTCTTAGACCTTTTGATATCTTATTGTCTAGCAACATAATTCTCCTTCCCTTCTCTGATGTAATGTTGGGTCATGTGACCTCTGTGTGTAAAGTTATACTCTAGTAATACTTGTTTAATACACCTTCATGTCTAGAGTTACTGCTTTGATCGGTTATTGGTTTCGAGCTCATTGTTATGCAGTTTTGGCCATGCCAGTGTTGACTGTCACAGTCGAGGGGTCGTGGTGCCGATGATCCATTCGGAACACAACTACCGATGTTTACTAAGCCTGGGATTTGTAACACCAGTAATCCTCGACATGTGTAGCACTTCCTGTGACACATATCATCTCTGTATAGCTTTGGTCTCATTCCAGCAGTTTCAGATGACTAATGGATTATTGGACATGCATATTCTGTTATGACTAACATGGGTACAAGGAGCGGTAGAACCGATGTTTTCCGGCCCGCGTGCCGATAATTCGGTCTATCTGCCTTTGTGTGTTACGGCCGGGGATAGTAACACCAAAGCCCTTGTGGTTACAAAACTAGTAGCACATAACACTTATGTATTCCTCTCGGTCTGGGGTCATGACAAGTTTGGTATCAGAGCAGGAATGCCTGTAGTAAAACCTTACTGCTTGATCGATGTTGAGTCTAGTCTTTATGAAAACTATTTTGAACTTACAATTAATTGTGCAAAACCTCATTAGGATTCTATTTACTCCTTATCTGGTATCTCTCCAACTCTGGGTCACCTTACCTTGTTTTGATTTGAAAATGTTTTTCTATCTCTTCTAGTCATTCAAAACCTAGGTGCCTTCTTTGGCAAGGACATCTTTTAACCAAATTGACCTGGTGTTGAGTTTCTTGAGTCATGTGTGTTCCATACTCTTCTTTTCTCTTGTTTACACTAGGTGATTTCTTTCCATCAATCTTTCATAGTTGTGCGGATTCCACATTATCTTGGTTTAGTGTCTCCAATACAGAACCTCGAGATTTCTCTTCATCTCTACTGTATCCCTCTTCATCTTATCGGTTAATTCTAGAGCTATGTATGGATTTTGGAATATACTTTGTGATTCCTACTCATAGTGTTTACTCCTCTGTTTGGGGTTTTAACCCTTGGACTTGAACCGAAGGTCACAGATTGTGCTAGATTGTAGTGTGTTGAATCATGTGGTTCCTAACCATGTGATGCTCATGATACCAGTACATCATGCTGACCTCTAACCCAAGGTCCATTCTGTTGACCCTGAGGAACATTTTCTTCCTTAGGATCGCTAGGTAATTTTAATTCTCTTAGTCATAGGTGTTCCTATGGAATCAAAAGAATCACGACAAGAGTGTTTTGTATGATTCCCACGTCTTTGTTCTTGATTCAGTTACACCTCCCTTCTTAGCATGGGTTCTAAAAAAGAGTAATACCCAGTGCATCCAACGTGACCTCAAGATTCCCGGAGCACGTTCCTACTTTTCAGTTGCTTTCTGAACTTTGTCTGTTTACTTGAAACAAAGTTGCATATGCGTGTTGGAGATCCAATGCATTTTCTCTGGTGTTTTGTTAGAAAATTTCACCTTGGAATGCCAGGAGAAACAAACTCCAGTACCTCGTTCATTTCTAGGACCAGGGTCATAGTTTTGTAAATTCGTAGATTAAGTGGCTTCATCAGCTTCTGTTCTGTTCCACCTCCCAGTATCACACTCTTATATATCAACAAGCTGTATTGAGTTTCATGGCCTTATTGATGAAGTGATGCTCTTACACGTCTTTACTCACCCTTCATCCAAGCTAGAATGCTCGGTAATGTTGGGTGTATGTATTGATGTGTGCATGAGCTATTCTTAGCAACTCTTATTGCTTTGAAAAATCTAAGGAACATTGGTATCCTTCTTAGCACTATTGGTTACCCGGTCCCTACTTAAAGTATACCGTGTTACCAAGTTCGTTCATTCTAGTTCATATTCTCGGTCAAAGAGTTAGGTTCACACCGAGGCTCTCAAGACCATATCGGTTGCTTTGAAAAGCGAGATTACTTCCAAACTCTAAGACATGTAGGTTGTGATATTTTGGTTATCTTTCTAGAAGTATCATCAGGTTGTCACCTGACTGTGATGTCTAAACAACGGGTAATTTTAACTACTCCTTTATCCAAGGAACTATGTTGGATACCCTAGACTAGTTGGTTGAGGTTAAACAACAACTTGGAGAGTTGAAAGATAAGGAATCTTCCTAATTTGTTCCTTCGAAATGGGATGTCCAGTTCCGTTCATGTTGAAGTAGGATAGTATATCCTTGTGGACGTGCTATCATTCGACCTTTGATTTTATTTGGACTGTCGTCAAATCAAGCATAGATTCAAGGACTATCTTGATGGTGTTTTCACTCAAGGTGTTTTTCCTGAGTATACCTTCATGTCCTTTAGTCTGACCAATATTTTGACTTGTTCATGTATCATACGAGTCCCTCTGCTTGGAGCAATTTGATAAGAGATTTGTCGATCCTTTCGATGACATCCTTATTTTCTCCAAGTTGCAAGAAGTTCATGTTGAACAACTGGAACTAATGATGGAAACTTTTGAGGTCCATCTTTGTATCATTACGAAGCTTGTGTTCTGGATGTTCGAAGTGACTTACTCTTGTTCACGAGCTTATGTCGAAAGTTGTCTATGTGGATCTGTGTAGAGTTTTCTTGTTCCCTCGGGAATAATCCCAAGTCTGTCATGCATGTGTGGACTATTCTTTAGATGGTTGGTTGTTACCTCCATTTCTTGAAGAAGTTTGCATCCACACCAAGCCAGTTACTGATTATTCGTGTCCTTTCAATGTCATCATACTAATTGGAGTATTAATTGACTCTAGTGCATCTGGGAGACTGTTGGAGGTATGCCCTAGAGACAATAATATTCAGTTATTATTCTATCTCCAAGTTCATAATTAAGTTTATGTCATCATGCTACAATCGCTATAGCACTTGGAAAGTGAGTTTTCAAAGGAAAATCTTTATGTGGGTCTGAAGACATAAACAAACAAGAGTTCCTAATCTTGTCTCTAATATTAGCTTGTGTTTTATGAGATGAGCATATTTTCCTGATTATGCACTTAGAAGAAAGTCTACAAAAACATAAGAGTTTATTGTTAGGGTAACAATAGTACTGAACCGACCCAAGTGTATGTTGTTGATAAAAGAGACTAAACAATCATTATGTATTTTAGCAAATGCATATGAGGTTAACATTGACTATAATTCCTATAATAAGAGAATATCTAGTGACCGCATGATCGAAAGTTATACTTTTGATATCATCAATTGTCTTGCCGTAACTGGGGACTATATAGCTGATATCTAGGTATGACCTAGAAAGTGTAATGGAACTGATATCATTCAAGACTAGTACTTAAGTCCTCTAGATGATAGATAGATACATTCTTTGGGTCCTCTCAGTATCATCGATGACATATTGTATGACCATACAGAGTGTGATTTTATCACAGGGTCATCAGGGATATGGATGATAAAAGTGAAGATATTGGTAAACTAGTTATATGTGTTATGATCAAAGAGTTTGACCAGCCTAGATCACATAGTATCACCTCGTGATATCGTTGGCATCATGAAGTTAAGGGAATAAGTGCAATGCGTAACTTATAAGGTTCCCTAATTCTTCAGGAACACACAGGAGCTATCATGGGCGCACACGGTCCCGATGTTGGTTATTGTTCGGTAAGTGCCCAAACATGTTTGTGTGTTATCGAACCTTTATGGGTCACACGCTTAAGTCGTGCCAAATTTTAATTGAGAGAAATAATATTTTGTTATTGGTTTTATGAATGTTTGATGTCGTTACAGTATCACACAAACAAGTCCGGTGTCAATCGGAGTGGTTTCGGGGAAGTTGCTATAAGAGAGAAATTATGTCGGTGTTAGGTATAATTCATATGAGAAGCTACGGAGGACATGAGATGTCCCGAGGTGTTAGAAGTGAGTTTCTAACATCGTTATATAATATCGATGATTTTATCTATAGGGGTAACTGGGTTCGGGAAGAGCTCTGTGGGACTTTCCTTATAAGGAAGCAGTGCCGGAGGGGGGGGGGGGGAGATTTCCCCCTATGGGAAAAACCTAATTTCAGGGAATGCCAGGTGGGGCCATGGTCTCACAAAGTGCACCATGTTTTTGTAGTATTTTCCTGAATTTATTTGATAAATAATGAGAGGAACAAAAAATAAAAAAAAGAAAGGTGGGATTGGACTCCACTAGGAGTCCAATCTAAAATCTAGGAGTAGGGGTGCAGACAAGTCTAGGAGGGGGAAACCCCCCCTCTTTCGCAGGTACCCTCCTAGCTCCCACTATATAATCCCCACCCCTCCTCTTTGGAGAACACATCAATTGAGCCGTTTGGCCTTCTCTCTCTCATAGAATTAGAGATCTAATTAGAGGCCCTCTAGAATTAGAGCCTCTAATTAGAGAATATCTCATTTAATTAGAGACTCTAATTAGAAATATCTCTAATTGAATTAGAGCCTCTTCTAATTGGGTTTTTGAGTTATACTCTCCCGATTAGACCTATCTCTAATGAGTTTTCTTTCTCATGTGTTGAGAACTTCCAGTTTCAAAATAGCTCTAATCACAGTTGATTATTTCTACCAATTAGCAACCCGGAAGGTTGTATTTCTTCGTCGGTGTCGAGTCCTGGATGGCGGAGCGCTGACGGGTTGAAACAAGTGTATGCATGCACACCATAAGAGGGATTGCACGTGTGATCATCAGGAGGGAAGACTTAGCGACATCCTTACAACTAGGCCTAGTTCCGTGGATCTATGATTGTTGATAACTCTTCGAAGAATACATCGAATTTGCTGCCTAGTGGGTCTTTTTACAGATTATCGCGTGTACGGGCATGCCTCGTTATTTTCATAGTGATCTTGGCGGACTACGCATGGCAATTTTTTTTTTAAAATTCTACAGCGTAGACGAGCATCATGTTGGGAATATGCCCTAGAGGCAATCATGTATGATGTAATTCCCACTGTATTCATAAAGTTATTAAGTTGTCCTTGTTTTGAACATCTGATATATGTCATTGAATATGTGATTCGATTGTGGAACTATATATTCATGTTGTTCATACTAGATTGTCCTTGGTCATTTAGGTTGTGCTGGACACACACCCTAGACCAATGTGAGTGTTGGCTGATGACACGGTTCCACTTGTCATGGGCATGGTGATGCCATTCCAACGTTCACGGACTTGGCTAAAGAGTTTAGCAAGTCGGACTGACCCACATTGAGATGCAACGATCAAGTCGTCATTTGAATGTCTCAATCAATGTAATCCTAAGACCTGAGGTTGTCGCACAATCCGAGTTGTGGATCACCGACTTAGGTTCTGTCAAACGTTGTTCTGTGACAAGGCAACTATAAAGGCAGAGTTCGGGTCGAATGAGAAGCAAGCTGCGTGATGTGGATAATCAAGATGGGATTTTGCCCCTCCTAATGAAGAGATATTCTCTGGGCCCTCTCGAGTGATATGATTCAGGAAGCATGGCCATGCGCGACTCAGTTAAGTGTTAACTGTGTCGATTGACTAAGAGTTAGTCAGATGAATCACATATCACGGATCGAGAAGAGAGTTGAGCTATTTAAGGGATGACGATAAATCGCCTATAGCTCGACAAGGTATATCGTGAGGCAAAAAGGACTAAGATGAATATCACATTGAAAGGTATGTCGTCATGACTCAATGGTACTTGGGAGTCGGCACGTTCTGCTAGGAGCCGCTACCGATTGATCGATTGGGAGTTGGACTCCAATCGTGTCCAAGTCGCCATGAGCCTGCAGGGTCGCACACTTAAGAGCGGGAGCAAGTATTGGTTGGGTTGGACCCGAACCGGAAATGGACTGAGTTAGTGAGTCGGACTCACAGAGGGAATGGGCCACAAGTGTTGTGCAGCCCATTACCATACGCTATATAAAGAGGGGCGTAGGTTGCCCAACGGGCACGTTAGTCCACTCTCCCATGCGTTGGGAACCCTAGCCCCACTCAGTCCAGCCGCCGCACCGGACCTAGCAGTCCGCTGTCGGAGCTCCTCCTCGTACGTGTGGATACCGGCAGAGGTGCTGTACGTTCAGCACTTCGACGTTCGAGGGATTGGATCGGCCGGACCGGATCGTGGGACTGCACTGCCCCGACGCGCTTCACCGATAATCCGCAACCGCGCGTCTAGTGGTAATCATCGTGGCCTTCTACCTCGGCTAGATCTTGGAAGTACCGCGTAGGAAAAAGTTTTCGTTTATCTCTACGCGTCCCAACAGTGGTATCAGAGCGGTAGCTTCTGGTATTAGGCCCGAGTTCCGTACATATGTGATATGTAGTTAGCGTTAGATGTGATCTAATTGCTGTTTTGGTGGTCCGTCTATGAGATAGATCGGTTTTGTACAATGTTGATTGGATCAATCGTACTCGGGGTTAATGGATGATCTGGTTTCCGTGATCATACTGCTAAGGTCGTGGAACAACTTACCCCTACCGGTCGGTTTCCGCCATCGGGGTATACCGTGACACATAAATCCAGTTGCGGTGATCGAAGATCAAAGAGTTTGGTCGAATCGGAATACGGATAAGATTCGGGTAAAATCGTTTTATCCGATGAAAAAATCCATGATCGGAATGCAGATGAAAAAATCCATAAAACCACCGGCTTCGCCCTGTCGTAGCGCCTTAGATGTCGTTGCGAGTTTCACAACGCCGGTAGATATCGTATCTATGCATAACTTGTTTTTGCAGGAAGTTGTGAATGGTATGGCTTATGTGCATGTGATGTGTGTAATCCATACATGTTCTGCGTATCATGTTTATGTCAGCCGGCTGGAGCCTAGGTGTTGTCATTTTATTGTACTAGGAAATTGGCCCGTGCGTTGCTACGGACGAACCACATAGAATATGGTATTTTTCATTATAGTCCAAATTAGCCCATTTAGCATTTTTTGTCGTGCCAAGAATATAAATAATTAAAATGTATTAATCACATGCATTATAGAAAGACGTAATCAATGTGTGGTATATTTGGTCATCAAATAAGCTGCTAAATTTTGGTCCATCGAGTTCAATGTTCTGGTCACTTTCGCTTCTTCGAATGTCTGTTCAGATGACGTGATCTACGTTTGTGTCGTTATGTTTACAAGAAGAACAACCCTACCCTATACACTTCTAATTTAAGTGTGTAAAACTCAACCTTTATTCTTTTAATATAGCATCATCATGCTAAAATGATTTTTTGCACAACTTTTAAACTTAATCACATAAGCAACATTTAGGAATCTGCTTAATTTGGCAGTCGTGGACGTTGACCACGCGGTAGATTTTGAACCAAGGTATGTAAAAAATAAATTTTAGAGTCTCGACCATCGCCCGCTGCATCTCTAAGTGCAGGGCGGAGCCACCAGATCCGACGGCGGCTAGCAGCCCGCGCTCGGTTGCCCCTCCCTCCACTTGAGGGCCTTCAAGGCCTCTACCACCGCATACAGGAGGGCCTTGGCTTTGTAGGGTTTGAGAATCCCTCACCTCCGGCAACCAAGGGGCATAGCAGCTCCAAGCCGGCCACAACGTAAGGAGGTAGATCCTACAACCTCATCGATCACCATTTTGTTCGGCTTGTTCTTCGTCTCAAGAGTAATAGTAGGATTTTAAAATAATACATAATACTATATTTTTTAAGTTAAATTCTTTTGTTGAAAATATAATATATTTTATTAACAAAAATCATTTGCTGGCAGGAAACTTTCTAAAGATCGAATAAAAGCCACAAAACAATGGAGGTGAATTTCAAACATGTATACATATATTTACAACTAATATTTTATTTGTGTTTTTCAGTTGTAATAGCCTATACGAACATTACGATTTTCTGGTGATTTTCTTTAGATTATTTTATGTTGACTTGTCTCCTTATTTGCATCAAGGAATTTAGTTTACAATTTTTCAATTACCTCAACAAATTATACTAACAAATGTAGAGCCCACACATCAGTCCCACCATGGTGTTTAATATTTGGTTTTTTTTCTCTCACGGATCACTCGAAAAAACAATCGCCAAATCTCTTCATCTATAAATCTCCAGTCCGGTAATTTCAAAAAAAAAAAATGCGCCATCTTGAGCTCACCTTCTCATCGAACACGTCAATTCATTTTCCTAGATTTGCCACGTTTTCTGTAGCGTTGGTCCACCATGACGTAGAGTCACCCGTCGATGTTGAGGACGACATGTTAGGTTCCTCCATGCACACTTTCCAGTTATTCACTACTGTCGTCGGCCGCTGATTTTCCAGTGGCGCTCGACCAAAAAAATGATTTTGATACTCTTATCCGCCGATTGTAACCTATGGCATAACCACGTACCAACGTGGGCAGCGAAACAATGAACTTGTCATAACTCATAATCCGTTTGCAATAAGAGACAAATGCGACAAAGATAGAAATATAGCATGGATTACCACGATATTAAGAAAGATGTGTTTGGAGATTATATTTCAGAACATGGATTACCACGTCAATAATAGTGCCTATTTTTATTTTCCATTGTAAAGTGATATAATTTTATTTGTAATGTTCGTTTAATAATATAGTCTTACTCCCACGAGTATGATTAGGATAGACGTGCCTACGTGATTAATTAGAAAACTTCCAGAACGGTGTTAGGTTTCCAAATTTTATTCACGTTTTCAATTTCCAATACACGGTTAAACTCGGGGATAACCTACTCGGACACGAAAGGTAGTCTGCCAAATCGTAGACCTACCTAGGTGGACACGGGTTCTAGCTAACCAAAACTCACGTAAGGGCCTGTTTTTGCTTCTTTAATTAGACTCGTGCCTACCGGAACCAGATCGATCAGCACGTGGTGGGCATCATACCTTTTTTTTCTTTTTCTTGTACCTGGGCTGGGCCAGCCCATACCCAAGGTTGGATCGTGGATTCGTGAGCTCATATGATGACAAGCCATCCATCGGAAGAAACGATCACGCGAGGAGCGCGTTGCGACCTACGCGTCTCAGGTGTGTATATAGCGAACCGGGTGTGAGTTAGGAAAGTTGTACCGACTCGGCCTATGATTGTACTAACCACGACGTGTACGAACCGACTATGATCGTGCTTCATTTATACGGAAGCTTCACCCGGTGTACTCAGAAAACTAAAGATCGATCGAACATGACTTAGTAAGGAAAAAAAATCAAAACGTTTTTTTCACTTACCGATGGCAGAGTGGGTAATTTGTCTCAACTTTGAGGGTAGTTTTAATGACGTACCAAACCAAACCAGGGAAGCCTTAATGCCTTTATTATTAGGTAAAGATACCGGCCTGCGTGTCGGATTCTCTATGTAAACTTTGATTTACTAGCTAGTGTAGCTCGTTGGAGAACCCGGAAGGCATGCAAGTCGATGTATAGGTCGGCTACATGGAGCAAGATGGCACGTGACAAGAGTTGGCACGAGCCGACTTGCAAGCTTCGTGGAGATGGAGATCACCATGAAGAGAGCCATACCATTTCACATTATAATTGCTTTATTTGTGTTATTGTTATGTCTCTATTTACCTCTATTTAGATAGTTGGTAGATTCTTGAATCCCTCAAAGAAGGTCTAGTCGGTCGCCCCGCCAGTGCTGCACCATCACAAGTCGGACATTCTTGGTAGTGGGCTCATAAAATTGAGGTGCTACCAATTCTTTCCGGTTAGGTGGGTTTGAGTCGGACTCTTACAAGCAGAAGCACTTGGTAATCTAGACGAGTCCATCACAACGGTTGTGGAGCTCGGGGCGAGGTAGGTTGGGAGCCGGGGCATGTGATGTCACCCAACTAATAGGAGTCGTATAGAGATACGATTGGCAAGGTGTTGCCTACCTAGATCACTTGACGGCTAGCGGTGATGCTAAAGCTCACTAGTCGGCTTGCTTATTTGGGATCTTGAATCACTTAGCAACCATCGGAGGGATGTTGGTTCTAGTGGGAGCATAAGTATTAAAGCGTTTAATATGCCTGCTCTTTTATGAATACATGTCTTAAGTGTTTTTTCGTTTTTTCTGTTGTAGATCAATGGCACCTAGCAACCTTCCTCAGTTGTCCGCGTTTGCGTTGAGGTCAATCTTAGAGAAAGATAAGCTAAATGGAACTAATTTCACCAACTGGTATCGTAATCTGAGGATAGTCCTCAAGCATGACAAGAAAGAACATGTTCTAGAAACTCCACTTCCAGAAGAGCCAGATGATGATGCGACTGTCGCAGTCACGAATGCCTACCGTAAGACTAGAGATGAGTCTACGGAAATTAGCTGTCTTATGTTTGCACACATGGAACCGGACTTGCAGCAGCAGTTCAAGAATGTTGAGGCCTACGATATGATCGAAAGCCTCAAAAGTATGTTCCAGGCTCAAGCAAAGACTGAGAGGTATCAAGTCTCTCAAGCTTTGCTTGGCTGTAAGCTGAAAGACGGCGATCCACTGAGTCCGCATGTAATCAAGATGATTGGTTACATACAGTCTTTGGATCGGCTGGGCTTCCCAATTAACGAAGAGTTCGCTACTGATATAATTCTGAACTCTCTTCCTAGTCCGTATGGTTCGTTCATCTCGAACTACCATATGCATGGTATGGATAAGAGTATCACTGAATTACATGGGATGCTCAAAACGGCAGAGGCTGATATCAAGAAAGGCACCAGTCAAGTGTTGATGGTGCAGAATAAGGCTAAGTTTAAGAAGAGTTCTTGGACTAAGAAGAAGAAGGATAAGTCAGGAGGTAGCGCCCATGGCCCTGTCCAGAGTGCTCCCTCAAAGACTAAACCTTCTCCTACAGCCGGAGCCAACTGCTTCTATTGCAAGCAAGATGGCCACTGGAAGAGGAACTGCACCAAGTATTTGGCTGACAGAGCCAAGAGTGGAGGTGTGAATTCCAACTCAGGTACGCTTGTGTGCAATGTTATAGACATTTATCTTGCTGATGCGCCTAATAGTGCTTGGATATATGATACCGGATCAGTTATTCACATATGCAACTCGTTGCAGGGACTGGTAAGAACTAGGAGCGTGGCAAGAGGAGAGGTTGATATTCAGGTCGGCAACAAGGCGAGAGTCGCTGCGTTGGAAGTCAGCACGATGCAATTTCATTTACCTTCAGGATTTATTTTGGAACTAAATAATTGTTTTTATGTTCCAGCGCTTAGTCGAAACATTATTTCCGCCTCATGTTTGATGAGACAAGGTTATGAGTCGAATATTAAGAATAATGGTTGTTCTTTATATTTGAAAGATATGTTTCATGGCTTTGCACCCGTTCAGAACGGGTTATTTATTTTAAATCTTGATAGTGAATCGGTCTATAACATAAATGTTAAAAGGTTGAAACCAAATGATCTGAATATGACTTACTTTTGGCACTGTTGGCTTGGTCACATAAGTTGGAAGCGCATGAAGAAGCTCCATGATGATGGACTTCTAACTTCGTTTGACTTAGAGTCATTCGAGACATGCGAATCATGCCTACTAGGCAAAATGACCAAGACACCTTTTGCAAGGAGTTGTGAAAGGGCATCCGACTTGTTGGAACTAATACATAGTGATGTATGTGGTCCAATGAGCACGACAGCGAGAGGTGGTTATGAGTACTTCATTACCTTCACTGATGATTTGAGTAGGTATGGATATATCTATTTAATGAAACACAAGTCGGAAGCCTTTGAAAAGTTCAAGGAATTCCAGAGTGAGGTACAAAATCAACTCGGCAAGAAAATAAAGTTTCTACGGTCGGACAGTGGAGGCGAGTACATGAGCCATGAGTTTGATGACCATCTAAAGAGTTGTGAAATAGTTCCTCAACTCACTCCGCCGGGTACACCGCAGAGAAACGGTGTATCGGAACGGAGAAATCGGACCTTGTTGGACATGGTACGATCAATGATGAGTCGGACAGATCTACCTTTATCATTTTGGGGTTATTGTCTAGAAACTGCAGCTTTCACACTAAACAGAGTACCATCAAAGTCAGTAGAGAAGACACCACATGAGATGTGGACGGGCAAAAAGCCAAGTTTGTCTTTTCTTAAGATTTGGGGTTGTGAGGTATTTGTCAAGCGACTTCAGTCGGACAAGCTCACGCCCAAGTCGGATAAGTGTATTTTCGTGGGGTATCCGAGGGAAACCTTGGGGTACTACTTCTACAACCGGGAAGAGGGCAAAGTGTTTGTCGCTCGGAATGGTGTCTTCCTTGAGAAAGAGTTTCTCAGTCGGGAAGTCAGTGGGAGCACGGTGCAGCTCGAAGAAATTCGAGAAGAACCAGCTAGGGGCGAGTCGGCAATGGCCTTGGAGGCTGAGCCGGTCGTGGTACCTACACCGGTTACAGCACCTGAACCTCGGAGATCTGCCAGATTACAGAGTGCTCGAGATGTTTTACTGTTAGACAGTAATGAGCCGGCAACTTATTCGGAAGCGATGGTGGGATCTGATTCCGAGTCATGGCTTGGAGCCATGAGATCCGAGTTAAAGTCCATGGATGAAAACCAAGTTTGGAATTTGGTTGATCTGCCTGACGGTGCAAGACCCGTCGAGTGCAAATGGGTCTTTAAGAAGAAAATTGATATGGATGGAAATATTTCCGTCTATAAAGCACGACTTGTCGCGAAGGGGTTCCGACAGGTTCAAGGAGTTGACTACGACGAGACCTTCTCGCCCGTAGCGATGCTTAAATCAATTCGGATCATGTTAGCCATAGCAGCCTATTTCGACTATGAGATATGGCAGATGGATGTCAAGACGGCTTTCCTTAATGGAAATTTAACTGAGGACGTGTATATGATACAGCCCGAAGGTTTTGTCGATCCAGCTAATGCTGACAAGGTATGCAAACTTCAGAAATCCATTTATGGGTTGAAGCAAGCATCTCGGAGTTGGAACATTCGCTTTGATGAGGTAGTCAAATCGTTTGGCTTCATCAAGAGCGATCATGATTCTTGTTTATACAAGAAGTTTAGTGGGAGCAAAGTAAACTTTCTAATCTTATATGTGGATGACATATTACTGATTGGAAATGATGTCATGATGTTGCAAGAAACCAAAGAGTCATTGGAAAGGAGTTTCTCAATGAAAGATTTGGGTGAGGCGACTTACATATTAGGAATCAGGATCTATAGAGATAGATCAAGGCGGCTCATTGGATTGAGTCAGAGTACTTATCTGGACAAGGTTTTGAAGAAATTCAAAATGGAAGAGTCCAAGAAGGGATTCTTACCGATGTCCCATGGTATAAAACTTAGCAAGACTCAGTGTCCTTCGACGACTGATGAGCGAAGTCAGATGATTGTGATTCCGTTTGCTTCGGCAATCGGATCCATCATGTATGCCATGATTTGTACTAGGCCAGATGTTTCCTATGCTCTAAGTGTTACGAGCAGATACCAGGCTGACCCTGGCAAAGCCCACTGGGCAGCGGTTAAAAACATTCTTAAGTATTTGAGAAATACTAAGGAAATGTTCCTAGTTTATGGAGGTGATGAGGAATTCAGTGTAAAGGGTTACACGGATGCGAGTTATCTCACCGACTCAGATGATTCTCGTTCGCAATCTGGATACGTGTTCGTAATGAACGGAGGAGCTGTGAGCTGGAAGAGTTCCAAGCAAGATATGGTGTCTGCATCTACAACAGAGGCTGAGTATATTGCTGCCTCAGAGGCGGCAAAGGAAACTGTTTGGATCAGGAACCTCCTGATTGATCTTGGTGTGGTTTAGGGCGCGTCCAATCCTTTGGACGTATATTGTGACAACAATGGTGCTATCGCACAGGCCAAGGAACCTAGACAACACCAGAAGAACAAACATATACTCATGCGGTACCACCTCATTCGCCAGTTTGTCGAACAAGGTGATATCAAGTTATGCAAAGTACACACGGATGTAAACATTGCAGATCCGTTGACAAAGGCGCTACCACAGCCTAAGCATGAGGCGCACACGAGAGGCATGGGCATTCGATGCCTAGGCATATGATGCTAGGATGATTGACTCTAGTGCAAGTGGGAGACTGTTGGGAATATGCCCTATGGGCAATCATGTATGATGTAATTCCCACTGTATTCATAAAGTTATTAAGTTGTCCTTGTTTTGAACATCTGATATATGTCATTGAATATGTGATTCGATTGTGGAACTATATATTCATGTTGTTCATACTAGATTGTCCTTGGTCATTTAGGTTGTGCTGGACACACACCCTAGACCAATGTGAGTGTTGGCTGATGACACGGTTCCACTTGTCATGGGCATGGTGATGCCATTCCAACGTTCACGGACTTGGCTAAAGAGTTTAGCAAGTCGGACTGACCCACATTGAGATGCAACGATCAAGTCGTCATTTGCATGTCTCAATCAATGTAATCCTAAGACCTGAGGTTGTCGCACAATCCGAGTTGTGGATCACCGACTTAGGTTCTGTCAAACGTTGTTTTGTGACAAGGCAACTATAAAGGCAGAGTTCGGGTCGAATGAGAAGCAAACTGCGTGATGTGGATAATCAAGATGGGATTTTGCCCCTCCTAATGGAGAGATATTCTCTGGGCCCTCTCGAGTGATATGATTCAGGAAGCATGGCCATGCGCGACTCAGTTAAGTGTTAACTGTGTCGATTGACTAAGAGTTAGTCAGATGAATCACATATCACGGATCGAGAAGAGAGTTGAGCTATTTAAGGGATGACGATAAATCGCCTATAGCTCGACAAGGTATATCGTGAGGCAAAAAGGACTAAGATGAATATCACATTGAAAGGTATGTCGTCATGACTCAATGGTACTTGGGAGTCGGCACGTTCTGCTAGGAGCCGCTACCGATTGATCGATTGGGAGTTGGACTCCAATCGTGTCCAAGTCGCCATGAGCCTGCAGGGTCGCACACTTAAGAGCGGGAGCAAGTATTGGTTGGGTTGGACCCGAACCGGAAATGGACTGAGTTAGTGAGTCGGACTCACAGAGGGAATGGGCCACAAGTGTTGTACAGCCCATTACCATACGCTATATAAAGAGGGGCGTAGGTTGCCCAACGGGCACGTTAGTCCACTCTCCCATGCGTTGGGAACCCTAGCCCCACTCAGTCCAGCCGCCGCACCGGACCTAGCAGTCCGCCGTCGGAGCTCCTCTTCGTACGTGTGGATACCGGCAGAGGTGCTGTACGTTCAGCACTTCGACGTTCGAGGGATTGGATCGGCCGGACCGGATCGTGGGACTGCACTGCCCCGACGCGCTTCACCGATAATCCGCAACCGCGCGTCTAGTGGTAATCATCGTGGCCTTCTACCTCGGCTAGATCTTGGAAGTACCGCGTAGGAAAAAGTTTTCGTTTATCTCTATGCGTCCCAACACATCAATCCTCCAAACTTTTCTTCCAAGTGGAAGCAAGTTCATCATGAGGAAATCCACCTTGTGGTGATTCTTAATTGCCGTTGTTCAGTTCCATTCTCCCAATTGTTTGTACTTGAAGTTCTAATCAACTCACACATTGTGTGAATTTGTCAGTCACATCAGCCCTGTAGTTTTAATCATGTGGTAAACATATTGCTATGTCAAATCTATAACATGGAAATGATTCCTTACTCCTATCAATGATCCAATTACCGTTGGTTACTTATCCGTATGATTTGACCAAGAATTCCTTCTTTATTATGGTGTCCCAAGATCTTTTGTTTACAAATCCTTGTGGTATAAAGTAACGTCATGATCCTTGACAAGGATTTCGAAAAACTTTGGTAAAATGAATGAAAGCTCCTTCATCTTCTTTCTCCACTCCGAAGATTGAACAACATTTCGTGTCCTAACTCCCCTGGACGCATGATTCCAGTGTGTCCTCATGTTCTCCCTCGTCTACGGATATTACATTGTGGCATTAAAGACAATCCTTTCCACCTTGGTATTATGTTTGAAGTAAAGAGTGAAACCTCAGTGTCACAAGTTGTTTAACCTTTATTTTCCAAAGGATTTAAGGTATTGTGCAAATTTCATATTCCAAATCCTTTCAAGCACAGTCATCCAGAAACTTGAAACTTTCTCCTATTCCTTCCATTACCTTGACGTGTTTCATGTCTTATACCACAAGTGTTGCCGAGAACAGTATTCCCATGAGTTCTCCATGAGATACTCGATCTTCGTGAAGATCAAGTCCCTAAGAGGTTTCTCTCTTACCTAAGGTGTAACCGATTAATACTTCAAGATGCTACAGATCAACCTCTTTAATAAGAGAACTGTAAGGTTCGAGAAGATCATTCAAAACTGGTGTTCCTTCTTTCTTTCTCCTTATGAAATCTCGGGACGAGATTTTTATAAGAGGGTCAATTTGTAACATCCCACTTTTTGGTAATAAAGAGTTGAGGTGTTGTGTTCATGTCATAACATGCATGAAAATTTTCATCCAAGTTTGAATTTGAATTTTAATAAAAAAATGCCCCAGAATCACTTAATTTGATCACTGCAAATTTGAATTCAAAATATTTTCAAATTTAGAAAACCAAAATATTTTGAGGTTGGACATTTTCATGAGGTTTCCAAACATTATTTTTTCCAAATTGTATTCTTGCAAAAATCCTCTCAAGACATCTGTTTCAGTTCTGTTTTAAAAGAAAAGGACCAGTTTGCAGTTCCCAAAAATTGAAGGGGGTTTTATGTACAATTGTTTTGTTTTCTTCCCCTTCTTACCATAAAGTAAGCACATAGGTGCATGGCCGCCGCCGACGCCTCCTTGCCCCTCCTTCCTACTTGACACGCACGCGAATAAGACTCCAGAGAGGGCGTCTTGCATCCCTCTCTCACTTCCTTCTCTCTCGCGCGCCCTCCCTATCTGTATGTTTTTTCCTACGAGTCGAAACCCTACCTTCTCTGCCGCCGCCATCTTTGACCACATGCGTCCATGTCGAGCATGCCATCGTTACCGCTATCCTCTCTTCATCTTGTTCGCCAATGAGCAAAAGTGGAGGAGGCCCAAGACGCCCTAATTTCGCGATCGTTTCCGCTCCAAAAGCCGCCGATTTCTTCACTTCGGTGTTGATTCCAGCCTCGCCTCGCGCCTCCATCCATTCCATCGTCTTCCTGGTAATCTCCTGCGCACACCAGTGCCTCCCGCGTTGTTTCTTGTTGATGTTTCCTTCGGTTCTCCATAGTTAGTGGAGCTCCACCGGGCACTTTGCACGTCGGCGCGGCTCCGGTGACGGCAAAAGGGTGGCGCCGCCATGTACAGGTCGCCCACATCGTGTGGCGTCCAACGCACTCATCCGCACGTCCTCGCTCGGCCGCGTTCACCGCCGCGTGTCGGCCATTTGCTGACGCCGAGATGACGTCAGCATGACGTCATCGTGGGCCCCGGCTATCCGAAATTAAATATTTTGTAAATGATTTCTAAAATGATAAAACTCTAACAAGGTAGGCCCCCTATTATTTGAATTTGAGAAAAAGAAAAATATTGAAAAATGAATATCTTTATTTCTGTTAATCGTAAAAATATTATAATATATAAAAAATATTTAGAAAAATAAAATCTAACTGTTTATAAAATTTTCAAGTATTTTTTAATAAGCTAAAATTTAAGAATTATTTGAATGAAATTTAAAATTGAGAAGTTCATAACTAATTCAAATAAACTCAGAAAATTATAAATAAGGTATCATAATGATCACTGAGACAAATGCTATCCAGTAATAATGTTTTCAAAATTATTTGAACACTTTCATTATGACGCACTTTCAGAATAACCAACACGCCCTTTTGGTTAAAAATGGAACTAATTGCAATAAATGCTAAAACCACCATTTGAACTCTAGAAACCCTTTAATCATGTTCAGGGCTCTAATTCAATGCATTAACTTGCCCATGCATACATTTGTGCGCATTGCATTGTGTCATGTGTTGATTGTTGTTCTCTTTTCGGTATTTACTTCTTATCAGTAGAATGCGACTCCGAGGAGAAGATCAACAACGCCATTGACGAATACTTGTCGTAACTGGCCAAGTCAAACACTTATTCTCAAAGATCTATTGCTGGTTTTCAATGATGCAAAGCAAGCATAACCTCTTATCTGCTTATATATGTTTTTGAATGAATTTTGATTCTCGTACATTGCATTCGATTCCAATGTATTCGGTGTCAGTGGATAGAGTTCTCCTATATACTGCATAGCCTAAATATCTTGATCCATTACTCCTAGCCACCATAGGTTTGCTTGTGTGTATTGCCAGATCCTTATATCTGCTATGCTTAGCCATTCTTAGTTTTATGATCTACCTCATCCAGTTGATGAATTGGGATAAGGCATGAACCTAGTATGTTACATTGATGTGATGAGAGGTTATCAGGTGAAATTGACTAAAGGCTTGGACGGGAGGCCACTTGGGAGGTGGTTGTTTGTTCTATACTTGCCGACCTAGGAAATAAGGTCTCACTGAAAAACCAAGACTAAGAGTGCACCACCCGCGAGGCCTAACTAGCCGAGCTCGACCAACTAAGTTGTTTGTCCACATCTATGGGTCACCTAGTTTGAGAGTTCCATCTATGTGTGAGTCAAAAACCATTTGGAGGAGTTTAGGGCGTGACCGGGACCAAGTGATGGATGAACACGGATCTTGTCCCCGCTTCACAGGGACATGTGCTGTCAGGAGTGTGGACACCTCCCTGTTGACGGGGTATCCTGTCTTGGGTTGACTCATGGATGGGGTTGGGAAAGGTAAAGGTCGTGGTCAACCACCCTCTGGCGGCACTTCCCGGACTAGTGCTAATCATGTAGCACTAAGAGACGGTTGGTACGTGTGGGTAAAGTGTACATCCATGCAGGGCAATCTTTTCGAGAAGTTGTGTCCATGGTTAAGGACGACTTGGTGGAATACACGCGATCATAGAAAACTTGAACGAGAGCCTAAAACTTGTTGGTAACGAATGAAGGGTGCCTCCTTATTAATACCGAGAGGGTGATCCTTGTATAATGATATGATGGAAATAATGTTGGTGTAATGAAAAGATGATGATCTTAGTAGTTGAGTCGCTTTCTTATCTGTTTTGAAAATGCTCCATGAGACATGATATTTCTTCCTCGATTTGGAAAATAAATATTGCTTTACGCAAATTAACCTTCATAAAACCCTTCCTGAAACAACAGATATGTAATAGGTTAACTAAGTATTGTTGAGTACCTCAATTACTAAAGTTTGCTTCAATTTGGTTCAGCTGAATTTCTTCACACTGGTGGTGGTTTCAACATGAACATCGACGAGTAGTTTGGGGTTCTTAGGTAGCAGCCTGGGATCTATGGGCTGGGACATCGCCTTATGTTGCGTCCGCTTAGGCCTTTTGATATCTTGTTGTCTAGCAACATAATTTTTCTTCCGTTGTCTAATGTAATGGGTCATGTGACCTCTGTGTAAATCTATACTCTAGTAATACTTGTTTAGTAAAGCTTCATGTCTAGAGTTACTGCTTTAATCGTTTTTTTGTTTCGAGATCATCGTTATATAATTTTGGCTATGCATGTGTTTACTGTTGAAAGCGCATGGTGCCCCCACATGTGGTTTTGGTAATTAATGACAATCCTTATGGACTAATGTTTGCGTTGAGTTATCCTTGTAGATTTTGTCCCATAGGAAATAATGGAGTTCATGTGTTGAACTCTATTAGCTTCCTTGATGTCCATTGTTATATTCAAGGATTTATATGAAGAATGGTCATGGTTTGAGTTGAGCTTATTGCTAGTGTGTCTTGAATAAAATGAATAGGTGATCTTTCATTATTATCTTCAAGACATCATAATTTTAAGTGATAAGAAAAGATACAAGGTTGATCAAGCAAGTGATCAACACACAAAGCTACAAGATATACCAAGTGGGATTATGTATCTCATGGTATGGTAAGCAATTGTCAATATAGCTTTGTGAACTAACTCATGATATGTGTGTGTGGCATCTCTATGCATGGTTAGGTATCTTTCCATGTGCGTGAACCGAAAGGAAGATTTCATATAGCCCATGGTCTATGTTGTTGTCAAGCGGTGTTCGTCATCTAGCTTGACGTGGAAGCTCAAGTGAAGCATCTAGAAGAAATCATATGCTTGATGCTTGCCACCCTTTTGTAGATTGTGGTATTGTGAAGATTTGCCGACTGGGTCTCTCCCATAATGGTGTATGGGGGAGCTAGTCTCTCCCATAATGGTGTATGGGGGAGCAACTTGCAAGTCTTCACCAAGCGGAGCTTGGGCTAGTAAGCACTATCAAGAAAGAAGATCCAACTTGAGAGAGTCAAGATCATCACCATCTAGCAAAAGTCGAATGCTCAAGGCAAAGGTATAGTATTGATAGGTTTTATATTTTACCGGTCTCGTATCTTTGGGAGACCGGGTTATAGGATAGATAGTCGTACTATCAAGAGGGGCTCTCAAGTGAGTAACGTGATCGAATTGTTGTGGAGAGCTCAAACCTTTGAATAATTGCATATTATCTTTCTTGGTTCTTATTTGGCTTTTATCTCCTTGGGGTTTTGGTGCTTGTCATGATCTTCATGGCAAGGCAAGGTTTATCGAAAACGGTTTTGGTAAGAAAAACTTGTTGCGTTTTCGGTGGTGAAAATATCCTGTTCAGTTTTGAGAATGTTTCAACACCTTCCATGTGTGGTAAATTCTCCATTCCTTTTTTGTGTGTGGATAGTCCTTGTTATTACCATTCCAACCCATTTGGATTCACCTATTTCGGAGTTCATTCGCAAAAGTTATGTCTGTTTTCGTGTTGGAGGTTTTACCGGGTGTTCCTATTTGAGAGGTCTAAACCTTTACCCATTTGGTTTTATCTTCCTTTGCTGGACAATGATGTTTCTCTGCATATTGTTGTAGTGCTCTTCGTTGTGATTTCAACGATCCCAAGAACATCGAAAACGGAGTCCGTATGCAAAAGTTATAGCATTTCTCGTATCGGTGTTCAGTCATTCTAGTGCAATCCGGAATTATTCCGGAATATCCGAATTATTCCGACTTGGAGGCGAAAACCTCTGTTGGGATTCGGATTCATTCCGGGCCATTCCGGGGCCCGGAATGGACGAAAATAGTGCAAATCGGCTAGTTTTTTAGCAGCTATTTAAGGGGCTTTCTTCCCCAAAGTCCCTAAGACTTTCCCAGCCCGTTTTTGCTCTCTCTCTCTCCACCATTGTTGATTTTGGAAAGCTTGCTCCTCTCTCAATCCCTCCAATGATTCTTGCATATCTTTGAGGGAGAAGTTAGAGGAGATCTAGATCTACATTTCCACCAATCCATCCTCCTTCTTAGTGAGGGAAACCTAGTAGATCTTGATCTTGGAGTTCTTGGTGTTTCTCCATTGTTCTTCCTCTCTTATTCCCCTATAAGCATTTGTTGGTTTGTTGGAATTTGAGAGTGGAGGATTTGAGCACTTTGTGCTCTTGCCATTTCCATCGGTTGCATCGGTTTGGTCTCTCCACGAGGATTCGTGGAAGTGAAAGTTTGTGAGCTTGTTACTCTTGGGTCTTAGACCCTAGACGACTTGTGGTGTTCTTGGGAGCCTCCAATTGAGTTGTGGATGTGTGCCCCAAGATTGTGGTGACACCGAGAGCCTCCAATTTAGTTGTGGATGCGTACCTCGGGTTTGAAGGTTGCCAATAGTGGAAGATGAACTAGGCCTTTGTGGCGGGGTTCATCGGAGAATAGAGTGAGGCCTTTGTGGTGTTGAGTAGGCCTTTGTGGCGAGCTCACACCCCTCCAACGAGACGTACTCCCCTTGTGGGAGGAACTCGGGAATATATCATCGTCTCCGTGTGCCTCGGTTATTTCTATACCCGAGCTTTGTACTTATGCAATTTACATTGTGATAGCCTTCGAGCTTGAAGTTATATATCTTGCTATCACCTTGGTACTTGTCTTGCTTAGCATAAGTTGTTGGTGCACCTAGTTGACCCTAGAATATTTAGGTTGTGTGCTTGTTAATTTAAACACCTAGTTTTATTTCCGCATTTAGCAAGTCTTAACCAGAAAAGTTTTAATCGCCTATTCACCCCCCCTCTAGGCGACATCGTTGTCTGTTCAACTCTCTCCGTCGAGGGGCTGTGGTGCCGATGATCAATTCCGAGAACGCCTGCCGATGTTTACTCGGCCCAGGATTGGTAACCCTAGTAACCTCGACATGTATAGCATTTTTTGTGACACATAGCATCTCGGTATAGCTTTGGTATTGTTCCAGAAGTTTCAGATGACTCGTGGATTATTTTATATGCATATTTGGTTATGACTAGCATGGGCATACAGAGCATTAGAACCGGTGTTTTCTAGTCTGCGTGCCGATGATTCTGGTCTATCTGCCGTTGTGTGTTATGGCCGGGGCGGTAACCCCGAAACCGTTGTGGTTCCATAACTAGTAGCGCATAACACTTATCTATACCTCTAGGTCTGGGGTCGTGATAGATATGCAAGCTCGTTGCATCATCGATGGGCTACAACCAGAGGGAGTCAACGAATTGCTACCGTGCTATGATAAGATTGAGCGTTATCATCCAAGTAGCATAGCATGGAAGGAGCATCTAAGTTTAATTCTCCCATTAATTCCACACAATTTTTTTCTCCTGTACATGATGGGTTATACTCCCTCTGTAACATAATATAAGGCGTTTTAGCATGGCAATTTCAACAAGGAGTTATCCCACTTCTTCTAGCAGGTGCCCAATGGACGTCACAAGTACATGGTGAAATGGGCGGATATTTGGTGTCCAAGAAGCTTGGGGCATATACATTTTGGCATCACCCACATGAATGTGGCCGTGATGCTGAAATGGGTTTGACGGATCATTAGAAATGAGGCGGGATTATGGTTACAACTTGTTAAAGCCAGGTATCAACGGGCCCGCCCTTTCATGGTATGCGACAGGGAGGCAGGGGTCTTAGTTGTGGAGATCCATCAGGATATCAAGCATGAGATCTTCCTGGAGATCACCACCTCTATAGGCAATGGAGTGCGTACCATGTTTTGGATCGATCCATGGATTAGTAGGCAGACCCTACTATCTTAGTTTCCTGATCTCTTCATGATTCGTTTGGACCAGATGATTTTAGTGGCTGACAAAACCAAGAATGGGAGTTGGAACATTTCTTTTCGATGGACTTTTGGCCAGGAGGAAACCAATAATTGGGCTTCACCGCGTGCAAACCTCCCGTTATCACTCTCGGGATCTACGGATAGTGTTTCGTGTCACCTCCCACCCTCGGGATTTTTTACCGTTAGGTTCGCCGTACCGTGTCCTCCCTCACTTGGACTTCCCCGTTGCGGGAAACCCCAAAGCCTTGAAAATTTAGATTCTTGTTAGAAATTTTCTTCGAGATCGCCTACCCTCAGGCTTTGAGGTGACAAGGCATCACATACCATGAGATGGCATGTGCTCTCGTCCCGATTCCGGTTCTCACACTCTATTCTCTCATTCTGATGTATGCTTCCTATGGAGTTCTGTTTCTGGGTCTTTGGGGCCTAATTGGCAAGCCCAAGACCTTGCCTAATTCCTAGAAGCATAGACAAACCATACTACAGTGGTACCCGCTATGTAGGTCGCGGTACATGGAATGACTGAACGACATGCTCAAGGATCTTCCGGTGAGGGCATATTTGTGTGGAGTTGTACCACTCCCTTTTATTTTTCTAGTTGGGAATATTTGTGTTCTTGCCCCAGTAGACCATTATCTCTTACTTTATGTCGTGTTCTTGAACCTCGTATGAATATGGTTGATTTATTTATAAAGCGGGACAAAAGCATGTTTTGAGGAAATAATTTTAGTCTCATAATTATTAGAATTTTTTCCTTCCCCCTCCCCTTGGTTTATTAGCACTACCCAATTTCCCCATGATGTTTCGCTATCCCCACCTTTCTTTTCCTCTTTAGAAACCAACCTCATCTTTTCCCACACATAGCTGTTCTAGTAGTCTAAGCCATTTAATCGTGCACGTGATACTGACATGAGTGGGTCCCACTAAAATCTTATAGGTGGGATCGACTATAAGCTTAAAGGCACCATACCAACATGCCACCACTATGTCGTTCCCTCTTACGTACGCACATCTGTGCCGGCCTCAGTTGTAGCCCTTACCTTGCATCCATGTCGCTCACTTTCTGCGAATTAGCTTTCTACTTTAATGCTCCTAGCCGGTCAAAAGCTGTCAAGCCACCTTGGCTTCTAGCATAGCGACTCGTCTGCTTTGCCGCCTCCCTATTCCACCACCACATTCTTAATCTCACAAGCTGAGTCAATGCCAATCGGCGTGCCAACATTCCCTCGCCTCTGTTACCGCATGTCCGGATGTACCTCTCCCTTCCACTCACACGAGCACACTAATCTTATATTATCCCTTCCACTCATGCACTGATCTTATATGGTCTATTATGTGTATCAGAGCCCGGTGGATTAATTTTCCTTCATAAAATTGCACCAATGACTTGTTTAGATATATGAGTATATCTATCTAATGAGAAAGGAGTTTTCCATTTTTGAATTAGTTCAAAGTATTGTTAGTATGAAGTAAAACTCATCATAACAAGAGAATTAAGTATTTATGATTAGATCATAAAATATAAAGTTTGAGTTACGAGTTTAGTAAAACATCTGAGGAGTTGCAGAATTGTTCTACAACTTATCCTTCTCGAAACCCCACATAAGTTTGGAGTGTTCGAGAGACATAATCGAACCTTGTTATACATGGAAAGATAAATAAAATACCATTATATTTTTCTAGTTTATACATTAGAGACTACCTCTTCTACACTGAAAAGAGTGCCAAGGTGATCTGTTGAAACTGACATCATATGTGTTATGACTTGGGTAGTGACCCGAATTGTCTTATCTTAAATTTTGGTATGCATAACATGTGTAAAATGTTTACAACCAAAATCGGGTAAATATATGTTTATAATATATCCCAAAGAAGCTTCTGGTAATTTCTCCTATCACTAAACCAAAGAAAAATGTTATTTGTCAGAAAGGGTATATTTCTCGAGAAAGTAGTCTCTTGCGAAAGAAGTGAGTGGAAGGAAAGTACAAACTCGATTAGATTAGAGAATCTTCGTTATCATGTCAAGGGTAGCGCATCACTGGAAGTTGTTATAGGGTTTCCTATTTTGACTAAGTAGAAGACACTACTTCAAAAGGATTTGCAAACTGGACCACGAAGGTCGTAAAACTTTGTACTTAGACCAACTTGTGGTTTGATAATAAAGTGTTTTTGTTTTGACAACAAAGGACATGCAACTTATAAAGGAAGAAAATGATTGGCCCCGACTTCGTAAATTGACTATTAGTCATTATATCCAAGACAGAATCCTTGTGCGAATATTTAGTATGTGCCTTGGTAGTACTTTTGGAAGTCATGAGGCCTAACGATAGCAGACGGGTCTATATAGAAAGAAGACATGGATATTTACATCCATTGAAAGTTCGACTTGTCTAAAGATGTTTTCAAGAAAGTTCAAAGAGTTGAATATGACACGATTTTGATCTTCCGTAATGATACTTTAGTCTTTGCGGATAGTTCTAGAAAAAGTTACGTATTTTGATACGGAAGTTGAATAAACAAAACCAACTTCCTCTCTAGAAAGGTTGATCAAGGATGTGTACTTGATACGGTCTGCGAATTTTGTAAAATTCAAAAGGTTGCTGCAAAGATATGCAAACTTCAATGGTTGAAGTGAGTATAACAAAGTTGGAATCTTTACTTTAATGAAGTTATCAAAAGATTTTAATTCCATCAGGAACGGTAAATATGTTTGTAGATTTACAAGAAATTAAGTTAGAGTGCTAAGACATATTTCTAATTCTTCATGTAGATGACATACAGTTCATTGGAAAATATATATTTTAAATTAACACGGTTAAGATTTCATATTTATGAAAGGCTTAGGCTATAGAGATATTGGGCATCGATATCTATAGAGATGGATTGAAGCGCCTGATATGGTTGAGCCAAAGTACATAGATGAAGTATTGAAGTAAGTCAATATAAAAACAACAAGAAGGAGTTCTTGCCGCATGGAAATGAATTGAGAAATATAAGGTTTTTTGACACATGATGAGAAAATTTTAAATGGAGATTTCCAAGTCATGTGCTCCATGCTATGTACTCAACCAGAAGAGTCCTATGCTATAAAATATTATACCAGGATAAATCATATGATGATTGGACAACAGTGGGAAATATCCTTAAGTAATTTTTAGAAAAACTAAGGATGTGCTTTCCTATATAGTAATGACAAAATATTCGTTGTAATATTTTACAGTAATAGTCTTATCATCTATTCAAATAAATCTATCTCAATTAAAATATATGTTGAACGGTGGCACAATAGGCCAGAAGAAAGTTGCATGTTATTTCTGAATGAGTTTTAAAATTTAAGTATTGTGATGAATACTACAACAAAGCCTAAGTGTATTGTTGGTGTTGACAAAAAATAATAGGAGTATTTTGTGCCAAGGAGTTCTTTATTGAACTTGGTGAATTTCCAAGAATGTTGACACTATGTAGCTACATTTTGACAATGTTAGTAACATTAGTTTAAGCTGAGGAATTAATGACTCACCGGTTGACCAAAAATATACAAAGTTATCTCATTAGAAAACGAGTGATGCCTATAGACGCAAAGACATGCAAATGAAAATATATTTGCACTTGTCAGATCTTTTGACGGAGTTCACCACATGTGAATCATGGTAATAACATTGCAATGCCAATAGGTGTTAAGTTCTTACTTACTAACTAGATTATTTCCTCTAGTGCAAGTGGGAGACTGAAAAGAATATGCCCGAGAGGCAATAATAAAGTGGTATTATATTATCCCATGTTTATGATAAATGTATATTTCTCATGCTATAATTGTATTAATCGGAAACGTGAATACACATGTGTCTAATAAACAAAACAAGAGTTCCTAGTAGCGCCTCTCGTTTAACTAACTCGTTGATTAGCTGATGATCAAGGTTTCCTGATCATGAACATTGGATGTTGGTCATGTCATTGGGAGAATTATGTGATGAAAACATGCCCAAAGAAATTATAACAATGATATCAAGTCATTAAGTTTACATTGTTATATTCAACGAAGTAACCCTAATCTTTAGACCATGAGATCATGTCAATCACTAACACTGGAAGAGTGCTTTGATGACATCAAACGTCACAGCGTAACACTGTGACTATATAGGTGGCATTGGGTATTCAGAAAGTATTGATTGAGTCTCATAGATCAAGAGTGAGATTTATCCATCCAAATAACGGAGAGATATACTTTAGGCTCTCTCGGTGATATTACATCGACACCGCTTGCAAGTATGTGACTAGGTCACAAGGATGACATATCACAGAACGAGTAAAAGAGTACTTGTCAGTAGCATGATCGACCTAGGTATGGTTGGTACCAATGATCAGATCTCGGACAAGTAAAATATCGCGAGACAAAGGGAATTGGTTACGACGTCTATGGTTCACGTGATCACTAGATTCGTCGTTGAATTTGTAGGAGTCATTACGGATCTCTAGGTCCCGATGTTGACTATTGATCGGAGAGGTGTCTCGATCATGTCTATATTATTTACATACCCTAGGGTGACACACTTAAGATTTGATGGCGTGTTTGAGTGGATAAGGAATATTGGAGAAAAGTTTGGACATCACCGGAATTGTTTCGGGGATTATTGAAATAGTTCAAAGTGGTAATGTTAATGTTTGATTAACAAATAGTTCAAGGGGGGCAAGTGTTAATGTTTGTTGA
The DNA here is from genome assembly GCA_028641055.1 of Alopecurus myosuroides. NCBI lineage: Eukaryota > Viridiplantae > Streptophyta > Magnoliopsida > Poales > Poaceae > Alopecurus > Alopecurus myosuroides. The sequence goes on along the minus strand of CM054058.1, from coordinate 295,333,423 downwards.
TAGGATTTTAAAAATATTAAAATAAATAAATTTATTTATTTATTTATTAAAGGAAACCCTTGAAATTTGGAGTGGGAGTTGATGAGAGAATCAGTGGGTTGAGTGGAGACTCCACTCATATGATGAGGGGAGAGGTGGGGGCACCAAAATTTTGTGGCTGCCTCCCCCTCCTATATAAAGAGGGATGGGAGCTCCCTCTCCCTACACAACTTGTTGTTATCTCTCTCGCTCCTCCCGTTGCTCCACCTCTTGGTCATCCTCTTGGCGAATCCATGATCGTATAATTTCTTCACCACACCACGCCGTCGTGCTGTTTGAGTTTCCGGTGGATCCTCTATTTCTGTTGCCCCGCTAGATTGAGAGAACGGAGTTCGTCATCAAGTTGTACGTGTGACCGAGTGCAGAATTGATGCCGGATTGCAGTGTTCTTCTTCGCGATCTTGAGATTGGAAAGTGATTGTCTTCATCATCCATGAGATTTGATCTCTTAATGCTTTTTGGTCTTCCAGGGTAAGTTCATCTAGCACTCTATCTACTTGATTCTTGCATCCTCTAGATTAGATCTTGTCTCGTTGGCTGTTCTCTGCGTAGGATTTTTTTCTATGTTACAAATCCCTTCAGTCTGGGACACTGTCTGCTCCGCTTCACATTACTAGGCCGCCCCGTATGGCTCTTGCCATACCTCCTTTGAGCCACCCCTGTAGTCCGGCCTACTGGATGCTGGAGGATACCCTGTTTTGGATATCCCCGACACAAATTATTATTTCCATGGAATCCCAGCAGTCGGTTGCCGGTGGCGGACGACAAGGATTTTACCTTGACAAATGGTTTGGATTCTATCCCTTTTCCCCATGTTAACAATGAATATTTTGTACATCGGTTTGTGAACGTAGTGTGTTCGGCTGTCAGACTGTCGGAGTTATACCAAATAAGGGGATAATCCGGCATTGGCTGAAAGCCGGCCTGCCAGGATGGCCCATCGGTGGAGAAGCACGAGGCTTCTTCGGGCGTACCTGCAGGCCGGCGCGCAGAAGAGACAGATTCTAGAAGACCCGAAAGGCGGTTCAATCCAGCTTCCAGCTTGGAGAAGAAGTCGAAGGATTAGTTTCCAAGTTAGAGATAGATTCCTAACACGAATAGTTTTCTCTTCTGTAAACCCTAGTTCGGCTATCTATATAAAGTCGTACGGGAGCCGCCCAAGGGGCAAGGACAGAAACCTCATACTTATGTGTGTTTTGTATACTTCAGGATTTAGTCCTAATTTAGTGAGATTGCAGGAGTAGGCATCGCCACCGCCGCGGCGTACCAAACCTGGGTAAAGCGAGATTTCCGCAACCGGCAACTTCCCTACGTTCTACCCCACCTTTCTACTTCCGGCTTATAGCACCCCCTGCCATGATCCAAACTACGAACACTCGACACAGACACACCATCTCCACTACTCTTTAGTCTTTTCAGTTCCCATTCCTACTTAGGCTTGATATATTAAGCTTCCTTACAGCTACCATTCACATGACCGGTGTCCATTCACACATTGATTTAGAAACCCCTCCCATCATCCACCGATGGTTGTCCGGGTGGAACACATGTGGCACAGGAGGTGATTTGTCCGATCTCGACGTTATCGAGAGAATCGGGGACCTTGTTATATCTACAATATTGAATAAAGTATATTAAATAATATTTTTGGATTACAAAAAATATTTTATCATTTTCTATATGCAATTAATTGGGAAAATAAATAAAATGTAAAACTTCCCATGATTCAATTTGCACTGACAATATACCATATTTTGGGTATATCTAAGATTAGGTTAAATTTCACAAGCTCGTATGATCATATTATATGGTAGGTGTTTCGATCACACGCTAGACATTTTAAAATGAAGTCTTAAGACTTAGAGTGCAAACCTTCCACTTTTGGGTAACCAAACCAAGATTTGTGATGATATTTCATCCTTTTGATCTGATCTTGTGTATATGCGTTGATTTCATCCTTTTTTGGATTAGATTAACTAGGCAAAAAAAAATCAATTTGCGCCGACGAGGTACCATGTTTTGGGTAATATTATCTTATGTTACATTGCACAAGCCCATATGATCATCTTATATGGTAGATGCTTCACACACTAAACAGTGTTCTGCTGGGTTGCGCAACGGGAATTTAAAATTTTCGCCATACTTGCTACGCAGCAACCAAGACCTTGCTATGCAGATACAAGTGAATATAAATTTCAAAATCTATTTCCCGAGATCGTGTACCAGACACCGTACTAGCATAAGAGGTGTCAATGACGATACCAATGAAGCCTGTGGAAGATCCTCACGCACAATCCTGTGGGTGAGGATGTTGCCGACTCCTCGTATCCAGCACCGTGATCTAGCAGAGTGAGGGTCTCATGTGTTACCCCTCTGAGAGTATGCACACATAGGTCGGGGCTGTTGGGAATATGCCCTAGAGGCAATCATGGATGATGTAATTCCCAATGTATTCATAAAGTTATTAAGTTGTCCTTGTTTTGACCATCTGATATATGTCATTGAATATGTGATTCGATTGTGGAACTATATATTCATGTTGTTCATACTAGATTGTCCTTGGTCATTAAGGTTGTGCTGGACACACACCCTAGACTAATGTGAGTGTTGGCAGATGACATGGTTCCACTTGTCATGGGCATGGTGATGCCATTCCAACGTTCACGGACTTGGCTAAAGAGTTTAGCAAGTTGGACTGACCCATATTGAGATGCAATGAGTACGTCGTCATTTGCATGTCTCAATCAATGTAATCCTTAGACCTGAGATTGTCGCACAATCCGAGTTGTGGATCACTGACTTAGGTTCTGTCAAACACTGCTCTGTGACAAGGCAGCTATAAAGGCAGAGTTCGGGTCGAATGTGAAGCAAGCTGCGTGATGTGGATAATCAAGATGGGATTTTGCCCCTCCGAATGGAGAGATATTCTCTGGGCCCTCTGAGTGATATGATTCAGGAAGCATGGCCATGCGCGACTCAGTTAAGTGTTAACTGTGTCTGTTGACTAAGAGTTAGTCAAATGAATCACATATCACGGATCGAGAAGAGAGTCGAACTATTTAAGGGATGACAATAAATCGCCCATAGTTCGACAAGGTATATCGTTAGGCAAAAGTGATGTAGCCCAACCAACTACTCCAAGTGGACCGATGACAAGATCACGCGCAAAGGCCATCAAGGATAAGGTGAAATCGCTCCTCTCGCTCTATACTTTAGGTCACGTGGAGGATGGTGCGCTACCTCATGGTGCAACACTTTGTGTGCTCAGGTTCAAGCCCATCACGGGTGCCCAAGAAGACGCGGAAGGCGAACGGGTAGGATCAGCGCAAGGAGACGAAGACGGGAAGCTCCAGGTGGCGGAACCTCCGGTGTGCCCACCGGAGCCTCCGCTCCATGCTCGCCACCGGAGCCTCCGGTGCGGCCTCCGCCCAAAAGTCCTTCGGGTGGCTGACAGCGGAGCCACCACCGGAGCCAGCACCGGAGCCCCAGCGGAACCTCCGGAGATCCCACCGGAGCCTCCGCTCCACAGCTCGCCACCGGAGCCTCCGGTGCTTCCTCCGCCTAAAACCCCTTCGGGTGGTTGACTACGGAGCCACCACCGGACCCCCACCGGAGCCTCCGCTCGATCCACCGGAACCTCCGGTGGAAACCACCGGAGCCTCCGCTCCTGCGCGGCCTGCGTGCCACTTTAGGGCCTTGACCCTTGTATCTTATCCTCCCACCTACCCCCCTTTGGCACTAGACTATATATAGTCCTCCCCATTCTCAGATCTAGGGTTAGAGTTGAATCTAGACATTTAGAGCTTAGCTCTCTTGTATACCTCTTTGAGGAACTACTCCTCCGGTGTGTACCGAGGAACGTATCAAGGCTACTCCTCCGACTTCGTCGAGGATCGTATCAAAGGCTCATCCAATTACTTGATCTCTCCCCTTGGGTTTCTATCAAGGAATTGTCCAATCTTCCTCTCGATTATCTTGAGGTTCTATTGGCGTAGTGGACCGGCTACGGGTGTAAACCGGTTTCAATCAAGGTGAGCTCAGTTGAATCGATCGTTCCGTAGGCGGCCCTCGGGGTTAGTTGACGGAAGATTTGGGGTTCTTCGGTTCTTACTAGTTACCCTTGTGTTTGCTTGCGTTGCCCTCGATTTCCCCCCCCCCTCGTTTCCTCCTCGTGCGTTCATCGTGTTCTTCGTGCGTTCTTCGTTCGTTCTTGTCGATTCGTGAAGATCGGGCCAATCTAGGAGTACAACTCCACATCATCTGGTATCAAGAGCTAGATTGACACGAATCCGACACCCCATCCCCTCCCCTACCACCAATTTTTCTTCTATCCACCATAAATTCGAAAATTTCACAAAAATGGCCTCAAAGGGATTTCGACCGATCTGTTGATTCGTTGAGTTTTTCGTGGTTTTTCTTCATAGATTTGTTGCCAAACACCATTCCACACCTTTCTATTCAGCCAATTTTTCCAATTTCGTCCAAATTTGTTCTTGATTTTGTGGGAATTTCGAATTTGAGCCAAAAACTCAGAAAATTTCAGCTCTTCGATTCTCCCACAGATTTTGAAACTTGTTTTTCTTTGTCGTTTTTGATCCGAATTGAGTGCAACAAAGTGCTACGCGACGCCCACGACATCACCTACGCTTCCACATCGACGGATCGCCACGACATCGACTCCCCCACGGCCGCAAGTCCGTGATCATCAAATAAGAGAGGTATAACTTGCTTCCGTTTGCACCACCCCACCCCTTTGTGTCACTTACCTATCGGACTAGTTCTTTTTACACCGCTTGGCATCACATTTGTGGCATCGAGAGTGCGAGGTTAGCGCTTGTGAGAGATTAGCTACCGAGTAGGCATTGGCACTTTGGAATCCATCAAAAAGAGAAAATAAAAAAAAAAGAGAAAAAGAGAAAATAGAAAAAGAAGCAAAAGGATCGGTGCCAATTGCTTTCCATTGTAGGAACGTGTAGCATTGCGTCGCAAAAGAGAAAGAGTGACCGATTGCCACGGTGCGAATCTTGTTGCCTCTTCAAATTTGCGGTTTGAGCTAGCGTCCTCTTTGAGTTAGTGTGGCATTGAGCATTAGTCTACGTTAGGGCCATTTCGTTCTTCGCTCGTCCATTGGTCGCACTAACCCCATTTTTCCCTTGCGTGTGTGTGTGTTCCACCATATTTCCATCCTATAGGTTTGGTTTTTGTGCTAAATTTTCTTTGAATTTTCTCCACGATTGACAACAAACTTTTCTTCGGTTTTGTCGATTTTTCCTCGCCACTTTCCTAACCTATTTGCCTTCCATATAAAGTGTGTGTGTTGCCGTTTGCGGTTTCTTTCGATCTTTTTGGATTCGCTCTTGACATACCGCCCTACACCTAGGCTCGTCCACTAGCCTCAATACGACCAAGAAAGGTAACGTTGGGTAAGTGAGGCGTCCATTTCTTCAATATCACCCTTGTGTGCGTTTTTGAGATGGCTAGGGAAGGAGTATTCACAAGTCCGAGCTCGGAAGACGAAGGCAATCCATTCTACAACGACAATGCTTACACCAACTTCGTCACCCACAATGACCACTTTCAACTCCGCGAACTCGTCAAGGACGGGTTGCAACGCTATGAGCGTCGACTACAAGAGCAAGAGGCTCGATTGAATGATCAAATGACGCGCATCAACATCAACTTGGCTAATCTTGCCAATCGCCGTCATTCTTCATCGTCCTCAAGGTCTCGTCGCTCAAGCCACCGCAATCAAGATCCTCACCAACCTCGTCGCCATGATCGCCATGATCGCCACAACGTGGAGGAGGGTGGACAACCTCAACAAGCACCACCACCTCCCCCACAACCTCAACAACCTCCGCGACGCAATTGGTATGAGGATAGCTCGCCATCACCACCACCTCGACATCGCCAAGGCCGTGGTGACCCTCTTCAACAACCGCAACGCCCGGACCTTCGACAACACCATCATCCTCCACCTCCACAAGGCCACGCTCAAGACTATGGCCACAATGATTTCGTGGAAGATGCTCGTCAACACCGAAGGCCACCTAGGCGCCATGCGCGTCCCAACAACAATGACCGCCAAGAACATGATCATCCTCAACACCCTCGAGATGAACAAGTGCTTCCGCAACACCCTCGCCAAGAACAAGAGCGTCCTCGACAACATCACATTGGCCATGGTGATAGTGAACGCCGTGAAGCTAGGCTTCGTCACCACCAACCACCACCACCTAATGACCACCGGCGTCATCCTCCCCATCATGATCGCCATCGCCAAGACAATGAGGATGACCCCTATGATGATTCACCTCCCATTTATGATGAAGACCCCCATGAGCGCCAACATGAGCGTCCCCATCGTCCGCAAGAGGACAACAACATGAGTGCTCTTCGTTTCAATGTCCCCAAGTTCAATGGTGAGAATGATCCCGAAGACTATCTTGCTTGGGCTCTCAAGGTTGACAAGATCTTCGGCATTCACACCTTCACCAACAAGAAGATGGTTGCTCTAGCATCTTTGGAATTCGAAGGCTATGCACTCTTATGGTGGGATCGTCTACAAGCCGAACGAGTCCGCAATCGCATTGCTCCCATTGCCACTTGGAATGAGATGAAGCAATGCATGCATGCTCGATTCGTCCCTCCTCACTACAAGCGTGACCTCTTCAAGAAGCTCCAAGAACTTCGTCAAGGTGTGAAGTCCGTTGATGAGTACTACAAGGAAATGGAGACATCTTTGATTCGAGCTCATGTGATAGAATCTCAAGAGCAAACAATGGCCCGCTTCCTCAATGGCCTCAACTATCCTATAAGGAAGATCGTCGAGTATCAACCGTATGACAACATTGTGGCCCTTTGTCACATCCCAATTTTGGAATACCTGTTAACACAGTTGTTTTGCTAATTGCTTGATAATTAAACTTTGATTGTGACAATTAAACTTTGGTTGTATTTGTTTGAGAGCAACTAAACAAACAAATTATATAATCTTACATGGCTAAGAAATTGAAAACAAAATATTCAACATATTGTTCCAATGACTTTGACAATATTTTCTAAAGTAAATATTGATCAAAGAGCTTTCCAAAAACATCTTATGAATCCAATACTTGTTGAATATAATTCCAAGACCTAAATTAAGAAAGAGGAAACACTTAATAAATTTCCCTAAAAAGATTATCAGAAAAAGAGGCATTCTTAAATGCTTCACCAAAATATTATCAAATGTTTTTCCAACCTTGCAAGCTTAAAAACAAAGGTATTGGAGAGCATTGACTTGCTATCCCTAGTCATATAAATATTTTGGCAAAGCATTGCTAAAGAAAAGCCAAGTGTCTTATTAAATAGAAATTCCAATATTTCTAGAAACGGAAAACTAAAACAAGTTACTATTAGAAACTTTCTTGAAATGGTCTGAAATTAATACCCTTGCTTCCTTATATCAAATAAGGAACACACACAAGAGGAGACCAAAAATTGAATCCATTAAAGTCCTGAAAACATGGTTTTTCTCCACAGCAACATTTGGGATTTTGAACAAGTTGTTCTACAAAAATTTTCCAAATGCCATGAAATAAATACCACATGCTCTATATCATAAATAAGGATGAAAACCAAAAGGGAACAAGTTTTGAAATAATTTAAGTTGCCAAAAACCCCTGTTTTCTTGACAGCACCTTTTTGAAATTTGAACAAGTTTGTTCTATGAAGTAACTCTAAATGACTTCAATTTTCTACCACATAAGGAAAACATCAAATAAGGAATGTGTGCCAAAAATTATCATTTTTGGAATCTCCTAAGTAGGTTAATAAATTCAATGTCCATTTATGTAAGAATTCAAATTTGAACAACTTTGAATTATCAAGTTTATCTAATGGAGCCAATTTTCACATAGGTTGTGTATCTTAACTAATTAGAATTTTGGGCAAAAGGATTTAAAATTTAAACCTTGTTTGCTTAGTGAAAACATCCTTTTTCAGAGAAGAGAAGGACCTAGTTGTAAATTTTCAGGGACCAATGTGTAATCCGAGTCACACCATCTTCAACCTCTAGCCTCTCTGTAGAGTACAGGAGACCTATGCCCATTGCTTCGATTGGAAGCAATTCGAGGGGATAAAGAGGCCCCCCATGTGGTATGTCTCCCACATGCCCCCTCTCTCTTCCCCCCAAGTTCTCTCCTCTCTCTCTCTGGAAAAGAAACCCAAACCGAACCCTAGCTTCTAAGCTCGCCGCCGATTCGGCCGATAGAGGGCTTGCCGCCGGCCGCCGAGTAGCCATTCCTCTCCGCCTCGTCGAGTGCGACCTCCCTGCAGAAGGAATCGAAGCTAAACGCAGTGTGGAGGCCGCGCCGTCCGATTTCGTTTTCGGGGCCGACGAACTCCGGCGAGCCATCCCCGTCGCCCTGGGCTTCCTCCTCCTTCTCCGAGCGTCTCCTCGAGCTCATGGTGAGCAGGCGCTCCCCGCCGTACTCTTTCCCCTCTCCCTCTCGCCCTCAATCGTCGCCGTGCCGTGCCGCTGTCCGGCCGCCGCCGCGCGTCGTCGCCGGCCGCCCTCCGGTCGTTCCCCGGAAACGACGGTGCATCCACTTGCTTCCCCTCATCGTAGGCATTGCGTAGATATTTAGGAATCGTAAAATGCTGTTCGGAGTCGCCGTATTGGAAGCTCGCCGGAGCTCTCCCGCCGGTGGATGAGGTCACGATGACGTCGTGGCGACGTCAGCGCCTTGACCCGCGCGGGAGAATGTCAAACCGGCTGGTGGGGCCGCGCATCGCCCGCGTGGCTGCCCGCGTGGCAGATGGCCCACGAGTCAGCGGCTTAGGGTAGATCTGCCGCGGTGAGAAAGATCCCGGCCGGCCCAGTTAGTAGATCCAGCCCAAGTCTTGATTTTTTTTATTTATTTGTTTTACAGAAAGTGCATGTTTACTTTAGGCTCTAAAAACCTACCTAAAAGATGAATTTGGCCAAACCAAAAAATCACAGTGGTACCTCAACTAATTCTAAACCACCTCCAACTTGTAGATCTACTTTTGGATGAATAGATTTGAAATGAAAAATGATTTGGCAACAGGTACCAGAAACACCAAAATGAGCACCATTTTTGTTTTACAACTCAGAATGAAGTGAGGCCAATTGCATTGGAAAGCCCTTGAAATTTCCTAACAGGAGCATTTAACATCGTTTCCAAATTCATTGTATTTTTGAAATGGCATGCAATTTGGTAAAACACCAGAGAGCACTTTGGTGATTTTTATAAAATTATTAAAAATGATTTTTGATGCAAACCCAACTGGATGGTCTTTTATATGTTTAGGGCTATCCAAACCTAGAAGGGTTTAATTTTTAGAGCCTCATATAAAATTTGGTGGACAGATCTTTATTTTACATGTTTCTGCCATTTTGGCATTTTAGGTATTTAAATTGAGTAATTATATTTTTGTGTTGCAATATTGTTTTATAGCATGTATAAGTGGTGTGAACTTGTTTTCTAAGTATTACTTAGCTATTTTAGCATGTTAGAATGTGTGGACTTGAGTTGAGAAGAAATATGATTTTTGGTTATTAACATTTGATTATTCTCTAGTAATACTTGCATAGAAATTTTGATTGATTAATTTGTGTGCAAGTGCTTGAATTGTTGTGTTGAGATATTAGATTCAGTACCATGTTGGTACTTATATTGTGTTGTTATCACCTCTGCTATCTTGCATTTGAGTTGGTAGAAAAGCATGAGTAGCTTTGTGATGACTATGAAATTGTTATGGAAAAATTCCCTCATGTGTGGAATTTTTGACATAACATTTGTGGTTGTGTAGCCACATATTTTTGTGTTATGTTCATAGGACCAGTAGCATTTTTATTATATTGTTATGAGTACTTGAACCTTAGAGTTTTCACATGTGTGAAAACAATAGCATGAGTATCATTATCTTACTTATTTTTGCACCCTATTATTTTCTGCTAGTATTGTTATTGCACTAGGTGCTAGTTTAGTCTTTTGTTAATTTTTAGCAAGTGTGACCAGAGGCTTTGTGATCTCTTAATGCTTTGTTATGCTAGTGGAACACCCACTGGTTTCATTGCATTTTTGGTGGAAACATTATTTCCCCAAACTAGATGCATTTCTTTTATATAGTTCTCTAACTGATGAGTGCCTAGTATTTTTGCTTTGGGAATTTTTGTGCTAAACAAAAATGGGTATGCTTCTGTTTGTAAGTGGTTGTAATCATGTGTGGCTTGCTAGGAAAATTCCATTTTTGGAGTGTTGTTTGATTCCTCTAGGAATGCCCTTTTTATTACCACTAGTATATAGGAGTTGCCCTGCAAAATGATACCTTGTTTTATCCAATGGGATATTTTTGTTATAGCAATTATAGGTGTTTTTCACTACTGTTTTTATGACCTGGACCCTCTGGTTGTATTTCAATTACTTGATTGGAATTCATCCATTGATTCTTCATGTTTGAGTAGTACTAGTTTCCTTAGCAGTTTTTGTGTTGAATTAATTTTCCTGCCAACTTGTGTTTGGTAGATGTTTATGTATCCTTGCATAAAGACATGTTTTCATTTACCATAATGATAACATGGTTCCTTGTTTGCATGTTAGTACTTTACATATTATGCATGCTTGCATAGCAAACTTTTAGTAGAAACATGTCTATAAGATTCCTCCTTTTTAGTCATTGTTTCTGTTGTTCTCACTATGAGAAATTGTGTGTTTTATGATGAGTATATTACTTTGTTACACTTGTGTAGGCTCACTGATTTGTAAAAGTAACTTTTGCAAATCATGTGTCTTAATTATTCTTGATGTGAATTTAGGCTTAATAAGATAGCTACCTTTTTGTTTTTGTGGTTTGGTTGATAGAACCATTGCCATGATTATTATTATGCATGTTTTATATACTTTTAGTAGTCTCACCCTTGTGAAACTAAGTATATTTTGGGTTTATTAATATCTTGGTATGAGAGTGGCACACCCACTGAATCCATGATATTGAGGTTGTGAGATATGTTCCTCCAACCTTGAGCTGTCTTGTTAAATGGCATTTCTGCCAAGTAGTTTTGTTTGATTGTTTGCCTCAATTAATAATTGAGTGATTTTGTTATTATTAGATTTCCTTGCTGTATGTATTGTTATGTATGGTTGCTTGCCTTGATTGGTTCTGAATGTGTGTCCTTTATTCCTTTTACGACGTTAGAAAACGAAGAGGAAGGAAGTGTCGTGAAGATCTGTTTCAAGTTCCAGTCACTCCAAAAACCAGGGACACAAGGAGATACCAGGCAAGCCATCCTGATGCTTGCTGATACAATACTTATCATTATCTATCATGCATGTTTTACCTCTGAAGTTTTACCAAAACTTGATTATCAAAACTATTTTTGAGGTGGAAATTACTACTATACTATTATATAGGTTACTATCATGCCAATAGTTAAACTTGTAATACCAAGCCCATAAGCCACCATATGTATTTATTACCATCAAATATACTAGTCCCTAAGTGGACATCCTAAAATTGTGATTCTACAAAACAAAGGCTTTACGGAAAAACCCCGGAGAAAAGGCGGATCCTTGTTCTCCGGAGGAACGTGGAAGTGGTCATTTTTGAGAAAGTGGGTGTTTTCAAAAATGGACACATAACCTAGTCTTCGCCGGACAACCTTTACCGTACTGCCACCCCTACCCCAACATGGGCAAGGGGGCTTAACTTGAAGTTTGTTCTTATTAGTGTGTGCTATCTCAATGGGCTATAGGGGATGCGATCCTCTGAACCGAATGTCGTGGAGACATATAAAGTGTGGGATTAATTTTCCCTCCGGATGCATCAGTTGAGGGCATCCTGGCTTGGCGGGGATTAGCTCGGTGCCGGGGGATGTGGTAAAACTCAACTGAGAGATAGGCATATTCTAGCTTGAACATAGTGGATGGTTATGATCAGATACCTGATGTTTACATACTGTTGTTACAGTCCGTGATTGTTCACGGGAGGTGTACTGGATCTGGTGGATGTGTACACCTCTGCAGAGTACAACTTTTTCGAAGAAGCCGCGTCCTCGGATATGGACAGTTGATTGGCCATGTAGCTAGCATTGTGTCAATGTTTTCAAAAAGGAAGTTTTTGAAAGGGAAACTTTGGAAAGGAAGTATTGAACTTGTGAAGTTCGGAAAGGAAGGAAAACGTATACCGTGGAGGGTATCGTCGATGATGAAAAGCCAGATGATGTGATACAAAACAAAATGTTTTGCAAAGAAAACCTTTTCTACTCTAAGCAAGAATTCTGGAAACTGATTCCAAGAAGTTTTGCAAAGAGAAAATATTCTTTAACAAAGTTTTACAAAACCTCTTGTACATGTGATATCGACAAGAGAAATAAAACTATATTATTTTCTTCTGAAGTATCTTCTTCAACAAAGATACAGAATAACCTGACTGCAACTATGGTGTCATCATATATGAACACCATTGATAGTGAACCATATTTATAGCCTACCTATTCCACCATATAAGCATACTTGCATGTTGGTAAGTGACATGATGGATGTCTTGCTGAGTACATTCAAATGTACTCATTATGGTTTCGCCCCTGGTATCTACTTATCAGATTTGGAGAAGGAGCCTCCAAAGGAGATCTATGAAGAGAAGTACGGAGTTGACGGCTTTGCGAACTAGGATCGTCTCCGGGTCAGCAGCCTGTAGGTTAAGGCGTGACTTGGGCTCAACTACGTTGTGTTTTAATTGGCTTCCGCTGTGTTTGTTAAGTTGCGTGCCCTTTGTGGCAGTTGCTTAAACTTGATCATGTGATCATTTGTGTAATACCTTTTTTGTATTCGTGTAATGGATGATGTATATCTGTGTGCCAACTGTGTATGTTGTTCACGACTGATCTTTCTGGGATCGTGAATGGATGCATACGTAGGGTTTCAGACTGCCGGTCTGGGGTCCTTACAGAGTTGGTATCAGAGCCAGGGTGACCTTAGGAGACCTTAGTTAGCATGGACGTCAGATAGGAAAGAAAAGTATTTTTGAGTAAAAACCTAGTTACAATCTAAATCATTTTTGTCTAAGGGAATTTTAGTATATTTTCCCTCCTTTTTTATCTTTTCAAAAGATTCTAAATGCATATCAAGGGCGTCCTTGAACAGTGGTTCGAAGGGCGGGCCTTACAAAGTTAGTATCTCTCTCGGTTAAGAGGTTATTTCTTACTTGTTTGCAACTGCTCCGCTCTGTTTTTGAAACACCTCTCATCTTTGAAGTTTTCTGTTCATAAATAGTTGGGGTTTCAAAAACAGATTGTTGCGTAGTTTTACCTCTCTCAGTTAAAAGTTTATTCAAAAACTTTACTCCTATTATCTTGTTTCCATACAAAAAACTTTTATACTTGCCGATGTCCCGAGAAGACCAAAATAATTGCCTAGCTCTACAGTGATGATGGTCAGAAGTAGATATAGTTCTTCAGCCACTTCTAGGATTTTTGGATCAGTCTAGTTTGGAGTAATTTAGCGATGACTCCATAAGTCGCCTCCCCGACGTAGCTCCAATGGAGCCTTGCTTGTGTGTTTTGGCTTGCTTATGTGTGTCCGTAGGACTTTGTGCTGTTGTTTGGTGTAGAATTTGGTTCATCTAGGCTTCTATATGTTTGTGGGGTGCTCAAAATTTGCAGATTTGTGATTGCCCCGCTCTTGTTTTTGAATCGCCTCGTGTTAAATTTTTGCAAGCAAAAATGTTTGTATAGTATTCAAAAACAAGAATTTGTTGCTTAGACTTATACTTGTTTTCGCTTCATAATGCGACCTATCGTGAACCACCACCATCTCCCCCACAATCAATGAAAGCACCATTGGGCCTAATAATAGAGGACCATCAAGCCACACGAGCTGCTAGCGTTGCTAACAATGCTGCACTCCAACAGATAAAGCTCCAACAACGACAACCCACAAAGAAGAAAAGGCGTGAAGAAAACCAACCAATACTGACCAAAACCCCTATGTTTTGTCTGTTTGCAAAAGACTCTTTTTACCCTGTTGGCTAAACGTTGCATTTTAAAAGTGATATACCTCCCTCCTCTGGAGAAAGGTGCAAAAGAAGTCTCCACATGCCATGATGCGCAATCCCCTCAAAAGCCAATCAAAAGAGCACAATTCAATATTCGACGTACGATGACGCTAGTCGTATCTTGTCGGACAGACATGATTAAATAGAAAGCTAACAAGACTAACATGCTTTGTTATAATCTTAGGTTGACACCTAACCAAAGCATGTGAACTACTGACAACTCTTTCTAAACCAAGAAATTAAGTGACTTACGACACTTTTTAAATCTAGTTGGTGAAAAGGAGAAGTCACGAGAAAATAAGATGATGACCTATTCTTTTACAAGTCAATAGGATATCGGGTGTATCCACTATGGAAACCAAATCTTAATAGACGTTGTAGGTACTATGAGATTCGAGGTTTAGAAATAAAGTGAACGATGGAATGGATATGATAGATCTAGAAAACAGCAGTTTTCCGGTGTTTGTTTCTTTGTGTGCTCTTGATTGAAATAAAATTGTGTTTTATTCAATCTTGCTTCCTAACTTATATGGAGTTGTTAGGACTTGTTATTATGTTGTTTTCTTACAACAAATCTACCCTAGAAAGTGTGTGCATGATTGGAACTCGAATAAAAATGAAATAACATTTGTTACCTTCTAGTTTATTAATTGGAAGTATTGTGAGAACTAAACCTTTGTATACTTTCTTAGTAGATTTTGTGCTATGTTTTATTTGAGTCCAGTACCATTTAGGTACTGTTATTTTGATGCTTGTACCTATGTTAGCTTGCATGTCTCTTAATAGTAAAGCATATGTAAGCATTGCTATCAATATGCACTAGTATTGCTTCACTAGATTAAATAGCATTATATTTTTATCTAGTATGCAAAGTTTTTCATGAGTAACCAGAGGTTTAGTACCTATTTTTACTTGGTATTAGTAGGCCATAGCCCACTGGTCCCATTGTGTTTTGGCTTGAGGATGAAAATCCCCAACCATACACATGTGTGAAAAAAAGCATGTTTCACTATGTGATTGATTTCTATTTTCCACTATGGAAAATATAGTTGTTTGTTCTCACTTATGCAAGTGAGAAGTTTATCTCTTATTAGTAAATACTAATATGTTTAGGTGTGATCCTTTTGTTAGCATAATATTCCTTAGGGGTATCATGTTAATAAATGTTTCACTATCGTGTGCTAAAATTAAATTGTTCGCAAATAAAATAAATTCCTCTTGATGGGTAGATTGTTTGTGAATAATTTTAAATTGAGTATATGGATTTTTGAAAAGGTTTAGATAACTTTTCATTAATTGCATAGCTACTGGTTGTGTGAGTTATAACTTGCTTGTTTGCTAGTAATTGTTTAAGAAAAACAGAAATTGCTAGAAGAAAATTTATGCATGTTTAATAGTTGTTTCATAGGATTGTTTTGATGTTTGTGCTTACTAGCATGAGTAAGTTTTGTGTACTGTTATTAGGTACATTTATATTCATGACTTGCGTGTTTAAGTTTAAACATCATGATAGCATGGTTTGTTTCTCTAGAGTGAAACTAGTTCCACCACTAGAAAATGGTGATTTTTGCTCTAGTATTACCTCTTTTTATTTTATGAGTATATGTTTTGATAAAGCATGTTTAGGAAGTTATTACTTCTGTTATCATTCCATGAATTATTTAATTTCATGTTCTATGGTTATAGGATATGATTATCTCTTATAGCATGCTGGTGTAGATTTTTCATACTAGTGTGTTATTTGTGCAGTCCTGTTTTATTTTATGTCTGTGAAATAGGAGTTTCATCTTGTTTAAAGATGGTGTTTTAGAGTATCTTTATGATTGTATTCATTGGTTTTTAGCTACTGGTTGTTTGCTAATTGTTCATGATTGATGGATTCCAAAACCTCTAATAAACAATAACCTAGTGAATAAATAGTCTATTCATCTGTGGTGTTGTTTGCTTGGTTATTGGATTTTGTTTCAATGTTTTACCTTAGCATGATTTTATACTTGTGTTATGATTGTGCTTAAGAGTATCTTATGGAACTAAAACACCCAACTAAAATCATGAACACATTAAGTGATAGTCGCTTGTGGTGAGTAATATCCACTGCCGTGGCTATTGTTCTGTCTGTTTATTTTACCTTAGCAACCTAACCTTTGCACCCACAAGCTATATTTTTAGCTTATTATATACCTTATTAAGAGGGTGGTACACCACTCCATATGTGTTATGTAAGATGTGGGATATAGCTAAGAACTCATGTAATAATTGACGGTATTTTTTCTCCAGGTAGTTCTGCACTAACCTTAATTTTTGTTCAAACTAGGAAACAAAAGTTTTGGACCTAACACAGTGCTGGTGTACTTTTAAAAATGAATTTGCTAATTTAGGGATGTACCCCACCTCCCAAGAAAACTCAAAGGGGGGAAGCACCTGCACTCCAACACTAACATTGTGTTTGTTGGCCCTCCCTTAGTCCTCGCTTGTGAATCTCGGGGACGAGATTCTTTTTAAGGGGGGAAGACCTGTCACATCCCAATTTTGGAATACCTGTTAACACAGTTGTTTTGCTAATTGCTTGATAATTAAACTTTGATTGTGACAATTAAACTTTGGTTGTATTTGTTTGAGAGCAACTAAACAAACAAATTATATAATCTTACATGGCTAAGAAATTGAAAACAAAATATTCAACATATTGTTCCAATGACTTTGACAATATTTTCTAAAGTAAATATTGATCAAAGAGCTTTCCAAAAAACATCTTATGAATCCAATACTTGTTGAATATAATTCCAAGATCTAAATTAAGAAAGAGGAAACACTTAATAAATTTCCCTAAAAAGATTATCAGAAAAAGAGGCATTCTTAAATGCTTCACCAAAATATTATCAAATGTTTTTCCAACCTTGCAAGCTTAAAAACAAAGGTATTGGAGAGCATTGACTTGCTATCCCTAGTCATATAAATATTTTGGCAAAGCATTGCTAAAGAAAAGCCAAGTGTCTTATTAAATAGAAATTCCAATATTTCTAGAAACGGAAAACTAAAACAAGTTACTATTAGAAACTTTCTTGAAATGGTCTGAAATTAATACCCTTGCTTCCTTATATCAAATAAGGAACACACACAAGAGGAGACCAAAAATTGAATCCATTAAAGTCCTGAAAACATGGTTTTTCTCCACAGCAACATTTGGGATTTTGAACAAGTTGTTCTACAAAAATTTTCCAAATGCCATGAAATAAATACCACATGCTCTATATCATAAATAAGGATGAAAACCAAAAGGGCACAAGTTTTGAAATAATTTAAGTTGCCAAAAACCCCTGTTTTCTTGACAGCACCTTTTTGAAATTTGAACAAGTTTGTTCTATGAAGTAACTCTAAATGACTTCAATTTTCTACCACATAAGGAACACATCAAATAAGGAATGTGTGCCAAAAATTATCATTTTTGGAAGCTCCTAAGTAGGTTAATAAATTCAATGTCCATTTATGTAAGAATTCAAATTTGAACAACTTTGAATTATCAAGTTTATCTAATGGAGCCAATTTTCACATAGGTTGTGTATCTTAACTAATTAGAATTTTGGGCAAAAGGATTTAAAATTTAAACCTTGTTTGCTTAGTGAAAACATCCTTTTTCAGAGAAGAGAAGGACCTAGTTGTAAATTTTCAGGGACCAATGTGTAATCCGAGTCACACCATCTTCAACCTCTAGCCTCTCTGTAGAGTACAGGAGACCTATGCCCATTGCTTCGATTGGAAGCAATTCGAGGGGATAAAGAGGCCCCCCATGTGGTATGTCTCCCACATGCCCCCTCTCTCTTCCCCCCAAGTTCTCTCCTCTCTCTCTCTGGAAAAGAAACCCAAACCGAACCCTAGCTTCTAAGCTCGCCGCCGATTCGGCCGATAGAGGGCTTGCCGCCGGCCGCCGAGTAGCCATTCCTCTCCGCCTCGTCGAGTGCGACCTCCCTGCAGAAGGAATCGAAGCTAAACGCAGTGTGGAGGCCGCGCCGTCCGATTTCGTTTTCGGGGCCGACGAACTCCGGCGAGCCATCCCCGTCGCCCTGGGATTCCTCCTCCTTCTCCGAGCGTCTCCTCGAGCTCATGGTGAGCAGGCGCTCCCCGCCGTACTCTTTCCCCTCTCCCTCTCGCCCTCAATCGTCGCCGTGCCGTGCCGCTGTCCGGCCGCCGCCGCGCGTCGTCGCCGGCCGCCCTCCGGTCGTTCCCCGGAAACGACGGTGCATCCACTTGCTTCCCCTCATCGTAGGCATTGCGTAGATATTTAGGAATCGTAAAATGCTGTTCGGAGTCGCCGTATTGGAAGCTCGCCGGAGCTCTCCCGCCGGTGGATGAGGTCACGATGACGTCGTGGCGACGTCAGCGCCTTGACCCGCGCGGGAGAATGTCAAACCGGCTGGTGGGGCCGCGCATCACCCGCGTGGCTGCCCGCGTGGCAGATGGCCCACGAGTCAGCGGCTTAGGGTAGATCTGCCGCGGTGAGAAAGATCCCGGCCGGCCCAGTTAGTAGATCCAGCCCAAGTCTTGATTTTTTTTATTTATTTGTTTTACAGAAAGTGCATGTTTACTTTAGGATCTAAAAACCTACCTAAAAGATGAATTTGGCCAAACCAAAAAATCACAGTGGTACCTCAACTAATTCTAAACCACCTCCAACTTGTAGATCTACTTTTGGATGAATAGATTTGAAATGAAAAATGATTTGGCAACAGGTACCAGAAACACCAAAATGAGCACCATTTTTGTTTTACAACTCAGAATGAAGTGAGGCCAATTGCATTGGAAAGCCCTTGAAATTTCCTAACAGGAGCATTTAACCTCGTTTCCAAATTCATTGTATTCTTGAAATGGCATGCAATTTGGTAAAACACCAGAGAGCACTTTGGTGATTTTTATAAAATTATTAAAAATGATTTTTGATGCAAACCCAACTGTATGGTCTTTTATATGTTTAGGGCTATCAAAACCTAGAAGGGTTTAATTTTTAGAGCCTAATATAAAATTTGGTGGACAGATCTTTATTTTACATGTTTCTG
Organism: Alopecurus myosuroides; assembly: GCA_028641055.1. Taxonomy (NCBI): domain Eukaryota; kingdom Viridiplantae; phylum Streptophyta; class Magnoliopsida; order Poales; family Poaceae; genus Alopecurus; species Alopecurus myosuroides. The sequence continues at coordinate 295,314,272 of CM054058.1, read as the reverse complement.
CCATTTTGGCATTTTAGGTATTTAAATTGAGTAATTATATTTTTGTGTTGCAATATTGTTTTATAGCATGTATAAGTGGTGTGAACTTGTTTTCTAAGTATTACTTAGCTATTTTAGCATGTTAGAATGTGTGGACTTGAGTTGAGAAGAAATATGATTTTTGGTTATTAACATTTGATTATTCTCTAGTAATACTTGCATAGAAATTTTGATTGATTAATTTGTGTGCAAGTGCTTGAATTGTTGTGTTGATATATTAGATTCAGTACCATGTTGGTACTTATATTGTGTTGTTATCACCTCTGCTATCTTGCATTTGAGTTGGTAGAAAAGCATGAGTAGCTTTGTGATGACTATGAAATTGTTATGGAAAAATTCCCTCATGTATGGAATTTTTGACATAACATTTGTGGTTGTGTAGCCACATATTTTTGTGTTATGTTCATAGGACCAGTAGCATTTTTATTATATTGTTATGAGTACTTGAACCTTAGAGTTTTCACATGTGTGAAAACAATAGCATGAGTATCATTATCTTACTTATTTTTGCACCCTATTATTTTCTGCTAGTATTGTTATTGCACTAGGTGCTAGTTTAGTCTTTTGTTAATTTTTAGCAAGTGTGACCAGAGGCTTTGTGATCTCTTAATGCTTTGTTATGCTAGTGGAACACCCACTGGTTTCATTGCATTTTTGGTGGAAACATTATTTCCCCAAACTAGATGCATTTCTTTTATATAGTTCTCTAACTGATGAGTGCCTAGTATTTTTGCTTTGGGAATTTTTGTGCTAAACAAAAATGGGTATGCTTCTGTTTGTAAGTGGTTGTAATCATGTGTGGATTGCTAGGAAAATTCCATTTTTGGAGTGTTGTTTGATTCCTCTAGGAATGCCCTTTTTATTACCACTAGTATATAGGAGTTGCCCTGCAAAATGATACCTTGTTTTATCCAATGGGATATTTTTGTTATAGCAATTATAGGTGTTTTTCACTACTGTTTTTATGACCTGGACCCTCTGGTTGTATTTCAATTACTTGATTGGAATTCATCCATTGATTCTTCATGTTTGAGTAGTACTAGTTTCCTTAGCAGTTTTTGTGTTGAATTAATTTTCCTGCCAACTTGTGTTTGGTAGATGTTTATGTATCCTTGCATAAAGACATGTTTTCATTTACCATAATGATAACATGGTTCCTTGTTTGCATGTTAGTACTTTACATATTATGCATGCTTGCATAGCAAACTTTTAGTAGAAACATGTCTATAAGATTCCTCCTTTTTAGTCATTGTTTCTGTTGTTCTCACTATGAGAAATTGTGTGTTTTATGATGAGTATATTACTTTGTTACACTTGTGTAGGCTCACTGATTTGTAAAAGTAACTTTTGCAAATCATGTGTCTTAATTATTCTTGATGTGAATTTAGGCTTAATAAGATAGCTACCTTTTTGTTTTTGTGGTTTGGTTGATAGAACCATTGCCATGATTATTATTATGCATGTTTTATATACTTTTAGTAGTCTCACCCTTGTGAAACTAAGTATATTTTGGGTTTATTAATATCTTGGTATGAGAGTGGCACACCCACTGAATCCATGATATTGAGGTTGTGAGATATGTTCCTCCAACCTTGAGCTGTCTTGTTAAATGGCATTTCTGCCAAGTAGTTTTGTTTGATTGTTTGCCTCAATTAATAATTGAGTGATTTTGTTATTATTAGATTTCCTTGCTGTATGTATTGTTATGTATGGTTGCTTTCCTTGATTGGTTCTGAATGTGTGTCCTTTATTCCTTTTACGACGTTAGAAAACGAAGAGGAAGGAAGTGTCGTGAAGATCTGTTTCAAGTTCCAGTCACTCCAAAAACCAGGGACACAAGGAGATACCAGGCAAGCCATCCTGATGCTTGCTGATACAATACTTATCATTATCTATCATGCATGTTTTACCTCTGAAGTTTTACCAAAACTTGATTATCAAAACTATTTTTGAGGTGGAAATTACTACTATACTATTATATAGGTTACTATCATGCCAATAGTTAAACTTGGTAATACCAAGCCCATAAGCCACCATATGGTATTTATTACCATCAAATATACTAGTCCCTAAGTGGACATCCTAAAATTGTGATTCTACAAAACAAAGGCTTTACGGAAAAACCCGGAGAAAAGGCGGATCCTTGTTCTCCGGAGGAATGTGGAAGTGGTCATTTTTGAGAAAGTGGTGTTTTCAAAAATGACACATAACCTAGTCTTCGCCGGACAACCTTTACCGTACTGCCACCCTACCCCAACATGGGCAAGGGGCTTAACTTGAAGTTTGTTCTTATTAGTGTGTGCTATCTCAATGGGCTATAGGGGATGCGATCCTCTGAACCGAATGTCGTGGAGACATATAAAGTGTGGGATTAATTTTCCCTCCGGATGCATCAGTTGAGGCATCCTGGCTTGGCGGGGATTAGCTCGGTGCCGGGGATGTGGTAAAACTCAACTGAGAGATAGGCATATTCTAGCTTGAACATAGTGGATGGTTATGATCAGATACCTGATGTTTACATACTGTTGTTACAGTCCGTGATTGTTCACGGGAGGTGTACTGGATCTGGTGGATGTGTACACCTCTGCAGAGTACAACTTTTTCGAAGAAGCCGCGTCCTCGGATATGGACAGTTGAATGGCCATGTAGCTAGCATTGTGTCAATGTTTTCAAAAAGGAAGTTTTTGAAAGGGAAACTTTGGAAAGGAAGTATTGAACTTGTGAAGTTCGGAAAGGAAGGAAAACGTATACCGTGGAGGTATCGTCGATGATGAAAAGCCAGATGATGTGATACAAAACAAAATGTTTTGCAAAGAAAACCTTTTCTACTCTAAGCAAGAATTCTGGAAACTGATTCCAAGAAGTTTTGCAAAGAGAAAATATTCTTTAACAAAGTTTTACAAAACCTCTTGTACATGTGATATCGACAAGAGAAATAAAACTATATTATTTTCTTCTGAAGTATCTTCTTCAACAAAGATACAGAATAACCTGACTGCAACTATGGTGTCATCATATATGAACACCATTGATAGTGAACCATATTTATAGCCTACCTATTCCACCATATAAGCATACTTGCATGTTGGTAAGTGACATGATGGATGTCTTGCTGAGTACATTCAAATGTACTCATTATGGTTTCGCCCCTGGTATCTACTTATCAGATTTGGAGAAGGAGCCTCCAAAGGAGATCTATGAAGAGAAGTACGGAGTTGACGGCTTTGCGAACTAGGATCGTCTCCGGGTCAGCAGCCTGTAGGTTAAGGCGTGACTTGGGCTCAACTACGTTGTGTTTTAATTGGCTTCCGCTGTGTTTGTTAAGTTGCCTGCCCTTTGTGGCAGTTGCTTAAACTTGATCATGTGATCATTTGTGTAATACCTTTTTTGTATTCGTGTAATGGATGATGTATATCTGTGTGCCAACTGTGTATGTTGTTCACGACTGATCTTTCTGGGATCGTGAATGGATGCATACGTAGGGTTTCAGACTGCCGGTCTGGGGTCCTTACACCCTTGTCCACCAAGCTCTCAAGGCGGAACGCCAAATTGCGGAAGATCTCAAGTATACCAAGCAAAAGGCTTTCTTCAACTCAAGACCATCATCCTCAACTCCAATGACACAAGTTCCTCCTCCAACTACCACCAAGAGCAACACTCGAGCCTCTAGTGCTCCCAACAAGTCTTCCCAACCATTCAAGAAGCAAGTTCCTTCAACCTCATCCTCAAGTGCTCCTCAAGTAAAGTCAAGCACTATTACTTGCTTCAAGTGTGGTGGCAGTGGACACAAGTCCTTTGAATGTTCCAACAAGATGATCATGATTGTCAACCAAGACGGTGAACGTGATTCTATGAGCGAAGGCGAATACTATGCCTTGCATCAAGTTGCTCTCAACTCTTTGGACGTCCCCAACGATGATGAAGAAAGTGTGTATTGCGATGAGGACAAGAATCCATCGCTAGTGGTCACAAGAGTCTTCACTTCTTCTCCTCAAGATGAGCAAGATCAACGGTGCAATCTCTTTCAAACAAGAGCCGGTATTGATGGCAAGTCAATCAAGGTCATCATCGATGGTGGAAGTTGCCACAACTTGGCTAGCAAAGAGCTTTGCGACAAACTCAAATTGCCTTACAAGCAACATCCCCATCCATACCATGTCCAATGGCTTAGTGACTCCGGTACCTTCAAGATTCAACACATGGTCACCGTGAATTTCAAGATTGGTCCCTATGAAGACACAGTAGATTGTGACGTTGTTCCTATGACCGTGTGTCATCTTCTTCTTGGTCGACCTTGGCAATACGACAAGAGTGCTATCCATGATGGGCGTACCAATCACTATAGTTTCAAGTGGAATAACAAGACATTTGTTCTTCGTCCCATGTCTCCTAGCCAAGTGATCGCCGACAACGCCAAGACTCTTGCACGTAGACAAGAAGAGCTCAAATCTCGTGAGATGAGTGGTGAGAGAGTGATCCACCAAAAAGTGAGTGAGATCCACAAGCCAAATATGAGTGGAAAAATTCCGAGTGATGCCAAAGGCTTTGCCTTACTTGCCACCAAAAGAGAGATGTGAGAGCTACGAGATGACCCAACCATACTTCACTTTGTCCTATTGTGCAAAGGGGAAGCATTTGACACTAACGACATGACAAATCTTCCTCCATCTTTGTTGCCTTTGTTGCAGGAATTTGAAGACGTCTTTCCCGATGAGCTCCCTCCGGGCCTTCCTCCACTTCGAGGAATCGAGCACCGTATTGACCTCATTCCGGGCGCGCCCCTTCCAAACCGCGCTCCTTACCGCACCAACCCTGAGGAGACTAAGGAGATTGAGCGCCAAATCCAAGAGCTACTAGAAAAAGGTTTTATTCGCGAATCCCTTAGCCCTTGTGCCGTGCCGGTTATCCTTGTTCCAAAGCAAGACTCTACTTCCCGCATGTGTATGGATTGTCGCCCTATCAATGCTATCACCGTTCGATATAGACATCCTATTCCTAGGCTCGATGACACGCTTGATGAATTGAGTGGTGCTACTATCTTTTCCAAAATTGATCTTAAAAGTGGTTACCATCAAATTCGTATGAGTATAGGCGATGAATGGAAAACGGCTTTCAAAACAAAACTTGGTTTGTATGAATGGCTTGTTATGCCCTTTGGCCTTTCGAATGCCCCATCTACCTTCATGCATCTCATGAATGAAGTTCTACGTCCTTTCATTGGCAAATTTTTTGTGGTTTACTTCGATGATATTCTCATTTATAGCAAATCTTTGGAAGATCACCTTGATCATGTTTCACAAGTATTGTTGGCTCTTCGCAACGCAAAACTTTTCGCCAATCTTTCCAAATGCAATTTTTGCACCAACAAGCTTGTTTTCTTAGGTTTTGTGATCTCTTCCAGTGGTATTGAAGTAGATAACAAGAAGATTGAGGCAATTAGGAATTGGCCTAACCCTACCTCCGTGGGTGAGATAAGGCGCTTTCATGGCCTTGCCGGTTTCTATCGCCGCTTTGTCAAAGATTTTTCAACTATTGCTTGCCCTTTGAATGAACTTACCAAAAAGAATGTACCTTTTGTTTGGGGCAATGCGCAACAAAAAGCTTTCGACACACTTAAGAAATGCTTAACCGAAGCTCCTTTGCTTGTCTTACCGGATTTTGAGAAAACTTTTGAGATTGAATGTGATGCTAGTGGTATAGGAATTGGTGGCGTTCTCATGCAAAACGGACACCCCGTTGCTTACCATAGTGAAAAACTTGATGGTGCTAAACTCAATTACCCCATGTATGATAAGGAACTTTTTGCTTTGGTTAGAGTGCTAGAAGTTTGGCAACACTACCTTTGGCCAAAAGAATTTGTCATTCATTACGATCACGAATCATTAAAATACTTGAAAAGCCAAACCAATTTGAACAAGAGGCATGCTAAGTGGGTTGAATTCATTGAATCTTTTCCTTATGTCATTAAGTACAAGAAAGGTAAAGAGAATGTGGTAGCCGATGCCTTGTCTAGGAAAGAATGCCTTCTTACACGTCTTGACATCAATGTGGTTGGTTTGGATGAGATCAAAGACTTATATGCTTCCGATGCTTTCTTTGGTCCTATATTTGAGAAATGCTTGCCTAACCGAGGTTTCGATGATTACTATCTTCACAAAGGTTTCTTGTTTAAGGCTAACCAATTGTGTATCCCTGAGTCCTCTCTTCGTTTGTTGTTATTGAAGGAATCACATGAAGGAGGTCTCATGGGACACTTTGGACGCGACAAGACATATGCCATGCTCTCCACCAACTACTATTGGCCCAAGATGAAGCATCACGTTGAGAGACACGTCAAGAGATGTTCTACATGCCGCCGAGCTAAGTCCACTTCCAACCCTCATGGTCTTTACATGCCATTACCTATCCCACATGCACCTTGGAGTGATATTAGCATGGACTTTGTGTTAGGCCTTCCACGAACTAAAACCAACATGGATTCAATCTTTGTAGTTGTGGATCGTTTCTCTAAGATGGCACATTTCATTCCTTGCAACCGAACCGACGATGCTTCACATGTTGCTACTTTGTTTTTCAGGGAAATTGTGCGTTTACATGGTGTACCTACTTCCATTGTCTCGGACCGTGACGTCAAGTTCACCTCCTACTTTTGGAAGACGTTGATGGCCAAGCTCGGCGTCAAGCTACTCTTCTCCACCGCCTATCACCCACAAACGGATGGACAAACCGAGGTCGTCAACCGCACACTCTCTTCACTACTTCGAGCATTGATCAAGCCCAACTTGAAGAATTGGGAGGAATGCATCCCACACGCCGAGTTCGCCTACAACCGTGCTCTCCATCAAGCTACCAAGAAGAGTCCTTTCGAGATCGTCTACGGCTTCAACCCCAACACCGCCCTCGACATACTCCCTTTGCCTCTACGCGAGCGAGCAAACATGGACATCGACAAGCGCACCGACTACATCAAGAAGCTACACGACTCCACAAGAGCTACGCTTGAGAAGCATTCCGAGCACCGAGCCTCTATCATGAACAAGAACAAGAAACCCATGGTGTTCCAAGAAGGTGACCTCGTGTGGCTACACTTGCGCAAGGACCGGTTCCCCGAAGAGCGCAACTCCAAGCTCAAGCCAAGTGGTGACGGTCCCTTCAAGGTCATCAAGCGCATCAACAACAACGCCTGCAAGCTCGACTTACTGCAGTCCAAGTACCTCGTCCACAACTCCTTCAATGTCAAGGACCTCTCTCCCTTCCATGGATACCCAAGTGATGAAGACGACGCCGAGTCGAGGTCGACTCTTTTTCAAGGGGGGGGAGATGATGTAGCCCAACCATCTACTCCAAGTGGACCGATGACAAGATCACGCGCAAAGGCCATCAAGGATAAGGTGAACTCGCTCCTCTCGCTCTATACTTTCGGTCACGTGGAGGATGGTGCGCTACCTCATGGTGCAACACTTTGTGTGCTCAGGTTCAAGCCCACCACGGGTGCCCAAGAATACGCGGAAGGCGAACGGGCAGGATCAGCGCAAGGAGACGAAGACGGGAAGCTCCAGGCGGTGGAACCTCCGGTGTGCCCACCGGAGCCTCCGCTCCACGCTCGCCACCGGAGCCTCCGGTGCGGCCTCCGCCCAAAAGTCCTTCGGGTGGCTGACAGCGGAGCCACCACCGGAGCCAGCACCGGAGCCCCAGCGGAACCTCCGGAGATCCCACCGGAGCCTCCGCTCCACAGCTCGCCACCGGAGCCTCCGGTGCTGCCTCCGCCTAAAACCCCTTCGGGTGGTTGACTACGGAGCCACCACCGGACCCCCACCGGAGCCTCCGCTCGATCCACCGGAACCTCCGGTGGAAACCACCGGAGCCTCCGCTCCTGCGCGGCCTGCGTGCCACTTTAGGGCCTTGACCCTTGTATCTTATCCTCCCACCTACCCCCCTTTGGCACTAGACCATATATAGTCCTTCCCATTCTCAGATCTAGGGTTAGAGTTGAATCTAGACATTTAGAGCTTAGCTCTCTTGTATCCCTCTTTGAGGAACTACTCCTCCGGTGTGTACCGAGGAACGTATCAAGGCTACTCCTCCGACTTTGTCGAGGATCGTATCAAGGCTCATCCAATTACTTGATCTCTCCCCTTGGGTTTCTATCAAGGAATTGTCCAATCTTCCTCTCGATTATCTTGAGGTTCTATTGGAGTAGTGGACCGGCTACGGGTGTAAAGCGGTTTCAATCAAGGTGAGCTCAGTTGAATCGATCGTTCCGTAGGCGGCCCTCGGGGTTAGTTGACGGAAGATTTGGGGTTCTTCGGTTCTTACTAGTTACCCTTGCGTTTGCTTGCGTTGCCCTCGATTCCCCCCCCCCCTCGTTTCCTCCTCGTGCGTTCATCGTGTTCTTCGTGCGTTCTTCGTTCGTTCTTGTCGATTCGTGAAGATCGGGCCAATCTAGGAGTACAACTCCACATCAAAAAGGGACTAAGATGAAAGTCACAATGGAAGGTATGTCGTCATGACTCAATGGGACTTGGGAGTCGGCATGTTCTGCTAGGAGCCGCTACCGATTGATCGATTGAGAGTCGGACTCCAATCGTGTCCAAGTCGCCATGAGCCTGCAGGGTCGCACACTTAAGAGCGGGAGCAAATGTATTGGTCGGGTTGGACCAGAACCGGAAAGGGGCTGGTTTTGTGAGTCGGACTCACAGAGGAAATGAGCCACAAGTGTTGTGAAGCCCACTACCATTCGCTATATAAAGAGGGGCGCAGGTTGCCCAGCGGGCACGTTAGTCCACTCCCATGCGTTGGGAACCCTATCCCCACTCAGTCCAGCCGTCGCACCGGACCTAGCGTTAGATGTGATCTAATTGCTGTTTTGGTGGTCGGTCTATGAGATAGATCGGCTTTGTACAAGGTTGATTGGATCAATCGTACTCGAGGTTAATGGATGATCTGGTTTCCGTGATCATACTGCTAAGGTCGTGGAACAATTTAGATGTCGTAGCGCCTTAGATGTCGTATGAGTTTCACAATGCCGGTAGATATCGCGTCTATGCATAACTTATTTTTGCAGGAAGTTTTGAATGGTATGGCTTATGTGCATGTGATGTGTGTAATCCATACATGATCTGCGTATCATGTTTTTGTCAGCCGGCTAGAGCCTAGGTGCTGTCATTTCATTGTATATCGGCCTGCGTGTCGGATTCTCTATGTAAATTTTTATTTACTAGCTAGTGTAGCTTGTTGGAGAACCTGGAAGGCATGCAAGTCGATGTACAAGTCGGCTACATGGAGTAAGATGGCACGTGACAAGAGTTGGCACGAGTCGACTTACAAGCTTCGTGGAGATGGAGATCACCATGAAGAGAGTCATACCATTTCACATTATAATTGCTTTATTTGTGTTACTGTTATGTCTCTGTTTACCTCTATTTAGATAGTTGGTAGATTTTAATCCCTCAAATAAGGTCTAGTCGGTCGCCCCGCCAGTGCTGCACAATCACAAGTCGGACATTCTTGGTAGTGGGCTCATGAAATTGAGGTGCTACCAATTCTTTCCGATTAGGTGGGTTTGAGTCGGACTCTTACAAGCGGAAGCACTTGGTAATCTAGACGAGTCCATCACAACGGTTGTGGAGCTCGGGGCGAGGTAGGTTGGGAGCCGGGGCATGTGATGCCACCCAACTAACAGGAGTCGTATTGGATACGATTGGCAAGGTGCTGCCTACCTAGATCACTTGACGGCTAGCGGTGATGCTAAAACTCACTAGTCGACTTGCTTATTTAGGATCTTGAATCACTAAGCAACCATCAGAGGGGTGTTGGTTCTAGTGGGAGCATAAGTATTAAAGCGTTTAATATGCCTGCTCTTTTATGAATACATGTCTTAAGTGTTTTGCATATTTTCTGTTGTAGATCAATGGCACCTAGCAACCTTCCTCAGTTGTCCACTTTTGCGTTGAGGTCAATCCTAGAGAAAGATAAGCTTAATGGAACTAATTTCACCAACTGGTATCGTAATATGAGGATAGTCCTCAAGCATGACAAGAAATAACATGTTCTAGAAACTCCACTTCCAGAAGAGCCAGATGACGACGTGACTGTCGCAGTCATGAATGCCTACCGTAAGACTAGAGATGAGTCTACGGAAATTAGCTGTCTTATGCTTGCACACATGGAACCGGACTTGCAGTAGCAGTTCGAGAATGTTGAGGCCTACTATATGATCGAAAGCCTCAAAAGTATGTTCCAGGCTCAAGCAAAGACCGAGAGGTATCAAGTCTCTCAAGCTTTGCTAGGCTGTAAGCTCAAAGACGGCGATCCACTGAGTCCGCATGTAATCAAGATGGTTGGTTACATACAGTCTCTGGATCGGCTGGGCTTCCCAATTAACGAAGAGTTCGCTACTGATATAATTCTGAACTCTCTTCCTAGTGCGTATGGTCCGTTCATCTCGAACTATGCATGTATGGATAAAAAGATCACTGAATTACATGGGATGTTCAAAACGGCAGAGGCTGATCTAAAGAAAGGCGCCAGTCAAGTGTTGATGGTGCAGAATAAGGCTAAGTTCAAGAAGAGTTCTTGGACTAAGAAGAAGAAGGATAAGTCAGGAGGCAACGCCCATGGCCCTGTCCAGAGTGCTTCCTCAAAGACTAAGCCTTCTCCTACAGCCGGAGCCAATTGCTTCTATTGCAAGCAGGATGGCCACTGGAAGAGGAACTGCACCAAGTATTTGGCTGACAGAGCCAAGAGTGGAGGTGTGACTTCCAACTCAGGTACGCTTGTGTGCAATGTTATAGACATTTATCTTGCTGATGCACCTAATAGTTCTTGGGTATATGATACCAGATCAGTTATTCACATATGCAACTCGTTGCAGGGACTGGTAAGAACTAGGAGCGTGGCAAGAGGAGAGGTTGATATTCGGGTCGGCAACAAGGCGAGAGTCGCTGCGTTGGAAGTCGACACGATGCAACTTCATTTACCTTCAGGATTTTTATTGGAACTGAATAATTGTTATTATGTTCCAGCGCTTAGTCGAAACATTATTTCCGCCTCATGTTTGATGAGACAAGGTTATGAGTCGAATATTAAGAATAATGGTTGTTCTTTATATTTGAAAGATATGTTCCATGGCTTTGAATCCGTTCAGAACGGGTTATTTATTTTAGATCTTGATAGTGAATCAGTCTATAACATAAATGTTAAAAGGATGAAACCAAATGATCTGAATATGACTTACTTTTGGCACCGTCGGCTTGGTCATATAAGTTGGAAGCGCATGAAGAAGCTCCATGATGATGGACTTCTAACTTCGTTTGACTTAGAGTCATTCGAGACATGCGAATCATGCCTACTAGGCAAAATGACCAAGACACCTTTTGCAAGGAGTTGTGAGAGGGCGTTCGACTTGTTGGAACTAATACATAGTGATGTATGTGGTCCAATGAGCACGACAACTAGAGGTGGTTATGAGTACTTCATTACCTTCACCGATGATTTGAGTAGGTATGGATATATCTATTTAATGAAACACAAGTCGGAAGCCTTTGAAAAGTTCAAGGAATTCCAGAGTGAGGTACAAAATCAACTCGGCAAGAAAATAAAGTTTCTACGGTCGGACCGTGAAGGCGAGTATCTGAGCCATGAGTTTGATGACCATCTAAAGAGTTGTGGAATAGTTCCTCAACTCACTCCGCCGGGTACACCGCAGAGAAACGGTGTATCGGAACAGAGAAATCGGACCTTGTTGTACATGGTACTATCAATGATGAGTCGGGCAGATCTACCTTTATCATTTTGGGGTTATTGTCTAGAAACTGCAGCGTTCACACTAAACATAGTACCATCAAAGTCAGTAGAGAAGACACCACATGAGATGTGGACTGGCAAAAGGCCAAGTTTGTCTTTTCTTAAGATTTGGGGTTGTGAAGCATTTGTCAACCGACTTCAGTCGGACAAACTCACGCCCAAGTCAGATAAGTGTATTTTCGTGGGGTATCCGAGGGAAACCTTGGGGTACTACTTCTACAACCGGGAAGAGGGAAAAGTGTTTGTCTCTCGGAATGGTGTCTTCCTTGAGAAAGAGTTTCTCGGTCGAGAAGTCAGTGGGAGCACAGTGCAACTCGAAGAAATTCGAGAATAACCGGCTAGGGGCGAGTCGGCGAACGGCCTTGGAGGCTGAGCCGGTCGTGGTACCTACACCGGTAACAGCACCTGAACCACGGCGATCTGCCAGATTACAAAATGCTCATGATGTTTTACTGTTAGAAAGTAATGAGCCGGCAACTTATTCGGAAGCGATGGTGGGATCTGATTCCGAGTCATGGCTTGGAGCCATGAGATCCGAGTTAAAGTCCATGGATGAAAACCAATTTTGGAATTTGGTTGATCTGCCTGACGATGCAAGACCCGTCGAGTGCAAATGGGTCTTTAAGAAGAAAATTGATATGGATGGAAATATTTCCGTCTATAAAGCACGACTTGTCGCGAAGGGGTTCCGACAGGTTCAAGGAGTTGACTACGACGAGACCTTCTCGCCCGTAGCGATGCTTAAATCAATTCGGATCATGTTAGCCATAGCAGCCTATTTCGACTATGAGATATGACAGATGGATGTCAAGACGGCTTTCCTTAATGGAAATTTAACTGAGGACGTGTATATGATACAACCCGAAGGTTTTGTCGATCCAGCTAACGCTGACAAGGTATGCAAACTTCAGAAATCCATTTATGGGTTGAAGCAAGCATCTCGGAGTTGGAACATTCGCTTTGATGAGGTAGTCAAATCGTTTGGCTTCATCAAGAGCGATCATGATTCTTATTTATACAAGAAGTTTAGTGGGAGCAAAGTAAATTTTCTAATCTTATATGTGGATGACATATTAATGATTGCAAATGTTGTCATGATGTTGCAAGAAACCAAAGAGTCATTGGAAAGGAGTTTCTCAATGAAGGATTTGGGTCAGGCGACTTACATATTAGGAATCAGGATCTATAGAGATAGATCAAGGCGGCTCATTGGATTGAGTCAGAGTACATATCTGGACAAAATTTTGAAGAAATTCAAAATGGAAGAGTCTAAGAAGGGATTCTTACCGATGTCCCATGGTATAAAACTTAGCAAGACTCAGTGTCCTTCGACGACTGATGAGCGAAGTCGGATGAGTGTGATCATGTATGCTTCGGTAATCGGATCCATCATGTATGCCATGATTTGTACTAGGCCAGATGTTTCCTATGCTCTAAGTGTTACGAGCAGATACCAGGCTGACCCTGGCGAAGCCCACTGGGCAGCGGTTAAAAACATCCTTAAGTACTTGAGAAGGACTAAGGAAATGTTCCTAGTTTATGGAGGTGATGAGGAATTCAGTGTAAAGGGTTACACGGATGCGAGTTATCTTACCGACTCAGATGATTCTCGTTCGCAATCTGGATACATGTTCGTAATGAACGGAGGAGCTGTGAGCTGGAAGAGTTCCAAGCAAGATACAGTGTCTGCATCTACAATAGAGGCTGAGTATATTGCTGCCTCAGAGGCGGCAAAGGAAGCTGTTTGGATCAGGAACCTCCTGATAGATCTTGGTGTGGTTCAGGGAGCGTCCAGTCCTTTCGACGTATATTGTGACAACAGTGATGCTATCGCACAAGCCAAGGAACCTAGACAACACCTAAAGAACAAACATATACTCATGTGATACCACCTCATTCGCCAGTTTGTCGAACAAGGTGATATCAAGTTATGCAAAGTACACACGGATGCAAACATTGCAGATCCGTTGACAAAGGCGCTATCACAGCCTAAGCATGAGGCGCACATGAGAGGTATGGGCATTAGATGCCTAGGCATATGATGCCAAGATGATTGACTCTAGTGCAAGTGGGAGACTGTTGGGAATATGCCCTAGAGGCAATCATGGATGATGTAATTCCCAATGTATTCATAAAGTTATTAAGTTTTCCTTGTTTTGAACATCTGATATATGTCATTGAATATGTGATTCGATTGTGGAACTATATATTCATGTTGTTCATACTAGATTGTCCTTGGTCATTAAGGTTGTGCTGGACACACACCCTAGACTAATGTGAGTGTTGGATGATGACATGGTTCCACTTGTCATGGGCATTGTGATGCCATTCCAACGTTCACGGACTTGGCTAAAGAGTTTAGCAAGTCGGACTGACCCATATTGAGATGCAACGAGTACGTCGTCATTTGCATGTCTCAGTCAATGTAATCCTTAGACCTGAGATTGTCGCACAATCCGAGTTGTGGATCACCGACTTAGGTTCTGTCAAACACTGCTCTGTGACAAGGCAGCTATAAAGGCAGAGTTCGGGTCGAATGTGAAGCAAGCTGCGTGATGTGGATAATCAAGATGGGATTTTGCCCCTCCGAATGGACAGATATTCTCTGGGTCCTCTCGAGTGATATGATTCAGGAAGCATGGCCATGCGTGACTCAGTTAAGTGTTAACTGCGTCTGTTGACTAAGAGTTAGTTAGATGAATCACATATCACGGATCGAGAAGAGAGTCGAACTATTTAAGGGATGACAATAAATCGCCCATAGTTCGACAAGGTATATCGTGAGGCAAAAGGGACTAAGATGAAAGTCACATTGGAAGGTATGTCGTCATGACTCAATGGGACTTGGGAGTCGGCACGTTCTGCTAGGAGCCGCTACTGATTGATCGATTGAGAGTCGGACTCCAATCGTGTCCAAGTCGCCATGAGCCTGCAGGGTCGCACACTTAAGAGCGGGAGCAAATTTATTGGTCGGGTTGGACCCGAACCGGAAAGGGACTGGTTTTGTGAGTCGGACTCACATAGGGAATGGGCCACAAGTGCTGTGAAGCCCACTACCATTCGCTATATAAAGAGGGGCGCAGGTTGCCCAGCGGGCACGTTAGTCCACTCCCATGCGTTGGGAACCCTAGCCCCACTTAGTCCAGCCGTCGCACCGGACCTAGCAGTGCGCCGTCGGAGCTCCTCCTCGTACGTGTGGATACCGACAGAGGTGTTGTACGTTCATCACTTCGACGTTCGTGGGATCGGATCGGCTGGATCAGATCGTGGGACTGCACTGCCCCGACGCGCTTCATCGATAATCCGCAACCGCGCGTCTAGTGATAATCATCGTGGCCTTCTACCTAAGCTAGATCTTGGAAGTACCGCGTAGGAAAAAGTTTTGTTTATCTCTACGCGTTCCAACAGGGGCAAATTCTGTAGCGCTTCGCCATCCAGAGAGAGGAACACCTCAACCTAATTAGAAGTAGCTCTAATTCAATTAGAGGAAGCTCTAATTCCATAAGAAGGGATCTAATTAGAAGTTCTAATTAGTCTTATAATTATTATAGAAATCTTTAATTCAATTAGAAGAGATGTAATTAGCCCTGTAATTCTTCTAGAGAAAGAGAGAGAGGTTTGAGAGACAAATGTGTGTTTTGCTTGGAGCCTTGGGGTGCTTTATATACTGGGAGGAGGGGAGAGAATTGCCAAGAGGGAGAGGAGTCCTAGTTGAACTAGGAGGAGGTGGCCGCACCCCTCCTTCCTAGCTCAACTCGGATTGGAGGTAGAGTCCACCTCCACCTCCTCTCTCTCTCTTCCTATTTTATTTTTTCCTTTTTTTTCTCTTTTTTTATCTCCAATGAAATCAGAGAAAATAACGGGATGATGAGTACCATTCTGTGGATCCACTGGGTCCAACTAGCATCCCCCAAAGATAGTGTTCGGCCATGAGGGTGAAATGTGCCCCCTCCCGGTACTTCCCCCTTATATGGAAAGTCCCCGAAACTTCTCCGCAACCATTTAACCCCTATAGATAAAATCATCGATATTATCTAACGATGTTAGAAATATATTTTAGACATCCCGAAACATCTCATGCCCCCCTACATTTTCTCTGTAAAGCGTGCAACATCAATTTCTCTTTCATAACAACTCCGGAATAAATGCCGTCACTAATAGAAATTGTTTCTATCACTCCGGGACATCCAATGCCCCCTTATAATTTCTCTCTGATATATAAAATTTATGGGTGCCCATGGCCCCGTTGTTAATTATTGAAAAGAAAAGAGTTCCAGGTTTCATGTCCACACTGTGGGGACCTCAGACTAGTCGTCCGAGACCTCCAATATGCATACATTCACGATCCCAAGATCAGTTAGTCGTGAACAACATACTCGAGTTAGCATTGAAGATTACAACATCCACTACACGAATACACGGCTTACACAACTGGTCACATGACTCAGTTGAAAACAACTGCCACGCAGAGCAACAAAACACACTAAACATCGGAAGTATTCAGAACACACTCGTGGTAAACCCAAGTCATGCATTGACTACCTACAGGCTACTGACTCGAAGACGTTCCTAGTTCGCACCGCCGTCAGCGACACCACCTTCGTCAGGTTCTCCGGATTTCTGCTCAAAGTCTGGCTAAGACAATAGCCAAGGACGAAACCATATTAGTACATTGTATTGTACTCGCAAGACACCCCAAATGAAAGCTAAACATACAAGTATGCATATATATAGGTGGTAGGAAGGTTGTAATTAGGGTTCAACTAGCTATGCTGAATTTAAGACCCATCATAGTTGCGCAAGTTTTATTTTCTTTGATAAAGCATTTTAAATAAAAGAAAGTTTTTCTTTGCAAAACTTCTTGGAATATCACATCTTCAAGATCATCATTTATATGGTACCTCAAAGGTACAATCATTCCCTTTCCACATACCTACCAGGTACAACAACATAAACATGTTTGAAGATTTTCAAAAACATTGACACAATGCTAGCTACATGACCATTCAACTGTCCATATCCGAGGACGCGGCTATTCTGAATAGTTTTACTCTGCAGAGGTGTACACAATCCACAAGATCTAGTACATCCACCGTGAACAACCACGGACTGTCCAAGACAATATGCAAACATCACATAACAAGTCCTAACTATCCACTATGCAAGTGCTAGTAAATGGCTACCTCTTCAACTGGGTTTGTTCTCCCCGGCACCGAGTGAGTCAGCCGTATCGATCCGGTTTCCCCTGACAACACACCGCCATGACAGGAGACCCAACTGTTGCAACCGGTGGCGAACTTAATCCCACACTCTGAATGTCCCATTCTTTCCTTTCTGGCGACAATTCGGTTCAGGTGACTCTAACCCCTATAGCACATTGAGGTAGACACGGACTAACACCGACAAGCTTCTAGCTAGACCCCGTTCCCATATTGGGGTAATGTGGCAGTACGGCTTGGTTGTCCGGCGAAGACTAGGTTATGTGTTATTTTTGGAAAAACCAGTCGAAAACATTTCCTCCTTCACAAACCTCCCTCGGACAAGGTCCCACCTTTCCTCGGGATTTTTTCAAAGCTTTTGCTTTCCAAAAACATCAAGCTAAAATGTCCACTAAGGGACTTAAGTGAATGAAGTGATGATACTAAAATATCTAAAGGTCTTGGTAACACCAAGATTATATAGTGGATATAGCATGAGATACATAATAAAGGTAGTGGTATAGTCCACTTACGAAAATGGTTTGTAAATCAGCTTTTGTAAAACTTCAGAGGTAAAACATGCATGATATATAATGATAAGTAAACAACGAGCAAGCATTTAGAGTGGCTTGCCTTGGCATTGGTGTAGCTCTTGCTCTTGAAGTAAACAAGAGTTGCAATAAAAACCTCTCCGGGAAATAATACTGTCTTCGTTATCTAACGGCGTAACATCAAAATAAAAACACCCGATCAAAACCAAAAAAAGGCAAGCACTTGATAACAAAGTAAACATACAGCAATCAATTCATCAATCAAGTACGCTCAAATACAAAAGCACTAGGGTACACACCAACAAGCAAAACGGGCAAAACAATACACATGAATAACACTAGAATTGATGATATGGATCCTCAACCAAAATGGCATGAGTTCAGTGGGTGTGCCACTCTCATGTCATGCCCAATAAAGGTTAAATGACTCTCTGGTCATTCAAGAGGATGAACAAAATAACAAGAAAACAACCTAGGAAGACATACACATGCATAGGAAAACAATAACAAGCAATACTACAAGCCCATAGTAACACATGCTTTTCTAAACATGGAGAAATAATATAACCAATAGCTAAGAAACCTAATAACAGAGACAAAACAATACCAAACTGTCGCACCCGGACTTCTAAAGGATACTCTCCGTTCCGTTGAACAGTGGTAGATTGGATTACGGGGCTTACCGGCACCCGCGTCCTCTTACGAGTAGGCCAACACACGTATGTGTGACAACCAACCCCTATCTATTCAGCGTCGACGTAAACTATCCCATAGAAATCAGGACACTACCATTGACGTACTTCATACCATACACACATGGTACGTCAACGGTTTGTAACAGCATGATAGCACAACATATCTCTAAGACACAAAAGATTGAAATAAGTTGCAACTGGCCCTCACTAGGGCAGAGAATAGCAAATACAATCATCCAGAGGACACATGTCCCAACATAACATCATTACATCTCAGCGGAAGCATTCAAAGGGTCTGAGTACAGACAAATCCAAATAGGCTTAAGAAGCCGGGAACTGAAATAAAGACGGAGCCCATCCACGTAGACTCGGATCCTGCCCGGGTCCGCTACCTACTCGTCAGCAGCCTCGTCAAACTCCACGTAGTAGCCGTCACCTGGATCCTCGTAAGCGTAGTCTGCGGAAACCACAGCCCCAAAGGGGTCAGTACATAGACGTACTGGCAAGCAAGACTCACAGTTCACCAAAGTGTAGCCCGTCAACACCAAGCACAGATGCCTTGGGTTCAATGGAAGAAAAGGGGATATAAAAGATGCTGCAACTGGCTGCGCTAACCAACTACAGAGATTCTACCACTTCCGGCTAACAGAAAGAAGATAAGATCGAGTATTGTAACCAACTGAAAGATAACTTCAAACAAACCCATCCTGGATCTCGCCCCTTGTCCAAAGAAGCAATCCGAGGATAACTCACACGGTTGGATTAAAGATGAATCAAGTTGTTGTGTCAATAATCCTATTACTAGTCAAGTTGTTAATCATGGGGTGTGAGATTGTGAATTATTAGGTTTAATTTGTCCTGAGTACTTGTTAGCCAGTACTTTCACCAAGTTAACCATAACCGCGGAAAACACGGCTTCTCGAGAAGATTATCCCTGCAGGGTTGCACCAATTTGGTCGTACACGTATGAATAACCCGCCAGATGGGATGCCTCCCACCAAGCGGGGCACTCAACACAACTCAACTCTTCTTCGCATCAAGCCCAAAGCACCTTGGGCGCACGGCTAATCGAGCCCAGAAGAAAATGGACCCTCATAGAACTCTAAGAACGTGTCCCCCTATATGCCGACTACGAAAGTTCCACCCTGCGCTGGGCTCGCAAAAACATGCATGCGGCAAATGGAAAACACGAACTAAATGAGGCGATTTGGACGAGATGCGAATCGAATCAAATTGAGGGGGGCGCCCATACTCGCTTCCCACATGCGGGTAGTGCGCTCATCATGGATCAGTAGACAAGACCCTTTTCCTATTAGGGTCAACACTAGCAGGCCTCAAAACCACACAGGGCCTCCTGCCGGTGCCTTATCATCAAATTATTATTTAACCATAACATTAGCATGATTGATTGATTAAACATCGAGCCCCCCAAAACATAATAAAAATATAGTAACTGAAAGTAACGGGTAACAGACTCGAGCAAAACAACCTAAGCATGCTAGTAAGACACTGGCTCAATCAATAGGGTTGTAGGAGTGGTGGTGAGGCAATATCAGGGTTGAGGGATTCATGTGATAGGTTCGTAACAGAAACAACTACTACTATGGCTTAGCAGAAATAGACAACGGAAAGTATCGGTAACCAATGTTGAAAGGAACACAGTGGTTCATGTGAGTGATAACTTGCCTGCAAACTCAGCAGCCGGGTACTGAGCTAGATCCTCAGAAGGGGTGCTGTAAAGATCGTCTGTCTCAACGTCGTCGTCTATTCGGGAAGAAGCAAACAAACAAGACAGAAATATAAACAATCAATATCATGGCATAGTGCACAATCATGGGATGATGCATGTCAAGTTAAATGGATGCATCAAAATAGACTAGTTGACAAAGTGACACAATTTAAATGGACCCCTATGCAATTGGATTGCATATGGAAAAGGTTCATGGATTAAGTGGAAACAAATGATCTACAATTTAATTACCCTGTGAGAATTTATTACCATCATGCATGCATGATGATAACAACAAAATAACAATAATAGATGCAAGTGGTAAAGGAATTTAACAAGTTTGGAAATCATTTATTAAGTTGGAAATTTTGGGTTACTTAAAGATGTCACACAAGCATTTGTTGTTTTCATCAATTTAAAATGTTCAAAACAAATAACAAAATTCATATTTGAAAAGAATACCAAATTTTAGTTGGATTACATGTTTCAAATATTGAAAAAGGGATTAGGATGAATTTATTATGACTTAAACATTATTAAACAAATTTTAAATGAATTTTAAACAAGTATGAATTTTATTTGAATTTTATTTGTTCAAAACATAAATTCAAACTCACATTTGAAAAGTTCATACTTTTCTAGTTTGAAAACATATTTTGCATGTTCAAAAATAATTTATTTTGAGCAAGTTATGATTTTAGCAAAATTTAAATGAATTAAACAAGGATTAAATTATTTAGGCAATTTAAATTATTCAAACCCTGAAACAAAATTTATATTTGAAAAGGTTATTTGAAATAGCATGAAAAACATATTTTATTTGCATTATTTGGATTAATAATGAATTTTAGCAAATTGCAATTGAATTATTTGAATTCAAATTTGAATTGCATTTTGAAAATTCAAAACAGGAAACAAATGGTACCAATGGGTAGAGAATTAAATTTAGACCAGTGCACATATTTTATTTTTGTTATTTGGAATTATAAAACTAAAGTTATTGTCAAATTACTTTCAGGGACCAATCTGCAATTTTTGAGGGACTGGTTTTAAAACAGAAACTGTTAAAAACATTTTACACGCACAGAAACCCTACCCTAGGCACTGCCAGGGGGGCCCAGGGTCCCTGTGCGCTTGCGTGGCACGTGAGTGGCTGACAGGGGGCCCTCCCTGTCAGCGCTGCGGGCAAAAAGTTGGGATTTTTATCCCGTGGGAGAGGCAAGGCTCGAACCCGCGATCTCCCTGTGCGCGCGCTGTTCTCTGAACCAGTGCGCTGTGCGTGCGTTTCTGTCAGTTAACAGGGCGCGGACAGGTTGAGGTGTTGCGCGTGGTTCTGAAGTTAACTGACGAACAAAACCATATGCGACCTGACGAAGATCGACAGCGGGCCGGCGGCGATCAACGTGGCCGTGCTGCGCCGTGGATGGAAGCGATACGTGCACGGAAGTGTTGCGGTTGTGTGCGCGATGGTTGCGGGCAAGATACAGAGAGGGGGAGGAATAGATATGAGGTGATCACCGTGGGTTTGCCGCGGTTGAGCTCGACGGCGGAGGTGGATGTCGCGGCAGCGATGAAGATGGCGGCGACGATCCACGACGTGCACGGGCTCGCTGCGGTGTCCAAACGAGAGCTGGAAGGGTGGCGGTTTGGTTCCGACAGCTAGGAAGGTGGGAGGCGCGGCGAGGTGGAGGTGATCGACATGGATTCAGTAGCGGCGTCTCCGGCGAGGGACAGAGAGGTGGGAGAGGTGGCCGCGAGAGGGAAAATGGCGGCGGGCTAGGGGAGATAGGGGGTAGGGTTAGGTCTAGGCTACGCGCGCTGCCCGAGGGGGACTATATAGGGGGCAGTGGCAGCTGCTGGTCGTCGTTCCGCAACGGCGGCGTACGTGGCACGGGCGGATGCCCTGCCGTACGCGAGGACGACGGGGGGCGGCTCAGCGAAGGGGTACTGGGCCGAAAACTGGGCCGCGCGGGAGGTAAGGTAGGAAGGTGGGCCGGTAGCTAGCTGCCGCGCGCAGTTTTTCTTTTTTTTTCTATTTTTGCTTTTCTGTTTTTTTTTGTAGCAAACAGAAATGGAAGAAAATGATAGGGTTTAGAGTTTAGAAAAATTTGGAAAAATTCATGTGGGCTGTTTAATAGGGTGAACCCTATTATTAATTGGATTAAAATATTAGAATGGTTTGGTAGTTTTCATGACTTGGAATTTGGTGCTGTTTGAATTTGGAGGGAATTTGATTGAATTTTATGATTAATTGTTTATTGAGACAATATTTTAAAATAGGGTGATCAAATGAGTTTACTTGGAAACAAAAGAGTACATTTGTTTTGGTATTTTTCACAATTTGAAAATGGTGCTGTTTGTTGATTTGAATTTGAGTTTGGAAGCAATTTGGAATTATTTAATTGAAATAAAACCACCATTTTATTAGTTGATTCATTATGGAATGATTGGAAATAAAATGAGACTTTGGATTGCAATTTTGATTTGAGAAATATTGTAACATGACAAGTATGAAACACATCACTTGAATTTGTTTGAAATTCAATTATGAAAACAGAATAAAAACAGATGCAAACAAAATAGTAAACAAATGCAAACAAGGAAACAAATATGATGACATGATGCAATACTTTAATTAAACATGAAATCAAACATTCTAAGAGATATTTTCATACTTGGGATGTTACAAAACGCCCCCCCTTGAAGGAATCGCGCCCCGAGATTCCTACTGAGAAAGGAAAAGGTCCGGATACTTCTTTCGAAGATCCTCTTCGGTCTCCCATGTTGCCTCTTTATCGGAATGATGAGACCACTGCACTTTCAAGAACTTGGTGCTCTTGTTGCGAGTCTTACGCTCGGTCTCATCGAGAATACGAACAGGGTGCTCCTCATAAGATAGATCATCTTGCAGTTCAATGGAATCATGATCAACTGAACGATCTGGATCTTTGAAACACTTCTTGAGCTGTGACACGTGGAACACATCGTGCACCTTGGATAGTTTTTCTGGAAGTTCAAGACGATAGGCATTTTCCGCACGCCTTGAGAGAATGTTGAAAGGACCAATGTATCTTGGTGCCAGCTTCCCTTTCACACCAAAACGATGAGTGCCTCTGAGTGGAGTTACACGGAGATATGCCTTGTCACCAGGTGCATAGATCATATCCCTGTGCTTGCTGTCATAGTAACTCTTCTGACGAGACTGAGCAATCTTGAGATTGTCACGAATGATGCGAACTTTCTCCTCGGCTTCCTTAACAATGTCAGGGCCTAAGAGTGAACGTTCACCAGCTCCAGACCAATTGATTGGACTCCTGCATCTGCGGCCATAGAGTGCTTCAAATGGTGCCATGCCTAGGCTTGCCTGGTAGCTGTTGTTGTAGGAGAATTCAGCATATGGAAGGCAATCCTCCCATTTCATGCCAAAGGAGAGACCACATGCTCTGAGCATATCCTCGAGAATCTGATTGACTCTTTCGACTTGCCCCTGAGACTGAGGGTGATAAGCTGTGCTGAACAGAAGTTTGGTGCCCAATGCTTCTTGGAAGCTTTTCCAGAAATGAGAAGTGAATATGCTTCCACGATCTGAGCTTATTTCCAGTGGAACACCATGAAGAGGAACAATCTTTGCTGTGTAGAGCTCTGCTAACTGGCTAGCTGAGATTGTTTCTTTGACAGCAAAGAAGTGAGCTACCTTAGTGAGACGATCAATAACAACGAAGATTGCATCGTTGCCCTTCTTGGACTTTGGAAAACCAGTAACAAAGTCCATTTCAATCATGTCCCACTTCCACTCAGGAATTTTCAGAGGTTGTAGAAGACCTGTTGTTTTCTGATGGACTGCCTTAACACGTTGACAAACGTCACATTCAGAAACGTATTGAGCAATTTCACGTTTCATGCCAGGCCACCAATACAGAGTCTTAAGATCCTGGTACATCTTTGTACTTCCAGGGTGGATGGAGAGAGGAGTTTCATGAGCCTCCTTGAGAATGATATCTTTGAGACTTTGAATCTGAGGAACTGCAATGCGTCCTTCGAAGAACACAGTTCCCTTGTCATCAATTGAGAAGGACTTGAATTTATCATTGCCTTCTTTGATGTGCTCTACAATCTTCTTGATTTCAGTATCACGAAGTTGTTCAGAACGAATCTTGTCCTTGAGAGTTGGACTGGCTGTCAAGCTAGCAAGATAACCTTGAGGAACAAGACCAAGGTTCAGCTTCTGGAATTCTTCATGAAGTGGAGGTTGGCTTTCCATGATCATGAGATTATTGCAATAGGACTTGCGACTGAGAGCATCGGCCATAACATTAGCCTTGCCTGGAGTGTAAGAAATGGTGAGATCAAAGTCTTTAATCTTTTCAATCCATCTCCTTTGCCTGAGATTTAGATCTGGTTGAGTGAAGATGTATTTCAGACTCTTATGATCGGAAAAGATTTCAGTGCGGTTACCCAACAAATATTGTCTCCATTTCTTGAGGGCAAACACAACTGCTGCAAGTTCTAGGTCATGAGTGGGATAGTTTTGCTCATGTGCATTCAACTGACGTGAAGCATAAGCCACAACTTGACGTTCTTGCATAAGAACTGCACCTAGACCTTGGAGAGATGCATCGCAGAATATCTGGAAAGGTTTGGTAGTATCTGGTCCAACCAGAACAGGTGTAGAAGTGAGTTTAGTCTTCAGGAGATTGAAACTCTCATCACATTGTGGAGACCAAACGAACTTCTTGTCCTTCTTTGTGAGATCAGTGAGAGGTTTGGCTATCTTGGAAAAGTTTTGGACGAAACGACGGCAATAGCTAGCCAAGCCGAGAAAACTTCTGACTTGCTTCACCATCTTAGGAGGTTTCCAATCAACAATTGCCTTAACCTTTTCTGGGTCAATGGCTATGCCTTTGGCAGAGATGATATGACCAAGGTAAGCAACTTCTGGAATCCAGAACTCACATTTGGAGAACTTGGCATACAGACGATGCTCGCGAAGTTTCATGAGAGTGAGACGAAGGTGTTCTCCATGCTCTTCCTCGGATTTTGAGTAGACCAGAATGTCATCGAGATATACCACAACGAACTTGTCGAGGTATTCATGGAAGACAGAATTCATGAGTCTTGAGAATGTCGCCGGTGCATTGGTGAGACCAAAGGACATGACGGTGTATTCATATAGACCGTACCGAGTGGTGAAAGCTGTCTTTGGAATATCTTCCTTTCTGATCTTTATCTGATGGTAACCCATCCTCAAGTCCAACTTAGAGAATATTGAGGCTCCAGCAAGCTGATCAAAAAGATCATCGATACGAGGAATTGGATACTTGTTTTTGATTGTTTTCTCGTTGAGAGGACGATAGTCAACCACGAGTCTTTTTGTTTGATCCTTCTTGGCAACAAACAGAGTTGGGCAACCCCAAGCGGAGGAACTAGGATGAATGTAACCTTTATCCATGTACATATCGATTTGCTCCTTCAACAATTTCAGTTCAGGAGGAGCTATCTTGTATGGATGCTTAGAGATTGGAGCAGTACCTGGTTCAAGCTCGATCACGAACTCAACTGCTCTGTCCGGAGGCATCCCTGGCAACTCTTCTGGAAAGACGTCAGGGAATTCACAAACCACCGCAACATTCTCAATTGCAGGAAGAGGTTTAGCATCGAGGTTGAACAGCTGAACAGAACTTGATCCATATGGAGAATAGACTATCTGGCCAGAAGGGTGGGAGAGAGTTATTGACTTTTGAGCACAGTCAATTTTTGCTTTGTGGGTCTTCAACCAATCCATGCCCAGAAGGACATCAACGTCAGAATTTCCCAGCAACATGAGTGAAGCAAGGAATATGCGACCTCCAATTAGGATCTGATTGTCCATACTTATCTTGGAAGTCAACATTTGCGGTCCCGGAGAGTGAACAGTGATTTGATTGCTTAGTGGAACCAGAACTAGGTTGTATGCTTTTGCAAAGATCTTTGACACAAAAGAATGCGATGCTCCAGTATCAAACAACACTTTAGCTGGAAAAGAGTTTACGGGTAATATACCGAGAACGACGTCAGCAGCTTCCTCAGCTTTGTCGGCCTTGATATGATTCACCCTCGCGGTCCTCCCGACAGTCCTGTTGTTGGAGTTGAAGGCTTTAGCCGGGGGAGCATGAACCATTGCCTGGTTGGTGTTGGGGCGAGGAGGTGGTGGAGGTAGCTGCCTCTGAGTGCACTTATCAGCATAGTGTCCAGTCTCCTTGCATTTGTAGCAAGTGACGACACGAGGAGGACCTGGCCTTGGCTGCCCCATTGGAACCCTCTGACTCTGCATCTGAGCTGGGTTGGGTGGGCGGGGTGCAAAGCCTGGAGAAGCTTGGGCATAAGGAGCCCGAGTGACAGCAGCATTTGGCACCCAGATGCGGCGCTTCTGCGGAGGGGTGGTCATGTTGGAGGAGGAACCACCCTCACGCGAGTGCTTGCGGGACTCCTCGAACGCCTTGCGCCCATTTTCCTCATTGAGCACGGTGTTCACGAGCTCCTCGAAGTCCTTGCACTTGATGTTGGTGAGAGCGTACTTCAGTTCCGGGTTAAACCCTCGGCGGAACCTTGCCATCTTCTTAGCCTCAGTGGACACCTCATCACCAGCGTAACGAGCGAGACGATTGAACTCGTTCTGATAGCCGATGACGTCCAGCTTGCCCTGCTTGAGAGAGCAAAATTCCTCACGCATCCTTTCCATGAGACCATCTGGGATGTGGTGCTTCAAGAAGGCATCCTTGAAACAACCCCAGGTGATAGGATAGCTAGCTCTCATGGTCTGGTAGTTCTCCCACCAAGTAGCTGCCTGACCCTTCAGTAGGTAGGTGGCATACTTGACTTTGTCTTCCTCAGCAACGTGAGCAATGTCCAGAGCCCTGGCCATCTCCCGGATCCAGTCATCAGCATCCAGAGGCTCACGTGTTGCCACGAAAGCTCTCGGACCCATACTGAGGAACTCCTTGATGCTGACCCGTGGAGCATTCTGGTTGTTGTGCTGGTTAGCCTGGAACTAGGCCATCTGAGCCACGACCTGAGTCATCTGAGTCAATAGCTCCGTGATCGGACGTGGTTCAGGCGGGTTGCTCCTTGTTGGCGGCATCCTGAATGGAAATGCATTTTAGCACAATAACAGAAAAGGATAGACTTGGTAACCGAAAGATAGATTATTCCGACGCATGAATAGATAACCAACAGGTACATCATCACATGTTCAAATACATCAGAATATCCAACACACCAATACATGGTTCGAAAGCCAAAGGATAACTAAACATAGCTAGGAATGGATACATCGGTACTCCCATGCTCATCACGCAGGACGGCGGTGAGTAGTACGACGAGAGATACGGTGAGGAGGAATCCCACGAAAATAGGTAGAACGACGATCCATGTAGATCGGGACTGCTCTGAGAGCGACTCTCGGTGTGGTGAAGTAGAAAGCGTCGTCTCCCTGTGCTCCAAAACGTGGAATCCCAGTGTAACCAGCTCTGAGGTTGAGGAGTGGACCTCTGATCGGCTCGTAACCTCCAGCATCTGGTAGACGACAACCAACTGGCTGATCGAAACGTGCAAAGCTCTCATCTCCAACAAAGTCTGTGGTGTACGTTGCCAGACGAGTCAAAGCAAGGTAGAGCTGCTCCCTGACTGAGGCCAACTCCTGAGAAAGTGTGGTGGCAACTGCGTCACTGTGCCTCACAAACTGAGCGGTGGTGTGCAGCCTGGTGTTATCATGCTCGTAGACATCCAAGTTGTCGTAGAGAGTGAAGTGAGGTCCCTCCGAAGTGATGTAACCACGGGGGATGTGGCGATAGATAGAATCGTCAAATCCCCAGTAGTCAGCACGAAGGACGGTGAGACTCACATAAGCTGCCTGCTGCACGGCCATATCCACTGTGGAACCTACTGCCTCGTAGCGGTGGACAACGCTCATGCCATCATCTGACAGAATGTAGACGATAGCCTGGTAGTAGGTCTGGTCAAACCCTCGCTGCTTCTCGTTGACCTGGTACTCTGGTGCCCAACGGAACCCCAAATAAGTGACCATGTCTCTTAGCATCTCCGGATAACCGGCGGTGCTCTCACAACGAGTCATCCGAACCACCTGCGGGAAGAACCTGAGATCCATCTGCAGATGATTTGGGAGGTTTTGATTAGACGCCGGTAGAGAACTGAAGTGGAAAGCAACAACAAGGTTCAACGGACGATAAGGATGTTGAAAAGAACAGGATATTGAAGCAAAATCGGGAAACACGAGAACAAAAACTCCTGAGGTACTACGGAGAACCCAAAACACGTGAAACCCTAACTTGAAAGTTTAGGTGAGAAGAGAAAACAACGTTGCACTTCCTTACCAGAAAAGGGTGGGTGGGTGGTGAAAGAAGAAAAATGGCAGAATTCCTACTCTCACGTTTCATTTTTCCTATATAGCTACAAAATAGTTTCTAGACTCAATTGCGACCAGTAAAAAGGGATCCTACAGGCAGACAGGCTCTGATACCATTTTTCGCACCCGGACTTCTAAATGATACTCGTTGTTCCGTTGAACAGTGGTAGATTGGATTACGGGGCTTACCGGCATCCGCGTCCTCTTACGAGTAGGCCAACACACGTATGTGTGACAACCAACCCCTATCTGTTCAGCGTCGACGTAAACTATCCCATAGAAATCAGGACACTACCATTGACGTACTTCATACCATACACACATGGTACGTCAACGGTTTCTAACAGCATGATAGCACAACATATCTCTAAGACACAAAAGATTGAAATAAGTTGCAACTGACCCTCACTAGGGCAGAGAATAGCAAATACAATCATCCAGAGGACACATGTCCCAACATAACATCATTACATCTCAGCGGAAGCATTCAAAGGGTCTGAGTACAGACAAATCCAAATAGGCTTAAGAAGCCGGGAACTGAAATAAAGACGGAGCCCATCCACGTAGACTCGGATCCTGCCCGGGTCCGCTACCTACTCGTCAGCAGCCTCGTCAAACTCCACGTAGTAGCCGTCACCTGGATCCTCGTAAGCGTAGTCTGCGGAAACCACAGCCCCAAAGGGGTCAGTACATAGACGTACTGGCAAGCAAGACTCACAGTTCACCAAAGTGTAGCCCGTCAACACCAAGCACAGATGCCTTGGGTTCAACGGAAGAAAAGGGGATATAAAAGATGCTGCAACTGGCTGCGCTAACCAACTACAGAGATTCTACCACTTCCGGCTAACAGAAAGAAGATAAGATCGAGTATTGTAACCAACTGAAAGATAACTTCAAACAAACCCATCCTGGATCTCGCCCCTTGTCCAAAGAAGCAATCCGAGGATAACTCACACGGTTGGATTAAAGATGAATCAAGTTGTTGTGTCAATAATCCTATTACTAGTCAAGTTGTTAATCATGGGGTGTGAGATTGTGAATTATTAGGTTTAATTTGTCCTGAGTACTTGTTAGCCAGTACTTTCACCAAGTTAACCATAACCGCGGAAAACACGGCTTCTCGAGAAGATTATCCCTGCAGGGTTGCACCAATTTGGCCGTACACGTATGAATAACCCGCCAGATGGGATGCCTCCCACCAAGCGGGGCACTCAACACAACTCAACTCTTCTTCGCATCAAGCCCAAAGCACCTTGGGCGCACGGCTAATCGAGCCCAGAAGAAAATGGACCCTCATAGAACTCTAAGAACGTGTCCCCCTATATGCCGACTACGAAAGTTCCACCCTGCGCTGGGCTCGCAAAAACATGCATGCGGCAAATGGAAAACACGAACTAAATGAGGCGATTTGGACGAGATGCGAATCGAATCAAATTGAGGGGGGCGCCCATACTCGCTTCCCACATGCGGGTAGTGCGCTCATCATGGATCAGTAGACAAGACCCTTTTCCTATTAGGGTCGACACTAGCAGGCCTGAAAACCACACAGGGCCTCCTGCCGGTGCCTTATCATCAAATTATTATTTAACCATAACATTAGCATGATTGATTGATTAAACATAGATCCCCCCAAAACATAATAAAAATATAGTAACTGAAAGTAACGGGTAACAGACTCGAGCAAAACAACCTAAGCATGCTAGTAAGACACTGGCTCAATCAATAGGGTTGTAGGAGTGGTGGTGAGGCAATATCAGGGTTGAGGGATTCATGTGATAGGTTCGTAACAGAAACAACTACTACTATGGCTTAGCAGAAATAGACAACGGAAAGTATCGGTAACCAATGTTGAAAGGAACACAGTGGTTCATGTGAGTGATAACTTGCCTGCAAACTCAGCAGCCGGGTACTGAGCTAGATCCTCAGAAGGAGTGATGTAAAGATCGTCTGTCTCAACGTCGTCGTCTATTCGGAAGAAGCAAACAAACAAGACAGAAATATAAACAATCAATATCATGGCATAGTGCACAATCATGGGATGATGCATGTCAAGTTAAATGGATGCATCAAAATAGACTAGTTGACAAAGTGACACAATTTAAATGGACCCCTATGCAATTGGATTGCATATGGAAAAGGTCCATGGATTAAGTGGAAACAAATGATCTACAATTTAATTACCCTGTGAGAATTTATTACCATGATGCATGCATGATGATAACAACAAAGTAACAATAATAGATGCAAGTGGTAAAGGAATTTAACAAGTTTGTAAATCATTTATTAAGTTGGAAATTTTGGGTTACTTAAAGATGTCACACAAGCATTTGTTGTTTTCATCAATTTAAAATGTTCAAAACAAATAACAAAATTCATATTTGAAAATAATACCAAATTTTAGTTGAATTACATGTTTCAAATATTGAAAAAGGGATTAGGATGAATTTATTATGACTTAAACATTATTAAACAAATTTTAAATGAATTTTAAACAAGTGTGAATTTTATTTGAATTTTATTTGTTCAAAACATAAATTCAAACTCACATTTGAAAAGTTCATACTTTTCTAGTTTGAAAACATATTTTGCATGTTCAAAAATAATTTATTTTGAGCAAGTTATGATTTTAGCAAAATTTAAATGAATTAAACAAGGATTAAATTATTTAGGCAATTTAAATTATTCAAACCCTGAAACAAAATTTATATTTGAAAAGGTTATTTCAAATAGCATGGAAAACATATTTTATTTGCATTATTTGGATTAATAATGAATTAGTTATGAATTTTAGCAAATTGCAATTGAATTATGTGAATTCAAATTTGAATTGCATTTTGAAAATTCAAAACAGGAAACAAATGGTACCAATGGGTATAGAATTAAATTTAGACCAGTGCACATATTTTATTTTTGTTATTTGGAATTATAAAACTAAAGTTATTGTCAAATTACTTTCAGGGACCAATCTGCAATTTTTGAGGGACTAGTTTTAAAACAGAAACTGTTAAAAACATTTTACACGCACAGAAACCCTACCCTAGGCACTGCCAGGGGGGCCAGGGTCCCTGTGCGCTTGCGTGGCACGTGAGTGGCTGACAGGGGGCCCTCCCTGTCAGCGCTGCGGGCAAAAAGTTGGGATTTTTATCCCGTGGGAGAGCCAAGGCTCGAACCCGCGATCTCCCTGTGCACGCGCTGTTCTCTGAACCAGTGCGCTGTGCGTGCGTTTCTGTCAGTTAACAGGGCGCGGACAGGTTGAGGTGTTGCGCGTGGTTCTGAAGTTAACTGACGAACAAAACCATCTGCGACCTGACGGAGATCGACAGCGGGCCGGCGGCGATCAACGTGGCCGTGCTGCGCCGTGGATGGAAGCGATACGTGCACGGAAGTGTTGCGGTTGTGTGCGCGATGGTTGCGGGCGAGATACAGAGAGAAGGAGGAATAGATATGAGGTGATCACCGTGGTTTTGCCGCGGTTGAGCTCGACGGCGGAGGTGGATGTCGCGGCAGCGATGAAGATGGCGGCGACGATCCACGACGTGCACGGGCTCGCTGCGGTGTCCAAACGAGAGCTGGAAGGGTGGCGGTTTGGTTCCGACAGCTAGGAAGGTGGGAGGCGCGGCGAGGTGGAGGTGATCGACATGGATTCAGTAGCGGCGTCTCCGACGAGGGACAGAGAGGTGGGAGAGGTGGCCGCGAGAGGGAAAATGGCGGCGGGCTAGGGGAGATAGGGGGTAGGGTTAGGTCTAGGCTGCGCGCGCTGCCCGAGGGGGACTATATAGGGGGCAGTGGCAGCTGCTGGCCGTCGTTCCGCAACGGCGGCGTACGTGGCACGGGCGGATGCCCTGCCGTACGCGAGGACGACGGGGGGCGGCTCAGCGAAGGGGTACCGGGCCGAAAACTGGGCCGCGCGGGAGGTAAGGTAGGAAGGTGGGCCGGTAGTTAGCTGCCGCGCGCTGTTTTTCTTTTTTTTCTATTTTTTCTTTTCTGTTTTTTTTGTAGCAAACAGAAATGGAAGAAAATGATAGGGTTTAGAGTTTAGAAAAATTTGGAAAAATTCATGTGGGCTTATTAGGGCAACATCTACCAGTGTCCACTTTGGTTTTTGAAAATTCAAATTTATGTTTGCTGTTTGCAAATTGGTTTGAATTTGAATAATTTGCAAATTAATTGATTAATATTTGAAAACAACAAATTTAATAGGGTGAACCCTATTATTAATTGGATTAAAATATTAGAATGGTTTGGTAGTTTTCATGACTTGGAATTTGGTGCTGTTTGAATTTGGAGGGAATTTGATTGAATTTTATGATTAATTGTTTATTGAGACAATATTTTAAAATAGGGTGATCAAATGAGTTTACTTGGAAACAAAAGAGTACATTTGTTTTGGTATTTTTCACAATTTGAAAATGGTGCTGTTTGTTGATTTGAATTCGAGTTTGGAAGCAATTTGGAATTATTTAATTGAAATAAAACCACCATTTTATTAGTTGATTCATTATGGAATGATTGGAAATAAAATGAGACTTTGGATTGCAATTTTGATTTGAGAAATATTGTAACATGACAAGTATGAAACACATCACTTGAATTTGTTTGAAATTCAATTATGAAAACAGAATAAAAACAGATGCAAACAAAATAGTAAACAAATGCAAACAAGGAAACAAATATGATGACATGATGCAATACTTTAATTAAACATGAAATCAAACATTCTAAGGGATATTTTCATACTTGGGATGTTACACAAACATGGCATGGAATCACTCAATACAAGTAAACAACCATGGAGCAAAACAGCTACTAAAACTAGACATGGAAAAAGGGCTATTTAGACATGCATACATGCATAACAATAATAGATCATCAAACAAGCTTTATTATAACATGATAGATCCATAAAATAGTATTCATATAACAGAGAAAACAACACCTATACATGCTAGTAATATCAAAATAGCGGTCTAAACAATGCATCAATATTTAAGCATACAAATAACTATTATGGTAGAAAACACCTAAAACTAGTATTGCATGCCAAAATGATCTAGAGCACACTCTAGTATGTAAGGAAGTATGACATACCAAAATAACAGTAGCTATGCTATGGAAAACAATACTAAATAAATCACTTAAAATAGCTTACTAACATATCAAAATAACAAGAGTGACTCATAAATACTTGGAAATACTATATAGGGGAGTGAAACCCTATCAAACCAAGACATGCACTTAAATATCCTAACATGCTAGTAGCACACAACAAGCACATCACAATGATGGATTTAGCATCCTACACATGCTAGGAATTAATTTTATAACAGAAACAATATAACGCAACAATTTATAAAGCCATAACAATAATAGATAGAAAAGGACTAAATACTAAATAATTCACCAAGCCTATTCCGTAACTCCTAAAATCATGAAACTCTAGTATAAGGTGCTCCTAGTCACTAGAAAACCAACACAATTGGATTCACATCAAAAAGCATCACCAATAAAATTAAATAAATCACAGAAGTGCTCTCTGGCCTAAAACTAACATGCATGTCATTTTCACTCAACAACTCAAGTCAACACAAGGACAACTGCCAAAGATAGATATTATAAAGGGCTACTCAGAGCAATTTAGTTTGTAATATTTAGACACTTAAAACTCAAGTTATGATTTAAAAGGTGAAACAAAGTGCTTCTTCCATTTATTTTGTTTCTCCTAAAATACATCACAAAACTTAGATCTACAAGTTGGAGGTGGTTAATAAAATGTAGATCTACCACTGGTCTTTTTAGTGTGGCAAGTTATACACATTTGCATTTTTATTTTGATTAAAAGAAAACAGATCCACAGGGAAATAATAAAACAACCTGTAGAAAAACAGAAATGGGCCAGATCTACTTCGGAGGAGAGCGCAGAGGACGGATCTGTGAGTTGGGCTGGCCCATGATGCTTTCCCGCACGGAGGAGGATTCAATCGGCTAACAGTGGGCCACGACAGGGCCCGCCCGTCGGTGAGGCAGCATATCTGAATGGGTACGTTGCCGTTGGATTTAGATCCGACGGCCAAGAGGAGGCCGCGTCGCACCCGACCAGCGACGACCAAAATACACGGAGGAGTCCACTCTCTCCGCCACGGTTGACCGAAGAGCTCGCCGCCAGGAGCATGGAGGCTTGTCTTCAAGATCTGATAGCACCAGGAGACTCAGGACAACATCGCGCGTCTGTTGCCCCCTCCTGCGCTTGACGGGAATGACGGGAGCGAAATGGCCGCTGGGGATCCGCGGCGGTGAACCTAGGTCGAGGTTGGCAGCGCACCTGCAAGAAGTGGAAGTGCAGATTGAGAGGGGCTCGAGCAGTGCGAGTATCTAAGGAAGGCAGGGAAGGAAATGGCTAGTCCAGAGACTTCCTGTGCTTGGGGCTTGACGAGGAGGTCACCGGCGGCCATGCCGTGCTCGATGTCGGCAAACAAGACATGAGCGAGGGGGCTTTCCGCACCAGAAGTCGATTGAGAGGAAACGGAGGTGGTAGGGAAGGATAGACATCAAGGAGGAGGCTCGGGATGGCCTAGCAACGGAGCTCGGCGCCCGGCGTCCATGGTGGCCATGGATGTGCTCGCTCGAGCTCAATGAGGCACAGAGAGTGTGTCCAGGAAGACCATAGAGGTAATGAGGTCCTCCAGGCAAGAGGTATTGGAAGGAGGAGGTTCAAGGCGAGTGGGAGTCAGGTGTCAATCCCGCAGGTGTTTGACACACAACAACGGAGGGAGGAGTTTGATCGGGGGCAAATGGGGATCACGAGTAGGTTTTTGGAGGTCTTGTGGAGCTTGTTGACAAGGACGCGAAGCTCGGCATGTTGCCCATGTGTTGGAACGCGAGCGACGTGGTGTGGGCGTTCTGGGCGCCATGGCCAGCTCACAGGATAGGAAGAAAAGGACAAGGAGAAGGGAGGAGGCTTCACCAGAGGGTCACAGGGTGCGAGAGGAGTGTGTTGGCGCGATGGTTTCTTCTGGGATGCACTATGGAGGTGGACTAAGAAGAGGAGGGTGATCACCATCCTTGTCCACTTGCTACTGGCTGAGAGAGAGAGAGGGGTAGGATCATGTAGACCATGTCTAGGAGGTTGGGGGAAGGTTTTCCATCTCTCAGAACAGGAGTGAGGTGGAGAGAGTGAGTGTGTGGACAAGAACATGCATGAACCCATTTGAGACTAGAGGGACCAGTGGGGGTATTTTCTTGTTTTCTCAACTATTTTTAAAAGAACATATGTGAAAGATTAGGTCCAATGGATAGAAGCTAAAAAATGGAGTCTAGGGATGGTAGCCTCAAGAGTTTTGAAAAATATTTCTTTCACAAAATTTTGGAAATTCAAAAAGTGTTGAATCTGTTTTTAAAAGTTTCCACCACAATTTTCAGCACAACTTGCAAATGTTTTTGTACAAATAAGTCCCACATGACCATAGGCATGTTGGGTAATTTTTCCAAGATTTTAGCAAATACTTTTCTTCACAAAATATTTAAAAGTCCATTTCTGGCCTTTTGGCAAATGGAAAATAATAAATGGTAAAATGTTTTTAAAACAAATATTTTTTAGTTGGGATGAGAGGGTATATAATATATGTGTCAAAAGTGATTTTTAATAAACAACTGTTTTGAAAATATCTGAGACACCAAGTGGAAAGAGGGTGAAAACAGGGGTTTATTTAATAGGCTAAAAACCCTGAGAGAAGAATAATTAAATGGCCATTGAAAAAGAAATGGACAACATGGAGGTGATATATAAGTCATGAATATGACAAGGATAGGTTGATGGGGATTGAAAACAATAAGAAGTGATTTTGAGTAACAGGGACAAAGTGTATCGAGATAACAGGGATATGATTCATTATTTTAGGGATGCCTTCTAAAGGACTTTGAAAGATGATACCAAAGGGTTTCAATATCCAAATTAATAACTTGGATGCATAGCATAGATACATAAAAGGATTTTTATGAAGTTACATTGGTGAATAGAACAAAATTGGACATAAAGGCATGTCTCCAAAGTTGGAAGTTTAAAGGAAAACAAAGATGGGATAGAATTGTGATGGAATATGATGTTGATGATGGGTCTTGTTGTTACTAGGTTTGAATTACTCCAAACAACACACATTAATCACAAACAGAAATAAATACTTCAAGGGGAACACAAGATAAGATCACACAAAACAGGTAATAACAATCACTCAAGCAAAAAGGGTCATGCAATATAATTGTCAGGTGTTTTATCAAGTGTTAGATAAAGGTAGTGATCAAGACATGCCATGACAAGAGGATTTTGTAAATAGGTTCAGCTCAAAGCTTGTTATTTCCAAAAGAATATAATCTAAGAAAAACATAGGGGTAATATAGTCCCCACTTATAGTTTTGGCAAAAGAGAAAGTAAGATGAGATTATTGGAGTACTTGCAAACATATCTTGTTTTAAAACAGGTAGGAGATGATTACCTCCAAAATAATTTTCATATGGTTTTGGAAAATACCTTTTGTTTTCACCAAACTTGGCCTTTGGGTTTCTTCTAAAATCAAAACATTTTCAAAAAGGTTTTTGCCAAAAGAGGGTGATAGATGACGGTGATAAGCTTTCTTGTCATGACTTAATCACCAGGGTTGTGTTTTAAGAAAGTTATGATCATTGGTTTTAATGTTAGGTGTTAACAAACACAAACACAAACAACAAGAAAATAGAAAAGAAACACAAGCATTAGTCAAACATATCAAAAAGGTTTTTGTTGGCCCTGATTTTTGGGTTATTGAAAACAAGTTTTTCCTGTCTTCCAGAAATTGGGCTGTTATAGATCTTCCCCCTTAAAGTGAATCTCGTCGCCGAGATTCGTAAGTGGGTACTATAAGAGTGCAACAACAAACAAGAGTCTCGGTTTCTTCACTTTTTGCAAATGCTGATCCTTCAACGAGGTGGTCTTCTGTGAACTCAATGAGTTGATGTGGTTAGAAAATTTGCTTGTTGCCGATATGGATAGCTTCACTTAACACTTCTTTCCTATGTTGTTGTTGTTGGTAGGGCGACACAAGTTAATGAAGAGTCTTGATTATGCTGGTTTATAGACCATCTGTCCTCGTATTGATCTCTTCTTTTTTAGGAGTATCACGGGTAGTTACCCATGAAAACAATCGGGGCTCATAGGGCGTCAGGTCCATAGACTTGACTCCCTCCGATTTACTGCTATGAAAATCTGTTAGAAACTTTTGTTTGCTTCCTTGCTTTCCTTGTTGGTTGGCAGCGTTGAAGTGCAGATGCTTCCCCCCTTTGAGTATTCTTGGTAGGTTGTAGGTGGATGATCTTCATCTTCTTCATGGTTTGGTGGCGAAGGCAGGTCGTTGAAGACTTCATTGGGTCTTGATCTTCATGGAGATTTGCAGGCGTCTTCATAGGTGGTTTAGGGTCATCCAGTTAGCTTTCCCTCGGGAAAAACTAGCCATTGACCATTTGCAAACCTTTGGTTAGATGTTAGTCTAAAATTTATGTTAGCAGGGTGAGTCGGGTAGAGTTTTTGTTGGAGTTGCGAGACATATCTCTCTTCATCTCGGGCTTGAATTTGATTTTTTCGCCCTTCTTGATGGTTCTTGATGTAGTTGCACAACATGGTGCGTGAAGTACGCTATCCGTCTTGAAGAAGATTGCATAGTCTTGAGCTCTCGGGTTGAAGTAGAGAAGGTTCTATATCTTGTACTTTTGGGAGAGGATGGGGGAGAAAGCCTT
The DNA here is from genome assembly GCA_028641055.1 of Alopecurus myosuroides. Lineage (NCBI taxonomy): Eukaryota > Viridiplantae > Streptophyta > Magnoliopsida > Poales > Poaceae > Alopecurus > Alopecurus myosuroides. The sequence goes on along the minus strand of CM054058.1, from coordinate 295,276,095 downwards.
TTAAAAGGGTATTTTTTTGCTAAGTCAGACTTTTGAAGAGATACCAAAAGTGCAAACTATGGCCGAGAGGGAAAAAAGGAGTTTTTGCAAACAAATAGGAATAAAGTAAGAGGTTAAAAGTGTGGTGACTTTGTTTTGCCGAAAAGGCGTGCTTGTGAGACACACATGAAAACAATTCAAAAGCACACACAACAAGGGAACGAGTAAAAACATTACACAAGAGTAAAACACACAATTAGCACACAAGCAAAGGACAAACAAGGTACCTTTAGTACCAGCAAACGTCTAATATCGTGGAAGAACAGGGTAGCTCAAGTAAAACAACTGAGCGAAACCTATCGTATCCTATGGGTCTGGGTCGACCAAGGGTTGTTGAAGTCTTCATGTTGTTAACATCTTTGTAGATTGTCGTTGTTGAGCTTGATACTTGGCAGAGTCCTTTGATCTCGAGGATTTTCTTCATCTCGCTCAAGTTGGAAAAACCTGACGGTGAGATCACCTCGGTGTAGGAGGCTGAAGCAGGGCTTCGCTATTTGCGTAAATATCACCATGATGTTGAGGTCTTCGGAACAAATTTCTTTTTCTTCGGGTTGCTAACTACTAAGGTCTCCTTGGGACATCGTCAAGTATGTCATTATTTAAAAATAAAAGATAACAAAAGAAACCTTTTTGGTAAACCTTTAAATTAAAACCAAAGTTTTATAAACTCATGTTTATTTATTTTACAAAATATTTTGTAACATCCCAAGTATGAAAAATAGCCATTAGAATGTTTGCTACCTGTTATTTTATGTTTTGCATCATGGCATCATGTTCATTGCATTTGTTTTGCTTGTTTTCCATTTGTTTTTCTCTGTTTTGCTTTGTTTTCCAACTATTTTCCTCTGTTTTCCTTTGTTTTCTATTTGAATTTCAAACCCAATTTCAAACCTTTGTTTCATACTTGTGATGTTACAATTTCCAAAATGATATTTAAATCAAAACAATCAATTGTTTCCATTAAAGTTGTGATTCCAAAACTATTGTTTTGTTTCTATCAAAAATTCACTTAATATCAAACCCTTTTCAAATTCAATTACAATTTCTTCCAAACAGCAACCATGTTGAATTTATGAGAATTACAAACCAAATTCTAATCCTTTCTGTTTCAATTAAACTCTAAGGTTCAACTATTTAAATCTTGTTTTCAATATTCACTTAATAATCAAATTCATTCAAATTGCATTCAAATTCATTTGCATTTTCCAAACAGCAACCCATTGAAATTAATGAAACAAAACACTCCAATTAATTTGTTCCAATAAACTTGAGGGACCAAAAACTAATTAAATGTTACTTTTAATAAATCACTTAATCACCAATTCATTCAAATTCCAACCAAATTGCAAACAACAAAATGTTTTGAAATACTTTGAAAACAAAAGTGGCACTAAATTGATGTTACAAAAAATAAGCACTACACAATTGTTTTCCTAATTTTTTTACCCCTAAAAACCTCTCTTTTCTCTCCTATTTAAATCAGCAAAAAAAAACAATTGGAACAAAATAAAAAGAAACAGCAGGGAGAGAGGGGCAACCAGGCCCAGCCCAACTCTCCCAGGCCTGGTACCCCTTCGACCCACCCCACTCTGTCTTCCACCTTCGTACGGACTCCATCGACTGCATCCACGTATACAGAGTAGAGAAGCAGACGGCCAGCAGCCCTCCCCCTTCCCCTTAAGACCTAGCCAGAGCCCTAGCTCCCTAACCCTAGTGCCCTCTCCCTCCTTCTCCCTCTCCCCGCCTCCATTCCCTCTCCTTCCCACCTCCATCCCTTTTCTCTCTGTCTCTTTCTTTCTGTAACTGAACCTGTACCGAGCCTCCACCTTCCCCTCCGGTGATCGCCGCCGGGAGGCCCTCCTCCGGCCACGCTAACGCCGGGAATGGAACCTCCCCGGTGCCCTCTCCCTCCTCCACCACTCGGTGGGCACCGGGAGGCCCCGAGGCGCCGCCGCCATCGAGGTCCTCGCCGCCGGTCGCCACCTCTGTTCCGCCCCGACCTCCTCCTGCTGCGCCCCTCGGTGAGATTCCCTCCCCCCGCTCGCTCTCCTCCCTCTCCTCCATCAACCGCACCCCACGGCCACCCCACCCCGCAGCCGCACGCAGCAGCCGCGACGGCCCTCGCCGGCATCGATCGCCGGCAGCGATCCCTCCGTCCGCGTTCGTCAGAATTCAGATAACTGAATTGGTGTTCAGTTACAGTTAGCGCCCAACTGAAACATAAGCCCCCCCGCAGCCCCTTACTGTCACAACACACACAGCCACCGCAGTGGTTCTGTGCCTTGCGAGCGCAGCAGAGGGGGTGGGTTTGAATCCCACCCCCCCGCGGATTAAACCCCTATTTTTTCCATCTTTTTTCCCAGGCCTGCACCAATCCTTCTATCACAGACAGGTCCTTGTAAATTCTTTTCTAGCCCCTGTAATTTTTTTTTCCAAGTCCCTAGTTCATATAAAAATGGCAGATTACACCTTAATATTGGAAATTGCATAACTAAATCATGTTAACTCCAAATTCAACATTTTTAATATGTTTTCTGTACCAAATTGAATTCTCTATCCAAATATAAAATTTGTTTACTGTTTTGAATATTTTAAATTGGTGCAATATTTGAAAACTTGTTTAATTCACTTAATTTTGCAAAAATCATAACATGGGCATAAAAATTCCAAATTCAACAAACTTAATATGTTTTCCAATCAATTTTTCATGTACTTTACAAATATCAATTTTGTTTGCTGTTTTGAATAATTTAAATTTCTGAAAAAAACTGTTTCTTAATTATTGCATTTAAAATTGCCAAAATAATAACTTGCTCATTTTATATCCATTTTCCACAAATGAAATATGTTTTACATGCAAAATTAAACCACCTTTCCAAAGATAAAATTTGTTTCATGTTTTGAATAATTAAAATTGGTTAAATGATTTAAACCTTGTTTAAATCATTTAATATTGTTAAAATCATAACTTGGTCAAATTAATTTATTTTTGAAACTATAAAATATGTTTTCCAACCATAAAAGTATAACCTTTTCAAATATGAATCTCACTTAATGTTTTGAACAAATAAAAATTCAAATAAGTTCATGCTTGAATTTAATTCATTTAAATCTTGTTTAAACTTGTTTAATTCATAATTAAATCATTGTAATTCCTTTTTCAATAATTGAAACATGTATTCCACCTAAAATTGTGTGTTCTTATAAAATATGAACTTTGTTATCTGTTTTGAACAATTTGAATTGGTGAAAACAACAAATGCTTGTGTAACACCTTTAAGGAACCAAAATTTCTTAACTTAATCAATAAAATCCCAAACTTGGTAAACCTTATTTCCAATTGATTCTATTGTTGTTATTTTGTTGTTTTCCTCAACCATGCATCATGCTAATCAACTTTCACATGATGATTAGTTGTAGAACAATCAATTCAACCATAATTCATGGGCTTTCCATATGCAATCCAAGTTGCATGTGGGTCCATTTAATCATGTTATGATATCTTATCAACTAGTTTATTTTGATGCATCCATTAAATGGTCATGCATCATCCCATGATTGTGCACTATGCCATGTTATTGATTGTTTGTTCTTTGCGTTGTTTGTTTGCTTCTTCTCGGATAGACGACGACGTTGAGACAGACGATACTTACGACACCCCTTCTGAGGATCTAGCTCAGTACCAGGCTGCTGAGTTTGCAGGCAAGTATTCACTCACATGAACCATTGTGTTCCTTTCAACATTGGATACCGATACTTTCCGTTGTCTATTCTGCTAGCCATATGAATCGTTGCTTCTGTTCGATCCTATCACATGTTATCCTTTAACCCTGATTTAGCCTCACCTCCACACCTATAACCCCATTGTTTGTTGCCCGTGTCTTACTAGCATGCTTAGGGTTGTTTTGCTCGAGTCTGTTACCCGTTACTTTCTGTTATTATATTTTCATTATGTTCTGGGGCTCGATGTTAAACAACAACCTGTTAATCTTTGGGTAATAATAATTTGCTCATAAGGCACCGGCAGGAGGCCCGGCGTGGTTTTGAGGCCTGCTAGTGTCGACCCTAATTAGGAAAATGGTCTTGTCTACCGATCCATGATGAGCGCACTAACCGCATGTGGGAAGCGAGTATGGGCTCCCCCCTCAATTTGATTCGATTCGCATCTCGTCCAAATCGCCACACTTAGTTCGGGTTTTCCTTTTGATGCACTCATATGCAGGTACGAACCCGAGGCCAGGGTGGAACTTTTGTAGTCGGCATTTAGGGCGGCGTGGTCTTAGAGTGCTATGAGGGTCCCCTTTTTCTTCGTGGGGCTCGATTAGCCGCGCACGCACAGCACGTGGTGCTTTGGGCTTGATGCGAAGAAGAGTTTAGTTGTGTAGAGTGCCTCGCTTGGTGGGTTTGATTCCCGTCTGGCGGGATATTCTTACGTGTACGGCCAAATTGGTGCACCCCTGCAGGGATAAATCTTCTCGAGAAGCCGTGTTTTCCGCGGTTATGGATTACTTGGTGAAAGTACTGGCTAACAAGTACTCACAACAACTTACACCTAACTAATGATAACTTGACTAGTAATAGGCTTATTGACACTACAATCTGAACCATCACTAATCCAACTGTGTGAGTTATCCTCGGATTGCTTCTTTGGATAAGGGGCGAGATCCAGGATGGGTTTGTTTGGTGGTTAGTTATAGTTGGTTACGATACGCTATCTTATCCCTTTTCTGATAGCCGGAAGTGGTAGTAGGTTTCTGTAGTTGGTTAGAGCAGCCAGTTGCAGCATCTTTTATATCCCCTTTCTTCCGTTGAACCCAAAGCATATGTGCTTGGTGTTGACGGGTTACACTTTGGTGAATTGTGGGTCTTGCTTGCCAGTACGTTTATGTACTGACCCCTTTGGGGCTGTGGTTTCCGCAGACTACGCTTACGAGGATCCCCGTGACGGCTACTACGTGGAGTTTGACGAGGCTGCTGACGAGTAGATAGCGGACCCGGGCAGGATCCGAGACTACGTGGATGGGCTCCGTTTTCCTTTCATTCCCGGCTTCTTAAGCCTATTTGGATTTGTCTGTACTCAGACCTTTTGAATGCTTCCGCTGAGATGTAATGATGTATGTTGGGACATGTGTGCTCTGGAAGATTGTATTTGCCATCTCTGCTCTAGTGAGAGCTATTTGCAACTTATTTCCATCTTTTGTGTCTTAGAGATATGTTGTGTTATCATTCTGTTAAACACCGTTGACGTACCATGTGTGTATGGTATGAAGTACGTCAATGGTAGTATCCTGACTTCTACGGGATGGTTTACGTAGACGAGGAACAGTAGGGGTTGGTTGTCACACATACGTGTGTTGGCCTACTCGTAAGAGATGCGGGTGCCGGTAAGCCCCGTAATCCAATCAACTACTGTTCAACGGAATTGCGAGTATCCTCTAGAAGTCTGGGTGCGACATATTTTGAGCCAGGTATGCTTACTATTTTCTCTGTTTTTCTCCAAACTTCTGTTTTATAAACCAGACAATAATTTTTCGAAAATATGAGAAAAATGGAAACCATGCTTAGGGTTCCTTAGATAAAAACAATTTAGGTAGTAATATAGTTTTTACCAAAATATTTTTATTTTCCTATCTGATGTTCATGCTAACTAAGGTCTTCTAAAGTCAGGATGGCTCTGATACCAACTCTGTGGGGACCCCAGATTAGCAGTCTGAGACCTCCAGTATGCATACATTCACGATCCCAAGATCAGTTAGTTATGAACAACATACTCGAGTTAGCATTGCAGATTACAACATCCACTACACAAATACACGGCTTACACAACTGGTCACATGACTCGGTTGAAAACAACTGCCACGCAGGGCAGGAAAACACACTAAACAGCAGAAGTCTTCAAAACACACTCGTGGTAAACCCAAGTCATGCATTGACTACCTACAGGCTACTGACTCGGAGACATTCCTAGTTCGCACCGCCGTGAGCGACACCACCTTCATCAGGTTCTCCGGATTTCTGCTCAAAGTATGGCTAAGACGCCAGGGATGAAACCATATGAGTACATTGGATTGTACTCGCAAGACACCCCAAATGAAAGCTAAACATACAAGTATGCATATATATAGGTGGTAGGAAGGCTGTAATTAGGGTTCAACTAGCTATGATGAATTTAAGACCCATCATAGTTGCACAAGTTTTATTTTTCTTTGATGAAGAAGATACTTCAAAAGATATTTCATTTCTCTTGTAGATATTGCATGTCCACAAGGTTTTGATAAAGCATTTTAAATAAAAGACAGTTTTTCTTTGCAAAACTTCTTGGAAGATCACATCTTCAAGATCATCATTTATCAGGTACCTAAAAGGTACAATCATTCCCTTTCCACGTACCTCCCAGGTACAACAACATAAACATGTTTCAAGCTTTTCAAAAACATTGACACAATGCTAGCTACATGGCCATTCAACTGTCCATATCCGAGGACGCGGCTATTCTGAATAGTTTTACTCTGCAGAGGTGTACACAATTCACAAGATCTAGTACATCTGCCGTGAACAACCACGGACTGTCCAAGACAGTATGCAAACATCATATAACTGGTCCTAACTATCCACTATGCAAGTGCTAGTAAATGGCTACCTCTTCAACTGGGTTTGTTCTCCCCGGCACCGAGTGAGTCAGCCGTATCGATCCGGTTTCCCCTGACAATACACCACCATGACAGGAGACTCAACTGTTGCAACCGGTGGCGAACTTAATCCCACACTCTGAATGTCCTATTCTTTCCTTTCTGGCGACAATTCGGTTCAGGGGACTCTAACCCCTATAGCACATTGAGGTAGAGACGGACTAACACCGACAAGCTTCTAGCTAGACCCCGTTCCCATATTGGGGTAATGTGGCAGTACGGCTTGGTTGTCCGGCGAAGACTAGGTTATGTGTCATTTTTGGAAAATCTAGTCGAAAACATTTCCTCCTTCACAAACCTCCCTCGGACAAGGTCCCACCTTTCCTCGGGGTTTTTCCAAAGCTTTTGCTTTCCAAAAACATCATGTTAAAATGTCCACTAGGGGACTTAAGTGAATGAAGTGATGATACTAAAATATCTAAAGGTCTTGGTAACACCAAGATTATATAGTGGATATAGCATGAGATACAAAATAAAGGTAGTGGTATAGTCCACTTACGAAAATAGTTTGTGAATCAACTTTTGTAAAACTTCAGAGGTAAACATGCATGATATATAATGATAAGTAAACAACGAGCAAGCATTTAGAGTGGCTTGCCTTGGCACTGGTCTTGGACTTGCTCTTGAAATAAACAAGAGTTGCAATAAAAACCTCTCCGGGAAATAATACCGTCTTTGTTATCTAACGTCGTAAAATCAAAGTTAAAACACCCAATCAGAACCAAACAAAGGCAAGCACTTGATAACAAAGTAAACATACGGCAATAAATTCATCAACCAAATACACTCAATACAAAAGCACTAGGGTACACACCAACAAGCAAAACAGGCACAGACAATACACATGAATAACACTAGAATTGATGCTATGGGTCCTCAACCAAAATGACATGATTTCAGTGGATGTTCCACTCTCATATCATGCCCAAATAAGGTTAAATTACTCCTTGGTCATTCAAGAGGATGAACAAAATAACAAGAAAACAACCTAGGAACACATACACATGCATAGGAAAGTAACACATGCTATTCTAAACATGGAGAAATAATATAACCAGTAGCTAAGCAACCTAATAACAGGGACAAATCAATACCAAACATGGCATGGAATCACTCAATACAAGCAAACAATCATGGAGCAAAACAACTACTAAAACTAGACATGGAAAAAGGGCTATTTAGACATGCATACATGCATAACAATAATAGATCATCAAACAAGCTTTATTATAACATGATAGATCCATAAGATAGTATTCATATAATAGAGAAAACAACACCTATACATGCTAGTAATATCAAAATAACAATCTAAGCAATGCATCAATATTTACGCATACAAATAACTATTATGGCAGAAAACACCTAAAACTAGTATTGCATGCCAACATGATCTAGAGCACACTCAAGTATGTAAGGAAGTATGCCATACCAAAATAACAGTAGCTATGCTATGGAAAACAATACTAAATAAATCACTCAAAATAGCTTACTAACATATCAAAATAACAAGAGTGACTCATAAATACTAGGAAATACTATATAGGGGAGTGAAACCCTATCAAACCAAGACATGCACTTAAATATCCTAACATGCTAGTAGCACACAACAAGCACATAACAATTATGGATTTACCATACTACACATGCTAGGAATTAATTTTATAGCAGAAACAATATAACACAACAATTTATAAAGTCATAACAATAATAGACAGAAAAGGACTAAATACTAAATAATTCACCAAGCCTATTATGTAACTCCTAAAATCCTGAAACTCTAGTATAAGATGCTCCTAGTCACTATAAAACCAACACAATTGGATTCACATCAAAAAGCATCACCAATAAAATTAAATAAATCACAGAAGTGCTCTCTGGCCTAAAACTAACATGCATGTCATTTTCACTCAACAACTCAAGTCAACACAAGGACAACTGCCACAGATAGATATTATCAAGGGATACTCAGAGAAGTTTAGTTTGCAACATTTAGACACTTAAACTCAAGTTATGATTTAAAAGGTGAAACGGAGTGCTTCTGCCATTTATTTTGTTTCTCCTTAAATACGGCACTAAACTTAGATCTACAAGTTGGAGATGGTTAAGAAAATGTAGATCTACCACTGGTATTTTTAGTGTGGCAAGTTATACACATTTGCATTTTTATTTTTATTAAAAGCAAACAACTAGAAACAGATCCACAGGGAAATAATAAAACAACCTGCAGAAAAACAGAAATGGGCCAGATCTGCTTTGGAGGAGAGCGCAGAGGCCAGATCTGTGAGTTGGGACGGCCCATGATGCTTTCCTGTGTGGAGGAGGATTCAATCGGCTGACAGTGGGCCACGGCAGCGCCCGCCCGTCGGTGAGGCAGCAAATCTGAATGGGTACTTTGCCGTTGGATTTAGATCCAACGGCCAAGAGGAGGCCACGTCACACTCGACCGGCAACGACCAAAATACACGGAGGAGTCCACTCTCTCCGCCGTGGTTGACCGGAGAGCTCGCCGCCGGGAGCATGGAGGCTTGTCTTCAAGATCTGATAGCACCAGGAGACTCGGGACAACATCGCGCGTCTGTTGCCCCCTCCTGCGCTTGACGGGAACGACGGGAGCGATATGGCCGCTGGGGATCCGCGGTGGCAAACCGAGGTCGAGGTTGGCGGCGCCCCTGCAAGAAGTGGAAGTGCAAATTGAGAGGGGCTTGAGCATTGCGAGTATCCAAGGAAGGCAGGGAAGGAAATGGTTGGGCCAGAGACTTATGTGATTGGGGCTTGACGAGGAGGTCACCGGCGGACATGCCGTGCTCGATGCCGGAGAACAAGACACGGGCGAGGGGGCTTTCCGCACGATAAGTCGATTGAGAGGAAATGGAGGTGGTACGGAAGGGTAGACATCAAGGAGGAGGCTCGGGATGGCCTAGCAATGGAGCTTGGAGCCCGGCGTCCATGGTGGCCACAGATGTGCTCTCTTGAGCTCAATGAGGCACAAAGAGCATGTCCGTGAAGATCACGAAGGTGATGTGGTCCTCCAGGAGAGAAGGATTGGAAGGAGGAGGTTCGAGTCGAGTGGGAGTCGGGTGTCAATGTCGACAACCCGCAGGTGTTCGACAGACAACAACAGAGGGATGAGATCAATCTGGGGCGAATGGGGATCACGGGTAGGTTTCTATAGGTCTTTTGGAGCTTGTTGACAAGGACGCAAAGCTCGGCATGTTGCCCATGTGTTGGAACGCGAGCGACATGGCGAGGGAATTCTGGGCGCCATGGCCAGCTCACGGGATAGGAAGAAAGAGACAAGGAGAAGGCAGGAGGCTTCACCAGAGGGTCACAGGGTGCGAGAGGAGTGTGTTGGCGCGATGGTTTCTTCTGGGATGCACTGTGGAGGTGGACTGAGAAGAGGAGGGTGATCACCATCCTTTTCCACTTGCTACTGGCTGAGAGAGAGAGGGGTAGGAGCATGTAGACCATGTCTAGGACGTTAGGGGGTAGGTTTTCCATCTCTCAGAACAGGAGTGAGGTGGAGAGAGTGAGTGTGTGGACCAGAACATGCATGAACCCATTTAAGACTAGAGGGACCAGTGGGGGTTTTTGCTTGTTTTCTCAACTATTTTTAAAATAACATATGTGAAATATTATGTCCAAGGATAGAGACTCAAAAATGGAGTCCAGGGATGGTAGCCTCAAGGGTTTTGAAAAATATTTCTTTCGAAAATTTTTGGAAATTCAAAAAGTGTTGAATCTGTTTTTAAAAGTTTTCTCCACAATTTTCAACACAACTTGCAAAGGATTTTTTTTACAAATAAGTCCCACATGATCATAGGCATGTTTGGTAATTTTTCCAAGATTTTAGGAAATACTTTTCTTCACAAAATATTTTAAAGTCCATTTCTGGCCTTTTGGAAAATGGATAATAATAAATGGTAAAATGTTTTTAAAACAAATATTTTGAGTTGGGATGAGAGGGTATATAATATATGTGTCAAAAGTGTTTTTTAATAAACAACTCTTTTGAAAATATTTGAGGCACCAAGTGGAAAGAGGGTGAAAACAGGGGTTTATTCAATAGGCTAAAACCCTGAGAGAAGAATAATTAAATGGCCATTGAAAAACAATTGGACCACATGGAGGTGATATATAAGTCATGAATATGACAAGGATAGGTTTATGGGGATTGAAAACAATAAGAAGTGATTTTTAGTAACGGGGACAAAGTGTATCAAGATAACAGGGATATGATTCATTATTTTAGGGATGCCTTCTAAAGGACTTTGAAAGATGATACCAAAGGGTTTCAGTATCCAAATTAATAACTTGGATGCATAGCATAGATATATACAAATATTTTTATCAAGGTACATTGGTGAATAGAACAAAATTGGACATAAAGGCATGTCTCCAAAGTTGGAAGTTTTAAAGGAAAACAAAGATGGGATAGAATTATGATGGAATATGATGTTGACGATGGGTCTTGTTGTTACTAGGTTTGAATTACTCCAAACAACACACATTAATCACAAACATAAATAAATACTTCAAGGGGAACACAAGATAAGATCACACAAAACAGGTAATAACAATCACTCAAGCAAAAAAGGGTCATACAATATAATTGTCAGGTATTTTATCAAGTGTTAGATAAAGGTAGTGATCAAGACATACCATGAAAAGAGGATTTTGTAAAGAGGTTCAGCTCAAAGCTTGTTATTTCCAAAAGAATATAATCGAAGAAAAACATAGGGGTAATATAGTCCCCACTTATAGTTTTGGCAAAAGAGAAAGTGAGATGAGGTTTTTGGAATACTTGCAAACTTATCTTGGTTGAAAACAAGTAGGAGATGATTACCTACGAAATACTTTTCATATGGTTTTGGAAAATACCTTTTGTTTTCTCAAAACTTGGAATTTGGGTTTCTTCTAACATCAAAACATTTTCAAAAAGGTTTTTGCCAAAAGAGGGTGATAGATGAAGGTGATAAGCTTTCTTGTCATGACTTGATCACCAGGGTTGTGTTTTAAGAAAGTTATGATCATTGGTTTTAATGTTAGGTGTTAACAAACACAAACACAAACACAAACACAAACACAAACACAAACACAAACACAAACAACAAGAAAATAGAAAAGAAACACAAGGATTAGTCAAACATATCAAAAAGTTTTTGTTGGTCCTGATTTTTGGGTTATTGAAAACAAGTTTTTCTTATCTTCCAGAAATTGGGCTGTTACATGTTGGAACGCGTAGAGATAAACAAAAACTTTTCTACGCGGTACTTCCAAGATCTAGCAGAGGTAGAAGGCCACAAGGATTACCACTAGGCGCGCAGGTGCGGATTATCGATGAAGCACGTCGATGCAGTGTAGTCCCACGATCCGATCCAGCCGATCCAATCCCGCGATCGTCGAAGTGCTGAACGTACAGCACCTCTGCCGGTATCCACACGTACGAGGAGGAGCTCCGACGGCGGACTGCTAGGTCCGGTGCGGCGGCTGGACTAAGTGGGGCTAGGGTTCCCAATGCATGGGAGTGGAATAACGTGCCCGCTGGGCAACCTGTGCCCCTCTTTATATAGCGAGTGGTAGTGCGCTTCACAACGCTTGTGGCCCATTCCCACTGTGAGTCCAACTCACTAATTCAGTCCATTTCCGATTCGGGTCCAACCCGACCAATATACTTGCTCCCGCTCTTAAGTGTGCGACCCTGCAGGCTCATGGCGACTTGGACACGATTGGAGTCCGACTCCCAATCGATCAATCGGTATTGGCTCCTAGCAGAACGTGCCGACTCCCAAGTGCCATAGAGTCATGACGACATACCTTTCAATGTGACTTTCATCTGAGTCCCTTTTGCCTCACGATATACCTTGTCGAACTATAGGCGAATTATCGTCGTCCCTTAAATAGCTCAACTCTCTTCTCGGTCCATGATATATGATTCATCTGACTAACTCTTAGTCAATAGACTCAGTTAACACTTAACCGAGTCGCGCATGGCCATGCTTTCGGAATCATATCACTCGAGAGGGCCCAGAGAATATCTCTACATTCGGAGGGGCAAAATCCCATCTTGATTATCCATATCACGCAGCTTGCTTCTCATTCGACCCGAACTCTGACTTTATAACTGCCTTGACACGGAACAACGTTTGACAGAACCTAAGCCGGTGATCCACAACTCGGATTGTGCGACAACCTCAGGTCTAAGGATACACTGATTGATACATGCAAATGATGACTTGCTCGTTGCATCTCAATATGGATCAGTCCGACTTGCTAAACTCTTTAGTTGAGTCTGTGAACGATGGAATGGCATCGCCATGCCCATGACAAGTGGAACCGAGTCATCATCCAACACTCACATTAGTCTAGGATGTGTGTCCAACACAACCTTAATGATCAAGGACAATTTAGCATGAACAACATGAATACATAGTTCCACAATCGAATCACATATTCAATAACATATATCAGATGTTCAAAACAAGGACGACTTTATGAATACATTGGGAATTACATAATACATGATTTCCTTTAGGTCATATTCCCAACATTACACACACACTATCGAACCTGCAGGGGAAATACACTTAAGTTTGGGATGATTTTTGTGTATATCGGTAGGTCCGGATCAACTAGAGGTATCATCAGAACGGTGTTTCTGTGTGATAGATATATTTTATATATCGGAGAGATTTTATAACGAGGGCATTAGATGTTCCAGAGTAATAGAAAATATTCCTATTACTGCCGAAATTTATTCCGGAGTTGTTCTCAAAGAGAAATTAAGGTTGCATGCTTTACAGAGCAAATGTAGAGGGGCACGATGAGTACCGAGAGATGGCAGATTTCCCCCTAATGGCCAAACCCTAATTTTGGGGGCTGCCAAGTGGGCCCACTGGCTTCACTAAATGGTACTCATCGTCCCAATATTTTTCCTGAATCATTTGGAGAGAAAAAGAGAAATGACGATGACTCCAACAGCCCAGTAAAGTGCAATATAATGCTTCAAATGTGGTGGTAATGGTCACACGTCCTATGAATTATCGAATAACAAAGTCATGGTAGTGAATAATAATGTAGAATCTGACTCCATGAGTGAAAAGGCGATTACAATCATATGGTCCAAGTTACCAATAATCCTTTGTTTAATGATGAAGGATAATAAGCCGTGTAGTGTGATGTCGGTACAAATCCATCACTTGTAGTCACAAGATTATTGAAAATCTCTTTCACAAGATCAACGTTGCAACTTGTTCCAATCAATGCTTCACGACTTTTCCCTCCCCCTCCTAGATAGAGCTACAGTAGTTTGAGAGTCTCTTGTGCTAGGACGGGCGGATCCCGAGCCTCTCGCGGCGGCGCGACCGGCCGGAGATGGCGGAGGAGAAGCGTCGGTGGATCCCGTGTAGATAGTAGGTCTAGTGGTAGTTGTTGTTGGTCCTGTATGGCATATTGGAGTAGAGCTTTGGATCCCCCGGCCAGATCCATGGCATTTCGTGGCTTCTCTTCTTCGGGCGACTCCTCCGGTGGCGGGAGGGGTGGAAGCTGAAGATGCAGGCCAAGGCGATCTCTGTAAATAAGGTTGTGTCGAGCTTCGATGCTTCGGGGTTCTTGCGCTGCGCCGAGCAGATGATGCCCATTCTTCCGGGCGTGCTTCCGAGGTGGAAGGATGTGTGGAAGGAGGAAGGTGTCGGCTCTGGAATAAAGTGTGTTTCTCGGATTCCTTGATGTTGTTATCTTTCTGGTATGCCTCCTCCAATTCGTGGCAGGTTTTGGAGTTTTGATGGCGGTATTGATATCAAAGAGCAGGGGTGGGGAATCTTGGCTCTTCTGTCGTTTTTCATCGCTGGATCCTTCGATATCTTGCTGGCCACTATGGAGGTGGCAGAGAGATATGGAGATGAAGCAGTTCATGGCGTGCAGCGAGCCTGGAGTGATGAAGCCTACTTCTACTCGGGCGCATCTGTTCCGACTGATTATGACCGACGGGAATCGCTGGTGTGCTCCGGCGTAATCATAACCTCCGATGTGAGGCCCTTCCCAAAGTCAGCTGGTGCTGTGGTGCACGCCGACATCGAAGCAAGTGGTTCAGTCCCCGCGACGGTGCCCGGCGGCGGCAAGCTTGGCTTCTTCTCCTTCTTGCTCGACGGTGGGGAAAGAGATGGACCCGGTTGTAATTCTCAACCTTTAGACAAGGGCCTTTCTGCTTACTCGAGGGACCTATGTGTAGCACCCTACCTTTTACAAAGGTAGAATACCTGTGTACCTGCTATTCCCGGGATCTCTGATAGCATACACATGACAAAATGAAATATTCATTGCAATAGCATCATTCTAGATCGTTGATCCAGTGGATAAGAAATAAAATAGCCTTACAATTGGCATAGTCATCATGGACTAGACCAATAACAAGGTTTCAAAGTAAACACAGCGGAAAAAAATACATCAATGAGGCTTCTTCATCTTCATGCGCCACAGGCAGAACATGTTGGCGATAGACTCGAGATCCTAAACGAAATCCTCACTCGTCTTCAAATCCATCTGCACGTTGGAATATGCAGCCCCCACGAGGGAGGAAGTCAGTACAAACAATGTACTAGCAAGTGACACTTGTATGGTGGCAGTTTTGAGAAATAACTAGCTACATGATATTTGGCTGGTGGAGTCTGGGCTATTTGCATAAAGCTAGTTTTGTCCTATGTTTGATAAAACTTTGTAAATCTCATGAAAATCAACATGGGTAGACACACCATGTAGTTTAATAAAGGCATCATGGGTAGACATACCATGAAGTTTGATAAAGTCATCATGGGTAGACACACCATGAAGTTTGATAAAGTCATCATGGGTAGACACACCATGAAGATTGAAAATCATCATGGGTAGACACACCATGAGTTTGAAAAGGTAGCACAGAGGGGTAGACACACCATGTGCTCTAGGAAAAGGTTACTACCAAGTTTTAATTCATTCAGAAAAGATGAGGAGATCCCTCAGCACCAACTATGTCTAGTTTTCTCAACTGGCCCATAACCGGGGACACGGCTAAGATCTTAGTTTTTAAACTCTACAGAGGTTGTGCACTTTCACCTTGAGACTCATTTTCCCCAAGAGAAAAATGAGACAAGATCTTTGGGAAGAGGGATTCAACCATACCAGTATTGACTCGTTGCTCCTAAAATTCTACCATCCAATGTCAATACAACAGGAGGAACCCCCACAACTTACTTAATCTTGGCAGAGCCCATATTACCTCAAGGCTGCACTGGAAGCTAACTATACATGGAAGACCTGCAGATCTCTTTAGTCCTGGGTGGCAATCCACAAGTGTACCCTCAGGTGACAACCACCACATCCATGGCCCTGGGAGTGACCCAGGTGACAACCACCATGGACATGGCCCTGAGTAGCCACTCAACATAATCCAAGCAATTACCAATCCACCCAGGTGTTTCATTGGGTTGTTAAATTTCAATTTTGAAAGTATCACAACCCAATAAATAGCAACATCAGTTGTGATATTGTTCTAGTATAGCTAAACTAGTACCTAGCAGGGTTTTCAGGATGGCTACACACTAGTGGGTATTCTGAGCATAGCATATACTTGAAAAATAAAATAAAATAACCTATGATGCATACTACTGAAAACACTAATGCAATAAAAAGTGGGACATGAGCATCACTTGCCTTGTGGGAGTTGGTATAGAGACACTCTCTTTACAAATGTAACGTTTCTCTCCATACAATCTAAACATCACAAATAAATAACAATAAACAAGCAATTCACAAACATACAAACAAATACAACAAAAATACAATACAGAAGCAATACAAGTTATTCAACTTGATTGGTGTTAACATGGACAAGGATTTGACACATAATTCAATATGCAAAAAGAATTATGATGAGAAGGGTTTAGGGTTAGCTACTAGGGAATGGGTTGGTCAAGGTCACAAATATTACACAAGGTTTGTCTTAAGGGTTTTAGAAAAAAAAATCATGATCAAAATGATTTATTTCATGGCTTTGGTTTAGTAGGGTTGTAGAAATTTACAATATGGCTTGTAAATTTACAAAAAGTATTGGGCTATTGGTTTCTGGTCCAGAAGTTAATTTCCATATGGTAAACATGAAATGGGTGCTGGTTTTGATCAAAATGATCACACCACAATTTTCTTTAAAAAGGGGTTTCATCAAACAATAGTTAATGTATATTGATTGACTACTATGGGTGGTTTATATGACAAAGTTTACATGGAAGGGGTTCTCTGGTCACAAATAGTTTGGGTACTGGTTTCTTTGGTCTAAGGTCACTAAATGGAACAAATTTTCCAGAAGGAAACTAATAAAAATTATTTATAGAATTAAAACTAGGTGCAAAACACTCAAATGACTAATTAAATTCTAAACTCCATTTTAATTGGTTCAATTATTATTTTGGGACAGAGGGTATGAAAGTACACACTCTAGGGATTCCAAAAATATTTTATTTGCAATTTTTGGGTTTGTAGAATTTGAAATCTGCCAAAAAATCATTAACAACCATATTTAAATTTGAACCACTTTAAGTTTGTCAAATTTGAATTTTTTTCAGTTCTAAAAGTTTCTACATGTTGTGCTGATTTCAAAAAGTCCAAGTTTGTTAAATTCGGATGAGTGGATAAAAAGCTATGATGATTTGAAGTTTCAGGGGCTATTCTGCAAAATTGTTTTTCTATTTTATTCGGAAATAAAATCACAGACGGGCTGGGAGAAACTTATCTATCTGTCGCGCGGTGCGAAGGGCAGGGAGTGGGCCTGGGCCAAGTTAAATGTTGCGCGGGCGGCGAATAGATACATGCCTCACAGGCTGACGTGGCGCAATCCTACTGGCTGGTACCTCTTCACTTAAGTGATTTGATCTGGGCCTTTCAAGTAAGATCTAACGGCGCACGGTGAAGGCTAGGGTTACCTTTCCGGTGTTGGTCACCGGAAATGGAGGCGCGGTGGCGCGCGTCGCCGGAATTTTGACGGGGTACCGTTCCGGTGGTCCTCGATCTCAGCCGCGACGTCGACGAGGTGCGTCACAGCACGGGGATTACGGTGATGACGACGGCGCGATCTCCGGCTTCCCGAGACGGTGGAAATGAGCGGCCGGAGTCTTGATGGCGCCGGCGAGCATCGGAACTTCATGGCGCAGTGGTTCTGGTTGACAGAAAATTCGCCCTAAGGCATCAAACGAGGTGCACGGGCTAGGGGGAGCAGAATAGATAGGTTTCGGGCCGGGGGGTGACTTCACCTCGCCGGAATCTTCGACGAACGGCAACGGGACTGCGCATCTCCAGCGAGGAAATTCTTTTGCCTCGGGGTGTAATTTCGGAAGTGGAGAGAGGGGAATGGTAGAGGGGAGAGTGGGGACTCGGGGGAGAAACGTGGGAGGTTTTGATGACCTTACTCGTGAGAAATCGGTGGGCGCAAAATCGTGGCCGAAACGGTCGTGGCAGGTTCTCTCTCGGGTTGAAGACGTGGCCACGTCATCATGACGTCAGCAAATTTTTTCTTTTCCTGTTTTCCTCATTTCTTTAGTAACTTCTGTTTTAGAAAACCAATTGACCTCATTTAAATTTCTAAAATCTTGTAATGAAAATATCTATCAATTAGAAACCTCATTTTGTTGTTTCCAACACATATAAATTTTATATTTTGAAAATACAATTAATCCACTAATAGTACTTAAAACCATTTTTAAATGGAAAAATAGCAATAAATTGAAATGGGGTTTTATAAAATTACAGGAACAATCTAATAGTTAAATACTATTTTTGAAACTCATTTTAACTCATTTCTTATTTTTATATTTTTGAAAATGAGGTATTTACAAATAGAAACTTATTGTCATTTTCCACATAGAGAATAATTAATTGAAAATATGCTCAAATAAAATTTAGAAACACAAGACCTTTGATAATATGTTTCTCTAAGTCCTTTTCACAAAACAATTTGGTGGAAAACATTTTGCTACTTAATACTAGATATAGTTGTTGAAAAGTGATATGGTTAATTTTGGGCTTTGAAAATATTTTCAAAAATAATAGTCAGATAGAAATCAATGGCTTAAATAAGGTTTGCTATAAAGAAGTAATGATTTTGAAATAAGAAAACTTATTTGAAAAGATTTAGGTTTTATGGAAAACAGAGGCACTTGTATTTTATTTCCAATAACAAAGAAATATGTATTGTTTTCTTTTGTTTCTTGCACTTTGTTTTATTTTTGGTGGCTTCTATTAACAAGAAAAATAAAAGTTTCAAATTTTTGTGACTTTCGAACTTTCTCAAAAATCAGGGATGTTACACTATGTTTAATTTCTTATTTCATGGGGTCCTTTGTAATTTCTTTGTACACCCTCTGTATGAAAAGGCCGAATTAAGCTTTCGCCCCGCTTTATAAGTAAAGCCCGAACGGCCGAACCGATACAAAGTGATGAGAGACACCTCTTACAACGCAAGCAGATCAAAAATTGAAAAATAAAAGAACAGGGAGACCCAAACTTGCCACCAAGGACACTAGAACGATCCTAAAGGACGAGGCTCCACGACAACTCCCCCAAGAGGGTAGCGAAGTATCACGTCGCCGACATCGAGACCGGAATGGTCAAGGGTTTTCACCCGGAGCCAGAGGAGACTCCACGATGACGCCCCCAAGAGGGTAACGACGTAATACACCGCCGAAGTCGAGACCGGAGAGGTCCAGGGTTTTCACCCGGAGCCAGGGAAGGCATAGGTAGCCACAACAGCGGCCCCAGGAGGGTAACAATACCCGCAGGCATCGCCGCCATTGGCGCCAAAGAGCAGAGCTTTCGCTCGGAAAGACCTACGCCCAACGTTCGTCCACCCGGATCGCCCAGTGACCCCGAGAATGGACTCCAACACACGATCTGGGAGTCGCCGCCACCAACGCCAGGAGTCCCCACCGCCCGCTCCTTGCCATCCACATGGCCAAAGGACGAATCCATCACCACTGTCACGTCGCTCGCCGTAAGAGACGCCTGTGCAGTCCACCTTCCAGGGCCGCCGCCCCGGCGTCCGCTACTTCAAGCCGAGCAACCAGCCGGCTGCGATGTCAACCTGGCAGGTGATTGGGGCCGGCGACAGATCTAGGCCCACGAGGGAGACATCCGCATCCAATGGGAGGAGATCGACGTCCTCCACCGCCGGAGGCAGTCGCCGACCGGACGCAGTAGCAGGGTCGGTCAGGCCCAGATCAGCCCCACATGGCCAGATCAGGCCCGACCATCCCCGCCACCGCGCTGCAGCGCCAAGGTTGCAGTTGTCCCATGTAGAACGGAACCTGGACGTGGACATCGGCCATCTCCAGGCGCCACCTCTTCCCGTCACCGTGCTGGCCCCAACCTCCGCGTCCCAGGAATCACCGCCGCCACGAACGACCGAGGCGCCAACTGGTCCGCCTCCGGAAGGAAGCCGCTGCTCCTTGCATGGGCTCGAGCCCACCTCTCGAACCGACGAAACAGAGAAGGCACAAGCGCCTGGCCACCGATGAAACAGCAGAAGCGCTTGTCCCAGCCAGGGCCCGCTCGGCCCAGATCTGGCCAGCACAGCCCGCAACCATGGGAACCTCCTCCAGGAGCTTGCACAAGACTGCCACCGCCGTGCCGAGAGGACCGCATCACCGGCGCACCGCCGCCGGCCGAGCCGCCCCGCCTGGCCCTCCGAGCGAACGGGTAGAAGACGAGTTGCCGCCGCCGGCACCGCGCGGGGCTTTGCCCGGCGGCTACTCTCGCCAGCGGCGGCAGGGACGGAGCAAGGGCGGCGAGAGACGCAAGGGTCTGCCTTTTTTCTCTGTATGAAAAGGGGTCCTCCCTGTTCAAAAAATAACTTGTTCCAATCAATAGCCGGAACTAATGCCAAGTCAATTAAGGTGATAATAGATGGCGCCCTCATTTACCTTCGTTTCCACCTCTCGTTTTTGTGTTCTTCGTGACCTCCACCACAAATCCGTGAAGGTCAGGCTACTCCTGAATGTTAACCTCAATCAAGATACCGACATATTATTGTCACACTGAGAAACTAGCTGGCTCGCTCAACGCTCACAAGAAATGACTGTCTCGGGCTATGCGAGTTTGTCCTGCTTTTTGTTCGCCCGCTCGTTGGACACATTCATTTGATTTCTTTATACAAAGATGAGCTGCTTACAATATGGCATAGAAAATATGACACAGTCCGCAACTTTCGATCAACACAAACATGACATCTTCATTGTTAGAGCAAGTAAACAACCAATTTCTATAAGGAAACTTGACAAGCACATGGAGAACAACATACCACTAACACAACCACAAAACGCAAACCAGGTTAGTTCACAAACGACTTCTTGTTAGATCCTCTGTGATGTAGTTGTCTAAAGCAGAAAACCATCCTGTTCTGTATAATCTAACCAACAGAATGTAAGATTCAACACGGAAGACAAGTCGCTAGTTCACAGATCATTTCCAGAGCTTGACAAGCCTGTCATGACTTACTGAGGCAACCTTACCGGTTGCACTTGATGCTGCTAGGGCTGCAATTAAACCATCATGAGCATTGTTGAAGGTCATGGCATTCTTCTCCCTGATGTCCCAAAGTTCCAAGGACTGCACCGCAGACAATCGGAACAAACACTATATAAGCATGCTCACAAAATGATTGACATGTCTGAAGAGTTGAGTGAAACTTGCCTCGTAACAACCGATGACTAGCAAAGATGGGTAAGCTGGGTGGAAAACACATGTTTGGAACTTGTTCCCACTGCAGTTCAACTCATGCATAAATTCACCGTCATGTCCAGAAGTAAACGACCATATTCTGACAGCATCTTCACTGACAGAAGCGAGATAGTCACCAGCTGAGTCCCAACAAACTGATTGAATATTCTTCGTGTGACCCTGCATACACGAATCAAACTTTCAACTCGACAGTCCACCACCACCATTCGACAACAAGATACTTGCAAGCTCTTTCTCCTTTGAGATGCAAGAAGTGTGCAAGTTAACGTAATTAAGGCAGATAATTAAATTGCTAAGTACCAGTTGAATTATAATTGTTAACGTGTTGGATATATGTAGATGATGCTTATAGCAAATAAGACATTATTCAGAGTGTGCTGGTCAAACCTTGCAGTTTGTGTACACTTATGGACATTATACCTTGCTCAGTTTGTTCCATAGCAGGTCAGATGGAAAATCTTGTACCAAGGAACAGTACATGTTCACAAAAGTCTTAAAAAAATCGATTTCACGGAACCCACAAAGTAAAGCCTCTTGATCCCAAGTTACTGAAACTTGTGAAGTGCATATAGAAAACCTTATTTTTCCGCTGTTATCTCGTGAACCACAAAACGACTGGTATGGTATTACTACTGGAGAAACTAAAAAACATGGCACAACATAAATTGCACAGTTGTGAATATGAGAGGTTGTATGTGCATCCTTAAATGCTCTCAACACATATCGGAGCTGATCTTCGGTAACGAACCTGTAAAGGACTTCTACAAGCATGTTGTGTCTCCCCGTCAAGTATGTAGATTGCCTTCTCTGACGCAGCTGCTAGATATTTTCCCTTGCGAGGTTGAAATCTCATTTGAGTAGCACCTCCCTGTGAAGATAACAATATGACATGAAACAAAAGCAAGCGCCATAAATTAATTGTTTGAGGAGATGATTGTCTGGCAAAAGAAAATTAGAAGCACATACCTTAAATACCTTAACACAGGTCAGGCAGCTACCATTATTTATGCTCCAACTGCGGACTTCCCCATCACTATCACAGGAGCAGATAATATCTTCTTTATTCGGATGAAAATCAAGTGACATAACAGATGCTGAATGACCCGTGAAAGTACGGAGTGAATAGTCAGTCTGCACAGAGTCAAATTAGTTAGTCACCACACCCTAAGGTTGGAACATTTCTAGTGCAATATCACTATAAAAAATTACATTGCAAACGAGAAAACAATGCTAAGGAGTATACATTGTCAGCATCCCAAACTCGTACGGTTTTGTCGAAGGAAGATGTAGCAAGGCGGGACATGCTTGGGCTAAAACGAACATCAGTTATCAAAAATGAATGTTCTTCTAGCGAAGATTTAGGCTTCAGGGAATCTGTACACCATAAAACAACCTGCAGAACGGCAGGTGTGTGATTGACGGTTTCCTGACAAAGATAAAGATATAATTACTTCTGCATCAACAACCACACCTTTTTATCATGACCGCCAGTAGCAAGCAATTTTCCGTCAGACGAGAAGTGGCAGCAAACAACTTTATTTGCACTTGCACGTGCTTTTGCAACCTCAGCGAAGCCGAAACCTGCAACAAACCGACCTTGAGATATTTATTGAAGCTAGCGAGATAGGTGCAATCAAGCAGAAGCTTCTTTTATATGGCCAAGACAAACAACTATCTGAAGTTTGCCAATATAAAGGACAAAAAGGTGGCACGTCGTTAGGAGTAGATTTTATGTCAAGACATTTCTTGTTGAGAAGATTGGATAGTTCACCAAACTGGCATGGTTGTACCACTGATTGATTCAGCGCAATCAAGATCTTGATGCGGCAAATATGAGAAGCCAGCAGGCAGCAGCAATTAGCGGTAGATATTACTTGAAAGTAACAGGAGCATATGCCATAAAGCAGAGGCGAGATGTGCAACTTGGGGTTAGAGGTTTAGCCATGGAGGGGGGTTGGGTTACACATCATTTGATTGCTACCTCAATCTGATTATGTTTTTGTAACTAAACGTGCAAATATTAGCAGAGTTAGGGATCTGGAAGTAATTTCCAAGATCAGCAAGTCAAGTAAGTGATACAACCGTGCACTGTACTGCAATTTTCTCGTTCTTGTTTATCCTGTAAGTCGATGTAGTGAAGCATTTTCCGAAAAGGAAATAAGAGAATGGCTAAAGAGTACTAGAGCAAGGAATGTGGACAGTGTGCCTAAAATAGGCATAACAATGTGGGCTATTTATCAGACTGCATTACCTCACAGGCTCATAGTTCACACAAATTAAACTCGACAAGGACAAGGTGTCAGCAGGAATAAAAAGCATACCTTTACTGGCATCCATACAGCGGCCCAAGGAATCCCTGGGATCCATGTCATCCTGTGACAGAAAAGATTCAACATTTTCATCTAAACCTTCTTCCAGCAAACGGTCCACGTCACCCTGCAATGAAGCTTTTTTGTTATCATACTGCCAAAACAAAAACAAATTATCTGTGCAAAAATAAATTTACATCAAAATATATGGATACCAGCGGATTTGCGGTAGATGTCAAGCTTCCAGTGCCGTCAGAGCCAAAAATTACCAAGGGTTTTGCCGAAACGCCGTTCTGCTGAAGTTGTGGTACTGGCATCGGATCTCCTGGTGTATGAGTGGAAGGTGTTGAGGGTGCAGAACCTGGAGACGGGCCAGCAGTATTTGCGGTTCCTGAACTGTTAGCTCTACCCGAGGAAGAGCCAGGCTTCTTTCTCTTCTTCGTTGTCTGAACCACATATATTAGTATTTATGTAAATGAACCACTGAGATCTACTTATCTACCACTTCAATTATCCAAAGCAGTGGGGAGCAAAAGTAAAAAGGGAGGATTTTGAAAATTTACTGGAGAGAGGCTAAGCCAATAATGAAGAGGATATCACCAGTCTCCTTTTGTTCTATTCCAGACTGCTTTTGGTCTATTCCAGTTTGCTATATTACTTTTACACATTTTCTTGTCAAAGTACAGTGTTTCTTTGGTGTTATATGAGCTCTAATATCAACTTACATTATTGATAGATTTTTACCAGTCCAGTCAGGTTTGGCTGTCACAGGTGAGAAGAAGCTCCATCAACAAACAAAAAATGAAAGATAAAGATTAACAGTGATGGAGACCAGGAACAGTTAAAACTCAGTTATCTGGTGTGGAGCGAGGAATACAATCATATACTCTTTACTCTAGAAGATGGATAATGGAACTAAGGAACCCGAAATTACAACAAAGGTGTAGGCAAGGCCAGATCATGTACCACAGCAAATACTTAGCTTGGTTACTGACTTCCCACTTTAAACAAAAGAAAAATGAGAAACACATTTCTATTTTTATTCTATTTTGTAAAAACACATTGTCAGGAAAGAGGAAAGCAGGAAGACTTGAAACAGTTACCGAACCATTCAGATCATAGCTATGAACAGTAGGATGTTAGTTTTAACGTTTAATGTAAAATGAACACAAAAAGCATTGCATGTATACAACAAAACTTACTTGATCGACTCCCCCGAAAGAATTCGGCAAGCCTCCATCAACAGGCATATTTCCAGTTCCTGGCTTTTCTTGTTGGAGAAGCTGGTTTGAGCTTTGAGACTGCTGACTGGAGACACCCTGATGTTGCTGATGTTGGCTATTGCTTTGCTGTTGTAATAGCTGTTGCTGCTGCTGGTGTGCACTAGCAATTTTCTTCTACTAAACAGAAGAGTCGATATAAGAACATAGCAGCGGAAAAAAAGGGCTATAAGACTAACCAAAAGGCATCCCTACCAGCTGAATCATCAAAGGTAAATATAACATAAACTAGATCAATTTATATGTAAAAAAGGAAGCATGCAGATAAGATCAGAATCAAACTGAGTTAGAAGATAGAAAACTGTGAATTAGTACCATGGTAGTATGAATTCAGGAATTAGAAAATCTGATTAACATTTTGAGTAGTCTTTGCACTACTGAAACATTGGCCTTACTATATGAAACACTATGGAGAATTAGATGTTTAATAAGTCAGGTAATATGGAAAATATAAATAATTCACATTTAATGTTTTGTGTTTACAGAAACTGCCAAAATACGATTTAGTCAACAAAAATACATTACAGTGGTTGACTTGGTTCTAACAGTTTTAGCAATCATATACTGCATCAGAGCACAACACGATTTGTTGCTGTGAGGGGCAACAAAATATTAGCAGTGCCTACTAAATTAACATGTTAGTATGTTCATTCAATCACATTGAGACAGAAGTGGCAAAAAATGTTCTAAACGGATTGAGACAATGAGGATATTCTATCCTCTGTGATCAAACCTCTTATGTAACAGCAGTTTCCTTGTCTCATATAATAAGCACTTGACACGATTGCAAAATGAAGATAAATTTTCACTTTAAAATTAAATGACACATGTCAGTAAGGAAAATGCGAGAAAACAAGCACTCGGTTAAAACAAGAAAAGGCATACCTTTATTAGCATGTCTATGTCACCGCCACTTTGACTAGGAGAGCCAATATTTGGAATGATATCACCACCACTGGTTGTCTGCCCATCCCTCCCAAGAACTACATTTCTGTTGTTGAACATCATCCTCAATCTTCTGTTGTCAACATCACTGGATGTTGGGGAAGCCATATTTTGCTGCGCCTGTAACGCAAGCTGCTGCTGTTGTTGTGGAGTCAGAAACTGGATCTGTTGTTGCAATTGATGCTGATTCTGCATGAATGACTTCTGCTGTAGAATTCCAGACCGAAGTTGATCAAGTCCCTGCTGAAATAAACAGCAAAACGCAAGTCAAAACAGAGGTTGAAATTTTATCTTACATACTAGCAGATGTCAAATCATATATTTGCTATTGGCATTATATTTGATATATATAGCCGTTTGCTCCACAAATTACTGGCAGTGGCATTATTTGCGATGCCACTACAATTCAACTGTACGCTGATAACAATAAATCACAAAACAGATGCAACTCTAGATACTTCCCTTGGTCACTAAACCCCATGTCCTCGATATATTGGATTTCAGTCTATACTGACTGAACAGAAGGGCATTAATTATAAGCGAAGTGTATGTGATCAGGAAGAAATTTGGGCAATTACGGTTTTTGACTGGTTACTGGAATAACTGGAAAATACTAATAGTTTGCCAGAGTTAAGACTGGGTATCTTAGATTCAACAATAATCAGGGATTGGTTTCTGGACAATTTTCACCCTAACAATTAAAAGAATGAATTAAATTAAGAACTTTATGCAGAACCCACTTATGACGGAATCACTCTCAACAATTTTGAACCCTGGACGCAAGAGTGATAAAGATGCACATGATAACTCAACGTTAAATCTTTCAATTAAATCTTACCGTGAGTGGCCACCCTTTCAGAGTCAAATTATTTCCAGCTTGATTCGGTCCTGTTAAAAATGCGTCTAAATTAGCATCAGAAAACTGGTCTCTCAAACTAAGAAAATTGGAAAAGGAAGGTTTCTCTTTTGAAGAGAAAATGAAAAATAGTTGATACAACTAGTGAAGAATAGTAATTTGATGAAGCAGATAAAACGAATTACCTTGTAAACCCATAAAGGACCCCTCAGAGCCCGCAGCTCTCAGTGTCAAAATAGGATTCATCTCTGTCTTGATACTCTGCTAAAAACATATAAATAGTTCGAGGAACAGGTAAGCCAGTTTTTTCTTTTCATGTTTCTTGTTTTCGGGGTGAGTATGGCTAGAGCTGATATATACTAGATAAATCATGAAACCTCGGGAACTAACCTGAGCATGTCCAGGAAGTTGGGGACTTCTGGCCTGAATTTGTTGCATAGTGCCTGACAAACCACCAATAGTACCATGCAAAATTTGCCTAAATATGGGGAAATGTTAACAAACTAAGAGCAAAGTTACAAAAGGCTAATTGATAGTATTCTTATATGGTCTAGCTAATACAAACAGTTAAGTCCTTAAGGCTTAGGCTTCTACATTCCACATACATTGAAAACCTTAGAATTTATGCATGTGCAGGATTATTAACGTCTAAAGAGAAGGAACAAGGATGGCAGCCACGCTACCAGTTCTAAGTGTGGCATTCAAATGAAGATTTTGTAACTTGTAACAAGAATACTTCATCAGCTACTTTTGATTACAATACTGTACTTTTTTTGTTAAAGAACTTCATAATTCACAAGTTTGGCGTACCCTGGAGACTGTCCACTTGCAGCTGCTTTCAGCAGCGATGTTTCATTTGAATCAAGTAATTGCCCAGCATTTTCTCCATATCTTTGCTGCAACCGAAATTTCAATGTTAGAACAAGTAATCAGAAATGAAAATTTTCTAGAGGAGTCAACTAAGAGAATTCGGAACAATAAATCTAGCTAACAGTAATACCTTCATTGATGCCTCTTCCAAAGAGTCCCTCTGTGAGGGCAACTTTAACCTCTCCTCATACATTTTGGTCGCCATAACATTTGCAGTGCTTGGATTTTGTCGCACTAAAGGATTGTTTGCAGAAAGTCCACTTGAAGTACCATTAAGAAGATGGGAACTCTCCCTACGCTGCTGCTGTTGTTGCTGCTGCTGCTGCTGCTGTTGCTGCTGGTGGTGCTGTTGCTGCTGGTGTTGTTGCTGCTGCTGGTGCTGCTGCTGCTGCTGATGCTGTTGTTGCTGTGCGGCCCTTTGTAACAACATTTGTTGCATTTGTATATGCTGTGGTTGCTGCTGCCGCTGTTGAGGCAGCTGCTGCTGCTCCCGGGCTTTCATTAGTTGAGTCTGAAAGAGTGCAGCACATTCTAGCTGAATTACAACTACCGATTCAGGAGAAACAATGCCCCACACTCATATCTACTGATGCAACACAAAATCATGATTTTCTAAAGCAGTTAATTAGATATTAAGTAACAAATCGCCCTTCACAGGCGAAAAAAGGATAATTAACAATAAGGCACCTTTAATATGTAAAATAAAATATATGTTATGGACAGTTAAACAGCCCAGCTAGAGTGGATCTAGCATGCAGCAAGAGGTTGAAGAGCTGAATGTCACTTAACAGTAGCAAACGAATTTATTTTTTGTAGTAAACCAAAAAGACCTTGCAGGCCTAGCAAACTCGTGGGATTCTACATCAATTTACAGATCACATAGGATTTCTTAATTTGAAGTTTCTTTGGTAGATTAAAAAAACAAAACAGAAGATAATTAATGTTGCAGGACTGTGGACAGAAGATGACTAAATTAACATGCCTGGACCATTTAAAGTTTTTCCATAGAAAATTAATCAAATGTTGAAAACACCTACCTCAATATATGATGCCGCAACATCGGAATGTTTCTCATTTGTTCTTGCTATAAATATATCCCAAAAGACTGACCACCACTCGAAAAGAAACCCACCGGGTGCATCAATTGCTGCAAGGAAGCACAGCCTAGAAAGTAAGCAGTAGTCATTACGAACAAAATATATAAAAGAAAAGGTGTCACAAAAAAAATGACATAAGTAGCTACAACTTGCTGGCAAACACATACCAACTGGATCTGAAGAGACCTTCCCTTCTGCTTGGAAGGCCTTTGCAGTTGCCTGTAAATTTCTCTTCATAAAATAGTCATAGATGTAAACATCTAGCCTGTTTCAGCAAGCAGTTAAACATTTAGTCCCCAGGATGAAGGTTAAACGCATTAAGACATACAACCCTCCAAACGACGCGCAAGCAGTTAGTGCATAAAACGGTAAAGCTTTAATGGCAAAATCATGCTGCATCAATGTATGTTCATTTTGTCTCTATAACTTCTATTTTGTCGCTAGCGGATCATCACCATTTTGTTTCCTCAACTTCTATTTTGTCGCTATCGAATCATCACCATTTTGTCTCTTCAACTTCTATTTTGTCGCTAGCGAATCATCACCTTGAGTGGTCCTAAATGCCAGTGTTCAGCTTTCTACATATTTTCATGCACTTCTATCCTATGCAGAAGAAATGCTTATGTTCACTAGTTGTTTTCCACAAAAAAACGTGTATACCACGAAAGCATTAGTAGCTCTAGCTACCATAGGCAGAATAAGTTATTTCACAACCTTACGTGAGCTCACATATATCCATCTATGTCTACAAGGAATCAAGTAATTCGCTGGTACTCCCTTCCATACTAATCCTCCAGTATCAGCAAATAAAAGGCTGAATGGCTCCTCCAGTTTCTGAAGAACCATCATTTCCCGCCCCGTGAAACAAATCGACCTCCCTTGTCTTATATCCATAATAGCTAGGTCAACTGATACTACTGATATTTCAAATCGCATCAACAGGTTATGCTGGTGTCCTCAAATCCCCAAATAGGTTCTCCGATATTTGGGAGATCACGACAACACATTATCCCTGAAGTGTTATAACATCCACAACCCTAAGCCACCAAGTCAAAACAGTAGGTTCTTCCACTAGAGAAACAAAGCTCGATCCAAACCCGCGGTAGAAAAGAGCTCCAGCGAAACCCTAGCGGCCAAATACGCCACCACCTCTCTGCTCTCAGCTATAATTCAGTTGAAACTTCGGAGTCCCTCCCGTGATCCTATCGCAAATAATCGCCACCCAGACGACGCAACAGCCAAGCAAAACGCCGCTCTGCCAAAACATGCCGCTGACAAAAATGAATACAAAGGAAATCAAATCCTCACATCTTATCGGCCTCCCAGTTCGTCTGCGACATGGCTACCGTCGGCGCCCCGACAGGCCCCCTTTCCTCTGAAGGCCCCAAACGACGCCCGCGAGAAAAGCTATGGCCGCCGTGGCCACCAACGCACACACAGACACCGGGCTGTGGATGGACGGGAGAGTTGCGTAAGACGAGGAGAGGCGGAGGGGAGGAACCCGGGGCAAAATCCTAGAGGCGGCTCGGTTTGGAGGGCAGAGGGGAGGGGAGGGGTGGGGAGGCGGCGGCGAGAGAGATGTGCGATGGCCAGGTGAATGGAGTTCGCAGTTGCAGCGGCGCGAGGTGTGCAGGGAAGAGGAGAATGGAGAAGAATAGAAACGCGACGGGGGCCCACGGGTACAAGAGGAATGATATTTGCCGCTACGGCGGTACTCTCCTTGCGAATTTGCTAGTAGTCGCAGAAGAAAATGTGCATCACGTACACATGCCACTATTGTACCGGAGTACTACATCGTTGCATTTTTCATGGATTGATCCTTTGGTACTTTTGCCTACTTTCTAAGTACTTGGGTTGTGACCACTATTGCATTTTTCCAAGGAAAAAGGTTGGTCCACTGTCCAGTACGGTAGAAGGTAATAGCATCTCCAATTACTCTTCTATATGTCGTCTACTCAAAATATAGACCACAAAGTCGCAAAATCGCTCTCGAGAGGCTCGTGTAAAGGGTCATGTATCAATATATTGTCCAAATATCGCTCGACGTCATCCAAACATAAGCCCCTCTACATCGTCCAAAATCGCTAGGGGAACAACCGTTCTTCCGGCTCAAGCTCTCGCCCGAGTCTGGAGCCATTGGAGGACGCCGCGGAGGTTGCCGCCGCCACTGCCCATTGGCACAAGGTACTAGTTCCTCTTTTTAGAGAGAGAAACTCGCCACCGTCCGGAGCCATTGGAGGACGCCGCGGAGGTTGCCGCCGTCACTGCTCGTCGGCACAAAGTACTAGTTCCCTTTTTTTGCGGAGAGAGAGGGTCATGGGAAATATATATGTGTTGAATGGTAGTTATAAGATAAATGTTGAAATATAGACATAGTGGATATAAACCTTCCGTGAAAACTAGGAAGGTTTAAAAAGGATTCTTTTTAGACAGTGGTGTATATGGCAACACCCTTCCAATAGAGATGCTCTAAGTTGATGGACTTTGTTCTTATAATGTAGCCATTCGAGTATTTATTTTTCACCTTCTAGAATGTAGTTGATAACATTTATTGTTTTCTATATGTATACATTAGCATATATTTTTAGTTCTA
This sequence comes from Alopecurus myosuroides, assembly GCA_028641055.1. Lineage (NCBI taxonomy): Eukaryota > Viridiplantae > Streptophyta > Magnoliopsida > Poales > Poaceae > Alopecurus > Alopecurus myosuroides. The sequence goes on along the minus strand of CM054058.1, from coordinate 295,244,657 downwards.
TATCTAAAACAAACATGAAAATTAAATGGATTTGTTTTCCTCTTTGTTTATTTTGAAGAAACGTTGCATTTCCCATTCTTATTGGCGCACGGACTAAAACGGGAAAATACATTCACAATGATTAAACTAAAAAACCCAAGAAAATAAGTATTTACGGCTGTACATAGCAACTAGAAGGAGATTTATACAATGGTGTAGCCATAGTATCCTTCGCACCATTGTTAGGTAGTATAATTTGTGTATGTTTGTAGAGAGATGTTTTGAGGCAAAACTATCCTAGCCTTGTCATTTGTCATCATAAAGCAAATGAAAGTTGAGTGATTACGTTTGTTCCAAATTCCCAAATCATTGTCATCTTGATAGAGTCATCCATGTGGCCGTAAGTTTGTGTTTGATGATCCACAAGTGTAGAGAATCGCAACAGTCTATTAATTCGACACAAGGGGAGTAAAAGAATACCTATAAGTCTTAGCAGTTGAGATCTCAATTCAACCACATCTGTGAAGCACTTGGCAAAATATATTAGTAACAAAAGTGCAAGAAAATAGTTGATGGAGTGGTGATGGGATGATTCTCTTGTGTCCTCAACACACCTAATACAATGAGTGATTGTATAGATGCACTGCTTTAGCGAAGAGACGATGAAGGTGATATAATATGGAGTGAAAGAAGTGATTTGTCTGATCTGAAATAATAATTGCAGCCATGTAACAAGTAACAAAAGTATGTGAAAACAGTAGAAATAATAGTAAAAGATGGATTAGGGTTTGTAGTTTCATTAGAGGCAACTCCCCAAACAAAAGAACATGTGTTGGATGAAAAAATTACAGCTAGGCAATCGACAAATTATGAGCATAACGATACTATTATGACGAGATATAGTGTACGGGTTCTAATCATGTAGGCATTACGTCAAGATATACGGACCGCTATCTAGAATGCATCCATATCTAATAACCCACCTGAAGAAAGCTATCTAGCAAAGCTCTCCGGTACTAAGTTGCAGGCAACAAACAATTGCTCAAAGCAACAAATAACTGCATTAAGGTCAATATATAGTATAAGCAATGTTTCCCAACACGCAGACAAGAACACCGGTGTTTTACCCTTAGTGGCAACATCACATCCTTCCCTTTACACGTTTCTGTCACTCGAGCGCAGGCAACAAGGAGGCATGAACCCACTATCTAGCACAAAACTCGCTCTTGGAGATGCATACAATTATGTAATCAAGATAACCACACACATCAGAGAGCATGCAAGAACACATTAAAACACTAACAAAGATATAAGTGAACCTCGATATAAAGACATGAACAAACTGATCATGATGTCATGATTCATCGTATCCCAGCAAACACAGCAAGTAAGAATTACATAAGAACGGTCTTGATCATGTTAGGCAACTCACAACACTGTCTCATGGTGGCATAAGGAGGAGATATCACCATCTAGCTACTGCTACGAACCCCTAGTCCATGGGGGAAATACTCATGAAGCATCATGGAGGCAGAGCGGTCGATGAAGATGGCTCCGGGGGCACTTTCCCGTCCCGACAGAGTGCCAGAACAGAGATTTCTGTCCCCCGAATTAGATTTTTGGATGGCGGCAGAGCTCGGACTTTTTTCTAAAAAAAATCCTCTAAGTGTCGATATTTTTAGGTCAATGGGGTGCTTATAGGCGAAGAGGTGACGCAAGGCGGTAGCGAGGCCTACCAGGAGATGCCTATGCATGGCCTGGGGTGGACCCGCGCCTAGAGGTCGCCTGGTAGCTATGGGGCCACCTCCGTCCTTTGGACTCCATCTTCTTTTCAGTGAGAAAAATGCCACTCGATTTTTATTTTGAATTTTCAGCGGACTTTTTCTGTAGGGATTTTCTGAAATACAAAAACATTAGAAAAACATAAACTGGCTCTTGGCACTTGTCAATAGGTTAGTCGGGAAAACGCTCTAAAATGATATAAAAAAGATAGCAAACACATAGTGCAATGGTAAAAACAAGCATTGAAAATAAAAAATTATAGATATGTTTTGGATGTATCAACATCGCTAAGCTTAATTCTTGCTCGTTCTCAAGTAGGTAAATGATAACAAAGTAATTTTTGAGGTGACATGCTACCATCATAATCAAGATCAGATAATAATATCAAGCATGTAAACTGAGATCAAATGATTAAGAGTAATGGTTTATTTTTATATATCAAATAAGTAATTGATGAACCACGATGTAGGGGATCGTATATTTTTCGATAAATAAGAGTGTCAAATCCAACGAGGAGCAGAAGGTAGTTTTGAGCAAGGTTTCACTCTAAACAATAGAGAACAAATGTTTACGGATTTTTGTAACAGTAATGTCGCACCCGGACTTCTAGAGGATACACACAGCCCGCTAAACAGTAGATAATTGGCTTACGGGGCCTACCTGCACCCGCATCTCAATATGAGTAGGCCAACACGTAAACGTGTGACAACCATCCTCTACTATTCATCGCATGTGAAACCATTCAATAAGAATCCGAATACTTCCATTGACGTACTTCATAACATACACACATGGTACGTCAACGGCATTTGAACAAGTGATATCACAACAAATCTCTAAGACACAAAGAAATAGAAATAAGTGGCAAAAGCTCTCACTAGAGCAGAGATAGCAAATACAGTCATGCAGAGGACACATGTCCCAACAAGTCATCATTACATCACAGCGGAAGCATCCAAAATGTCTGAGTACAGACAAGATCCAAATAGGCCTAAGAGGCCGGAAACGAAAAGAACGGAGCCCATCCACGAAGTCTCGGATCCTGCCCGGGTCCGCTATCTACTCGTCAGCAGCCTCGTCATACTTCACGTAGTAGCCACCATGGGGATCCTCGGAAACGTAGTCTGCAGAACCAGCAGCCCCAAAGGGGTCAGTGCGGACGAGTACTGGCAAGCAAGACGCACAAGATACCAAAGTGTACCCGACAACACCAAGTACAGATGCTTTGGGTCAACGGAAGATAGGTGATACAAAGGTGCGGCAGCGGGCTGCACTAACCAACTACAGAGACACGCTACAACATCCGGCTAAAAGAAAGGGATAAGATAGCGCATCGGAGCCAACTACCACTAACCTCAAACAAACCCATCCTGGATCTCGCCCCTTATCCAAAGAAGCAATCCGAGGATAACCCACACAGTTGGATTAATGAAGGTTCAGGTTATTGTGACAATATGCCTATTACTAGTCAAATTATTATTAATTAGGTGTAAATTGTCTAATCCTTGTTAGCCAGCCCTATCACCAAGTCATCCATAACCGCGGACAACACGGCTTCTCGAGAAGATTTAACCCTGCAGGGATGCACCAATTTGGCCGTACACGTAAGAATAACCCGCCAGGCGGGGATCAAACCCACCAAGCAGGACACTCAACACAACCCAACTCTTCTTCGCATCAAGCCCAAAGAACCCCGTGCAATTGAGCGCACGGCTAATCAAGCCCCACGAAGAAAAGGGGACCCTCATAGCACTCTAAGAACGTGTCTCCCTAAATGCCGACTACAAAACTTACCACCCTGGCGCCAAGGGTTCGCACCTGCATATGCATGCGGCAAATGGAAAACCCGAACTAAATGAGGCGATTTGGACGAGATGCGAATCGAATCAAAGTTGCGGGGGGCGCCCATCCACGCTTCCCACATGCGGTTAGCGCGCTCATCATGGATCTAGAGGACAAGAACTTTTCCTGAGGTCGACACTAGCAGGCCTCAAAACCATACCCGGCCTCCTGCCGGTGCCTTATCATCAAATTAGCATTACCTCAAACATTAACAGGTTGTTGTTTAAACATCGAGCCCCCAGAACATAATAAAGATGGTAAAAGAAATAACGGACATCAGACTCGAGCACAACAACCCTAAGAATGCTAGTAAGACACAGGCCAACAAGCAACAGGGTTATAGGTGTGGAGGTGAGGCTATATCAGGGTTACAGGATAACATGTGATAGGATCGGAACACAAGCCACGAATCATAAGGCTAGCAGATTAGACAACGGAAAGTATCGGTAACCAGTGTGGAAAGGACACAATGGTCCAGGTCAGTGAATACTTGCCTGCAAACTCAGTAGCCTAGTACTGGGCTAACTCCTCTGAAGTAGTATCGTAAACCTCGTCTGTCTCAACGTCGTCGTCTATTCGAGAAGAAGCAAACAAACAACGAAGAGAGACGAACAATCAATAACATGGCATAATGCACAAACATGTGATGATGCATGACATTTTAATGCAAGTAAGAGATCATGGACATGATCATCAAGTTAAATGAGTGTCCCAAATAAGTTTGCATTATTTGGAAACCTCTCATATTTATCTTAGTGGCCTATGATTAATTTTAATAAGACCAATACATCAAAAGTATTCCCACATGCATGAAATGATGCTTTTCTGTTATTAATTGAAGTTCTTTCCATTTTGGTATAGTTTCCATAATTTTTGGGTGAAGAAAATAATAAATAAGAATTAATTCTTATTGTTTTCATTTCTGCCCTTTTTGGTAAACAAATTAAAAAGAGGTACTTTCAGTTACAAAAACATGGGAAATACTTGAAAACATGTGGACAATGTTTCACTGAACATTTTGAGATATTAAACATAATTTTTGGATCATTACTGAATTTATTATGCATTTTTCCATAAGCATTTTTATTCTGCCCCTTTTAGTAAACAGAAGGAAACATGTTCAAATTTAATTCAATTGTGACCAAATAAAATACCACTGTGTAGAGTTTGTTAAGGTAAAATTTTAGAGCCCAAGTTTGCTCAATTTGGGTGAACAGAACTCAAGTTATGAATTTCCAAAGTTTCAAATTTTAATAGCCATTTCTGTATTTAATTATTTAGTGCAAAATTTATTACAGAAACATGTTGACATCTTTACATATTTCGAAAGTGCTCACAGTTATGAATCTACAGAAATTTGAATCACCAAAATTGGAGCATTTATGAATATTTGGTGGAATTTACAAATTAAGATCTGATCTGTTTTGGGGCTGAGCTGCAGGAAAAATAAAATCAAAAAGAAAAAAGTGCGCGGGGGGGGGGGGGGGGGAGACTCGAACCCGCGCCCTACTGGTGTGCGCGCGTAGGCAGAGCGCCAACCACTAGGCCACTGCTGCATTTCTGATAGTACTAGGATGCGGAACTATTTTGAGGTGGGCTCTCGCGGAAATTTCTGAAACTGAAAAGTTCAGTTACGGAACTTGCTCGATCGTGGACGGCCTGACGCCGGCGATCTGCAGCGATCTACTGCTGCTGCGCATGCTGCGCGGGCGGATGTGCGTGTGTGCGTCGGGTGCAGGGGGATACATAGGAGGACGGGGCGTAGGCAGGGCTCACCGAGGGCGCTCGCACAGGGAGGTGGCGACGGGGAGCAGAGGGAGCGGAAGAGTAGCGCGGCGCTCCGGCGTGACGGCCGACTGCGAGATCGACGAACCGCGACCTCCCTAGGGCGCCTCCGGGCACGACGTCCTCACCAAACCCGGAGCTGCCACTCCCGCGGTTCCATTCCCGGGCTCGGACGGGGACGGCGGGGACTGTAGCGGCGGCGGCGGAGGCCTCAAGCTCCGGCCATGGCGGACTCCGTCAGGAAAGTTCAGAATTTGGCAACAAAAAACAGAGAAGAATAAGAGGGGAGAAGGGGATGGCGGCGGCAAGGAGGAAGGAGGAAAGCTAGGGCTAGGGTTAGGGCTCGGGTGGTGATGGCTTTATGGAGGGGAAAAAGGAGGGGAGGGAGCTGCAGGTGGGGGAGGTTCTCTGTCTCTCTGTCTCCGTACAGAGGTAGGAGGCGACAGGCGATGGGGGGATGGGCTCTGGGGTCGTAGGTGGGCTCAGCCCACTTGGGCTGGCCTGCCTCCCCCATTTTTTTCTTTCCTTTTCTTTTTATTCCTTTCTCTCTTTTTTTGTAGAGAATAGAAAAGAGAGGAAATAGATGGAAAAGAGAGGTGAGATTGGGATTTTATTTTGCAAATATTTTTAATGGATTAAGTAACTCAAAAGCCCAGTTGCATGATGTTTTGTTTTCAAAAAAATTAAATATTTGTGGATGTTTGAATTTTAATTGAATTTGCTTGAATTTTGCAATATTTGAATTATTTGAGAAATTAACCAAGTCACTCATTTGGAAAATCAAGTTTATGGGAAGCAATAAAACTATTTGATTTGTTTCTGTTAGTGATTTATTTTGAAACCATTGGAACATACCAAGTATGAACCAATTGGTTTGAATTTGAATTGAATTTCAAATTGAAACACATGCCACATGCAATGCTTATGATGACATGATGCAAAACATAAATTAACAAAAAGCAAAACATTCTAAGGTTGTTTTCATACTTGGGATGTTACAGAACACCCCCCCTTGAAGGAATCGCGCCCCGAGATTCCTACTGAGAAGAGAAAAGGTCTGGATACTTCTTGCGAAGATCCTCTTTGGTCTCCCACGTTGCCTCTTTATCGGAATGATGAGACCACTGCACTTTTAAGAACTTGGTGCTCTTGTTGCGAGTTTTGCGCTCGGTCTCATCAAGAATGCGAATAGGGTGCTTTGCATAAGAGAGGTCTTCTTGCAGTTCAATGGAATCATGATCAACTGCACGACCTGGATCTTTGAAGCACTTCTTGAGCTGTGACACGTGAAACACATCGTGCACCTTGGATAGCTTTTCTGGAAGTTCAAGACGATAGGCATTTTCTGCACGCCTTGAGAGAATGTTGAAGGGACCAATATATCTTGGTGCAAGCTTTCCTTTGACACCAAAATGATGAGTGCCTCTGAGGGGAGTTACACGGAGATATGCATTGTCTCCAGCTGCATAGACCATGTCCCTGTGTTTGCTGTCATAGTAGCTTTTCTGACGAGACTAAGCAATCTTCAGATTGTCACGAATGATGCGAACTTTCTCGTCGGCCTCCTTAACAATGTCAGGGCCTAAGAGTGAACGTTCACCAGCTCCAGACCAATTGATTGGACTCCTGCATCTGCGGCCATAGAGAGCCTCAAATGGTGCCATGCCTAGACTTGCCTGGAAGCTGTTGTTGTAGGAGAATTCAGCATATGGAAGACATTCCTCCCATTTCATGCCAAAAGAGAGACCACATGCTCTGAGCATATCCTCGAGAATCTGATTGACTCTTTTGATTTGCCCTTGAGACTTAGGGTGATAGGCTGTGTTGAACAGAAGCTTGGTGCCCAAAGCTTCTTGAAAGCTTTTCCAGAAATGAGAAGTGAAGATGCTTCCACGGTCTGAGCTTATTTCTAGCGAAACACCATGAAGAGGAACAATATTTGTTGTATAGAGCTCTGCTAACTGACTAGCTGAGATTTTCTCTTTGACAGGAAAGAAGTGAGCGACTTTAGTGAGTCGATCAATGACAACGAAGATTGCATCGTTGCCCCTCTTGGACTTTGGGAAACCAGTGACGAAGTCCATTTCAATCATGTCCCACTTCCATTCAGGGATTTTCAGAGGTTGGAGAAGACCGGCTGTTTTCTGATGAACTGCCTTGACACGTTGACAGACGTCGCATTCAGAAACGTATTGAGCAATTTCACTTTTCATGCTAGGACACCAATACAGTGTCTTGAGATCCTGGTACATCTTTGTACTTCCAGGGTGTATGGAGAGAGGAGTTTCATGAGCCTCCTTGAGAATGACATCTTTGAGACTTTGAATTTGAGGAACTGCAATGCGTCCTTCGAAGAACACAGTTCCCTTGTCATCAATTGAGAAGGATTCAAATTTCTCATTGCCTGCTTTGATGTGCTCTACAATCTTCTTGATCTCAGCATCACGAAGTTGTTCAGAACGAATCTTGTCCTCGAGAGTTGGAGTGGCTGTCAAGTTTGCAAGATAGCCTTGAGGAACAAGACCAAGATTCAGTTTTTGGAATTCTTCATGAAGAGGAGGTTGGCTTTCCATGATCATGAGATTATTGCAATACAACTTGCGATTGAGAGCATCGGCCATAACATTAGCCTGGCCTGATGTGTAAGAAATGGTAAGATCAAAGTCTTTGATCTTTTCAATCCATCTCCTTTGTCTGAGGTTTAGATCTGGTTGAGTGAAGATGTACTTCAGACTCTTATGATCGGAAAATATTTCAGTGCGATTACCCAACAAGTATTGTCTCCATTTCTTGAGGGCAAACACAACTGCTGCAAGTTCGAGGTCATGATTGGGATAATTGAGCTCATGTGTGTTCAACTGACGTGAAGCATAAGCCACAACTTGACGTTCTTGCATGAGAACTGCACCTAGACCTTGGAGAGAAGCATCACAGAATATTTGGAAAGGTTTGGAAGGATCTGGGCCAACCAGAACTAGTGTAGAAGTGAGTTTAGTCTTCAGGAGATTGAAGCTTTCATCACATTGTGGAGACCAGACGAACTTCTTGTCCTTCTTTGTGAGGTCAGTGAGAGGTTTGGCAATCTTGGAGAAGTTTGGGACGAAGCGACGGCAATAGCTAGCCAAGCCAAGAAAACTTCTTACTTGCTTCACCGTCTTTGGAGGTTTCCAATCAACAATTGCTTTAACCTTTTCTGGATCAATGGCTATGCCCTTGGCAGAGATGACATGACCAAGATAAACGACTTCGGAAATCCAAAACTCACATTTGGAGAATTTGGCATAGAGACGATGCTCGCGAAGCTTCATGAGAGTGAGACGAAGATGTTCTTCATGCTCTTCCTCGGATTTGGAGTAGACAAGAATGTCATCAAGATATACCACAACGAACTTGTCTAGGTATTCATGGAAGACAGAATTCATGAGTCGAGAGAAGGTCGCCGGTGCATTGGTGAGACCAAAGGACATGACAGTGAATTCATATAGACCGTAGCGAGTGGTGAAGGTTGTCTTTGGAATATCCTCTTTTTTTATCTTTATTTGATGGTAACCCATTCTCAAGTCCAACTTGGAGAATATAGAGGCTCCATCAAGTTGATCAAAAATATCATCGATGCGAGGAATTGGATACTTATTTTTGATGGTCTTCTCGTTAAGAGGACGATAGTCAACAACGAGTCTCTTTGTTTGATCCTTCTTTGCAACGAAAAGAGTTGGGCATCCCCAAGCCGAGGAACTAGGTTGAATGTAACCTGTTTCCATGTACATATCAATTTGTTACTTCAACAACTTCAGCTCGGGAGTTCCTATCTTGTAGGGATGCTTAGAGATTGGAGCAGTACCTGGTTAAAGTTCGATCACGAACTCAACAGCTCTGTCCGGAGGCATTCCTGGCAACTCTTCTGGAAAGACGTCAGGGAAGTCGCAAACCACCGGAACATTTTCAAGTGAAGGTAGAGGTTTTGCATTGAGGGTGCATAGCTGAATGGAACTTGATTCATGTGGAAAATAGATTATCTGGCCAGAAGGGTGGGACAGACTTATTGACTTTTGAGCACAGTCAATTCTTGCTTTATTGGCCTTCAGCCAATCCATACCAAGAATGACATCAATGTCAAAATTTCCAAGCAACATAAGAGAAGCAAGGAATATGCGACCTTCAATTAAGACTTGATTGTCCTTACTTATCTTGGAAGTCAACATTTGAGATCCCGGGGAGTGAACAGTGATCTGATTGCTTAGTGGAACCACAATTAGGTTGTTTGTTGTGGCAAAGGTCTTTGACACAAAAGAATGTGATGCTCCGGTATCAAACAACACTTTAGCTGGAATTGAGTTTACGGGAAATGTACCAAGAAAGACGTCAGGAGCTTCCTCAGCTTTGTCGATCTTGACATGATTCACCCTTGCGGTCCTCCCGACAGGCCTGTTGTTGGAGTTGAAGGCCTTAGGCGGGGGAGCGCGCACCATTGCCTGGTTTGTGTTAGGACGAGGTGGTGGTGGAGGTAGCTGCCTCTGCATGCACTTGTCGGCGTAGTGTCCCGTCTGCTTGCACTTGTAGCATGTGACGACACGAGGAGGCCCTGGCCTTGGCTGCCCCATCAAAGCCCTTGGATCATGCAGCTGAGCAGGGTTGGGTGGGCGGGGAGCGAAGCCTGGAGAAGTTTGGGCGTATGGAGCCCGAGTGATAGCACCATTTGGTACCCAGATGCGGCGCTTCTGCGGAGGGGTGGTCATGTTGGAGGAGGAACCACCCTCACGCGAGTGCTTTCGAGACTCCTCGAACGCCTTGCGCCCATTTTCCTCATTGAGCGCGGTGTTAACGAGATCCTCGAAGCTGTCGGCCTTGACATTGGTGAGGGCGTACTTGAGTTCCGGGTTAAAGCCTCTGCGGAACCTTGCCATCTTTTTAGCTTCAGTGGACACCTCATCTCCAGCGTATCGAGCGAGGCGATTGAACTCACTCTGATACCCGATGACGTCCAACTTGCCCTGCTTGAGAGAGCAAAACTCTTCACGCATTCTTTCCATGAGACCATCTGGAATGTGGTGTTTCAGGAAGGCTTCCTTGAAACGATCCCACGTGACTGGCATGCCAGTTCTCATGGCCTGGAAGTTTTCCCACCAAGAAGTTGCCTGACCCTTCAGCAGATAGGAGGCATACTTGACCTTGTCTTCTTCAGCTACGTGTGCAATCTCCAGAGCCTTGGCTATCTCACGGATCCATTCATCAGCGTCTAGGGGCTCGCGTGTGGCCACGAAATCTCTCGGACCCAGACTGAGAAACTCCTTGATGCTCACTCGTGGAGCTGTCTGGTTGATGTGCTGATTAGCCTGAAACTGAGCCATCTGCGTCATGACTTGGGTCATCTGAGTCAACAGCTCCGTGATTGGCGGTGGTTCAGGCGTGGTGTTCCTTGTTGGAGGCATCCTGAATGGAAATGCATTTTAGCACAACAATAGAAAAGGATAGGCTTGGCAACCGAAAGAGAGATTACTCTGACGCATGAATAGATAACCAACAGGTACACCATCACATGTTCAATTACATCAGAATATCCAACACACCATAAATGGTTCGAATACCAAAGGATAACTAAACATAGCTAAGAATGGATACATCGGTACTCCCATGCTCATCATGCAGGACGGCGGCGAGGAGTACGGCGAGAGGTACGGTGAGGAGTATGCCCACGAAAGTAGGTGGAATGACGATCCACGTAGATCTGACGTGGTCTGAGACCGACTCTAGGTGTGGTGAAGTACATAGCGTCGACTCCCTGTGCTCCAAAGCGGGGAATCCCAGTGTAACCAGCACCAAGGTTAAGGAGTGGACCTCTGATCGGCTCGTAACCTCCAGCATCTGGCACACGACGCCCAACTGGCTGATCAAAACGTGCAAAGCGCTCGTCTCCAACAAAGTCTGTGGTGTAAGTCGCCAGACGAGTCAAAGCAAGGTAAAGCTGCTCTCTGACTGAAGCCAACTCCTGAGATAGTGTGCGGGCAACTGCGTCACTGTGTCTCACAAACTGAGCGGTGGTGTGCAGCCTGGAGCTATCATGCTCGTAAACATCCAAGTTGTCGTAGAGAGTGAAATGAGCTCCCTCCGAAGTGATGTAACCATGGGGGATGTGGCGATAGATAAAATCGTCAAATCCCCAGTAGTCAGCACGAAGGACGGTGAGGCTCACATAAGCTGCCTGCTGCACAGCCATATCCACTGTGGAACCCACTGCCTCGTAGCGGTGGACTACGCTCATGCCATCATCTGACAGAATGTAGACGATAGCCTGGTAGTAGGTCTGCTCAAACTCTCGCTGCTGCTCGTAGACCTGGTACTGTGGTGCCCAACGGAACCCAGAAAAGTGACCATGTCTCTCAGCATCTCCGGATAACCGGTAGTGCTCTCACAACGAGTCATACGAACCACCTGCGGGTAGAACCTGAGATCCATCTGCAGATGATCGAGGAAGCTTTGATTAGACGCCGGTAGAAGAACTGAAGTGGCAAGCAACAACAAGGTTTCAACGGACGAAAAGGATCTTGAGAAGAACAGGATATCGAAGCAACATTTGGGAAACACGAGACCAAACACTCCTGAGGTACTACGGTGTAACATCCCAAGTATGAAAACAACCCCTAGAATGTTTGTTTCTTGTTTATTTATGTTTTGCATCATGACATCATGTTCATTGCATTTGTTTTGCTTTGTTTTCCATTTGTTTTTCTTTGTTTTCCTCTGTTTTCCCATTTGAAATTCAAACAATATTCAAATGTGTTGTTTCATACTTGCTCTGTTATAATTTTCCAAATAAAAAGTTCAAATAAAACATCCATTTGTTTCCATGAAAATGGAAAGGTCAAACTATTAATTTGTTCTTTTAAATAATTCACTTAATTCAATTTGCATTCAAATTCAATTAAAATTCCAAACAGCAACCATTTGAAATTTATGAAACTTACAAAACAAATCAATCACTTGTTTCAAATAAACTTGAATTTAAAAACTTATTAAGTTGCTTAAGTTCAATTATTTCAATTAATATTAAAATTCAATCAAATTCAAACAAATTGCAAACAGCAACAAATTTGAATTATTTGGAAAACCAAAGTTTGCACTAGGTTGCTGTTACAATAAATATTCAACACAAATTTTCCAAAAAAATTTCTAAATCCTAAAACCATTCCTTTTATCCTTTTTCCTTTTCAGCAAAAAAAAACAGAATAGAGAAATTTAAAAGGAAAAAAAAACGCAGAGAGAGGGGCAGGCCAGCAAGTGGGCTGCGCCCACCAGCCGGCCACTTACCCCTTCGCTCGTCTTCCTCCTGTACGGCAACAATCTGCCGCTGTCCACGTCGCTGCAGCGAGGAGCAGACGGCCATCCGAGCCTCCCCCTCCTCCTCTTAACCCTAGGCCGCGAGCCTACCCGCTGCCCTAACCCTAGACCTCCCCCTATCTCCCTCGACGCCGCCGTTTTCCTCCAGCCACCTTCCTCTCTGTTTCTCTGAACCCCACCGAAAAACCACCACCGCCGCCTAGCTCCGATGATCGCCGCCGCGATGCTCCACCTCCTCGCTGACTAGCCACGGGAACGAAACCCCCGCGACTGCCTCTTCATCCGTGTTTCCTCGCCAGGGCCCGAGAGGGCCGGGAGCCACGCCGTCGACCCTCTTCCTGTCGCCGGCCATCGACCACCGCAGCGTCGACCTCCTCCTCCTTCCGCCCCGAGGTGAGCTCCACCTCGCTCCCCTCCCTTCCATCCCCTCTGCTCACTCAGTAGGCCTTGCACACGCACACGGCCACCACAGCATCCGCGCGCACGCTGCAGCAGCAGCGCTGCAGCTGCCGCCGGCGGCCTCCCTCCGCTGTCGATTTCAAATAACTGAAATTCAGTTTCAGTTAAAACATCCTCGGACTGAACCATATCCTCCTCGCGATCATGTTCTGTGAACAAACTCAGCAGCCACCGCAGTGGTAGCAACACTGCACGCGCGCGCCCAGGTCGTGGGTTCGAACCCTGCCTCCGCGGATTAAATCCGCCAATTCTTTTGCTTTGCCACGCGGGCGTCCGTGGCCCACCTGCCATTGGCCTGGGTTGCCACGCGTGATGCCACGCAGGCCCCTGTGGCCCAGGGCCCCCCTGTCAGTGGCTTGGGCCAGTCACTGCGGGTGGATTTCGTTTCTGCCCAGTTTTCTTTTTAACTTCCAGTCCTTTTCTTTTACAGATTAGTCCCTGTTTTAAAAATACCAATAACTTTTAAATTACAACGTCAAATAAAATAAATAAAATATGTATACTGAACCAAATTTAATTCTCTACCTATTTAAATCATTTGTTTTCTGTTTTGAATATTTCAAATGTATTCAAATTTCAAATTCAAACAAATCATTTTAAATTTGGTTAATTTCATAACTAATTCAAACTTAATTCAAATAACACAAATAAAATATGTTTTCCATGCCATTTTGAACCACCTTTTCAAATATAAAATTGGTTTCATGTTTGAATAATTAAAATTGGTTAAATAATTTAAACCTTGTTTAAATTATTTAAAATTGCTAAATTCATAACTTGCTCAAATTAAATTATTTTTGAACTTATAAAATATGTTTTCAAACCAGAAAAGTATAACCTTTTCAAATATGAATTTGGTTTAATATTTTGAACAAATAAAATTTCAAATAAATTCATACTTGAATTAAATTCATTTAAATCTTGTTTAAACTTGTTTAATTCATAATTAATTTATTCTAAATCCTTTTTCAACAAGTGAAACATGTATTCCACCTAAAATTTTGTGTACTTTCCAAATATGAACTTTGTTATCTATTTTGGACAATTTAAATTGGTGAAAACAACAAATTCTTGTGTAACACCTTTAAGGAACCAAAATTTCATAACTTAATAAATAAAATTCCAAATTTGGTAAACTTCATTTCCATTTGAATCTATTGTTGTTTTCTTTTTGTTTTCCTCATCCATGCATCATGCTAATCCACCTTCACATGATGGTTAGTTGTAGAACAACTATTTCAACCTTAATTCATGGGCTTTCCATATGCAACCCAAATTGCATAGGGGTCCATTTAAACATGTTACCATGTCAACTAGCCTATTTTGTTGCATCAATTAAACTGTCATGCATCATCCCATGATTGTGCATTATGCCATGTTATTGATTGTTTGTCTCTCTGCGTTGTTTGTTTGCTTCTTCTCGAATAGACGACGACGTTGAGACAGACGAGGTTTACGACACTACTTCTGAGGAGTTAGCTCAGTACCATGCTGCTGAGTTTGCAGGCAAGTATTCACTCACATGAACCATTGTGTTCCTTTCCACACTGGATACCGATACTTTCCGTTGTCTATTCTCCTAGCCTTAAGATCCGTTGCTTGTGTTCGATCCTATCACATGTTATCCTTTAACCCTGATATAGCCTCACCTCCACACCTATAACCCTATTGCTTGTTGCCCGTGTCTTACTAGCATGCTTAGGGTTGTTTCTGCTCGAGTCTGTTGCCCGTTACTTTCTGTTACCATATTTTATTATGTTCTGGGGCTCGATGTTTAAACAACAATCATGATAATGTTATGGTTAATAATAATTTGATGATAAGGCACCGGCAGGAGGCCCGGCGTGGTTTTGAGGCCTGCTAGTGTCGACCCTAATTAGGAAAAGGGTCTTGTCTACTGATCCATGATGAGTGCACTATCCGCATGTGGGAAGCGTGTATGGGCGCCCCCCTCAATTTGATTCGATTCGCATCTCGTCCAAATCGCCTCATTTAGTTCGGGTTTTCCATTTGCCGCATGCATATGTATTTGCGAACCCAGGCCAGGGTGGAATTTTTGTAGTCGGCATTTAGGGAGACACGTTCTTAGAGTGCTATGAGGGTCCCCTTTTCTTCGTGGGGCTTGATTAGCCGTGCGCTCAATTGCACGGGGTTCTTTGGGCTTGATGCGGAGAAGAGTTGAGTTGTGTTGAGTGCCCCGCTTGGTGGAAGGCATTCCATCTGGCGGGTTATTCTTACGTGTACGACCAAATTGGTGCACCCCTGAAGGGTAAATCTTCTCGAGAAGCCGTGTTTTCCGCGGTTATGGATGACTTGGTGAAAATACTGGCTAACAAGTACTCAGAACAACTTACACCTAACTAATGATAACTTGACTAGTAACAGTCTTATTGACACAATAACTTGAACCATCATTAATCCAACTGTGTGAGTTATCCTCGGATTGCTTCTTTGGATAACGGGCGAGATCCAGGATGGGTTTGTTTGGAGTTAGTGGTAGTTGGTTACGACACGCTATCTTATCCCTCTCTTTTAGCCGGAAGTTGTAGTATGTTTCTGTAGTTGGTTAGAGCAGCCCGCTGCCGCATCTTTTGTATCACCTATTCTTCCGTTGAACCCAAAGCATCTGTGCTTGATGTTGACGGGTACACTTTGGTGAATTGTGAGTCTTGCTTGCCAGTACGTTTATGTACTGACCCCTTTGGGGCTGTGGTTTCCGCAGACTATGTTTCCGAGGATCCCCGTGATGGCTACTACGTGGAGTACGACGAGGCTGCTGACGAGTAGATAGCGGACCAGGGCAGGATCCGAGACATCGTGGATGGGCTCCGTCTTTTCGTTTCCGGCCTCTTAGGCCTATTTGGATCTTGTCTGTACTCAGACACTTTGGATGCTTCCGCTGTGATGTAATGATGAATTGTTGGGACATGTGTCCTCTGGATGATTGTATTAGCTATCTCTGCTCTAGTGAGAGCTATTTGCAACTTATTTCAATCTTTTGTGTCTTAGAGATATGTTGTGATATCAGTTGTTCTAATGCCGTTGACGTACCATGTGTGTATGTTATGAAGTACGTCAATGGAAGTGTCCTGATTTCTATGGGATGGTTTACGCAGACGATGGATAGTAGAGAATGGTTGTCACACGTTTACGTGTTGGCCTGCTCATATTGAGATGCGGGTGCCGGTATGCCCCGTAAGCCATTTGTTCTACTATTTAGCGGACTGTGAGTATCCTCTAGAAGTCCGGGTGCGACAAATGGTATCAGAGCCTGTCTGCCTGTAGGATCCCTTTTACTGGTCGCAGTTGAGTCTAGAAACTATTTTGTAGCTATATAGGAAAAATGAAACGTGAGAGTAGGAATTCTGTTCTTTTTCTTCTTTCCCCACCCACCCTCCCTTTTCTGGTAAGGAATTGCAACGTTGTTTTCCCTTCTCATCTAAACTTTCAAGTTAGGATTTCTCGTATCCTGGTTTCTCTAGGATAGTTATGTCTACTAGACCATAGGAATGGAGGTGGTTGTGACATGATTTATCATGTTGCCTACTCACGATTGAGAACGGAGGCGTGTAAGCCCCGGAAGCAGATCCTCTATTCCTTAAGCAGTAGATATTTATCCTTTAGAAGCCCGGATGGGTTTTTCCGTAGTACCTCAGGAGTTTTTGTTCTCGTGTTTCCCGATGTTGCTTCGATATCATGTTCTTCTCAACATCCTTATCGTCCGTTGAAACCTTGTTGTTGCTTTCCACTTCAGTTCTTCTACCGGCGTCTAATCAAAACTTCCCCAATCATCTGCAGATGGATCTCAGGTTCTACCCGCAGGTGGTTCGTATGACTCGTTGCGAGAGCACTGCCGTTTATCCGGAGATGCTGAGAGTACCAGGTCTACGAGCAGCAGCGAGAGTTTGACCAGACCTACTACCAGGCTATCGTCTACATTTTGTCAGATGATGGCATGAGCGTTCTCCACCGCTACGAGGCAGTAGGTTCCACAGTGGATATGGCTGTGCAGCAGGCAGCTTATGTGAGTCTCACCGTCCTTCGTGCTGACTACTGGGGATTTGACGATTCTATCTATCGCCACATCCCCCGTGGTTACATCACTTCGGAGGGAGCTCACTTCACTCTCTACGACAACTTGGATGTCTACGAGCATGATAACTCCAGGCTGCACACCACCGCTCAGTTTGTAAGGCACAGTGACGCAGTTGCCAGCACACTATCTCAGGAGTTGGCTTCAGTCAGAGAGCAGCTCTACCTTGCTTTGACTCGTCTGGCGACTTACACCACAGACTTTGTTGGAGACGAGCGCTTTGCACGTTTCGATCAGCCAGTTGGTCGTCGTCTGCCAGATGCTGGAGGTTACGAGCCGATCAGAGGTCCACTCCTTAACCTTGGTGCTGTCTACACTGGGATTCCGCGCTTTGGAGCACAGGGAGTCGACGCTATGTACTTCACCACACCTAGAGTCGCTCTCAGACCACGTCAGATCTACGTGGATCGTCGTTATACCTACTTTCGTGGGCGTGCTCCTCACCGTACCTCTCGCCGTACTCCTAGCCGCCGTCCTGCGTGATGAGCATGGGAGTATCGATGTATCCATTCTTAGCTATGTTTAGTTATCCTTTGGAATTCGAACCATTTGTGGTGTGTTGGATATTCTGATGTATTTGGACATGTGATGATGTACCTGTTGGTTATCTATTCATGCGACGGAATAATCTCTCTTTCGGTTGCCAAGTCTATCCTTTTCTGTTGTTGTGCTAAAATGCATGTCTATTCAGGATGCCGCCAACAAGGAACACCCCGCCTGAGCCACCGCCAATCACGGAGCTGTTGACTCAGATGACCCAAGTCATGGCACAGATGGTCCAGTTTCAGACTAACCAGCACAACAACCAGAATGCTCCACGGGTCAACATCAAGGAGTTCCTCAGTCTAGGTCCGAGAGCTTTCGTGGCAACACGGGAATCTCTGGATGCTGATGACTGGATCCGTGAGATAGCTAAGGCTCTGGAGATTGCTCACGTTGCTGAGGAAGACAAGGTCAAGTATGCCTCCTATCTCCTGAAGGGTCAGGCAGCTACTTGGTGGGAAAACTACCAGACCATGAGAGCTGGCTATCCAATCACCTGGGGTTGTTTCAAGGAAGCTTTCCTGAAGCACCACATTCCAGATGGTCTCATGGAAAGGATGCGTGAAGAGTTTTGCTCTCTCAAGCAGGGCAAGCTGGACGTCATTGGCTATCAGAGTGAGTTCAATCGCCTCGCTCGTTACGCTGGTGATGAGGTGTCCACTGAGGCTAAGAAGATGGCAAGGTTCCGCAGAGGTTTTAACCCGGAACTCAAGTATGCCCTCACCAACATCAAGGCCAACAACTTCGAGGAGCTCGTTAACACCGCGCTCAATGAAGAAAATGGGCGCAAGGCGTTCGAGGAGTCTCGCAAGCACTCGCGTGAGGGTGGTTCCTCCTCCAACATGACCACCCCTCCGCAGAAGCGCCGCATCTGGGTGCCAAATGGTGATGTCACTCGAGCTCCATACGCCCAAACTTCTCCAGGCTTCGCTCCCCGCCCACCCAACTGTAACATCCCAAAGTTTGCTACATTAGGGTGTGTGGTGTGTGTTCACCTCATGCATGCATCAAACAAAATTTAAATCATGTTTGAACCAATTTAAATTGTGAATTTAAATGGTTTCAGAAAATCCCACAAAAAGTACTTAAAATGGGTTCCAAAATTTTGTGTTGGAAAATCTTTCATTTACACCAAAACAAAACATGGTTTGGTTGAAAATTTGATAAGGTTTCCAAAAACTATTTTTGCCAAATTTTCTGTTTTGAAAAAGGCCCTCAAAAACCCTGTTTCTGTCCTGTTTTTATAGAGAAATGGACCTCTTTGTAAAATTCAGTAATATTTGGGGGGTTTTCGCAAAATGCCCTTTGTCTTCTACCTCCGGCCGGCAAGCAGCTCGGTGGAGCCTCCCTGGCCGTCCGTTCCACGCCAGGATCGGCGCCTGCGAGGGGATGAGGCCTCCAGGTCGACGTCGTGCGACCTCCTCTCGCTCTCACCCGCCTTCATCCACTCCCTCTCCCTCTCTATTTCTGCCGCGCGGGACGGAACCCTAGCCCTCCGGCCGCTTCAAATCACCTCCGCCCCCGGTCGTCCGCGGCCAAGACGAGCACCTAGTCCTCTCCGCCGTCCTCCCGTTGACCTCCTCGTCAAGTCTAGGAAGCCGGGACGCCCCCAATCGCCGGAATCGTGTCGTTCCCGTCTACTCCGGCCGCCGACGGTTCCATGGATTCCGGCCGACCCCGACCTTCCCCGACCACCTCGTCGCTTCCTTCGAGCTCGTGGTGAGCAGCTTGACCTCCCGGTGCCCTCCCCCTAGCTCCTGCCCCTCTATTTCTTCCACCTCGCCGAGAACCCGCCGCCGGCCGCCGCAGTTGGCCAGCGCGCCGCCGCTCCGGTGACCAACAGTGGGCGGCGCCACCCCCTAGTGATGCGCCTCCTCGAGGTGGTTCGGTTGAACCCACCCACGCTTGCTGGGGCTTGGTGGTTCGCCGCCGGCGACCATCACTGCCTCCGGCCGGCCACCGCTGACATCATGCTGATGTCAGCGTGACCTCAGCCTGGCCACGTGTCAGCTATTAAACCTTTTAGTTAAATGGAAATTCAAATTGACACGTGGGCCCCACTTTTTATAATTACAGAAACTGAATTAAAATGAAATGATTAATATCTCAGTTTCTATAACTCAGAAAAACATGAAAAATATATGGTTTTGTTCAGAAAAATGCAATCTACCTGAATATGCCATTTTCATATATGTTTGACCAAGTAAAAAAATGAGTCTTTATTTAATGTTGTTTAATCATTTAAAAATAGAAAATTAAGTTTTTATTCACTAAAATTAGAAAATTAAAAGTTATATACCATTTTGCTCAAAATGACAAATGCAACCTGTTTATGATGTTTTTAAACCCATTTGACCTTTCAAAATTGTACTCACTTCCAGAATTTCCCGAAGTACCCCTCCGGGGCCTATTTTCGGACAAATTTCAGAAAATCTACATAACTGACATATGAACCCTAGCAACCCAACGATCATGCTTAGGGCTTTATTTCAGTGCATTAACTTGCTCATGCATACATGTTGTGCATTGCATCGATGCCGTGGTTGATTGTTATTTCTCTTTCGGTGTTGTTTCCCCCTCCGGTAGAACGTGACTCCGAAGAGAAGGCCAACAGTCCAAATGGTGAATACTTGATCTTAACCGACAAGTCAAGCACTTATTCCAGAAGATCTTTATCTGGTTTTCTTATAACCAAGGCAAGCATAACCTCTTATCTGCTCATATATGGTTTTCGAAGTGTTTTGGAATCTCGTATATTGCATGCGGTTCAAACTATTTGATGTCAGTAGATAGAGTTCCCCTATATAATGCATAACCTAATATCCTGATCCACTGCTCCTAGCAGCTATAGGTTTGATTGTGCGCGCCTCGTTAAAGCCTGTGAGTCTTGCTTAGCCATGCCTAGTTGTGATCTGATCCATCCGGTTGATGAATCTGGTCAATACGTGAATCTATTATGTCATGTTGTTATGATTTAATTTATCTTTGATAACTTGACTAAATAACGGCATGGATGTGAGGCTACAATGGGTTGTGGCGTTTTGTCCTGTTCATGCCCCTAGGAGCGAGTTCTCGCCTTCGAAGCCAAGACTGAGCGTGCAACCACACGCGGGGCCTAACAGACCGCGCTCGACCAACTAACTGTTTTGGCCAGCTCCATGAGTCACGTATTTGATCTTTCCATCTGTGTGTGAGTCAGAAAACGATTTGGAGAAAACTTAGGGCGTGACCGGGACAAGTGATGGACGTACACGGATCTTGTTCCCGACTCACAGAACAGGTGCCGTCAGGAGGTGGCCAAACTCCCTGTTGACGGGGTGGCCCTGTTTGGTTGACTCATGGATAGGGTCGAGCAAGGTTAAAGGTCGTGGCCAGCCACCCTCTGCCGCGCTCCATGGACGAGCGTACATGTGGTGTTAAGAGTCGGATGGTACGTGTGGGTAAAGTGTACCCCCTGCAGAGGATCAAATCTCCTCGAGAAGCCGTGTCCACGGTTACGGACGACTTGGCAACGGATTCTGTGATCATAGATAACTTCAACGGAATGACTAAAACTTGTTAACCATGATTGAAGGGTGCCCTCCCCGGAGATGCGGGAGGGGTGATCCTTGTAGCATGAGATAGTGTGGGAATGAGAAAGACTTGGTGGAATACAAGAAGATGATGATTACAGTAGTTGACTAGTTTCCCTCATCTGTTTTCAAACATTCTATGAGACGTGCTATTCCTCCCTCAACTTGCAAAACAACGATTGCTTACGCAATCAGCCTTCATAAAACCATTCTGAAGATAGCAGATATATACTAGGTTAACTAAGTCTTGTTGAGTACTCCCGTACTCAGGTTTGCTTATTTTGGTTCAGGTGGAGTTCCTCACATCGGTGGTGTTTCAACGTGGACATCGACGAGTAGTTCGGGGTTCCAGGTAGCAGCTGGAATCTATGGGCTGGGACGTCGCCTTATGTTGCGGCCTCTTAGGCCTTTTTGGTTCTTGTTGATAGCAATATAATTTGCCTTCCGTTGTTCTGATGTAATGTTGGGTCGTGTGACCTCTGCTTGTAAGCTATACTCTAGTAACACCTGTTTAATAAGTTTCATGTCTAGAGTGTTGCTTTGATCGGTTGTTGGTTTCGAGCTCATTGTTATACAGTTTTGGCTATGCCTGCATAGTTGTCGCAGTCGAGGGGTTGTGGAGCCGATGATCCATGTCCGAGGCCGCCTGTCGATGTGATCGGCCTGGGGCGAGGTAACCCCAGTAACCCTCGATTGTTGTTGCACTTTCTGGACACATAGCATCTCTGTATAGCTTTGGTCCAGTTTCCTTCAGTTTCTTTCGATTCGTGGACGCTTTGATATGCATAGTTGGTTATGACTAGCATGGATACAAGGAGTAGTAGACTGGGGATCCGGACTTCGTGCCGATGAATCCAGTCTGCCTGCCGTTGTTTGTTGCGGCCGGGGCTGGTAACCCTGAAGCCCTTGTGAGTCCATGGCTAGGAGCACATAACAGTATGTATATCTTTGGGTCCAGGGTCGTGACAAGTCTTGGTATCAGAGCAGGACTGCCTGTAGGAAAACCTTACTGCTTGGTCGATGTTGAGTCTAGTGTTTGTGAAAACTATTTTGAAACTCCAAATGGTTTGTGAAAAACCTTCTTAGGATTCTTTTTACTCCTTATCTGGTATCTCTCTAACTCTGGGTCATCTTACCTGTTTTGATTTGAAAAGGTTTTGCTATCTCTTCTAGTCATCCAAAACCTAGGTGCCTTCTCTGGCAAGGACGTCTTTTACCCAAGTTGACCTAGCTATGAGTTTCTAGAGTCGTGTGTGTTCTGTGTTCCGTTATCTCTTAAACTAGGAGATTTCCTTCCCATCCTAATCCCCCAAAGTTGTCCGGATTCCACATTCCTACATGTTTCCAAGTTCTAAATCCTGAACCTCGAGATTTCCTTTTCATCTCGAATGTATTCTTCCTCCGCTCAAGTTCTTCCGGAGTTATGTCTGTCTTCTGAAAGATACTTCGTAATTGCTATTCATAGTGTCCTTTAAGACATTAAGATAGTAGTTACCCCTTTCTCTATGTTTTTCAACCTTGGACTTGAACCGAAGGTCCCGGAATGTGCTGAATTGTGGTGAGTTGAGTCATGTGGTTTCTTAACCATGTAATGCTCACGCTATCAGTACAGGATGCTGACCTTTAACCCAAGTTCTGTACCTTTGGATCCTGAGGAAAACTGTTTTACCTCAGGGTGGCCAGGAAATTCCAACTTGCATAGCCGTAGGCTTTCCTTTGGAACCAAAAGGGATCACAACAAGAGTTTCTTTATGGTTCCCATATCCTTGTCCTTGATTCAGCTATACCTCTCCTTTAGCATGGGTTTTACAACTGAGTACTACCATGTGCAATCAACGTGATCTCTGGATTCTCCGGAGCATGTTCCTACCCTCCAGTTGTCTAAAATCTCCATTCGTTGGTTCGGACACCAAGTTGCTTAGGCGTGTTGGATTCTTCCAATGCAGTTCCTCTTGAGTTCCGTCAGAACATTCCACCTTGAAATGTCAGGAGAAACAAACTCCAGTACCTCGTTCATCTCCAGAACTAGGTCAAAGTTTTGTAATTCGCAGATTAGAGAAGTTTCATTAGTTTTTGTTCTGTTCCACCTTCGAGTATCACACTCTTATATATCAAGAGGCTGTGTTAAGTTTCATGGCCTTATTGGTTAAGTGATGCTCTTACTGTCTTCACTCCCCCTTCATCCAAGCTTGAATGCTTGAGTATGATGGGTTTATGCATTGACATGTGTATCAGGTACTCTTAGCAATTCTTATTGCTTCAAAAAATCTAAGAAAACATCTGTATCCTTCTTAGCACTACTGGTCACCCAGCCTCTGTTTGAAGTTGACTGAGTCACCAAATCCGTTCAATCCGGTGCACAATCTTGGTCAGAGAGTTAGGTTCATACCAAAGCTCTCAAGGCCGTATCGGTTGATTTGAAAAGCATGCCTCCTTTCGATTTCCAAGACATACCGGTGGGTTGTGATATTCTGGTTGTCTTTCTAGAAGTATCACCAGGTTCGTTACCTGACCGTGATTTCTAAACGAGGGGTAGTTCGAACCCCTCCTTTCTCCAAGAAACTACGCTAGCCACCCTGGAATAGCGGTTGAGCTGACACAATAACTTGGAGAGTTGAAAGGCAAAAGCTCCGCCAACTTGTTCCTTTGATAAGGGATATCTAGTTTTCCTCGTGTTGAAGCATGATAGTATCTCTTTAATGGACATTCTGTCATTCTACCTTGATTTGATTTGGGCTATCGTCAGATCAAGTCCAGATCCAAGGACTATCTCTATGGTGTTCCCACTCATGGTGTTTTGCCTAGGTACACCTTAATGTCCTTTGGTCTGACCAATATTCTGCCTTGTTCATATATCATATGAATCCCTCCTCTTGGAGTGTTCTGATAAGTGTGTTTTCGAGCCCATCGATGACATTCCTATTTTCTCCAAGTTGCGAGAGGCTCATGTTGAACAATTGGCAACAATGTTGGAAACTTTCGAGAACCATCTTTGTGTCATCACGAAGTTGTGTTCTGGATGTTCGAAGTAACTTAACCCGGTCCATGTGCTTTTGGTGAAAGTTGTCGCCGTGGATTCGAGTAGAGTTTTCTTGTTTCCTCGGGAATCATCCCAAGACAGTTATGCACGTGTGGACAATTCTTGAGATGGTTGGTTGTTACCTCCGTCTACTGGAGGAATTGCATCCACACCCATCCACTGACTGATCTTCCGTGAAAGAGAAGAAGTCCAAGAACTTCGTTATCTTTGTACCATCTTCCCAACAAGGACTCCGATGTGTTTCTTTGCAAATAGTCCATGTAGGTGCAACCGTCTTTCGCAAGTTGCTACTACATGAGTTCTGTAATCTCACTCATCCTCTTGAGTGTGACATCGTAGTCCACACCTTGAGAATCTAGCATATGTATCTCGTTGGTAACCGGTGCAATCTCTTCGATCATATATATCGAGTCTGAGTTATCTATCCACTAACCAGAGCTGAATCTCAAGCAGCAACGATGGTTGGCGTTTCCTCAAGGGTATTGAATCAGGTCTTTCCGAAATCTGGCATGTTTGATTTTGTGGTTGACACAATTGGCCGGAAGGCCTAATGTCATATCCCTTTGTATCCGTAAGAACAACCACTTTCCGTGAGAATTCTTGTGTGGCTCATTCTCACAAGTTTTCCTCCCAGTTCTTCCGAATCGAAGTTCAAATTTCACTCGTTTACCTATATAAGGCTTGCATAAGCCTGATATTGGTATTTAGCAAATCCAGGAGAACATGGAAGTTGATTCTTCCAATGTCTCTCCGTTGAACCTCCAAAACCTTAGTTCTCGTGAAAACTAGTTCCTCGTGAGAACATCTCTTGGTGTTTTGTAAACCCATTGATCAGTTCCCTTTCTCAAGTTATTTATACTTGAAGTTCTGTTTTTCTCACACATTGTGTGAATTTGTCAGTTACTTCAGCCATGGGATCTTAACCATGTGGTAAACGTATTGCTACGTCCAAATCCACCATAGGAAAGAGATTCCCTACTCCTTCTGGTGTTTTTATCCTCGTTGGTTAGCCAGTCTTATGGTGTGACCAAAAGTTCCTCCTTCACTACGGTGTTCCAACATTCCGTGGTTACTCGTCTTCCGTCATGAAGTAACATTCCGATCTTTGATAAAGTTTTCGACAAACTTTGACGGAATGAAAGTTCCGTTATCTTTCGTGTCCACGCCGAAGAGTGAACATGATCTTGTATCAAATTTCTCTCCGACTCACGATTACAGTGTTTTCTCGTGATTTTCCTCGTCTACGGATATTATGTCATGGTATCCAAGACCATCTTTTTCATCTTGGTTATCTGTTTGAAGAAACCTCGATATCATCAGTTGTTCCACCTTTCTTTTCGAAAAGGATTTAAAGTCTTGTGCAAAGCTCATATTCTAAATCCTTTCAAGAACCAATCGTCCGCAAACTTGAAACCATCTTCCATTCACTCTGTTATCTTGATGTGTTTCATGCACGATAACTCAACAGTTCTTTATGAACATTCCTGTCATGAGTTAGTCATGAGATACTTGATCTTCGTGAAGATCATTTCCTAAGAGTTTTCCCTCTCACCTAAGGTGTAGCCGCTGAAGAATCTTCGCAAGTGCTACGGATCAGCCTCTTCGAGAAAAGAACCGTAAGGTTCGAGAAGATCGTTCAAAACCGGTGTTCCTTCTCTCCTCTCCTTCGGGAATCTCGGGACGAGATTCTTGTAAGGGGGGTAGATTTGTAACATCCCAAAGTTTGCTACATTAGGGTGTGTGGTGTGTGTTCACCTCATGCATGCATCGAACAAAATTTAAATCATGTTTGAACCAATTTAAATTGTGAATTTAAATGGTTTCAGAAAATCCCACAAAAAGTACTTAAAATGGGTTCCAAAATTTTGTGTTGGAAAATCTTTCATTTACACCAAAACAAAACATGGTTTGGTTGAAAATTTGATAAGGTTTCCAAAAACTATTTTTGCCAAATTTTCTGTTTTGAAAAAGGCCCTCAAAAACCCTATTTCTGTCCTGTTTTTATAGAGAAATGGACCTCTTTGTAAAATTCAGTAATATTTGGGGGTTTTCGCAAAATTCCCTTTGTCTTCTACCTCCGGCTGGCAAGCAGCTCGGTGGAGCCTCCCTGGCCGTCCGTTCCACGCCAGGATCGGCGCCTGTGAGGGGATGAGGCCTCCAGGTCGACGCCGTGCGACCTCCTCTCGCTCTCACTCGCCTTCATCCACTCCCTCTCCCTCTCTGTTTCTGCCGCGCGGGAAGGAACCCTAGCCCTCCGGCCGCTTCAAATCACCGCCGCCCCCGGTCGTCCGCGGCCAAGACGAGCACCTAGTCCTCTCCGCCGTCCTCCCGTTGACCTCCTCGTCAAGTCTAGGAAGCCGGGACGCCCCCAATCGCCGGAATCGTGTCGTTCCCGTCTACTCCGGCCGCCGACGGTTCCATGGATTCCGGCCGACTCCGACCTTCCCCGACCACCTCGTCGCTTCCTTCGAGCTCGTGGTGAGCAGCTTGACCTCCCGGTGCCCTCCCCCTAGCTCCTGCCCCTCTATTTCTTCCACCTTGCCGAGAACCCGCCGCCGGCCGCCGCAGTTGGCCAGCGCGCCGCCGCTCCGGTGACCAACAGTGGGCGGCGCCACCCCCTAGTGATGCGCCTCCTCGAGGTGGTTCGGTTGAACCCACCCACGCTTGCTGTGGCTTCGTGGTTCGCCGCCGGCGACCATCACTGCCTCCGGCCGGCCACCGCTGACATCACGCTGATGTCAGCGTGACCTCAGCC
This sequence comes from Alopecurus myosuroides, assembly GCA_028641055.1. Classification (NCBI taxonomy): domain Eukaryota; kingdom Viridiplantae; phylum Streptophyta; class Magnoliopsida; order Poales; family Poaceae; genus Alopecurus; species Alopecurus myosuroides. The sequence continues at coordinate 295,217,472 of CM054058.1, read as the reverse complement.
TGGCCACGTGTCAGCTATTAAACCTTTTAGTTAAATGGAAATTCAAATTGACACGTGGGCCCCACTTTTTATAATTACAGAAACTGAATTAAAATGAAATAATTAATATCTCAGTTTCTATAACTCAGAAAAACATGAAAAATATATGGTTTTGTTCAGAAAAATGCAATCTACCTGAATATGCCATTTTCATATATGTTTGACCAAGTAAAAAAAATGAGTCTTTATTTAATGTTGTTTAATCATTTAAAAATAGAAAAATAAGTTTTTATTCACTAAAATTAGAAAATTAAAAGTTATATACCATTTTGCTCAAAATGACAAATGCAACCTGTTTATGATGTTTTTAAACCCATTTGAGCTTTTAAAATTATACTCACTTCCAGAATTGCCCGAAGTACCCCTCCGGGGCCTATTTTCGGACAAATTTCAGAAAATCTACATAACTGACATATGAACCCTAGCAACCCAACGATCATGCTTAGGGCTTTATTTCAGTGCATTAACTTGCTCATGCATACATGTTGTGCATTGCATCGATGCCGTGGTTGATTGTTATTTCTCTTTCGGTGTTGTTTCGCCCTCCGGTAGAACGTGACTCCGAAAGGCCAACAGTCCAAATGGTGAATACTTGATCTTAACCGACAAGTCAAGCACTTATTCCAGAAGATCTTTATCTGGTTTTCTTATAACCAAGGCAAGCATAACCTCTTATCTGCTCATATATGGTTTTCGAAGTGTTTTGGAATCTCGTATATTGCATGCGGTTCAAACTATTTGATGTCAGTAGATAGAGTTCCCCTATATAATGCATAACCTAATATCCTGATCCACTGCTCCTAGCAGCTATAGGTTGGATTGTGCGCGCCTCGTTAAAGCCTGTGAGTCTTGCTTAGCCATGCCTAGTTGTGATCTGATCCATCCGGTTGATGAATCTGGTCAATACGTGAATCTATTATGTCATGTTGTTATGATTTAATTTATCTTTGATAACTTGACTAAATAACGGCATGGATGTGAGGCCACAATGGGTTGTGGCGTTTTGTCCTGTTCATGCCCCTAGGAGCGAGTTCTCGCCTTCGAAGCCAAGACTGAGCGTGCAACCACACGCGGGGCCTAACAGACCGCGCTCGACCAACTAACTTGTTTGGCCACGTCCATGAGTCACGTAGTTTGATCTTTCCATCTGTGTGTGAGTCAGAAAACGATTTGGAGAAAACTTAGGGCGTGACCGGGACAAGTGATGGACGTACACGGATCTTGTTCCCGACTCACAGAACAGGTGCCGTCAGGAGGTGGCCAACTCCCTGTTGACGGGGTGGCCCTGTTTGGGTTGACTCATGGATAGGGTCGAGCAAGGTAAAGGTCGTGGCCAGCCACCCTCTGCCGCGCTCCATGGACGAGCGTACATGTGGCGTTAAGAGTCGGATGGTACGTGTGGGTAAAGTGTACCCCCTGCAGGGATAAATCTCCTCGAGAAGCCGTGTCCACGGTTACGGACGACTTGGCAACGGATTCTGTGATCATAGATAACTTCAACGGAATGACTAAAACTTGTTAACCATGATTGAAGGGTGCCTCCCCGGTGATGCCGGGAGGGGTGATCCTTGTAGCATGAGATAGTGTGGGAATGAGAAAGACTTGGTGGAATACAAGAAGATGATGATTACAGTAGTTGACTAGTTTCCTCATCTGTTTTCAAAACATTCTATGAGACGTGCTATTCCTCCCTCAACTTGCAAAACAACGATTGCTTTACGCAAATCAGCCTTCATAAAACCCATTCTGAAGATAGCAGATATATAATATGTTAACTAAGTCTTGTTGAGTACCTCCCGTACTCAGGTTTGCTTATTTTGGTTCAGGTGGAGTTCCTCACATCGGTGGTGTTTCAACGTGGACATCGACGAGTAGTTCGGGGTTCCCAGGTAGCAGCCTGGAATCTATGGGCTGGGGCGTCGCCTTATGTTGCGGCCTCTTAGGCCTTTTTGGTCCTTGTTGATTAGCAACATAATTTTCCTTCCGTTGTCTGATGTAATGTTGGGTCGTGTGACCTCTGCTTGTAAGCTATACTCTAGTAACACATGTTTAATAAGTTTCATGTCTAGAGTGTTGCTTTGATCGGTTGTTGGTTTCGAGCTCATTGTTATACAGTTTTGGCTATGCCTGCATAGTTGTCGCAGTCAAGGGGTTGTAGAGCCGATGATCCATGTCCGAGGCCGCCTGTCGATGTGATCGGCCTGGGGCGAGGTAACCCCAGTAACCCTCGATTGTTGTTGCACTTTCTGGACACATAGCATCTCTGTATAGCTTTGGTCCCGTTTCCTTCAGTTTCTTTCGATTCGTGGACGCTTTGATATGCATAGTTGGTTATGACTAGCATGGATACAAGGAGTAGTAGACTGGGGATCCGGACTACGTGCCGATGAATCCAGTCTGCCTGCCGTTGTTTGTTGCGGCCGGGGCTGGTAACCCTGAAGCCCTTGTGAGTCCATGGCTAGGAGCACATAACAGTATGTATATCTTTGGGTCCGGGGTCGTGACACCAACCCTGCTCAGATGCATGATCAGAGGGCTTCGATGGGGCAGACAAGGCCAGGGCCTCCTCGTGTCGTCACTTGCTACAAGTGCAAGCAGACGGGGCACTATGCTGACAAGTGCACGCAGAGGCAGCTACCTCCACCACCACCTCGTCCCAACACAAACCAGGCAATGGTGCGCGCTCCCCCGCCTAAGGCCTTCAACTCCGACAACATGCCTGTCGGGAGGACCGCAAGGGTGAATCATGTCAAGATCGACAAAGCTGAGGAAGCTGCTGACGTCGTTCTCGGTATATTCCCCGTAAACTTTATTCCAGCTAAAGTGTTGTTTGATACCGGAGCATCACATTCTTTCGTGTCAAAGACTTTTGCCACAACAAACAACCTAACTGTGGTTCCACTAAGCAATCAAATCACTGTTCACTCACCGGGATCTCAAATGTTGACTTCCAAGATAAGTAAGGACAACCAAATCCTAATTGGAGGCCACATTTTCCTTGCTTCTCTCATGTTGCTGGGAAGTTCTGACATTGATGTCATTCTTGGTATGGATTGGCTGAAAGCTAATAAAGCAAGGATTGACTGTGCTCAAAAGTCAATAACTCTGTTCCACCCTTCTGGCCAGATAGTCTATTCTCCAAATGAATCAAGTTCCTTTCAGCTGTGCACCCTCGATGCAAAACCTCTACCTTCACTTGAAAATGTTCCGGTGGTTTGTGAATTCCCTGACGTCTTTCCAGAAGAGTTGCCAGGGATGCCTCCGGACAGAGCAGTTGAGTTCGTGATCGAGCTTGAACCAGGTACTGCTCCAATCTCTAAGCATCCATACAAGATAGCTCCTCCTGAACTGAAACTGTTAAAGGAGCAAATCGATATGTACATGGAAAAAGGTTACATTCAACCTAGTTCCTCGGCTTGGGGTTGCCCAACTCTGTTCGTTGCGAAGAAGGATCACACAAAGAGACTCGTTGTTGACTATCGTCCTCTTAACGAGAAAACCATCAAAAACAAGTATCCAATTCCTCGTATCGATGATCTTTTTGATCAACTTGCTGGAGCCACAATATTCTCCAAGTTGGACTTGAGAATGGGTTACCATCAAATAAAGATCAGAAAAGAGGATATTCCAAAAACAGCCTTCACCACTCGCTACGGTCTATATGAATTCACCGTCATGTCCTTTGGTCTCACCAATGCACCGGCGACTTTCTCTCGACTCATGAATTCTGTTTTCCACGAATACCTCGACAAGTTCGTTGTGGTATATCTCGATGACATTCTTGTCTACTCAAAATCTGAGGAAGAGCATGAAGAACACCTTCGTCTCACTCTCATGAAACTTCGCGAGCATCGTCTATATGCCAAATTCTCCAAATGTGAGTTCTGGATTCCAGAAGTTGCTTACCTTGGTCATGTCATCTCTGCCAAGGGCATAGCCATTGATCCAGAAAAGGTTAAAGCAATTCTTGATTGGAAACCTCCAAAGACGGTAAAGCAAGTAAGAAGTTTTCTTGGCTTGGCTAGCTATTGCCGTCGTTTCGTCCAAAACTTCTCCAAGATTGCCAAACCTCTCACTGATCTCACGAAGAAGGACAAGAAGTTCGTTTGGTCCCCACAATGTGATGAGAGCTTCAATCTCCTGAAGACTAAACTCACTTCTACACCAGTTCTGGTTGGCCCAGATACTACCAAACCTTTCCAAATATTCTGTGATGCATCTCTCCAAGGTCTAGGTGCAGTTCTTATGCAAGAACGTCAAGTTGTGGATTATGCTTCACGTCAGTTGAACGCACATGAGCTCAATTATCCCACACATGACCTTGAACTTGCAGCAGTTGTGTTTGCCCTCAAGAAATGGAGACAATACTTGTTGGGTAACCGCACTGAAATCTTTTCCGATCATAAGAGCCTGAAATACATCTTCACTCAACCAGATCTAAACCTCGGGCAAAGGAGATGGATTGAAAAGATTAAAGACTTTGATCTCACCATTTCTTACACTCCAGGCAAGGCTAATGTTATGGCTGATGCTCTCAGTCGCAAGTCGTATTGCAATAATCTCATGATCATGGAAAGCCAACCTCCCCTTCACGAAGAATTCCAGAAGCTGAACCTTTGTCTTGTTCCTCAAGGCTATCTTGCAAACTTGACAGCCAGTCCAACTCTCGAGGACAAGATTCGTTCTGAACAACTTCGTGATGCTGAAATCAAGAAGATGGTAGAACACATCAAAGAAGGCAAGGAGAAATTTAAGTCCTTCTCAATTGATGACAAGGGAACTGTGTTCTTCGAAGGACGCATTGCAGTTCCTCAAGTTCAAAGTCTCAAAGATGTCATTCTCAAGGAGGCTCATGAAACTCCTCTCTCCATACACCCTGGAAGTACAAAGATGTACCAGGATCTCAAGACACTGTATTGGTGGCCTGGCATGAAACGTGAAATTGCTCAATACGTTTCTGAATGCGACGTTTGTCAACGTGTTAAGGAAGTTGTCGCACCCGGACTTCTAGAGGATACTCACCGTACGAACTGAACAGTATTCTGATGGGATTACGGGGCTTACCGGCACCCGCGTCCTCTTACGAGTAGGCCAACACTTATGTGTGACAACCCATCGCTACTGTTCACCGTCGATGTAAACTATCCCGTAGAAATCAGGACACTACCATTGACGTGCTTCATACCATACACACATGGTACGTCAACGGCTTTGAACAAACTGATAAAACAACATATCTCTAAGACACAAAAGATTGAAATAAGTTGCAAATAGCTCTCACTAGAGCAGAGATAGCAAATACAATCATCCAGAGGACACATGTCCCAACATAACATGATTACATCTCAGCGGAAGCATTCAAAGGGGTCTGAGTACAGACAAATCCAAATAGGCTTAAGAATCCGGAAACTGAAATAAAGACGGAGCCCATCCATGATGTCTCGGATCCTGCCCGGGTCCGCTAACTACTCGTCAGCAGCCTCGTCAAACTCCACGTAGTAGCCGTCACCTGGATCCTCGTAAGCGTAGTCTGCGGAAACCACAGCCCCAAAGGGGTCAGTACATAGACGTACTGGCAAGCAAGACTCACAGTTCACCAAAGTATAGCCCGTCAACACAAGCACAGATGACTTGGGTTCAACGGAAGGAAGGGGATGTAAAAGATGCTGCAACTGGCTGCACTAACCAACTACAGAGATTCTACCACTTCCAACTATCAGAAAGGGGATAAGATCGAGTACTGTAACCAACTGAAAGATAACTTCAAACAAACCCACCCTGGATCTCGCCCCTTATCCAAAGAAGCAATCCGAGGATAACTCACACAGTTGGATTAAAGATGAATCAAGTTATTGGGTCAATAATCCTATTACTAGTCAAGTTGTTAATCATGGGGTGTGAGATTGTGAATCATTAGGTTTAAGTTGTCCTGAGTACTTGTTAGCCAGTACTTTCACCAAGTTAACCATAACCGCGGAAAACACGGCTTCTCGAGAAGATTATCCCTGCAGGGTTGCACCAATTTGGCCGTACACGTATGAATAACCCGCCAGATGGGATGCCTCCCACCAAGCGGGGCACTCAACACAACTCAACTCTTCTTCGCATCAAGCCCAAAGCACCTTGGGCGCACGGCTAATCAAGCCCCGAAGAAAAGGGACCCTCATGCACTCTAAGACCGTGTCCCCCTATATGCCGACTACGAAAGTTCCACCCTGCGCTGGGCTCGCAAAAACATGCATGCGGCAAATGGAAAAACACGAACTAAATGAGATGATTTGGACGAGATGCGAATCGAATCAAATTGAGGGGGGCGCCCATACTCGCTTCCCACATGCGGGTAGTGCGCTCATCATGGATCAGTAGACAAGACCCTTTTCCTATTAGGGTCGACACTAGCAGGCCTCAAAACCACACAGGGCCTCCTGCCGGTGCCTTATCATCAAATTATTATTTTAACAATACCATTAGCATGATTGATTGATTGATTAAACATCGAGCCCCAGAACATAATGAAATAGTAACAGAAAGTAACGGGTGACAGACTCGACCATAACAACCTAAGCATGCTAGTAAGACACTGGCTCAATCAATAGGGTTGTAGGAGGGGTGGTGAGGCAATATCAGGGTTAAAGGATTCATGTGATAGGTTCGTAACAGAAACAACTACCACTAAGGCTAGCAGAAATAGACAACGGAAAGTATAGGTAACCAGGGTTGAAAGGAACACAATGGTTCATGTGAGTGATAACTTGCCTGCAAACTCAGCAGCCGGGTACTGAGCTAGATCCTCAGAAGGGGTGCTGTAAAGATCGTCTGTCTCAACGTCGTCGTCTATTCGAGAAGAAGCAAACAAACAAGACAGAAATATAAACAATCATTATCATGGCATTGTGCACAATCAAAGATGATGCATGACAAGTTAATGGTTGCATCAAAATAAACTAAGTGACATGGTAACACAATTTAAATGGACCCCTATGCAATTTTGAGTTGCATATGGAAAAGGTTCATGAATTAAGTGGAACAAATGATTTACAATTAATTATTATGTGAAAGTTGTTAGCATGATGCATGCATGATGATAACAACAAATAACAATAATAGATGCAAGTGATAAAAGGATTTAACAAGTTTTGGAAATCATTTATTAAGTTTGGAAAGTTTGGTTACTTAAACATGTCACACAAACAATTATTGTTTTCATCAAGTTAAAGTGTTCAAAACAATTAACAAAATTTATATTTGAAAAGAACATCCAATTTTTGTTGGATTACATGTTTCAAATATTGAAATTGGAATTAGGATGAATTTATTATGAATTAAACAATATTAAACAAGTTTTAATTGAATTTAAACAAGTGTGAATTTTATTTGAATTTTATTTGTTCAAAACATAAATTCAAACTCACATTTGAAAAGTTCACACTTTGATGGTTTGAAAACATATTTTGCATGTTCAAAAATATTTTATATTAAGCAAGTTATGATTTTATCAAACTTAAATGAATTAAACAAGTATTAAATTATATAGGCAGTTTAAATTATTCAAACCATGAAACAAAATTTATATTTGAATAGGTTATTCAAAATGGTATGAAAAACATATTTTATTTGTATTTATTGGATTAATATTGAATTAGTTATTGAATTTAGCAAATTGCATTTGAATTATTCAAATTTGAATTTTTAAATGTATTTGGGAAATTCAAAACAGAACACAATTGGAACATTTGGAAAGATGACTAAATTTGGAACAACAAACATATACAACTTTTATTAATTGGACTTATAGATTAAAAGTTATTAAAGGTTTAAGTTTAGTGTTTTATTCTGCCATTTAAAAGTAATTGGAAAATAAAACAGAAACGTTTTAAACTTTTGTTACGGGCCAGCACCCTAGCCGCATCCACTGCAGGGTGGGCCACGGGCCCTGGTGTGCTGGCGTGGCAAGGGAGAGGCTGACAGGGGGCCCTCACTGTCAGCGCTTGGCCGCAAAAATTGGGGGGAAAATCCCGCGAGGGCAGAGGCTCGAACCCTGCACCTCTCGCTCGCTGCGCGTGCTCTGAACCAGTGCGGCTGCTGCGTTTGTTTGTCAGACAACGGATGCGCAGGGAGGATATAGTTACACATGCGCTAACTGAATTTCTGACGAACAGAAACAACCGCGTCTGACAGAGACGGAGCGGCACGGCGGCGTTCTCCGACGTGCTCGTGCTCGAGCTGATGGTGCGCTGCTGTGAGGAGGTACTGGAATCGTGCACGGTTGCGAGGCAGGGCAGAAAGAGGGGAAAGGAGGAGATGGTGGCTAGCTCACCGGGATTTGGCCGTGGAAGCAGGTGCTCGGGGTGGCGCGGCCGGCGACGATGTCGTTGACGGCGTCGCAGATGTGGTGGCGCTCCGGGGAAGCTACTGTGTGCAAACTGGAGAGGGTGGAGTGGGGTTCTGGTTCCAGCAGCTAGGTGGGAGAGCGGGTGGCTACTGCGGTGGTAATCATGGCGGGATCAGAGAGGAAAACGCCGACGAGTTGCAGAGAAGAAGGGATGTCGACGAGGAGATGGAAAACAGCGGCGGCTCGAGGGGGGAAGTAGCAGCCTAGGGTCTAGGGTTTGGCGGCGCGCGGTCCGTGGGGTCTTATAGGGTGCGGTGATCGACGATGGCCGTCTGCTCGGCGAGGAGGGGTACGTGGCACCGGCGGATTTCATGCCGTACGGGGGGACGACGACGGCGGCGTTATAACGAACCGGTAAGTTAGGCTTAGCGGGCTGGGCTGCGCGCGCGGGGTAAGTGGGCTGGGTAGAGGCTTAGGTGCTGCGCGCGCTGTAGTTTTCTCCTTTTTCTTTTCTGTTTTATATTTTTTTTTGCAGAAAACAGATTTGGAAGAAAAGGATGGTTTGTAGGTTAGTAAAAATTCCAGGAAAATTAGGTTAAGTTATTTAGGTTAAAAGAAAACAATTTCCAAGATTTGTTTTCAAAAGTTTGAAAACTAAACTGCTGTTTGGAAAATAAACCAATTTTGAGTGATTTTGAATATTTAAAATTGCTATTAAAACCAACACTTTAATAAAGTGACACAAAGATTCAATTGGAAATAAAAGGATATAAAATGTTTTGGTTATTCTTTTTATACTTTCAAATTGGGTTCTGTTTGAAATACATTTGGTTTGAAATGGAGTAATTGGTTAATTATTATAAAAGAAAAACAACAACTTAATAGGGTGAACCCTATTATTAATTGGATTAAAACATTAGAATAGTTTGTTAGCTTTCATGAGTTGGAATTTGGTGCTGTTTGAATTTGAGTTTTGAGTTTGAAAGCAAATTGGGGAATTATTTAATTGAAATGAAAGCACCATTTTATTTGTTGATCCATATTGAAAAAAATAAGACAACAAATGGGTTGTTTTTATTTGTGATTTTTATTTCAAATGTTGTAACAGAGCAAGTATGAAATAACCAGTTGAATTTGTTTGAGTTTCATTATGAAAACAAGATAAAACAGATGCAAAACAAATAGTAAACAAATGCAAACAAATAATTAAACATGATGACATGATGCAATACTTGAATTAAAACAAGAAATCAAACATTCTAAGGGATATTTCATACTTGGGATGTTACAAAACGCCCCCCTTGAAGGAATCGCGCCCCGAGATTCCTTACTGAGAAGTGAAAAGGTCCGGATACTTCTTGCGAAGATCCTCTTCGGTCTCCCACGTTGCCTCTTTATCGGAATGATGCGGCCATTGCACTTTCAAGAACTTGGTGCTCTTGTTGCGAGTCTTACGCTCGGTCTTATCGAGAATACGAATAGGGTGCTCCTCATAAGATAGATCATCTTGCAGTTCAATGGAATCATGATCAACTGCACGATCTGGATCTTTGAAACACTTCTTGAGTTGTGACACGTGGAACACATCGTGCACCTTGGATAGTTTTTCTGGAAGTTCAAGACGATAAGCATTTTCTGCCCGCCTTGAGAGAATGTTGAAAGGACCAATGTATCTTGGTGCAAGCTTTCCTTTCACACCAAAACGATGAGTGCCTCTGAGGGGAGTTACACGGAGATATGCCTTGTCACCAGGTGCATAGATCATATCCCTGTGCTTGCTATCATAGTAGCTCTTCTGACGAGACTGAGCAATCCTGAGATTGTCACGAATGATACGAACTTTCTCCTCGGCTTCCTTAACAATGTCAGGGCCTAAGAGTGAACGTTCACCCGCTCCAGACCAATTGATTGGACTCCTGCATCTGCGACCATACAGTGCCTCAAATGGTGCCATGCCTAGGCTTGCCTGGTAGCTGTTGTTGTAGGAGAATTCAGCATATGGAAGGCAATCCTCCCATTTCATGCCAAAGGAGAGACCACATGCTCTGAGCATATCCTCTAGAATCTGATTGACTCTTTCCACTTGCCCCTGAGACTGAGGGTGATAAGCTGTGCTGAACAGAAGTTTGGTGCCCAATGCTTCTTGAAAGCTTTTCCAGAAATGAGAAGTGAATATACTTCCACGGTCTGAGCTTATTTCCAATGGAACACCATGAAGAGGAACAATCTTTGCTGTGTAGAGCTATGCTAACTGGCTAGCTGAGATAGTTTCCTTGACAGCAAAGAAGTGAGCAACCTTAGTGAGACGATCAATAACAACGAAGATTGCATCGTTGCCCTTCTTGGACTTTGGAAACCCAGTAACGAAGTCCATTTCAATCATGTCCCACTTCCACTCAGGAATTTTCAGAGGTTGGAGTAGACCGGCTGTTTTCTGATGGACTGCCTTAACACGTTGACAAACGTCGCATTCAGAAACGTATTGAGCAATTTCATGTTTCATGCCAGGCCACCAATACAGAGTCTTGAGATCCTGGTACATCTTTGTACTTCCAGGGTGGATGGAGAGAGGAGTTTCATGAGCCTCCTTGAGAATTATATCCTTGAGACTTTGAATCTGAGGAACTGCAATGTGTCCTTCGAAGAACACAGTGCCCTTGTCATCAATTGAGAAGGACTTGAATTTATCATTGCCTTCCTTGATGTGCTCTACAATCTTCTTGATTTCAGTATCACGAAGTTGTTCAGAACGAATCTTGTCCTCGAGAGTTGGACTGGCTGTCAAGCTAGCAAGGTAACCTTGAGGAACAAGACCAAGGTTCAGCTTCTGGAATTCTTCATGAAGTGGAGGTTGGCTTTCCATGATCATGAGATTATTGCAATATGACTTGCGACTGAGAGCATCGGCCATAACATTAGCCTTGCCTGGAGTGTAAGAAATGGTGAGATCAAAGTCTTTAATCTTCTCAATCCATCTCCTTTGCTTGAGGTTTAGATCTGGCTGAGTGAAGATGTATTTCAGACTCTTATGATCGGAAAAGATTTCAGTTTTGTTACCCAACAAGTATTGTCTCCATTTCTTGAGGGCAAACACAACTGCTGCAAGTTCAAGATCATGTGTGGGATAGTTTTGCTCATGTGCATTCAACTGACGTGAAGCATAAGCCACAACTTGATGTTCTTGCATAAGAACTGCTCCTAGACCTTGGAGAGATGCATCACAGAATATCTGGAAAGGTTTGGTAGTATCTGGGCCAACCAGGACTGGGGTAGAAGTGAGTTTAGTCTTCAAGAGATTGAAACTCTCATCACATTGTGGAGTCCAAACGAACTTCTTGTCCTTCTTTGTGAGATCAGTGAGAGGTTTGGCAATCTTGGAAAAGTTTTGGACAAAACGACGGCAATAGCTAGCCAAGACAAGAAAACTTGTGACTTGCTTCACCGTCTTAGGGGGTTTCCAATCAACAATTGCCTTAACCTTTTCAGGATCAATGGCTATGCCTTTGGCAGAGATGATATGACCAAGATATGCAACTTCTGGAATCCAGAACTCACATTTGGAGAACTTGGCATATAGACGATGCTCGCGAAGTTTCATGAGAGTGAGACGAAGGTGTTCTCCATGCTCTTCCTCGGATTTTGAGTAGACTAGAATATCATCGAGATATACCACAACAAACTTGTCGAGGTATTCATGGAAGACAGAATTCATGAGTCTTGAGAAGGTTGCCGGTGCATTGGTGAGACCAAATGACATGACGGTGTATTCATATAGACCGTACCGAGTGGTGAAAGTTGTCTTAGGAATATCTTCCTTTCTGATCTTTATCTGATGGTAACCCATCCTCAAGTCCAACTTTGAGAATATTGAGGCTCCAGCAAGTTGATCAAAAAGATCATCGATACGAGGAATTGGATACTTGTTCTTGATAGTTTTCTCGTTGGGAGGACGATAGTCAACCACGAGTCTTTTTGTTTGATCCTTCTTGGCAACAAACAGAGTTGGGCAACCCCAAGCGGAGGAACTAGGCTGAATGTAACCTTTCTCCATGTACATATCGATTTGCTCCTTCAACAATTTCAGTTCAGGAGGAGCTATCTTGTATGGATGCTTAGAGATTGGAGCAGTACCTGGCTGAAGCTCGATCACGAACTCAACTGCTCTGTCCGGAGGCATCCCTGGCAACTCTTCTGGAAAGACGTCAGGGAATTCACAAACCACCGGAACATTTTCAATTGCAGGAAGAGGTTTAGCATCGAGGTTGAACAGCTGAACAGAACTTGATCCATATGGAGAATAGACTATCTGGCCTGAAGGGTGTGATAGAATTATTGACTTTTGAGCATAGTGAATTTTAGCTTTGTGGGTCTTCAACCAATCCATACCCAGAATGACATCAATGTCAGAATTTCCCAGCAACATGAGTGAAGCAAGGAATATGCGACCTCCAATTAGGATTTGATTGTCCATGCTTATCTTGGAAGTAATCATTTTAGTTCCCGGAGAGTGAACATAGATTTGATTGCTTAGTGGAACCAGAGCTAAATTGTACGTTGTAGCAAAGATCTTTGACACAAACGAATGCGATGCTCCAGTATCAAACAACACTTTAGCTGGAAAAGAGTTTACGGGTAATATACAGAGAACGACGTCAGCAGCTTCCTCAGCTTTGTCGGCCTTGATATGATTCACCCTCGCGGTCCTCCCGACAGGCCTGTTGTTGGAGTTGAAGGCTTTAGCCGGGGGAGCACGAACCATTGCCTGGCTGGTGTTGGGGCGAGGAGGTGGAGGTAGCTGCCTCTGAGTGCACTTATCAGCATAGTGTCCAGTATCCTTGCACTTGAAGCAAGTGACGACACGAGAAGGACCTGGCCTTGGCTGCCCCATTGGAACCCTCTGACTCTGCATCTGAGCTGGGTTGGGTGGGCGGGGAGCAAAGCCTGGAGAAGCTTGGGCATATGGAGCTCTAGTGACAGCAGCATTTGGCACCCAGATGCGGCGCTTCTGCGGAGGGGTGGTCATGTTGGAGGAGGAACCACCCTCATGCGAGTGCTTACGGGACTCTTCGAACGCCTTGCGTCCATTCTCCTCATTGAGCGCGGTGTTCACGAGCTCCTCGAAGTCCTTGCACCTGATGTTGGTGAGAGCGTACTTCAGTTCCGGGTTAAACCCTCGGCGGAACCTTGCCATCTTCTTGGCTTCAGTGGACACCTCATCACCAGCGTATCGAGCGAGACGATTGAACTCGTTCTGGTAGCCAATGACGTCCAGTTTGCCCTGTCTGAGAGAGCAAAATTCCTCACGCATCCTTTCCATGAGACCATCTGGGATGTGGTGCTTCAGGAAGGCATCCTTGAAACATCCCCAAGTGATAGGATAGCCAGCTCTCATGGTCTGGTAGTTCTCCCACCAGGTAGCTGCCTGACCCTTCAGTAGGTAGGTGGCATACTTGACTTTATCCTCCTCAGCAACGTGAGCAATGTCCAGAGCCCTGTTCATCTCCCTGATCCAGTCATCAGCATCCAGAGGCTCACGTGTTGCCACGAAAGCTCTCGGACCCATGCTCAGAAACTCCTTGATGCTGACTCGCGGAGCATTCTGGTTGTTGTGCTGGTTAGCCTGGATCTGGGCCATCTGAGCCACAACCTGAGTCATCTGAGTCAACAGCTCCGTGAGCGGAGGTGGTTCAGGCGGGTTGCTCCTTGTCGGCGGCATCCTGAATAGACATGCATTTTAGCACAACAACAGAAAAGGATAGACTTGGTAACCGAAAGGTAGATTATTCCGACGCATGAATAGATAACCAACAGGTACATCATCACATGTTCAAATACATCAGAATATCCAACACACCAATACATGGTTCGAAAGACAAAGGATAACTAAACATAGCTAGGAATGGATACATCGGTACTCCCATGCTCATCACGCAGGACGGCGGTGAGTAGTACGACGAGAGATACGGTGAGGAGGAATCCCCCGGAAGTAGGTATAACGACGATCCACGTAGATCGGGACTGCTCTGAGAGCAACTCTCGGTGTGGTGAAGTAGAAAACGTCGTCTCCCTGTGCTCCAAAGCGTGGAATCCCAGTGTAACCAGCTCCGAGGTTGAGGAGTGGACCTCTGATCGGCTCATAACCTCCAGCATCTGGCAAACTACGTCCAACTGTCTGATGGAAACGGGCAAAGCGCTCATCTCCAACAAAGTCTGTGGTGTACGTAGCCAGACGAGTCAAAGCAAGATAGAGCTGCTCCCTGACTGAGGCTAACTCCTGAGAAAGTGTGGTGGCAACAGCGTCACTGTGCCTCACAAACTGAGCGGTGGTGTGCAGCCTGGTGTTATCATGCTCGTAGACATCCAGGTTGCCGTAGAGGGTGAAGTGAGCTCCCGCTGAAGTGATGTAACCACGGGGGATGTGGCGATAGATAGAATCGTCAAATCCCCAGTAGTCAGCACGGAGGACGGTGAGACTCACGTAAGCTGCCTGCTGCACGGCCATATCCACTATGGAACCTACTGCCTCGTAGCGGTGGACAACGCTCGTGCCATCATCTGACAGAATGTAGACGATAGCCTGGTAGTAGGTCTGGTCAAACTCTCGCTGCTGCTCGTAGACCTGGTACTCTGGTGCCCAATGGAACCCCAGATAGGTGACCAGGTCTCTCAGCATCTCCGGATAACCGGCAGTGCTCTCGCAACGAGTCATCCGAACCACCTGCGGGAAGAACCTGAGATCCATCTGCAGATGATCAGGGAAGTTTTGATTAGTCGCCGGTAGAGAACTGATGTGGAAAGCAACAACAAGGTTCAACGGACGAAAAGGATGTTTGAAAAGAACAGGATATTGAAGCAACACCGGGAAAATGAGACAAAAACTCCTGAGGTACTACGGAAAACCCATCCGGGCTTCTAAAGGATCAATATCTACTGCTTAAGAAATAGAGGATCTGCTTCCGGGGCTTACACGCCTCCGTTCTCAATCGTGAGTAGGCAACATGATAAATCATGTCACAACCACCTCCATTCCTATGGTCTAGTAGATATAACCATCCTAAAGAAACCAGGATTCGTGAAATCCTAACTTGAAAGTTTAGATGATAAGGGAAAACAACGTTGCACTTCCTTACCAGAAAAGGGAGGGTGGGTGGGGAAAGAAGAAAAATGGCAGAATTCCTACTCTCACGTTTCATTTTTCCTATATAGCTACAAAATAGTTTCTAGACTCAACTGCGACCAGTAAAAAGGGATCCTACAGGCAGACAGGCTCTGATACCATTTGTCGCACCCGGACTTCTAGAGGATACTCACCGTACGAACTGAACAGTATTCTGATGGGATTATGGGGCTTACCGGCACCCGCGTCCTCTTACGAGTAGGCCAACACTTATGTGTGACAACCCATCGCTACTGTTCACCGTCGATGTAAACTATCCCGTAGAAATCAGGACACTACCATTGACGTACTTCATACCATACACACATGGTACGTCAACGGCTTTGAACAAACTGATAAAACAGCATATCTCTAAGACACAAAAGATTGAAATAAGTTGCAAATAGCTCTCATTAGAGCAGAGATAGCAAATACAATCATCCAGAGGACACATGTCCCAACATAACATGATTACATCTCAGCGGAAGCATTCAAAGGGGTCTGAGTACAGACAAATCCAAATAGGCTTAAGAAGCCGGAAACTGAAATAAAGACGGAGCCCATCCACGATGTCTCGGATCCTTCCCGGGTCCGCTAACTACTCGTCAGCAGCCTCGTCAAACTCCACGTAGTAGCCGTCACCTGGATCCTCGTAAGCGTAGTCTGCGGAAACCACAGCCCCAAAGGGGTCAGTACATAGACGTACTGGCAAGCAAGACTCACAGTTCACCAAAGTATAGCCCGTCAACACAAGCACAGATGACTTGGGTTCAACGGAAGGAAGGGGATGTAAAAGATGCTGCAACTGGCTGCACTAACCAACTACAGAGATTCTACCACTTCCAACTATCAGAAAGGGGATAAGATCGAGTATTGTAACCAACTGAAAGATAACTTCAAACAAACCCACCCTGGATCTCGCCCCTTATCCAAAGAAGCAATCCGAGGATAACTCACACAGTTGGATTAATAATGAATCAAGTTATTGGGTCAATAATCCTATTACTAGTCAAGTTGTTAATCATGGGGTGTGAGATTGTGAATCATTAGGTTTAAGTTGTCCTGAGTACTTGTTAGCCAGTACTTTCACCAAGTTAACCATAACCGCGGAAAACACGGCTTCTCGAGAAGATTATCCCGGCAGGGTTGCACCAATTTGGCCGTACACGTATGAATAACCCGCCAGATGGGATGCCTCCCACCAAGCGGGGCACTCAACACAACTCAACTCTTCTTCGCATCAAGCCCAAAGCACCTTGGGCGCACGGCTAATCAAGCCCCGAAGAAAAGGGACCCTCATAGCACTCTAAGACCGTGTCCCCCTATATGCCGACTACGAAAGTTCCACCCTGCGCTGGGCTCGCAAAAACATGCATGCGGCAAATGGAAAAACACGAACTAAATGAGATGATTTGGACGAGATGCGAATCGAATCAAATTGAGGGGGGGCGCCCATACTCGCTTCCCACATGCGGGTAGTGCGCTCATCATGGATCAGTAGACAAGACCCTTTTCCTATTAGGGTCGACACTAGCAGGCCTCAAAACCACACAGGGCCTCCTGCCGGTGCCTTATCATCAAATTATTATTTTAACAATACCATTAGCATGATTGATTGATCATCGAGCCCCAGAACATAATGAAATAGTAACAGAAAGTAACGGGTGACAGACTCGAGCATAACAACCTAAGCATGCTAGTAAGACACTGGCTCAATCAATAGGGTTGTAGGAGGGGTGGTGAGGCAATATCAGGGTTAAAGGATTCATGTGATAGGTTCGTAACAGAAAAAACTACCACTAAGGCTAGCAGAAATAGACAACGGAAAGTATCGATACCCAGGGTTGAAAGGAACACAATGGTTCATGTGAGTGATAACTTGCCTGCAAACTCAGCAGCCGGGTACTGAGCTAGATCCTCAGAAGGGGTGCTGTAAAGATCGTCTGTCTCAACGTCGTCGTCTATTCGAGAAGAAGCAAACAAACAAGACAGAAATATAAACAATCATTATCATGGCATTGTGCACAATCAAAGATGATGCATGAAAAGTTAATGGTTGCATCAAAATAAACTAAGTGACATGGTAACACAATTTAAATGGACCCCTATGCAATTTTGAGTTGCATATGGAAAAGGTTCATGAATTAAGTGGAACAAATGATTTACAATTAATTATTATGTGAAAGTTGTTAGCATGATGCATGCATGATGATAACAACAAATAACAATAATAGATGCAAGTGATAAAAGGATTTAACAAGTTTTGGAAATCATTTATTAAGTTTGGAAAGTTTGGTTACTTAAACATGTCACACAAACAATTATTGTTTTCATCAAGTTAAAGTGTTCAAAACAATTAACAAAATTTATATTTGAAAAGAACATCCAATTTTTGTTGGATTACATGTTTCAAATATTGAAATTGGAATTAGGATGAATTTATTATGAATTAAACAATATTAAACAAGTTTTAATTGAATTTAAACAAGTGTGAATTTTATTTGAATTTTATTTGTTCAAAACATAAATTCAAACTCACATTTGAAAAGTTCACACTTTGATGGTTTGAAAACATATTTTGCATGTTCAAAAATATTTTATATTAAGCAAGTTATGATTTTATCAAACTTAAATGAATTAAACAAGTATTAAATTATATAGGCAGTTTAAATTATTCAAACCATGAAACAAAATTTATATTTGAATAGGTTATTCAAAATGGTATGAAAAACATATTTTATTTGTATTTATTGGATTAATATTGAATTAGTTATTGAATTTAGCAAATTGCATTTGAATTATTCAAATTTGAATTTTTAAATGTATTTGGGAAATTCAAAACAGAACACAATTGGAACATTTGGAAAGATGACTAAATTTGGAACAACAAACATATACAACTTTTATTAATTGGACTTATAGATTAAAAGTTATTAAAGGTTTAAGTTTAGTGTTTTATTCTGCCATTTAAAAGTAATTGGAAAATAAAACAGAAACGTTTTAAACTTTTGTTACGGGCCAGCACCCTAGCCGCAGCCACTGCAGGGTGGGCCACGGGCCCTGGTGTGCTGGCGTGGCAAGGGAGAGGCTGACAGGGGGCCCTCGCTGTCAGCGCTTGGCCGCAAAAATTGGGGGAAAAATCCCGCGAGGGCAGGGGCTCGAACCCTGCACCTCTCGCTCGCTGCGCGTGCTCTGAACCAGTGCGGCTGCTGCGTTTGTTTGTCAGACAACGGATGCGCATGGAGGATATAGTTACACAGGCGCTAACTGAATTTCTGACGAACAGAAACAACCGCGTCTGACAGAGACGGAGCGGCACGGCGGCGTTCTCCGACGTGCTCGTGCTCGAGCTGATGGTGCGCTGCTGTGAGGAGGTACTGGAATCGTGCACGGTTGCGAGGCAGGGCAGAAAGAGGGGAAAGGAGGAGATGGTGGCTAGCTCACCGGGATTTGGCCGTGGAAGCAGGTGCTCGGGGTGGCGCGGCCGGCGACGATGTCGTTGACGGCGTCGCAGATGTGGTGGCGCTCCGGGGAAGCTACTGTGTGCAAACTGGAGAGGGTGGAGTGGGGTTCTGGTTCCAGCAGCTAGGTGGGAGAGCGGGTGGCTACTGCGGTGGTAATCATGGCGGGATCAGAGAGGAAAACGCCGACGAGTTGCAGAGAAGAAGGGATGTCGACGAGGAGATGGAAAACGGCGGCGGCTCGAGGGGGGAAGTAGCAACCTAGGGTCTAGGGTTTGGCGGCGCGCGGTCCGTGGGGTCTTATAGGGCACGGTGATCGACGATGGCCGTCTGCTCGGCGAGGAGGGGTACGTGGCACCGGCGGATTTCATGCCGTACGGGGGGACGACGACGGCGGCGTTATAACGAACCGGTAAGTTAGGCTTAGCGGGCTGGGCTGCGCGTGTGGGGTAAGTGGGCTGGGTAGAGGCTTAGGTGCTGCGCGCGCTGTAGTTTTCTCCTTTTTCTTTTCTGTTTTATATTTTTTTTTGCAGAAAACAGATTTGGAAGAAAAGGATGGTTTGTAGGTTAGTAAAAATTCCAGGAAAATTAGGTTAAGTTATTTAGGTTAAAAGAAAACAATTTCCAAGATTTGTTTTCAAAAGTTTGAAAAATAAACTGCTGTTTGGAAAATAAACCAATTTTGAGTGATTTTGAATATTTAAAACTGCTATTAAAACCAACACTTTAATAAAGTGACACAAAGATTCAATTGGAAATAAAAGGATATAAAATGTTTTGGTTATTCTTTTTATACTTTCAAATTGGGTTCTGTTTGAAATACATTTGGTTTGAAATGGAGTAATTGGTTAATTATTATAAAAGAAAAAACAACAACTTAAAAGGGTGAACCCTATTATTAATTGGATTAAAACATTAGAATAGTTTGTTAGCTTTCATGAGTTGGAATTTGGTGCTATTTGAATTTGAGTTTTGAGTTTGAAAGCAAATTGGGGAATTATTTAATTGAAATGAAAGCACCATTTTATTTGTTGATCCATATTGAAAAAAATAAGACAACAAATGGGTTGTTTTTATTTGTGATTTTTATTTCAAATGTTGTAACAGAGCAAATATGAAATAACCAGTTGAATTTGTTTGAGTTTCATTATGAAAACAAGATAAAACAGATGCAAAACAAATAGTAAACAAATGCAAACAAATAATTAAACATGATGACATGATGCAATACTTGAATTAAAACAAGAAATCAAACATTCTAAGGGATATTTCATACTTGGGATGTTACAGCAGTTCATCAGAAAACAGCCGGTCTTCTCCAACCTCTGAAAATTCCTGAGTGGAAGTGGGACATGATCGAAATGGACTTCGTCACTGGTTTTCCAAAGTCCAAGAGGGGCAACGATGCAATCTTCGTTGTCATTGATCGACTCACTAAAGTAGCTCACTTCTTTCCTGTCAAAGAAACAATATCAGCTAGCCAGTTAGCAGAGCTCTACACAACAAAGATTGTTCCTCTTCATGGTGTTCCATTGGAAATAAGCTCAGACCGTGGAAGCATATTCACTTCTAATTTCTGGAAAAGCTTTCAAGAAGCATTGGGCACCAAACTTCTATTCAGCACAGCCTATCACCCTCAGTCTCAGGGGCAAGTCGAAAGAGTCAATCAGATTCTCGAGGATATGCTCCGAGCATGTGGCCTCTCCTTTGGCATGAAATGGGAGGATTGTCTTCCATATGCTGAATTCTCCTACAACAACAGCTTCCAGGAAAGCCTAGGCATGGCACCATTTGAAGCTCTCTATGGCCGCAGATGCAGGAGTCCAATCAATTGGTCTGGAGCTGGTGAACGTTCACTCTTAGGCCCTGACATTGTTAAGGAAGCCGAAGAGAAAGTTCGCATCATTCGTGACAATCTCAAGATTGCTCAGTCTCGTCAGAAAAGCTACTATGACAGCAAGCATAGGGATATGATCTATGCACCTGGTGACAAAGCATATCTCCGTGTAACTCCCCTCAGAGGCACTCATCGTTTTGGTGTGAAAGGAAAGCTTGCACCAAGATACATTGGTCCTTTCAACATTCTCTCAAGGCGTGCGGAAAATGCCTATCGTCTTGAACTTCCAGAAAAACTATCCAAGGTGCACGATGTGTTTCACGTGTCACAGCTCAAGAGGTGTTTCAAAGATCCAGATCGTGTAGTTGATCATGATTCCATTGAACTGCAAGATGATCTATCTTATGAGGAGCACCCTATTCGTATTCTCGATGAGACCGAGCGTAAGACTCGCAACAAGAGCACCAAGTTCTTGAAAGTGCAGTGGTCCCATCATTCCGATAAAGAGGCAACGTGGGAGACCGAAGAGGATCTTCGCAAGAAGTATCCGGACCTTTTCTCTTCTCAGTAGGAATCTCGGGGCGCGATTCCTTCAAGGGGGGGCGTTTTGTAACATCCCAAGTATGAAAACAACCCCTAGAATGTTTGCTTCTTGTTTATTTATGTTTTGCATCATGACATCATGTTCATTGCATTTGTTTTGCTTTGTTTTCCATTTGTTTTTCTTTGTTTTCCTCTGTTTTCCTTTGTTTTCCCATTTGAAATTCAAACAATATTCAAATGTGTTGTTTCATACTTGCTCTGTTACAATTTTCCAAATAAAAAGTTCAAATAAAACATCCATTTGTTTCCATGAAAATGGAAAGGTCAAACTATTAATTTGTTCTTTTAAATAATTCACTTAATTCAATTTGCATTCAAATTCAATTAAAATTCCAAACAGCAACCATTTGAAATTTATGAAACTTACAAAACAAATCAATCACTTGTTTCAAATAAACTTGAATTTAAAAACTTATTAAGTTGCTTAAGTTCAATTATTTCAATTAATATTAAAATTCAATCAAATTCAAACAAATTGCAAACAGCAATAAATTTGAATTATTTGGAAAACCAAAGTTTGCACTAGGTTGCTGTTACAATAAATATTCAACACAAATTTTCCAAAAAAAATTCTAAATCCTAAAACCATTCCTTTTATCCTTTTTCCTTTTCAGCAAAAAAAAAACAGAACAGTGAAATTTAAAAGGAAAAAAAAACGCAGAGAGAGGGGCAGGCCAGCAAGTGGGCTGCGCCCACCAGCCAGGCCCAGCCCACCAGCCGGCCACTTACCCCTTCGCTCGTCTTCCTCCTGTACGGCAGCAATCTGCCGCTGTCCACGTCGCTGCAGCGAGGAGCAGACGGCCATCCGAGGCTCCCCCTCCTCCTCTTAACCCTAGGCCGCGAGCCTACCCGCTGCCCTAACCCTAGACCTCCCCCTATCTCCCTCGACGCTGCCGTTTTCCTCCAGCCAGCTTCCTCTCTGTTTCTCTGAACCCCACCGAAAAACCACCACCGCCGCCTAGCTCCGATGATCGCCGCCGCGATGCTCCACCTCCTCGCTGACTAGCCACGGGAACGAAACCCCCGCGACTGCCTCTTCATCCGCGTTTCCTCGCCAGGGCCCGAGAGGGCCGGGAGCCACGCCGTCGACCCTCTTCCTGTCGCCGGCCATCGACCACCGCAGCGTCGACCTCCTCCTCCTTCCGCCCCGAGGTGAGCTCCACCTCGCTCCCCTCCCTTCCATCCCCTCTGCTCACTCAGTAGGCCTTGCACACGCACACGGCCACCGCAGCATCCGCGCGCACGCTGTAGCAGCAACGCTGCAGCTGCCGCCGGCGGCCTCCCTCCGCTGTCGATTTCAGATAACTAAAATTCAGTTTCAGTTAAAACATCCTCGGACTGAACCATATCCTCCTCGCGATCCTGTTCTGTCAACAAACTCAGCAGCCACCGCAGTGGTAGCAACACTGCACGCGCGCGCCCAGGTCGTGGGTTCGAACC
This sequence comes from Alopecurus myosuroides, assembly GCA_028641055.1. Lineage (NCBI taxonomy): Eukaryota > Viridiplantae > Streptophyta > Magnoliopsida > Poales > Poaceae > Alopecurus > Alopecurus myosuroides. The sequence continues at coordinate 295,194,604 of CM054058.1, read as the reverse complement.
CTGCCTCCGCGGATTAAATCCGCCAATTCTTTTGCTTTGCCACGCGGGCGTCCGTGGCCCACCTGCCACTGGCCTGGGTTGCCACGCGTGCTGCCACGCAGGCCCCTGTGGCCCAGGGCCCCCCTGTCAGTGGCTTGGGCCAGTCACTGCGGGTGGATTTCGTTTCTGCCCAGTTTTCTTTTTAATTTCCAGTCATTTTCTTTTACAGATTAGTCCATGTTTTAAAAATACCAATAACTTTTGAATTACAACGTCAAATAAAATAAATAAAATATGTATACTGAACCAAATTTAATTCTCTACCTATTTAAATCATTTGTTTTCTGTTTTGAATATTTCAAATGTATTCAAATTTCAAATTCAAACAAATCATTTTAAATTTGGTTAATTTCATAACTAATTCAAATAACACAAATAAAATATGTTTTCCATGCCATTTTGAACCACCTTTTCAAATATAAAATTGGTTTCATGTTTTGAATAATTAAAATTGGTTAAATAATTTAAACCTTGTTTAAATTATTTAAAATTGCTAAATTCATAACTTGCTCAAATTAAATTATTTTTGAACTTATAAAATATGTTTTCAAACCAGAAAAGTATAACCTTTTCAAATATGAATTTGGTTTAATGTTTTGAACAAATAAAATTTCAAATAAATTCATACTTGAATTAAATTCATTTAAATCTTGTTTAAACTTGTTTAATTCATAATTAATTTATTCTAAATCCTTTTTCAACAAGTGAAACATGTATTCCACCTAAAATTTTGTGTACTTTCCAAATATGAACTTTGTTATCTATTTTGGAAAATTTAAATTGGTGAAAACAACAAATGCTTGTGTAACACCTTTAAGGAACCAAAATTTCATAACTTAATAAATAAAATTCCAAATTTGGTAAACTTCATTTCCATTTGAATCTATTGTTGTTTTCTTTTTGTTTTCCTCATCCATGCATCATGCTAATCCACCTTCACATGATGGTTAGTTGTAGAACAACTATTTCAACCTTAATTCATGGGCTTTCCATATGCAACCCAAATTGCATAGGGGTCCATTTAAACATGTTACCATGTCAACTAGCCTATTTTGTTGCATCAATTAAATTGTCATGCATCATCCCATGATTGTGCATTATGCCATGTTATAGATTGTTTGTCTCTCTGCGTTGTTTGTTTGCTTCTTCTCGAATAGACGACGACGTTGAGACAGACGAGGTTTACGACACTACTTCTGAGGAGTTAGCTCAGTACCAGGCTGCTGAGTTTGCAGGCAAGTATTCACTCACATGAACCATTGTGTTCCTTTCCACACTGGATACCGATACTTTCCGCTGTCTATTCTGCTAGCCTTAAGATTCGTTGCTTGTGTTCGATCCTATCACATGTTATCCTTTAACCCTGATATAGCCTCACCTCCACACCTATAACCCTATTGCTTGTTGCCCGTGTCTTACTAGCATGCTTAGGGTTGTTTCTGCTCGAGTCTGTTGCCCGTTACTTTCTGTTACCATATTTTATTATGTTCTGGGGCTCGATGTTTAAACAACAATCATGCTAATGTTATGGTTAATAATAATTTGATGATAAGGCACCGGTAGGAGGCCCGGCGTGGTTTTGAGGCCTGCTAGTGTCGACCCTAATTAGGAAAAGGGTCTTGTCTACTGATCCATGATGAGCGCACTATCCGCATGTGGGAAGCGTGTATGGGCGCCCCCCTCAATTTGATTCGATTCGCATCTCGTCCAAATCGCCTCATTTAGTTCGGGTTTTCCATTTGCCGCATGCATATGTATTTGCGAACCCAGGCCAGGGTGGAACTTTTGTAGTCGGCATTTAGGGAGACACGTTCTTAGAGTGCTATGAGGGTCCCCTTTTCTTCGTGGGGCTTGATTAGCCGTGCGCTCAATTGCACGGGGTTCTTTGGGCTTGATGCGGAGAAGAGTTGATTTGTGTTGAGTGCCCCGCTTGGTGGAAGGCATTCCATCTGGCGGGTTATTCTTACGTGTACGGCCAAATTGGTGCACCCCTGCAGGGTAAATCTTCTCGAGAAGCCGTGTTTTCCGCGGTTATGGATGACTTGGTGAAAGTACTGGCTAACAAGTACTCAGAACAACTTACACCTAACTAATGATAACTTGACTAGTAACAGTCTTATTGACACAATAACTTGAACCATCATTAATCCAACTGTGTGAGTTATTCTCGGATTGCTTCTTTGGATAAGGGGCGAGATCCAGGATGGGTTTGTTTGGAGTTAGTGGTAGTTGGTTACGACACGCTATCTTATCCCTCTCTTTTAGCCGGAAGTTGTAGTATGTTTCTGTAGTTGGTTAGAGCAGCCCGCTGCCGCATCTTTTGTATCACCTATTCTTCCGTTGAACCCAAAGCATCTGTGCTTGATGTTGACGGGTACACTTTGGTGAATTGTGAGTATTGCTTGCCAGTACGTTTATGTACTGACCCCTTTGGGGCTGTGGTTTCCGCAGACTACGTTTCCGAGGATCCCCGTGATGGCTACTACGTGGAGTATGACGAGGCTGCTGACGAGTAGATAGCAGACCAGGGCAGGGTCCGAGACATCGTGGATGGGCTCCGTCTTTTCGTTTCCGGCCTCTTAGGCCTATTTGGATCTTGTCTGTACTCAGACACTTTGGATGCTTCCGTTGTGATGTAATGATGAATTGTTGGGACATGTGTCCTCCGGATGATTGTATTTGCTATCTCTGCTCTAGTGAGAGCTATTTGCAACTTATTTCAATCTTTTGTGTCTTAGAGATATGTTGTGATATCAGTTGTTCTAATGCCGTTGACGTACCATGTGTGTATGTTATGAAGTACGTCAACGGAAGTGTCCTGATTTCTATGGGATGGTTTACGCAGACGATGGATAGTAGAGAATGGTTGTCACACGTTTACGTGTTGGCCTGCTCATATTGAGATGCGGGTGCCGGTATGCCCCGTAAGCCATTTGTTCTAATATTTAGCGGACTGTGAGTATCCTCTAGAAGTCCGGGTGCGACATACGGAAAAACCCATCCGGGCTTCTATGGGATCAATATCTACTGCTTAAGGAATAGATGATCTGCTTCCGGGGCTTATGTGCCTCTGTTCTCAATCGTGAGTAGGAAACATGAAAATCATGTCACAACCACCTCCATTCCTATGGTCTAGTAGATATAACCATCCTAAAGAAACCAGGATACATGAAATCCTAACTTGAAAGTTTAGATGAGAAGAGAAAAACAGCGTTGCACTTCCTTACCAGAAAAAGGGAGGGTGGGTGGGGAAAGAAATAAAAGAAAAGAATTCCTACTCTCACGTTTCATTTTTCCTATATAGCTACAAAATAGTTTCTAGACTCAACTGCGACCAGTAAAAGGGATCCTACAGGTAGACAGGCTCTGATACCATTTGTCGCACCCGGACTTCTAGAGGATACACACAACCCGCTAAACAGTAGATAATTGGCTTACGGGGCCTACCTGCACCCGCATCTCAATATGATTAGGCCAACACGTAAACGTGTGACAACCATCCTCTACTATTCATCGTCTGTGAAACCATCCAATAGGAATCCGAATACTTCCATTGACGTACTTCATAACATACACACATGGTACGTCAACGGCATTTGAACAAGTGATATCACAACAAATCTCTAAGACACAAAGAAATAGAAATAAGTGGCAAAAGCTCTCATTAGAGCAGAGATAGCAAATAAAGTCATGCAGAGGACACATGTCCCAACAAGTCATCATTACATCACAGCGGAAGCATCCAAAGTGTCTGAGTATAGACAAGATCCAAATAGGCCTAAGAGGCCGGAAACGAAAAGAACGGAGCCCATCCACTAAGTCTCGGATCCTGCCCGAGTCCGCTATCTAGTCGTCAGCAGCCTTGTCATACTCCACGTAGTAGCCACCATGGGGATCCTCGGAAACGTAGTCTGCAGAACCAGCAGCCCCAAAGGGGTCAGTACGGACGAGTACTGGCAAGCAAGACGCACAAGATACCAAAGTGTACCCGACAACACCAAGTACAGATACTTTGGGTCAACGGAAGATAGGTGATACAAAGGTGCGGCAGCGGGCTGCACTAACCAACTACAGAGACACGCTACAACATCCGCTAAAGAAAGGATAAGATAGCGCATCGGAGCCAACTACCACTAACCTCAAACAAACCCATCCTGGATCTCGCCCCTTATCCAAAGAAGCAATCCGAGGATAACCCACACAGTTGGATTAATGAAGGTTCAGGTTATTGTGACAATATGCCTATTACTAGTCAAATTATTATTAATTAGGTGTAAGTTGTCTATCCTTGTTAGCCAGCCCTATCACCAAGTCATCCATAACCGCGGACAACACGGCTTCTCGAGAAGATTTAACCCTGCAGGGATGCACCAATTTGGCCGTACACGTAAGAATAACCCGCCAGGCGGGGATCAAACCCACCAAGCAGTCCACTCAACACAACCCAACTCTTCTTCGCATCAAGCCCAAAGAACCACGTGCAATTGAGCGCACGGCTAATCAAGCCCCACGAAGAAAAGGGGACCCTCATAGCACTCTAAGAACGTGTCTCCCTAAATGCCGACTACAAAAGTTACCACCCTGGCGCCAAGGGTTCACACCTGCATATGCATGCGGCAAATGGAAAACCCGAACTAAATTAGGCGATTTGGACGAGATGCAAATCGAATCAAAGTTGCGGGGGGCGCCCATCCACGCTTCCCACATGCGGTTAGCGCGCTCATCATGGATCTAGAGGACAAGAACTTTTCCTGAGTTCGACACTAGCAGGCCTCAAAACCATACCCGGCCTCCTGCCGGTGCCTTATCATCAAATTAGCATTACCTCAAACATTAACAGGTTGTTGTTTAAACATCGAGCCCCCAGAACATAATAAAGATGGTAAAAGAAATAACGTACATCAGACTCGAGCACAACAACCCTAAGCATGCTAGTAAGACACATGCCAACAAGCAACAGGGTTATAGGTGTGGAGGTGAGGCTATATCAGGGTTACAGGATAAGATGTGATAGGATCGGAACACAAGCCACGAATCATAAGGCTAGCAGATTAGACAACGGAAAGTATCGGTAACCAGTGTGGAAAGGACACAATGGTTCAGGTGAGTGAATACTTGCCTGCAAACTCAGTAGCCTGGTACTGGGCTAACTCCTCTGAAGTAGTATCGTAAACCTCGTCTGTCTCAACGTCGTCGTCTATTCGAGAAGAAGCAAACAAACAACAAAGAGAGACGAACAATCAATAACATGGCATAATGCACAAACATGGGATGATACATGACATTTTAATGCAAGTAAGAGATCATGGACATGATCATCAAGTTAAATGAGTGTCCCAAATAACTTTGCATTATTTGGAAACCTCTCATATTTATCTTAGTGGCCTATGATTAATTTTAATAAGACCAATACATCAAAAGTATTCCCACATGCATGAAATGATGCTTTTCTGTTATTAATTGAAGTTCTTTCCATTTTGGTATAGTTTCCATAATTTTTGGGTGAAGAAAATAATAAATAAGAATTAATTCTTATTGTTTTCATTTCTGCCCTTTTTGGTAAACAAATTAAAAAGAGGTACTTTCAGTTACAAAAACATGGGAAATACTTGAAAACATGTGGACAATGTTTCACTGAACATTTTGAGATATTAAACATAATTTTTGGATCATTATTGAATTTATTATGCATTTTTCCATAAGCATTTTTATTCTGCCCCTTTTAGTAAACAGAAGGAAATATGTTCAAATTTAATTCAATTGTGACCAAATAAAATACCACTGTGTAGAGTTTGTTAAGACAAAATTTTAGAGCCCAAGTTTTCTCAATTTGGGTGAACACAACTCAAGTTATGAATTTCCAAAGTTTCAAATTTTAATAGCCATTTCTGTATTTAATTATTTAGTGCCATATTTATGACAGAAACATGTTGACATCTTTACATATTTCGAAAGTGCTCACAGTTATGAATCTACAGAAATTTGAATCACCAAAATTGGAGCATTTATGAATATTTGGTGGAATTTACAAATTAAGATCTGATCTGTTTTGGGGATGAGCTGCAGGAAAAATAAAAACAAAAAGAAAAAAGTGCGCGGGGGGGGGGGGGGGGGGGGGGGGGGGGGACTCGAACCCGCGCCCTGCTGGTGTGCGCGCGGAGGCAGAGCGCCAACCACTGGGCCACTGCTGCATTTCTGATAGTACTAGGATGCGGAACTATTTTGAGGTGGGCTCTCGCGGAAATTTCTGAAACTGAAAAGTTCAGTTACGGAACTTGCTCGATCGTGGACGGCCTGACGCCGGCGATCTGTAGCGATCTGCTGCTGATGCGCACGCTGCGCGGGTGGATGTGCGTGTGTGCGTCGGGTGCAGGGGGATACAGAGGAGGACGGGGCGTAGGCAGGGCTCACCGAGGGCGCTCGCACAGGGAGGTGGCGACGGGGAGCAGAGGGAGCGGAAGAGTAGCGCGGCGCTCCAGCGTGACGGCCGACTGCGAGATCGACGAACCGCGGCCTCCCTAGGGCGCCTCCGGGCACGACGTCCTCACCAAACCCGGAGCTGCCACTCCCGCGGTTCCATTCCTTGGCTCGGACGGGGATGGCGGGGACTGTAGCGGCGGCGGCGGAGGCCTCAAGCTCCGACCATGGCGGACTCCGTCAGGAAAGTTCAGAATTTGGCAACAAAAAACAGAGAAGAATAAGAGGGGAGAAGGGGATGGCTGCGGCAAGGAGGAAGGAGGAAAGCTAGGGCTAGGGTTAGGGCTCGGGTGGTGATGGCTTTATGGAGGGGAAAAAGGAGGGGAGGGAGCTGCAGGTGGGGGAGGTTCTCTGTCTCTCTGTCTCCGTACAGAGGTAGGAGACGACAGGCGATGGGGGGATGGGCTCTGGGGTCGTAGGTGGGCTCAGCCCACTTGGGCTGGCCTGCCTCCCCCATTTTTTTCTTTCCTTTTCTTTTTATTCCTTTTTTTTGTAGAGAATAGAAAAGAGAGGAAATAGATGGAAAAGAGAGGTGAGATTGGGATTTTATTTTTCAAATATTTTTAATGGATTAAGTAACTCAAAAGCCCAGTTGCATGATGTTTTGTTTTCAAAAAATTTAAATATTTGTGGATGTTTGAATTTTAATTGAATTTGCTTGAATTTTGCAATATTTGAATTATTTGAGAAATTAACCAAGTCACTCATTTGGAAAATCAAGTTTATGGGAAGCAATAAAACTATTTGATTTGTTTCTGTTAGTGATTTATTTTGAAACCATTGGAACATACCAAGTATGAACCAATTGGTTTGAATTTGAATTGAATTTCAAATTGAAACACATGCCACATGCAATGCTTATGATGGCATGATGCAAAACATAAATTAACAAAAAGCAAAACATTCTAAGGTTGTTTTCATACTTGGGATGTTACAAGTAAGTAAAGCAATAACAATAAAATTAAATAGTCGCTGCAAGTGGCCCAATCGTTTTTACCACAAAGGACAAGTCGACGGTGTTTCTTATAACGACTAGAACGTTCCTGAGGACACATGGGAGGATTCGTCAAGTTATTTTCATCACACATCGTTGATTAATCTTTATCGTTTTGGTAAGTGTTATGTGTGTAGACCTATGCTAGTGCACCGTCACATACAAGACAAATGCACACTTACGATTACACTACTTGCAAGTGTCCGCAACTACAAGATAGTAATTAAGAAATAAATCTAACTGTAGCAATAAACTCCTGGTATCTACTACTCCATTATGTAAATCTTTCGAACTGGGGTTTAGATTTTTGTCACTCCGACAACCCTCCATGAGCAATACAATACACAATGCATTCCTCTAGGCCCATAAAGTTGAAGTGCTATGTAGTCAACGTTCACATCACACCACTAGAGAAATAGCAACATAACTTAAATATCAAACCAGTAAATATTACTTCAATGAATCATGACTACTAATAGCGAGACTTCTTCCATATCCTCAAGAACTAAACGAACTACTCAGAACACATCATATGGATCATGATCAGAGGTGATATACTGATGAATAACAATCTGTTCATAAAGAGTAAACACCGATAATTCTCACAAACATCAACTACGAAGGGGTAATCAACACGGTAGAGATATCTAATGAAATACTACAAGATAGAACCTTGATTTTTACATCGAGAGGTGATGGTGCTGATGGTGGTGATGATGTTGATGATGATCCCGATGATGTTTGGAGTGATGACGATGATGGCGGTGACGATTTCCCCCTCCGGGAGGGAATTTCTCCGGCGGAATCTCCCCACCGGGAAGGTCTTTTCTTCTCTGTCTTGTTTCCATCGCGAGAGGCGGCAGAAAAATTCTACGAAGTGGCTCCCCAAAAATTTTAGGTCAAGGGGAGTAAGCACACCAAAGGGGAGACGGAGGTGGGGCTCAGGGGCACCACGTGGGCCCAGGCGCGGCCTAGGGGGCACTCGCACCTGGTGGGCCCCTGGTGGCCACATGGATCCCATCTGAGTCTCCTTCGGGCTCCCTCAGTGTTTTTTGGAGAAAGCTCATTTTCAGATTTTTCCTGAATTTTTAGACGTCCGGAAGATACCCCTATAACAGGTGCTTTTTTCTCTGAATTCTGGCTTTGGAAAACTATAAAACACACAGAAAACCATAAAATAACACAAGTATTGCACTCTAATATGGAATATATCAATTAATAGAAGATAATTAACATAAAAAATAGTGATGCAAAATGGACGTATCAACTCCCCCAAGCTTAGACTCCGCTTGTCCCCAAGCGAAAACCGAGCTCAGAAAACATGACCACGGGTTTTATGGAGTGAAGTGTTGATAATGAAGAATACGAACATGAAGCATCAGTAACTACTCAGCAAACACTAACAAATTTGTACACCAACCTTTCTAATAATGCTTCTTAAAGAGAAGCAATGATTCAATCATATAAAGGTGGAGTAAGGTGCAAATTCATTGGGCAATGGCAAACTATGTTCTTGGTCAAAGAACAACTTACAAATCAATCTTAGCTTTCCGTAATAGTCTATGTCATAGCTAATAAGCAACTAAGACATGTTTCAGTTATCACAAAGTCTTTTCATGAACAGAAAACTTTCAGGATCTTTGTTCTTATAAAGGAAGTGAAAATAACTAACACAAAGGAAGATGCTAGTCAGAAAAGCTTAACTTTCAACTTGTTTACCTTGATGGTAATGTCAACTGCAATGATACATGGTTAATAACATCATGGGCATATATAAGGATGCATCTCAGTTCAACATCATAAGTTTGCTTGTGGAGAATAGAAAGGATGGGTAGAACTGACTCAATCCTAATTGTCAAGATAGACCCTTCGTAGAGGGAAGCAGGGATTACTCATGTGCTAGAGATTTTCAGTTTAGAAACATATAAGATACATGAAAATAAATTGGAGTGGTGTACGTTTTCGTCAACGACTGATAGTGAAAAACTTATCATAGCTACGTCAAGCAAAATTATAGACTTTTGAGAGCGGTTTCCATTGTCACATTTCTTCCTTTATTTATGAATGACACTCCCCCCACCTTTTTTACACAACCCATGGCTAGCCTAATTCACGGGTTCCTGCCAACAATCATCAATCCATGAAGGAGTGTCTTTCCTTATTATTTAAGTTCATATTATTGGGCACCAGCTCTCTTGTAGTTAAAATGAGCTCAGATTCCATACTCATTGGGTGAATAAGAAAGGAGAACTTTCCTTGACATAAGGTATAATAAGTTTTAAATTACTTCCTCGTGAGCTGAGAACAGAGGCACAAATATAATGTATTAATAGTTTTGATGGTTTAAAGGTAGCACACGAGAAATTTACTTGGAGTGGAAGTGAGATACCACATATAGGAAGGTGTGATGGACACTTGTGGGAGGTTTTGGTTCAGGTTTGGGTGCACAAATAGTGATCATACTCAGTATAGGGTTTTAGGCTAGCAAAGGCTTTATAGCAAACACACAATGTTGAGAGATACAAACTGATATAAAACCATGCAATGTTATAGAACATGAAGTATTGCAATAGTCTTCCTTGTCAGCATAACACATCAATCATAAGAACATGTAACTTAAAAGTTTTGCAGCCATAAAAGATCTATGGAGTAATATATATGCATGTGAAACCTCTATTCTTTGTTCTAAGTGCTATTGCTATGACCAATGCTGCACCCAACATGAGATCACTACTTTTCACAAGACAAGCATGTCAAAACGATTGCAGTGAATATAATATAAAGTGCAACTAAGTAAAAAAAAAAGAACCCATATCAATATTTCATCATAGACAAACTCACACCAACATATACAAAGCCCACTAGTAAAAGAGTGATGGCTCAACTTGCAAAAACTATACTACTCCATTCGTTCCTAAATGTAAGATGTTTTAGCTTTTTTCCACATTCACACATATCTACATGTATTTAGACAACTTTTAGTGTATATATTCACTCATATTAGTATGTATCTAGACAACATGAGTAATAGCTACAACATCTTATATTTAGGAACGGAGGGAGTATATGATAACTTCCTGAATCATGATATGACACACGACTCTAATAGTAAAACATAAATACAGAGATACCAGGGCAACTCCCCCAAGCTTGGAACAAGCCAAGGGAGTGTCATTACCCGTGATAATTAAGCTTGGTACGTTGATAACGCTTGGACGACTTCAATAAATTTCTCGATGACAGCCTTGAGATCTTCAATTTGAGAGCCTAAGTTGCGGACCATCTCAGTATTATTTTCAACATGGCCCATAAGCTTGTCCATAGGTGAATCCCATCCCTCAGCAGAATTTTCCCATTCCTCCTTGGGATCTGGCCCAAAACTTCCTTTTCCTGCACGCTCAGAACGATCCAGGTTCCAACAAGAGGGTAATTCTCCACTGAGTATTCTCAAGTTGATATTTATGGAGTAAATTGTGGAAGGAGTTTGCAGTGGGCGGATAAGGAACTCTTTCGGCTAAGTTTCTATGAGGAACTTTACCACCTGTTGGGATCCTTTCCCCCTTCTTTAGTAAAAAAGGGTTCGGGGTCACATAAATTCTTGCGATGGTGGCTTGAGTATATTGATGTGGATCATCTTATATTTCTTATTCTTCAACATCCAACATCTCCTCCATGATTTCTTCTTTGTTATCAGCTGAGCGCTGATCCTTCTCTTGATCTTGATCACCAGCCTGGTGGGAAGACATCTTGCTCTAGATACTTTGGTTCCCTAACAGAAACAACTCGAAAACGAACACGTAAAGAACACAAGATACGATCCCGGGACGATCTCGGGATTACATAGGAAAAAGTTTTACAACGAAAGGAAGGTAACGAGTCGAGGTAGAGTCAGAGTCAGGCCCCGGGGTCACCAGGTGACCACTAGGCGCGACCTGGGGTGCACCCGTGCTGTGGGGTCACCTCATGGCCTCGGGCCCCGGTTTCGACTCTTTTTCATGTCCAAATTTTTCATATTTTCCAAAAACAATGAATAGAAAAAAGGCGTTTCACGAAGTTTTTCTTACCAGAACACATACCTAATCCAATTTTGACTCTCGTCTAGTGTGATATTTGGCCTTTATGTGATCTTTCGGGGTAACTACATGTCTAATATCAGCTTCCACATTGTATGGATCACCAGATAAGTAATGCTTGAGTCTTTGGCCATTCACCACTTGTGGGTTGACCCTGAAAATTATTAATTTTGATAGGACCAGAATGATAAACTTCTTCCACTACATATGGTCCCTGCCATTTAGAGAGTAATTTTACTGCAAAAAATCTGAGACGAGACCTATACAATAACAATTTATCACTAATATTAAATTCTCTCTAGAGAATTCTTTTATCATGCCACTTTTTAACCTTTTCTTTAAATAACTTGGCATTTTCATAAGTTTCACTTCTCCATTCATCTAGAGAAGTCATATCAAGCAATATTTTCTCACCAGCTAATTTAAAATCACAATTGAGTTGTCTAACAGCCCAATAAGCTTTATGTTCTAGCTCAAGAGGCAAATGGCAAGCCTTACCATAAACCATCTTATGAGGAGACATGCCCATAGGATTTTATAAGCGGTTCTATAAGCCCACAAAGCATCGCTAAGTTTCTTAGACCAATTCTTTCTAGATTTGTTAATAGTCTTTTGCAAAATTAATTTAATTTCTCTATTGGTCAATTCTTCTTGGTCACTCGTTTGGGGATGATATGGTGAAGATACTTTATGATTAACATCATATTTAGAAAGAGCTTTCCTAAAAGCACCATGAATAAAGCGAGAATCTCCATTAGTCATAAGATATCTAGGCACACCAAATATTGGAAACATTATGTCTTTAAGAATTTTCATAGAGGTTTTATGATCAACACTTTTAGTGGGAATAGCTTCTACCCATTTAGTAACATAATTGACATCAACAAGAATATGGGTATAGCCATGTGAAGGAGGGAAAGGAGCCATAAATTCAAATCCCCAACAATCAAAAGGTTCAATAACAAGAGAACAATTCATAGGCATTTCATTACGTCTACTAATATTACCAACCCTTTGACATTCATCACAAGTTGAAATAAATTTCTTAGCATCTTTGGAAAGAGTGGGCCAGTAAAAACCTGATTGTAAAACCTTATGTATGGTTCTTTCACCAGCGTGATGTCCTCTATAAGGACTATTATGACATTTCCTCGATATATATTCTTGCTCATGCTCAGGTATGCATCTTCTCCAAATTTGATATACACCTTCTTTATATAAATGTGGGTCATCCCAGAAATAATGCCACAAATCATAAAAGAATTTCCTCCTCTGTTGATGAGTAAAACTTGGAGGAAAAAACTTAAACATAATGAAGTTAGCATAATCAACATACCAAGGATTTTCATTTCAGTTAAACTTTATTGCAACAAGTTGTTCATTAGGAAAACTATCAATAGCCGGAATAGGACCATCAGGAATATTTTCTATTCTAGAAACATTATCGGCAACAAGAGTATCAGCTCCTTTCCTATCAAGAATATGCAAATAAAACTCTTGTAACAAGAGCCCCCATCTAAGTCTAGGCTTAACATATTTCTTTTCCATAAGATATTTAATAGCAACATGATCGGTGTGAATAGTAACTTCAGAATCAACAATGTACCGCCTAAATTTATCACAAGCAAAAACAACAACTAGGAACTCTTTTTCAGTAGTAGCATAATTTCTTTGAGCACTATCTAGGCTTTTACTAGCATAATAAATAACATTCAACTTCTTATCAACTCTTTATCCTAAAACAGATCCTATAAAAAATCACTAGCATCACACATAATTTCAAAAGGTAAATTCCAATCAGGTGGTTGAACAACAAGTGCAGTTATTAAAGATTTCTTAAGAATTTCAAAGGCTTCTTTAAAATCGTCGTAAAAAACAAAAGGAACTTATTTTTGAAGAAGATTGGTAAGAGGCCTTGAAGTCTTAGAAAATTATTTAATAAACCTCCTATAGAAACCAGCATGACTAAGAAAACTACGAATACATTTGACATCCTCAGGATGGGGCATATTTTCAATAGCATCAACTTTATATTTGTCAACTTCAATGCCTCCTTCAGAAATTTTATGTCCAAAAATAATCCCTTCATTAACCATAAAGTGGCATTTCTCCCAATTCAACACAAGATTAGTTTCCTCACACCTCTGCAAAACTTTAAGATTATGGAGGCAATTGTAAAAAGAAGTTCCATAGACGGACAAATCGTCCATGAAGACTTCCACAATGTTCTCACAGAAACCACGAAAAATATTAGACATGCATCTTTGAAAAGTAGCTTGAGAATTACATAAACCAAATGGCATACACATATAAGCATAGGTACCAAAAGGACAAGTGAAAGTGGTTTTCTCATGGTCGTGTTTCCTAACATGGATTTGAGAGAAACCATAATACCCATCTAGGTAGCAGAAGTGAGTATTTTTAGACAACCTTTCTAGCATTTGGTCAATAAAAGGAAAAGGATAATGATCTTTCTTAGTAGTCTTATTCAATTTTCTAAAATCAATGCACATTCTATAACCAACTACAGTTCTTTGAGGAATAAGCTCATTCTTATCATTAGGGACAACAGTCATACCTATTTTCTGGGAACACAATGGACATGACTAACCCATCTACTATTAGCAATAGAGATAAATAATAGCTACTTCAAGAAGCTTTAATGTTTCACTTCTTGCAACTTCTTTCATCTTGGGATTTGATCGGCGTTGATAATCAACCACAGGCTTGCCATCAGGCTCAAGATTTATTGTGTGCTGACATAGAACATAACTAATTCCTTTGAGATTATCCAAATTATAACCAATAGCTTTATTGTGTTTCCGTAGTATTTCCAATAGTCGTTCTTCTTCATGATCTGAAAGATTAAAATTGATAATAACATGGTATATCTTCTTTTCATATAAATAAATATATTTTAATGTGTCTGGAAGAACTTTGAGCTCAAACACTGGATCTCATTTAGGTGGTAGAGGTACCCCCAAAGATTCCAGTGGAAAATTGTGTATGATAATAGGAGGTTGATCGAGGAAAATATCCTCCAATTCATTTCTTTCCCCCATATACATGTCATTCTCATGGTCTTCCATAAATTGTTGCAAAGGGTCATCAAGAGGTACATCAATGTGACGCCCCGAGATCGGGCACTATGCAGATTTCGGCATTTCCACCCAAATCCGCATAATAACCGATTTCAGGTTGCCACTTGTGATAACATTACAACAGTTCATGAATATTCCGCAACAACAACAGAGGAGATATATACAAGACGACTCAAACGAGTCAAGGATACAACTGATACAATACAAAGATCCAAATGACAACGGAAGAAAACAACATAGTGTCCGACTACGAACAAGATACAAATTGGACTAAGAGTCCTGAAGATAACCGATGGCGTCCAATCCCTGCCCAGGCCAAGCCGGAGGGATTCCCAAGCTAACGTCGTCAGACTTCAAACCTGTTGACTGCAATGTGGAATATGCAGCCACGAAAATGGATTCGTGGGTCAGTACTATTAAGTACTGGCAAGTGGATAAACCATACTCACAAGATACCAGCGTAACCAATCATCACAAGATACAAATACTTTGGGTACAACGGAAAGAAGGGGTTATTGCAAAGAAGCGGCAGCAGGCAGCACTAACAAACTAAAGAGACGCGCTACAACTTCCGGCTATTAGAGAGGGATAAGAGAGCGCGGCAAAACCAACTATAACTACTCACCAAACAATACCCATCCAGTGGTACCCCCTACTAAGGAAGCAACCCAAGGAAACTCACGCTGTTGATTAAGGTGACATTCATTTTTATGGTGAAGGTAATACTATATTACTAGTCAAGTTATTATCATTAGGTGTAAGTTGTCTGAGTACTTGTTAGCCAGCACTTTCACCAAGTCGTCACATAACCGCGGACAACACGGCTTCTCGAGAAGATTCATCCCTGCAGGGTGCGCTACAGTACCCGTACACACTCAAGCCACCAACTAAAACTCAGGTTGGCTCGACACGACCCAAACCGTCTCTACAACCCATCCTAGGAGCCACAGAGCTATAAGGTCCCAGCCACGCAGCCGAATACTCAGCGCAAGTGTGCAAAACTCCCGCAGGACGCAACACCCCGGCAATACAGGCCTCGCCCTATATGCATCATCATCATCATCAACAGTAACCATGGGGGGCCAACCCATTCATGCGTATGAGCAAATAGAACACCCGAACTAAGTGTGGCTCTTCGGACAAGCTGCAAATCAGGTCTAAGTCGAGGGGGGTCCCATACTACCTCCCGGATGCGGTTAGCGCGCTCATCATGGATCAATGGACAAGACCCTTTTCCTAGTTTCGACACCAGCAGGCTCCAAAACCACGCCGGGCCTCCTGCCGGTGCCTTATCATCAAATTATTATTACCCCAAACATTAACATGTTGTTGATTAAATTGAAACCCAACTATCAACTAAACAGGTGATACGACAAAGGACAACAAGACTCGAGCACAAACAAACCTAAGCATGCTAGTACGACACAAGCCACAACCAACAGGGTTATAGGTGTGGAGGTAAGACAATATCGTGGCAGCAGGGTAAACATGTGATGGGATCGGAATAGAAGCATCGAAAATACTAGGCTAGCATAAAGACAACGGAAAAATCGATAACAAGTGAGGAAAGGCAACATAGGTAGCAAGTGAGTATACTTGCCTGAGATCCAGCAAGTAGAGGTACATCCGCAGAACTTGTTGTTGCTCACATCATCTCAACGTCCTATCCGCGAAGAAGCAACGAACTAGAACAAACACCGGATGCAACAATTAATACTACGACAAAAGATTCAGCATGATCCTATTTTATATGCATGACATGCGGGATGCAACGCAAAAGTACAACTTAGACAATTTAATCGGACCTGGAGTCCGGACAATTAATTATGGTTTAAGTTGTTTATCTAACCATCATATTAAATGTTGATTAACATGGAAAACAATAAGTAGGTGAGCTAAACAAGATTAAATGGAATAGGGCAATATTTAGTTAATACCCCAACACATTCCATATGTTGTTATTTAGTTGACAGGCATAACACAGGCTAAAATGCACAATACAAGATGCAAACATGAGCATGGATGGCATATTAATGTTCCTTGCATTTTTCTGGTTGGAAAACATATTTTACACATTAAATTTGAATTTAATTTGAATTAGTTATGATTTATGCAATTTTGAATGAATTAAATAAAGTTCAGATAATTGCACAAATTTTAATTGGTCAAAACATTAAACAAATTGCATATTTGGAAAATTCAGGAAATTGTGAATGGAAAACATATTTTATATGTTGAATTTGGGTTTGAAATGAGCAAGTAATTAAATTGGCAATTTTAAATGCATTAAACAAAGAATTATTGTTTTCATCAATTTACATTATTCTAAACAGAAAACAAAGTTTATATTTGGAAAGTTTATTTAATTCTGCATGGAAAACATATTTTACTTTTCAAATTTGGAGTTAAAATGAATTAGTTATGTGCATTTGAAGTTAGGGGTGCTTTTCTGAAAAGGCAGGGACCTATTGTGAGAAAAACAGAGATTGTGAGGGTTTCGTTGCAAAAACGGAAAGGCCAGGGGCCCTTCTGCGAGTCTGCCACCAGATCTGGATCTGGCGCAGCACTGCAGCCGCCCCCAGTCGATGACAGGCGGGCCAGGGGGCCACGCAGGCGCCACTGTGGCGTGGGTGGATGGTGAGGTGGCCACCGGGGTCAATGACAGTGGGCCCCGCGCGCGGATGGAAAAGAGGAAAAAGGTGGGTTTTATTCCTGCGCGGAGGGGGAATCGAACTTGCGCCCCAGCGCGCACGCGGAAGGAACCAGGCCACTGGGCGGCTGCTGCGTTTGTGATGGTACAGAGGGCAAACGGAAGATCAAGTGTGCTGCTGCGATGGTTAACTGACGAACTGAAAAAGGTTTCGTGTTCGTTCTCCGGCAGATAGACGGCGGACGGGAAACGACGATAACGACCGTGCCGCTCGACGGCGGACACGCAGAGTAGGGGGAGAAGAGGCGGAAGGGCGTCCCGAAGGACGGAGGCTCACCAAGGGGGGCTTGGGGCGACGCGTACGTGCCGAGGACGATGTAGGCGTGCGCTCTGGTCCTCACGGACGGACGTAGACGAGGAAGAATCGAAGCCCTCCGGCGTTCTGGGCAGCGGCGGCCTCCGGTATTCGTCGAGGAGGACGTGCTCGCCACGGGGTTTCCATTCCCAGTCTCCGGAGGTCGAGGCGACGACCACAGCTGCGGCCCTTGGTGCTCCAAGTTTCGGCCATGGTGGTGTCAACAGAAATATTCAGTAAACGAGCAGAAATTTTGAGGAGAGTTGGAGGGATCAGGGAGGAAGGAAAAAGGGGAATGGCGGCGGGGAGGAGTGGGGCGAGGGTTAGGGTTGGGAGGGGAGCTCGGGTAGGAAGATAAAGAGGGAGGAAGGGAGCAGGTGAGGGTGATCTGGTCTTTGTCCTACATGGATGGCGTCATCGCCTGTACGGAGGTGGGGGAAGGAGGCCTCAGGCCGAAAGAGAGAAGGAGAAGGGAGGTATGGTGGGCTGGGGAAACGGGGTCGTAGGTGGGCTGGCCTGCCTCCCCCTGGTGTTTTTTTTTGTAACAGGTGATTAGAAATAGAATTTGAGGGGGTTTTGAAAACTCCAAAAATTATGAAAAAAAATTCTATGCAATCAGCATTTAAAATGCCCAGTTGCACAACTTTTGTTTTTGAAATCTTTAAAATATTTGCTAATTTGAATTTGATTGAATTTTGGGTGAATTTCTAAATTGGTTTGAATTTTTTAATGATTTTGAAAACAAAGTGCAATGCATAATATGCAATGCAATGCGAAAAGAAAAACAACCAAATCTAATTGGGGGAAATCCCCCGGGTGTTACAGCCGACACCACTAACAAGGGATTGCGCCATCGCAATCCACCCAAGGCAAGGGGAAGAGAGGTGTCAACTACGGAGTCTTTGTTCTGCGGTTGATTTCCCTGGTCAGTGGGCGGATCTCTTCTTCTCGACACCACTAACAAAAGATTCTTGCTCGGATTGATGACGATGTTCTTTCACGAGGAATCTTCCGATGATCGAACCTATTAGGTTAAAGGCTCAGAAAACGTCCACCCACGTAAGATCCTAAAACTTTGAAAGATTGAGAGGAAGAGAGACTCCAAAACAAATAAGATGAGAGGAGAAATAGAATAGAGATAAGGAAAAAACAAGAATCCTGTTGAGATGTTTCCAAAATAGTTTAGCAGATATAGTTTTTGACACTCTAGAAACAACGACCGGTAGCGAGGTTATCCTACAGGCTTTGCGGACCCGTTGCTTCGATAACCATTCGTATCGAAACAACTTTGGAAATCGGAAACCATGCTATGATACCATTTGTGACGCCCCGAGATAGGGCACTATGCAGATTTCAGCATTTCCACCCAAATCCGCATAATAACCGATTTCAGGTTGCCACTTGTGCTAACATTACAACAGTTCACGAATATTCCGCAACAACAACAGAAGAGATATATACAAGACAACTCAAACGAGTCAAGGATACAACTGATACAATACAAAGATCCAAATGACAGCAGAAGAAAACAACATAGTGTCCGACTACGGACAAGATACAAATTGGACTAAGAGTCCTGAAGATAACCGTTGGCGTCCAATCCCTGCCCAGGCCAAGCCGGAGGGATTCCCAAGCTAACGTCGTCAGACTTCAAACCTGTTGACTGCAATGTGGAATATGCAGCCACGAAAATGGATTCGTGGGTCAGTACTATTAAGTACTGGCAAGTGGATAAACCATACTCACAAGATACCAGCGTAACCAATCATCACAAGATACAAATACTTTGGGTACAACGGAAAGAAGGGGTTATTGCAAAGAAGCGGCAGCGGGCAGCACTAACAAACTAAAGAGACGCGCTACAACTTCCGGCTATTAGAGAGGGATAAGAGAGCGCGACAAAACCAACTATAACTACTCACCAAACAATACCCATCCAGTGTTACCCCCTACTAAGGAAGCAACCTAAGGAAACTCACGCTGTTGATTAAGGTGACATTCATTTTTATGGTGAAGGCAATACTATATTACTAGTCAAGTTATTATCATTAGGTGTAAGTTGTCTGAGTACTTGTTAGCCAGCACTTTCACCAAGTCGTCACATAACCGCGGACAACACGGCTTCTCGAGAAGATTCATCCCTGCAGGGTGCGCTACAGTACCCGTACACACTCAAGCCACCAACTAAAACTCAGGTTGGCTCGACACGACCCAAACCATCTCTACAACCCATCCTAGGAGCCACGGAGCTATAAGGTCCCAGCCACGCAGCCGAATACTCAGCGCAAGTGTGCAAAACTCCCGCAGGACGCAACACCCCGGCAATACAGGCCTCGCCCTATATGCATCATCATCATCATCAACAGTAACCATGGGGGGCCAACCCATTCATGCGTATGAGCAAATAGAACACCCGAACTAAGTGGTGGCTCTTCGGACAAGCTGCAAAGCAGGTCTAAGTCGAGGGGGGGTCCCATACTACCTCCCGGATGCGGTTAGCGTGCTCATCATGGATCAATGGACAAGACCCTTTTCCTAGTTTCGACACCAGTAGGCTCCAAAACCACGTCGGGCCTCCTGCCGGTGCCTTATCATCAAATTATTATTACCCCAAACATTAACATGTTGTTGATTAAATTGAAACCCAACTATCAACTAAACAGGTGATACGACAAAGGACAACAAGACTCGAGCACAAACAAACCTAAGCATGCTAGTACGACACATGCCACAACCAACAGGGTTATAGGTGTGGAGGTAAGGCAATATCGTGGCAGCAGGGTAAACATGTTATGGGATCGGAACACAAGCATCGAAAATACTAGGCTAGCATAAAGACAACGGAAAGAATCGGTAACAAGTGAGGAAAGGCAAATAGGTAGCAAGTGAGTATACTTGCCTGAGATCCAGCAAGTAGAGGTACATCCGCAGAACTTGTCGTTGCTCACATCATCTCAACGTCCTATCCGCGAAGAAGCAACGAACTAGAACAAACACCGGATGCAACAATCAATACTACGACAAAAGATCCAGCATGATCCTATTTTATATGCATGACATGCGGGATGCAACGCAAAAGTACAACTTAGACAATTTAATCGGACCCGGAGTCCGGACAATTAATTATGGTTTAAGTTGTTTATCTAACCACCATATTAAATGTTGATTAACATGGAAAACAATAAGTAGGTGAGCTAAACAAGATTAAATGGAATAGGGCAATATTTAGTTAATACCCCAACACATTCCATATGTTGTTATTTAGTTGACAGGCATAACACGGGCTAAAATGCACAATACAAGATGCAAACATGAGCATGGATGGCATATTAATGTTCCTTGCATTTTTCTGGTTGGAAAACATATTTTACACATTAAATTTGAATTTAATTTGAATTAGTTATGATTTATGAAATTTTAAATGAATTAAATAAAGTACAGAAAACTGCATAAAATTTCATTGGTCAAAACATTAAACAAATTGCATATTTGGAAAATTCAGGAAATTGTGAATGGAAAACATATTTTATATGTTGAATTTGGGTTTGAAATGAGCAAGTAATTAAATTGGCAATTTTAAATGCATTAAACAAAGAATTATTGTTTTCAGCAATTTACATTATTCTAAACAGAAAACAAAGTTTATATTTGGAAAGTTTATTTAATTCTGCATGGAAAACATATTTTACTTTTCAAATTTGGAGTTAAAATGAATTAGTTATGTGCATTTGAAGTTAGGGGTGCTTTTCTGAAAAGGCAGGGACCTATTGTGAGGAAAAACAGAGATTGTGAGGGTTTCGTTGCAAAAACGGAAAGGCCAGGGGCCCTTCTGCGAGTCTGCCACCAGATCTGGATCTGGCGCAACTCTGCAGCCGCCCCCAGTTGATGACAGGCGGGCCAGGGGGCCACGCAGGCGCCACTGTGGCGTGGGTGGATGGTGAGGTGGCCACCGGGGTCAATGACAGTGGGCCCCGCGCGCGGATGGAAAGAGGAAAATGGGGGGTTTTATTCCTGCGCGGAAGGGGACTCGAACTCGCGCCCCAGCGCGCACGCGGAAGGAACCAGGCCACTGGGCTGCTGCTGCGTTTGTGATGGTACAGAGGGCAAACGGAAGATCAAGTGTGCTGTTGCGATGGTTAACTGACGAACTGAAAAAGGTTTCGTGTTCGTTCTCCAGCAGATAGACGGCGGACGGGAAACGACGATGACGACCGTGCCGCTCGACGGCGGACACGCAGAGCAGGGGGAGAAGGGGCGGAAGGGCGTCCCGAAGGACGGAGGCTCACCAAGGGGGGCTTGGGGCGACGCGTACGTGTCGAGGACGATGTAGGCGTGCGCTCTGGTCCTCACGGACGGACGTAGACGAGGAAGAATCGAAGCCCTCCGGCGTTCTGGGCAGCGGCGGCCTCCGGTATTCATCGAGGAGGACGTGCTCGCCACAGGGTTTCCATTCCCAGTCTCCGGAGGTCGAGGCGACGACCATAGCTGCGGCCCTTGGTGCTCCAAGTTTCGGCCATGGTGGTGTCGACAGAAATATTCAGTAAACGAGCAGAATTTTTGAGGAGAGTTGGAGGGATCAGGGAGGAAGGAAAAAGGGGAATGGCGGCGGGGAGGAGTGGGGCGAGGGTTAGGGTTGGGAGGGGAGCTCGGGTAGGAAGATAAAGAGGGAGGAAGGGAGCAGGTGAGGGTGATCTGGTCTTTGTCCTCCATGGATGGCGTCATCGCCTGTACGGAGGTGGGGGAAGGAGGCCTCGGGCCGAAAGAGAGAAGGATAAGGGAGGTATGGTGGCTAGGGAGACGGGGTCGTAGGTGGGCTGGCCTGCCTCCCCCTGGTGTTTTTTTTTGTAACAGGTGATTAGAAATAGAATTTGAGGGGGTTTTGAAAACTCCAAAAATTATGAAAACAATTTCTATGCAATCAGCATTTAAAATGCCCAGTTGCACAACTTTTGTTTTTGAAATCTTTAAAATATTTCCTAATTTGAATTTGATTGAATTTTGGGTGAATTTCTAAATTGGTTTGAATTTTTAAATGATTTTGAAAACAAAGTGCAATGCATAAGATGCAATGAAATGCGAAAAGAAAAACAACCAAATCTAATTGGGGGAAATCCCCCGGGTGTTACAATCAATATAAGAAATTATTTCAATAGCTAGATCTTCATTAGACAATTCTTTATCATGATGTTTTGTAGAAAACTTACTAAAATTAAACTCAATGATCACTACCAAATTTGGCAGACACTTTCTCCTTCTTAAGATCATTAACAACACCACAAGTATTAACGAAAGGTCTACCAAATATAATAGGGAAAGATTTATCTTCAACTGAACCAAGTATTAGAAAGTCAGTAGGGTACTTCATATTTCCACAAAGAACTTCAACATCTCAAACAATACCCACTAGAGAAATAGTTTTTCTATTAGCGACAAAAAAAGTAGTATCAACATCTTCAATCTCGCATGAAGTAATCTCATTCATGACTTCTTGATAAGGAGAAAAAGGAATAACACTTGCACTTTATCCCAAATCGCAAAGTCCATAATACTTGTGATCACCTATCTTAACAGAAACAACAGGTTTGCCAACGATAGATTTGGCATGCTTATTTGGTGATACGAGATTAGAAACATCCTCACAAAAATAAATATCACTGCCATCAATATTTTCAGTGACTATGCCTTTAACCATAGCTACTTGAGGTTCAACACTTATTTGATCTTCAGATTCATCACTTTTCCTATTACACTTGTTCACAATGCTACTAGCAAAAGAATGTTCTCTTACTCTAACAGGAAAAGGTGGTTTCTCAAAGTGAATAGCAGGTAAAATAAGATCAACAACGTTAACAAGTATCTCACTATAAGAGAATTTCTTCTCTTTATTATCATCTTTATAAGGTTCATGATACTTGTCCCACTTCTCCTTAGGAATACTAACATGAGAGGCAAAAGTTTTGCAAAGATGAACAATCACTTGAGACTTAATGCAATAATATTAATAATTTAACCTAATTATTTACCTTTATCCATCTCCCAGTCTTCAGTATTACGCTGAATTCTTTCAATGAGATCCCATTTATCATCAATCTTCTTATTCATGAAGGAACCATTAGAAGAAGCATCAATAAGATCCTTGTCATGACGTGAAATCCTCGCATAAAAATTAATAATGATAATCTCCTTGGGAATCTTATGATTGGGGCATTTAAGCATTAATGCCTTCAATCTCCCCCAAGCCCGAGAAATACTTTCTTCGTCACAAGGCCAAAAATTATAGATATAATTCCTATCTTGATGTATTTCATGAAGAGGATAAAATTTGAAGTAAAATAGACATAAGCTCCTTCAAATCCAGCAAATGTGAATTATCCAATAGCATATACCAGTCCCATGCTCTATCCTTTAGTGATATAGAAAATAATGTCCTCATGATTAATTCTCTTGGTACACCTGCAATTTTAAACAACTCACATAATTCTTTAATATAAAGCAAGTGAACACCGGGATAGACAGTTCTATCTCCAGCATAAGGTTATCCATAACACGATCAACAATTCCAATAGGTATTTCAAAAGGGACAATTCCAGTAGGTGAGGAACTTCTCTCTACCACACGACTGGTTGAGGAGCCATTCCCGAACATCCAACCAACAATGGGGGATTCCATAATGAAGTGAAATAACAGATAAAAAGAAAAACAACACTTGCAGCAAAAGTTTTCCTTACCAATAGCGCTACACTCCCCGGCAACGAGGCCAGAAAATAGTCTTGATGAGCCACAAGTGTAGGGGATCGATCACTCTGCTGGATCAAGGTGCTGGATACGGGGAGTCGACAACATCATCACCCACAGGCTTGTGCCTGAACATCTTCAACATGCTTCATCGACATCGTCACCGACATCTCTTCCGCTTCTACAATGTCCGCTACACGAGCTCGAAACTAGATATGGGAATCGTTATTCACTTGTATCTTCATAGATAGATCTTGACGGATGCGTAGCATGCATAGCAAAAAAAATCCCGTACATGCAACCTAGTGGATACATGAATCAACCATCTGAACAAAGCGATAATAAAATATCTAGACGTCGTGTAGTCTAGTAGTATGTCAGAAACCGGTCTGGTCGAGGCATCCGAGCGAACATCGTCGGTGTTTGCATCCATAATCCAATTCTCATTGATCTGAGCGGGAGTAGGCAAGTCCGACTTGAAACAACATGCAACTTTTGCTTGATGAATGCTCTTTAGTAGTACTGGGGTTGTCTGAAACTTCATTTGTGTGGTTATCAACTTGGAGAACGATTTTGATAACAATGTGTATTAGTCTTCCAAGTCAAAATTTCCAGGTCTGGTGGCATTGTCCTTTTCCCTTTGGATATGTACAAATACGGGCCAAGTTAAGAAGGCTAGACACTTTTCCCCGTTATATCGCATGTCCCTCTTACCTTGCTTATTGCCTAAACGGTTGCATGCTCTCCGGTCTCATCTTTGGCACCAACTTGTGAGTGAAGCCCCTTTCTGTATGCCTCGTATTTCTCTGTTAAGTATGTGCATCTCAAAGCAACCTGAAAGATCATCTTCTGTTTTGATAATTAATGACAACATAACTATTGGACTAATGACTATTGGAGCGTATTTGCAGGTCCTATTAGGTACATATGAAAATGCCCAGGTTCAACTATTGTACAATCTCAATGGGCTACAAAAATGTTTCGAATGGAAAGAGCTCGAAGAAACAAAGTTGGGGAGCCATTTTTGAAGCAGCAAAGACTCCGGTGAAACCACCGGAACCTCCGCCCCATGCAAATCCCAGCACATCCAGGCGCTGGCCTCCGGTGTAGGTTCCGGTGGAACCTCCGCTAAAAACACCTTCGGGTGCATAAGAGCGGAGACTCCACCGGAACCTCCGGTGTACATCCAGTGGGCGGAGCCTCCGCTGAAACCACCGGAGCCTCCGCTGGCTCCACTGCCCCACTGTGGGGCTGGCCTCCGGTGGAGCCTCTGGTGCGAGCTCCGCTGAAACACCATTCGGATGGAGAAGAGCGAAGGCTCCAGCGGAGCCTCCGGTGGACCTCTGGTGGGCGGAACCTCCGCCAAAGCCACCGGATCCTCCGCCCTACAGGTTCCAGTGTGAAGACAGCGAGCTGCACGTGTGCGCGTATAAGGAGACCACCGGAGCCTCCGGTGCTGCGTGGAATGCACAACGGCCACTTGGGGAAGGGGTATTTAAAGGCTTCCCCTACCTCATAAATGCTTAAGCTTTTCTCATTATCTCTCTTAGCCATTAATGAAAGCTTCAACCTCCTAGATCTCCCTCCCAACCACCCAAACACTCTGAAACTTTGTGGAGAGCTAGAGGAGACCTAGATCCGTGATTCCACCAAAGGAATTTCAAATCCATCCACCACATCCTGTAGATCTAGAATCCTACTTGAGGCCTAGAAACCTTAGTAGATCTTGTGCTTGTAGCTTCCACCTTGTTGCAAGAAGCTTCGGATCCGTTGAGAGCCTCCATCATCTTGTGGAGTGTCCTCAACCTTGTGTAAAGGTTTGGTCAACGCCTTCAAGTCGACCTCATAGTGGAAACGAGAATCTCCCTCACCGGAGAAGCTCAACGAGAATAAGGTGTGCACAACCGTTCTATTGAGGATCGCCTAGGTGGCTCCCCACCTCTCCAACGTAGACGTACTTCTCTTGAGAAGAAACTACGGGAAACATATACTTGTCTCCTTGTTTACACTTGTGGTTTATCTTGTTGCCTTTCGTTTTACTTCCGTTGCGTATCTTATCTTGTATCACTTAGCTTGCTTACCTAGTTGCACATCTAGAGAATCTTATCTTATCTTGCGTAGCCATAATTAAAAGGAAAAGAAGAAAAATTGGTAGTCAACCTATTCCCCCCCCCTCTAGTTGACCATAGTGCACTTTCACAACCTTTTGTCGGTAATAATGATGCGGCAAGGAGGATGGTGGGTTTGTGAAGATGATGAGAGATTGCCCAAGGTGCCAAATCACTATGTCTAGGTCGATTATTGCGCACTTTGTTAGAGACGATTTTGGAAAGTACTTGGAAAAATCATATATAAGACACAAAGTTTCAATGTCTTCAAAGTTTTTTAGAGTCACTCTTAGTATTTTTTTAATGTTTTTTTACCTCTAATAATCTACCATGGGGTAGTGAGGTGTTAGTGCCAAAATTTTAGACTTTCATGATTAGTATCTAGCCGGTATTTTCCATTTAACATCGACATGGCGATCACACAACTATGTATTTTATAAAAAATTATCGAGGATGGCAATCCAACTTGGGTGCTTGAGTTTAATATTTACCTACGTGTGATTCGTTACAAAATAAATTTCTTTTCTTATAACGTGCATCGTGTCTAGGCACTGAGCACCTAAAAAGTTGGAAAAATCACATATACCTAAGACACAGAAAAAAAGGCAATGTTCAACTTAATTCTTTTAACAATGCAACTTCATCACTTATTTTTCTACCAGACATATATGATCGTATTTTTTGCGTAATTTATGTAGGAGTGCATTTTTCTAAAAAGCTACACAACTCTATTAATAATCATCAACAACAGTATAAAAAGAACCCAAAAGTAGTAAAAAAAAGGTCCTTTGCCCACCTAGTGACGAGTACAACCATTGGAGTGAGCTGAAGGCGTGCCACCGTCCTCACCCCTCCATTACCGGAATTGGGCAAAACTTGTTGTATTATAGCCCCTCCGTCCTAAAATAATTGACTTAGATTTGTCTAAATATGGATGTATATGGACATATTTTAGTATATACATCCCCGTTCAAAATATCGGTCGATATTCCGATAAATCGGCCGATTTATCGCTTATCGGTGTCTAGCCGATAAGATAAATTGGCCGATATTTTGGGCGATATTCCGATATTTCAACCGATATTCCGATAAATCGGCCGATTTACCACTTATCGGGATCGACCGATAAGTTCCTGATAAGTGATATCTTGAACATTGATATACATAAATTTATATTTAAACAAAACTAAGTCAATTATTTTGAGACGGAGAGAGTATATTTTTGTAGTAGATAGATAAAAAATCGTCATGCCAATACCCCAAAGGATTAGTTCACTGGAGCAGCCACTCATGAGAATTCTGTATCGAAGGAGTTAGACCTACAACCACACCTAGGATCCATCGGACACATAATTACTCGCATCCTCCTTTGTCGCTAGGCGCACCACCAAAGCATGGATAGGGTAGAGAAGACCTTATTCCAACTTCATGATGTCGTTGCCGACTTACCATCCCGATGAATACACTGAAACTCAAAAGGAAAAAACTCCCGCCAGAGAACATATCCAGTGCTACCACCCCATAGTGAGTTACCGTGCTAACATCTAAAAATGTATGTTTAGACGTTTTAAAAAAATCTAGAAAAAAATGTGTGTGTTCATAATGTATGTTTCTATAACCTCCAAAAATTTGAGATCTAAATTCGAAATCTTAATTGAGAATCAAAAGGACAAATATGCCATAAATAGTAACCTTTTGTTTTTGTCTTTTTGTGACACTAGCTGTACTATTCATGAAAGATTTGTATTCTTTTATTAATATGTATTTTGAATATGGGAATGAATTTTTTTTAGATGGTAGCACGGTAGCATCCTATGGGGCGGAAGCACTAGATATCCTCTCAATTCCACCACACACAACTTCTTGCAGCAGAAAGGCACATTTAATTTCGTAGGATTTGCGGCACAAAAGGGCAAATCAGAGAAAACATAATTAACAAATAAGTTTTTTTTAATGGAGGTCCTATCCCAGCCTCTGCATTAAAATGATGCACACAACTGTTTTTTAATTAATAATAACAAGCGAAAGCCATCTGATTTACAATGAGTTAAAAGGATCAACCGGAAGCCACCTGCCTCACGAACAAAATCGTCACACCTACAAACTCAAGATGAAGGGGGTGGTCATTATCGAAGCCACAGGCCCTGACCTAGCTCACCAACGTGCACCCTCTAATCTGATTGCCTCCATCAAGCCACCCGATGGCGAGCCGAGAGCACGGCACCGGTTCAGCAGGCCTGCGGTATACACCGATGTGCACACTCGGAAGCTGCTGCTGCCAACATCCGCCAAACCATCTTCCGTAGAGATCAATGAAGAAACCTTGTGTGGCTTGCCATCGACGCTGCCATGGCGAGAAGAGTCCCAAGGGCTCTATATGTTCAAGAAGGCCCCACACTGGAAACATGCTACTCCGAAGATGAAGGAGAAGATTAAGTTGTATGTGTGGCCACGTCGCCATAGCTACGACTTCCTCTTCATCGATCTCTCTATTCGAATCCCCCAATGAGAAGGCATTAGTCCGACCTACATGTCTCAGGGCGAAAGCCACCGCGATAATATCTTCCACCTCCAAGTCTATTGCTACTAGTTCTCCATCATTATTGGATTGTGTTGAAAACATTGTGGATGATGAGGAGACCAAGACTCTTAGCACTTGGCTATGTAATCTTGAAGGTGAAACCAAAGAAAAAGGTAAAGGCCCTCTTGAGGCAACTTGATGGTGCTAACTCTCTCATAAATGAGAAGGAAGAGATCATTACGACCTTGGAGAGCTATGGTGGTGGTCATGAGAATCATGACAATGATCTTGTAGAAGCTCTTGAGAAAGAAAGATCCTTGAGAGCCTCTTTTGAAGAGAGACTATCTATTTTAGAAGAGACTTATGCTATTAGTGTTTCCAAACTTAGGAAGGATAATGAAAAATCTCGTGCTTTACTTAAAATCTTTGAAGAAGAAGAGTTGAAGCTAGGTATAGCTCATGAGGAACTTGTTGAACGTCATGGAAAACTAGAAAAGGAGTTCATGTCTCTTAAAGAAATCCATGACAAACTCACCATATCACGAAATAAGCTCCTAGCTCAACAATCTAATAAGCAAGTGAATTCCTCCTCTAATAGTATTGTTATCGTGCATACCTCTTGTACTACTACTAACGTTGTAGGAAGAGAGAAAATTCGCAATGACGCCATAAGCTCTCAAGGAGCCAAGAAAGGAAAGGAAGGACTTGGCTTTGTTGCCAAGTCAAAGAAGAAAACCAAGAATGCCACCTCTCCCTCTCGGAATGTTGTCTTCGTGAAAGAGGGATAGGTGACCAAGGAGAAGGATACCAACACCGTGGTGGGTGATGATACCTCTAGGGGGAGCATCACTGACAACGAGTTTGCCGGAAAATATAACCCCTCTTATGTTCTTATGAAATCTAGAGATGGTCACGTTTATGCTAAATACGTTGGTACTTCTTATGGTGATGATTATCATTGGACTATTTGGGTTCCTAAGACCCTTGTTACTAACAAAAGAGGACCCATTGAAGGATGGGTACCTAAATCAAGAAATTGGTCTCTTGTAGGAAGTGCTTCCGGGTCGGGTAGATGGACGGTGGATAGTGGTGCATCCCAACATATGACCGGAAGCAATGACACAATGAGAAATATTGAACATCCATTATCTCATCTCGAGTGCGTCACTATTGGTGACAACTCCGAACTTAAGGTATTGGGACAAGGCAAGGTTGCTATCTCAAATGATGTATCAATTGAGAATGTTCTCCTTGTTGAGTCCCTTGGTTATAACTTGATGTACGTTCTTCAACTTGCAAATTGTGGTTTTACCTCTTTCTTTAATAAAGAGAATGTGATTGTCACTTGGTAAACAACTCTTAAAGTAGCCTTTGTTGGGTTTGTCGAGAACGACATGTATGTAGTGGGCTTCTCTAAAGGAGACACATGTGTCGCGACATGCCTAATGGCTAAAGTTGATGTGGGTTGGATTTGGCATCGCCGATTAGCCCACACCAATATGAGAATGTTGCATGACCTTCATAGTGGCAATCATGTTCTAGGACTAACCAAGGCTAAGTTTGCTAAAGATCGTGTGTGTAGCTCTTGCGCCTTTGGGAAGCAACATGGAGAACTTCACCCAACCAAGACCAATATCTCCACCACAAGAATTCTCGAGCTCATTCACTTAGATCTCTTTGGTCCACTATCTTATGATAGTCTCAGAGGAAATAATTATTGCTTGGTGATAGTGGATGATTATTCAAGATATTTTTGGGTATATTTCTTCAAGAGGAAGAGTGATACTCAAAAAAGAGTCATCGAGTTCATCACTCTAGTGGAGCACCAACACAATGCTTCCATACTGGACATCCGGAGTGATAATGGCTCGGAGTTCAAGAACAATACCGTTGAGGGTTTTCTTAGTGAAGAGGGCATTTCTCATCAATATTCCACTCCCTATACCCCTCAAAAAAATGGTGTTGCAGAAAGAAAGAACCGGACTTTGATCGATGCGGCTAGGACAATGATTGCGGAGTTCTCTTCTCCTTATAACTTTTGGGCCAAAGCCGTCTCCACCGCATGTCATGCTACCAACTGGTTATATATATGCAAGATCTTGATCAAGAATCCTTATGAGATCCTTGCAGGCAAGAAACCGGATGTATCTTACTTCAAGGTATTCAGTTGCAAGTGCTTCATTCGCAAGAAAGGTAAACATTTGTCAAAGTTTGAGAACAAATCTTATGAGGGTATCTTTGTGGGCTATGCCACAAACGCTCACGCCTATAGAGTCTACAACAAGTCCACTGGACAAGTTGAAGAAGCTATAGACGTGGTGTTTGATGAGGATAACGGCTCCCAAGGGGGCATATAGATCATGGTGTTGTAGGAGATGCAATTCCTCCCATCGTCATAAGAAGAATGGGGATTGGTGAAATAATTCCCATTGAGGGTTACCGGATGATGGAGGGAGAAGGACTATGCCCCACTCAAGTGGAGCCATTGACTACACCCATTAATACACAAGCTACCCAACGAGATGCACCAATCCCTCAAGCTAATGATTAAGGTCAAACAAGTAATCAAGGCCAACCTAATGATCAAGGTCAAACAAGTAATCAAGGCCAATCTACTCATCAAAGTCCCATCATTGTCGAGAGAGCTCAACCTAGTG
This sequence comes from Alopecurus myosuroides, assembly GCA_028641055.1. Taxonomy (NCBI): domain Eukaryota; kingdom Viridiplantae; phylum Streptophyta; class Magnoliopsida; order Poales; family Poaceae; genus Alopecurus; species Alopecurus myosuroides. The sequence continues at coordinate 295,162,894 of CM054058.1, read as the reverse complement.
GTGATCCTTCACCCTTTAATGATCAAGGCCAAGATGAATATGGACATGTCTCTGATGAAGAAGGTGATTCTCAAGCAATATCCAATGAGTCTTTGGAGGAGATGCTAGCTCGTGGAGCAAAGAGAAGGCTAGAGAATCTTGAACGAGCGGGTCACACATAGGATAAGATACTTGGGCAAGTTCGTGGAAGGGTTGTCACTAGGAATCAATTGGTGGATTTTAGCAAGGCTCATGCTTTTGTCTCTTTCATTGAGCCAAAGAAGGTCTTAAGGTATTGGGACGAGGCAAGGTGGCTATCTCAAATGATTTATCAATTGAGAATGTTCTCCTTGTTGAGTCCCTTGGTTATAACTTGATGTCCATTATTCAACTTGCAAACTGTGGTTTTACCTCTTTCTTTAATAAAGAGAATGTGATTGTCACCTGGGAAACAACTCTTAAAGTAGCCTTTGTTGGGTTTGTCGAGAACGACATGTATGTAGTGGACTTCTCTAAAGGAGACAGTGTGCCGCGACATGCCTAATGGCTAAAGTTGATGTGGGGTGGCTTTGGCATCGCCGGTTAGCCCACACCAATATGAGAATGTTGCATGACCTTCAAAGTGGCAATCATGTTCTAGGACTAACCAAGGCTAAGTTTGCTAAAGACCGTGTCTGTAGTTCTTGCGCCTTTGGAAAGCAACATGGAGAATTCCACCCAACCAAGATTAATATCTCCACCACAAGAATCCTTGATCTCATTCACTTAGATCTCTTTGGTCCATTATCTTATGATAGTCTTGGAGGAAAGAAGTATTGCTTGGTGATTGTGGATGATAATTAAAGATATTGTTGGGTGTTTTTCTTCAAGAGGAAGAGTGAGACTCAAAAGAGAGTCGTCGAGTTTATCACTCAACTGGAGCGCCAACACAATGCTTCTATATTGGCCATTCGGAGTGATAATGGTACGGAGTTCAAGAACTATAACTTTGAGGGATTTCTTAGTGAAGAGGGCATTTCTCACCAATACTCCTCTCCCTACACCTCTCAACAAAATGGTGTTGCGGAAAGGAAGAACCGGACTTTGATGGATGCGGCTAGGATAATGATTGCGGAGTTCTCTTCTCCTTATAACTTTTGGGCCGAAGCCGTCTCCACCGCTTGTCATGCTACCAACCGGTTATATCTCCGCAAGATCTTGAACAAGGCTCCCTATGAGATTCTCACGAGCAAAAACCGGACGTATCTTACTTCAAGGTCTTTGGTTGCAAGTGCTTTATTCGCAAGAAAGGTAAACGTTTGTCAAAATTTGGGACCAAATATTATGAGGGTATTTCTGTTGGCTATGCCACAAATGCTCACGCCTATAGAGTCTACAACAAGTCCACCGGACAAGTTGAAGAATCTATAGACGTGGTGTTTGATGAGGATAACGGCTCCCGAGGGGGAGTATAGATCATGGTGTTGTAGGAGATGCAATTCCTCCCATCGTCATAAGAAGAATGGGGATTGGTGAAATAATTCCCATTGAGGGTTACCGGATGACAGAGGGAGAAGGACTATGCCCCACTCATGTGGAGCCATTGACTACACCCATTGATACACAAGCTACCCAACAAGATGCACCAAGCCCTCAAGCTAATGATCAAGTTCAAGCAAGTAATCAAGGCCAAGATAATGATCAAGACCAAACTTCTCATCAAAGTCATGATCAAAGTCCCATCATTGTTGAGAGAGCTCAACCTAGTGGTGATCCTTCACCCACTAATGATCAAGGCCGAGATGAATATGGACATGTCTCCGATGAAGAAGGTGATTCTCAAGCAATATCCAAAGAATCTTTGGAGGAGATACTAGCTCGTATAGCAAAGAGAAGGCTAGAGAATCTTGAACGAGCGGGTCACACGGAGGACAAGATACTTGGGCAAGTTCGTGGAAGGGTGGTCACTAGGAAGTAATTGGCGTATTTTAGCAAGGCTCGTGCTTTTGTCTCTTTCATTGAACCCAAGAAGGTTTATGAAGCTCTCGAAGATCAAGATTGGCTTGAAGCTATGCATGATGAACTCAATAACTTCGAGCGCAACAAAGTGTGGAAATTAGTGCCAAGGCCCAAGGATTGCAAGAATGTTATTGGCACCAAATGGGTGTTCAAGAACAAGCAAGACAAAAATGGTATCGTTATTCGCAACAAGGCAAGATTGGTGGCTCAAGGGTTTTCTCAAGTCGTTTCGGTGAAACCTTTTCCCCCGTAGCTCGTCTTGAGTCCATTCGCATCTTACTTGCTTATGCATCTCATCATAATTTTAAGTTGCAACAAATGGATGTTAAGAGTGCTTTCCTAAATGGTCCCATTAGTGGGTTAGTATATGTTAAGCAACCTCCGGGTTTTGAGGATCCCAACCACCCCGATCACGTCTATAAAGTCAATAAGGCACTATGGACTTAAACAAGCTCCATGTGCGTGGTACGAGCACCTTAAAGAGTTTCTAGTGGATCGTGGGTTTAATGTTGGTTTAATCGATCCCATCCTCTTTACTAAGACGGTTGGAGGTGACTTATTCATATGCCAACTCTATGTGGATGACATCATTTTTGGGTCTACTAACACTCTGTTCAATGAAGAGTTTTGCAAGCTTATGACCGATAGGTTTGAGATGTCTATGATGGGATAATTGGAGTTTTTCCTTGGCTTTGAAGTGAATCAATATGATGAAGGAACCTTCACCAAACAATCCAAATACACTCAAGACATGCTCAAGAGATTTAACATGCATGACGCCAAGCCTATGAAGACTCCCATGTCCACAACCACTAACTTGAAACCCAACCCCAACAGTAAAGAGGTAGATCAAAAGGTATAACGCTCCCTGATTGGCTCTTTGCTCTACCTTTGTGCATGTAGACCGGATATCATGTACAGTGTAGGTAAATGTGCAAGGTTTCAAGCCTCTCCGAGGCAAAGTCATTTGTAAGCGGTGAAATGAATCTTTCGATATTTAGTTCATACCCCAAATTTTGGTCTTTGGTATTCCCAAGTGTTCAAGCTTTCAGCTCATCGGGTATTCGGATGCGGATTATGCACGAGAAAAGACGGATAGGAAGTCCACATCCGGGGGTTGCCAATTCCTTCGCCGCTCCTTAGTATGTTGGTCTTCAAAGAAGCAAAACTGCATTGCTCTCTCCACCACCGAGGCCGAGTATATCTCCGCGGCAAGTTGTTGTTCCCAATTGCTTTGGATGAGGCAAACCTTGAAGGATTATGGTATTCACTTTGACAAAGTGCCTCTTCTTTGTGAGAATGAGAGTGCTATCAAGATCGCCTACAACCCCGTTCTTCACTCCAAGATGAAGCACATTGAGATTCGTCATCATTTTATTCGGGATCATGTTGAGAAGGGTGATATTGATCTCTCATATGTATCCACCAAAGATCAACTTGCCGATATCTTCACGAAGGCCCTTGATGAACCAAGATTTCGAGCTTTGAGGAATGAACTAAATGTCATTGATTCTTCCAACTTCACTTGAGACCTTGCATATGTAACTTCATTATATGTGTTATCGTGTTTGGATGTAGGCATGGACATAGTGGGAGCGTCACTCAACTCATGAGTATACACTCCTCTTATTATGCAGAAATCAATTCATCATTGCATATCTAGTCAATTTGTGACTTATTGTGCCTAATTGTGAGTAGTACTCTTGGACCCAAGATATATCTTCGCGGTGCCAAAAGTACACACTCAAACATGGTGGCTTTGGCCACCGACCTCCTCTCGGAGTTGTTGTTAGTTTTTGGCTTTTTCACGAATATCATATTTCCCCTTGACAACTTGTGCGGGTTCGGTTTTTTTCTTTGCATCTTGCGAACCCCATCGAGTAATGTCTCTCATATGACAGTTACCATCTTCCAACGCAAGCTCCCTTTGCCCAAAACACCATTCCAATCTTAATGCTCTCGTTTTTTTGTTCTTGGCGCGCGAAAACTGGGTCCGGTGGAGGCTCCGGTGAAACCACTGGAGGCTCCGCTGCGCCTGTCCACCGGAGGCCTTCGGTACCTCCGCTAGTGCGAAATTCGCCCAACAGATCCGTACCGCGCTGCGCTAAATGGACAGGGGGCGGAGGCTCCGGTGAAACCACCAGAGGCTCCGCCCGTTGCGGTTCTGCTGGATAAGATCTAGGGCGAGTGGGGTCAACAATATCCCAATCTCATTTTCCCCCACTCGCCCTCCCTCTTCTTCCTCCAAACCGCCGCCGCCCCCTCATGTCTTCGCCGCCGGGAAGGGTGCTCCACCGCAGGGAGACTCTCCTTCTTGCCTTGGACCACCCCGGGACCTTCTCCCTCCTCACCTTCCACCATGGATGCGGGTATGTATGCTCTCTCTCTCTCATCTAGTTGATGGATGGGGAAGCACTAGGAGCCACATATTCTTCTCATCTAGATGCGTGGATTTAGGTTTTGGAGTAGGAAATCACGAGTACAAAACCTAGAAACCTAGATTGTGAGTATTAGGCTTGAATTAGTTTGGTTCTTAGGGTGGATTCATTCATGTGCCCTACCCCTTGTTATTCAACCCTAATTTTCTTCATATCTTTGTTTCTTGGATTGGTGCGTCACATAAACTTGAGCATTACCTCTTCTTCATGCTTTTCTTGCTATGTTCTTTCATAGATGCCTCCGGTTCCAAGGGAAAGGGCACTCGCACCAAGAGCATGGCACGTCGCAAGGCTCCATGGGTTGATGAAATCGAGGAAACATTGGACCCATCTCAGCCCAAGCGCAGGTCAAGATTCCCGGCTCCCGAGAAGACTTTGCCTCGCAAGGAAAAATCAGCCTCTCAAATGTCCGAGGGAGTGTTCTTGGAACAATGTCGCGAGAACCCACACACTATTGAACCCAACCGCTTGATGCCACAGTTCCGGGGTAAGGATCCTCGTTTTCACACCGTGTTTCAAAGCCAAATTTATCATGAGATCTTGATGAGGAAATCCAAGGAGAATGTTGGTCCTCAACATGCTATCAACTTTGGTCATATGGATAGGAAGCCCGAGTACTTTAGGGAAGCACTGCAGCTTGTTGATGCCTTTGGTCTTGCTCCCATTATTGAAGTCCAACAAGATTATGACGAAGGTTTGGTTTGTGAGTTCTTGGCCATAGTACACCTCGCCAATGAGACCGAGCGTCATCTTATTTGGATGACCAAGGGACATCAACTCACTATCAAGTGGTCCGAGGTTGGAGTCCTTCTTGGTGGCTACCCAGATCATGGATCCTTTGCCGGTGGCGAGGAGTTTGACAGTGGATGGTTCCGTGTTCATGCTACCAATACTCAATCACTCTCCAAGGATCAACTCACTCCTCTGTATCACTGGAAGAAAATTTTTGTTGGGTTTGCCAAAGATCTCTACCCCACTTATGATATTATGTTCCGCATCTATCAAGAGACCATCAACCCAAAGGCGGGGAACATTGATGAGATCCAAGGCTTCCTCAAGAATCTTATGCTTCTTACTCATCAGAAGCGGCTCTCCAGTCTGTCTCAGAGGCTCGATGTGCTTGACTATCTGTGGAATGAGCTATGGCATGTCGTTATACAATGCTTGCTTTGGGCCTTTCATCATGAAGATCATCTTGAATGTGTGGGAGAACAAGTTCCCGGACGATCCTCTTGATGATAGTAATTGGATCCCACATACGGAGAAGAGGCTTCTCATCAAGGACCACACCGAGCCTATTGTGCATCGCACTCCTGCTGCTGGCAAAGGCAAGGCCAAGCCACGGGTCATCGTTGATGAAGAAGATGAAGAAGAGGAAGTTGGTCCCTCTCGTCCTCATCCTTCTGACAGTGCCTTCAAGTGGATGGCAAGGGCCCTCAAGAAAGTATTCAAAGTGAACAAGAAGATTACTATGATAAGGAGCTCAAGCACCGCAAGGAAGCACAGGCAGAGCGTCAATTTCGTCGTGATGGTGGGGAATCTGTGGAGTCCCCAATGCAAGATAGCATGACCAACTGGGACGAATGGCAAGACAAGGATTCCGCAGGGAAGCTCATTGAGTGGTCTGACAAGGAAGCAGGAGAAGAGGTCACCAGCTCTCGCCGCCGCGCCCGTCCTCCGAGCATGGACAACTCCTCCGAGTGATCTTTGGGACTTTAACATCGGTATCCTCCCTCTTTTGGTATCTTGATGCCAAGGGGGGAGAGATATCTACTTAGGAGCGGGCATTTGCATGGGATCTCTCTCAAGCGTGTTTTCGATTTGCATCTTTCAGCTTGCTTGAGAGAGTTGGTTATTTGGAAATTTCGTTTGTTTAATTAATTGTGTGTTGTGAACATCGTAATGCATTATGTGAGCTTGTGAACTTAGTACCTTAATTATATCACTTGTTGTTTGCTCACTACTATATTTGTGTTTAGCTATCCATATTGTTTAAATTCTCTCAACATGAAGGGAGCATATCTCTAGGGGGAGCTCCGTTCATGTTGTGTGAGTTATAGTTATGCAAAAAGGGATGTTGTCATCAATTACCAAAAAAGGGGAGAGTGAAAGATCATCTTCCGTTTTGATAATTAATGACAACATAACTATTGGACTAATGACTATTGGAGAGTATTTGCAGGTCCTATTAGGTACATATGAAAATGCCCAAGTTCAACTATTGTACAATCTCAATGGGCTACAAAAATGTTTCGAATGGAAAGAGCTCAAAGAAAAAAGGTTGGGGAGCCATTTTTGCAAGCAACGGAGGCTCCGGTGAAACCACCGGAACCTCCGCCCCATGCAAATCCCAACACATCCAGGTGCTGGCCTCCGGTGTAGGTTCCGGCGGAACCTCCGCTAAAAACACCTTCGGGTGCATAAGAGCGAAGGCTCTAGCGGAACCTCCGGTGTACATCCGGTGGGCGGAGCCTCCGCTAGCTCCACTGCCCCACTGTGGGGCTGGCCTCCGGTGCGAGCTCCGCTGTAACACCATTCGGAAGGAGAAGAGCGGAGGCTCCAACGGAGCCTCCGGTGGACCTCTGGTGGGCGGAACCTCCGCCAAAGCCACCGGATCCTCCGCCCTACAGTTTCCAGTGTGAAGACAGCGAGCTGCACGTGTGCGCGTATAAGGAGACCACCAGAGCCTCCGGTGCTACGTGGACTGCACAACGGCCACTTGGGGGAATGGGTATTTAAAGGCTTCCCCTACCTCATAAATGCTTAAGCTTTGCTCATTCTCTCTCCTAGCCATTAATGAAAGCTTCAACCTCCTATATCTCCCTCTCCAACCACCCAAACACTCTGAAATTTTATGGAGAGCTAGAGAAGACCTAGATCCGTGATTCCATTAAAGGAATTTCAAATCCATCCACCACATCCTATAGATCTAGAATCCTACTTGAGGCCTAGAAACCTTAGTAGATCTTGTGCTCGTAGCTTCCACCTTGTTGCAAGAAGCTTCGGATCCGTTCAGAGCCTCCATCCATCTTGTGGTGTGTCCTCAACCTTGTGTAAAGGTTTGTTCAACGCCTTCAAGTTGACCTCATAGTGGAAACGAGAATCTCCCTCGCCGGAGAATTTCAACGATAATAAGGTGTGCACAACCGTGCTATTGAGGAGCGCCTAGGTGGATCCCCACCTCTCCAACGTAGACGTACTTCTCTTGAGAAAGAACTACGGGAATCATATACTTGTCTCCTTGTTTACACTTGTGGTTTATCTTGTTGCCTTTCCTTTTACTTCCGTTCCGTATCTTATCTTGTATCACTTAGGTTGCTCACTTAGTTGCACATCTAGAGAACCTTATCTTATCTTGCTTAGCCATAATTAAAAGGAGAAGAAGAAAAATTTGTAGTCAACCTATTCACGCCCCTCTAGTTGACCATAGTGCACTTTCACAACCTTTTGTCGGTAATAATGATGTGGCAAGGAGGATGGTGGGTTTGTGAAGATGATGAGAGATTGCCCAAGGTGCCAAATCACTATGTCTAGGTCGAATATTGCGCACTTTGTTAGAGACGCTTTTGGAAAGTACTTGGAAAAATTATATATAAGACACAAAGTTTTAATGTCTTCAAAGTTTTTTTAGTCACTCTTAGTATCTTTTTAATGTTTTTTACCTCTAATAATCTACCATGGGGTAGTGAGGTGTTAGTGCCAAATTTTAGACTTTCATGATTAATATCTAGCCGGTATTTTCCATTTAACATCGACATGGCGATCACACAACTATGTAATTTATAAAAAATTATCGAGGATGGCAATCCAACTTGGGTGCTTGAGTTTAATATTTACCTACGTGTGATTCGTTACAAAATAAATTTCTTTTCTTATAACGTGCATCATGTCTAGGTGCTGAGCACTTAAAAAGTTGGGCAAATCACATATACCTGAGACATAGAAAAAAGTCAATGTTCAAATTAATTCTTTTAACAATGCAACTTCATCACTTATTTTTGTACCGGACATATATGATCGTACTTTTTAAGTAATTTATGTAGGAGTGCATTTTTTCTAAAAAGCTACACAACTCTATTAGTAATCATCAACAACAGTATAAAAAGAACCCAAAAGTAGTAAAAAAAAGGTCCTTTGCCCACCTAGTGGCGAGTACAACCATTGGAGCGAGCTGAAGGCGTGCCACCATCCTCACCCCTCCATTACCGGAATTGGGCAAAACTTGTTGTATTATACTCCCTCCGTCCTAAAATAATTGACTTAGATTTGTCTAAATATGGATGTATATGGACATATTTTAGTATATACATCCCCGTTCAAAATATCGGACGATATTCCGATAAATCGGCCGATTTATCGCTTATCGGTGTCTAGCCAATAAGATAAATTGGCAGATATTTTGGGCGATATTCTGATATTTCAACCGATATTCCGATAAATCGGCCGATTTACCACTTATCGGGATTGACCGATAAGTTCCCAATAAGTGATATCTTGAACATTGATATACGTAAATTTATATTTAAACAAAATTAAGTCAATTATTTTGAGACGGAGAGAGTAGATTTTTTTAGTAGATAGATAAAAAATCGTCATGACAATACCCCAAAGGATTAGTTCACCGGAGCAGCCACTCCTGAGAATTCTGTATCGAAGGAGTTAGACCTACAAAAAATTGAGGTCTAAATTCGAAATCGTAATTGAGAATCAAAAGGACAAATCTGCCATAAATAGTAACTTTTGTTTTTGTCTTTTTGTGACACTAGTTGTACTATTCATGAAAGATTTGTATTCTTTTATCAATATGTATTTTGAATATGGGGTTGAAATTCTTTTAGGCTATACAAACATACATTGTGGACCCACATATTTTTTCGTAGAAGTTTTAAAACATTTAAGTTTGAATTTTTTTTAGATGGTAGCACGGTAGCATCCTATGGGGCGGAAGCACTAGATATCCTCTCAATCCCACCACACACAACTTCTTGCAGCAGACAGGCACATTTGATTTCGGAGGATTTGCGGCACAAAAGGGCAAATCACAGAAAACATAATTAACAAATAAGTTTTTTTTAATGGAGGTCTATCCCAGCCTCTGCATTAAAATGATGCACACAACTGTTTTTAATTAATAATAAAAGCGAAAGCCATCTGATTTACAATGAGTTAAAAGGATCAACCGGAAGCCACCTGCCTCACGAACAAAATCGTCACACCTACAAACTCAAGATGAAGGGGGTGGTCATTATCAAATCCACAGGCCCTGACCTAGCTCACCAACGTGCACCCTCTAATCTGGTTGCCTCCATCAAGCCACCCGATGGCGAGCCGGGAGCACGGCACCGGTTCAGCAGGCCTACGGTATATACACCGATGTGCACACTCGGAAGCCGCTGCTGCCAACATCCGCCAAACCATCTTCTGTAGAGATCAATGAAGAAACCTTGTGTGGCCTGCCATTGACGCTGCCATGGCGCCAAACAACACCTCCTCCCTGCGCGTGTCCATCGCTGAAGCTCCGCGGCGCCACGCCGCCAAGACTCGTCGTCTTCGACGAAGATGAAACACCACACCATCATCAGACTCCCTCCAGGCAGCCCGTGTTCCAAAGATGATGCCCCAAGAGGGTAGAAGATACGAAAGGTGCCACCATCATCCAATCTGGAAAAACCATATATAGGGTTCTCCTAGAACACAATGCAGGAGACACGTGAGTAGTGGTGGCGACTCACCCGCGGGCGCCACAATCGACGTCCTAATCCCAACATGCACCGCCCCCCCTCCTCACCTCCAATATCCATCGACCAAGAGACAGTCGAGGATCTAAAGATATAGGTCACCATGGCGCGATCCGCCAGGAGACCACCCGCCGCCCCGCCTTTTAGAAGAAGCAGTGTCGTGGCCGCATTTGCAGCCACGCCACGCCCCATGTAACATCCCAGTGTTTGGAAGGTTATAAGAATCTAAATTTAATATGTGCATTTGCAAAGCATGCATATGAAAATATGGGAAATTTTGGCGCGATAATTTAAACAAAGCAAAGTGTCTTGACATGATGAAATAGGGCTAGATCATCTGGTTGAGGATACAACTTGGAGTGATCTTTATAACAAACATCTTTCTAAACCAAATCATCTGATAAGACAAACCCGATTTGGTGATCACCATTACTAACTTTCAACAACATCCACCACAAGTTTATGTTTGACTTGAGAGGATTCATCTAGGTAATTTAGAACTCGAAGAGGGGTGAGTATCCAAATCACACAGATGATGACTTTACTTCTGAAAGCCAGTCGTGTATAACTGGGTGATATCAACAGTCCTAAAGGATGAGTCTGAACGAGGAAAGAAACCTTCTTAAACCAATACTAAACCTCGATCATTGTCTGTGATCTTTCCAAAACTCTTGTCTACGTTTCTGCATGACCAAGGCTACAAGAGAAGCAAACCAGGAGGGAACCAAGATAAGAAGACATCAACCGAGGGGGTGAAATCCTGGTGTTTGGTGTCATACAAGAATAATTTGAGTACAGGACCTGATCAATCCTCTAAGCAGATTATTTCTGAGGGCATTAAACACTAGAGTTTCATTAGGTTAAATTATACGAGAACAAACTGGTAATTGACTCTGAGACATCATCAGACGAGAAGTGGCAACTGGAGACTTATTCGCAAATACTAGACCCTGTAGGAATCAAGGTTCCGTCGATATTCTAGTGGAGAGAGAGAGAGAGACCAATATTGGATGAGAGTGGAATTTCGACATGACCTCTGGTGTTATTGGATCCGAGGGATTCAATTCAACAGTTGAAACAAAAGAATGTTTGTAACTGGAATTTGAGTTCTAATTGAATGGTTTGATGATTGGAATAATTTGATATTAAATAATTTTGAAACATTTAATAATTAAATCTTAATTCAATTCAAATTCATTATTAGAATATATTAATAAAAAAACAATATGTTTTATTGATAATAACACAATTTTACAAAGTCATTACAAATTACAATAAATAGAAAAGACAAGTAAAATTACAGAATGAATATTACAAATGAACAATTACAAAAAGAAATTCCTAATCTAATTCTTGCAAATCTCCAAGTCTTCTATTAATCTTCTAATCCTGCAAAATAAACAAGAAAAACAAAGAAAAGTAAAAAATAAGATTAGTGGGAGTTAGTACTCTCAGCTGGGCAGTGAGATGCACTGCTAATCGCATCATCGAGTTTAGGCTTAGTCAAGTTAAGCATCTGTTCAAATCAGAAAAATATCTCAGTGTATCTCATTGGCCAAGCATCAGGTAATACAAGTGTCAGTCCAAAATAAAGGCATACCAGGATAATAGCAAGCCCAACCGAGTACATTAGCTCAAGCAAAAGATCTAGAGCTAGGCACACAAGCACATAGCTTACACCACCATGCACGTCTCTGTGCTGTCACGGCCACAAGAGGTGGATAAAAGACCACCAGTCATAGAGGACAAGGGGCAAAGCCCATTTCTTCTCCTGCACAGTGGACTGCTCGAGCTACACAACTACAACATCTACCACAAACACATCACCACCAGCAAATCACAGAACCACAAACCTCATCATCCAGGTCTGTTGTGAGAGATTAACAAAGAAAAGATCCAGCAAGATCACAACAAGGCCAAGCCTGGAGCCAGAGGAGCAAGGGAGCAGGAACTGCAGGGAGGAAGGCCAACAAGCCAGCAACACCACCCAGCAGTAGATCCACAAGATCAACACACCATCCCAGCATCAACACCTAACAGGTTGATCTCTACACACCACTTAGCAAGAAATTGCTAAGCTATGCACAAAGAGGGGCTGGGATTTATTTCCCTCAGCCTGGCATAGTATTGCTATGCTAAATACATCACAGGGAATGAAATTGAAGCATAATATATGTTCTTATCTTAAAGTAAGTGCCTCAGAACAACATCATTGGCCTAGGGTCAATCAACAAGCATTGATCTGTTCTTATCAGTTATAACAAGCAAACAATTAATAGTACAGTTGCTAGGCACCATAACTATAAGCAATGGTACCTCAAACACAGCCCACCAATTCAGATATTCTTAGTATCACAAAAGGGACATGGTGGCACATCCTCTGAACCCTAAGGTTCAGAGTAGCACCCACCATTTGGCATACATAGATGCTCAATAATTAACTCCAACATCTTAGATTTGCATTTAGTTCAAGCACAATATCTGTCCTTATATAAAAATTAGGGCCTCGGGCTATTGCATCACAGGCTAGGGGCACCAAGATCAAGTAAATCATGTTCTTATCAGTTTAAATAGCTACCAGGAGCACAAATCCTAAGCAAATGGACTAAGATAAGGTTTCCAATTTGCTGTCACATGCACAAATGTTGCTGGGCACTAATCCAGTGGACTACTACGACAACACTACAAGTATGCATATATTTGCATCATGTTCCAGTAAGTATAGATAGAGGGAAAAAACATAAAATATGTTTCAGTTAAACAGAAAGGAATCCCATGGGGGCAGTGGCACATTCTCTGAACCTCAGGTTCAGAGTAGCACACACAATATTATGCCCTGTTGTAAACATGGCACATATGGGCATAATCCAGTATAAGCATCAGGGTATATTCCTACTGCAAATGGATGCATGACTGAAAGAATAAACCATTGGATCCAGTAGGCCATATGCAACGAAGTCCACTAGCTAGTTACCTCATGAAATCCACACACTGGGAAGAAATTCCCCAGTTCCTAAACAGACACAACATCAAGGTATCCTCTGAATATTCCACTAACAAAATTGTCCACAGGGATTCAAAACAAGTAATAGCAACATAACCACTTGTGACAGGGGACCATAAGCAGGATATTCCACAGGGCATGAGCACGGGCTCGATGGCCTGGCTCCAGAGCAAAGAGAGAGGGGAAGCAGGGAACAAAGAGGATGAGAGGACGAGAGAGGGAAGTAGGAGATGCTTACAAGTGCCCACCATCGTGGTGGACACAGCCTGGTGGCATAGCAAGGTCGAGGGCGGCGGAAGTGGCGCCGTGGTTGCATTCCGGGGAGCCGTCCCGACGGCACCCCCATCTCCGGAGCCGTAGCCACATCATCACGGGGCAACAAGGTGGCGGTGAGCCATGGCATCGTGCGGGAGCACGAGGTAAGGCCTCAGGAGCAGCGCGGGGTGGCGGCAGAGGGTTCTCACCGGAACCCTAGAATCGGCCAGGGTTGTGCGCGGTCGTTCCAGGGACTATTTTCAGATCGAGGGGGAGGATCTTGGAGAGCGTCGAACGGCGAGTCGAATGCAGCCTGGGGCGGCGGCGGAGACCAACTGTGCTGGCCGGAGAAATCAAGGGAAGGCGGCGACGACCCGGAGTCGCGGGAGAGAGGGGAAAGGAGAAGGCAGGGTGCGGGACAGCGGGAGAGGGTGCGAGGGGGGTGTGGTCGCCTGCTCGGGTTTCCTCCGAGTGGGTTTGACCCAACCCACTGGTGGGTGGCCCACCAGTCAGTCCAGAGGGCTAAATGGTCTTTTGACCATTTTCATTAAAGAAAAAAATAAAATAAAATTATATTAGTAAAAAAACATTAAAAATTAGAGAAATTAGAACTGAATCAATAAAATCTTAAATAAATTCACCATTACAAATACTCTAATACTCTAACAGTTTAAATTAAATTATATAATATTTGTTTTACTTTAAACTTATGATTTTAAAATAATTTTGATAAAATAAATAAAACTACTAAATAACTAAGAATAATGTTATCCTTGATTCTTTGTTTATAAATACCAACTTATAAAATTTTAATGCCTTGTTTTTATAAAATTTGCTAATTCTTTATTCCCTGATTTATCAAAGAAAAATAAGATAATTAACACAAATCAGATTAATAAAGGAATGGAATGTAATATATTCTTTAAGTCTTTAAATCCAAAAATATTCAAATCATTTTAGTACTTAATATTTAAATCTTAAAATTTAAAGTGTCCTTACTCTAAAACTTAAGCATATCATTTAGTTATTCTTTTTGACGTTTAATACATTGTCTAGAGAAATGAATATGACCTCATTTTACTATTTTAGGATTTTAATTAATATCTTCAAAATAATTTAAATTCATAGATGCAATTCTTACTTAATAGAATATAATCACTTGTTAAACTTAAAACATTAGCATGTGATTTAAGTGGGTATTTCAAGAATTCCATTTTACTCAAGTAATACTTCTACATGAACAATTTTGCCAAATCATAACCAATTATGTTTGTTTTTCTTAAAAGAATTATCCTTATCAAGATATCAACTTCCTACTTGCATAAAAGTGAATAATACTTAATCCATTAATGCATACATTTTAAAATGTTTACTAACCAAACTTATGAACTAAAAACCTGAATAACTAATGAAGCAATTAACCAACTTTTGATCAAAACCTTAAGTGATGCAAGACATCACTATAAGAACTAAATAACAACAACTCAAAGTCAAGAAAACTTTATAAGATCTAAATATCGCAAAACTTTGCTTGATCATTCAAGTTTGGATATTTTCGGGGTAAATCACGATGCATCCCATTACTATGCATAATAGCATCTTGCCAATTTTCCAGTAGCCCTTATCGGTACTACTTTGCTATCTTTCAGATGTCGGGATTTTCTACGTGACCCTCGAACCCGAAGACTTGGATTATTATTGTTGTTTCAATCTCAGGCAAGTTCATCACTTGCTCATATCCTTTGCAGTATTTCATAACGAACTATTTGCAAAAACCCTATCGTATTATCACCTACTCTTAAAAAAATGCATGATCCTATTTTTATAATAATATGACTAATTGAATGACTACCCGAGTGGTAGTGTTCTGTTTGGTGGGAGGATGAGACCATGGTAAGATGAATAGGTCAAAGGAAGGTTCCATCTGCAAGGGAAATTATTACCTAGGATTAATCACAACTGCCGTCAGGATTCTTGCGTCGTAAATTCGCGTTAACCATGGGTCTTCGATGGGGGGAGTAAGTCAGCTGTGATCTTCTCTCGTTTGCATGTCAACGGACTGCCAGAGACGTACGCTGTAGGTCTTGCGAGACTACATGCACATGGGTGGGATCCCTTAATTCCCACAGACTCTGGGGTCTATGAGTGTCTGTCAGGGGTGCGTAGATATCCATTGTGAGGGGTGGAATCAGGCGTTCAACCTGCTGGCGGAAATGGGTGGGCATGCGTTGTGCGGAGAAGCACGGTTTGGCTTGGACCAACAACCGGGCCCCACACCTGAGTGGGAGTGGACAGGAATGTACACCTGGTTGTGCAACATGGTCTTTGTCGTCCATGGATAAAGTAACGCACCTCTGCAGAGTGTAAAAGGATGTGGCATGTTACCCCCTATTCCGGGAAGGAGCCGCGAACGCCGCAGGAAAGGCAACTCCATGAAGTTCTAGTCCTGTGAAGATCTGGCGGGCATAGTTTTCGGAATTAAAACAACCTCTTGAATAAAGATTTACAAAACCTTGCATTAGCTTATGACTCTTTCGAGCCTAAAGCTGTAGTTAGTGCATCAAACTACCCACTAAATATCATGAACTTGCTGAGTAATGCTCGTAACTCAATCGTTCCCGTTTGACCCCCTGATGTGGAGGAGTACTCCTAGATTGGACCGATCTTCACGAATCGACAAGAACGAACGAAGAACGCGAAGAACACGAGATGGGGAATCGAGGGGGGAATCGTGGGCAATCGCGGGGAAACACAAAGGGGGATAAATTGCAAGAACCGAAAGATCCAACCTCCCGTCAACTAAACCCCGAGAGAGTAGGAGTAGCCTTGATACGTTCTAGGTACACACCGTAGGAGTAGTTCCTCAAAGAGGGATACAAGAGAGCGAAGCTCAATGTTCTAAATTCAACTCTAACCCTAGATCTGAGAATGGGGAAGTCTATATACAGTCTAGTGCCAAGGGGGTAGGTGGGAGGATGAGATACATGGGTCAAGGCCCGGAAGTTGTCACGCAGGCCGCACAGGAGCGGAGGCTCCGGTGGTTTCCACCGGATGTACCGGTGGTTTAACCGGAGGCTCCGTCGTGGTGTCCGGTGGTGGCTCCGCTCTTATCGACCCGAAGGGGTTTTGGGCGGAGGCGGCACCGGAGGCTGGCGCGGGGCGGAGGCTCCGGTGGGTTCAACGGAGGCTCCGCCACTCGGGGCTTCTTTCCTTCGTCTCCTTGCGCTGGTCCTCCTCGGTCGCCTTCCGCGTCTTCTTGGGCAACTCCTTGTGCATCGTCTTTGGTGCTTTCCGGGGCCTCTGTGATGGGTTCGAACCTGAGCACACAAAGGGTTGAACCATGAGGTAGCGCACCATCCGCCAAGTCACCGAAGTATTGAGCGAGAGGAGCGAGTTCACCTTATGACGTATGGCCTTTGCTCGTGATCTTGTCATTGGTGCACTTGGTGGTGTTGGGTGGGCTATATCATCCCCCCCCCCCCCTTGAAAAAGAGTCGACCTCGACTCGTCGTCGTCTTCATCACTTGGGTATCCATGGAAGGGAGAGAGGTCCTTGACATTGAAGGAGTTGTGGACGAGGTACTTGGATTGTGGTAAGTCGAGCTTGTAGGCGTTGTTGTTGATGCGCTTGATGACCTTGAAAGGGCTGTCGCCTCTTGGCTTGATCTTGGAGTTGCGCTCTTCGGGAAAGCGGTCCTTGCACAAGTGTAGCCAAACAAGGTCACCTTCTTGGAACTCCATGGGTTTCTTGTTCTTGTTCATGATGGAGGCTCGGTGCTCGGCATGCTTATCAAGCGTAGCTCTTGTGGCGTCATGTAGCTTCTTGATGTAGTCGGTGCGCTTGTCCATGTCGATGTTTGCGCGCTCGCGGAGAGGCAAAGGTAGTATGTCGAGGGCGGTATCGGGGTTGAAGCCGTAGACGATCTCGAAGGGGCTTCTCTTGGTAGCTTGGTGTAGTGCTCGATTGTAGGCGAACTCGGCATGTGGGATGCATTCTTCCCAATTCTTTAGGTTGGGCTTGATCAATTCTCGAAGGAGTGAAGATAGTGTGCGGTTGACGACCTCGGTTTGTCCATCCGTTTGAGGGTGGTAGGCGGTGGAGAAGAGTAACTTGACGCCGAGCTTGGCCATCAACGTCTTCCAAAAGTATGAAGTGAACTTGACGTCGCGATCCGAGACAACGGAAGTAGGTACACCATGGAGACGCACAATTTCGCTGAAAAACAAGGTAGCAACATGTGATGCATCGTCGGTTCGGTTGCAAGGAATGAAATGTGCCATCTTAGAGAAACGATCAACAACTACAAAAATGGAGTCCATATTGGTTTTGGTTCGTGGGAGTCCTAACACAAAATCCATACTAATATCACTCCAAGGTGCATGTGGGATAGGTAATGGCATGTAAAGACCATGGGGGTTGGAATTAGACTTAGCTCAGAGGCATGTAGAACATCTCTTGACGTGTCTCTCAACTTGATGCTTCATCTTGGGCCAATAGTAGTGGTTTGAGAGCATGGCATAGGTCTTGTCGCGTCCAAAGTGTCCCATGAGACCTCCTTGATGTGATTCCTTCAATAACATCAAGCGAAGAGAGGACTCGAGAATACACAATTTGTTAGCCTTAAACAAGAAACCTTTGTGAAGATAGTAGTCATCAAATCCTCGGTTAGGCAAGCATTTCTCAAAGATAGGACCAAAGAAAGTATCGGAAGCATATAAGTCTTTGATATCATCCAAACCAATCACATTGATGCCAAGACGTGTAAGAAGGCACTCTTTTCTAGACAAGGCGTCCGCTACAACATTTTCTTTACCTTTCTTGTACTTAATGACATAAGGAAAATATTCAATGAATTCTACCCATTTAGCATGCCTCTTGTTCAAATTGGTTTGACTTTTCAAGTATTTCAATGATTCGTGATCGGAATGAATGATAAATTCTTTAGGCCAAAGGTAGTGTTGCCAAACTTCTAACACTCTAACCAAATCGAATAGTTCCTTATCATAGATTGGGTAATTGAGTTTAGCTCCATCTAGTTCTTCACTATGGTATGCAACGGGGCATCCGTTTTGCATGAGAACGCCACCAATTCCTATACCACTAGCATCACATTCAATCTCAAAAGTTTTCTCAAAATCCGATAAGACAAGCAACGGAGCTTAGGTTAAGCATTTCTTAAGTGTGTCGAAAGCTTTTTGTTGCGCGTTGCCCCAAGCAAAAGGTACATTCTTTTTGGTAAGCTCATTCAAAGGGCAAGCGATTGTTGAAAAATCTTTGACAAAGCGGCGATAGAAACCGGCAAGGCCATGAAAGCGCCATATCTCACCCACGGAAGTAGGGTTGGGCCAATTCCTAATTACCTCGATTTTCTTGTTGTCGACTTCAATACCATTGGAAGAAATCACAAATCCTAAGAAAACAAGCTTGTTGGTGCAAAAATCGCATTTGGAAAGATTGGCGAAAAGTTTTGCTTTGCGAAGAGCCAACAATACTTGTGAAACATGATCAAGATGATCTTCCAAAGACTTTCTATAAATGAGGATGTCATGGAAGTAAACCACAACAAATTTGCCAATGAAAGGACGCAAAACTTCATTCATGAGGCGCATGAAGGTAGATAGGGCATTCGAAAGACCAAAGGGCATAACAAGCCATTCATACAAACCAAGTTTTGTTTTGAAAGCCGGTTTCCATTCATCACCTATACTCATACGAATTTGATGGTAACCACTTTTAAGATCAATTTTGGAAAAGATAGTAGCACCACTCAATTCATCAAGCATGTCATCGAGCCTAGGAATGGGATGTCTATATCTAACGGTGATAGCATTGATAGGTCGGCAATCCATACACATGCGGGAAGTAGAATCTTGCTTTGGAACAAGGATAACCGGCACGACACAAGGGCTAAGAGATTCGCGGATAAAACCTTTGTCGAGTAGTTCTTGAATTTGGCGCTCAATCTCCTTAGTCTCTTTGGGGTTGGTGCGGTAAGGAGCGCGGTTGGGGAGGGGCGCGCCCGGGATGAGGTCAATGCTGTGCTCGATTCCTCGTAGAGGAGGAAGGCCCGGAGGGAGTTCATCGGGAAAGACGTCTTCAAATTCCTGCAACAAAGGCAACAAAGATGGATGAAAATTTGTCATGTCGTTAGTTTCAAGTGCTTCCCCTTTGCACACTAGGACGAAGTGGGGAATGGTGGGGTCATCTTGTAACTCTCGCATCTCCCTTTTGGTGGCAAGTAAGGCAAGGCCTTTGGGAACACTCGAAGTTTTTCCACTCATATTTGGCTTGTGGCTCTCACTCTCTTTTGGGTGGATCATTCTCTCACCACTCATCTCACGAGACTTAAGCTCTTCTTGTTTACGTGCAAGAGTCTTGGCGTTGTCGGTGATCACTTGGCTAGGAGACATGGGACGAAGCACAAATGTCTTGTTATTCCACTTGAAGCTATAGTGATTGGTACGCCCATCATGAATAGCACTCTTGTCGTATTGGCAAGGTCGACCAAGAAGAAGATGACACACGGTCATAGGAACAACGTCACACTCCACCGTGTCTTCATAGGGACCAATCTTGAAATGCACGGCGACCATATGTTGAATCTTGAAGGCGCCGGAGTCACTAAGCCATTGGACATGGTATGGATGAGGATGTTGCTTGTAAGTCACTAAGCCATTGGACATGGTATGGATGAGGATGTTGCTTGTAAGTCAATTGGAGTTTGTCGCAAAGCTCTTTGCTAGCTAAGTTGTGGCAACTTCCACCATCGATGATGACCTTGATTGATTTGCCATTGATACCGGCTCTAGTTTGAAAGAGGTTGCACCGTCGATCATGCTCATCTTGAGGAGAAGTAGTAAGGACTCTTGTTAGCACTAGCGATGGATTCGTGTCCTCATCGCAATATACACTTTCCTCATCATCGTTGGTCACGTCCAAGGAGTTGAGAGCGACTTGATGCAAGGCGTAGTATTCGCCTTCACTCATGGAATCACGTTCACCGTCTTGGTTAACAATCATGATCATCTTGTTGGAACACAAAGGATTTGTGTCCGCTACCACCACACTTGAAGCAAGTGATAGTACTCGACTTGACTTGAGGAGCATTTGAAGAAGAGGTGGTAGGCGCGTGTTTCTTGAATGGTTGTGGAGACTTGTTGGTGGCAATAGAGGCTCAAGGGGCACTCTTGTTGTTGGTAGGAGTAGGAACTTGTGTCATTGATGACAAAGAGGAGGGTCTTGAGTTGAAGAAGGCCTTTTGCTTGTTATACTTGAGATCTTCTGCAATTTGACGTTCGGCCTTGAGAGCTTGGTGGACAAGGTCCACAATGTTGTCATACGGTTGATACTCAACGATCTTCCTTATAGGATAGTTGAGGCCATTGAGGAAGCGGGCCATTGTTTGCTCTTGAGATTCCATCACATGAGCTCGAATCAAAGATGTATCCATTTCCTTGTAGTACTCATCAACGAACTTCAAACCTTGCCGAAGTTCTTGAAGCTTCTTGAAGAGGTCACGCTTGTAGTGTGGAGGGACAAATCGAGCATGCATGAATTGCTTCATCTCATTCCAAGTGGCAATAGGAGCAATGCGGTTGCGGACTCTTTCGGCTTGTAGACGATCCTACCATAAGAGTGCATAGCCTTCAAATTCCAAAGATGCCAAGGCAACCATTTTCTTGTTGGTGAAGTTGTGAATGCCGAAGATCTTGTCTACCTTGAGATTCCAAGCAAGATATTCTTCGGGGTCATTCTCACCATTGAACTTTGGAACATTGAAACGAAGGGCACTCATGTTGTTATTTTCTTGTTGACTATGGGGTCACTCATGGTGTCGCTCATGGGGGTCTTCATCATAGACGGGCGGTGAATCATCATAGGGGTCATCCTCATTGTCTTGGCGGTGGCGATCATGATGGGGAGGATGACGCCGGTGGTCATTAGGAGGTGGTTGTTGGCGGTGACGGAGTCTTGCTTCACGGCATTCACTATCATCATTGTCATTGTGTTGGTGTCGATGACGTTCTTGTTCCTGGCGGGGGTGTTGCGGAAGCACGTGTTCATCTCGAGGGTGTTGAGGACGATCATGTTCTTGGTGGTCATTGTTGTTGGGACGCACATTGCGCCTTGGTGTCCTTCGATGTTGACGAGCATCTTCCACGAAATCATTGTGGCCATAGTCTTGAGCGTGGCCTTGTGGAGGTGGATGATGATGTTGTCGAAGGTCAGGGCGTTGTGGTTGTTGAAGAGGGTCACCACGGCCTTGGCGATGTCGCGGAGGTGGTGATGGCGAGCTATCTTTATACCAATGTCGTCGCGGGGGTTGTTGTGGTTGTGGAGGAGGTGGTTGTGGTTGTTGCGGTTGTCCACCATCCTCCATGTTGTTGTTGCGATCATGGCGATCATGGCGGTCATGGCGACGAGCTTGGTGAAGATCTTGGTTGTGGTGGCTTGAGCGACGAGACCTTGAGGATGATGATGAATGACGGCGGTTGGCAAGGTTTGCCAAGTTGATGTTGATGCGCGTCATTTGATCATTCAATCTAGCCTCTTGCTCTTGGAGTTGACGCTCATAGCGTTGCAACCCGTCTTTGACGAGTTCACGTAGTTGGAAATGGTCATTATGGGTGACGAAGTTGGCGTAAGCATTGTCGTTGTAGAATGGATTTCCTTCATCTTCCGAGCTCGGACTTGTGAATACTCCTTCCCTAGCCATCTCAAAAACACACAAGGGTGATATTGAAGAAATGGATGCCTCACTTACCCAACCTTACCTTTTTTTAGTCGTATTGAGGCTAGTGGACGAGCCTAGGTGTAGGGCGGTATGTCAAGAGCGAATCCAAAAAAGATCGAAAGAAACCGCAAACGACAACACACACACTTTATATGGAAGGCAAATGGGTTAGGAAAGTGGCGAGGAAAAATCGACAAAACCGAAGAAAAGTTTGTTGTCAAACGTGGATAAGAACCAAAGAAAAGTTAGAACAAAAACCAAACCTAGAGGATGGAAATATGGTGGAACACACACACACACACAAGTGATAAATGGGGTTAGTGCGGCCCATGGACGAGCGAAGACGAAATGTTCCTAACGAAGACTAAAGCTCAATGCCACACTAACACAAGGAGGACGCTAGCTCAAACCGCAAATTTGAAAAGGCAACAAGATTCGCAATGTGGCAACCAGTCACTCTCTCTTCTTTTGCGATGCTAAGCTACTCGTTCCTACAAATGAAAGAAATTGGCATCGATCTTTGCTTCTTTTGGCACTTTTTGCTTCTTGCTCTTTTTTTTCGCGTTTTGATGATGATGATGCGGAGATGATTCCCAAATGCCAATGCCTATTCGAAGCTATTCTCTCACAAGCGCAAAAACTCGCACTCTCGGTGCCACAAATGCGATGCCAAGCGATGTAAAAGAGCTAGTCCGAATGGGCAAGATACACAAAGGATGGGGTTAGTTCAAGCGGAAGCAAGTTATACCTATTCGGTGGATGATCTCGGACTTGCGGCCGGTGGATGTCGATGTTGTGTCGTTGATGTAGTTGCGTAGGTGATGTCGATGGCGACGCGTAGGAACTTGTCTCACTCAAATCGGAGCAACGACGACAAAGAAAAACAAGATACAAAATCTGTCCAAGAATCGAAGATCAGGATTTTTCTGAATTTTTTGCTCAATTTCGAAATTCCTCCCAAATCAAGAATTTTTTTGGACAAATTCGAGAAAAGTGGCTGAATAGAAAGGTGGGGAATGGTCTTTGACAACAAATCTACGGATCAAAATCACGAAAAACTCATCAAATCGACAGATCGGTCGAAATCCCTTTTGGCTATTTTTGGGCAAATTTTCGAATTTATGGTGGATAGAAGAAATATTGGTGGTGGGGGAGGGGGTGGGGTGTCGAATTCGTGTCAACCTAGCTCTGGATACCAGATGATGTGGAGGAGTACTCCTAGATTGGCCCGATCTTCACGAATCGACAAGAACGAACGAAGAACGCGAAGAACACGAGATGGGGAATCGAGGTGGAATGGTGGGCAATCGCGGGGAAACACAAAGGGGGATAAATTGCAAGAACCGAAAGATCCAACCTCCCGTCAACTAAACCCCGAGGGTCTCCTACGGAACAATCGATCCAACTGAACTCACATTGATACAAACCGTCTTACACCCGTAGCCGGTTCCACTACGCCAATAGAACCTCAAGGATTCATGAGAGAAGATTAGAAAACTCTTGACTGAAACCCTAAGGGGAGAGGACAAGTAGTTGGGATGTGCCAAAGTCGTAGGAGTAGCCTTGATACGTTCCTAGGTACACACCGTAGGAGTAGTTCCTCAAAGAGGGATACAAGAGAGCGAAGCTCAATGTTCTAAATTCAACTCTAACCCTAGATCTGAGAATGGGGAAGTCTATATATAGTCTAGTGCCAAGGGGTAGGTGGGAGGATGAGATACATGGGTCAAGGCCCGGAAGTTGGCACGCAGGCCGCACAGGAGCGGAGGCTCCGGTGGGGCTCCTGGGCCGGGCAACCGGAGGCTCCGCCGTGGGGTCCGGTGGTGGCTCCGCTCTTATCGACCCGAAGGGGTTTTGGGCGGAGGCGGCACCGGAGGCTCCGGCGGCTGGCGCGGGGCGGAGGCTCCGGTGGGTTCACCGGAGGCTCCGCCACCTGGGGCTTCTTGCCTTCGTCTCATTGCGCTGGTCCTCCTCGGTCGCCTTCCGCGTCTTCTTGGGCAACTCCTTGTGCATCGTCTTTGGTGCTTTCCGGGGCCTCCGTGATGGGTTCGAACCTGAGCACACAAAGGGTTGAACCCATGAGGTAGCGCACCATCCGCCAAGTCACCGAAAGTATTGAGCGAGAGGAGCGAGTTCACCTTATCACGTATGGCCTTTGCTCGTGATCTTGTCATTGGTGCACTTGGTGGTGTTGGGTGGGCTACATCATCCCCTGCTTAGAGTTGAAGCCTTATGGAAGTCGTCATCGTGAAGCCATCGCTACCCCATGAAGCTAGATGGAGTCATATACTACTTAGTCGGTGAAGCATCGTCATCAACAACGCTGATGGAGGAGAAGCTATCAAGGTGTAGGCGGAGTCCATTCTTGGATTAGCTCGAGCCATAGATTAGGGATGACATCAGCTATAGTGGATTTAGTTCTGAGCTAGAGTTCTTCTCCAGCTTGGAGCTTTGCATTGCTTCTTCTGATGTTTCTTTTACAGGAGATCTTCTTGATTCTCAAGAGTCTGTTGTACCACTCTAAGAGATGTAATATTCACGGATAAGTACTTCTGTGGGTATTATGTCACCGACTTACGCACTACACATGCAGTGGTGTGCTGGGGTCACCACACCCCAGCCCGAGGTTGCCACCCGTGCAGTCTCCCATGGACAGAGGAACAAAAGGAGTCCGGCCACCGTCGGCGACAGCCAGGCTACACCCAGCTATGCCTCTTGGCGACAAGGAGAGAGGAGGAAGTGGAGCGGCGCTGGAGGAGCAGATCACCCTCCCACCGCCGCACGGGGCGGCCATGAGGATTTCAAGGCAATTAACAAATATGCAGTCAGCAAAATACATCCAAGGTCACTATGCATGTGATCAATCCATGATAACGCTCTAGAGTTTGCGCAGGCCACTACAGAGTATTGTACATTCTCGAAGGATGGTTACAAAACCTATCCAAGAGCACATGCAGCAACTAAGGCAACAACAAATTGGGTTAGTTCTTGAACACATGGTTGGAGACATTTCCTTGGCTTCCCTTCGTCATGCTTATCCGCAGCAGAAAACCGCCCTGTTTCTTCATCATATAACGTTGGCTGTAGCTGGATGACGGATGCCCGCACGGAACAATATGTAAAATGTGATGCCGGTGAAGGTTGCTGCCTGATCTCATTTCCAGAGCTTGACTAGCTTATCATGACTTACTGATGCAACCAACCCTGATGCATTTGATGCGGCTAGGGCAGCAATTAAGCCCTCATGAGCGTTGCTGATGGTCACAGTATTCTTCTCCCTTATGTCCCAAAGTTCCATGGACTGCAAGATATCAATTGAACACACAATAAAAATGAGATATTAAAAAAAAGGACTTGGGGCCTGATACGGGATAACTCATAAGATCATAAGATATGAGAGAACTTGCCTCATAACAACCAATCACAAGCAATGATGGATAATTTGGGTGAAAAACACAAGAATGGAACTTGTTCCCACTGCAATTTAACTCATGCACACGTTCGCCGTCATTTCCTGAAGTAAATGACCACACCTTGACAGAATCTTCACTTACAGAGGCGAGATAGTCACCCGCAGCATCCCAGCAAATCGACTGAATATTCTTTACGTGTCCCTATGCATGAACAAAAGTTACTATTACAACAAGAGGAACACTGAAAAACACAACTTTAACTGCAATACCATCTGACAACATTAAGCTTTGCTGGAGATTTTGGATTGCAAACCGATGTTTATTTCGCCTGGTGAAACCCAAGAACCAAGCATTCCAAATTTACAATAAGAATTTCTCAAGATGGTTTCAATGGCATTTACTAAAATTCTACTACAAGACAATTTCACATAACTAAACATAACTAGTGAACACATGTCAAAAACCCAACTCTGGCCACTAACCTGTAAAGCACTGCGACAAACTTGTAGTGTTTCTGAATCCAATATGGATACCGTCTTCTCCGAGGCAGCTGCAATATATTTCCCTTGACGAGGTTGAAATCTCAACTGAGTTGCACCTCCCTGGGATGAAGCGGTAACAGGAGAAAGTTTCAGCACACTATCAACATAATAATATTGACAAACAACAAAGAAAAATGTTTTCAGAAAAAACAAAAACAGGGCTGCATACGTTGAAGACCCTAACACATGTCACACAGCTACCATTATTTATGCTCCAGCAGCGCACTTCCCCATCACTATCACAAGAGCAAACAATGTCTTCTTTATTTGAATGAAAATCAAGTGACTTTACAGAAGCTGAATGGCCCGTGAAAGTTCGGAGTGAATAATCTGGCTGCATAATAGTCAATCACTTAGTGCATTTTAAGGTGCATGACTTCTTCTGAAGCAGCAATGCTGTAAGAAACCCAATGATAAGAAATAGGTATGTATATACATTATCAGCATCCCAAACCCGTACGGTTTTGTCAAAGGAAGATGTTGCAAGGCGGGTCATGCTTGGGCTAAATCGAACATCTGTAATTAGCATTGAATGCTCTTCTAATGTAGATTTGGGATTTAGGGCATCTGTAAACCATATAACAGCCTGGAAAAAAAAATCAGGTATAAGCATGTGTTTCTTTAGCACCAGCATATTCACAGTTACTTCACCTTCTTGTCATGGCCTCCGGTAGCAAGTAGTTTTCCATCTGACGAGAAATGGCAACAAATAACCTTGTTTGTACTTGCACGGGCTTTTGCAACCTCAGAAAAACTAGAGCCTGCAGTAGAGACACTGAGCCATGTATTCACCCCCATCCAAATAATTGCAATCAAGCACAATTAAACGTAAGTCCATGGCACCATGTGGCTCTAAAATCATTTATAACTAGAAGGATACCCCGGGTGTTACAGAGGGGATCCCTTTAAGACCTATATTGCGTAAACAAAAGGGTATAACAAGTACGTTACATTATGTTCTCTAAAGAAATATGCAAAATTCAATTGATCATACTCAACATATTAAATTTAATAGACATGAGATGAGTGTGTAATATAAATTATTAATGTGAACAATTGGATGGTTTACGTAATGGATAATGTGTACCTTGCAAATAGTGATTAATATATATTAGTGGAGATGACATGAACAATTGATTGGCTAAGAGGGTGGATGATGTGGATAGCTTGCATGTTGAGATAGAAAAATAATAAATGCATGTCAGTGGGGTTTTGCTTTATAAGAGATGTAGATCATCAGCCTAGTACTCATGTAGCAACGTGAATCCCAAAGCAAGCACATCCACATTTGTTCTCCGATAAAGATGATATCCTCCTATTTGCCCCATGCAACGTTCAGGGTATCCTTATAGTTATAAAGCACGTCACATATTAGGGGGTACTCAATCACTTCCTGTCATCTTAACCCAAGATGTGCACATGACATTCCAAAAGAAAAGGAATAGGAAATACAACTATATTTATAGGTAAGTGAATTCATTTGTTCAGCGAAAGAGTCAAGCTCAAGAAAATAGAAACCAGGTATCAGACGGACAAACAAATATACCTTTACTAGCATCCATACAGCCTCCCATGGTTTCCCGAGGATCCAAGTCCTCCTGTGATAAAAAAGAGTCTACATTTTCATCCAAGGAGCCATCTTCCAGCAAACGGTCCACATCACCCTGAAATTAGGAACGTGTGTCATCTTGCTGACAAAAGCAATGTGCTAATAGCACTTCTGAAAGAGAATGTCAGATTCACGATATAAATACCAGTGGGTTTACTGGAGAGCTCAAGCTTCCTGTGCCATCGGGACCAAACATCATTAATGGTTTTGATGGACCACCATTATGCAGCAGTTGTGGCATGGACATTGTATCTCCTGGGGTGTGAGTGGAAGGTGTCGAAGGCGCAGAACTTGGAGATGGCCCAGCAGTATTTGCTGTTCCTGAACTATTAGCTCTACCAGAGGACGAGACAGGTTTCTTTCTCTTCTTTGATGCCTGAACCACAAAGAGAGATAAGTGATTGGAACACTAAAATCTAGTCATTGTGAAATTTAAAATCTACAGCAATTGAAAATGGTTGTGAGTATTATTTTTGAAAAATGATTGAACCGAGTGTTCCTGAAAGCCCAAAAGGGATATAGAAAATTCATAGAAAAGCAAAAACTCCATAGAAAATTATGTACAATAGCCCAGAGTAATGCTTAAACAAGTAGCAAGGTAGCATATCAACTAGCAGTTCAAATATTCTTTACAGAATCTGAGAGTTGCTAGGATAATTTCACAAAGAGCTCTTATAGTCTCATAGTAGGTTACCGAAATGTCTGTATGTTCTGTTAAAAAACAATGTGTGAATGTGCACAGAATATCTTCTAAAACTTGAGATCCTGACACTTATGAAGCACTCGGCTCCACAATTTTATGTTGGCATATTTTAGAAGCGCAACTGAAATGAGATGCATGCTTCATTATAAGAGTGATTTATCGTTAATATCTCAAAAAAAAGGGGGGGCAGACAAAGGACATCTACAAACATTAAGGCCATCACTCCTCCACATTGTGGCATAGAATAAGCAGTAGTATGTTAGATCTAAAACATTAATATAAGAATCAACATAGAAACATTGTATTTGTATAACAGTAACATACTTGGTCAGTTACTACAAAAGAGTTTGGTATGCTTCCATCAATAGGCATGCCTCCGGCTCCAGACTTTTCCTGTTGCTGGAGAAGCTGGTTTGAGCTCTGAGACTGCTGACTGGAGACTGTAGATTGCTGAAGCTGCTGTTGCTGTTGGCTGTGACTTTGCTGCTGCAACTGTTGTAAATGAGCAATTTTCTTCTACTACATGGAAACACCCATATAAGGAGGGAAGTAAAAGAATTACTGAAAACAACTATTGTGTTACAGGTTTAGTCATCAAAGGAACAACAGTAGATACTCTAACTTAGTAACTCCCAGTAGTTCAACTATAACGCAATAGAACGTGACTGGTTTTTGGGTTTGTTTGCCTGGTCATCTTCACTACATGCAGTAATTGTATACAGCTAAGACGATGAGAGAACAAGTGTGAGACCAGTAAACACTGTAACTTAATATCACAGAAGTAACAAGTTTCAGAAAGTTGTTCGCCATTTTGCATCCCTTCACACTCCTGAACAGCAGGCATGTGATATGAATGATAAATAGGGTCGCTGATCTTCACGATGTAAGAATTCACACAGCTATACGAACTTGAAGAGGGAAGTAGACAACTAACGCAGTCAGCACTTCACCAACTACTAGAGCCCTTACTGAGTACTCACCCATAAAATCAATAAGACAAGAATCAGGTTTTTAAGGCAGTAAGGCGTCATAAGGCGATCAACCCCCGCCTTGATGCCTAGGCGACGTGCTAGTGCCTAAGGCGGGCAAAATGCTAAGGCGCTGCCAGCCTGCCAGGGGCACCTTACCGCCTAAGCGTCCATAAGGCAATGCCTTACAAACCCTGTCAAGAATCCAATTTGCACCACATCTTGGCTGGAATGAATGAGTTTCAGAAAGGTCTACCAAACTAACAGAGGAGAATTCTTTCTCTGTTTAGTCCTTAAATGGTTGAAACTAAACTGAATATGTTTGATCAGTTCAGGGTAGAAATACCATTTGGCGAGGATGTTGGTGTTCCATCCTTTTTAAACAAATTGGATATACAGCCTCTATGCAGTAAGAAGCTCAGAACACCGTACGCGTTAATATGACTTCAACTACGTAAACATAAAACTTCATAGAGATAATTAGTTTGACCAGGTAGGAAGTCACAGAACATACCTTTATTAGCATGTCTATATCAGTACGTGATCCACCACTTTGGCTAGGAGAACCAATATTTGGAATAATATCACCACCACTATTTGTCTGCCCATCCTGCCCAATGACCATATTTCTGTTATTAAGAAGCATCCTTAACCTTCTGGTGTCAACATCACTAGCTGTAGGCGAAGCCATGTTTTGCTGCGCTTGCATCAAAAGCTGTTGTTGCTGTTGTGGATTGAGAAATTGGAGCTGTTGAAATTGCTGTTGCGGAGATTGCGTAAATGACTTTTGCTGCATTATACCGGAGCGAAGCTGGTCGAGTCCCTAATAAGATTAAAAAAAGGTGTATATGTTACGACGGAATTTGCGAGATAGCACCATGTTTGCACAATGAATGTCAATCGTGGGATTTACTAAGTACTAGAGAACTACACACTGTTTCTTGCTTCCCCAATTTCTGAATGCACATGTCTTCTGCACAATATCCCAAAGAATTCAAGTACACGGGACTGCCAAATTTCTCTTCTCAAGGAACTGAACAAGGATAGGCGACATGAGGACAACATGCAATGTAGAAGGGCACAGTAGGCCAAAAAATTGCAGGCTTCCTCAAGTAATGCAACCATTAAGGTATGTGGAGTCGTTCGCATTTTCGTTCCAGATGGGCTCCAAGGCCACCCACAAGTGGATGAGAAAGCAGAGAAAGAGATGAGAGTACCGAGCCAACTGGCAGCGGCGGGTAGGGTTCTGTTACTCAGGAATATTCGCAATGAGTTTTGCGGTTATAGTCCAGCGCGTAAGTAGCTCCAATGCAACGGAAATCAAGCGACCCTTCAGGCAGGGAAGAAGAAGACGACGTTGGATCTTCATAAGAGCGAATCAGTATCAGGAATATAGGACCGTCCAATAACTGAAATGTTAACTTAAAAAAAATAGCCATGTCCAAAAAAAAAAACTTCAAAAAAATAGCTGAAATGTTAGAGGTGTAGATTTCTTCAGAGTTCAGTCATGACAGGCATGTAGGAGTTAGGCAGGATGTCATCCCTGCTGCTGCGGAAGCTACTCCACTACCGTCGTCAGCCCGCTGCCTCACGGCCCCTCTCCTCTGTTGTCCTTGCCAGAGGCTGCTCCTGTTCAGCTTGCCAGTCAAATGCCAATCGCCTGTCCGGCTCCTCGAGAGGCTCATGCTTGCCTTCTTCCTTTGCTCGACGGCGGCGCCACGCTGCCAACCATGTTGACCAGATCAGTGAGCACTTTGCTGTGACTTTGGTCAGGCTGAAAGCATCTCATCAAAACAGAGAGAACTGTGGTAGAAGAGGATGAAGATAGATATGACATTGTGGGACAAGTATGTCAACGAGAGCAGTGTAGGGATCAGCTTTTTCCCAGTGTGGCAAAACAGCTTCAGGCCCCGCTTGGTATGTCGGGAGGAATTGCGGAGCCGTAATATTTCCGGTCTTCCAACAGTATTTTCTGCAGGACCTACGGAGGTCCGTGAAATAATACCCCGGTATTGCTTAAATTACGGTCCATCCAAGCGGGGCCTCAAGGTTCCGATTGACCGGAATTAGCAAGGTCAGGGTATTGATTTTAAGGATTGGAAGGTTAGGGTTTGGTTCCGACTACTAGTATAAGTTCAAGGTTCAAAACAAACTTTACTCTACAAATAAGCAAAACTGAATCCAAAATAGGAGCATAAATCATTAGCGGAACACATGCAAGATAAGCAGTAAAGTGTAATCATAAGATATACGTACCGTGAGTGGCCAACCTTTCAGAGTCAAATTACTTCCACCTTGATTAGATCCTGTTCAAAATGACATCTAATTAAGATTTAGAAAACCAACCACTAAAAGCAGTAAAATCTCCTCTAGAAATTCAGGATGAATAAAACTTGGCTGTTTGAGAGTAAGAAAATAGTATATGCCCTCAAAAAAAATGAATAGTCAACTGATGCAACAGCAGTGACAGGCAATAAGCTGGACAAATATTACCTTGGACACCAATGAATGATCCCTCAGGACCTGCAGTTCTTGGTGTCAAAACTGGACTCATCTCAGATTTGATATTCTGTAAACAATAAAATATGATCATTGATCAGAAAAAAATATTTATAATGCCAATTATTTTCTGTCTTATTTTGGCTGTGGGTACTGTTACAAGTGAGAGGCAGTAGGAAAAATATATGTAACCTGTTCTTGCATAGCCAATTGTGGGCTTCTTGCCTGAACTTGTTGAAGAGCACCTGACAACCCACCAGCAGTACCATGTAGAATTTGCCTATGAAAGGTAAAATGTCAAATTCTATTTGAAAGCAAATGTACCACATGTTAGTTGCTACGGCATGAGCCAACATCAATATTTAATCCTTATGAGCCACGATAGGTCTTGGTAATTCCACTATCCTGAACAAAATCACATACCTTCTACACATTCAAAAAACTGTAAACTTACAACGCTAGAGACTGCAATAGCTGTCAGCCATTTATCATAACAGTATTGCAATTTGCAAAGCACTAAATCTTAAACATAACCTGTAGCAGTTATGTGCAGAAAACTGTTCATGCAACAGTTGTGTGTACTGTGGAAATGGAAGGATATGTATCCTCACAATCAAATATCAAGGCACAAGCAATAGATGAAAAGAAAAATTAGGATAAGAGTATGGTTCAAAATTCCATCTATTAGAGGGCCTACAGTGATCTAAACTTGAACAAAGAAAGATACACAAAATTTCTGTAGAACAAAAAAGGTTAATTTTTTAATGCAACTTATGATTAATGTTTCATGTGCCTGTTTGATCACAGGGGTGTCTGTTATGCTACAGAAAAAGGTTAAAAGGGACAAACCCTAGACCAAAACATGATGCAAACCAGAGTTCTCTAACAAGAACGTCGCACTCAGAAAGAAGTACTATTTTTCCTCAGTTCCATGATCTACCATCTCTTACAAGTTTTTCAGTGTGAATATAACTTAGAAATTCAGAAAATACCCTGAAGATTGTCCGCTTGCGCCTGCTTTCAACAATGTTTGGTTTGGATCAAGTACTTGGCCAACATTTTCCCCATATCTTTGCTGCACCTGAAATCATCATACAACACATAAACATTTTACTGATGATCACTGGTCTATAAGGTGTGCGCCCAATCCACCTAGGTTGTGTCTAGGCACTAGGCACCATTCTCCTGCCGCCTAAGGGGCTTCCTAACTCAACTGGTTGGTGACTAGGCACTAGGTGCCACCCTGCTTCCCTTGGTGCTTAGCCCCTTTTCATTTATTGTTATTTTGTGATGAATCAACCAAAACATAAAAGACAGGATGTAGCAGGAGTAATACCTTCATTGATGCCTCATCTAGAGAATCTCGCTGAGAAGAGAGTTTTAATCTCTCCTCGTACATTTTTGCTGCCATAGCATTGGCAGTAGCTGGGTTCTGTCGCATTAAAGGATCACTTCCAGAAAACCCACTTGCAGGGCCATTAAGAAGATGAGAACCATCTCTGCGCTGTTGCTGCTGCTGCTGTGCAGCTCTCTGTAATAACATTTGTTGCATTTGTATTTGCTGCTGCTGCTGTTGAGATTGTTGTTGTTGGTGGTGGTGGTGTTGCTGCTGCTGCTGCTGTTGCTGCTGATGTTGTTGCTGTTGCTGTTGTTGCTGCTGAGATTGTTGTTGCTGTTGCTGCTGCTGAGATTGTTGTTGGTGCTGGTGGTGCTGCTGCTGCTGCTGCTGTTGCTGCTGCTGAGATTGTTGTTGTTGCTGCTGCTGCTGAGATTGTTGTTGCTGCTGCTGCTGGTGTTGATGTTCCCTTGCTTTCACTAACTGAGTCTGAAAAGGGTACAGTAAATTATAGCTGAATTTGATTGAACTTTTATGGATTCTTCTTGATTTTACTTGAATGTTTTTTCTATTTTTATTTTATATTCATAATTTTATTTTCCTTGTTTTTATGATATTTTAAATGGGATGTTATGTTTGGCAGTCATGAAATCCACCACCTACCATTGTGAGGCCCGCATAATGGGGCGAAATGTATGTCCACCGCAAACAGGCCTACTTGCATCCCTCTAGAAGAGGAGGCCTCCAAATTTCTAAAATATTAACGATAACTGAAGCTTATTCAACCCGTCGACGTTTTTTAAACAGAAAAAAAAATGACCAATCAGCGTATGAAAAACAAGTACTACAAAGTTGAGGACTGAGAAGAGAATCTGCAAGCTTCGGGAAAAAAGGAGCAGCAAAAATCTTGCGGGAGAGAGAGAAACTGGTGTTATAGCTCAGGTGGTGGAGAGGGGTTGACCAATCTGCATACGAAAAACAAGAATAAAACTGCAAGCTCGGAAGCAAGAAGAGAAGCTGCAAGCTCGCGGAGAAAAGAAGCGACAACAAGCTTGAGGGGGAGAGAGCCTGGTGTAATAGCTCAGCACGGTGGCGAGGAGAAGAAACAGAGCTCAGATTGGTGCAGGGAAGAGAAAGCTTTGGTACTAGAGGGGTCAAAATTGGCAGGTCTATAGCTGGCCACATTAAACTAATAGGAGATATGTCATCCTAAAATTTGGGGTCTGGTGGTATAAAATTAAAATGATGTATTTAGGTGGCACTCCCTCCATTCACTTTTAGTTTGCGTTCTGGCTTTTCCAAAAATTTCCCATTAAGGCCTCCTTTGATTTGGAGGAAATATGGAGGAAGACCAAAGGATTAGGAAATTTTCCAGAGATGTTACTGTTCACGTGTTTGATTCATAGGAACGATGGAAATGGAAAACATAGAATTTTTTCCTTCGGATCTCTAGTTCAGTGCAAAACATGCAGGAAAAAAGAATCCACTCGGAGCAGATTATTTGGTTCCTATGCACAAGGAACTAGGCAAGGTTTGCATGTGCCATCCTTTCCTTTTCCTATCTCTTGCCTATTCCTTGGATTTTCATATCCTATGAATCAAAGAAGCCCTAACTTTGCGCCGTGATGTTGATTCCCTAATTTTCCCCCACGTTGGTCATTCCTAAGCTCAGAGTGGAGTGGGCGAGTGGTCATGCATGCATTTAATTGCATTGGAGGCGAGGCGACGAGGAGTCGAGGACGTATGCATGCATGGACTTCACGTCGGCTGTGCATGCATATATTAATTGCAGCGTGCGGTGGTAGGATTCCAGCAGGGGCAAATTAGTCTATCCAAGTTCTACTTTAGCTCATCCGAGGCTTGTCTTGGTATCTGTTATTTGCTCAAAACGCAAAGTAAAAATAAACAGAGGGAGTATTTTCCTCGAGTCATGGCAACTTGGAGGCATAGACCAACTTTTTCAAGATTAAACCACGAAAAAATATTACAAAAAGAAAGAGCATAGATACATACCTGAATATATGATGCTGCAATATCTGAGTGCTTTTCATTTGTTCGTGCTATGAATATATCCCAAAATACCGACCACCATTCGAAAAGGAAGCCACCAGGAGCATCAATTGCTGAAAGAAAGATAACCGCATAGAGTAAAACACTAAAACAATATCACTTGACATTGGTAGCAACAAAAAGTCTATTTGAATATCTTCATAGCAACTTGCTGGGAGGTGCATACCAACTGGATCCGGTGAGACCTTCCCTTCCGTTTGGAAGGCTTTTGCAGTTTCCTGCAAATTTCTCTTCACAAAATAGTCATATATGTAGACATCCAACCTGTTTTATAAGAAAATCAATCATTTAGTCTTCTAAGATTGTTGTTGAGCCTTTTCAAAAAAAAAAAAAGATTGTTGTTGAGCCTAAGTTTTGATTCACAGGTACAATGACATTACAAGTGGAGGAATGCCACTGCATTTACTTCATTGTATTTGCTTCCATTCTCAGTAACGAATTAATCATCAGCTAGAAGGATAAAAACCGAGTTTCAATATGCTCTATACTAGTGCTTAAATATTTGTGATCTTTTCATTGTACTATTCACGAAAGGTACTTAGGTAGAGTAACATACTATGCACAACTGCAAATGATTTTTCGAGAAACTATGGACCACGACCAATTACCACCAGTTATCAGTATTAGACTATTAGTCTTGTGAAAGTGTAATTTTATGAAATAAACTAAGCTATTTCGTCTTTAATAATGCAGCCCTTGTGTAAATACTGGAGTAGAAGTATTACAAGTGAGTGTGATTTCACTAGATAGTTAACAAAAATCATAACCCTTCCATCAAAACCGAAGTTTCCAAACCAAATTAAATTGTATATGCCACTGGAATTCCTATTACAGACTTACACAGATACTCTAGTCGGGAAGTGAAACTGACGCCGTGAACAAGACATAAATTGTTCCTATAATGACTAGCTAGGGTTGAGCCTACTGAACAGGCGAAGAGCTAAAAGCAAACCATCGAAAATGAGAGCTCCCACGAAACCATAATCCCCTCTCTCGCAAGTACCACAATGTCAGATACACCTTTTAGTTGGAAGTTGTAGACGTCCCAGAATTATCCCCCAAAAAATGTACTACCGAAAGTCTGACACGCGGGCAGACGCCGCCCAGGAAGCAACATCTACTGAGATCAACACAGGGAAGGCCAAAGTATTCATTCAGCACAAATCCTCACATCTTATCCGCCTCCCAATTGGTCTGCGACTGCGACTGCGACTGCGATTGCGACATGGCTCCGCGCGCGGCGCACCAACCGAGCCCTTCCTCACAAATCCAGGGATGCCCGGGAGAAAGGAGCCCGGCCAGGGTTGTACGCCCCGGCACGCCGCTCCGCCTCCGCCTCTACAACGGCCAAGGTTAGCGCCCGCGGCCAGCGATGCGTTAGCCCCTCGCAGCAGCTGGGCAGTGTGCGCAGTATCTCGAGGCGAGGCGCGGGAGCCGAGAAGAGAACCCTAGACTAGAGGTGGCCGCCGAGTGGGAGTGGGGGAAGCGGAGGCGAGGCAAGAGAAGAAGCTCGGGTGGGCGACAGAGAGCAGGATGCGGCGAGAGGAGAGTGGAGCGTCGCAGAGGGGTGGGAGAGAAGTGGGGAGAAAACAAAACGAGGGGGAGGGAGGGGGGGTTAGGGCTGATGCTGCGTGCACGAGAGACTTCGGTCAGAAACTGACGAGGATGCACCTGACGCGTAGGACCGAAAAGATTAAAATCTTTCGGTGGGACGCTCGTCAGTCTCTAGACTGGGTTCGCCAGGAAAAGCCGTGCGTACGCTTAGCGAGGTTTTTACAGCACGGAGGCTAGTGGGACCTGAGGGATAAATAAAGATAAAAATCGCATAATGGAGATATTCTTCCAAAATAAGAGTATAGTACTACGTGTTACCCGCACATGTGCTTATGTAACAAGATAATACCCCGCGCGTTGCTGCGGGAATTAATGCTGATAATATAAATCATTTTAGATAAACTGTTTTTTAACAATATAGTCATTGGAATACAATAGAAACGATGTCAAATCTAGGTGTACTTGTAATTGACTGCTTTGCTAATGATAAAGTGTGTTGGATATATTGTCAAACGGTGTAAATAATGTCCGAGATGATTGGATAGATGAGTCTAAGAAGTCTCAGAGTAATTTGCATCATTACTACAGTAATTTGCATCATTACTATGATACATACAATTTGTTCTTATATGGTACCAATCTCCATGCATTTGGTATATTCAGCAATCTCTTCTAGAAAAGCAAGAAAAACCCAATATAGTTCACCTTCCAACATATCTGACACCTGAGAGCACATTAATTTTTTTTGTGAGATATGGAAGGCAGTAGACAGATTAAATGTAACCATTTCATGCATATAAGAGAAAGTTTCTACTGGAAGCAAGCAGAAGCACACAGATTCAGATTACTACATGGAGATATAATACACAAGTATGGCAGTAGGAAAATTTATCTTTTGTCAAAACTGACATTGATGTTGGTTTCTGAAATGCCCGGGCACAACCTTCATTTTCTAAATAAAAAATTTGGCATCGTTACATGTAAAATATTCAATAATAACGAGTTGACGACAGGGGAAATGGAAGCCAAATTATAACAAAACTGAGGCTTGTTGTAAGGGGAAAACAAAAAAGCTAATACCAGGAAACACTCATAAACCTTCAATTCAAGAGAAACTAACACACGTGAAGGATCAAATTTCCCTGTAGAAAATACAACTTCAAGTGGATTTATTAAACGACGTCTTTATCAAATACCTACATGGTAGAAGGAGGATAAGTAATCATATGCATGAGAAATGAATGAGTCACAAAACAAAAATAAGGGAGAAATTAAATATTTGACCGCACAACATATTGAAGGAAGACAAAAAAAATCATTTGATCACGACATACTGAGCGAAGAAAAGACAAAGACACATCTGTAAGCGGGTACCTTTTTGGAGCCTTGCAGGGTGATATTTCCGTTAATACTTAAGGATTCAGCTGGAGACTGGACCAGAGAGGATGTTGTTGACCACCAGACTCGGGAAAGGAGAAACACAACTACGGCGGCGTACATTTTTCGTGCAGATTCTCATAACAGAGGAGCGGACACCCATCAGCCATGGAGAGAGAAGACGGGAAATCGGTATTGGAGTGCTTTTCCACTGCATATGCATATGGAAAGATCAGATGCTATAAAGCACGCATCCATCGGTTACTCATGCTTAACCTGAAGATAAATAGGCGCAGCAAAACCAATCAATGCCACTATCTGCTGCGTCGGTGGTGCGTGAGACCTACTGGAAAAAAAATGAAGAGAATGGCAATAACGGAGGAGAGGAAGGGGCACCGAGGAATAGCTGATAGTAAAATATATAGAAAAAATAAAAGACCTGCTAGTGACGTGGCATGACCAGATTGAGTAAAAATAAGTAAACATGGAGATCGGCTTGGACGGATGCTGATGTGGCAGGCCTGCTGAGGTGGATAGGCTGCATGTTGAGAGAAATATAATTAGTGGGGATGATCTACTTAGTTATATAGAATACGGTACTTCCTCTTTCTGCACCGATACTAAATCATTATAGCCAATGTTATAGCTAACATGTCGAATAATTTGCTATAAGAATGTGTTGATGTATTAATTCATGGCTCATCTCCTATTCTCACAAAGTGTCTAGTGCATATGTTGTAGATGGGTCTTACATGGGAGCCGGCTTCTGTTCTCTCTCATATCCTCTCTCCTTCGACTAAGCGAAAATAGATTAGTTAAATCCTTATAACCGGCTGACTAGATCTTATTATAGTACTTGCTCTAACGTATGTAGTAACATAAGTGTTGTATAGAAAAAAAATATGGTGTGGCATGCATATAATGAGGAGAGATGGTTATGATATCATAACATCACATATTTCAATGCACAGTGATCTACGCCATAAAAAATATGATCTACATATATGCTACTACTCACTGCTCGTAGTAACATAGACCGGTGTCATGTGCATTTACTAGTCTATGATACTCTCCATTCTGATCAGTCTAACAAGAACAGAAGACACCACGGTAAAAAAAAGAACTCGTACCAAACCCATAGTAACAAGAGTGTATTGGAATAAATAAAAAATATACAGGTTTCAAATTATCTCAAAGATGTAACTCGACTTCTACCATTTACTTTTTATTCCAGCCAACGCCATTTTGATTGCGTGCGTCTTTTAGCATACCATAATATCTCTTTAGATCTTTCCTTTCGTCTTGAATTTGTGAATTGCATATAATCGTGTCTAGTATAGAAATGTTTAACCATTATGCTATAAGTTGCGCTGCTTCATCCATTTTGGCTTCTATAGTAAGTTGTTGTGTTCATGAAGTATATTCATGGGAGCTTTTTTAAATCCAAGATTTCATGATGCTCTAGTTCTCCCACCTACACGATTGTACAGGAAATTTCAGTTACAAAAAAATTCAACATAGTCTTGGATACTACTCCATCTATATCAAAATATAAGATGTTTTCCCGTTTATTAGACAAAACGTATCTAGACATGTTTTAATGTGTAGATTCATGTGCATATTGCATTAAAAGATGTCTAGGTACATGTTGTCTAATAAACGGGAAAACATCTTACATTTCGACAGAGGGAGTATATTCCTAAAAGAACTTTCAATTGCAACGATGATGTGAAAGCAAAGCAAATAAGAATTGTAAGTCAAATGAAGCATGCTTTCTTCCTCTGCATACTCACTTGGTTCAAATAATACTTTGAGGTTGGTAG
Organism: Alopecurus myosuroides; assembly: GCA_028641055.1. NCBI lineage: Eukaryota > Viridiplantae > Streptophyta > Magnoliopsida > Poales > Poaceae > Alopecurus > Alopecurus myosuroides. The sequence goes on along the minus strand of CM054058.1, from coordinate 295,122,853 downwards.
ATCAGCTATTGGTAAAAACTTCAACTTGGACAATCATAATATGCCGTATATTCCTAAAACAGTACTAGGAAAAAATACCTATTTTTTTCACACACCCTAGAGCAAGAGCATTATTGCGAGGGCACACACATCAGATTGTTATTTCCAAACGGTACACATTTAACTACAAACCGATAATGTAATAAAGAGTACACTATATAAATTTAACAAAATACTAAGCTATGATAATGTAATTCAGCACAGCACTATGAACCAACAAGATTGTTTATTACACTAAACTAAAATAATGTAACAAAAGATGTTTTACAAAAGACTAGACGGAATACCTTTCGGACAAGACCTTTTGGTTTCCGGTTGAGTCTTCTTCTTAAATTTCCTTCTCACTGAGTTGGACTGGATCAAGTTATACCTTTCGGAGAAGACCTTTTGGTTTTCGGTTTAAAATAGCCGGCTATTGCATTTAGCCACGACATTTTTAGAAGCTAAGAAAGTGAAAGCGCAAAATGCGCCTTAATCTTGTTTTGGGTGTTTATTAACAACACACTTATATATTTAAGTGTGTTGATGTTTTCGGGGTCTTTTGATAATGTTACAAATGGTTGTGTGAAAAAAAAGGACAAAGAAGTGGTTTAATAGCTTTGGGTCTATTTATAATTGGTCTCATTAACAACATTGTGGAGGGGGCACGTGGATTGGATCCACACGTGGTTCATGGTTATGAATAATTTTAGATTGAGACTTTAGACGTTTTTGTAATGTTTGTGTTTCAATCACCCCGCAATGTCAATCTAGCGACGTGAATAATCATGCTTCTTGAAGCGTAGTATACTTAACGATTTGTTTTGTAGATCCTAATATTGGGAAGCGTGTAGAAAATTAAAAATTTCGTCTTATGCAACACACATGATCTATTATGAAGGTAAAGGCGAGGATATATCTGATCGTTACCAACACGAAGCGCGGAACGAGGGTCAATGATGATGTCGGTGATGCATGATGAAGAGTCCCACGGTTAAGCCTAGAGGCTGGACTATTGTCGTATCCCCGTGTCCAGCCTTCCGGGTCTAGCAGACTGAGGGTCTCACGTGTTACCCCTCTGAGAGTTCGCACACATACGCCCGTCAAAGTCCTGCAGCACTTCGCCGTCCAGAATTACACACCGCGGGTGCATATTGAGGTGGAGATATCCCAATACATGAGAGAGAGAGAGAGATTAGAGCTATATATAATCGGGAGTGGACACCTCAAAACCTAATTAGAAGAAGCTCTGATTTAGTTCGAGGGGCTCTAATTAGAAGATATAATTAAACCCTCTAATTCAACTAAAAAGAGAGCGAGGCACAAGGACAAAATGACGTGTATTTCTCTCACGGCTTGGGGTCCTTTTTATAGGTGGAGAGAAGGGGGACCTAAGATGTTTTTAGGTTGGTTTGGGGAGCCCAAACCTGGCCGCACTGTTGGATGTATGCCCACGAGACAATAAAATACATCAGTTTCATGATTAATGTATTATATTTTTATGCTATAAATGTTATGGTCAGTGAATGTGTGAAAGTGCATTTCGTTTTTCCTGTTGTTTTGTGTGTTAGTTAACAATACTAAGTACATTATTTATCGAGGTGTTTAGTGTGCATGTGTTATACTTAACATCGGCATCGATCACCGAAAAGTTCGGTGAAGTTTGGCCTATGAGATTTGGGATAGAAGCCAACCGGATTGTTCTAACCGGATTATTCTGGGCAACCGGATATTCCGGTTAGGATAGTTTTGGTCCATTCTCGGGACAGATATGAGCCGGATTTTTGGTACCAGATTATTCATCTCAGACCGGGTATTCCGGCTGTGGAGATTTTGCTCGAAAACGGCTAAGGACTGAAGATAAAACTGACAGAAAGGAACCGGATTATTCTGGAGGAGCCAGAATATCCGGTCCAGTTGCCTGCGCGGGACAGAGATGAGCCGGAATATTTGTTCCGGATTATTGAAAGGCAACCGGATATTCAGGTTGAAGTCAACGGATTCGAGCAGATCTGCAAACCGGATATTCCAGTCCAAACTTGGACCGGATATTCCGGTACCCTTTTTTCCTGCAAAACGGCTAGTTTTGAGGAGGGGGTATAAATACCCCTCCTCTTCCACCTTGAGATCTAGTTCTTCCCCTTTGCATTCAATAGTATTTAAGAGCTCACCAAATCCTCAATAACTCCCAATCCCTCCCACCAAACTCGAAGATTTTTGGAGGATTGAAGGAGAAGGCCCCGATCTACATCTTCACTGAGGCGTTCTTCATTTCCCCCTCTCTAGCTCGAGGGATCTAGCCTAGGGTTTCCTCTTATGGAGAACCTAGGCATCTTGCTACTTGTTGGTGATTCAAGATTGTTGGGAGCCCCCAATTTGGTTGTGGGTGTGTGCCCCAAGTTGTTTGTAAAGGATTTGATTCCCGCCTCAAAGGGGATCAATAGTGGAAGGTGGACTAGGCCTTTGTGGCGGGGTTCATCAAAGAATAGGGTGAGGCCTTTGTGGCGTTGAGTAGGCCTTCATGGAGAGCTCACACCCCTCCAACGAGACGTACTCCCTTAACAAGGAGGAACTCGGGATTACATCGTGTCTCCGCGTGCTTCATTTCGGTTACCTCGTTCCCTTCTTCCTTTACTCTTACTTGTATTGTGATTGTGTTATCCTTGTCATATAGGTAAATTCACCGTAGTTGCATTATCTAGAGAATTTACCTTTGTGTCAAGCCTAATTGTGTAAGAAAAATTAAAATTGGTCGTAGCACCTATTCAACCCCCCCCCCCCCTCTAGGTGCCCATACTTTACTTTCAATTGGTATCAGAGCCTAGGCTCTTCTATCAGGCTTAACCGCCTAAGAGTTTAAGTATGGGTGATGAATCAGATACCGAAGGTTCCGCGGTGCCGGTGTCCACGAATGATCTCAATGAGTTAAAAAATTCATTGACCTCATCCATAGACACCAAAATCGATGAGTTGCGTCAAGTCTTGATGGAACTCTTGAAAACCAAAGGACCGGAGGTCACCGGCTCATCTCCTCCGGAAAAATCTCCGGAGGGCGCCAAGAAAGGGATAGATGGTGATCCATCTAAAAATGCTTCCGCCGAGAACTCCACGAAGAAGGGTACGGAAGGAGATGGAGAATTTCACTCCGCCCCCGGAAGTTATTCTCTTGATCCTCCCGTCCCACATCCTCATATAATCCCTAGGGGAGATCCACCTAAAATTGATGCCTTTTCTTTTCGTGAATGGCAATATTACATGGAGACTCACTTGAACTCTTATTGTATAGAGCTTTGGAGGGTCACTCGTGATGGATACAAGCCTCATGACCCCAAGAACCTAACAAGAAGAGAAGTCGTAGATTGTCAACTCAACTACACCGCCTTGTCAATTCTTCAACAAGCCGTGGGTCCTAACCACATGTCGCATCTTCAACAATATTCCACCGCCAAGGAAACATGGGACGCTCTTTTCGTCATGTTTGTGGGCAATGAGAGCATGCAAAGGAATAGATATGATGCCTTGACCAATGAGGCCGAAGGGTTCTATATGCATGATGGAGAGAACCACGAAGACATGTACCGAAGGCTCAAGACACTTGCCACCCCATTCACTAATGTTGGTGCCAAGTACATTGATGATGCTTGGATCAAAATGAAGTACATGATTGCCCTAGTGCCATTTGAGGGCGCGGACTTGAAGAACATTCAAGGAAGACATGAATTTCCTTCTATGACCTCAACTCAAGTTATGCAAGAAATGTGCTCCTATCAAATGCAAACCAAGAATGCTCTTGACAACCGAGCTATGGCCATTGGAATTCACAAAGGGGCATCGGTTGCTTTGAAGGCCAAGGTTGTGTCAAGAGAGGTTGAGTATTAAGGAGAAGGAGATGAGGTGTTGGCTCCATTGAAGGATCAAGAGTATGATCTCGTGCTCAAGGATATCATTGCTCTCTCCGTGCAAAAGTTTTGGAGAAATCCTCCCAAGGCCAAGAAATTTGTTTAGGAGAAGTCTCACATACTCATTTGAGAACAAGGTTGTAAGGAGGAAAACACAAAATTTAGGACCAACAAAAACATTTTAGTTGATCATGTTGTTTTCCTGATATTGTAACTCCTTATGTAAACCTGATGTTTTCTATGAGAAATAAAGAGTGGAATGTTGTTATCTTGTTTCCTTGTCATCATTATCATCTTCTTAAGCTTGTTTATGGACCACCAAGGAGATAAAACAAGATTATTTTTGAAAGTCCTAAGGGAAAACATGATTTTTCCTTTTCTGTTTCTAGCTAACACTCACTCTTTTGAGCATCTTTTCCACATATGGATCTCAACCCAATTTAATGTTTTCTTTGGATGTCATCCATGATTATGGTATGGAATTGCTCACCATGTCCAAAGAAATATTTTTGAGCAAGTGAGAACCATGTTTTCTTGAGTGTTTTTCCGCCTAGTTGAAAAACAGGAAAAAGTAAAACAATGAAAACACAAAACCTCACCTGTTTCAGTCTTGTTTTCAGCCACTTATACATTTTCTAAATTCCAATAAAAATAGGTTTCTGAAACTAGACAATGTACTCTTCAAATCCATACTTCCACTTTTCCAATTGGAAATTGTTTGATGTGTCAAACACATCCACACATTTCCTATCCCCTATCTGTTTCAGGACTTAGAAATTTCTCTAAGTCGTTATCTGAACTTTCTGTAACTGAAACCCAAAAATTCAGTCAGAGCATCCAATTCATAATTGGCTCGAATTCGTGTTTGTGATCATCTAAATATTGTGCACTGGTGCCAAACCACTTGCCCTTACTCTCCTCGATCGAAACCTGCCGCGGTTTTCGCCTGAAGCACACCGGAGAGGGAGAGCAGCGCCAGGACAAGGATGGTGGCCACGAGCCCGACCTGTCATCAGAAGAACAGGGCCAACCCGTGCCATTGATCCTTCTTCCACGACTTTGAGCCAGGGCGTGCATGAACTCGACGCCACGAACCTCTCTCTACCTCTCCACGTGCTGCATGTGGCCTACAGCTCGCACACGCGCTGGCATCGCCATTTTCGCGCTGTCGAGTGCCCGAGCACACCCCTCCCCGTGATCTCTCTGTATAAAGCCTCCCCATTCCCTCATGTATCGCCACTCACCTCCTCACTCACACCGCATCCACTCCACCACAATGTTTTAGTCGTTGCTCTCTCTGTGAGAGCAAGGAGAGCGTGCTCTCGCCGTTCTGTCCGTGGAGAAGAACCCGAAGCGCCTGCACTCGTCTCTCTCTCACCTTGCTTCTTTTCCACTCCAGATCGATCCCCTTTCCAAGGCATGCACGCCTGACATTGTGTCGTATGCTTATGCATGCAGGATCGCCGCCGTTGAGCTCGTCGCTGCCGGGAACCACTCGGTGCGCGCGGGAGCTGCGGTTGGATTCTGCTGCTGCCACTCCTTCCGAATGCCTCCATAGACCTCGCGCCATCCTCTCTTCACCAACCGTTGATTCCTATCGATCCCAAGGTGATCCCCTGCTCGTGGGTGTGTGCATGTGCTCGCCGGTGGCGCGATCTGATCGCGAGGAAGAAGAAAGAATGCGTGTCGTTCATTTTTCGATCGATGGTTCTGTTTGAATCCCTCGGGATCTATCCTGCACCCTTGGATATGAATCGCATGGCTGCGTACTGGTTTGCTTGCGCGCGCAAATGAACTGGGCCGGCCCAGCGCAACACGCTCTGTCGCGTAAAGGCCAACGGCCCGTTGAGCCCGCGCTGGAGATTTAATTCATATTCTTGTTTTTTCTGAAACCTGCCTAATCACTTTAATCCAAACTAAAATGCTTAAACACCAGATCTGGTCACCCCCTATTTATCTAGGCTACATGCATGTTTTCTTAACCACATGCAAGTGACAGATCTGCATTTGCACCCCTGGATCATCCTGAAAAAATTCTTAAACACAACCTATCTGAAAGAGTAAACATGAGATAAATTTTGATTTAGGAATCCAATGGAAGTGAGATTTAGCTCTCTGGATAGATCTTGTTGAAACCTAGCAAGATCAGTTGGCCACACATGCACTTGAGTTTCCTATAAAAAATGACATGCAGATTGGTAAATGACCAGAGAGCCACTAAATGATTTTTATGAATTTTCTAAAATGATTTTTGAGATGAATCCTTTTGGATGTGCTTCTGTATGTATGCTTATTACTAAACTTGTTGAAGAGATGAAATAGAACCAAGGTCTATCTTTTTGATCAGAGGTTGAATCGATCATCAGAAGAAGAATTAGCTTTTATCAAATAAGAATGGTGGTCACATTCCCTTTCTGGTGGTAGTCATTGAGGATCTCAAAAACAGGGATTGCAAAAACGTGTCAATAATGACAACGCTGGGCGAAAAGGCTAAAGAAGAAAAACCTGTAGATTTGAATGCCACTTCCTTTGCTAAGATAGCTAGATTAGGATGTCCAGAAGGTATAGCTGCATCTGACACTGAGTAGAAGTTACTAGCAGGATAGACAGGAAGCTCTGAAGGATGTACAATGCTTGGAGGGACAGAAGTTTCAAGAGAAATGGTATCTTTTTCCTTAAATGGGAGCGGAGCAGGTTCGACTTTCTCCCGCAGGAGGGCGCTTCTTATTAGTGGAATCCGGGAAAATATAGGAAGCAGGAAGGTGGAGCCTAATCTGACCTCTTTCTGTACCATAAAAAAATATATCTTTTTTTCCTTTTCTAAAAAGAGGGCTCTTTAGAAGGCGCCACCCACCTTTGATACTTCGGAGTCAGGAATTCGTAACCATAGAATACGACCCTAATCGAAATGCATACATTTGTCTCATACACTATGGGGCCAACACTTAGATCCGGCTCTACCCAAACTTTTTTGGTTCACCCCAACATTACCCACTTGTCCGACTGTTGCTAAGCAGTTTTGGGATACTAAACGGACCTCCCCAGATGGTAATCTTAAAGTGGCCGATTTACCCTCTTTTGCAATCAGTTTCGCTACAGCAACTGCCCATCCTACCTCCTCTACCCTTTTGACAGCCCATCTTTTTGTCTCAGTAGAGTCTTTCAGTGGCATGTTTCAGTCCTCTTCCCCATTACTTAGAAAAAGTGAGCCACCGGTTCAGGTACAAGAGCTGCTAAAAGTTCTTCAACTCCCCGGATGCAAGTTCACAGGCACCATCCCTTGGTCAATTGGTGGTCTCAAAAGTTTGAAGGAACTTGATATATCAGAGAACAACTTCAATGCTGAACTGCCAACTAGATCTATCATATCCTATCTTGGTGTGCTTTTTTGAGCTATAGAATAATTTTGGCATGCATTACAAGTTTTAGGAGTATTCTGCCATGTGTGAATATTTTGATAATAATATTTGTTAAGTGTGGAGATGCTTTGTGTGATCTTACTAGCATGTATAGGAGTTGTTTTCACTTCCATATGATTGTTATCTTGTAGATCTAGCATTTTAGTATAAATCTTGTTCACGAAAATATCATGGTTTGTCATGCATGTTAAGATCTATGCTTGATCTATAGTTTCTATGTGTACTAGATTTGTTTGTCGTGATTACCTTCATGCCATGATCGTTTCCATGCTTTGTATGGTATGATATGACTCTGTTATGTACATGTTTAGCTACTGGTTGCATGCTACTTTCATGTATACAAGTGTGTTATGGCTTGCATGTTCTTAGAAATGCATGTTTTACACTCTTATGCTTGTATAGATGTTTCCTAGTTTTTTTCATTATGTTTCACTCATTTTGGTGGATGACTAGAGAGTCATTACACTCCTTATGGCCTTGTATGAGAGTGGTACACCCACTGGACTCATGCCATATATTTGATGCATGACTTTTATGAAACTATACCATGTTGTGCATGGTATTTATGCATGTCTGAGTGTTGTAGCATAGTTTAGAGCTATTATTTTTGGGGTGTTTCTTTTTGAGTGAATGCTTGTTGTATGTGTGTTGTATTAGCTTGTGCTTGCCTTTGGCTTGTGCTGATTGAGTGTTTTTCTTTTTTACTTTTTTACGACGTTAGTTAACAAAGAAGCGGTTAATCCTGAAGCAGTATTCTGTAACTCTTGTTTATTTCAAGAGTGTGATCAAGACCAGAGCCAAGGCAAGCCACTCTAAATGCTTGCTGTTGTTTTACTTATCATTATCTATCATGCATGGTTTACTTCTTAAGTTTTTACTTAAGTTGTCTTTAAAACTATTCTCTTAAGTGGAAACTACTGTTATCGATTTTATCGATTTATTGTAGCCACTACATAATCTTGGTGTTACCAAGCCCTTTAGGATTGTGGAGCCATCACTCAATTTACTTAAGTCCCTTAGTGGACATTTTTTACTTGGTGTTTATTGGAAAACAAATGTCTTTAGAAAAACCCCGAGGAAAGGTGGGACCTTGTCCGAGGGAGGTTTGTGAAGGAAGTTGTGTTTTCAACTTGTTTTCCAAAATGACACATAACTTAGTCTTCATCGGACAACCAAGCCGTACTTCCACATTGCCTCAATATGGGAACGGGGTCTAGCTAAGAGCTTGTCGGCATTAGTCCGTGTCTACCTCAATGTGCTATAGGGGTTAGAGTCCCCTGAACCGAATTGTCGCCAGGAGGAAGTAACGGGACATTCAAAGTGTGGGATTAAGTTTGCCACCGGTTACAACAATTGGGTCTCCTATCATGACGGTGTGTTGTCAGGGGAAAATGGATCGATACGGCTGACTCACTCGATGTCGGGGAGAACAAACCCAGTTGAAGAGGTAGCCATTTACTAGCGCTTGCATAGTGGATAGTTAGGACCAGTCATCTGATGTTTGCATACTGTCTTGGACAGTCCATGGTTGTTCACGGCAGATGTACTGGATCTTGTGGAATGTGTACACCCCTGCAGAGTAAAACTATTCAGAATAGCCGCGTCCTCGGATATGGATAGTTGAATGGCCATGTAGCTAGCATTGTGTCAATGTTTTCAAAAATGTTTCGGAAAGTGTTTCTGAGGTTGTACCTGGGAGGTACTGGAAAGGGAATGATCGTACCTTTGAGGTACCGGAGACATGATGGTCTTGGAGTTTTGTTTTCCAAAAAGGGTTCTTTCAAAAGAAAAAAAAATCTTTTATTGATAATGGTTTATTAAAACCTTGTGGATATGCGATATCTACAAGAGAAACATTTCTATCTTTTGAAGTATCTTCTTCAATAAAAACAACTAAAATGTGTTCAACCATGGTGTGTCTTCTACTTATCATGGATAGACTAGCCTCAACTAAACAGCCATCCTACGACCCTTATGGCATACTTGCATTTGTTGGGCTTTCATTTAGGGTGTCTTGCGAGTACATTCAAATGTACTCATATGGTTTCGTCCCTGGCTATTGTCTTGGTCAGACTTTGAGGAGCCGCCTCAGGAGGATACCTTTGAGGAGGAGTACTATGACGATCACACGTACTAGGCACGTCTCTCGGTCAGCAGCCTGTGGTGCTAAGGCATTGACATGGGTTCTACTCGTTGTGTTTGCTTCCACTGAATAAAGTAGTTGTAATGTGTGTTTTCCACTGTCCTGCGCGACAGTTGTCTCAGACTTGGTCGACCGACCATCTGTGTAAGACTATGTTATTCGTGTAATGGATGTGAACTCTGTTGTACCTTCTCTAAATATGTTGCTCATGACTGTCGATCTGGGATCATGAGTGTATGCATATTGCTGGTATCGGACATCTAGTCTGGGGTCCCCACAGAGTTGGTATCAGAGCCATCCTGACCATAGGAGACCTTAGTTAGAACGGGCGTTAGTTCGTACTCCGACATATACCTTAGTTTTGATACAAGCCTAATTATGACTATATACCAAAAGCTATGTCTAGTAACCCCCCCTTTGCTTTGTTTGTTTTACATGGTTCATTACATTAAGTTTTCATTTCCATAAAACTAAAATTTTGCACACTGGTCATTAACTCAAAAACTTGTGTAGATGGAGATCGTGGATATGACCAAGATACTTGGGCGTCCACTACCTGAGATTAGAGGAGGGGAGACCACCGGTTCTGTTGCGGGGTTGACTTGGTTGGCGGAGTGCACCCACCGTTTTCCATTGACTTCGCCATCTGAGCATGTGCACGTATTCCACGCGATTGACCGCTCATGGAAGGACGCGGTTGTTTGTGTGCTCGAGTTGCCTGTTGCACGCATGTCTCACCTCTACGAGACACGCTTTGTGGATACTCCTTTCCAGCGCCACGGGAGGCGCGACGATGAGGGCTTCCCACTCCCTTGTCCGTGTCCCCGTGACATTGTGTGCTCCCACATGGAGGACATGGAGTTCTATCTGCACTACACTCAGAACAACTTGGATTATCTAAAGATTGCTCACGCCGACCTCGCCGCCAAGGCGAGAACCTTGGAGAACAAGCTGCGGACCACCCGTTTGGCCCGTACTCGTCTCTTCAAGAAGTCTGAGTCGCTCGAGAACGCCAACGCCATACTCCATGGCCGGCTGAAGACAAATAGGGAGGATCTTGCCGCAAGGGACTCGACCATCGAGGAGTTAGAGGAGAAGGTTGCAGATCTCCGCAAGGAGAACGAAGCTCTTCTTCCTGACGATGATGTCCCCTTCCGAGAGCATGGATATGAGTGAGCAGAACGCTCAGGAGGACGACGATCTCGCCGAAAACGAGGAGGACCCGAAGGAGATCCTGTTCGACGGTGATGATTGAGATGCCTAGGCGGTAGGCCGTGTTAGTAGCCAGTGCTATGTAAGCACCTAGTACTAGTTAGCTGCGATGACCCTGAATCGCTGCTTTTGTAGTGTGGTTCTTCGGAAAACCACTTTCCTGCTAGATGTTGATGTATGATATGCTATGTATGTTTGAACCTGCCTGTTTTATGTATGATATGTTTGTGCTTTGGATTCTCTGGATACATTACCAAGCATGTCTAAAGTTCCATGTTTTCATCTTCCCTGGTTCACGTTGTCGTTGTTAGACAAACAAATCCATCTATTCCTTTATCTTATATCTTCTTTCATTCAGCATGCCGCAGGATCCACCACCACCGCCGCCGCCACCCGAGCCGACTCCGGCTCAGGTACTAGCTTTGTACATGGAAGACCTGCCCGTGTCGAGCGCACCGCAACTCTTGCGACTCTCGCGCATCTGGCAACTCTTGGAGCCAATGGTGGAAATGGTACCCGCTCCAAGCTCAAGGAATTCTAGAATACCAACCCACCTATCTTCTCCTGGATTGTGTAACCTATGGACGCTGATGATTGGCTTCGTACCATCGCCAACAATCTTCAAGTTGCTGGTGTCGAAGACAAAGACAAAGTCCTTTATGCTTCTCATTTTCTTGCTGGACCTGCAAGGACTTGGTGGGAAACCACCCGGGCTTCACTGCCAGCTGATCATGTCACTACCTGGGAGGAGTTCGTCCTCAAGTTTTGCAAGTATCATATCCCTGAAGGAGTCATGGGTATCATGAGAGACAAATTTCTGAATCTCAGGCAAGGTGGCATGATTGTGTCCAAGTATTGGGATGAGTTCACTACCATGGCTAGGTATGCTCCCCATGATATTGACACTGAAGATAAGAAGAAGGAGAGATTCCTCAATGGATTGCACGACGAGCTGCAATGTACGCTCGTGGTGATTCCTTTCCAAGAACTTGAGTCTCTTGCCAATGCTGCTATCCTTATGGAACATAAGCGTCAGGCAGCCTATGACAATCGCAAGCGGAAGATGATGCAGCAAGGAGGGCCGAGTGTCAATAGGACTCGCAGCTCCCCACCTGTGAGGCCACCCTTCAATAAGACACCTGGTTATTCTCTTCTCCCAAGCTTTCCATCTTACCCGAAGCCTCAGAATTCTGGGAATGCTCCTTATGCGCCCCGTCCTGGAGGAGGGAATACTGGGAATAATTTCACCCGTGCTGCCCCGACTGCACCTAAGCCATCTGGAGCATGTTTCTCATGCGGCAAAGGAGGGCATTTCTCTCGGGAGTGTCCTAGTAAGAATCCTGCACCTGCCCGCCCTAATGCGACCAAGATGACACATGGACCATCTCACAAGAAGCAGGGGAATGTTGCTAAAGGACATCTGAATTGAGTCACCGCAGAAGAAGCCCAGGACACCCCAGAGATGGTGATTGGTACGTTCTCTATCAACTCCGTACCAGTCCCTGTTCTGTTTGATTCGGGTGCATCGCATTCTTTTGTCACAAAACCTTGTGTGAATAAAACTGGTTTAAAGGTATGCCCTGTGTCTAGAATTATGCTAGTGCAAATCCCAGGCGAGACAACCAAAGCCACTCACTCCTACAACAATGTGCCTATTGTCATTAATGGGAAAACATTTCATGATGATCTTATAGTGCTTGGCGCACAAGGCATTGAAGTTGTACTATGTATGAATTGGATGACCAAGTACAAAGGAGTCATTGACTGTACCACAAAAACCATATCCTTGACCAGTAGTATTGGGGAGGAGGTTAAGTATAAGGCAGTCAAACCCACCTCCAAAGTTCATTGCCATAAGAGTATATCCAACCCCTCACTTGAACAGATTCCTGTGGTATGTGAGTATGCGGATGTCTTTCCAGAAGAACTACCCGGTATGCCCCCTGACAGGGATATCGAGTTTATCATTGAGTTAGTTCCTGGAACTGGACCCATAGCTCAGAAACATTACCGGATGAACCCGGAGGAATTGGAGGAGTTGAAGAAACAACTAGATGGTATGTTGCAAAAAGGATTGATTCACCAAAGTGCTTCACCTTGGGGGTCGCCTGTCATCTTTGTGGACAAAAGGGACGGTACCTCACGTCTCTGTGTGGACTACCAGAAGTTGAATGATGTTACCATCAAGAAAAAATACCCTTTTCCCAAGATTGAAGATCTCTTCGACCAGATGAATGGAGCTCGTGTCTTCTCCAAGATAGATCGCCGCACTGGTTAACACCAATTGAAGGTGCGGGAATCGGATATTCCGAAGACTGCTTTCACTACTCATTACGGGTTGTATGAATACACCGTAATGTCCTTTGGTCTAACCAATGCTCCTGCCTATTTCCTGAATCTCATGAATAAGGTGTTCATGGATTTTCTGGATAAATTCGTCGTGGTGTTCATCGACGACATTCTTGTCTATTCCAAAGATGAAGCCGAACACGAAGAACATCTGAGGTTGGTACTCGGAACACTTCGGGAGCATCAATTGTATGCTAAGTTCAGCAAATACCAATTCTGGCTTAGAGAAGTGGGTTTTCTTGGACATGTGGTATCTTAAGGTGGAATCTCTGTTGATCCCACTTTGATTCAGTCCGTCATGAATCATAATGCTCCCACCAACCCAACTGAAGTGAGATCATTTCTTGGTTTGGCTGGTTATTACCGCAAATTTGTTCAAGGATTCTCCAGTATCGCCAGACCACTCACTCAATTGCTCAAGAAAGACAAGAAGTTTGAGTGGACTGACAAATGTGAAGAAAGTTTCCAAGAATTGAAGAGAAGGTTGGTGACCGCTCATGTTCTTACTATGCCGGATGTCACAAAAAGTTTTGATGTGTACTATGATGCCTCAAAGCTTGGACTCGGCAGTGTTCTTATGCAAGACGGGAAGGTCATCTCTTATATCTCGCGTCAGTTGAGGCCTCATGAACAAAATTACCCTACACATGACCTGGAAATCGCAGCTGTTGTTCATGCTCTCAAAGCATGGCGACACTTTCTTATGGGTAATAGATGTGAGATCTATACTGACCACAAGAGCTTGAAGTACATCTTCTCTCAGCGTGAACTCAATATGAGGCAACGCAGGTGGATTAAACTCATCAAGGATTATGATCTGAGTATCCACTATCATCCTGGCAAGGCGAACGTTGTTGCTGATGCACTCGGTCAAGAACCTGCCTCTTTGAATGCTATCATTAAGGTCAGTCAACCTGAGTTGTGGAAAGAACTCGATCAACTGGGTATTGAAGTAATCAGCCATGGGATGCTGAATACTATTGAACTCAAACCTACCCTGGTTGATCAAGTAAAACATCTCAGAAGGTCCAGAAGAGTATTGAAGGAATTAAGGATCGAACGAAGAAGGAACTAGTGCCTGGTTTCTCTGTCGATTCTGAAGGTATTCTTTGGTATAAAGGTCGCATTTGTGTTCCATCCGAGTCAGAGCTAAAGCAAGTTATACTCGCCGAGGCTCATGACGCTCCTTATTCCATCCACCCCGGAGGAACAAAGATGTATCAAGATCTCAAAGAGAAGTTTTGGTGGCATGGTATGAAGCGAGAGATTGCTTCTTACATAGCCAAGTGTGATATCTGTCAACGTGTGAAGGCATAACACCAACGTCCAGCTGGTCTTTTGCAACCACTCCAAGTGCCCAAGTGGATATGGGATGAAGTTGGAATGGATTTCATCACTGGACTTCTCAAGTCAAACAGAGGACATGATGCCATCTGGGTTATTGTGGACAGGCTTACAAAAGTGGCCCACTTTATCCCTGTTCGCACAACTCATCGTGGAGACCAATTGGCTGATCTCTACATATCTCGGATTGTGAGTTTGCATGGAGTACCCGAGAATATTGCTTCTGATCGAGGTACTCAATTTACATCTCGTTTCTGGAGGAAATTGCATGAAGCTCTTGGAACCAAATTGTCTTTCAGCACAACTTATCACCCATAAACCAGAGGACAAACCGAGCGTGTTAACCAAATCCTGGAAGACATGCTCCGTGCTTGTGTATTGTCTTATGGTGCAAAGTGGGAAGATTTCTACCATTTGCGGAGTTCTCTTACAACAATAGCTATCAAGCTAGTTTGCATATGGCGCCTTTTGAAGCCTTGTATGGGCGCAAGTGTCGCACACCCTTAAAATGGTATGAGTCTGGTGAAAGTCAAATATTTGGTGTGGATACATTGCGTGCCGCCGAAGAGCAAGTTCAACTTATCCGTAATCGTCTCAAAGCTGCTCAATCCCATCAAAAGAGTTATGCAGACTCCAAGCAACGCGAAGTCTCCTTCCGTGTGGGAGATTTTGTGTATCTTCGAGTCACACCTCTCAAAGGGATGCATCGTTTTAACATCAAAGGGAAGCTTGCACCATGTTATATTGGACCATTCAAAATCCTAGCCCGGCGTGGTGAAGTTTCTTATCAACTTGAGCTGCCCGCTGATCTCTCAGAGTCCCATGATGTTTTTCATGTGTCACTACTCCGGAAATGTCTCCAAGTACCAGATAAGAATCATTCTTACAAGGACATCGACTACCAGACCATTGACATAAATCATGATTTGACTTATCGTGATCGACCACTCTGTGTTCTTGAGAAAAATGTTCGTGTATCCCGGAAGCGAGCGATAAAATTCCTCAAAATTCAGTGGACTAATCACTCTGAGGAAGAAGCCACCTGGGAACGCGAAGATTATATCAACAAGGAGTTTCCTAAGTTCCGCTATGACTGAACCCCCGAATCTCGAGACGAGATTCTTTTAAGGAGGGGAGGTCTGTCACATCCTCATTTGAGAACGAGGTTGTAAGGAGGAAAACACAAAATTTAGGACCAACAAAAACTTTTTAGTTGATCCTGTTGTTTTCCTGATATTGTAACTCCTTATGTGAACCTGATGTTTTCTATGAGAAATAAAGAGTGGAATGTTGTTATCTTGTTTCCTTGTCATCATTATCATCTTATTAATCTTGGTTATGGACCACCAAGGAAAGAAAACAAGATTCTTTTTGAAAGTCCTAAGGGAAAACATGATTTTTTCCTTTTCTGTTTCTAGCTATCACTCACTCTTTTGAGCATCTTTTCTACAAACGGATCTCAACCCAATTTAATGTTTTCTTTGGATATCATCCATGCTTATGGTATGGGCTTGCTCACCATGTCCAAAGAAATATTTTTGAGCAAGTGAGAACCATGTTTTCTTGAGTGTTTTTCTGCCTAGTTGAAAAACAGGAAAAAGAAAAACAATGAAAACAGAAAACCTCACCTGTTTCATTCTTGTTTTTCAGCCACTTATACATTTTCTAAATTCCAATAAAAAAAGGTTTCTGAAACTAGAAAATGTACTATTCAAATCCATACTTCCACTTTTCCAATTGGAAATTGTTTGATGTGTCAAACACATCCACACATTTCCTATCCCCTGTCTGTTTCAGGACTTAGAAATTTCTCTAAGTCATTATCTGAACTTTCTGTAACTGAAACCCAAAAATTCAGTCAGAGCATACGATTCGTAATTGGCTCAAATTCGTGTTTGTGATCATCTAAATGTTGTGCACTGGTGCCAAACCACTTGCCCTTACTCTCCTCGATCGAAACCAGCCGCAGTTTTCGCCTGAAGCACACCGGAGAGGGCGAGCAGCGTCAGGACAAGGATGGTGGCCACGGGCCCGACCTGTCATCAGAAGAACAGGGCCAACCCGTGCCATTGATCCTTCTTCCACGGCTTTGAGCCAGGGCGTGCATGAACTCGACGTCGCGAAGCTCTCTCTACCTCTCCATGTGCTGCCTATGGCCTGCAGCTCGCACACGCGCTGGCATCGCCATTGTCGCGCTGTCGAGTGCCCGAGCACACCCCTCCCCGTGATCTCTCTGTATAAAGCCTCCCCATCCCTCCTGTCTCTCCATTCACCTCCTCACTCACACCGCATCCACTCCACCATAATGTTTCAGTCGTTGCTCTCTCTGTGAGAGCAAGGAGAGCGTGCTCTCGCCGTTCTGTCCGCGGAGAAGAACCCGAAGCGCCTGCACTCTTCTCTCTCTCACCTTGCTTCCTTTCCTCTCCGGATTGATCCCCTTGACAAGGCATGCACGCCTGACATTGTGTCGTATGCTTATCCATGCAGGATCGCCTCTGTTGAGCTCGACGCTGCCGGGAACCACTCGGTGCGCTCGGGAGCTGCGGTTGGATTCTGCTGCTGCCACTCCTTCCGAACGTGTCGTGGGATAATCACGGCAGACGTTACCGGGGGTAACTGATCTTGGGGCAAGACGACACAGGCGTTTGGGAGAGGGTTTAGCTCAGAGGAAAACATGATGGTAATCGATCTGGTAGCTGGCAAGCGAAGTCGCCGAGTCTCCGATCTTAATATAATAACTCAACTCTCGGGTTACACGGGATGTTCGATATCAAACGATATTGCTAGGGTTCTTAGATTTCGATCAACTACTCCTAGGGGTCGGTTTATAAAGCACCCATACCCCCTGGCTTACCCTCCAAGGCGCACCTTGGATCCTACCCGGACACGGCGCACAAACCCTAACTTTCCTTTACCATAACCCACAATCCGGGTTACTGGGCCTACAAACTTGGGCCTCCCAAAAGTTTCTTTATCCTTAACCGGATCCTGCGCAGCGTCCTTTGGGCCGGGTTATTCCTTGGAGTTGGCCTACCGGGTTGTTATCCCTCCATCAGTAGTCCCCAGAATAGCTTGGGCTTCACGGATCCTTCCTTGAAGCGCTCGCTATTCCCTGCAAGGATATCAAACACACAAGTATGTGGAGGCCGAGTTAAGGTGCCTTGATAGATAGCTAGGCCTTACTCCATGGTGGCCATATAGTAACCCGGCTCTTCCCCAAATACCTGACTTACCTTTCCAGGTCTAAACCCCAAAAATGTCAAGATTCTATACTCGATAATTGACCCTGATATCACGGGATGGATCTCTTCCTCCTTTTCGTTCAGATACCTTGCTCAACATTTAAAGCGCATCTCGCAAAAAATCAAATAGATAGCCGTTACTCCGCAACTCCCGGCTCCCGTTCGCTGAATCGGGCTTATCCACTCGCGCTATAAATAGGCTCCTTGGGGGGTAACCCGAACCCTAACGGCTCATTTCCCCCCACTCTTCTTCCTTTCCTCCTCCGCACTCAAGCTCACAGAGCGCCACCACGGAAATCCCACGCGCATCACCGGAGCCCATTGGCCGGAGGCTGCGCTCCGCCACAGCTCACTCCGCGCCACCGCCAAGATCCACCGGCAAATCTCCAACCGGCCCGTCGGGAACCGCAAAGGGACACCAATCTTGCGTGATTTGCCTTCGTCGAGCTTCACTTCAACCTCCTCCAGTAAGACTCCCATTCCCATTAATTAACCTCCGCAATTTCTTGATTTTCTTCAAACTAGATCTAGGTCAACCAGCCGGTCATTTTCCTGGTCATGCCGTATTAGATCGCTTGTGTTCATTCTAACCCATCCAATACGTGGGATATAGACTTTGTTGCATTTTCCTATCGCCCATATTCATTAATTTTACCGCAAATCTAGAAACGGAACCTCCAATCTGGGCTCGAACCACTCAAAATTTCCGCCTTTGTCTCAGTCACCCGGCCAATCCTCCCCTTTCCAGTTCCTTTTATTCGCACTAAGTGCCTGTGCAGCCATCCATCGTCCTCAAAAGCTCTTTCAACGCTTAGATCCCCATAATTTTTGCTATAATACTCGATACCCGGATAGTCCGAACCTCACTCTGCAGACTGATACCCGGATAATACGCAATTTCCGTGTCTCGATATTACCTTGCCGATACTTGGCCGGCTCACAGCTTTCGTGTCTTATTCCCTTTATCCTTCTACCTTGTGCTTTGCAGGTCAACCACATGGCTCCCAAGAAGCAGGGAAAAACTCCGACTAAAGCCAAAACTACCAACTCCATATCCGCCAACTGGGCGCGGTCTACGGTCACCAAGGCCAAGTTGGAGGAGCTGGTCGAGCTGGGAGTTCTCCCTCCTCAAGAGGATATCCAGTGGAGGGTGCCGGGCAAGGAGACCCGGCCTACACCGGCAAAAGATGAGGTAATATGCTTTGTAGAGCACGTGACCCGGGGCTTTCGTCCTCCGGGTCACCCCTTCTTCCGCGACGTCCTGAGCCACTATGGCCTTCGTGTTTTTGACATAGGTCCTAATTCTGTGTTAAATATCTCCCATTTTATCGTCCTTTCCGAGTCATACTTGTGCACTCCGCCAAGTCTGGCTCTTTTCGTTGAGCTTTTCCAGTGCAAACCGTGCCGCGAAAGCGGTGACGGAGCACTTCTCGCTTGCGGCGGGGTTTCTATCCAGCGCCGCAAGAATTCTCTGATGCCACCCCTTACCCTTAACTCCCATGTCAAGCACTGGCAGCTCTCGTACTTTTACTGCCAAGACACTTCCCCACCCGGCCAAAAGAAACTGCCGGGTTACTCAGAGGGTCTTCTTGACATCTCTGAGAAATTTAGTGCCTTTGCCCCTGACTCGGACAGGGAGGCAATTCAACCTCTGCTAGCCAAAATCACCACTCTCACGGCCCAAGGTCTCATCGGGCTCAACCTGGTGAAGACTTGGGTCGATTTCCGGGTTCAACCCAACTCCATCCGCACAAAGTTGATGTGCGAGTATTCGGGGCAATCTACAGACCCGCTCCGGTACTCTGACAACAGCTTCGCGACTGGTGACACTCATAAAACTATCAAGGGTTTTCTGACAGAAAAGCTTGAGGTAATCCGGAACATAGCTGGATTAGAGCCCTTCACACTCGAGAACCCAGCCCCCAAGGTGAAGATCCAATTTTGACGTCTTTACCTTTGCTTTTTCCACTCGATACAGTTGATGACCCTTGTACTGATACTTTTCAGGCTGATGATGATTTTTGGAAGATCAACACTTCTCCTAGCTCCGAGAGTCCAGAGGAGCAAGAAGAAGCCGTTAACTCGGACGAAGGTGCTCTCCGGATTTTATTTGGTTCCTTTAAGCTCATCATAACCCCTTCATTTTCCAACTTATAACTTTGATGATATCCAGAACAAGAAGATGACGAAGAAGAAGACACCGACGACAAAGTAGAATCCGCTAGCGACGAGGAGGAATTGGAGTCGACAGTCAAAGTCGGATCAAAGAGAAAACCCCAAGAGGCCACCCCCAAGGTTTCACATCACCTCCTTGCATTCAATTCGTATTCCTTTAATGAAATACATGAGCTACCTTGACGTTGTTCCACTGGCCATACTCGAAGGAGTCGCCCATGACCAAGCGCAGGTCAACTCGAAATCACCCGGGTGATGGTGCTCTTAACCCGGGTATTTCATCGACTCCGACTCGGCGGACTGGTATTTACCCTATCCTTTCTCGGACGAAACATTCTTCTTGAACCATTCCCTTATGAAATCTTACTTGATACTTTCCAGCCTCTCCTGGGTCCAGCGACGGATTCCCTTCGGACTTCGCGGTGAATACCGGGTAAAATGCTCTACCATGTTTTCATCACCCTTTCCTGATTGTACACTAGCTGCTCACTCATAGTATCTATAGGGCCACGGTCGTTACCAGCGACCAAGAGGATATGGAGACCGAGGGCCCGGGTAAGGGGAGCCTGGCTGATAAGACAACAGCCGCGTCTAGCGGCGAAGGACAAGCGTCACCGATAAACCCGGACACGCAAGAAGCCGAGTATCCGATTGCCTCCCACGCAAGCAAGAAGAACAGAGTCACAACCTTGGGTGCAGAAGAAGGAGCATCGGATTCCGACATACAAATGACCCGGGTGCCACCTCCCACTAAGAAGAAAACTCCTTCTCGGAATTTCCCAGGCCCCGGGTCCTCTGATACGGGTAAAGACACTTTTGATCAATTGATGAACACTCTCCTCACTATGAAGACTTCAGAGAGCAATATCTTGGAGCGCATGGCCGCAGAGCACCAGGTAATAACACTTGATATCTCGTAGTGCATGCCTAGTCCCCAAGTTCCGAGCATGACTTGCTAAAGTTATGTTTGGTACTTTATGCAATACTCAGCTTACCATAATATCCAACAGATACTTGTGCTCCTTGCTACTTACAGGCGCAGATAACCCGGTCTGATGAAATTTTACTCAAGACCGAACAACTTCTTCTTGCCGAGGTAAAGCGGAGGGAAACCCTTGAGGATGACATGAAAACTTTGAAGAAGGATGTTTCTAAATACAAGAAGAAGTGCAATACCGCTCAGACCGCACTGAAGAAACTATCGGACCAGGTCGCCGATACTTATCAGATCTTGCTTAGTAAGTTTTTGCTGCCGATTGACTTCATGTCTTTGCTTTATTATATGATACTCGGGATTACTGATACGTTCTTTCTTTTGTTTCAACTGTAGGTGCCAACCTTGCGACCCCCGAGGAGGATGCCATTGCCAAGGCTAGAACCCTGAAGACTGTGCTCCGGACTTTCTTTGCCGGCACAAAATTTATACTGGATGCCGTGAAGTGGCCTACGGAGGTATATCCGGGTGAGGAAAATCTCATCAAAGCCTGCTCCACCGTGCCTGGCTGGATTGAAATATGGAAACGCTCGTCATGCCGGATTGGTATGACCCGGGCCTTTACCCTGGCTAAGGCTTACTTTCCAAAGCTTGACCCGGCAAAGATGATATCCGGGTTTCTAGAATTTAAAGCGGATGGCTCCAAGTTTACACCCAAGGACTTCAAGGCCGTACAGTCTGCAGTGCGTCATTCGGCCACCACTTTGGCCGATAGTATGGATCTGAACACGATTATGAGTTCATATGACGCTGAAGGCAAAATTGTTACAGAGGAAGCACCCCCGCCTTTTGATATTTTGGGGAAATGGGCTGCTGATTCGGCTAAGAAGAGGGAAGCAACTGCGAAGAGAGAGGCCGAGTTATCAGGGCCAGCCACCTCTACCCCTGCTGTTCCTCCACCAGCCCGTCCTGCCGCAAGGAATCCGAGTGATGATGCCGGAAAAAAGCAAGTCCAGGAGCAAGACCCGGAGGGTAAGGGCAAAAATGTGGACTCTACTCAGGAAGCCGAATGAGCAAAACGCCATAAAAATACTTCAATCATTTGATGTTTTTACTAAAAAAAAAAAGTATTCTTTTGACGGTGCGCCTGTGCACCCTTGATACTAGTGTCGCAACTTGTAACGCACTTTAATTCTGCGCTACACCTCGTGCCTTTCTAGGCCTTTTGATGAACTTGATACTTGCCTATTTTTGGACTTATTCTTGATATCCGAGTTTCTTTTTATTTCCTTCTTTATTTCCGAGTACCGTGGGTTTTGACAGGTGGACTTTTCTTTAAGTCCCCAAGTCCCCACGACTCGGACGTTGGGGTCTTTCGAGCTTAGCGATGAAACAGCTTGATTCTGTTTCGAAACCCACAGTCCCCAAGGCCCGAATCTCCGAGTCTGTGGTGTGTGGTTTTTTCGAAGAGAACAAACTTGTTGTCGCTAAGCCGAAACCCGGAATTGTTTCATATGGATAATGAAGTTATGCTTGATAAGCGTTGAGTTTCCAGCTATTAGCCTTGTACTCTGCATAACTTGTGGTTTAGATGACCCTTTTGACTATCTTGTACTGTAAGCCGGCTTTCGCGTGGATACCATGTTGTTACATCTATACTAAAACAGGGTCAGACAAGTCCCATTGGGCTTCATGGCTGATTGTAATCGTAAGCGAGCAAATCATGCCACTTTGGTGCGAGTCACATCGAGCTTAAGTAAGAAAAGTCAAGAAAATTTGGCTCCTTTGTCCAGTTATAAGATTGTAGCCGTACTCGTTTGCGAATAATCGGCCCCTATAACTTATAGGCATCAAGGCCGGGTCTTTGGGTTTGTGGCTGCGCTATTTGAGCAACCAGCCCCCGAGACCTATATATACCCAACATTCTTGATGATACTGATGTATTGATGTCACATGGATATTACTTACTTGTACTCGGAGCAAAGGCTGTAACAAGATAGGACTTGATAACCATCTCTTTATTGATGCGAGAAAGTTTGGATCAGCAGGCCGCCTCATTAAAAACCTTCCAGTCCCCTTAGGTACCCTGGGTAGGAAAAGAGCGCGTCTGAAACCTGCTGCCCGTTACATTGTTTAGTTCTTCTTGGGCACCGGTCCCGGGCTGACGTGACCGATACACATTCTCCACATGTTTGACTTTTTCATGATGAGTACCGGGTTTACTAGCCAACCCGGGTGAGGTGTTTCCATGACGTGGCTGGTTGTGAGCGGCCGTGCAGTTTCTTCTCTTATAGCGGATTGTTTGGGGGAGTCATCCTCGATAAAAGCCACCATTTTAGTATCTTGTGCTACCTTGGACTTTGCTCTTTCGCCTTCAGTACTCGGCCTTTTTGATGTGGTTCTGTCCTCCGGGTCTGCTTGAGACCGGTAGTGCTTGAGTTCTTCTTTTCTACAGGCTTGCTCGGCCATTGCTGCGTCTCCTTCATCGCATTCAGCTGCTATGTCTCGATTTCCATGTATGGTAATGGTCTTCTTGGGACCCGGGATTTTTAGCTGTAGATACACGTAACACGGCCTTGCCATGAATTTGGCATAAGCCGGCCTTCCGAATAACGCGTGATAAGGGCTGCGCAATTTGACTACCTCAAAGGTGAGCCACTCAACTCGATAGTTATCCTTTGACTCCCCAAAAGCTACCTCCAATGCGATTTTTCCCTCGGGGCACGCTGAATGACCCGACACTATCCCATGAAAAATTGTTGAGCTTTTTTGTAGCTGAGACTCCTTGAGGCCCATGCGTAGGAAGGTTTCCCAATACAGTATATTGATGCTGCTTCCACCATCCATCAAAACCTTTTTCAGCTCATACCCATTGACCTGTGGTGCGACTACTAATGCCAAGACTCCCGGGTGTTCTACTCTTTCTGGGTGATCCCTTCTGCTCCATGTTACCTCCTGTTCTGTCCATCTCAGGTATCTCGGGACAGCTGACGAAACTGAGTTGACCGCTTGCTTCAGTATCTTTTTGTCCTTGTTAGAACCTCCTGTGGTATGCACATGATATTGACCCAATTGTTTGGGGTTAGCCTGGAAACCTCCTGCCCCCCCTTGGTTATTACCTTGATTTCCAGCCGCCGGGTTACCAGCTGGGGGTGGGCCGTTGCCCGGGTTTCCCCCTGGACCCGGTCCTCCTCCCCGTCCTGCACCTCGCATAGCTCTGTTCACTTCCTCATTTTTCCATCTTTGTAAGTCGGCGCACTGCTCCAAGGAGTGGTTAGCTGGCCTGCCGTTCCTGCTGTGCTTCGAGCATGCCATTCTGAATATGTCCCAATTGTTACTCGGCCTTGGTGGTCCTTGATAGTTTCCTCCACTGTGATTACCTTCGTTGAAATTTCCTTCTGCTCTGGGTCTCGAAGACCCGGCCTCTGTGTTGGCGACAAACTCGGAGCCTCCTTCAAACGGGCGCTTGTTCTGGTTATTTCCGTTATTACCCGGTGCCGATCCATTGCCGGTTCTTCCGCTATTACTTGTGTTTGCTTTTACCTTCTTGTCATCAACTTCCTCCTCTGTAGTATCTGTCGCAGCGTGTTTGTTGCACGATCCATCAATTCTCCCATTGTAACCTCCGACGCATTCCGACTGGATTTCATGCGAGTTAACTTTTGCACTAAAGGTATATACTTGCATGTTTTTGCCATAGCTTGTAGTGCATCCTTGGGCTGAATATCTGTGGACGAGTGAAGTATTTCCATAACCCGGCGCACCCAACTGCGCGCCGACTCTCCCTTCTTCTGGACGCATCGCTCTAGATCATCAATAGTGAACAATTTCCTGCACGTCCCATGAAAGTGCTTGACAAACGCGGTCTTCAATTCCTCCCAGGACTTGATCGATCCTTCCGGCAAATTGGTGAACCACAACTTTGCTGCTCCTTCTGACATCATCAAGTACATGAACTTGGCTTGGAGATTCTCGGATGCGTTGCGAATCGACATTGCCATCTCATAACTGCTTAGCCATGTTTCTGGATCCATAGTTGGCTCGTAATTCACTACTTTTCCTGGCTCTTTGAATTTTTCCGGGTAAGGTTCAGCTCTGATATTATCCGAGAGACACTTGGGTCCTGCAAGAATGGTCGAGGCCGGCCTTGCTCGAGAAACGTGTGATCCAGCGGGGGGCGCGGCTGGGGGCGGCGCTGCGGGTAGTCTATGCGCTGCAGATCCGGCCGCGGCCCTCCGAGCCCTGGAACTGTCCACAACAGCCTGTGCTGCTGATGCTGCCCGAACGCGGGGAGGAGGCGGCATTTGCTGCTGCTCTTCCCTCCGCCGTGCTGAACTTGTTTGGATATTCCCTTGTTGTAGACTGACGTAAGGCGTCCCGTGCATCCCACTTCTATGATCCGGATAATTGGCTTGCTGCGCCACCGCAGTGTGCAACAGATCGATTGCTTGCCGGGTCTTCTCTGCGTGGGGTGACTCTCCCACAGGGATTTGATTTAACGCGAGTGTTGCCGCATACACGTTGTCCATGGGATTGTTGTAGTGACCTGCTGGTGTGCGAAATCGTGATGGTGGTGGTGGCGGTGGTGGTAGATCGTTGCCGGTTGTGACTCTAGTCTGTGGTGGGGGTAACCCGGCCCGCTCATTTGCCGGATGTGCCCCCGCTGTTGCCGGTTGGGGTGTGGTCCCTTGGTTCACCACTGGTATCGGCTGATCCTGAGGTGTAATAAATAAAGCAGCCGGATTAATAACCCCGCCCGTTGCTGGTAACCTAGTTTGATGCCTTTGATGTACTCTAGATGTTTCCTCTCGGAGCCGAGTTTCCAGCGCATCCAGCTCACGTTGCCGCGTGGCCATCCCTTGCCTTTCTGCCTCTACTTGCCTTCTTTGCTGTTCCAACGCACGACGAGCCACATCCAGATCCCTGACACGTTCCGCTGCGTTTTCTGGTGTGATAACCGTAGCAAGAACCGTGGGGTCTAAGATCAGATTATTATCGAATAAGGCCGGGTGACGCGGGTTCGAAGGACCCGCCCCTGGTGTCCGGTTTCCCAGGAATCCGAACGTATTTGCGTGTAACTCCTCGTCTGCTGCGCGGCTGGTCACTGATGCCGATTCTCCATCAACCCGGGCCAGAACCGGGTTTCCGTTAGCCGCGCCCTGCTGCTGGGCCAATGCCTGAGCCGCCCCGACTGCTGCCGCGGTTGCGTTCTCTTGGTTGAGATTAGTCGTGGGAGCCGTGTAGACCGCAACTCGGCGTACGATACTCGGTGTAAATTCATGCTGTTCTTCTTCGCCGTTATTCTCCTCATACCGGTTCTCCAGCAGATCCAGGATAGACTCGGTATCATCCTCTCTTTCGACCCGGCCGCGCGGGGTCCATGCCAGCTCCTCCGGCTGTTCCCACTTCGCGATGGGTTCTTCCGCCGGATATGTCGTTCCAATCGATTCTTCATCATCTGATCGGATAGAAGTGGCTTCCCCTGACACAGAATCAGATCCAAAATTGTCAGGGATCGAACCGGAAGTACATACCATACCAATGGAGACGCTGATCTGGCCGATTGTCACGACGGATCCGGATTCGAGGTGATCCGATTCTGGCCCCCAGCCGGAATCATCCACCGTCTTTTCTCCTTTATGGTCGATGTAGATCTCGCCGACGACAAGATTCTCCATGTTCTTCCGAGCTTCTCCCGTGACGTAAACACCTTTGGACGCAGGCCCCACGGTGGGCGCCAACTGTCGTGGGATAATCACGGCAGACGTTACCGGGGGTAACTGATCTTGGGGCAAGACGACACAGGCGTTTGGGAGAGGGTTTAGCTCAGAGGAAAACATGATGGTAATCGATCTGGTAGCTGGCAAGCGAAGTCGCCGAGTCTCCGATCTTAATATAATAACTCAACTCTCGAGTTACACGGGATGTTCGATATCAAACGATATTGCTAGGGTTCTTAGATTTCGATCAACTACTCCTAGGGGTCGGTTTATAAAGCACCCATACCCCCTGGCTTACCCTCCAAGGCGCACCTTGGATCCTACCCGGACACGGCGCACAAACCCTAACTTTCCTTTACCATAACCCACAATCCGGGTTACTGGGCCTACAAACTTGGGCCTCCCAAAAGTTTCTTTATCCTTAACCGGATCCTGCGCAGCGTCCTTTGGGCCGGGTTATTCCTTGGAGTTGGCCTACCGAGTTGTTATCCCTCCATCAGAACGCCTCCATCGACCTCGCTCCATCTTCTCTTCACTAACCGTCGATTCCTATCGAGCCCAAGGTGAGCCCCTGCCCGTGGGTGTGTGCATGTGCTCGCCGGCGACACGATCTGATCGCGAGGAAGAAGAAAGAATGTGCGCCGTTCATTTTTCGATCGATGGTTCTGTTTGAATCCCTCGGGATCTATCCTGCACCCTTGGATCCGAATCGCATGGCTGCGTGCCGGTTCGCTTGCGCGCGCAAACGAACTGGGCCGGCCCA
Organism: Alopecurus myosuroides; assembly: GCA_028641055.1. Classification (NCBI taxonomy): domain Eukaryota; kingdom Viridiplantae; phylum Streptophyta; class Magnoliopsida; order Poales; family Poaceae; genus Alopecurus; species Alopecurus myosuroides. The sequence continues at coordinate 295,095,635 of CM054058.1, read as the reverse complement.
GCGCAACGCGCTTTGTCGCGTAGAGGCCAACAGCCCGTTGAGCCCGCGCTGGAGATTTAATTCATATTCTTGTTTTTCTGAAACCTGCCTAATCACTTTAATCCAAACTAAAATCCTTAAACACAATATATGGTCACCCCATATTTATCTAGGGTACATGCATGTTTCCTTAATCACATGCCAGTGACAAATCTGCATTTGCTCCCCTGGATCATCCTGGAAAAATTCTTAAACAGAACCTATCTGAAAGAGTAAACATGAGATAACTTTTGATTTAGGAATCCAATGGAAGTGAGGTTTAGCTCTATGGATAGATCTTGTTGAAACCTAACTACAGCAGTTGGCTTCACATGCACTTGAGTTTTCTATAAAAAATGACATGCAGATTGGTAAATGACCAGAGAGCCACTAAATGATTTTTATGAATTTTTCTAAAATGATTTTTGAGATGAATCCTTTTGGATGTGCTTATGTATGTATAGATCTATCATATCCTATATTGGTGTGCTGTTTTGAGGCATAGAATAATTTTGGCATGCATTACAAGTTTTAGGAGTATTCTGCCATGTGTGAATATTATGCTATTAATATTTGTTAAGTGTGGAGATGCTTTGTGTGATCTCACTAGCATGTATAGGAGTTTTTTTCACTGCCATATGATTTTTATCTTGTAGATCTACCATTTTAGTTTAAATCTTGTTCATGAAAATATCATGGTTTGTCATGCATGTTAAGATCTATGCTTGATCTCTAGTTTCTATGTGTACTAGATTTATTTGCCATGATTACCTTCATACCATGATTGTTTCCATGCTTTGTATGCGATGATATGCCTCTGTTATGTACATGTTTAGCTATTGGTTTCATGCTCCTTTCATGTATACAAGTGTGTTATGGCTTGCATGTTCTTAGAAATGCATGTTTTACACTCTTATGCTTGTATAGATGTTTCCTAGTTTTTTTCATTATGTTTCACTCATTTTGGTGGATGAATAGCGATTCATTACACTCCTTATGGCCTTGTATGAGAGTGGTACACCCACTGGACTCATGCCATATATTTGATGCATGACTTGTATGAAACTATACCATGTTGTGCATGTTATTTATGCATGTTTGAGTGTTGTAGCATAGTTTAGAGCTATTAGTTTTTGGGTGTTTCTTTTTGAGTGAATGCTTTATATATGTGTGTTTTATTAGCTTGTGCTTGCCTTTGGCTTGTGCTGATTGAGTGTTTTTCTCTTTTACTTTTTACGATGTTAGATAACGAAGAAGCGGTTAATCATGAAGTAGTATTTTGTAACTCTTGTTTATTTCAAGTGTGATCAAGACCAGAGCCAAGGAAAGCCACTCTAAATGCTTGCTGTTGTTTTACTTATCATTATCTATCATGCATGGTTTACTTCTGAAGTTTTTACTTAAGTTGTCTTTAAAACTATTCTCTTAAGTGGAAACTACCGTTATCGCTTTTATCGAGTTGTTGTAGCCACTACATAATCTTGGTGTTACCAAGCCCTTTAGGATTGTGGAGCCATCACTCAATTTACTCAAGTCCCTTAGTGGAATTTTTTTTACTTGGTGTTTATTGGAAAACAAATGTCTTTGGAAAAACCCCAAGGAAAGGTGGGACCTTGTCCGAGGGAGGTTTGTGAAGGAAGTTGTGTTTTCAACTTGTTTTCCAAAATGACACATAACCTAGTCTTTGCCGGACAACCAAGCCGTACTGCCACATTACCTCAATATGGGAACGGGGTCTAGCCAAAATCTTGTTGGCATTAGTCCGTGTCTACCTCAATGTGCTATAGGGGTTAGAGTCCCCTGAACCGAATTGTCGCCAGGGGAGAGTAACGGGACATTCAGAGTGTGGGATTAAGTTCGCCACCGGTTGCAACAATTGGGTCTCCTGTCATGGCGGTGTGTTGTCAGGGGAAACCGGATCGATACGGTTGACTCACTCGGTGCCGGGGAGAACAAACCCAGTTGAAGAGGTAGCCATTTACTAGCGCTTGCATAGTGGATAGTTAGGACCAGTTATCTGATGTTTGCATACCGTCTTGGACAGTCTGTGGTTGTTCACGGCGGATGTACTGGATCTTGTGGAATGTGTACACCTCTGGAGAGTAAAACTATTCAGAATAGCCGCGTCCTCGGATATGGACAGTTGAATGGCCATGTAGCTAGCATTGTGTCAATGTTTTCAAAAAGGTTTCGGAAAGTGTTTCTGAGGTTGTACCTGGGAGGTACTGGAAAGGGAACGATCGTACCTTTGAGGTACCGGAGACATGATGGTCTTGGAGTTGTGTTTTCCAAAAAGGGTTCTTTGAAAAGAAAAACTTTTCTTTTATTGATAATGGTTTATCAAAACCTTGTGGATATGCGATATCTACAAGAGAAACATTTCTATCTTTTGAAGTATCTTCAATAAAAATAACTAAAATGTGTTCAACCATGGTGGGTCTTCTACTTATCATGGATAGACTAGCCTCAACTAAACAGCCATCCTACCACCCTTATGGCATACTTGCATTTGTTGGGCTTTCATTTAGGGTGTCTTGCAAGTACATTCAAATGTACTCATATGGTTTCGTCCCTGGCTATTGTCTTGGTCAGACTTTGAGGAGCCGTACCCGGAGGATACCTTTGAGGATGAGTACTATGACGATCCCGCGTACTAGGCACGTCTCCCAGTTAGCATCCTGTGGTGCTAAGGCATTGACATGGGTTCTACTTGTTGTGTTTGCTTTCGCTGAATAAAGTAGTTGTAATGTGTGTTTGCCACTGTCCTGCGCGACAGTTGTCTCAGACTTGGTCGACCGACCATTTGTGTAAGACTATGTTATTTGTGTAATGGATGTGAACTCTGTTGTACCTTCTCTAAATATGTTGCTCATGACCGTCGATCTGGGATCATGAGTGTATGCATATTGGTGGTGTCGGACATCTAGTCTGGGGTCCCCACAAGAATACCAAGTCTCGCTATGGCAATGATGGGGCTCAAAAAGTGAGGTCTTGCTTCAATTGTCAAGATAAGCACTACTTAATTGCAGAGTGTCCCTATGAAGAGAACACCATAGTGGCAAGCTCATTCGCAAGGACAAGTCCAAGGTTGAGTACAAGAAACCTCATTTCAAGAAGAAACCTTTTAACAAGAAATCTCCCACCAAGTTTGTGCTAGTGACTCAAGAGGAATATGATTCCGGGAGTGATGAAGAAGAAGAAACCACAAGTGAAGTGGCCTCTCCTGCTATTGCTTCTACTCCATCGTCCTCATCTCTCTTTGAATCCCCCAATGAAAATAATCCTCACCCAAATGCCAAGTCATTCATGGCTAAGGCCTCGGAGGTATCAACTTCTCCCAACTCTAAGACCTTAAGTGAACTAGAAAATCTTGCTAGTCTTAGAGTAGAATATGAAATGCACCCCTTGAACGATTTTAAAGTCTTCTAACAAGCAAGGGGAGACCAAGAAGTACTTCGAACATAATCAAGAGCCAATGGGGGAGTGAGACCCAAGAAGCTCTTGAGAAGAAAGGTGAGATTGAAAGAAGGGATGCAGATGAAATTGCATCCCTCACTATGACTCTTGAGGAAGAGCATGATGGTAGAGTTTATCTTGAGGAGGAACTTGAATCTATTGAAGAAACTCATAATGAACTTGTTTCTAATATCACTAAGGAGCGTGACCTTGCAATTGCTAAATATAAAAAGGCTAAAAAGGATAAGGTTGAGTTTGGTGTTGGTCATGGTAAACTAACCGAGGAGTTTGAAAAACTAATCGAGGCTCACAAAGCTTTGGAGAGTCAACATTCTTCCCTCAAAGAGTTGCATGAACAACTTCAAACTCAACTTAATCAACTTAACAACCCTAGCACCTCTACTTCTTCTTGTGATCATGCAAATATTATTGAGGAAAATGCTAGGTTTAAAGATGAGCTTGCAAGGCTCAAGGGCAAAGGCCCTCAAGTTGATAAGGTTGTGGTCTCTACCCCACAAGTGGTGGCCCCTAGTCCTCATGTGGTTGTTGCTAGACCATAATTGACTTCTCCAAGGCCACACGTGGGCAAGAAAGGTCTTGGCTATGTTGCCAAGAAGAAGAACAAGAATAAGAAGAACAAGAAGAAGGCTAACAATGGTGCCTCGAGTAGTATTGTCATTAGGGACAACACTACTAGTAGCACTCCCGCACAAGCAAGCAATGTTGCTTCGAGTAGTAGTGTCATGAGGGACAACACTACTCGTAGCATCCCCGCGGGAACTAACAATCCACACTATTTCTTATATGTTGATTATTATGGTGTTGTGAAAGATAAATATGTTGGTCCTATTGAGGGTTACATTGACTATACAATTTGGGTTCCAAAGACCCTTGTTGCTAACATGAAGGGAGCCTCCTCGGGTCCTAACTCTAGTCAATGATCTCTTGCAGGACTATGCTTCCGGTGGGTCTAAATGGATAATTGATAGTGGATGCACTAGTCATATGACCGGAAGCAAAGAACTTGTTACGGACTTGCGCCCAATTGACATTCAAGCAACCGTCACTTATTGAGACTCGTCCTCGTCTAAGGTATCAGGGTTCATCAAGGTTGTGATTGCTCCCGATATCACTATCGTGAACATCATGCTCGTCGAATCCCTTGGTTTCAATTTACTTCCCGTCCGCTCTCTTGGAAAGATGGGTTTCTCCGTCTTTTTTTGATGAAGATATTGTGGTCCTTTTGAGGAGCAAGACTCTTGAGGTCGCATACGTGGAACATGTTGAAAATGAGTTGTTCGTGGTGGACTTTTCGAAATCTACCAACTCTCAAGCAATGTGTCTTTTCGGAAAGGCGGACGTGGGATGGTTGTGGCATCGCCGCCTATCCCATGTCAACATGAGAAATTTGCAAAGTCTTCACAAAGGTGGCCTTATTGCCAGACTAAAAGAAAATGTTTCCTTTTCCAAAGATCGCATTTGTAGGTCGTGTGTTGAAGGAAAGATGCATGATATCTCGCACAAGGCCAAGACTATTATTTCATCAAAGAGGATCTTGGAGCTTCTCCATGTTGATCTCTTTGGTGCCGTGCCCGAGGCAAGTCTTGGCGGCAAGAAGTATTGCTTGGTGATTGTCGATGATTATTCAAGATACACTTGGGTTTATTTCTTAAAGTGCAAGAGTGAAACTCAACAAACCATCATCGACTTCTCCAACGAAGTGCAACGTGAACACAATGTGCAAATCATGGCTATTAGGAGTGATAATGGTTCGGAGTTCAAGAACTACACTTTGAATGAATTCCTTAGTGAAGAAGGCATTCGTCATCAATACTCCGCAACTTACACTCCTCAACAAAATGGTGTTGCCGAAAGGCACTCTCTTGGATATGGCAAGTACCATGTTACGGAGTATTCCTCTCCCCAATATTTATGGGCCGAGGCCATATCCACCGCTTGCCACTCCTCCAACCTTCTCTACATCCGCAAGGGCTTGGACAAGACTCAATATTAGATCCTCACCGGCAACAAGCCCAACGTCTCCTACTTCCGTGTATTCGGCTGTAAGTGCTTTTATTTGTTCAAGGGTGTTAGGTTGTCTAAATTTCAATCCAAAACTATTGAGGGTATATTTGTTGGTTACGGTGCTGAATCCCACACTTATAGTCTTTGACAAAGCCTCACGGATTGTCATAGAATCTTGTAGTGTGGTTTTCGAGGAATATGATGGCTCCCAAGTGGCGCAATTTCATGTTTCTAATGTAGATGTTGAAATGCCTCAAGAAGCCATAGGAAGGATGGGTGTGGGATTTTTCTGCCCCATCGAGGGACACCTTATGGCGACTTGAGAAGGACTATGCTCTACTCTAGTGGAGCCCTCCTCTACAATAGAATAACAAGCCAAGGAGCCAAGTGATGCACCTACCCAAGAACATGTTGAAGACCCTCCTCTTTTTGACCAAGTTACTACGCAATATGCAACCACTCCTATCATTCATGCTAGTCAAGGTCAAGGCCAAGATCAACCATCCTCATCCTCCTCTCCTCAAGTTGAAGCTAGTGCTGCTGCTGATGATGATGATCAAGGCCAAGTTGGTCAAGACGGGGACCCAAATGATCAAGTGACCCCTCTTCGCAATAATGAGGAGATCGAAGCCCGTCGTGCTAGAAGGATAATAAGAGCTTTGAAGCATATTGATGCCCAAGACAACAAGGTCTTGGAAGATATTCAAGCTAGAAGATCCACAAGAAGTAAATTGGCACATTTTAGTGAGCATCAATCTCACATATCTATGGTGGAACCAAAGAAAGTGTTTGAAGCTCTTGAGGACTCCGATTGGGTTGAAGCTATGCATGATGAGCTCAATAACTTTGAGCGTAACAAGGTTTGGAGATTAGTTGAGAAGCCCAAATATTGCCACAATGTTATTGTCACTAAGTGGATATTCAGGAACAACTAAGATGAGCGTGGCATTGTTATAAGGAACAAGGCAATATTGGTGGCTCAAGGTTACACTCAAGTTGAAGGCATTGACTTTTGTGAAACCTATGCTCCCGTGGCTCGCCTTGAGTCCATCTGTATCCTTCTGGCTCATGCATCTTCGCATAATTTCAAATTGCAACAAATGGATGTTAAAAGTGCTTTCTTGAATGGTCCACTAAAAGAGGAGGTATATGTTAAGCAACCTCCGGGGTTCGAGAATCTCAACTTCCCTAACCATGTCTACAAGCTCGATAAGGCGCTATATGGATTTAAACAAGCACCACATGCGTGGTATGAGCACCTTAGAGAGTTGTTGGATGACCGTGGTTTTGAAGTTGGGAAGATCGACCCCACTCTCTTCACAAAGAGAGTAAAGGGAGAGCTTTTCATATGCCAACTCTATGTGGACGATATTATCTTTGGCTCAACTAACCAAGCTTTCAATAATGAGTTCTCAAAGCTTATGACTGACAGGTTCGAGATGTCTATGATGGGGGATCTTAAATTCTTCCTTGGTTTTGAGATCAAGCAATTGGCTCGTGGGACTTTCATTTCTCAAGCCAAGTATACCCAAGACATGATCAAGAGGTTTAATATCCAAAATGCAAAGATCAAGCCATATCCTATGCAAGTAAAGTGCCACCTATCTCGTAACCCAAAGGGTAAAGATGTGAACCAAAAGTTGTATCGTTCTATGATTGGTTCTTTGCTTTACCTTTGTGCATCTAGGCCCGATATCATTTTGAGTGTAGGTGTGTGTGCAAGGTATCAAGCGGCTCCTAAGGAAATCCATCTAATGGCGGTCCATAGGATCTTTCGATATTTGGTTCATACCCCAAGGTTTAGTTTGTGGTACCCAAAGGGGGCACAATTTTCTCTCAAGGGCTACACGGATTCCGATTGGGCGGGTGATCAAGATGATAGGAATTCCACTTACGGGGCTTGCCAATTTATCGGTAGGTCTTTGGTGAGTTGGTCTTCCAAGAAGCAAAATTGCATATCTCTCTCCACCGCCGAAGCTGAGTATGTAGCCGCCGCAAGTGCTTGCACCCAATTGCTATGGATGAGGCAAACTCTCAAGGAATATGCCGTTCATTTGGATAAGGTGCCTCTTTTGTGTGACAATGAAAGTGCCATCAAGATCGCCTACAACCCCGTGCAGCATACAAGTACGAAGCATATTGAGATTCGTCATCATTTCATCCGAGACCATGTGGAAAGAGGGGATATTTCTCTATCTTATGTGCCCACCAAGGACAATCTTGCGGATATCTTCACGAAGCCACTCGACGATGCAAGATTCATGTTCTTGAGGAATGAACTAAATATCATTGATTTCTAGGAGTTTGACTTGAGGATCTTGCACACACCCCTATAGATGAAATGTGTTTGTGTTTAGGTGTAGGCATGGACATAGGGGGAGTGTTATCCTAACACATTGGGTTCTCCCTCCCCCCATTATGCCCAAAGAAAAAATTCATTGTTATCTCTCTATTTCTAATGTTGAATTGTGAGCTTCAATGTTGAGAATTGGCAATGCACCTAATATATATCTTCGCGGTGGCATACCATGATCTCTTACATGGTGGCTTAGGCCACCAACCTCTTCTTTTAGAAGAGTTGGATCTTAGTTGGGATTTATTTGATATTTCATTGCATTTCTTGGTTTTTCCCTTCTAAGTGTTCTCTCGCAGGAAAATCTCACTCAATTGGTCTCTTGTTTGTTTGACTCTTACTTTTGAGAGGGATAAGTACAACTTTCAGTTTGGTGTTTCTATCCTAAACCATTCTACCTTAAAGACAACTTCATCTAGCACTTGTGTCATTCCATTGAAACAAGGAAATTTCGAATCAGTAGGCAGTCGGAATTTCCGGTTCGGTTCTGAACCGGAATATCCGGTCCGGCGAACATCACTTATTATGGGCAGGGACGGGGAAGAGGTAGTTCATTCCCTTTCTTCCCCAAGTCCTCTCCTCCACCCCATACACCGCCGCACTGATTCTTGGCCTCCCGGGCCGTTTCCTCCGCGGGATCTTCGAGCTCTTTCCCAGATCTCGTTCCCCTCGTCCTCGGGAGCGTTTCCATCTGAGTATCTCCATCCATGGACACCGGTAATGTTCAATCTCGTTGAATCTTGGTGCCATAACCATACCTATCCATGGATTCGTGTTTTTGTTGACAATGTTTGGTAGAAACTGCTCCCTAGGGTACCCTATGCATGCTAGATACAATAGTATAGATTCACTTGTCACCGATCTAGTTTTGAAATATAGATTAGAATCAATCTTGTGTTGTTTTCGTACCACCGGAATATCCGGGTGTACCGAAATATCTGGTTCAGTTCTGTACCGGAATATCCAGCTGAGTGCAGTACCGTTTGAGAACAGCCCATGTTTGATCCTTGCTAGAATTCTTATTAGATCATTACTTGGAATCTTTTCTATTGTTTTTATGTATGTTTCCTCCATTGCTCGACACATGTGCACTTACCCCTATTGCTTTCTATCTATTCTCTCATTCACAGGTAGCTCTCGTCCTGACAAGTTGTGTCCTCGCAAGCGTCCCTCGTACAAGGACACTAGCGATGAGGATCCCGGTGATTCTCGCCCTCCCCGGAAAGCCACTCACAAGAAGGTTGTCTCCTCTAGGCCCAAGAAGAAGCAAGATACCCGACCCAACTATAGGAATGATATCAGTGTTCCGGATTACACTCTGATCAGGCAGAAGGATTGGTACAACACTCCTCAGGACGGTACTTGTGATGATGCTCGTTTCTGGTGTCTGGAGCAGTCCTATATCTATGCAGAAATCTACTGTGACTTCAGGTTCCATATCCGTGAGATGCATCCATTCGAGTTCTATGTGATGAAGGATAAGGAAGAGTTTGCAGATGCAGCCAGTATTGTTGAGATATTCGGTCTTGTGAAGCTGATGGAGACCCAGTGCCCGTACAACACCGAGCTCGTCACTCAATTCATGTCCACTCTGGCGTTTAGCGCTGACTCTGTTTGCATCCTTAAGTGGATGACCCAGACCACTCCATGTGAGATTCCTTTTCACAGATTGGCTCGTCTACTTGGTTACCGTTACAACACTCACCCTCCAGTTGGTCACCGTGTGCATGAGGTGGAGAGACCTCGGAGGGAGAGGTACATGGCAGAGTTGTATGCTCCTGGTTTTACTGTTGGTAAGCTGGAGGGACTTCTTCCTCTCTATGATCAGCTCGTGCGTATCTTCAGATCCTTCTTGATGCCGAGTGGAGGTAACAATGATGCTCTCACCAGTCCATTGTGCAATCTTCTTATGCTGGCTAAACAGTGCATGGAGGATGAGGATCCTTCAAACTCTTATACTGTGGATGTCATGGACATTATCTACCATGAGTTGTACAATGCTATGATTGTTGGGAACACCGTTCCCTATGGACCTTATATCATGATGCTGATCAAGGATGTGATGAAGAAGGATTTCTCTGAGTTACCCATGGAGCCTCACAAGGTTAAGAAGCTGTACATCAAGAGGAAGAAGGTCGTACCTGCTGCTCCTATTCCTCCACCTGAGGGTGGTACCTCTATGGGGGGTGTGGCCTCTTCTAGTGCTCAGCCTGCTTCCACCACTCTGCGCAATGTCAGGAAGCTATCCTGGTTTCAGTGCAATGTGTTGTGCATGAAGGTGGACATTCATAAGGAGCAGTACAAGGCCTACTGCAGGGGCATTGCCATGTCTAGTACCCAGAGTCAGATTCTTCACCACGTGAGTGGTGCTACTGGTGATCTGCCTGATCCACTTGTTCCTCAGTCTTATTCTCAGTGGTCTGCTGGTGGTCGCACTCCTTGGGAGCGCATTGAGGAGGCTTTCTGCACCACTTCTGCTTCTTCCAAGGCTCCAGTTGATGATGAGGAGGATGATGAGGAGACATGATGCGGTGTTGACCTCTAAGTTGGCCCGATCTTCACGAATCGACAAGAACGAACGAAGAACGCACGAAGAACGTGATGAACACGATGAACACGAGAGGGGGAAACGAGGGGAAATCGAGGGCAAACGCGTGGAAACACAAAAGGGGGGATAACTCGTGAAGCCTACGAGGGATCGCAAACCCAAGTCAACAACACGCTAATTGAAACCGATTCCTCTCACCGGTCGGTCCACCGATCCAACAGAAGCCGCAAGGGGAAGGTTGGCAAGCGCTACTAGAATCACAAGGTGAAAGAGTAGCTCCTTGGAGAGATCTTGATACGGTCCTAGATACACATCATATGAGTAGCCTCGAAAGAGGAGTCACCTCACAAGAGGGATACAATGGCAAAGCCCGAAGTTCTCAATCATCCCTAACCCTAGATCTAGCCACCGGGGTCCCATATATAGCTCGGGGTCGAAACGGGGGTCAAAACGGTGCAAAAACGGACCAATTCCGTGCATTTTGGGGCCACGCCGGCCTGGCCGGCCTAGAGGGCGCAGATGCCGGCCTGGAGGGGTGGCCGGCCTGGGGCCGGGGTGGGAAGGAGGCAAGCCGGCCTGCAGGCCGGCCCCTTCTGTTGGGTGCCCGGCCTGGGGCCGGGGTGGAGGGAGGCAGGCCGGCCTGGAGGCCGGGGCGCTCGGGCAGGGGGCCGGCCTGGGAGGCCAGCCTGAGGCCGGGGTGGGGGTGAGGGAGGCCGGCCTGCTCGGGCACTGGGCCGGCCTGGAAGGGGGGAGGCCGGCCTGGCCGGGAGGGGAGGCCGGGAGACCCCTTTTCCCTCCGTTCTTCCTCCTCGGAACTCCGATCTTGACGCCGTCTTTGCCCACGTTCTTCCTAGCTTCGTGTGCACCTTCTTGGATGTGTTCTGGAGCATCTTGGGCACCATCTTGGGTCTCCATGTGGTGATCCCACCTATGCATGTAGAGGGGTATTTCATGAGGTAGAGCACCGTTCACCAAGTGTAACACCTGGGGTGTTACCTTAGGCTAGAAAGTTGTTTGTTTTCTTTTGTTTTGTTTTGCATCCCATGCACCATAAGCATTGCATCATGTTTTCCAAACCACTCAAAACTCCAAAACAATTTAAATTGTTCAAAACCCTAATGGTAAATGCAAACAACACATTCAAATCAAATCAACTCCTACTTGGCAATATTTCAAATGGGAGTTTTAAAATTAAAATCTTGCAAATAAATTAAAGCTAATAATGTTTTCATAATTGCTTGAACCTATTTAATATAATTTGTTATTTCCAAAAACTCCAAATTAAACCTTAATTGGAATTCAACTAACACATTAAAACTCAAATTAATATTCTAAATTTTGAAGTTAATATCAACATTACTTTTATGTGCTGTTTTGCAAATCAACAACATTTAATTATAAAATAACCCCCCTATTTCTTTCCATCTCTCTTTCCTTTCTATTCCTTTACAAAAAAAAGAAAAGAATGTTCTTGAGGAAAAAAAAATGGAAGAGAGGGGTGAGCTGAGAGGCAGGCCAAGCCCACCTACAACCAGCCCACCCCATCAAGCCCACGCCAGTCACCCCCAACCTCCGTATGATCCCCTCTCTGTCGTTTTCTCTGGAGAAAAGACGACAGCACCCCCCTCCTTGCTCCACCTGCCCCGATCCCCTACAAGTACCCTGCCCTAACCCTAGGCCGCACCTCTCCCCTCTCCTCTCCCCTAGCGCCGCCGTCTAGCCTCTCTCTCCCCCCGAGTTCGTTCCTCTGTCTGAACCTCGACACCACACGTCCGCCGTCAGGCGTTGCTCCCTCCCGACCACCACCGACACCTCGAGGATGCACCGTGGCCGGGAATGGAGTCGTGGAGACTCCGTCCATCCCCTCGTCCCCTCGGCTGGTGCTGGAAGCGTCCGTGGTGGCCGCGCCATCGACGGGAAGCCTCCCTTCCGCGCCACCGAACGCCGTCATCGCCACCAACTGCAGCGACCGAATCGTTCCCTTCGGTCCGTCGACGCTCACCGAGGTGAGGCCCCACCTCTCGCCTTAGGGCTCCTCCTCCCTCCTTGCTCTGTGGCCAGCCTTCGCGCTGGCCATCCCGCTCGGCCTCGACGTGGTTCTCCGGCGAGCCATCGTCCCAGTTCCGATCGCTGCCCTCGACAAGGTTCAGTTAACTGAATCGAATTCAGTTAACAGGCGAAAGACCACCTCTTATTTCCCCGCGCTCCTATCCTATCACCAAGCCACAGCCTAGCCGCACTGGCACGGGCCTCGCGCGCGCTCGGGACAGACGCGGGTTCGAACCCCAGTTGGAGCACAATGCTCCAACTTTTTTTGCGAAATTTTCCGCTGCGGGGCGGGGCCCATCTGTCACTCTCCCTGAAAGGCCGTCTCAGCACGCAACCGCGCCAGTCAGCGCCGCGTGGCCCTCGGGCCCGCGCGTCAGCGGCAGCGGCTGGGGTCCCTCCCGGTGAGAAACGACCCCAGATCCAGATCTGGATCTGGCGGTTCGCACCTAGGCCCCTGGCCTTCCTTTTTTTTACACCGAAGCCCTTCTCTGTTGTTTTTCTCACAGTCAAGTCCCTATCTTTTGCAAATAAAACCTAAAATTTCAAATGATCACAACTTTCAAACCCCAAATCCAAATAATACAAATTTTATATGTATCCCAACCAAAATTCCATGAACTTTTCAAATATCACATTTGTTTTCTGTTTTGAACTTTCAAAATGTCATTTAAATTTGAATTCAAATAATTCAATTGTAATTTGCAACAATTCATAAATAATTCATACTAATTCCAAATAATGCAAATAAAATATGTTTTCCATACCATTTTGAATAACCTTTTCAAATATAAATTTTGTTTCATGGTTTGAATAATTTAAATTGCCTAAATAATTTAATACTTGTTTAATTCATTTAAATCTGATAAATCATAACTTGCCCAAAATAAAATAATTTTGAACATGCAAAATATGTTTTCAAACCATCAAAGTGTGAACTTTTCAAATATAACATTTGTTATCTGTTTTGCACAATTCAAATTGTTTCAAATTTCAAATTTAAACAATTCATCTCAAAATTGGTTAACTCCATAATTAATTCATAATTAATTCAAATCACACAAATCAAATATGTTTTTCAGTTCAAATTCAATGTACTTTCTGTTTATCAACTTTGTTTTGCAATTTGGGCAATTAAAATTAATGTTATTTAATAATCCTTAAAAATGATAAATTAAATGGCCTAATTAATAACTGTCAAATGGTTGCTCCAAATTAAATACTCAAAACATGTTTTTCATCCAAAATCACATGCCACACCTGAATATCAACTTTGTTTTCTGGTTTGCAACAATTAAATTGAATAATTGTTTCACCTCTTATTTAATGCAATTTAAATTACCAAAATTCATAACTAATTCATTCCAATTCCAAATCAAACAAATGAAATATGTTTTCCAATCAGTTTCATGTCATTAACATGTTCATGCCATCCATATCTCTGTTTGCATCTTATCTTGTGTATTTTAGATCTTGTTATGCATGTTCATCTATATGACAACATATGGAATGTGTGGGCTATTTATTTCCAACTGGTGCCCCATTCCATTTAAATTGCCTAACTCATCTACCTTATTGTTGCCATGCTAAACAACATTTAACTTGATGGTTAGATAAACAACTTGAACCAATTCCTAGTTCTCCGGACTCCGGTTCCGTTTAAATTGTTTAAGTTGTTTTCCCCTGTTGCATCTTGCCATGCCATGCATATAAAATAGGATCATGCTGGATCTTTTGCCGTAGTAGTAATTGTTGCATCCGGTGTTTGTTCGAGGTTCATTGCTTCTTCCCGGATAGGACGTTGAGATGATGTGAGCAACGACAAGTTCTGCTACCTTGCGGGATCTCAGGCAAGTATACTCACTTGCTGCCATATGGCTGCCTTTCATCACTTGTTACCGATGCTTTCCGTTGTTCTTATTCTAGCCTGTTGATACGATGCTTGTGTCTCGATCCCATTATATTGATTACCTTGCAGCCATGATATAGTTTTCCCTTCCACTTCCTATCAACTGTTGTTTGTTTATCCTGTTGGCCCTCGTGTCGTAGTTGCATGCTTAGGTTTGTTTGTGCTCGAGTCTTGCTATCCTTTGTCGTATCACCTGTTTAGTTGATAGTTGGGTTTCAATTCAATCAACAACTTGTTATTGTCCTGGGTAATAATAATTTGATGATAAGGCACCGGCAGGAGGCCCGGGTTAGGGTTTTGAGGCCTGCTAGTGTCGACCCTAATAGGAAAAGGGTCTTGTCTACTGATCCATGATGAGCGTGCTCACCGCATCCGGGTGGTAGTATGGGACCCCCCTCGACTTAGACCTGGTCTGCAGCTTGTCCGAAGAGCCACACTTAGTTCGGGTGTTCCATTTGCTCCTTTGCATAATGGGTGGATCCCCCATGGTTACTTATGATGATGATGATGCATATAGGACGAGGCCTGTGGTGCCGGAGGGTGTGGTTTTCACCCTTGCGCTTAGCGGACTGGCCGGGACCTTATAGCTCCGTGGCTCCTAGGATGGGTTGTAGAGATGGTTTGGGTCGTGTCAAGCCAACCTGAGTTTTAGTTGGTGGCTTGAGTGTGTACGGGTACTGGAGCACACCCTGCAGGGATAAATCTTCTCGATAAGCCGTGTTTTCCGCGGTTATGGATTACTTGGTGAAAGTACTGGCTAACAAGTACTCAGACAACTTACACCTAATGATAATAACTTGACTAGTAATAGTCCTATTGACACAACAACTTGATCCATTATTCATTAATCCAACTGTGTGCGTTATCCTCGGACTGCTTCTTTGGATAAGAGGTGAGATCCAGGATGGGTTTGTTTGGAGTTACTTTCAGTTGGTTACAATACTCGATCTTATCTCCTTTCTGTTAGCCGGAAGTTGTAGTATCTCTCTGTAGTTGGTTAGTGCAGCCTGCTGTCGCTTATTTGCAATAATCCCTTCCTTTCCGTTGAACCCAAAGTATTTGTATCTTGTGATGATTGGCTACGCCGGTATCTTGTGAGTATGGTTTATCCACTTGCCAGTACTTAACCGTACTGACCCACGAATCTCTTTCGTGGCTGCATATTCAATATTGCAGTCAACAGGTTTGAAGTCTGACGACGTTAGCTTGGGAATCCCTCCGGCTTGGCCTGGGCAGGGATTGGACGCTCTCGGTTATCTTCAGGACTCTTAGTCCAATTGTATCTTGTCCGTAGCCGGACGCTATGTGGTTTCTTCCGCTGTTATTTGGATCTTTGTATTGTATCAGTTGTATCCCTGACTCGTTTGAGTCATCTTGTATCTATCTGTTTCTGTTGTAATTGTGGAATATTCGTGACCTGTTGTAATGTTATCACAAGTGGCAACCTGGAATCGGTTATTATGTGGATTTTGGCGGGAATGCTGAAATCTGCATAGTGCCCGATCTCGGGGCGTCACAAATGGTATCAGAGCCTTGGTTCCGATTCCCGAGATTGTTTCGGTACGACTGGTTATCGAAGCAACGGGTCCGCAAAGCCTGTAGGATAACCTCGCTAACGGTCGTTGTTTCTAGGGTGTCAAAAAAATATTTCTGCTAAACTATTTTGGAAAAACATCTCGATAGGATTCTTGTTTTTCTCCTTATCCATATTCTATTTCCCCTCCCATCTTATTTGTTTTGGAGTCTTCCCCTTGTCTATCTTTCAAAGTGTTAGGATCCTACGTGGGTGGACGTTTTCTGAGCCCTTAACCTAATAGGTTCGATCAACGGAAGGTTCCTGGTGGGAAAACATCGTCGTCACTCCGAGCAAGAATCTCTTGTTAGTGGTGTCGAGGAGATCAACTGGAAGCACGAAGAATCGATAGTCGAACTTCTTTCCCCTCCCGGGTTAGCAGGTGGATTGCGAGGGCGCAATCCCTTGTTAGTGGTGTCGTCTGTAACACCTGGGGTGTTACCTTAGGCTAGAAAGTTGTTTGTTTTCTTTTGTTTTGTTTTGCATCCCATGCACCATAAGCATTGCATCATGTTTTCCAAACCACTCAAAACTCCAAAACAATTTAAATTGTTCAAAACCCTAATGGTAAATGCAAACAACACATTCAAATCAAATCAACTCCTACTTGGCAATATTTCAAATGGGAGTTTTAAAATTAAAATCTTGCAAATAAATTAAAGCTAATAATGTTTTCATAATTGCTTGAACCTATTTAATATAATTTGTTATTTCCAAAAACTCCAAATTAAACCTTAATTGGAATTCAACTAACACATTAAAACTCAAATTAATATTCTAAATTTTGAAGTTAATATCAACATTACTTTTATGTGCTGTTTTGCAAATCAACAACATTTAATTATAAAATAAACCCCCCTATTTCTTTCCATCTCTCTTTCCTTTCTATTCCTTTACAAAAAAAAAAAGAAAAGAATGTTCTTGAGGAAAAAAAAAATGGAAGAGAGGGGTGAGCTGAGAGTCACGCTGGGCATAAAACCCGAAACCCGAATCCCGAACCCGAAAATCCCGAACCCGAACCCGAATAGCCCGAACCCGAAAAACCCGAGCACCTATTCGGGTATCAATTCTAAAAACCCGAATTTTATATGGGAAATTCGGGTTTATACTTCTATAACCCGAACATCCCGAATAACCCGAAATAGATAAGTAATTTTATCCTAATACAATGAATTAAACTCCCGCATACCCCAACAATTGAACTCTCGCGGAGCCCAAGAACGCATGATTGACCACAAGTCACGAAGCCTCAATCGCTCAACTTTACGCACATGAATTGGCCACGACGGACCGAGACCCTGACCTGGCTGCCGCCTGCACGCGGTCGCCATCCATCCCCTCGCACCCGTCCTAGCCTGAGATGACGAGGAGCTACAACGTGTCAGCCGCCTCCCGCCGCCTACCTGGATGACGTGTTGTGGTGATATGCAGCGCCCGCCGCCTACCTTGACGGCATGCTCTGGTACAGTGCAGCGCTCGTCGCCTACCTTGACGGCATACTGTGTACAGCGCAGCGCCCGCTGCGTCCCTGGAGTGAACGGCATGTTGTGATGAAATGCTCCTCCGGTGTTGCGTGTACGGGTGCAGCGCAACGCCGATCGATCTAGCTAAGTCCTCCTCTAGTAGCTACAACTGTGATGCATTGAGGAATTTTTTTAAGTGATGCTCCTATTTGGGTAAATCGGGAAAACCCGAACCCGAACCCGAATTATCGGGTACCCGAATTGTCGGGTTCTTATTATTTTGGCTAAATTTCGGGTATCGTTTTTCATAACCCGAATTTTTAAAAACCCGAATAACCCGACCCGAATTTTTCGGGTAACCCGAACGCCCGGCCTGAGCTGAGAGGCAGGCCAAGCCCACCTACAACCAGCCCACCCCATCAAGCCCACGCCAGTCACCCCCAACCTCCGTACGATCCCCTCTCTGTCGTTTTCTCTGGAGAAAAGACGACATCACCCCCCTCCTTGCTCCACCTGCCCCGATACCCTACAAGTACCCTGCCCTAACCCTAGGCCGCACCTCTCCCCTCTCCTCTCCCCTAGCGCCGCCGTCTAGCCTCTCTCTCCCCCCGAGTTCGTTCCTCTGTCTGAACCTCGACACACCACGTCTCCGCCGTCAAGCGTTGCTCCCTCCCGACCACCACCGACACCTCGAGATGCACCGTGGCCGGGGAATGGAGTCGTGGAGACTCCGTCCATCCCTCGTCCCCTCGGCTGGTGCTGGAAGCGTCCGTGGTGGCCGCGCCATCGACGGGAAGCCTCCCTTCCGCACCACCGAACGCCGTCATCGCCACCAACTGCAGCGACCGAATCGTTCCCTTCGGTCCGTCGACGCTCACCGAGGTGAGGCCCCACCTCTCGCCTTAGGGCTCCTCCTCCCTCCTTGCTCTGTGGCCAGCCTTCGCGCTGGCCATCCCGCTCGGCCTCGACGTGGTTCTCCAGCGAGCCATCGTCCCAGTTCCGATCGCTGCCCTCGACAAGGTTCAGTTAAACTGAATCGAATTCAGTTAACAGGCGAAAGACCACCTCTTATTTCCCCGCGCTCCTATCCTATCACCAAGCCACAGCCTAGCCGCACTGGCACGGGCCTCGCGCAGCGCTCGGGACAGACGCGGGTTCGAACCCCAGTTGGAGCACAATGCTCCAACTTTTTTGCGAAATTTTCCGCTGCGGGGCGGGCCCATCTGTCACTCTCCCTGAAAGGCCGTCTCAGCACGCAACCGCGCCATTCAGCGCCGCGTGGCCCTCGGGCCCGCGCGTCAGCGGCAGCGGCTGGGATCCCTCCCGGTGACAAACGACCCCAGATCCAGATCTGGATCTGGCGGTTCGCACCTAGGCCCCTGGCCTTCCTTTTTTTTACAACCGAAGCCCTTCTCTGCTGTTTTTCTCACAGTCAAGTCCCTATCTTTTGCAAATAAAACCTAAAATTTCAAATGATCACAACTTTCAAACCCCAAATCCAAATAATACAAATTTTATATGTATCCCACCAAAATTCCATGAACTTTTCAAATATCACATTTGTTTTCTGTTTTGAACTTTCAAAATGCCATTTAAATTTGAATTCAAATAATTCAATTGTAATTGCAACAATTCATAAATAATTCATACTAATTCCAAATAATGCAAATAAAATATGTTTTCCATACCATTTTGAATAACCTTTTCAAATATAAATTTTGTTTCATGGTTTGAATAATTTAAATTGCCTAAATAATTTAATACTTGTTTAATTCATTTAAATTGATAAAATCATAACTTGCCCAAAATAAAATAATTTTGAACATGCAAAATATGTTTCAAACCATCAAAGTGTGTGAACTTTTCAAATATAACATTTGTTATCTGTTTTGCACAATTCAAATTGTTTCAAATTTCAAATTTAAACAATTCATCTCAAAATTGGTTAACTCCATAATTAATTCATAATTAATTCAAATCACACAAATCAATATAGGTTTTTCAGTTCAAATTCAATGTACTTTCTGTTTATTCACTTGTTTTGCAATTTGGGGCAATTAAAATTAATGTTATTTAATATCCTTAAAACAATGATAAATTAAATGGCCTAATTCATAACTGTCAAATGGTTGCTCCAAATTAAATACTCAAAACTGTTTTTTCATCCAAAATCACATGCCACACCTGAATATCAACTTTGTTTTCTGGTTTGCAACAATTAAATTGAATAATTGTTTCACCTCTTATTTAATGCAATTTAAATTACCAAAATTCATAACTAATTCATTCCAATTCCAAATCAAACAAATGAAATATGTTTTCCAATCAGTTTCATGTCATTAACATGTTCATGCCATCCGTATCTCTGTTTGCATCTTATCTTGTGTATTTTAGATCTTGTTATGCATGTTCATCTATATGACAACATATGGAATGTGTGGGCTATTTATTTCCAACTGGTGCCCCATTCCATTTAAATTGCCTAACTCATCTACCTTATTGTTGCCATGCTAAACAACATTTAACTTGATGGTTAGATAAACAACTTGAACCAATTCCTAGTTCTCCGGACTCCGGTTCCGTTTAAATTGTTTAAGTTGTTTTCCCCTGTTGCATCTTGCCATGCCATGCATATAAAATAGGATCATGCTGGATCTTTTGCCGTAGTAGTAATTGTTGCATCCGGTGTTTGTTCGAGGTTCATTGCTTCTTCCCGGATAGGACGTTGAGATGATGTGAGCAACGACAAGTTCTGCTACCTTGCGGGATCTCAGGCAAGTATACTCACTTGCTGCCATATGGCTGCCTTTCATCACTTGTTACCGATGCTTTCCGTTGTTCTTATTCTAGCCTGTTGATACGATGCTTGTGTCTCGATCCCATTATATTGATTACCTTGCAGCCATGATATAGTTTTCCCTTCCACTTCCTATCAACTGTTGTTTGTTTACCCTGTTGGCCCTCGTGTCGTAGTTGCATGCTTAGGTTTGTTTGTGCTCGAGTCTTGCTATCCTTTGTCGTATCACCTGTTTAGTTGATAGTTGGGTTTCAATTCAATCAACAACTTGTTATTGTCCTGGGTAATAATAATTTGATGATAAGGCACCGGCAGGAGGCCCGGGTTAGGGTTTTGAGGCCTGCTAGTGTCGACCCTAATAGGAAAAGGGTCTTGTCTACTAATCCATGATGAGCGTGCTCACCGCATCCGGGTGGTAGTATGGGACCCCCCTCGACTTAGACCTGGTCTGCAGCTTGTCCGAAGAGCCACACTTAGTTCGGGTGTTCCATTTGCTCCTTTGCATAATGGGTGGATCCCCCATGGTTACTTATGATGATGATGATGCATATAGGACGAGGCCTGTGGTGCCGGAGGGTGTAGTTTTCACCCTTGCGCTTAGCGGACTGGCCGGGACCTTATAGCTCCGTGGCTCCTAGGATGGGTTGTAGAGATGGTTTGGGTCGTGTCAAGCCAACCTGAGTTTTAGTTGGTGGCTTGAGTGTGTACGGGTACTGGAGCACACCCTGCAGGGATAAATCTTCTCGAGAAGCCGTGTTTTCCGCGGTTATGGATTACTTGGTGAAAGTACTGGCTAACAAGTACTCAGACAACTTACACCTAATGATAATAACTTGACTAGTAATAGTCCTATTGACACAACAACTTGATCCATTATTCATTAATCCAACTGTGTGCGTTATCCTCGGACTGCTTCTTTGGATAAGAGGTGAGATCCAGGATGGGTTTGTTTGGAGTTACTTTCAGTTGGTTACAATACTCGATCTTATCTCCTTTCTGTTAGCCGGAAGTTGTAGTATCTCTCTGTAGTTGGTTAGTGCAGCCTGCTGTCGCTTATTTGCAATAATCCCTTCCTTTCCGTTGAACCCAAAGTATTTGTATCTTGTGATGATTGGCTACGCCGGTATCTTGTGAGTATGGTTTATCCACTTGCCAGTACTTAACCGTACTGACCCACGAATCTCTTTCGTGGCTGCATATTCAATATTGCAGTCAACAGGTTTGAAGTCTGACGACGTTAGCTTGGGAATCCCTCCGGCTTGGCCTGGGCAGGGATTGGACGCTCTCGGTTATCTTCAGGACTCTTAGTCCAATTGTATCTTGTCCGTAGCCGGACGCTATGTGGTTTCTTCCGCTGTTATTTGGATCTTTGTATTGTATCAGTTGTATCCCTGACTCGTTTGAGTCATCTTGTATCTATCTGTTTCTGTTGTAATTGTGGAATATTCGTGACCTGTTGTAATGTTATCACAAGTGGCAACCTGGAATCGGTTATTATGTGGATTTGGGCGGGAATGCTGAAATCTGCATAGTGCCCGATCTCGGGGCGTCACACCAAGTCACCGGAAACGTACGGAGATAGGAGTGAGTTCACCTTGTTGCGTATGGATGTTGTGCTTGGTGGAATACGGTGGGCTACATCATCTCCCCCCTTTGAAAAAGAGTCGTCCTCGACTCTCGTTCCATCCATATGTGAGCGGGAGAAGGAATGTCGACGACGAAGATGTCGTTGAAGTTGAGCCGCTTGTCGAAGTCCATGTGACAGTAGGCTCGTAGTGGGGGCGGTCCAAAGGTTATGAAGATCATGAAATGTTCCTCCTTGGAAGGTTGGTGAAGATCTTGCGAGGCGGTGTAGTCGTTGAAGTTGAGCCTCTTATCGAAGATCATGCCAAGGTATGCTCGTGGAGGGTGTGGTCCAAAGATGATGACGATCTTGACATGATCCTCCATGGGTGGATGAGGATGAGCTTGCGGAAGCGGTAGAGTGTAGTCGTGGTGATCATTGTCGTTGAGGCGCTTGTCGAACTCCAAGTGCATCTCGACGAAGGGGATGTAGACGTGGTAGTCATTGTCGTTGACGCGCTTGTCGAACTCCAAGTACATCTTGACGTAGGGGATGTAGATGGAGAAGTCGTTGTCGTGGAGGTGCTTGTTGAACTCCATGCACATCTTTACATGTGGCATGTAGGCGTAGAAGGCATTGTCATTGACGTGCTTGTCATCCTCCATGCACCTCTTGACATGTGGAATGTAGGCGTCGAAGGCGTTGATGTCGAAGTTCTTGTGACGCGCCGCGTAGATCTTGACTTGAGGAATGTGGATGGAGAAGGAATTGTCGGAGAAGGGCTTGTCAATATCCATGTGGATCATGACTAGCGGGATGTACTCCTTCCAACTCTTCAAGTCGGTGTCGATGTTCATGCTTTGTGGAAAGCCTTGTATGTGGAGAAGACGATGGTGTCGAGGATGCTTGATAGGGTCACCAAATCTCTGCAAAATAGACAACAAATATGGAGAGGAAGTTGGTAAGCCGTTAGTGTCGATAAGCACACATGGGGTTTTGCTCTCAACTCTCATCTCACTTTTGGTGGCTATCAAGGCGAGGCCTCTACGAACACTCATGCTCTTTCCACTCATTATGGGCTTGTGGCTCTCACTCACGTGATGGTGGATCTCTCTCTCACCACTCATCTCACTAGAAACTTGAGAGGGGGCACTAGAAGGCTCCAAAGTCTTGGCACAAGAGGTGTGCGGGTTTGTCGAAGTCGTTGCATTGCTTGGAGTCGGTAGTGTCATAGCATGTGGCGAGGAGGACTCGAGCATCTCATCTCTTGGATTGATCTCCAAGTGTGGAAAGGGTGGCTTTCTTGGAGGAGGAGGTAGGGTCATGGCTTGTGTCGAAGGAAGCTCCATCATCTCCGTGATGTGGTAGTGTAAGCCATGCCTTGTAGCATCCTCAAATGATCGATGATGATGATGATGATGAAGATATCCTTGGCTAGAATGGTGGCTTGAGCGTGGCCTTGTGGAGGTTGGCATGAGATGCTTTGAAGTCAAGGGGAGTGTGTCACCCAATTCGTCGCTACCTCCATCTTGAGGATAGGCTTGAAGAACTCGTGTCAACACTCGCGATGAGTTCGCGGCCTGATTGCAATAGACGCTTTCGTCACCATTGGTCGGCATGTCCAAGGAATTGAGAGCTAGTTGGTGCAAGGCATAGTATTGACCTTCACTCATGTAGGCATGGTCACCATTTTGGTTGGCAACCCTGAGCATCGCGTTGGTAGCATTGGAAGCTCTCTTGCGGATGGTCGGAGTTGTCACTTGTGTCATTGGAGACGAAGAAGAAGAATGCCTTAGAGATGATGGCAAGGGATGAGCCTCTTTGACAATGTCACATGCATCAACGTCTTCATAATAGAGTGGTGGAGTGGTATCCTCATGCGCATGGTGATGTCGATATTGTGTCATGGGAGGAATAGCTTCACACTTTTGATGTTGGTGTTGCGCTTGTGGCGATGAGGGAAGCTCATGTTCTTTATCATGAAGGTCATAGTTCTTCCTCATGGAATGTCGCACATGATGTAGGTGTAGCGGTGATGATGAAGTGAATCTCGCCTCATGTGATGAAGAAGGAGGAGGATCATGACATATATGGCGATGTAGACGTCGCTCATGTGCTTGATCATGACGTCCTTTGTCCTTCCTCAAACTATGTCGCTCATGGAAGTTGAGGTTGGGTGTTGGTGGTGAAGTATCTCTTGCCTCTTGCCTTGACGAGGTAGTGGTATCATGGTGTCCATGGCGAGGATGTTCTTGATCCTTGTCGAAGGCGGGATGCGAATAGAAAGCACAATCTTGGTGAAGATGAGGTGGAGGCTCCCATTCATCATATGGATGATGATGCTCATGGTCCTTGCACCTTGTAACATTGAGGCAAACGGAGCTCAAGTCGTTGTCTTCATGGCCTAGATGATGTGGTGCTTCATCCAATATGGGAGGAGAAGAATCATGGATATCATCTCCATTTGCTTGATGTTGACGAAGTCGCTCATGTGGGTCCTCATCAAAAATAGGAAGTGAGAGGTCTTCACTTGCTTGTTGTTGAAGTGGTTACTCAAGAGGTTCCTCATCAAACATGGGAAATGAGAGATCATGAATAACATCCGTGCCTACTGGTGGTCGAAGTGGGCTCTCATAGGGGTCTTCATCAAAGAGAGGAAGTGAGAGATCATTTGTAGCATGCCCACTTTGTTGTTGATGATGGTGGTGCTCATAGGGGTCCTCATCAAAGATGGGAAGTGAAGTAGCAAATTGAGCAATCCCACTTGGTTGTTGATGATGGTGGTGCTCATAGGGGTCCTCATCAAAGATGGGAAGTGAAGTAGCATGTAGAGCAATCCCACTTGATTGTTGTCGATGGTGGCGCTTAATGGGGTCTTCCTCGAAGATGGGGGAAGAGAAGCCATAGGGAGCATTCGCAATTGCTTGATGTTGAGAAGGTCTCTCATTTGGGTCTTCATCAAAGATAGGCGGTGGAAGCTCATGTGGGTCATTCTCGTTGGTTTGGCGATGGCGATCATGATGGAGAGGATGGCGCCGGTGGTCATTGTGGTGGAGTCAAGGGAGGCCTTCACTAGAAGCCATGTCGAAGGCACCTTCTTGAAAATGGCCTTGGTCTTGGTGGTCATTGTGGTGGTGACACACATTTTGCCTTGGAATCCTTGAATGTGGGCAAGCACCATCCACGAAGCCATTTAGACCAATGTCATGAGTCGAGCTTGGAGAAGGTGGGTGATGAAGAATATCCGGTCGTAGAGGGTGATCTTGAAGAGGGTCACCACGGCCTTGTCGGTGTCGAGGTCGAGGTAGTGGTGATGGTGAGCGATGCTCAAACCAATGTCGTCGCGGAACTTGTGGTGGAAGATGCGGTGAGGTGGGTGTACCACTCTCTTCCATATGGCGATGGTGATCATGGCGACGATCTTGGTGATGAGCTTGGTGATAATAGCGTGGTTGATGACGAAGCTTGCGGCGCTCCCGCACTTCATGTGTGGGATGACTCCGCAAGTCATTCGGATGCCTTGGCTTCTTGGCCTTCTCGCTTGATGGAGCCTCGATGATGTCCTTCTTGTGACGCCGTCTTGATGTTGACCATCTTGACATTGCCAACTTGTCGGATTTCTTGTCGTGGCGCCATCTTGAGGTTGAAGGTCGTTGTCATGTCTTGGCCTTGGCATTCTCCTTGAAGCTCCATGGTGGAGAGCATGAACCATCTGACATGTGATGTCTTGGCCACCGAAGTTTGGCGAGGAAGCGCTTGTAGGTGAGCTCGTTCATGTCGGAGTCATTGTCGGTGTAGCATGGCTCCATCTCGTCATCCAAGCTTGCGATGTCGTAGTTGTAGTAGTGGTTCATGTCGGTGGAGCTCATGGAGTCGAAGTCGGCGTGGTGGTTGTGGTACTCCTCCATGTAGATGATGCTCGAGGAGGAGTAGTCGGTGTAGAGCTCGACGTCGTGGTCGTAGTAGTGGTGGTGATCCACCATGTCATGCTCGTAGTAGTGGTCATCCACGATGTCGTGCTCGGAGTAGTGGTCGTCCACCACGTCATGCTCGTAGGAGTGGAGGTCCATGTCTAGCTCGTTGTAGTCGTAGTGGTCCATCATGGACTCATCATGATCATCATGGCCTCCAAAGTCTTCGCTCTCGCTATACATGGTTAGTGACAAGCGCAAATGTATATATAGAGTGTGAGGACCTAAGAGCTCAAACCTCACCTTTTAGCAAATGTTGGAAACTAGTGGACCAAGCCAAGAGAAACCGATAGCAAAAAGAATGAAGTGACTTGAGTTTGAAAGATCCCAAAAACATGCTCCAAAACACACAAGGCTTATGGGTGGATGGCAATGGGTTAGAAATGTGGCGAGAAAACGACAAATCCAAAGAAAAGTATATTGTAAAACGTGGAGAAGAATCAAAGAAAAGTTAGCACGAAAACCAAACCTAGTGGAGGAAAATGCTATGGTGGAAACGAAAAACACACACACACAAATGATAAATGGGGTTAGTGCGGCCAATGGACGAGCGGAGACGAAATGTACCTATCGAATACTAAGCTCAATGCCACACCAACGCAAGGAGGACGCTAGCTCAAACCGCAATTAAGTAGAGGCAACAAGATTCACAATGTGGCAACCGGTCACTCTCTTCTCTCTCGCAACTCGAAGCTAGGCGTTCCTACAAATGATAGCAATTGGCATCGATCTTTGCTTCTTTTGGCTCGTTTTGCTTCTTTCTCTTTCTCCACTTTTTTTTTTGATTTTTCGCTTTTTGATGATGATGATGCGGAGATGATTCCCAAATGCCAATGCCTACTCGTAGCTAGTCTCTCACAAGCGCAAAACTCGCACTCTCGGTGCCACAATGCGATGCCAAGCGGTGTAAAAGAACTAGTCCAAGTAGGTAAGGTACACAATGAGAGGGGTTAGTTCAAGCGGAAGCAAGTTATACCTATGCGGTGGAT
The DNA here is from genome assembly GCA_028641055.1 of Alopecurus myosuroides. Lineage (NCBI taxonomy): Eukaryota > Viridiplantae > Streptophyta > Magnoliopsida > Poales > Poaceae > Alopecurus > Alopecurus myosuroides. The sequence continues at coordinate 295,068,923 of CM054058.1, read as the reverse complement.
GATCTCGGACTTGCGGCCGGTGGATGTTGATGTCGTGTGGATCCGATGATGTAGATGCGTAGGCGATGTCGATGGCGACGCGTAGGAACTTGCCTCACTCAAATCGGAGCAACGACGACAAAGAAAAACAAGATACAAAATCTGTCCAAGAATCGAAGAGCGGGATTTTTCTGAAATTTTTGCTCAAATTCGAAATTTCTCCCAAATCAAGAAATGTTTTGGACAAATTCAAGAATTGTGGCTGAATAGGAAGATGGGTAATGGTTTTTGGCAACAAATCTATGAAACAAAACCACGAAAAACTCAACGAATCAAGAGATCGGTCGAAATCCCTTTCGGCTATTTTTGGTCTAATTTCGAATTTATGGTGGATAGAAGAAAAATTGGTGGTAGGGGAGGGGGTGGGGTGTCGGATTCGTGTCAATCTAGCTCTGGATACCAGATGATGAGGTGTTGACCTCTAAGTTGGCCCGATCTTCACGAATCGACAAGAACGAACGAAGAACGCACGAAGAACGCGATGAACACGAGAGGGGGAAACGAGGGGAAATCGAGGGCAAACGCGTGGAAACACAAAAGGGGGGAGATACCTCGTGAAGCCTACGAGGGATCGCAAACCCAAGTCAACAATACCCTAATTCAAACCGATTCCTCTCACCGGTCGGTCCACCGATCCAACAGAAGCCGCAAGGGGAAGGTTGGCAAGCGCTACTAGAATCACAAGGTGAAAGAGTAGCTCCTTGGAGAGATCTTGATACGGTCCTAGATACACATCGTAGGAGTAGCCTCGAAAGAGGAGTCACCTCACAAGAGGGATACAAGGGCAAAGCCCGAAGTTCTCAAATCATCCCTAACCCTAGATCTAGCCACCGGGGTCCCTTATATAGCTCGGGGTGAAACGGGGGTCAAAACGGTGCAAAAACGGACCAATTCCATGCATTTTGGGGCCACGCCGGCCTGGCCGGCCTAGAGGGCGCAGAGGCCGGCCTGGGGCCGGGGTGGGAAGGAGGCAGGCCGGCCTGCAGGCCGGCCCCTTCTGTTGGGTGCCCGGCCTGGGGCCGGGGTGGAGGGAGGCAGGCCGGCCTGGAGGCCGGGGCGCTCGGGCAGGGGGCCGGCCTGGGAGGCCAGCCCGAGGCCGGGGTGGGGGTGAGGGAGGCCGGCCTTCTCGGGCAGGGGGCCGGCCTGGAAGGGGGGAGGCCGGCCTGGCCGGGAGGGGAGGCCGGGAGACCCCTTTTTCCTCCGTTCTTCCTCCTCGGAACTTCGATCTTGACGCCGTCTTCGCCCACGTTCTTTCTAGCTTCGTGTGCACCTTCTTGGATGTGTTATTGAGCATCTTGGGCACCATCTTGGGTCTCCATGTGGTGATCCCACCTATGCATGTAGAGGGGTATTTCATGAGGTAGAGCACCGTTCACCAAGTCACCGGAAACGTACGGAGATAGGAGTGAGTTCACCTTGTTGCGTATCGATGTTGTGCTTGGTGGAATACGGTGGGCTACATCAAGACATATGATGATCTGGAGAGGGCGGCTGAGGGAGATTCTGACGCGTCAGCAGGAGAGTCCTCTGAGCATTCGGATGCTTAGATCTTCCTTGGGACGTTAGCACAATTGTTTCTCTCCTTTTTGGTGTCTCGATGCCAAAGGGGGAGAAGTAGATTCTAGACTATGGGATGGTTTCGGGCACAAGCGTATGCTTTTACCATTTCTTGAGAGCTTGTGTCCATTTAGTCTTATTTCATAAACTTTGTTCATTTTATTGTCTCATTTAAAACTATGCTATATGTGTTGTGAGACTATGTTAGCAGTTATCATGGATTATCTCTATGTTAATGGTTATCTGGATTATCTATCTTATATGTTGAGGATATTATATATTGTTGTGCTTGGATATTCTTGTTATCATCTCTACGCACAAGGTATATATTTCTCTCTTGTTCTCAACATATTTGTGATATTGTTACTTTGACATGTTTGCTACTTGTTGCAAATTTCTCCCCATATATTCCTGCACTTTTTGCATTTAAGGAAAACAAAAAAATGTGCATATAAGTAGGGGGAGACATTTCCATTTTGTTTCAAACATGTTCTCGTCAAGATTTTATTGCAAATCTTAGTATTGTCATCTAACACCAAAAAGGGGGAGATTGAAAGTGCATTTCGTTTTTCCCGGTGTTTTGTGTGTTAGTTAACAATACTAAGTACATTATTTATCGAGTTGTTTAGTGTGCAGGTGTTATACTTAACATCGGCATCGATCACCGAAAAGTTCGGTGAAGTTTGGCTTATGAGATTTAGGACAGAAGCCAACCGGATTATTCTAACCGGATTATTCTGGGCAACCGAATATTCCGGTTAGGATAGTTTTGGTCCATTTTCGGGACAGAGATGAGCCGGATTTTTGGTACCGGATTATTCATATATGACCGGATATTCCGGCTGTGGATATTTTGCTCGAAAACGGCTAAGGACTGAAGATAAACTGACAGAAAGGAACCGGATTATTTGTACCGGATTATTCCGGAGGAGCCGGAATATCCGGTCCAGTTTCCTGCGTGGGACAGATATGAGCTAGAATATTTGTTCCAGATTATTCAAAGGAAACCGGATATTCCGGTTGAAGTCAACGGATTCGAGCAGATCTGTAAACCGGATATTCCGGTCCAAACTTGGACCGGATATTCCGGTACCCTTTTTTCCTGCAAAACGGCTAGTTTTGAGGAGGGGGTATAAATACCCCTCTTCTTCCACCTTGAGCTCTAGTTCTTCCCCTTTGCATTCAATAGCATTTAAGAGATCACCAAATCCTCAATAACTCCCAATCCCTCCCTGTAACATCCCAAATTTTACATTTGGAATGTTTTGCACTTAGAGCATATGCATAGCATGGCATCATTTGAAAACTTGCATTTGAGTGTTGCATTTTAAACCCCAAAACAAAATCATATTTTAAAAAGCCCAAAATCCTTCTATAAGGCGTTTATAAGCCAAGAAATATTTGAATATTTTAATTTTTCCAAAATCACTCCCTAATAGTATAATATGATAGATTTTCAAATTTCAAAATTTTAGAAATTTGTTTGACTCGATTCCGAGTTATATTTTAAAAGTTATGAAAGTTTTAATATAAAGATAAAAGAAAAAAAACAAGAGAAAAAAAAAACCCTACCCTGCTCGTTCGCATGGGCCGGCCCAGCTAGGCCACCAAGTATACACGCACGCACGCTCGCTGGATCGATCCGGTCAGGGTACAAATCCCGTTTTTCTTCAACCAACCTCCGTTCAAACTCGCATATCTCTTCATTGGAGAGTCCAAATTCGAATCCGCTTCTTTCTACTTGTTACCTACTCCAAGGAGCAACTTTCCGCCGACCTCCCCGTCTATAAATAGCCTAGCCCCGGTCGTGAGGTCTCCCCAAACTTGAAACTCCAATTTCAGATCTGTTTCGTGGTATTTTTCTTGCCACGTTTCGTGAGTTGCTCGGTTGACGTTCAAGTGTTCACGATAGTTTTAGATATCTTCCATACCGATCCATCCCAAGAAACCTCACCTCTTTTCATCCACCACAGCCGGAGAATTTCGCGATCTACTCTCTCAGATATGAAGCGGCAAAAGTTCAATTACTCTTCAACCGTTTGTTCGTTTTCGCTCAAATTTCTACTGTAGATGCATATCATCATTATCTACAACTTTCCTTCTTTGAGTTTTTCGATTTGAGCTACAGATATTTTTATATAATTCCGATCTACTTTTGTCCACCGGAGTAACTCGAAATTTCAAATCTACACTTTGTTCTTTTTCATCTAAAAAGGTTCCGTTGATTGTTTTATTTTACTTTTAGGATCTTATTAGTATGTTAGGTTTGGATCTACCGTTTTATAAATTTTATTTCGATAAGATCTTGTAGATTATAAATTAACCCTATTTAATTTGGTTAAATTGCTTTTTGTCTCTTGTTGCATTATAAACTTTTTCATGCATCATATATTGTTTAGGCGACCAGAGAACTAGTAAATTAGTTGTCTTGCATTATTAAATTATCATGCATCCATATGTTGCATTGTTGTTTTGCCTGGTTTAGTTATTTATTGTGGTATGCTTGCAACGTGTAGATTGCGAGAGTTGCGGTTGGTGTTCGTGTGAGGATTGTGGTTGTTACGGTTGCGACTGAGTCGATTGCATGAACGACTCCAATTTCTGTCAAGGCAAGTGACATACATATCCCACTATTTTCCTAATTGCATTAGAGTTTTATTGTAGCTATGCATTAGTAGGAGTTGTGTGTTATCACTATGCTAGATTGCTTCACTAACACCCAAGTAGAGTAATCATATGTTTCCAGTAGAAATTAGCAATCCATATGCTAGGCAAACATCGTACTTGTAGATTGCTTAGCCATGCTTGTAGTTATTCGTGGTTGGGATTATTACCATGTTATGATGAAAAACATTATTTTAATTGCTTATGAAAACAACATGATAATTAATTAACCACTGGGTGGATTGCTAGCATGTCATCAGAGTACAAAGTTTGGTGGGGACCGCCGCCCAGTATCTTGAGATTATGTTTAGTTTCTGTATGTAGTTGTTTCTTGTGTGCAGCCGTGTTTCATATTAGTATGGGCTAGACATAATTTGTAAGATGTGGTGACTCAAACCCAACGTGTCCAGAGATGTAGAATAGTTGTAGGTTGGTCCGGCTCGTGGAGGGTTTGGGGATCTACTTCTTATGAGTTATAGCTTAATCTTCTTTCCTTCCGTGGTACTAATGGTGTATCATGGTGTTTGGGGTCGATTGGGCAACACGGGTAAAGGGCACAAACCTCGCGAGGGTTAAAACTAAGATCTTAGCCGTGTTCCATTGGTTAGGGACAATTTAACAACTAGATGGGAAACATGACATATCTCGTTCATCTTGTTTTGTTAATTACTACCAAATTTGCCTATGGGTTATTGGAGAAGTGCCTGATGGTGTTTCAGTGTGCTAATCCGAAGGGTAGGAGCACTTTTCTATCAGCCAAAGTGTCCAATTATGTGCAAAATTACTTTCTATTAAAAGATAGGACAAATGCATTTATGCAAAATAGCCTACAAACTTCACCGGCCAAATATGCATTTAGACTAGCACTTGCCATTTATATACCACCATAGTGTCACTTGCCACCATTGCTCAGAATGATCTGACCTCCATTTGGGGGCTGCATATTCCAACGTGTAGGTTGTTCGTATCCGAAGTGATCGACGTAGGTCTCGTGACTCCACTCAATATGTTTGTTCGCCTGTGGCACAAATTAAAGATTGGAGCCCTACTAGTTATTTGGTACTTTTACATTTGTGCTAGCTTCCGCTATGCAACTTGTAAAGAATTTTGTACTCTAGATTATTCGCTAGATATGAGATACATTTGCTTCTTTTGATATCTATCTAGTTGTGTGTGCTCGTGAACGGTCCAGGGGCCAGTACTACACGCAACAGTATAGCCTGTGTTGGGCTGTACTACTACACTCCCACCAAACTCGAAGATCTTTGGATGATTGAAGGAGAAGGCCCTGATCTACATCTTCACCGACCCGTTCTTCATTTCCCCCTCTCTAGCTCGAGGGATATAGCCTAGGGTTTCCTCTTGTGGAGAACCTAGGAATCTTGCTACTTGTTGGTGATTCAAGATTGTTGGGAGCCCCCAATTTGGTTGTGGGTGTGTGCCCCAATTGTTTGTAAATGATTCGATTCCCGCCTCAAAGGGGATCAATAGTGGAAGCTGGACTAGGCCTTTGTGGCGGGGTTCATCGGAGAATAGGGCGAGGCCTTTGTGGTGTTGAGTAGGCCTTCATGGCAAGCTCACACCCCTCCAACGAGACGTACTCCCTTAACAAGGAGGAACTCGGGATTACACCGTGTCTCCGCGTGCTTCATTTCGGTTACCTTGTTCCCTTCTACCTTTACTCTTACTTGTACTGTGATTGTGTTATCCTTGTCATATAGGTAAATTCACCGTAGTTGCATTATCTAGAGAATTTACCTTTGTGTCAAGCCTAATTGTGTAAGAAAAATTAAAATTGGTCGTAGCACCTATTCACCCCCTCTAGGTGCCCATACTTTACTTTCAATATGAGATTCAGAGGAACTATCGTAGAAATATAAACACACCGTTATGACCCTTTGTCATGTCTCACAGACAAACTCGTTAATATTAGATGACCATGTTTTCCTGGCCATGGTTGTTTGTTATGTCAATATCAATGGGAGCACAATGTTGTTTCAACATTGTCGCTCGATAGACCCAAGTAGTTGAGATACTACGAGATTAGTTTTGCTAAATAGTATCATCAAATAATGGTCATTTTTCTTCCTTATACCATGAGAATATTCAATGATTTTTACTGTAAGTATCATTTTTGTATAGTCAAGTATCACACCGTAAACTGGGTGATAAAAAAGGTGTCACACCCCAGATTTGGGACACTTCTAACACATGAGGGAGACCATTTTTGTGAGCCAACAAAAACTTTTTAATGCCCTCGTGTAATCCAACATTATGTAATGAACCATGGTTATCTATGCAATGCAAGCAAACTTTGATTTAGAAATCATTCACTTTGTTTCCTGATATTTTCCATTTATTTCTCTCATGTTTTCCACCTGGTGTTTCCAAAGTTGTTCATCAAAATTCTTGTGGCAATGTTGTTTTCAACTTACTAATAATATTTGATTTGCTTGGAATCAAGAAAACAACTTGGCAAAAGGTTACACCAATGTTTTCCTTGGGATTTTCTATAGAAACTCTTTTCTAAAAAATAAGCCAATTAGTTGTTTTTCACTCATGTTATCTATATGATAGAGAATCACATTTTGTGTTTTCTTGGCATGGATGTGATCTCTAATATATGGACTACAAAATAATGAACTTGGTTTGAAGATTTGATTTGCAGAAACAATCAATTGCTTGATGTTTTTGTGTGAAAAAAATAAGACATAATTAGTTTTTTCTGGAAAACAGAGAAAAACTTAAACTAGTTGTTTTTCCACCTTGTTTTCATTGATCATTTTAAATTCAAATTTGTTTTCTTTTGATGTTAATGAAAGTACAAATGTTTCTTAACACAACCTTACTTGGAAAACAAAATTTGAAGTCGATTAAGTTCATGAAAACAAGTGCAACTTATGACTAATCCACTCTGTTCCCCCAACACTTAGAATTTTTTAAGTTTTTAACTGAAACTGAATTTCTGCAGAAATCAATAAATGACACGATTTTCAAATGCTTATAATTTTTGTTTGGATGATCCATTTTCTGCACCACTTGGACCATCTAGAAGCCTAGTCATCACACCACAATTCTATCCCTTAGCTACCAAGTCAAGTTGACCACAGAGGAGGTGAGCATGTGGTTTTCAGAGGTGAAAACGGGAGGGGGCGGCATGGGCAGGCCTTACAGGCGCGCACTGTCGCGTGCCACTGTGGCCACCTCGCGATTTTCTTCCTCTCCTCGTCGTTGTAGCCTTTGACTGGCCCTAGCTAGCACCCCTGGACGCACCCAAAGGCCAAGGGCCGTGGCATGGGCACGCCAGGGCGCGCACGAGCGCGTCTCACTGCCACCCGAGGCCACCCGAGCGTGCACACGGCCACACCCGCCCCTATATAGCCACAGGAGGACCACGGCCTCGCTAGCACACTCGCACTCCACCCCTCACCCACCTCGTATCGACCACCCCGAGCTCTCTGCAAGCCTACATCGCCGGAGAACACCACGGACAGACAAGGTGGGACGCGCACGCCTGGAGCAATCCCAACCCTCCCTTTCACTCTCTACTCATTCCCCGCCCTCCGTGGATCACGCCTGACCTGTTCCCGTGCTTGCTCGTTTGCAGGAACGACGGTGACCTCGTCGGAGCCACCGCGGGACCCCTGCATCGCGCCAGCAACTGCAACCACCCCGTGTCGTGATTCCAACGCCACTGCATGGCCCCGAGAACCTGCGACTCCCTCAACCCCTCGCCACCAGCCTGCAAGCACCCTAGGTGAGCAATCGCATCGAGAATCGCCGCCGTCCGCGCTTGGTTCTGAACGAGAGAGAGAAAATAGAGGAGAGAGGAGGACGATGGCCGTGCGCCATTGATCGCGAGATCAACAACCACGTTTAAACCACGAAGCGGTACGCGCGTATAGCGTGCCGTGGAAGCGAGCCGGGCCGCTGAGACCTAGCGGGCCGCGCGCCCGTGTGCTGAACAGCCCGTGAACGATTTTTCTTTTCCTTTTTAAAACGAACTGAATCTGAAACTTTACTTTAATCGTGTTAAAAATAGTTAAACTCAAAATTAAAATCAACCAAAATTACCACTGGCAGATATAAAAAATCTTGAACGAATGCAACTTACAGATTTGTGTTTGAACCATTTTTGAACGAATGAAAAATGATGAACTACACACTGTCTGTTAAGGCAAAAAATGCAATAACTTGTTGTTGGAATGTTCAAATTGTGCAAACTAAAATTCTTTGTGTATCTATTGACTAGATCTATCAGTAGGGCTGGACCTCACATCAAGGTGAGCTACCATTTGGAAATGCCATCCACTTTGGTAAATGTCCAGTAGCACATTCTAGGATTTTTAGGATTTGTTGAAAACACGTTTTGATGTGAATCCAACTGGATCTGTTAGATTATGTTTAGTCCTATGATACCCTAGTTTGGTGTGATTTTTAGAGCTCTAGATTAATTTTGGTAACAGATCTAGGTTTTTGCACTTTTCTGTTAAAAATACTATGTGTAGATTTAATTTTAGAATAATTGCTTGCTAGTGTTACTTTGTTTTCTTGCAATGTTAGATGTGGTACTTAGTGTTAGGAGGTTGTTTTCTCACAGATATAACATTTTAAAAAAGTTTGTGCATGTGTAGGATTTGCATGGAACTAGTATGAGCATAGTGTTATTTCTCTAGTCTTATTTTATTAAATCTTGTGATGCAAATGCTTAGCTAGATTTTTATCCAAGTTGTTAGGAGTATTTTTATGTGAGTCCAGTACCATTTTGGTACTTGTAGTGCTTGTTTTCACTTATGTTAGGGTGTATTTATTTCCTTAGAGATGCATGTGTAGCTTTAGTACTTATTATTCATAGTGTTGTTTTCCAATAGAATCGCTAGTTGTATTTTTTACTAGATGGATGTTTTGTTTTCCACAAGTTGGACCAGAGGCTTAGTACCTCTTAAATGACATGGAAAACCTAGTGGAACACCCACTGGTTCCATCTCATTTTGTTGAGAAATGATATACCTCAACCATAGTAGTAGTGATAATAATAAGGAATATTATTATTTTTGGTGTATGCTTGTGTAGCATTGTTTTGTGAACTTGTGTGTTATTTTTGTGTGTGCATTTCTTGCTGTATGGTGTAGTTGAGTAACATTGATTGCTTAGTGTGGTTCTTATTGAGTGCTCTTATTTTTATTTTACGACGATAGAACCCGAAGAAGAGGTAGTTGGTGCCGGAGGCTACTACTACCACTCTTGTTGTTATCACGAGCAGGAACCTCAACTCCTGAAAGGCAAGACATCCTTAAAGCTTGCTATTATACTAATTATAATTATCTATCATGCATGTTCTACTTCTGAAGTTTTACAAAAAACTTGATTGTCAAAACTATTTTTATTGAGTGGCTATGATTATTACTATTAATATTATATAGTTATATTACCACTTTGCCATCAGTCAACTTGGTGTTACCTAGCCTTTAGCCACCATAAGGTATATAAATACCGCCAAGGATAATAATCTTGAGTCCCTAAGTGGACACTTTTAAAATGATCTTTTGCAAACAAAAGGAGTTATGAAAAGTCCACGGTGAAGAGGCGGGACCTTGTTCACCGGGGGAGCCAAAGAGTTGTTTTCAAATGGTTTACAAAAGACACATAACATAGTCTTCGCTGGACAACCAAGAAGTTCTACCACTCTACCCCAACATGGGTACGGGGCCTATCTAGATACTTGATATTGTTAGTGTGTGTTCTATCCCAAAAAGCTATAGAGAGGATGATACTCTGAACCGAAGTGTCGCCAGGAGGGAGAAACGGGACATACATAGTGTGGGATTAATTTTCCCTCCGGATGCGACAATTGGGACCCCTGTTTGGCGATGTGTGACATGGTGCCAGGGGGAATAAACCTAATTGAAGGGATAGTCATATACTATCTTGTTTCAAAGAGGACAGTTAGGATCATTCTTCTGATGCTTGCATATCGCTGTGTCGATCCATGGGTGGTTCATGGAAGATGTTTGGATCTAGTGGAATGTCAACACCTCTGCAGAGTAAAACTATTCAGAATAGCCGAGCCCTCGGATAGGGGCAGTTGAAGGGCCATGTAGCTAGCATTGTGTTAAGTTTTCAAAAAGTGTTTTTGAACAAGGACTTGTACCTGAGAGGTACCGATGAAGAAGCTGGAGATGTTTCCAAGAAGTTTTGCAAAGAAAACTTTCTTTTATAAAACAAGTTTTATAAAACCTCTTGTACATGCGATATCTACAAGAGAAAGAAAACTTATATTATTTTCTTCTGAAGTATCTTCTTCAACGAAGATACAGATAAAATGAAGCAACCATGATGTTATCTGAGATATACACCATGGGTAGTGAACCCTATTTATAGCCTACCTATCCACCATATAAGCATGTTGCATTTTTTAATAGTATAAAGGATGTCTTGTTGAGTACATTCCAATGTACTCATATTGGTTTCGCCCCTGGCTATTTACTTGGACAGACTTTGAGGAGATGCCACCGGAGGAGGAGTACGAGGAAGAGTACTATTCCGACGATTATGCGAGTGTGAGTTTTGAGACTTTGCCTGTCCTGCGTGACAGTTAATAAAGACTTGGTCATGTGACCATTGGTTTGTAAGACTATTTTATTCGTGTAATGGATAGTGTATTTGTGTACCACTTCGTATGTTGTTCACGACGGAATTCTTGGGATCATGAATGTATGCATATGAGGGGGTCTGGACCATCCGGTTTGGGGCCTCTACAAAAGGCTAAGACTGGGTGGTCACGAAAGTATTCATTCATTATGATAGTTCAAGACTGGGAATTACTCATCTAGTTAATAGAGAGATACATCCAGGATCCACTCGGTGAAATATTATTGGTAAATAAGTCTGCATAAACAAAGACATGGCACTAGTCATGGGGATACTATGTCGCGGTAATGAGTAAAAGGAATCATATTGTATATCAGGAATAATGGGACAAGGTTATTAAAGAGTTTAATCACGGTCTTATCATCTATCTCATCCCGACTTATTGATTGGTATCGTAAAGTAATAGAAACTTACTTAACAACCAACATGTTCAGCAGATTTCTTTCGTATAACTTGTAGGAATGAATATGGACGTCCATGGTCCCAATGTTGATTATTAATTGGGAAATATGTTTTTGATACGTCTTAAACGTATCTATAATTTCTGATGTTCCATGTTGTTTTCATGCCAATTGCTACATGTTTTGTGGAAAAGGTTGATTCTTTTAGGGTTTTCCCTCAGGGGGAGTATAAATAGGCGAAAGGGCGATGCCGGGGGGTGGATAGGGGGCCCACACAATCTTTCGTATCTATAATTCCCTCAGTACAGGTGGAGGCTAGCAAAAGATTGGGAGCGACAAATCAAGAAAGCATAAGAGCCATAATCATGCATAGCGACATAAACATCATTAATCAAAGCATAAGTGGTATCACAAGTTCAAAAACTAAATGGTCATGGAGGCTATTCTTGACTGGTTCATAGTCATAAACATGGTGTGAGAATGCGCCAAGTCAACCAAATAAAACATTCGAAAGAGAATACCATAAATTTATGCTTTACTATGACAAGAACAACTCATGAATCTTTCAATGGCATATTAAACACTCTCAGCTATTTGAGGCTATTCATGCTACTCAATAACCACATGGCTTTAAAACTAAAATAACATCTAGCATGGCATGGAAAAATTCTAGCCACAGTCTATACAAGGTTCTACTTGCACTATTAAAAATTCTACTTCAAGCAGCAGTTTCTTTTCCCAACAAGCACCATACAAAACATGCTTTAACAAAAACTCTTCAAATGCTACATCAATAAAAAATGAGAGTTGTCACATAACACTACTAAAAATAACAGCTCTGAATAAGAGATGCATGAAAACAAAGGCTAAACGCAGTACTAGCAAAAAGTGAACACTCACAAAACAATGAGAATGAAAACTAGAGTGTTCCAAGCAATGAAAACGGAGCGTGTCTCTCTCCCACACAAGTATGATAAGATCCAAACATAAACTATAGCAAAGAAAACTAAACAACCTTAAAGCAAAAATAAAATACGCTCCAAGTAAAGCACATAAGATGTGTCCTAATAAAAATATAGTTTCACTAGAAGTGACCTGATAATTTTTCGATGAAGAAGGGGATGCCTTGGGCATCCCCAAGCTTAGACGCTTGAGTCTTCTTGGAATTTGCTGGGATGTACCTCCGAGGAATCCCCAAGCTTAGGCTCTTCACTCTTCTTGATCACGTCATATCATCCTCTTCTCTTGACCCTTGAAAACTTCCTTCACACCAAACTTCTCACAGTCTTCATTAGCAACGTTAGTGCAATCGAAATAATAAATTCACATGGTTCAGTTTCAACACAAGAATAACACTCATAAAAACATTAGCTACTATCACAACTTCTTTTAAAACTCTGTTTCTCAAAAGAACACCAAAAGAAAGAGATTAAGATGCAAATGCAATTATTGGCAGAAATCTGTCGAAACAGGGCAGCAGGTAAAGATGATTTTTTTTTCGAAAATCTTCTGTTGCTAAAATAAAAAAGTGTTCAACTAAGAAAAGTTGCGTATATAGCCCAGGATTATGCACAAAAAACTGAGGTAATTTTGATTTTTTGTGATTTTATACGAATTTAACAGTGGACAGCAGAAATCTGTTTCCTGCGTAGAAATCCGAAATATAGTCTCAACTTTCCACTAGAGCCTTCAATTGGCTCAACAAAGACACAAAATAAAATATACAGCGGGGTCTCTAAGGAAAAAGACAACACTCAAGTGCAAACCTCACAGAAAGAAACGACGGAAAACGGGTTGAAAACGGAGAAATAAAACGGGTTGTCTCCCGGTAGCGCTTTTCTTTAACGCCTTTCAGCTAGGCACAATGATTTTTAAAAGATGCTCACATAAGAATAAGAGTTGAAGCACAATAAGAGGGGAAACTTAATATTGTTGAGATGCATAAAACCATGTTTCCCTCTCTCATAATAACTTGCAGTAGCATCATGAATAAAATTAACAATATAACTGTTACAAGAAACATTCTTATCATGAGATACATGCACAAAAGAATTAATACTCTCCACATAAGAATAGTCATTCTTATTAATAGTAGTGGGAGAAAATTCAACAAAATAGCTATCATTATTATTCTCATCACCATACTCATCAAATATAGGAGGACTATTATAATCATAATTAACTTTCTCCTCAATAGTAGGTGGACTGAAAATATCATATTCATCATTGTAAACATCATATAGAGAAGCAACATCATGATCACAATAAAATTTATCATTCATAGCAAGTGGAACCAGAATATCACAATCATTATAATCATCATATATTGGAAGCAAAGTATCATCAAAGAAAATTTCCTCCTCAAAACTTGGGGGACTAAAAATATCATATTCATCAAAGCCAGCTTTACCAAGCTTAGAATTTTCCATAGAATTAGCAATAATGGTTTTTAAAGAGTTCATACTAATAACATTGCCACTAGCATGCAAATAAAGTTCCATATGTTTTTTAATGTTCTCTTCAAACACTTTATGTCCTAACTCAAGATAAATATTATAAAGCTCTGTCATATTTTTGTTGTTTTCCATTTAAGCATAAAGATAAAAAGAAGTAACAAGTAAAAATAAGCCTAACTAGGGAAAATAAAAACAAGAAACAAAAAGATAAAATTGCATAATCTAAAGGAAATAACTCCGAGCACTCACACCCGAGGATGTGAGTACCTTTTACCTTACCTCCCCGGCAACGGCGCCAGAAAAGAGCTTGATGTATACACACACTTCTAGTCTTGTAGATATTGTTGGGCCTCCAAGTGCAGAGGTTTGTAGAACAACAACAAGTTTCCCTTAAGTGGATTACTCAAGGTTTATCGAACTCAGGGAGGTAGAGGTCAAAGATATCCCTCTCAAGCAACCCTGCAATTAAGTTGTGTCCCCAACACACCCAATATAATTGTCAGGTATATAGGTGCACTAGTTCAGCGAAGAGATAGTGAAATGCGAGTAATATGGATGGTTATAAGTAATAATAGCAATCTGAAATAAATATGGTAGCAAGCAAACATGTAGCAGAACATGCGGAAAACGGTGTTTCAATGCTTGGAAACAAGGCCTAGGGATCCTACTTTCACTAGTGGACACTCTCAACAAAGAAAACATAATTGAATTAATAAATACCATATCTTCACTATACTACTCCAAACCACTCTCCGGTCAATAACAACACCAATCCATGCGAAGGGCTTTAACAACACTCCTCAGAGTAAGCACTTTCCCAACTAAGTAACCCCCACGCTATCACCATGGGACTCAGATGGTTCCACGCAAACACCACAATTTCATAGGGTTATCCAACACAAAATGTAAATATAATGCTAAACCACACGGTGCACACACTGTCACCTTTACACCGTGATAAAAGTGTTTACGGAGATCTCATAACAAAAACCACTTGAGTAGCATAATAGATGAAGAATAATATCTACGAAATCAATTGTTGGGAATATGCCCTAGAGGCAATCATGTATGATGTAATTCCCAATGTATTCATAAAGTTATTAAGTTGTCCTTGTTTTGAACATCTCATACATGTCATTGAATATGTGATTCGATTGTGGAACTATGTATTCATGTTGTTCATACTAGATTGTCCTTGGTCATTTAGGTTGTGCTGGACACACACCCTAGACTAATGTGAGTGTTGGCTGATGACATGGTTCCACTTGTCATGGGCATGGTGATGCCATTCCAACGATCACGGACTTGGCTAAAGAGTTTAGCAAGTCGGACTGGCCCACATTGAGATGCAACGAGCAAGTCGTCATTTGCATGTCTCAATCAATGTAACCCTTAGACCTGAGGTTGTCGCACAATCCGAGTTGTGGATCACCGACTTAGGTTCTGTTAAACGCTGCTCTGTGACAAGGCAGTTATGAAGGCAGAGTTCGGGTCGAATGAGAAACAAGCTGCGCGATGTGGATAATCAAGATGGGATTTTGCCCCTCCGAATGGAGAGATATTCTCTGGGCCCTCTCGAGTGATATGATTCAGGAAGCATGGCCATGCGCGACTCAGTTAAGTGTTAACTGTGTCTGTTGACTAAGAGTTATTCAGATGAATCACATATCACGGATCGAGAAGAGAGTCGAACTATTTAAGGATGACGATAAATCGCCCATAGTTCGACAAGGTATATCGTGAGGCAAAAGGGACTAAGATGAATATCACATTGAAAGGTATGTCATCATGACTCAATGGGACTTGGGAGTCGGCACGTTCTGCTAGGAGCCGCTACCGATTGATCGATTGAGAGTCGGACTCCAATCGTGTCCAAGTCGCCATGAGCCTGCAGGGTCGCACACTTAAGAGCGGGAGCAAATATATTGGTCGGGTTGGACCCGAACCGGAAATGGACTGATTTTGTGAGTCGGACTCACAGAGGGAATGGGCTACAAGTGTTGTGAAGCCCACTACCATTCTCTATATAAAGAGGGGCGTAGCTTGCCCAGCGGGCAAGTTAGTCCACTCCCATGCGTTGGGAACCCTAGCCCCACTCAGTCCAGCCGTCGCACCGGACCTAGCAGTCCGCCGTCGGAGCTCCTCCTGGCACGTGTGGATACCGGTAGAGGTGATGTACGTTCAGCACTTCGACGTTCGCGGGATCGGATCGGCTGGATCGGATCGTGGACTGCACTGCCCCGACGCGCTTCATTGATAATCCGCAACCGCGCGTCTAGTGGTAATCATCGTGGCCTTCTACCTCGGCTAGATCTTGGAAGTACCGCGTAGGAAAAAGTTTTGTTTATCTCTACGCGTTCCAACAGTGGTATCAGAGCGGTAGCTTATGGTATTAGGCCCGAGATCCGTACATATGTGATATGTAGTTAGCGTTAGATGTGATCTAATTGCTGTTTTGGTGGTCGGTCTGTGAGATAGATCGGTTTTGTACAAGGTTGATTCGATCAATCGTACTCGGGGTTAATGGATGATCTGGTTGCCGTGATCATACTGCTAAGGTCGTGGAATAACTTACCCCTACCGGTCGGTTTCCGCCATCGGGGTATACCGTGACACATAAATCCAGTTGCGGTGATCGAAGATCAAAGAGTTTGATCGAATCGGAATACAGATCCGATTTGGGTAAAATCGTTTTATCCGATGAAGAAATCCATGATCGGAATGCAGATGAGATCTGCGGGACCGCCGGCTTCGCCCTGTCGTAGCGCCTTAGATGTCGTTGCGAGCTTCACAACACCGGTAGATATCGTCTCGATGCATAACTTGTTTTTGCAGGATGTTGTGAATGGTATGGCTTATGTGCATGTGATGTGTGTAATCCATACATGATCTGCGTATCATGTTTTTTGTCAGCCGGCTGGAGCCTAGGTGCTGTCATTTTATTGTATACCGGCATGCGTATCGGATTCTCTATGTAATCTTTGATTTACCAGCTAGTGTAGCTTGTTGGAGAACCCGGTGACATGCAAGTCGATGTACAAGTCGGCTACATGGAGTAAGATGGCACGTGACAAGAGTTGGCACAAGTCGACTTACAAGCTTTGTGGAGATGGAGATCACCATGAAGAGAGCCATACCATTTCACATTATAATTGTTTTATTTGTGTTATTGCTATGTCTCTATTTACCTCTATTTAGATAGTTGGTAGATTTTAATCCCTCAAAGAAAGTCTAGTCGGTCACCCCGCCAGTGCTGCACCATCACAAGTCGGACATTCTTGGTAGTGGGCTCATGAAATTGAGGTGCTACCAATTCTTTCCGGTTAGGTGGGTTTGAGTCGGACTCTTACAAGCAGAAGCACTTGGTAATCTAGACGAGTCCATCATAACGGTTGTGGGGCTCGGGGCGAGGTAGGTTGGGAGCCGGGGCATGTGATGTCACCCAACTAACAGGAGTCGTATTGGATACGATTGGCAAGGTGTTGCCTACCTAGATCACTTGACGGCTAGCAGTGATGCTAAAGATCACTAGTCGGCTTGCTTATTTAGGATCTTGAATCACTTAGCAACCATCGGAGGGGTGTTGGTTCTAGTGGAAGCATAAGTATTAAAGCGTTTAATATGCCTGCTCTTTTATGAATACATGTCTTAAGTGTTTTGCATATTTTCTGTTGTAGATTAATGGCACCTAGTAACCTTCCTCACTTGTCCACTTTTGCGTTGAGGTCAATCCTAGAGAAAGATAAGCTTAATGGAACTAATTTCACCAACTGATATCGTAATCTGAGGATAGTCCTCAAGCATGACAAGAAAGAACATGTTCTAGAAACTCCACTTCCAGAAGAGCCAGATGACGATGCGAATGTCGCAGTCATGAATGCCTACCGTAAGACTAGAGATGAGTCTACGGAAATTAGCTGTCTTATGCTTGCACACATGGAACCGTACTTGCAGCAGCAGTTCGAAAATGTTGAGGCCTACGATATGATCGAAAGCCTCAAAAGTATGTTCCAGGCTCAGGCAAAGACCGAGAGGTATCAAGTCTCTCAAGCTTTGCTGGGCTGTAAGCTCAAAGACGGTGATCCACTGAGTCCGCATGTAATCAAGATGGTTGGTTACATACAGTCTCTGGATCGGCTGGGCTTCCCAATTAACGAAGAGTTCGCTACTGATATAATTCTGAACTCTCTTCCTAGTGCGTATGGTCCGTTCATCTCGAACTACCATATGCATGGTATGGATAAGAAGATCACTGAATTACATGGGATGCTCAAAACGGCAGAGGCTGATCTAAAGAAAGGCGCCAGTCAAGTGTTGATGGTGCAGAATCAGGCTAAGTTCAAGAAGAGTTCTTGGACTAAGAAGAAGAAGGATAAGTCAGGAGGTAGCGCCCATGGCCCTGTCCAGAGTGCTTCCTCAAAGACTAAGCCTTCTCCTACAGCCGGAGCCAATTGCTTCTATTGCAAGCAGGATGGCCACTGGAAGAGGAACTGCACCAAGTATTTGGCTGACAGAGCCAAGAGTGGAGGTATGACTTCCGACTCAGGTACACTTGTGTGCAATGTTATAGACATTTATCTTGCTGATGCGCCTAATAGTTCTTGGGTATATGATACCGGATCAGTTATTCACATATGCAACTCGTTGCAGGGACTGGTAAGAACTAGGAGCGTGGCAAGAGGAGAGGTTGATATTCGGGTCGGCAACAAGGCGAGAGTCGCTGCGTTGGAAGTCGGCACGATGCAACTTCATTTACCTTCAGGATTTTTATTGGAACTGAATAATTGTTATTATGTTCCAGCGCTTAGTCGAAACATTATTTCCGCCTCATGTTTGATGAGACAAGGTTATGAGTCGAATATTAAGAATAATGGTTGTTCTTTATATTTGAAAGATATGTTTCATGGCTTTGCACCCGTTCAGAACGGGTTATTTATTTTGAATCTTGATAGTGAATCGGTCTATAACATAAATGTTAAAAGGTTGAAACCAAATGATCTGAATATGACTTACTTTTGGCATTGTCGGCTTGGTCATATAAGTTGGAAGCGCATGAAGAAGCTCCATGATGATGGACTTCTAACTTCGTTCGATTTAGAGTCATTCGAGACATGCGAATCATGCCTACTAGGCAAGATGACCAAGACACCTTTTGCAAGGAGTTGTGAAAGGGCGTCCGACTTGTTGGAACTAATACATAGTGATGTATGTGGTCAATGAGCACGACAGCCAGAGGTGGTTATGAGTACTTCATTACCTTCACTGATGATTTGAGTAGGTATGGATATATATGTTTAATGAAACACAAGTCGGAAGCCTTTGAAAAGTTCAGGGAATTCCAGAGTGAGGTACAGAATCAGCTCGGCAAGAAAATAAAGTTTCTACGGTTGGACCGTGGAGGCGAGTACATGAGCCATGAGTTTGATGACCATCTAAAGAGTTGTGGAATAGTTCCTCAACTCACTCCGCCGGGACACCGCAGAGAAATGGTGTATCGGAACGTAGAAATCGGACCTTGTTGGACATGGTACGATCAATGATGAGTCGGGCAGATCTACCTTTATCATTTTGGGGTTATTGTCTAGAAACTGCAGCGTTCACACTAAACAGAGTACCATCAATGTCAGTAGAGAAGACACCACATGAGATGTGGACTGGCAAGAGTCCAAGTTTGTCTTTTCTTAAGATTTGGGGTTGTGAAGCATTTGTCAAGCGACTTCAGTCGGACAAGCTCACGCCCAAGTCGGATAAGTGTACTTTCGTGGGGTATCCGAGGGAAACCTTGGGGTACTACTTCTACAACCGGGAAGAGGGCAAAGTGTTTGTCGCTCGGAATGGTGTCTTCCTTGAGAAAGAGTTTCTCAGTCGGGAAGTCAGTGGGAGCACAATGCAACTCGAAGAATTCGAGAGGGACCGGCTAGGGGCGAGTCGGCGAACGCCTTGGAGGCTGAACCGGTCGTGGTACCTACATCGGTAACAGCACCTGAACCACGGAGATCTGCCAGATTACAAAATGCTCGTGATGTTTTACTGTTAGACAGTAATGAGCCGGCAACTTATTCGGAAGCGATGGTGGGATCTGATTCCGAGTCATGGCTTGGAGCCATGAGATCCGAGTTAAAGTCCATGGATGAAAACCAAGTTTGGAATTTGGTTGATTTGCCTGACGGTGCAAGACCCGTCGAGTGCAAATGGGTCTTTAAGAAGAAAATTGATATGGATGGAAATATTTACGTCTATAAAGCACGACTTATCGCGAAGGGGTTCGGACAGGTTCAAGGAGTTGACTATGACGAGACCTTCTCGCCTGTAGCGATGCTTAAATCAATTCGGATCATGTTAGCCATAGCAGCCTATTTCGACTATGAGATATGGCAGATGGATGTCAAGACGGCTTTCCTTAATGGAAATTTCACTGAGGACATGTATATGATACAACCCGAAGGTTTTGTCGATCCAGCTAACGCTGACAAAGTATGCAAACTTCAGAAATCCATTTATGGGTTGAAGCAAGCATCTCGGAGTTGGAACATTCGCTTTGATGAGGTAGTCAAATCGTTTGGCTTCATCAAGAGCGATCATGATTCTTGTTTATACAAGAAGTTTAGTGGGAGCAAAGTAAATTTTCTAATCTTATATGTGGACGACATATTATTGATTGGAAATGATGTCATGATGTTGCAAGAAACCAAATGTGACGCCCCGAGGTCGGGCACTATGCAGATTTCAGCATTTCCGCCAAATCCGCATAATAACGAATTCCAGGTTGTCATTTATGATAACCTTACAATAGTTCACGAATATTCCACAATTACAACAGAAACAGATAGCTACAAGATGACTCAGACGAGCCAGGGATACAACTGATACATTACAAAGATCCAAATAACAGCGGAAGAAACAACATATCGTTCGTCTACGGACAAGATCCAAATTGGACTAAGAGTCCTGAAGATAACCGAGAGCGTCCAATCCCTGCCCAGGCCAAGCCGGAGGGATTCCCAAGCTAACGTCGTCAGACTTCAAACCTGTTGACTGCAATGTTGAATATGCAGCCACGAAAGAGATTCGTGGGTCAGTACGGTTAAGTACTGGCAAGTGGATAAACCATACTCACAAGATACCGGCGTAGCCCGTCATCACAAGATACAAATACTTTAGGATCAACGGAAAGGAAGGGGTTATTGCAAATAAGCGACAGCAGGCTGCACTAACCAACTACAGAGAGATACTACAACTTCCGGCTAACAGAAAGAAGATAAGATCGAGTATTGTAACCAACTGAAAGATAACTTCAAACAAACCCATCCTGGATCTCGCCCCTTATCCAAAGAAGCAATCCGAGGATAACTCACACAGTTGAGTTAATGATGGTTCAGATTATTGTGTCAATAAGCCTATTACTAGTCAAGTTGTTAATCATTGGGTGAAAGGTTGTTAATCATTAGGTTTAAGTTGTCCTGAGTACTTGTTAGCCAGTACTTTCACCAAGTAATCCATAACCGCGGAAAACACGGCTTCTCGAGAAGATTATCCCTGCAGGGTTGCACCAATTTGGCCGTACACGCAAGAATAACCCGCCAGATGGGGAGCTAACCCACCAAGCGAGGTACTCTACACAACTCAACTCTTCTTCGCATCAAGCCCAAAGCACCTTAGGCGCACGGCTAATCGAGCCCAGAAGAAAATGGACCCTCATAGCACTCTAAGAACGTGTCCTCCTATATGCCGACTACGAAAGTTCCACCCGGGATCCAAGGGCTCGCAAGATCATGCATGCAGCAAATGGAAAGCCCGAACTAAATGAGGCGATTTGGACGAGATGCGAATCGAGTCAAATTGAGGGGGGCGCCCATACTCGCTTCCCACATGCGGGTAGTGCGCTCATCATGGATCAGTAGACAAGACCCTTTTCCTATTAGGGTCGACACTAGCAGGCCTCAAAACCACAAGGGCCTCCTGCCGGTGCCTTATCATCAAATTATTATTAATAGTAACATTAGCATGTTTGATTGATTAAACATCGAGCCCCCAGAACATAATGAAGTAATAACAGAAAGTAACGGGTAACAGACTCGAGCAAAACAACCTAAGCATGCTAGTAAGACACGGGCACAAGCAATGGTTATAGGTGTGGAGGTGAGGCAATATCAGGGTTAAAGGATTCATGTGATAGGTTCGTAACAGAAACAACTACTACTAAGGCTAGCAGAACAGAACAACGGAAAGTATCGGTAACAAGTGATGAAAGGCAGCCATTTGGCAGCAAGTGAGTATACTTGCCTGAGATCCCGCAAGGTAGCAGAACTTGTCGTTGCTCACATCATCTCAACGTCCTATCCGGGAAGAAGCAACGAACCTCGAACAAACACCGGATGCAACAATTACTACTACGGCAAAAGATCCAGCATGATCAAGATATGGATGCATGACAATTTAATTGATGCATAGAAATAAACTAGTTGACAAGATAAACAGATTTAAATGGACCCATAGGCAATTTGAGTTGCATATGAAAAGCCCATGAATTTTGGTTAGATTATTTGTTTTCCAACTAATCATCAGGTGAAAGTGGTTTAGTATGATGCATGGATGAGGAAAACAACAAAATAACAACAATAGAACCAATCGAAATAAGGTTTAACAAGTTTGGAAATTATTGGTTAAGGGTGGAAAGTTTGGTTATTTAAACATGTCACACAAGCAATTGTTGTTTTCATCAAGTTAAAGTGTTCAAAACAAATAACAAAATTTGTATTTGAAAAGAACATCAAATTTTAGTTGGATTACATGTTTCAAATATTGAAATTGGAATTAGGATAATTTAATTATGAATTAAACAATATTAAACAAGTTTTAAATGGATTTGAAACAAGTTTGAATTTAATTGAAGTTTTATTTGTTCAAAACATAATTTCAAACTCACATTTGAAAAGTTCACACTTTGATGGTTTGAAAACATATTTTGCATGTTCAAAATTATTTTATTTTGAGCAAGTTATGATTTTATCAAATTTAAATGAATTAAACAAGTATTAAATTATTTAGGCAATTTAAATTATTCAAACCATGAAACAAAGTTTATATTTGAAAAGGTTACTCAAAATGGTATGGAAAACATATTTTATTTGCCTTATTTGGAATTAGTATGAATTATTTATGAATTGTTGCAAATTACAATTGAATTATTTGAATTCAAATTTAAATTGCATTTTGAAAATTCAAAACAGAAAACAAATGGCATAGTTGGGTAGACAATTTAATTTTGAACAATAAACATATTTAGAGTTTTTTAGTTGGAGTCATATTTTAAAAGTTATTAACAGATTAAAACAGGGGACCAATCTGTGATTTGTTAGGGGCCTAGAGGTGAAAGAAAACAGGGGGACAGGGGCCTCGGTGCAAATTCCAGGTCCAGATCTGGATCGGGTTTTTCTCACCGGGGCGGCAGCCAGCCACAGCGGCTGACGCGCGGGCCCGAGGGCCACGCAGCGCTGACTGGCGCGGGGCAGCTGACGGGGCATGTGGCGCCGCTGACGGGCGGGGCCCGCGGCGCGGAGTGAAAATTGTGAAAAAAGGGTTGCGGCCGCGGGGGATCGATCCCGCGAGCTCGCGGTGCGGGGCAGGGAACAGGGCCAGTGCGTCTCTCGTTTGTTTCGTGACAGGGTACAGACGCGGGGGAGGTTAACATGTATCTACGCGGTAACTGAACCGGAGGACATATTCAGTTAACGGAATCGCCTGACGAAGCGCGGACGCCCACGGTCAGGGACTGCTCGCGGTGGCCGGCGATCTGATGCGCTTGTGCGTGCTGGTACTCGCCGAGCGTGAGGCGTGCTTGGGTGTGGAAGCGATCGGTACATAAAAAGGCGAGGGAGGGGAAGAACAGGGCGCACCTGCCACTGCTGCTGTCGCGGTACAGCCACGGCGGAACTTGCCGGCGACGGCGCGGCCACCGTGGTCCCTCCCGGCAAGCGACGAGGGGACGGGGAGACTCCAGAGACTGCCGCGGTTCCATTCCCATCGCCAGTTGCTCCTCGAGGTGCCCAGGGCTACCGGCGGTGAGGGGAGGAGGTGGTGGTTCACGGTGGTTTTGGGTGTCGATGTTCAGAAGAACAGAAGGACGAACTCGGGGGGGGAGAGAGAAGTGAGACGACGGCGCTAGGGAGAGGAGAGGGGTAGCTAGGTTTAGCAGAGGGGGAAGGGGATATATGGGGGGAGAGGCCTGTACGGCAAGCATCTGGAGGGGGGAGGAGATGATCGGATGGCAGAGAGGGGGGTCGTACTGCTGTCGTCAGCTGGAGGAAGAAGAAAGCGACAGCGCAGGGGGGTATCGGGCTAGAAAGAATTAGTAGGCTGGGGAGAAGAGAGGATGGGGTTGGGCTGAGAGGAAGTAAAGGGAAAAAGGGGATGGGCTGCCCCATCTCCTTTGCTTTTATTTTTATTTTTATTTTTTTCTTTCCTCTTAGCTGATTTTTTTTGTAAAGAATAAAAGGGAGAGAGAGATAGAGAAGGGGTTTTGGGGTGGTTTTTTATTTTATAATTAAATTTTATTGATTTGCAAACAATGAGTAAAAGCAAGGTTAGTAATGATTTTCAAAATTTGGAAAATTAGTTTGGTTTTAAATGGTTAGTTGGATTTCAACTATTAGTTTGATTTGGACAAAATTTGGAAAGCAACAATTTTTATTTAATAAACTCAAGCAATTATGCAAACATTAATGAATTTAATAGTTTGCAAGAATTTGATTTTTAAACCACCATTTGATCATGCCCATTATGATTGGAATGATTTGAAATTTAAGTTGAATTGGAAAGTTACCATTAGGGTTTTCAACAAGAGGGAAAGTTTTATTAACAAGCAATTCAACTTCAATTATTGAAAAACAATTGGAGTTGTTTAGGTTGCCATGTTTAATTATAAATTTTTGGACATGTTTTTAAAGTTTTAATTGGTTTGAATTTTTGGAGTGGTTTGGAAAACATGATGCAATGCTTATGATGCATGTGATGCATGCAAAAAAGAAAAACAACCAACTTCTGTTTAAGGTAACACCCCAGGTGTTACACCAAAGAGTCATTGGAAAGGAGTTTCTCAATGAAGGATTTGGGTGAAGCGACTTACATATTAGGAATCAGGATCTATAGAGATAGATCAAGGCGGCTCATTGGATTGAGTCAGAGTACATATCTGGACAAAGTTTTGAAGAAATTCAAAATGGAAGAGTCCAAGAAGGGATTCTTACCGATGTCCCATGGCATAAAACTTAGCAATACTCAGTGTCCTTCGACGACTGATGAGCGAAGTCGGATGAGTGTGATCCCGTATGCTTCAACAATCAGATCCATCATGTATGCCATGATTTGTACTAGGCCAGACGTTTCCTATGCTCTAAGTGTTACGAGCATATACCAGGCTGACCCTGGCGAAGCCCACTGGGCAGCGGTTAAAAACATCCTTAAGTACTTGAGAAGGACTAAGGAAATGTTTCTAGTTTATGGAGGTGATGAGGAATTCAGTGTAAAGGGTTACATGGATGCGAATTATCTCACCGACTCAGATGATTCTCGTTCGCAATCTGGATACGTGTTCGTAATGAACGGAGGGGCTGTGAGCTGGAAGAGTTCCAAGCAAGACACGGTGTTTTCATCTACAATAGAGGCTGAGCATATTGCTGCCTCGGAGGCTGCAAAGGAAGCTATTTGGATCAGGAACCTCCTGATAGATCTTGGTGCGGTTTAGGGCGCGTCCAATCCTTTGGACATATATTGTGACAACAATGGTGCTATCACACAAGCCAAGGAACCTAGACAACACCAGAAGAACAAACATATACTCATGCGGTACCACCTCATTCGCCAGTTTGTCGAACAAGGTGATATCAAGTTATGTAAAGTACACACGGATGCAAACATTGCAGATCCGTTGACAAAGGCGCTACCACAGCCAAAGCATGAGGCACACACGAGAGGTATGGGCATTCGATGCCTATGCATATGATGCCAGGATGATTGACTCTAGTGCAAGTGGGAGACTGTTGGGAATATGCCCTAGAGGCAATCATGTATGATGTAATTCCCAATGTATTCATAAAGTTATTAAGTTGTCCTTGTTTTGAACATCTGATACATGTCATTGAATATGTGATTCGATTGTGGAACTATGTATTCATGTTGTTCATACTAGATTGTCCTTGGTCATTTAGGTTGTGCTGGACACACACCCTAGACTAATGTGAGTGTTGGCTGATGACATGGTTCCACTTGTCATGGGCATGGTGATGCCATTCCAACGATCACGGACTTGGCTAAAGAGTTTAGCAAGTCGGACTGACCCACATTGAGATGCAACGAGCAAGTCGTCATTTGCATGTCTCAATCAATGTAATCCTTACACCTGAGGTTGTCGCACAATCCGAGTTGTGGATCACCGAATTAGGTTCTGTTAAACGCTGCTCTGTGACAAGGCAGTTATGAAGGCAGAGTTCGGGTCGAATGAGAAACAAGCTGCGCGATGTGGATAATCAAGATGGGATTTTGCCCCTCCGAATGGAGAGATATTCTCTGGGCCCTCTCGAGTGATATGATTCAGGAAGCATGGCCATGCGCGACTCAGTTAAGTGTTAACTGTGTCTGTTGACTAAGAGTTAGTCAGATGAATCACATATCACGGATCGAGAAGAGAGTCGAACTATTTAAGGATGACGATAAATCGGCCATAGTTCGACAAGGTATATCGTGAGGCAAAAGGGACTAAGATGAATATCACATTGAAAGGTATGTCATCATGACTCAACGAGACTTGGGAGTCGGCACGTTCTGCTAGGAGCCGCTACCGATTGATCGATTGAGAGTCGGACTCCAATCGTGTCCAAGTCGCCATGAGCCTGCAGGGTCGCACACTTAAGAGCGGGAGCAAATATATTGGTCGGGTTGGACCCGAACCGGAAATGGACTGATTTTGTGAGTCGGACTCACAGAGGGAATGGGCTACAAGTGTTGTGAAGCCCACTACCATTCGCTATATAAAGAGGGGCGCAGCTTGCCCAGCGGGCAAGTTAGTCCACTCCCATGCGTTGGGAACCCTAGCCCCACTCAGTCCAGCCGTCGCACCGGACCTAGCAGTCCGCCATCGGAGCTCCTCCTCGCACGTGTGGATACCGGCAAAGGTGATATATGTTCAGCACTTCGATGTTCGCGGGATCGGATCGTCTGGATCGGATCGTGGACTGCACTGCCCCGACACGCTTCATCGATAATCCGCAACCGCGCGTCTAGTGGTAATCATCGTGGCCTTCTACCTCGGCTAGATCTTGGAAGTACCGCGTAGGAAAAAGTTTTGTTTATCTCTACGCGTTCCAACATCAACTACATTACAAAGCTCACGATCACATATAGATCACACCATGGGAGATAGAGATGAACCACATAGATACCGGTAGAGCCCTCAGCCCCCGGGGAGAACTACTCCCTTGTCATCATCGGAGACAGCAACGACGATGGAGATGGCGGTGGAGTCGATGGAGATGGCTTCCGGGGGCACTTCCCCGTCCCGGCAGGGTGCCAGAACAGAGATCTGTCCCCCTAAACTTGTAGGCGGCGGCGGAGCTACGTATGTATTTTGTGGAAAAGATCGTTTCTTTTAGGATTTTCCCTCGGGGGATTATAAATAGGCGAAAGGGCGATGTCGGGGGGGTGGCCAGGGGGCCAACACCACCAGGGGGACCCGTGCCACCCTATGGTGTGGTCACCCTGTGGCCCCCCTCCGGGGCTCTTCGGGACTTCTGGATGCTTGTGGGGATTCTAAAACTTCTGGGCTTAGGATTTTCCAATTCCGATAAAATTTCCAGAACAAATTTTCTGAAACTAAAAACAGCAGAAAACAAGGAACTGGCTCTGTGGCATCTTGTCAATAGGTTAGCCCGGAAAATCGATAAAACTGACTTAAAGAAGGGAGAAAACATGTACAAATTGGAAAATATCATCATGGAACATCATAAATTGTAGATACGTTGGAGACGTATCAATGCATCATGTTTAGATCTTGTGAGTTGCCTAACATGATCAAGATCATCTTATTGTAATGCTACATGTTGTGCTTGTTGGGATCTAATGAATATTGAATGCTATGTCTAGTGATTATCAATGTATCATGTTCTTTCATGTTTATGTTATTTATGATCTTGCATGCTCTCTGTTACTAGTAGATGCTTTGGCCAAGTTGATGCTTGTAACTCCAAGAGGGGTATTTATGCTAGATAGTGGGTTCATGCCTCCCTTTTATCCACGCTCGAGTGATAGAAACGTAACGGATGGGGGATGTGTTGTTCCCATTAGGGAGAAAACAACGATGTTTACATTGTTTACATTACACACTTTACTCAATGCAATTATCTGTTCCTTGCAACTTAATACCCGAGGTTTGATTGAATTACGCCATGAGGGAGGATTATTAGTCAGAGATGCAGTTGGATAACGGTCTATGAATTACGTTGTAATGCCCGCATGAATCACAGTCACCATGTCATGCATATGCACTACGGTGAAACCATTATATTTGTCAATTGCCCAACTATAATTTGTTCACCCAACATGTTATCTATCTGTTTTGGAGAAACACCACTAGTGAACTGTGGACCCCGGTCCATTTCTTTTACACCGATAATACAACCTATTGCAAATATTATTTTCCTTTCACTCACTGTCATCATTGTTCTCTTTTCATTTACTGCAAACAAGTACTGTTTTCCACACTATATGTCTAATCCTTTGTATTCAGCAAAACCGGTTAGATTGACAACCTCGCTGTTCGTTGGGGCAAAGTAACTTGATCGTGTTGTGTAGATTCCACGTTGCTGGTAAACCGGTAGTGCGCCCTGCCAACATGAGCTGCCAACAACCTTCAGAAGTGATTTCTTTCTCCTACTGGTCGATTCAACCTTGGTTTCTTTTTGTGGGAAACTTACTACTATGCTCTTCATACCTTCCTTTTGGGGTCTCCCAACGAACATGTGTTGCACGCCATCAAGCTCTTGTCTGGCACCGTTGCCGGGGAGGAAGAGGATTTCTGCAAGGGGGTCTCTCGCCTCCAATCTCTTTACTTTGATTTTGTTTTGCTTACTTTATTCTATTTTTTCTTGTTTGCTTCTTTATATAAAAAACACAAAAATAGTTCTTATTATAGCGGTTATTTATGTTACCCTGTTTTTTATTGTTGATCATGTTGCTCCCTAAGTTCACCCTGAAAGACCTATCACTAGGTAGTGATTCTATAGTGGGAAAGGATACCATTGAAGAATTCTTTAATCATGTTAGTAAGCATGAAAATTTTGAGGAAAAATCCATAGTAGAACTTGCTCCAAATTATGAAACTGCTGCAACTTCTTTACTTCACATGTTAGAATCTCGATTTGTTAACCTCCACCCCATAATGCAGCAATTGTTTCTTAACATGAATAATATTGAAGATATTTTAAAAAAGAAATTTTTATCTTGGAAACCATGCTTAAAGAATTTGGAGATGTTGCTATAGAAGCTAGGAATTTTTTCGATCGTTTTAGTATGCTAGGATCAAGTGTAGATGTTATTGGTGCACTTGAAAAACTAGACAAGACCGAACCTAAAATGGTAAGGAAGGGAAAATACCAATACCCTTTAAACTCGTAGCACTACATGAAGCCTTGGAAAAGAATTTTGACTGGATTGTTCCTGAAAACCTATTTGATGAAAGTAGTAAACCTAAAAGTGTTAAGAGAGGAACATCTGAAACTCATTTAGATTAAATACAATGCATGGTTGTGAAGGTTTTTGGTCTCAATTTGGATGCTTCTTCGTTGGAAAACACTTGATTCTCTCTTTATATGCCTAGCTGAAAGCCGTTAAAGAAAAGTACTTCTTGGGAGATAACCCATGTTTTTATTTTTTGCATTGTTTTTCTCTATTTTCTTTGAGTCAAGGTGTTGTTTACTTATGTAGCAACTTTTTTGTATCTTTATTTTCTCGTATTTTGGTGTGCCCATAAAAGTCTCTAGTGAAAGTTGAAGTTAGATTTGGATTTCTGCACAGAAAACGGATTCCTGCTATCCACTGTTAAAATCGTATAAAATCACAGAAAGATCAAAATGACCTGTAAATTTTTGTGCTTAATCCTCAGCTATTTTCGAAACTTTTTTTTTCTATTTGAGCAATGTAAGTGCCTCAAAAAAATTCATCTTTACAGACTGTTCTGGTTTTGACAGATTCTGCCTTTTTACTTGCATTCTCTCTTTTACTATGTTGAGTTGATTTCTTTGCTCCATAAAACATGAGTGGATGTGGCTAATGTTTAAAAAAATATTAATAATTCTTGTGTCCATGCAGAACATGTGATTTTTTCATTATGCGCTAACCCTCTAATGAGAATTACTTCGAGTTTCGTGTGAAGGAAGTTTTCAAATGTCAAGAGAAGAGGATGATATAATGTGATCATGAAGAGTGAAAAGCCTAAGCTTGGGGATGCCCCCGTGGTTCATCCCAGCAAATTCCAAGAAGACTCAGATGTCTAATATTGGGGATGCCCAAGGCATCCCCTTCTTCATCAACAACTTATCAGGTCACTTCTAGTAAAACTATATTTTTATTCCGTCACATCATATGCACTTTACTTCGAGCGTATGTTTGTTTTTTTATTTTGTTTTCTTTTGTTTTCCTTGCTGCAATTAACTTAGTTGGAACCCAGCATTCTTGTTTGAGAGAGAGACATGCTCCGCTTTTTCATATGAATACTCGTATTCCTCATTATCATGCTCGTATTCTTCATTTTTCTTCTAGTTGCTGCAGCTCCTCCTCTTTTTAGCTCATGTTTTTCATGCATATCTTATTCAGAGCTGTTAGTTCTTATAGAGTAGTGCTACTCTCTTGTTTCGTTGATATATCATATGGAGAGTTTTTATTTAAATAATATGATGGTGTTGGAAAGCATAAAATATTTCATGCTTATAATAGTGCAAATATAAGCTTGTTTAGACTGTGGCTAGACTTTATCATGTCATGTTGGATGTTATTCTAATTTTATGCCTAGTAATTATTGATGTATCATGACTTGTACTAAACATCTGAGAGTGTTTAATGTGTCGTTGAAAGAACCGTACGTTGTTTTTATCATATCGAAGCATAATATTGTGGTATTCTCCTTTGAATGCTTTATTTGGTTGACTTGGCGCATGCTTACACCATGTTATGACTATAAACCAGTCACCTTTAGCCTCCACGATCATATAGTTTTTGACTTGGAATACCATGTATGCTTTGATCAATAATGTTTTTGTTGCTATGCATGATTATGGCCATTATGCTCTCTTGATTTGTCGCTCCCAGTCTTTGCTAGCCTCCACTTGTACTGAATATGAGCTCTACTCATGCATCCAACTCCCAGAAAACAAAGTATGCAAATGTGTCCACCATACCTACCTACATGTGGTTTTTAACCCCCACTCCAAATTAAATTGCTCATGTGCTACCTTTAAAACCTTCAAAATTACACATGTTTTGTGCCCCTGTTTTAGCTCATGAAGACGTGACTAGAGAATCTTTATCTCACTTGTTGATTGGACTTTACACACCTGTACTAGTGGCACCTCCGCTTATCCAAATGCTATAAGAGCCGGCAAAGGGGTGCCTAGCCCCAAAATGTGGTTATATGAATTCTCTTCACTCTTTTTCCCCTGATTTCTCAGTCAAAGCATAATTGTGTAAACAAAAGAGAAGAGGGACGATCTACTGATCTAAGTTGCGTCCTTCAATGAGAGATGCTCTTGTGAAGTATAGTTGGCTTGTTACGTACTGTATTGTCTGTTTACCATTCGTTGACATAAGCATACACCTCTGTAATTTTTTTTTCCAATAGCTTTGTTTTAATAAAATAAAAAACTTTAGCACATGAGTTGAATGCTATGTCCAGTGATTATCAATCTATCATGTTCTTTCATGTTTATGTTATTTATGATCTTGCATTCTCTGTGTTATTAGTAGATGCTTTGGCCAAGTTGATGCTTGTAACTCCAAGAGGGGGTATTTATGCTATATAGTGGGTTCATGCCTACCTTTTATCCACACTTGAGTGACACAAACGTAATGGATGGGGGATGCGTTGTTTCCATTAGGGAGAAAACAACGATGTTTACATTGTTTACATTACACACTTTACTTAATGCAATTATATGTTGCTTGCAACTTAATACCCGAGGTTTGATTGGATTACGCTGCGAGGGTGTATTATTAGTCATAGATGTAGTTGGATAACGGTCTATGAATTATATTGTAATGCCCGCATGAATCACATAGTAATCACCATGTCATGCGTATGCACCACGGTGCAACCTTTATATCTGTCAATTTCCCAACTGTAATTTGTTCACCCAACATGTTATCTATATGTTTTGGAGAGACACCAGTAGTGAACTGTGGACTCCGATCCATTTCTTTTACACTGATAATACAACCTATTGCAAATATTGTTTTCCTTTCATTCACTACCATCATTGTTCTATTTTCACTTACTGCAAACAAGTACTATTTTACACATTATACGTCTAATCCTTTGTTTTCAGCAAAACCGGTGAGATTGACAACCTCACTGTTTCGTTGGGGCAAAGTAACTTGATTGTGTTGTGTAGATTCCATGTTGCTACTGAACCGGTAGTGTGCCCTGCCAACTGTAACATCCCAAGTATGAAAACTACCCTATAGAATGTTTGATTTCTTGTTTATTTAAGTATTGCATCATGTCATCATATTGTTTCCATGTTGTTTGCTTTTGTTTCTTATTTGGTGCATTGTTTTCCACTGTTTTCACAACTCAAATTCAAACCTTACTCAAACAATGTTTTCATACTTGTTCTGTTACAACTTTTGGAATAAAAATAACAAGTGAAAACAACCAAATTGTTCCTTTTCTTCCATGTTGAACACTTATTAAATTGTTGGTTTTAATCAATCAATTAATTCAATCAATTAATTCCAAATCATTTCAAGTTCAAATCAAATCTTTAAAACATCAATCAACTTGAGTTTATAACAAATCTCCAAAACAATCAAACTCTTTTTCAATCACTTTAATCAATAGGGTTCACCCTATTAAAATCCTTGTTTTCAATATTAATCTATTAATGTCTAAATTGCTCAAATTCAACCCAAATGTTTTCAAACAGAATCAATTTGAAACTATAAAAAATAACAACCAAAACATTCTTTTATTTCCTGTTTCCCATTAAAACTTTTGGATCAATCTTTTAAAGTGTTGGTTTTATTAATCGTTTAAAATATTCCAAAATCACTCACATTGGCTTCTTTTCCAAACAGCAAGTAAAAATTTGAGATTTCTAAAAAACCAAGTTTTCATGGGGTAGATGTTGAGCTAACAAAACCCCATGATTTTTCCCAAAATTTTTAAGGTTCAAAACCCTAACAAATTCTTCCATTTCCTTTCACTACAAAAAAAAAAAAACAGAAAATAAAAAAAATAAGAAAGAGGGAAGAAAACGCGCAGCACCTATCTACCGCCTGGCCCAGCCCGTCTAACCCTACAGCGCGCAAGGCCCAGCCCAACACTTAGTCACTTACCGCTTCACCTTTTTTTTTCTGATCTAAACCTCGTCTTCAAGCTGTACGGCAGCCATCCGGCTATGCCACCGCGGCAGCGGACAGCTCCGACGGCGATCCGCGCTTCCAAGAGCCTATAAGACCCCCTAGGGTTCCGAGCCAGCTACCTAGCCCTAGGTATCCCTTTTCTCCCTCTCCCGCCGCCAATATCCTCTCTGTCCTTCGCTGTCACCACGCTTCTCTGAAGATCACCACCTGTACCATCTTTGATCCGGCGAGTTTCGTCGTCGTGGAGCCTCCCTAGCCCCGGCTGAGCAGTGGGAATGGAACCACCGTGGTTCCTAGCCCACGTTCCCGCCCTCCGTTGAGCCCGAGGAGGGCTCGTTTCGCCGCCCGCTTCCACGAGTTCGCCGCCGGCCACCTCCGTTCGTCTGCACCTTCCGTTCATCTGCTTCGACCATAGCGCGGTGAGCTTCTGCTTCTCCGTCCCTCTCTCTTCCGTTACTGCCCATCACCCTGCACAGCTACACGCCTTGGTCACGCAAGCACGACAGCACCACCACGCTGTCGATCGCCGTCCAACGCTGCGGTTCGTGCTCACGACTGGATGTTTCTGACGAAGGTTCAGAGTTGCACGTTTGGATTCAGTTAAGCTGTATCTGAACCTCACCTTGCCCGCGCACGCTGTACTGACAAGATTCCGTCGCCATCCCAGTGGCAACGCCACGGTGCGCTCGCGGGAGAGTCCCGGGTTCGAGCCCTGGCTCTCGCTCGGGGATTTCTCCCAACCATTTTTTGCGCCACTCGCTGACAGGGAGGGCCCCCTGTCAGCCTCTCTCGCTGCCACGCACACCCACAGTGCCACGGGCCCCCCTGGCAGCGTGTGGGTAGACCCACTGCACGGTAACAAAAGTGTTACAATAAATCTGTTTAATTTCCAATTCTTTTTAAATAGCAGAATAAAGCAATAAACTTTGAAATTCAATAACTTTGAATCTGTAAATCTAATAAATAAAACTTGTATATGTTTTCTGTTCAAAATCTTATAATCTTTTCAAATATTCAATTGGTGTTCTGTTTTGAATTTTCAAAATGCAATTTAAATTCAAATCCAAATAATTCAAATGCCATTTGTAATAATTCATAAATAATTCATACTATTTCCAAATAATGCAAATAAAATATGTTTTCCATACCATTTCAACTCATCTTTCCAAATATAATTTTTGTCTCCTGTTTTGAATAATTTAAATTGCCTAAACCTTTTAATTCTTGTTTAATTCAATTAAAACTTGTTTAATCTTGTTTAATTCATAATTAAATAATCCTAATTCCAATTTCAATATGTGAAACATGTAATCCAACTAAAATTTGATAACCTTTTCAAATATCAACTTTGTTATTTGTTTTGCACACTTCAACTTGATGAAAACAACCACTACTTGTTTAACACCATTAAGTAACAATAATTGCCAAACCTTATTAATGTTTTCTAAAATGGTTAACTATCATTTCAAGTGCATTTAATATTGTTATCTTCTTGTTCTTCATCATGCATGCATCATGTTTAACCACTTACACTTGTTAATCAAATGTAGATCATTGCTTCCACCTTAACCATTTGCATCCATATGCAATTCACATTGCATATGGGTCCAATTAAATTGTGTTATCTTGTCAAGTAGTTTATTCTGATGCATCTATTAACATGACATGCATCATCCCATGTTTGTGCACCTATGCCATGTTATTGATTGTTTATCTTTCTGCATTGTTTGTTTGCTTCTTCTCGGATACACGACGACGTTGAGACCGACGATACTTACGACACCCCTTCTAAGGATCTAGCTCAGTACCACGCTACTGGGTTTTGCAGGCAAGTTATCACTCACATGAACCATCGTGTTCCTTTCAACATTGATTACCGATACTTTCCGTTGTTCTTTTCTGCTAGCCTTAGTAGTAGTTGTTCTGTTACGAACCCATCACATGAATCCCTTAAACCTGATATTGCCTCACCTCCCTTCCTACAACCCATTGTTTGAGCCAGTGTCTTACTAGCATGCTTAGGTTGCTTTGCTCGAGTCTGTTATCCGTTACTTTCTGTTACTATCTATTACGTTGTGGGGGCTCGATGTTTAATCAATCAATCATGCTAATGTTACTATTAATAATAAACTTGATGATAAGGCACCGGCAGGAGGCCCATGAGAGGTTTTGGAGCCTGCTAGTGTCGACCCTAATAGGAAAAGGGTCTTGTCTACTGATCCATGATGAGCGCACTACCCGCATTTGGGAAGCGAGTATGGGCGCCCCCCTCAACTTGACCTGATTCGCATCTCGTCCAAATCGCCTCATTTAGTTCGTGTTTTCCATTTGCCGCATGCATGTTTTTGCGAGCCCAGCGCAGGGTGGAACTTTTGTAGTCGGCATATAGGGGGACACGTTCTTAGAGTGCTATGAGGGTCCATTTTCTTCTGGGCTCGATTAGCCGTGCGCCCAAGGTTCTTTGGGCTTGATGCGAAGAATGGTTGGTTGTGTTGAGTACCCCGCTTGGTGGAAGGGCCTTTCCATCTGGCGGGTTATTCATGAGTGTACGGCCAAATTGGTGCAACCCTGCAGGGATAATCTTCTCGAGAAGCCGTGTTTTCCGCGGTTATGGATTACTTGGTGAAAGTACTGGCTAACAAGTACTCAGGACAACTTAAACATAATGATCAAACCTGTTACATCCAATGATTAATAACTTGACTAGTAATAGGTTGATGGCACAATAACTTGATTCACCTTTATTACAACTGTGTGAGTTATCCTCGGATTGCTTCTTTGGATAAGGGGCGAGATCCAGGATGGGTTTGTTTGAAGTTATCTTTCAGTTGGTTACAATCCTCGATCTTATCTCCTTTCTGTTAGCCGGCAGTTGTAGTATGTTTCTGTAGTTGTTTAGAGCAGCCAGTTGCAGCATCTTTTATATTCCCCTCTCTTCCGTTGAACCCAAGGCATCTGTGCTTGGTGTTGACGGGTTACACTTTGGTGAATTGTGAGTCTTGCTTGCCAGTACGTTTATGTACTGACCCCTTTGGGGCTGTGGTTTCCGCAGACCTACGTTTCCGAGGATCTACATGGTGGCTACTACGTGGAGTATGACGAGACTGCTGACGAGTAGATAGCGGACCCGAGCAGGATCCGAGACTTCGTGGATGGGCTCCGTCTGTTTGTTTCCGGCCTCTTAGGCCTATTTGGTTCTTGTCTGTACCCAGACATGTTGAATGCTTCCGCTGTAATGTAATGATGTATTGTTGGGGCATGTGCCCTCTGAATGATTGTATTTGCTATCTCTGCTCTAATGAGAGCTATTTGCACCTTATTTCAATCTTTTGTGTCGTAGAGATCTGTTGTGATATCAGTTGTTCAACGCCGTTGACGTACCATGTGTGTATGGTTTGAAGTACGTCGACGGAAGTGCCTTTGATCTGTAGTGGATAGTTTACATCGATGATGGAATAGCAGGGCTTGTGTTGTCGCGCATAAGCGCAGGCCTACCAGGAAGCTGGGACGTGGGAGCAGTTATGCCCCATAATCCAAGCATCTGCTATCCAGTTCGTACGGTGAGTATCCCCTAGAAATCAGGGTGCGACAAATGGTATCAGAGCCTGTCTGCCTGTAGGATCCCTTTTACTGGTCGCAGTTGAGTCTAGAAACTATTTTGTAGCTATGTAGGAAAAATGAAACGTGAGAGTAGGAATTCTGTTCTTTTTCTTCTTTCCCCACCCTCCCTCCCTTTTCTGGTAAGGAAGTGCAACGTTGAATTTTCCCTTCTCATCTAAACTTTCAAGTTAGGATTTCACGTGTTTTGGGTTTTCCATAGTACCTTAGGAGTTTTTGTTCTCGTTTTCCCCGGTGTTGCTTCGTTATCCTGTTCTTTTAAAGAACCTTTTCGTCCGTTGAAATCTTGTTGTTGTTTTCCACTTCAAATCTTCTACCGGCATCTAATCAAACTTCATCGTAAACTCTTATCCAGTTAAAGTGTTGTTTCATACCGGAGAATCACATTCCTTTGTGTCAACAATCTTTTCCACAACACACAACCCAATTCTGGTTCCACTAAGCAATCAAATCTCTGTTCACTCTCCGGAATCTCAAATGTTGACTTCCAAGATAAGTAAGAACAATCCAATTCTAATGAGAGGCCACATATTCCTCGTTACTCTCATGTTGATGATTCTGACATTGATGATTATTCCTGGTGTTGCATTGATGTCAATAACTCCGTTCCACCATTCTAGCCAGATAATCTATTCTACAAATGAGTCAAATTCTATCCAGCTATACAACCTCAATACAAAACCTCTCCCTTTACTTGGAAATGTTCCGGTGGTTTGCTAATTCCTTGACGTCTATCCAATGTGCACGATGTGTTTCACGTGTCACAGCTCAAGAGGATCTTCCCAATAAGTATCCGGACCTTTTCTTTTCTCAGTAGGAATCTCGGGGCGCGATTCCTTCAAGGGGGGGCGTTTTGTAACATCCCAAGTATGAAAACTACCCTATAGAATGTTTGATTTCTTGTTTATTTAAGTATTGCATCATGTCATCATATTGTTTCCATGTTGTTTGCTTTTGTTTCTTATTTGGTGCATTGTTTTCCACTGTTTTCACAACTCAAATTCAAACCTTACTCAAACAATGTTTTCATACTTGTTCTGTTACAACTTTTGGAATAAAAATAACAAGTGAAAACAACCAAATTGTTCCTTTTCTTCCATGTTGAACACTTATTAAATTGTTGGTTTTAATCAATCAATTAATTCAATCAATTAATTCCAAATCATTTCAAGTTCAAATCAAATCTTTAAAACATCAATCAACTTGAGTTTATAACAAATCTCCAAAACAATCAAACTCTTTTTCAATCACTTTAATCAATAGGGTTCACCCTATTAAAATCCTTGTTTTCAATATTAATCTATTAATGTCTAAATTGCTCAAATTCAACCCAAATGTTTTCAAACAGAATCAATTTGAAACTATAAAAAATAACAACCAAAACATTCTTTTATTTCCTGTTTCCCATTAAAACTTTTGGATCAATCTTTTAAAGTGTTGGTTTTATTAATCGTTTAAAATATTCCAAAATCACTCACATTGGCTTCTTTTCCAAACAGCAAGTAAAAATTTGAGATTTCTAAAAAACCAAGTTGTCATGGGGTAGATGTTGAGCTAACAAAACCCCATGATTTTCCCAAAATTTTTAAGGTTCAAAACCCTAACAAATTCTTCCATTTTCTTTCACTACAAAAAAAAACAGAAAAAAAGAAAAAAGAAAGAGGGAAGAAAACGGGCAGCACCTATCTACCGCCTGGCCCAGCCCGTCTAACCCTACAGCGCGCAAGGCCCAGCCCAACACTAAGTCACTTACCGCTTCACCTTTTTTTTTCTGATCTAAACCTCGTCTTCAAGCTGTACGGCAGCCATCCGGCTATGCCACCGCGGCAGCGGACAGCTCCGACGGCGATCCGCGCTTCCAAGAGCCTATAAGACCCCCTAGGGTTCCGAGCCAGCTACCTAGCCCTAGGTATCCCTTTTCTCCCTCTCCCGCCGCCAATATCCTCTCTGTCCTTCGCTGTCACCACGCTTCTCTGAAGATCACCACCTGTACCATCTTTGATCCGGTGAGTTTCGTCGTCGTGGAGCCTCCCTAGCCCCGGCTGAGCAGTGGGAATGGAACCACCGTGGTTCCTAGCCCACGTTCCCGCCCTCCGTTGAGCCCGAGGAGGGCTCGTTTCGCCGCCCGCTTCCACGAGTTCGCCGCCGGCCACCTCCGTTCGTCTGCACCTTCCGTTCATCTGCTTCGACCACAGCGCGGTGAGCTTCTGCTTCTCCGTCCCTCTCTCTTCCGTTACTGCCCATCACCCTGCACAGCTACACGCCTTGGTCACGCAAGCACGGCAGCACCACCACGCTGTCGATCGCCGTCCAACGCTGCGGTTCGTGCTCACGACTGGATGTTTCTGACGAAGGTTCAGAGTTGCACGTTTGGATTCAGTTAAGCTGTATCTGAACCTCACCTTGCCCGCGCACGCTGTACTGACAAGATTCCGTCGCCATCCCAGTGGCAACGCCACGGTGCGCTCGCGGGAGAGTCCCGGGTTCGAGCCCTGGCTCTCGCTCGGGGATTTCTCCCAACCATTTTTTGCGCCACTCGCTGACAGGGAGGGCCCCCTGTCAGCCTCTCTCGCTGCCACGCACACCCACAGTGCCACGGGCCCCCTGGCAGCGTGTGGGTAGACCCACTGCACGGTAACAAAAGTGTTACAATAAATCTGTTTAATTTCCAATTCTTTTTAAATAGCAGAATAAAGCAATAAACTTTGAAATTCAATAACTTTGAATCTGTAAATCTAATAAATAAAACTTGTATATGTTTTCTGTTCAAAATCTTATAATCTTTTCAAATATTCAATTGGTGTTCTGTTTTGAATTTTCAAAATGCAATTTAAATTCAAATCCAAATAATTCAAATGCCATTTGTAATAATTCATAAATAATTCATACTATTTCCAAATAATGCAAATAAAATATGTTTTCCATACCATTTCAACTCATCTTTCCAAATATAATTTTTGTCTCCTGTTTTGAATAATTTAAATTGCCTAAACCTTTTAATTCTTGTTTAATTCAATTAAAACTTGTTTAATCTTGTTTAATTCATAATTAAATAATCCTAATTCCAATTTCAATATGTGAAACATGTAATCCAACTAAAATTTGATAACCTTTTCAAATATCAACTTTGTTATTTGTTTTGCACACTTAAACTTGATGAAAACAACCACTACTTGTTTAACACCATTAAGTAACAATAATTGCCAAACCTTATTAATGTTTTCTAAAATGGTTAACTATCATTTCAAGTGCATTTAATATTGTTATCTTCTTGTTCTT
This sequence comes from Alopecurus myosuroides, assembly GCA_028641055.1. NCBI lineage: Eukaryota > Viridiplantae > Streptophyta > Magnoliopsida > Poales > Poaceae > Alopecurus > Alopecurus myosuroides. Next base: position 295,028,632 of record CM054058.1, on the reverse strand, counting down.
CATCATGCATGCATCATGTTTAACCACTTACACTTGTTAATCAAATGTAGATCATTGCTTCCACCTTAACCATTTGCATCCATATGCAATTCACATTGCATATGGGTCCAATTAAATTGTGTTATCTTGTCAAGTAGTTTATTCTGATGCATCTATTAACATGACATGCATCATCCCATGTTTGTGCACCTATGCCATGTTATTGATTGTTTATCTTTCTGCATTGTTTGTTTGCTTCTTCTCGGATACACGACGACGTTGAGACCGACGATACTTACGACACCCCTTCTAAGGATCTAGCTCAGTACCAGGCTACTTGGTTTTGCAGGCAAGTTATCACTCACATGAACCATCGTGTTCCTTTCAACATTGATTACCGATACTTTCCGTTGTTCTTTTCTGCTAGCCTTAGTAGTAGTTGTTCTGTTACGAACCCATCACATGAATCCCTTAAACCTGATATTGCCTCACCTCCCTTCCTACAACCCATTGTTTGAGCCAGTGTCTTACTAGCATGCTTAGGTTGCTTTGCTCGAGTCTGTTATCCGTTACTTTCTGTTACTATCTATTACGTTGTGGGGGCTCGATGTTTAATCAATCAATCATGCTAATGTTACTATTAATAATAAACTTGATGATAAGGCACCGGCAGGAGGCCCATGAGAGGTTTTGGAGCCTGCTAGTGTCGACCCTAATAGGAAAAGGGTCTTGTCTACTGATCCATGATGAGCGCACTACCGCATTTGGGAAGCGAGTATGGGCGCCCCCCTCAACTTGACCTGATTCGCATCTCGTCCAAATCGCCTCATTTAGTTCGTGTTTTCCATTTGCCGCATGCATGTTTTTGCGAGCCCAGCGCAGGGTGGAACTTTTGTAGTCGGCATATAGGGGGACACGTTCTTAGAGTGCTATGAGGGTCCATTTTCTTCTGGGCTCGATTAGCCGTGCGCCCAAGGTTCTTTGGGCTTGATGCGAAGAATGGTTGGTTGTGTTGAGTACCCCCGCTTGGTGGAAGGGCCTTTCCATCTGGCGGGTTATTCATGAGTGTACGGCCAAATTGGTGCAACCCTGCAGGGATAATCTTCTCGAGAAGCCGTGTTTTCCGCGGTTAGGATTACTTGGTGAAAGTACTGGCTAACAAGTACTCAGGACAACTTAAATATAATGATCAAACCTGTTACATCCAATGATTAATAACTTGACTAGTAATAGGTTGATGGCACAATAACTTGATTCACCTTTATTACAACTGTTGTGAGTTATCCTCGGATTGCTTCTTTGGATAAGGGGCGAGATCCAGGATGGGTTTGTTTGAAGTATCTTTCAGTTGGTTACAATCCTCGATCTTATCTCCTTTCTGTTAGCCGGAAGTTGTAGTATGTTCTGTAGTTGTTTAGAGCAGCCAGTTGCAGCATCTTTTATATTCCCCTCTCTTCCGTTGAACCCAAGGCATCTGTGCTTGGTGTTGACGGGTTACACTTTGGTGAATTGTGAGTCTTGCTTGCCAAGTACGTTTATGTACTGACCCCTTTGGGGCTGTGGTTTCCGCAGACCTACGTTTCCGAGGATCTACATGGTGGCTACTACGTGGAGTATGACGAGACTGCTGACGAGTAGATAGCGGACCCGGGCAGGATCCGAGACTTCGTGGATGGGCTCCGTCTGTTTGTTTCCAGCCTCTTAGGCCTATTTGGTTCTTGTCTGTACCCAGACATGTTGAATGCTTCCGCTGTAATGTAATGATGTATTGTTGGGGCATGTGCCCTCTGAATGATTGTATTTGCTATCTCTGCTCTAATGAGAGCTATTTGCACCTTATTTCAATCTTTTGTGTCGTAGAGATCTGTTGTGATATCAGTTGTTCAACGCCGTTGACGTACCATGTGTGTATGGTTTGAAGTACGTCGACGGAAGTGCCTTTGATCTCTAGTGGATAGTTTACATCGACGATGGAATAGCAGGGCTTATGTTGGCGCGCATAAGCGCAGGCCTACCAGGAAGCTGGGACGTGGGAGCAGTTATGCCCCATAATCCAAGCATCTGCTATCCAGTTCGTACGGTGAGTATCCCCTAGAAATCAGGGTGCGACACCAACATCAGCTGCCAACAACCTTCAGAAGTGATTTCTTTCTCCTACTTGTCGATTCAACCTTGGTTTCTTTCTGAGGGAAACTTGCTATTGTGCTCTTCATACCTTCTTCTTGGGGTCTCCCAACGAACGTGTGTTGCACACCATCAGTTTTCCATTCATTTCTACTAGTTATCGAACCTTTAGGGGTCACACACTTAAGGCGTCAAAGTTTGTTGTTTGCATTGGATGGACCGGAGGAGAGTAGGGTATCATTCGGGTAATTCCGACGTGATAGAATAAATATTCAAGAGATATTAGGGAGGACATGAGATGTCCCGAGATGTTGGAAATATGTTTCTAACATTAATAAGTAAATGGTAGATGTCATTACGATATCACAGAAACAATTCTGGTGTCAATCGGAGTCGTTTCGTGAAAGTTACCATAAGAGAGAAATAATGTTAGTGTTGGTAGAATGTTATATGAGATATAATGGAAGTTATGAGATGTCCCGGGATGTTGGGAACATTTTTCTGACATTGTTAGATAAGGTCGATGATTTTATCTATAGGGGTCGCGGGGTTCCGGAAGAGTTTGGAGGACTTTCCATATAGGGAAGCAGTACCGGAGGGGGACAGATATCCTCCTATGGGGAAAACTTAATTTTAGGGGCTGCCAGGTGGGATCCATCGTCTCACAATATGCACTGGATTTCCCTGGGAAATTTCCCTAATTTATTTGAAAAATAAATGAAGTGGAAAAGTGGGAAAAAGAAAGAGGAAAAGAAAAAAAAGGAGAGGGATTGGACTCCATGTGGGAGTCCAATCCGAAGTATCCTAGGAGACTTGGTGTGGCCAAGGAGGGAGAGGGGAAACCGACTACTCCACAGATGGAAGATCTCCCCTTTGTCCCACTATATAATCCCTCCCCTCCCTCGTTGTTTAGACACACAATTGGCTTTCAGGCCTCTCTCTCTGTCTCTCATAATTAGAAATCTAATTAGAGACCCTCTGATAGAATTAGAGCCTCTAATTACAACCTCTCTAATTGGATTAGATCCTCTAATTAGAACATATCTAATTGAATTAGAGCTTCTGATTAGAGACTCTCTAACTGGTTTAGGGCATCTTGTAACTTGGAGATGATGACTATCTCTCTCTCGATTAGACCTAGCTCTAATCTCTCTCCCTCTCTCTCCCATGTGTTGGGACTTTGATACGTCCATTTTGCATCACTATTTTATATAATAATTTACTCTTATTCATCGATATATTTCATATTATGATGCACTACTTATGTTATACCATATACTTTGCATGTTTTATAATTATTCGAGAATAATTCACCGGGACCAGAAATCAGCTGGAAAAAGCACCTTCGAGATACCATATCTCTGAAGACCTGAAGAAGAAGGGGGACATCGGGAAGTTCTTATTTCACCAGAAGACAGAGCCAGCCAGGATGGGAGCCACACAGGGCCCACACCATGTGGTGGCGCCCCCCTTGGCCGCGCCGCCAGGTGGTGTGGCCACCCTGGCCCACCTTTGGTAGAGCCATCAAGGAAATATTCCGCTACCTCCTCAGGGCGGAAAACAACATAGAGAGAAAAGCTCTCTGGCGGGGAGAAATCTGCCAGGGAAATTCCTCCCCGGAGAGGGGAAATCTTCGCGATCGTCACCGTCATCGCTCCGGGCATCATCAAGATTATCATCATCATCCTCAAAACTAGCACCATCATCCTCACCATCCACCTCTGTCCCACTGTAACAATTAGGGTTCTATATTGTTGTTCTCCACTAGAATTCTCTCCCGGTGTGGATTAATCTTTTATAGTTGATGCTTACGAGATTTACCGGTGTTTGCACTTTATGACCAGATTGTTATTCATCATTATATCACCTATGATCATGATCCATACGATGTCTTGTGAGTAGTTCATTTAGTTCTTGACGACATGGGCGAAGTCAATATGTTAGTAGTGGAATTATGTTGAAGTAATATCTAATGGTTTGATATTTAAGTTGTGGTGCTATTCTTCTAGTGGTGTCATGTGAACATCGACTACATGACACTTCACCTTTATGGACTAGAGGGATTCATTGTTTATTTGGCTACTAATTGTGGGGTTGCCGGAGTGACAGAAACCTAAACCCGTGTTAGGAAATCGATGCACGAGGGAGTGTAGGATCCCTGAGTTTAAGGTTGTGGTTAGATTTATATTAATTACTTTCTTGTAGTTGCGGATGCTTGCAAGAGTTTTAATCACAAGTATGTATTAGTCCTAGTTGGACGGTACATTAGCATAGGTTCACCCGCACAACACCTATCAAAAAAATAAATATTAATCAACAATATGAAGCAAAAGCACTTGACGAAATCCCCATGTGTCCTCGAGAATGTTTAGTCATCATAAGTAAACCAACCGGCTTGTCCTTTGATCTAAAAAGTATTGGGCCACTTGGAGATATCTCCATTTGATTCTCTATTGGGAGTATTATTGCCACTGCTAGGGTAGTAGATGAACCGCGGTCTGCTCAATTGGATCCTTTTAAAATACCTATGAAAATTGTCGGATATATACCAACTAGGGGTATATCAGATGGTAGTCTAAAGTGCTGGATTACCAGGGTGGCCTAAATGGTAGTGGGCTACGGTCCATTGGGCGGCCCAGTAAGCTGACGCACGGAAGCCGGATTCTAGAAGAACCCGGATCACGTCTCACGTGATACGGCTTGGAGCAGAAGGCAGATTCCTTACTTTCCAAGTTAACACATACCGTAGTGTTCTAGGTTTCCTTCTCTGTATGCCCTAACCTGGCTATTATATAAAGCCGGACGGGAGATAAGATAGATAGACAAGAAGCTACAGGCTAACTCGCCAAGAGGTTGATCCTTGACGAGTAGCTAATAGAACCTCACATTGTACTCTGTATTCCCAGGCTTTAGTCCTGAATAGTGAGATTGCAGGAGTAGGAACGCCGCATTACTGCGTCGTACCGAACCTGGGTAAAACCCTGTGTCCTTGATCATCGTACAATCACGTCCCCCCACGTCCCTATCGGTAGTCTCATGGCACCCCCGTCTATGAAATCTACTACGATGTCTCGACAGTTGGCGCCCACCATGGGGCCAGCGACGTCAGGCGTTATGTTTCGATCGGGGATACTCGGCGGAATCGGCAGTACAATAACTGTCGGAAGCCTGGAGTTCGACAACGACGTCGGGCGCCTCCTCGACAACGGATCGTACATACCGGCGCGGAATCACCCGGTAAGTGCCTGCGTTTTACCGATTGGATCTGCAAACATCTTTATCGGATTAACTGCAGAAGCAATGGGATTCTGTGGTGGGAGCAAATTTATCCCACCCGCCCTATACCCAGTCGAAGACGATTATGATGCCGAATTTTGCTCAGATCGTCGATATACTGCTAAATCGCACTTTATCGGCATGGTGCAGTCCGAGATCGCCGAAAACACGAATGAAAGCAATCCCGTGCAAGAGGCAGAAAACAACACTCCCACAACAGAGGTGGAAGATCCGACATCCGTCGACATCACGACGCACTCGGAAGCTGACTCTGTACTAGCCGCCATCGAGGCGAGATTAGAGTCGGAACCCGGATCGGATCACTTCAATACCGAAGACGAAGACGAAGACGCTTTCGAAAGAAAGGTCAAATCCTTCCAAGAGGGATTCCACGAAGTACTGATGGTAAAACCGGCTGAAAACACGGATGCCGACAGTCAGGAAAGCCCTAGAACACCTCCGCCAGAGGAAGAGAGAGAAGAAGGAGAAACCTCTCCAAAATTCCCCGACGTCAAAGAATTGACAGAGGAAGAACCCTGCAGGAAACCTCCCTCTTCCAAGAAGAAACGCAAAGCTGCTAAAAAGCTCCAGTATAAGCTCCGGAAGAAGAAGTCGGCTGACCTAGCCAATGAAAGCCCGGAAGTAGGAGACGCAAGCGGAGTAAAACCTGCGGAGAAGAAAACGAAGGAAATCCTTGTTCCGCCAATGACAGAACAGGACGAACAGGAATTACTCCAAACACCAGTGGGACCACACGAGCCCCCTGAAGTGCTGGAAGCCCGGAGGCAAGCTCTCCAAAGGCAACCCCAACATCTATTTCGAACTCGAGAACACCTCCAAAAAACCCAGGCTGACATCAAGCTCATGCGGGAAGAAATCGAGGAATACGAGAGAAAGAATAGATTTGGCATTAAACCTATGCGGTTACCCGGAATCGCAAAACCGGAAGTACTGTCGCCAAACGAAAGGTTCCATAACCTATCTTGGCAAAAGCAGGTAAACGGCAAAGATGCCAGAGGCGAGCCAATATACAAAACCGCAGCAGAAAACGCGGAAGCAACATTCGCCATCCTCAACAACGATATGTACTCCAATGGTGAAAAACTTCAAGGGGTGTATGCTTTCTTAGGAAAAGCATTGCAGCAACAACAACGGGGGCAAGAGCGATCAGGGAAGTTGCATGACGACTCCGCCCTATGCAAGACAGCCACATGCGCCGCTGGAGCACCTGGACCTGAAGAACCCGGAGATTCAAACAATTCAAAAGAGAAGAAATCAGATCCGAGAAAGGACAAGAAAAAAAACCCGACAATAGGGATGAAGCGTCCAGAACCGGATCCCATCTCCCGAAAGAGGAAATTAATCCCTGTGATCGGGAAGAGAAAAACCATAAGGCCGGAAAATCAATTCCGCCTCTGAGATGCCCTACAGAAAATGCTGGAAGACAGGATATGCCTCACAGGCGTGAGAGATCCCGGACGCCCCCCCCCAGGAATAAGGAAAGATACAGGAGTAGAACTCCACCTTATCCCAAAGGGCACGATCACGGAGTAAATAGAGACTATCCCGAAAAAGCGCGTCCGCGCCACAATGGAAAAGAAAGGAGTAGATCCCCTTCTGTCCATTCAGCCGGCAGATACTCCGCACACATAGACAAAGCGGAAAGAGACGATTTATACTTTGGACCCAAGTGTTTCACTGATAGGATCCGAAGAATAACTCTGCATTCTGGCTTTGCCAAAGTTGTTCCAACACACCAAAAGTACACCGGCAGCACAAACCCGGATACCTGGCTCTCAGACTACTATATAGCCATTCAGATCAACAATGGGACAAATTTGGAGGCAGTAAAATTCCTCCCCCTAATGTTACCGGATGGAGCCAGAGATTGGATCAATGGCTTACCATCAAGGACTGTTCAAAACACTAGGCTAAAAAGAGTGCTGATGGATGGAGGATCCAGCATTAACATAATGTACCTGGATACACTGAATCATCTGCGAATCTCGGAGACCCAACTCAATCACAACAACATACGTTTTCACGGCATCGTCCCTGGCAGACAAGCACGATCCCTAGGAGAAATTTCCCTATATGTAACCTTCGGAGACAAAGATCACTTCCGTGAGGAAAAAGTATCCTTCGAGGTTGTGCCGTTCGAAAGCGTGTATCACGCAATACTCGGACGTCCAGCTTTCGCCAAATTCATGGCAAGATCATGTTATATTTATAACAAGCTGAAGATGCCAGGGCCAAAAGGAGGAGTAATTACCATAATGGGAGACTTCAAATTGGCAAACGAGCTGGAAAAAGAAAACGCCCTTGGCGCAGAAAAAGTGATAGCAAAGGAAGAATTGAAGGAGATGGAAAAAGAAGTATCGCTGTCGAGACATCGTAGTAGTTTTCATAGACTGGGGTGCCATGAGACTACGGTAGAGACGTGGGGTAACGGGATAGCGTAGTAACACAGAACACGGGATTTTACCCAGGTTCGGTACGTCGCGACAGTACGGCGTACCTACTCCTGCACTTCTCACTAATTGGGACTAAAGCCCGTATAACAGGGTTACAATGTGAGGGAATAGATCTAGCTACTCGACGAGGATGAGCTTCTCGGCGAGTTGCGTAGAGCTTTTGCTTGAAACTTGAACCTATCTAATCTATCTCCCGTCCGGCTTTATATAATAGCCGGATTAGGGCTTACAGAACAAGAAACCTAGAAGACTACGTTTAACTTGTAACTTGGAAAGTAAGGAATCCGTCTTCTCCTCCAAGCCAGATCACGTGGGCCGTGATCCGGGTCCTTCTAGAATCCGGCTTCTGCGCGTCGGACTACTGGGCCGCCCAATGGACCTAAGCCCATTACCATGTAGGCCACCCTGGTAGTCCGGCTCTTTTGTCTACCATCTTCTATACCCCTATTCAGTATATATCCGACAGTAGCCCCCAGGAAGGATCAAAACTCTGATACTCTGCCTTTCGTCAAATACATTTTGTCCGGGAAAACTTGATTCAGCAGTCTTGATTCTTTCTTCTTTTCTTTTGAAGGAGATGGTAACATAAAACTCGGAACTATAAAAATCCGGCTATTCTTCTCACGATCCTTCGCGGAAAAGGAACTTATGACATCAGCGCTTTAATCATGCTGACGCAAGCGCCGCTTGGTTTCACGCGGGAAACCCTGCAACGTATCTCTGACAGATTCTCACGAGAAACGAGGAGATAGCCATCATTCCCCTGTCGTTTCGTTTCCCGGATTTTCCGGCGAGCGACACGCGTCGAACATCCAACGGTCAAAAGATCCGTTGGCACGTATCTAAACGGATATCTGGCTATAAATAGCCATCATCGTCCTCCTCCGAAACTTTCCTCACTCCCTCACTGCCTACGCCATTGCCACGCACGCGAGCTCGAGAGCAAGTCCTTGTCCCAGGCGCGCTTAGCATCAAACGCACCGAAACACAAAGCACCACCAAAAGATGGCCTCTTCGCCGCCGTCACCGACCCGCGCCGCCATCGACGAGCTCGTCAGCGACCTGGATCCGCAACCAGGATCGCCTAAGCACGCCGGCGGCAAGCCGGAGAAGACTGCTGCTTCCGCGGCGGGTGGAGGAAACATTTCCACCGCCGCGGACATTGCGGGATCGAGCGCCGCGACAACCCCATCGTTTGCACCAACGACGGCGAGGGTCAAGATCCCTTCCCGTGGCGATGAGCGCTTCGCTACCGGAACCAACAGCAGAACAGAATTTGTCGGCAATTGGAATCCGAGTAATACTTCTCTCGTTCTTCTTCGTCGGATGACAAAAGAAGGTTACATAGTTAAAGGCAAATGGCGGATCTCGAAAGATGAACCCGAGCCCAAGCCAAAAGTCGGAGAATGCGTCATCCTTACTTCTCACATCACGAGAGGTATGGGTTTTCCCCCTTCCGCCTTTTTTCTAGACATCCTTAACTTATATGGCGTCCAACCACACAATATTTCTCCGAATTCCATCCTCTACTTAGCCAGTTTCCAAGCCCTTTTCGAAGGATATCTCGGGATGACACCTGACCTAGGTTTCTGGCAGTATTGTTTTGAGGTAAAGCATAATATCACGCATGGCATATCGCCTATTTGCGGGACTATATCTTTTACCCTTAGAAAATTTAGGGAGGAATGGTATCCAAAAATAGAAATGCCAGAACCAGACCAATCTTGGCTAGGTTCTTTCTTTTATCATCAGGATATTCCATTCCCAGGCAAGACAACCGGGTTTCCTCCCTTTGTTAACTCTGCTGCTATTCCTCGCGAGAGTTGGACAACCACAGCAGTAGAAAATTTGCCAGAAAACCTGATGAAGATAAAGCGGCGCATCGCCAAACTTTCTTCCTCTCAACCTTCTTTGATTGGGAAGGATACCGTTATGTGCTGGTTCGGACGCCGCATCCAACCTCTCTCTTTTCGTTCCCGACTCCTTTGTGAATACCAAGGGCCAGAAGATAGCATGAGAGGAACAGATAAGGCCTTTACCAAAAAGGATTTTATAGGACGACTTCACCAACTGGTTGCCGCTAGTAGTCAGGTTGAGGAAAATCTGGCAATTTATCACGTGGAAAACCCGGTCCCTAAGGTATTTAGCTTTCCTTGTTTCCGAGTTTTTCCTCAGATTATCTTCTCTCTCTGCTTTTTAACATACTATTAACTCCTTCCTAGTTTGATGAACTTGGAGAAAATGATCTTGCTTCCGATGCTGAGCTCAACAAATTGCATGCCGAGTTTCTCAACAATCGAAAGCGCAAAAGGCAATCAGCTATTAAAGAGGAATCTATTCCCATTCTGGACGATACCCGGATAAAAGAAGAACCATTCGATGAACTCGGATATATTCGTCCAGAAGCAAAGAAATTCTTTGCTCCTGCGCCTCTAATTCGCCCTTGGCCACAAAATGGGTTAGTTATTCGCAATGACATTGCTTTTTCACCTCGTCAAGTCATACACGATGGCCTTCATCACGTTGGGATTCTCTTTGCGGAATATGCCAAAGAATTCCACGAGGTTTTGACCGACTTGCGGGAAATGAGCCAGGTAATACTTCTAGCCCCCAAGCATTAAGTTGAAATATGAATTCTTCTTAATGTTTCTTCAAATGCCTGTTCAAACTTAAGCATCTGGCTTTCATTTCCATGTTATAGCATTCCGCAGACGCCATAAACTTAGAAGTTTTGAAGAAGCTTAGTCTCAAGAGCAAAGAAGTAAAAACTCTTCAATCTGTTATTGAGACGAAAAGCAACGAACTAGCGTCAACTCAACGGCAACTATCAAAAGCCACCGATATTTTGTTTTGTACCATTTGTTTTCTCTGGAGAATGCTTGCTGAATTGTTTTGTAAACTCAAATTGATTATTGCCCTCCAGCTGCTTTAAACAAAGCCAACAAATTAGCAGAAAATAATGTCCATGTTTCTCGGCTTCGTGAGGAAAACTCGAATCTCCGAAAGGAACTTCTGAAAGTTCAAGAAGACATGGAAGCCAGTAATCTGGCCCTTGGGATTGCTCAATCCAAGGTTTCTTTACAAGCAGCGGAAGATAAATCTGTTATCAATGATTTGGAAAGTATGCTACTCCCGCGCATGAAAGAAAGCGACGAAATTGACAAGGTTCTTGGTAAGTTAATTTCTTTTTACCAATATCTTCCTGTCTTATCTATTATGTTTTTTCATGTAACCTTTGCTTTTGTCAAAAAAGCAGGAAATTTTCCAGGAATTTCTCGGACTGAAAAGATCCGGGCCTTTGGGGAAGTGTGGAATTCAATCAGGAATGCAGGAATGCAGCTGATTAGTAAATTCCTTCCCACAAGCACTGTACAATTTTCGGAAGTTTACCGGCTTCCGGGTGCCATCACAGAGGTAGCAGAGTCGAGAGAATCTATCCTTCGCTCTGCCGCACGAGGTGGTGCACGCATGGCACTTGGCCTTATGCGTCTACATTACCCTAATGCTAGATCTTGGCGCGTAGCATCCGGTGTCCCTCAAGGATATACAGAAGCGCAATGCAATGCAATTTTTGACGAAGTTAAAGGGCATGCTTCCAAGATTGCCTCTATGGTTAATATTTCCATTACTTATCCGGAAGAAGAAGTGCCCGCAGCCCCCGAGAATGATAGCAGCGATGAAGACTCGGATGCTTGAGGGAATACACTTAACCCGAATGATGGATGTGTATAGGAGCTTTTTTACAATGTAATTCATATTGTAATGCTTCTATGTCATTTGTCGAAACAAGAACTCCGCCTTTTGCAATTTCAAGCTTCTTGCAAAGTTTTTCCGGGTTTGACTGTTCCTTTATCTTCTAAGTAATCTGGCATCTGTGTTTTAACTGCTCTAGTGTTTAAAAATGGCTCAATTAGCAATATGTATCGTCATGTCGAGTAACTGGGGACGAACCAAATAGTTTTTAAAACTCAGAAACATGGATTATGCTAGAAGCATTTTTACTGACTAGTTTCAGTAACCCAACACATACACAATCAGATAAAACTTAGAGAAAACAAGGAACTGCTCTGAAACTTGGGCACGCAGGCACAATCCGAGTTTCCTTTAACCTTTAACGGGCCGAATCATTCAGCTTTTAAACACCGAGCACGCAGGCACAATTCGGGTCAACATTGAGTATTTGTAAGATCATTGGGAAATAGATAAGGCGGAAATATTTTGTACTTATAATGAATATGAATTCCAACAACTTTATTTCATGATCTCAAAGATGTTTACATAGAAATTGAACTAAGTATAGAAGGGACGTAATTGCTGGATACTCCAAGGCCTCTTTGTCTCTCCTAGTTCATCATCTATTTTTCTCTTTCTTTTGCGATTCGGCTTCTCGGGATCGTCTTCCGTATCTCGAATGTCGACAAGATAGTATGATCCATTCTTCATGGCTTTACTGATGACAAATGGTCCTTCGCATACAGGGGCCAATTTGTGCTTCCTTTGCTGCACCAACCTCAGCACTAAGTCACCTTCTTTAAAAGAACGATGTCTGATTTTCCGACTGTGATAACGTCGTAAACCTTGCTGGTAGATGGCGGATCTTTGAAGCACAAGTTCTCGTTCCTCTTCTAGGAGATCGACAGCGTCTTGTCGTGCTTCCTCGGCGTCCGAGTCGTCAAAATTCTGCACTCTCGGGCTATCATGGATCATGTCCGTTGGAAGAATAGCTTCCGCACCATAAACCAGGAAAAACGGGGTTTGCTCGGTTGACCTATTTGGCGTCGTTCGAATACTCCACAACACGGAAGGTAGCTCTTCTACCCACGCTCCAGCTGCTCTATGGAGAGGAGTTTCGAGTCTTGGGCGTATTCCTTGCAGGATTGAACTGTTCATTCTTTCAACCTGTCCATTAGATTGCGGGTGCGCCACAGATGCAAGATCTAAGCGGATTCCCGTTTGTTGGCAGTATTTTGCCAACTCTCCAATGGAGAAATTTGTCCCGTTATCAGTTATTATGCTGTGTGGGACGCCATACCTCATTACTAAATCAATAATGAAATTTCTGGCAGTTGCGCCATCCAGCTTTTTGATGGGTTTAGCCTCCACCCATTTTGTGTACTTATCTACTGCTACGAGTAGATGCGTAAGTCCACCTCTTGCAGTTTTGAACGGTCCCATCATATCTAGCCCCCAGACCGCAAATGGCCATGTGATAGGGATAGTTTTAAGTGCTTGGGCCGGCAAATTGGTCTGCTTGGCGTAATATTGACATCCTTCGCACGTATTCACTATGCGCTCGGCGTCTGTCTTGGCTGTTAGCCAGAAAAACCCCGCCCGGAATGCTTTTTTGACTATGCTTTTTGATTGAGCATGATGTCCGCAATCGCCGGCATGGATTTCTTCCAGTATTTCTCTTCCTTCTTCTGGTGAAATACATCGTTGAAATATTCCGTAAGTACTGCGTTTATACAAGTGGTCATTGATCACCACGTATCCTTTGCACCGACGCTGTATTTGCCTTTGCAGTACTTCGTCTGCTCCTTCCGGGTACTTCTGATTGACTAAGAAGTTTAAATATGGAATTGTCCAATCCGGTTTAACGAGCATGACCTCAATTGTTTCAGATGCCAGAGGGTAATCAACGTCTCCACCTTTTATGGATGGTTCATGCAAATGCTGGACGAACACTCCTGGTGGTAAAGTTTTTATTCTTTCTGATCCCATGCGGGCTAACGCATCCGCGTTCCAATTTTCCTCCCTTTTTATGTGAAGGACTTCGAACCCGAAGAAACAGATGGCGAACTCATCCACCGTCCTCCGATATTCGGCCATTATAGGGCTTTTCGCGTCCCAGGTTTGGTTGAGCTGATGCTGTACCAAATCCGAGTCTCCATAGCACAAGATGCGTTTTACCCCTATTTCTTTTGCGATATGCAAGCCATGAAGCAGAGCTTCGTATTCTGCCACATTATTACTGGCGTTGAAGTGTATTTGTAATACATACTCCATTGTGTCTCCCTTGAGAGATTTTAGAACTACGCCGGCCCCAGCTCCTTCCTTCATCTTGGATCCGTCGAAGTGCATGATCCAGTACTCGGATTCTGGCATCGGTGTATTTTCCATTGCCTCTGTCCAGTCGGCGACGAAATCTGCCAAAACTTGGGATTTTATTGCCGTCCTTGGCTGGTACTTAATGTCGAAGGCTGCCAACTCGATGCCCCATTTGGCTACTCGGCCGGTTGCCTCCGCATTGTTTATAATATCCCCTAGTGGCGCTTTACATACCACTGTTATGGAATGCCCTTGGAAGTAATGGCGCAGTTTTCTGGATGCAAAAAATACGCCATATGCCAGTTTCTGGTAGTGCGGGTATCTTTGTTTGGATTCGGAGAAAACTTCGCTTATGTAATATACCGGATGTTGATCTGGTATGCTTTGCTCTTCCTTTGTCCGTTCCACAACGATTACCGCACTAATAACCCGATTTGTAGCCGTAAGGTATAGTAACATGGGTTCTTCATCTTTTGGAGATGCCAAGATGGGAGCGTTCATCAAGGTTTCCTTCAACTGAGCCAACGCTGCATCGGCTTCTTCTGTCCATTCGAACTTGTCGGATTTCTTCAATAGTTTGTAGAGTGGTAAGGCTTTATCCCCCAGCCGACTAATAAACCTGCTGACGGCTGCGGCAGAACCCGTCAATCTTTGGACATCTTTTACACATGTAGGCTTTGAGATATTCAAGATTGCCTTGATCTTTTCCGGGTTAACTTCTATTCCTCTGTGAGAAACGATGAAACCCAGAAGTTTTCCTGAGGGAACCCCGAATACGCACTTAGATGGATTCAACTTCATTTTGTAAGTGCGCAAGTTTTCGAAGGTTTCTCGCAAATCCTCAAGGAGTGTATCTTTTTCCTTGGTTACGACAGCGATATCGTCCACGTAAACATGGACGTTTCTGCCAATTTGACTATGCAAACAGCGTTGCATGCAACGCTGGTAGGTTGCACCTGCGTTCTTCAGGCCAAAAGGCATGGTTACGTAATAGTACGTCCCATACGGGGTTATAAAAGAAGTCTTGATTTGATCTTCCTTTTTCATGCGTATTTGGTGGTACCCGGAGTATGCATCCAAAAAGCATAAAAGCTCAGAGCCTGCAGTGGCGTCTATTATTTGATCGATTCGCGGTAACGCAAACCTATCTTTCGGACACAGCTTGTTCAGTCCTGTGTAATCTATACACATTCTAAGAGCAGTGGTGTCTTTCTTCGGCACTAATACCGGATTTGCGGACCAATCAGTATGGATTACTTCCTTGATAAAATCTGCTGCTAAAAGCCGGATAATTTCCTTGCCAATAGCCTTCCGTCTTCTTCCGTCAAATCGACGGAGACCTTGTTTGAAGGGTTTTGATCCGGGAATAACCTTGAGTTGGTGCTCAGCAAGTTCCCTGGGTACGCCTGGCATGTCAGCTGGACACCAGGCAAAAATATCCCAGTTCTCACGGAGGAACTTGATGAGCTCGCCTTCCTATTTGTCGGTCATCCCAGTCCCTACGACGACAAATTTTGTCGGATCTTTGGGATCTAGGATTACCTGTCTTGTATTCTCGGACGCCTTGAAGCTATCTGTTGGCTTCCGAGTTTCTTTTCCTGCCGGCATTTCTTTCGGCGATACCTCCTTGGCTAATTCCTTCAGTTCCTCCCTTGCTATAACTCTCTGAGCGCAAAGGGCGTTTTCTTTCTCCAACTCGTTTGCCAGCTTGAAATCACCGGCAATGGTGATTACTCCTCCTTTGGGTCCTGGCATCTTCAGCTTGTTGTAGATATAGCAAGATCTTGCCATAAATTTGGCGAAAGCCGGACGTCCGAGTATTGCGTGATACACGCTTTCGAACGGCACTACTTCGAAGGATACTTTTTCCTGCCGGAAGTGATCTTTATCTCCGAAGGTGACATCTAGGGAAATTTCTCCTAGGGATCGTGCTTGCCTGCCAGGAACAATGCCGTGGAAGCGTATATTGCTGTAGTTGAGCTGGGACTCGGAGATCTTCAAGTGCTTCAATGTATCCAGGTACATTATGTTGATGCTGGATCCTCCGTCCATCAGCACTCTTCTTAGCCTAGTGTTTTGAACAATAGGGCTTACAACAAGAGCTTGTGTGCCGGGTTCAGGGATATTTCCGGGATGATCTGACTGATCCCAGATTATCGGTGTGTTGGAGTACTTCAAGAATTTTGGGGTTGCAGGAACAACCGCGTTTATTTCTCGAAGTGTCCTTTTGGCCACCTTTGCTGACGGGGTTGCTAGGAAAGTTAACATTGCTTCTCCGTCAACTCTCGGAAATTTGGGTTCGCCTTTTCGCTGCTGTTCCTGGATTTTGTCATCAGTGTCCGATTCACTGTCTTCTTTTTCAGCTTCTGGCTTTTGTTTGGCAGGTTTCCTCTTGGAACCCTTCCCTTTATTTCCGGATCCTGCATTGCCTTTCATATGCTTGTTTAGCCGGCATTGCGCGTTTGTGTGGGTTGGTTTCCCAAACTGAGAGTGGTGGACGCAGGGTTCCGACTTAATTCTCTCCCATTCTTCGGGAGTGTAATTGATTGGATCTGGACTGCGGCCTTTCCACTTGTTCACCTTTTCTCCTCCAAAGGCTATGTTGACCTCCTTGGGCTTTGTTGTTGACTCCGGAGTTCCTTTTTTACCAGAACGAGGTGTTTTCTTGGCCAGTATCAGCGACTCAATATTGCCTCCTCTTGCTCTGATATCATCTTCGGCTGCAGCATGCTCGTTAGCGGTTGTAAGCATAGATCCGAGATCTTTGTGCTTTTTAGAACCAACCATGAACGGTACGAGTCCGGGTTTTAGGCCGTTGACGAAAGAATGCATTGCTTGTACGTCAGTTACTCCAGAGCAACTATTCTTCATTGCAGTCCATCTGGAGATGAAATCCACGTATGGTTCGTCCTCAAATTGGGTGCAACGGTTCAGCTGGTTGATGCTATTTGGGCGTTTGTATGTTCCCCGAAAATGCTGAGTAAATACTCTCGCCATATCATCCCAACTGTCGACAGTTCTTGATGGTAAACCATTGATCCAATCTCTGGCTCCGTCTAGCAACATTAGGGGAAGAAACTTGACAGCTTCCAGGTCTGTCCCGTTGTTGATTTGGACGGCTGTGTAATAATCTGAAAGCCAGGTATCCGGGTTTGTACTGCCGGTATATTTTTGGTAGGTTGGACCAACTTTGGCGAAGCCAGAATGAGGGTTATCCTTCGGATCCTGTCAGTAAAACACTTAGGACCAAAGTATAGATCATCCTTTTCTGCTCTATCAATATGTGCAGAATATCTCCCGGCTGAATGGACAGAAGGGGATCTGCTCCTTTCTTTTCCATTGTTGCGCGGACGCGCTTTTCCGAGGTTATCTCTATCTCTTCCGTTGACACGCCCCCTGGGATTAGGTGGAGTCCTGCTCCTGTACCTTTCCTTATCTTTAGGCGGTGTCCGAGATCTTTCACGTCTGTGAGGTGTATCGTATCTTCCAGCTTTTTCAGCTGGGTTTCTCGGAGGTGGCATTATTTTGCCGTCATTCCGGTGTTTGTCTTCCCGATCGTGTGGTTTATATCCATCTTTCGGGAGATGAGGTCCGGTTCTAGACGCTGCGTCCCGGTTGTCGGGGTTTTTCTTGTCTTTTCTCGGATCCTCTTTTTTATCCGAATCTCCGGGTTCTTCCGGTCCGGGTGCTCCAGCAGCGCAAGTAACTGTTTTGCAGAGGACGGAATTATCATGCAGCCTCCCTGATCGCTCTTGGCCTCGCTGTTGCTGCTGTAATGCTTTTCCTAGGAAAGCATACACCCCTTGGAGTTTTTCCCCGTTGGAGTACAGATCGTTGTTTAGGATGGCGAACGCTGCTTCCGCGTTTTCCGCTGCGGTTTTGTATATTGGTTCGCCTTTGGCATCTTTGCCGTTTAACTGCTTTTGCCAAGATGGGTTATAAAACCTTTCTTTTGGCGGCAGTTCTTCCGGTTTTGCGATTCCGGGTAACCTAGTAGGTTTTAAGGCAGATCTATGCTTTCTCTCGTACTCCTCTATTTCTTCCTTCATGACTTTGATGTCATTATGAGTTTGTTGGAGATGTTGCCGAGATCTAAGCAGATGTTGCTGTTGCCGTTGGAAAGCTTGTCTCCTGGCTTCCAGCATCTCAGGGGGTTCATCTGGTCCCACTGGTGTTTGTAATAGTTCTTGCTCTTCCAGTTCTGTCATTGGCGGAGCAGTGATTTCCTTAGATTTCTTTTCCGCGGGCTTTGTGCCACTAATATCTCCAACTTCCAGGTTTTCATCAAAGAGATCAGCTGACTTTTTCTTCCGGAGTTTGTACTGGAGTTTTTTAGAAGCACGGTGCTTTTTCTTGGAAGAAGGAGGTTTTTTGACAGGTTCATCTTCTGTCATCTCCTTGACATTAGGGAATATCGGAGAAGTTTCTCCGTCTTCTCTCTCTTCCACTGGCGGAGGAGTTTTAGGGCTTTCCTGGCTATCGGCACCCGTTGTATCAGCTGGTTTTGTCATTAGCACTTCATGGAATCCCTCTTGAAAGGACTTAACTTTTCTTACGAAGGCATCATCGTCTTCGTCTTCGGAGTCGAAGTTATCCGATCCGGTTTCCGACTCCAATCTCGCCTCTATGGCGGCAAGCACGGACTCTGTTTCCGAGTTCATCGTCTGGTTGACGGATGTCGGATCTTCCGTCTCTGTGACGGGTATTGGTTCTTCCGTCTCTATGACGGGTAGGTTGTTATCTGCCTCTTGCACGGGATTTCCGTCATCCGTGTTTTCAGCGATTTCGGATTGCACCATGCCGATAAAGTGCGTATCACTGTTTTGTCGGCGATCTGAGCAGAATCCGGCATCATAGTCGTCTTCGACTGGGTATAGGGCGGGTGGGATAAATTTGCTTCCACCGCAAAACCCCATTGCCTCTGCGGTTAGTCCGATAAAGATGTTAGCAGATCCAACCGGTAACACGCAGGCACTTACTAGGTGGTTTTGCGCCGGTATGTAGGATCCGTTGTCGAGGAAGCGCCCGACGTCGTCGTCGAATTCCAGGCTTCCGACAGTGATCGATCTTCCAATTCCGCCGAGTATCCCAGATCGGAATTTCACGCCTGACGTCGTTTGCCCCACGGTGGGCGCCAACTGTCGAGACATCGTAGTAGTTTTCATAGACTGGGGTGCCATGAGACTACGGTAGAGACGTGGGGTAACGGGATAGCGTAGTAACACAGAACACGGGATTTTACCCAGGTTCGGTACGTCGCGACAGTACGGCGTACCTACTCCTGCACTTCTCACTAATTGGGACTAAAGCCCGTATAACAGGGTTACAATGTGAGGGAATAGATCTAGCTACTCGACGAGGATGAGCTTCTCGGCGAGTTGCGTAGAGCTTTTGCTTGAAACTTGAACCTATCTAATCTATCTCCCGTCCGGCTTTATATAATAGCCGGATTAGGGCTTACAGAACAAGAAACCTAGAAGACTACGTTTAACTTGTAACTTGGAAAGTAAGGAATCCGTCTTCTCCTCCAAGCCAGATCACGTGGGCCGTGATCCGGGTCCTTCTAGAATCCGGCTTCTGCGCGTCGGACTACTGGGCCGCCCAATGGACCTAAGCCCATTACCATGTAGGCCACCCTGGTAGTCCGGCTCTTTTGTCTACCATCTTCTATACCCCTATTCAGTATATATCCGACAATCGCCGACAGAAATGCCGGCAGGAAAAGAAAGTCGGAAGCCAGCAGATAGCTTCAAAGCTTCCGAGAACACAAGACAGGTAATCCTAGATCCTAAAGATCCGACAAAGTTTGTCGTAGTAGGAACTGGGATGATCGACAAATAGGAAAGTGAGCTCATCAAGTTCCTCCGTGAGAACTGGGAAATTTTCGCATGGTGTCCTGCGGACATGCTAGGCGTACCCAGGGAACTTGCTGAGCATCAACTTAAGGTGATTCCAGGATCTAAACCCGTCAAACAAGGTCTCCGTCGATTTGATGGAAGAAGACGGAGGGCTATAGGCAAGGAGATTATCCGGCTTTTGGCAGCAGATTTTATCCGGAAAGTTATACATACTGAATGGTCAGCAAACCCAATATTAGTCCCGAAGAAAGACAGTACTGTCCTTAGGATGTGTATAGATTATACTGGTTTGAACAAGTTGTGTCCAAAAGATAGATTTGCGTTACCGTGAATCGATCAAATAATAGATGACACTGCTGGCTCTGAGCTTTTATGTTTTTGGATGCATATTCCTGGTATCATCAAATATGCATGAAGGAAGAAGATCAAATCAAAACCTCCTTCATAACCCCGTATGGGACGTACTATTACATAACCATGCCGTTCGGCCTGAAGAACGCCGGTGCAACTTACCAGCGTTGCATGCAACGATGTTTGCATAGTCAGATTGGCAAAAACGTCCATGTTTACGTGGATGACATTTCTGTCGTGTCCAAGGAAAAAGATACACTCCTTGAAGATTTGCGAGAAACCTTCGAAAATTTGCGCACTTATAAGATGAAGCTAAATCCATTAAAGTGCGTATTCGGGGTTCCCTCAGGAAAACTTTTGGGTTTCATCGTTTCTCATAGAGGAATAGAAGTAAACCCATAAAAGAACAAAGCAATCTTAAACATCTCCCAAGCCTACGTGCATAAAATATGTACAAAGATTGACGGGTTCTGCAGCAACCGTTAGCAGGTTTATTAGCCGGCTAGGGGACAAAGCTCTGCCACTATACAAGTTGTTGAAGAAATCTGACAAATTCGAGTGGACAGAAGAAGCAGATGCAGCATTAACCCAGTTGAAAGAAACTTTGATGAAAGCTCCGATTTTGGCATCCCCAAAAGACGAAGAACCTATATTATTGTACGTTATGGCTACAAACCGGGTTATTAGTGCGGTGATAGTTGTGGAAAGGAAGAAAGACGAACAAAGCATACAAGATCAGCATCAGTATACTATGTAAGCGAAGTTTTCTCCGAGTCCAAACAAAGGTACCCACACTATCAAAAACTGGCATATGGCGTATTTTCCGCATCTCGGAAACTTCGTCATTACTTCCAAGGACATTCCATAACAGTGGTATGTAAAACACCGCTAGGGGATATAATAAACAATGCGGAAGCAACTGGCCGAGTAGCCAAATGGGGCATCGAGCTGGCAGCATTCGACATTAAGTACCAACCCAGGACGACAATAAAATCCCAGGTTCTGGCAGATTTTGTTGCCGACTAGACAGAAGCAATGGAAAAAACACCAATGCCGGAGTCCGAGTATTGGATCATGCACTTTGACGGATCCAAGATGAAGGAGGGCGCAGGAGCTGGTGTAGTCTTAAAATCCCCTAAAGGAGACACAATGGAGTATGTATTACAAATACACTTCAATGCCAGTAATAATGTGGCAGAATACGAGACTCTGCTTCATGGCTTGCATATTGCAAAGGAAATAGGTGTTAAGCACATCTTATGCTATGGCGACTCAGATTTGGTACAGCACCAGCTCAACCCTTCTTGGGATTTGAAGTACTCCATGTCAAAAGGGAGGAAAACTGGAACGCGGACGCATTAGCCCGCATGGGATCAGAAAGGGTGAAAATTCTACCACCAGGTGTGTTTGTCCAACATTTGTACGAACCATCGATAAAAGGTGGAGATGTCGACTATCCTCTGGTTTCCAAGTCAAGTCATGCTCGTTAACCCGGAATGGACAATTCCATATTTAAACTTCTTAGTCGATCAGAAGTACCCGGAGGGAACAGACGAAGTCTTGCAAAGACAGATACAGTGTCGATGCAAAGGATACACGGTAATCAATGGTTGCCTGTATAAACACAGTACTATCGGAATTTTTCTGCGGTGTATTTCGCCAGAAGAAGGACGAGAAATCCTGCAAGAAATCCATGGAGGAGATTGCGGACATCATGCTCAATCAAAAAGCATAGTCAAAAAAGCATTCCACGCAGGGTTTTTCTGGCTAACAGCCAAGACAGACGCCGAGCACATAGTAAACACATGTGCCGGATGTCAGTATTACGCCAAGCAGACAAATATGCCAGCCCAAGCACTCAAAACTATCCCTATTACATGGTCGTTCGCTGTCTGGGGGCTAGATATGATGGGACCATTCAAAACTGCAAGAGGCGGACTTACACATCTACTCGTTGCAGTGGATAAATATACTAAGTGGGTGGAGGCCAAACCCATCAAAAAACTTGACGGTGTAACTGCCTGAAATTTCATTATTGACATAGTCATGAGATATGGCGTTCCACATAGCATAATAACTGACAACGGGACAAATTTCTCTATTGGATAGTTGGCAAAATATTGCCGACAAACGGGAATTCGCCTAGATCTCGCATCAGTGGCACACCCGCAATCCAATGGACATGTTGAACGAATGAATAGTTTAATCCTGCAAGGAATACGCCCAAGACTCGAATCCCCTCTTCATGGAGCAGCTGGAGCATGGGTGGAAGAGTTACCCTATGTGCTTTGGATCATTCGAACGACGCCGAATAGATCAACAGGGCAAACCCCGTTTTTCCTAGTTTATGGTGCTGAAGCAATTCTCCCAACGGACATGATCCATGACAGCCCGAGAGTGCAGGATTTCGATGAATGAGATGACGAAAGTGCACGGCAGGATGCCGTCGATCTCTTAGAAGAGGAACGAGAACTTTTGCTTCAAAGATCCGCCATCTATCAGCAAGGTTTACGACGTTATCATAGTCGGAAAATCAGACATCGTTCTTTCAAAGAGGGTGACCTAGTGCTAAGATTGGTGCAGCAAAAAAAGAACAAACTGGCCCCAGTATGGGAAGGACCATTCGTCATCAGTAAAGCCATGAAAAATGGATCATACTATCTTGTATACATTCGAGATACGGAAGATGATCCCGAGAAGCCGAATCGCAAAAGAAAGAGAAAGACAGATGATGAACTAGGAGAGACAAAGAGGCCATGGAGTATCCAGTAGTTATGTACCTTCTATGCTTAGTTCAATTTCTATGTACACATCTTTGAGATCATGAAATAAAGTTGTCGGAATTCATACTTTTATGTTTTACATATTCCGCCTTTTCTATTTCCCAATGATCTTTCAAAATACGCAATGTTAACCCGAATTGTGCCTGCGTGCTCGGAGTTAAAAAACTAAACGATTTTCAGCCTAAAAAAGGTTTAAGGAAACCCAGATTGTGCCTGCGTGCCTGAGTTTCATATAAAAAATTCCTTAGCTGTTCTCTAAATATTATCTAGTTGTTTTTGTGCTGGGTCACTGAAGCTAGTAAGAAAAAAATGCCTTTAGCATGATCCATGTTTCCGAGTTTTAGACTGATCGGTCATACCCAGTCACTCGGCATGAAGATTAAAACGCTATCGAGCCATTTAAAGCACTAAGGACAGTTAAAGCATACAAACCAGAGAATTTAGAAGATAAAGGGATTATAACCCGAAAAAACTTGCAAAGTAGTTATAGAACACTAAACTGCAAAAAATGGAGTACTTGTTCATTCAAAAGGATAGACGCATTACAATAATATTTACAACATAAAGTTCGGTAATGCTCCTATTTTCTATTGCCCCAGGACCCGGATTTCTCCTTCAAGCATCTGAGTCATCTTCGCTGGAGGATTCTTCTGGAGTGTCCGGGATTACCTCCTCCGGGTAGAATATGGAGAGGTTGACTATGGAAGCAATCTTGGTTGCGTGACCCTTGATCTCGTCGAAGATATTGGTCCGCTGGGTGTCCGTATATCCTTGTGGGATGTCGGACGCCACACACCAAGATTTGGCAGTGGGGTAATGCATATGCATAAGGCCTAAAGCCATGCGTGCACCACCCCGTGCCGCGGAGCGCAAAGTGGACTCCTTGGACTCCGCCACCTCCAAGATAGCCTCCGGAAGTTTCTCAACTTCCGAGAATTCCCCAGTCCTTGCGGGAAGGTACTTGTTGATCAGCTGCATGCCCGCAGCCTTGAGCGCGGTAAAGACCTTCCCGAAGGCTCGGATTTTTTCAATCTGAGTAAGAGCGGGGTCATCTCCTGTTTTCAGACAAATAACCAAAGTGTTATAAAGAAAGCAGGGAAAGATTGTAAAAAGTCAAAAATCCGGTAAAAGTCGAAAACTTACCGAGAATCCTATCCATCTTGGAGCCTTCCTCTAGGCGAAGATTCAAAGCGTTCTCTAGATCCCGGATAGTTGCTTTGTCTTTCTCAGCTTGGTTGGAGGCATTGGATTGAGCAATGCCTACAGCCAGCTGGCTGGCCTCCAGTTCTTTCTGAACCTTCATAAGATTCTTATGAAGGTCCAGGTTCTCCCGGCGGAGGTTCTCGGCATTGCCGACATCTTCAGCAATTTGTTTGGCTTTTGCCAAAGCAGCTGAAAAGCGAGAAAAAATTCCGAGTTAGAAAACTCGGAAAAGTACTTAGGAAAAAAGAATAAAAGTGAAATCACGGGGAATAAAATACCTGTTGTTTCCTTCAGCTAATGCTGAGACGATACCAGCCCCGCTTCCTTAACTTCAAGAATAGAAAGAAGGCTTCTAACCTCCTTATTCTTGACTGTTAATTTGCCAAAAACTTCCATGTTTATACTTTCAACGGTTTGCTGAAACACGAAAATGAAACAAAATGCTTAAGTTAACAGCAAGCATAATAAAGTTGAAAGCATTAAGTTAAAAGCATGCATTTGACTTATTGCTTGGGGGGTAGAGATATTACCTGGCTCATCCGCTGCAAACCCGACAAAGTTTCCGTGAACTCTTTTGTAAACTCTGCAAATAAAGTCCCAGTAGCACTAAGACCCTCAATGATATTTTTGAAATCTTTATTGAAGGTGGGAATAGGTTCCTCCTCAGTTGCCCGAGAAGAACCTCCCACCTCCAGGTCCGCCCTTTCCCTCGTGTCCGTTTCCGGCACAATAGGCTGGCTGGCCTACAAGGATTCGTCGTTGGGGGTAGCAGCGTGCTCTTCTGTAGCTGCCACTGGAGTATCTGGAGCAGTAGCAGGAGAAGAGTGTGGACCTCTGTTAGCCACATATTTAACCCTTTTTAGCTTCTTGGGCTTCAGAATTGTGGGAGCCAAGCTAAAAAAGAAGAATGCCAGAAAGTTAAAATATTGAGAATATAGAAAAATGCTCCGACAAATCGAAAAAACCCAGACGAACAAACCTGGAAGTAGCGACGGGAATACCGTCAAGATCAATAATTTCCTGCGAGGAGGAAATCTTCTTGCGCTTGCGCCCGCCAGCGAAGTTGGCACGCAACATATCCAGATCGGCGTCAGAAGCAAGATCTGACTCGGGAAGTTCAAAGATCTGTCAAAGAGGCAAAAGCCGGGTTAAAACAAAATCCGAGATAAACAGAAGGAATACAAACTCAAGGGGCAAAAAATGTACCTTGGGAGCCGGGTTAGACGTTGTATACATCGGCCGGCTTTCTTCATATTGATCGCGCGAGGAAACCAATAGGTTTCCGCGTTTCCGCAAATCTTTTGCCGACAAAGATTTGCTCGTCGTCCTCATAGCATCAGCGTCCCCCGTGTAATTACACAGAAGGCGAGGGCCGTGATCAGCCAAAGGCTGAATCCGCTTATTTAACCAGCATAAGACTGTGTCCATGCTGGTTAGAGGTGGATCGGCGGCGACGAGTTTTGCGATGCGCCGTTTGATCTTGAGAAGGTCTGGTGGCAGAGATTGCACTGCTTCTGTTCCCCAGTTCTCTTGGGGAGTGGCAGCGGTATTGGTGAAAGGTGGAACCCCGGTGGTTTTTCCGGGAAAAGGAACGTCGGGATGGTAGAAGAAGGAACCCGTCCAGAATTTGACGGATTCCGAGGTTTTGATCTTGGGGAACCAATCCTCCCTGAATCTGTGCAGGGTAAAGGATATGGTCCCGCAAGTCGGAAGCGCACCCTCAGAAGGGTTCCGCTTAACCCCAAAACAATACTGCCAGAAGTCTAACCTAGGAGCTAAACCTAGATACCCTTCGAGAAGAGCTTGAAATACGGTAAGTAGAGGATGGAGTTGGGAGGCAGATTGTGGGGCTGAATGTTATAGTGATTCAAGACTTGAAGGAAAAAGCCGGATGGCGGAAATCCCATACCTCTCCCGATGTGGGAGGTAAGGAGAACGCGTTCCCCGTCTTTTGGCGCTGGCTCGGACTCGTCCTCCGAGCTCCGCCATTTTCCCTTCAGCAGCAGCCCCTCCTTCTCCATTGTCGGAAGGAGGGAAGGTGGAATACTGCTCTGGCTCCAATTGCCGACAGTTTCCCCTTCATCTTCCGCCCCGGTGGCGGCGGACGCCGCGGCGGCCGCGAGCTCCTCTCCGACGAGGACTATTTTTTCCTCCGCCGTCTCGGGTGCGAGTGGCGGGGATGGCGCGGAGGAGGATCCCGCAAGATTGGTGGCGGCGAGGGAAGTTTCCTCGCTGGCTGCACCGCCAACGGTCTTCTCCGGCTCGTCGCCGGTTGCGCGCGGTGGAAAATCCACCATGGGATCCATGGTGTTTATGATTTCTTCAATCTCCGCCACGACGGAGCGGGACGGAGAAGAGCTTGGAGATGCCATTGCTCGGTGGCGCAATGGAGAATCCGTGCCTCCGGTGAGTTCTCGGACGGCGTTTGTTCGTGCGTTCGATGGAAGTTTGCTCTGTTCGCCGTGTGCTTGGGCGCTGTGGAGGCGAGAAGAGAACTGGGAGCAGAAGGTTTTCCGGAGAGGATGGAGACGGCTATTTATAGCCGGAAACCCGTCGCGATGCGTTCTAACGGCTCTTTTGACCGTTGGATGATCAACGCGTGTCACTCGCCGGAAATTCCGGGAAATGAAACAACGGGTGATTATTGCTATCTCCTCGTTTCCCGCGAGAATCTGTCAGAGATACGTTTCAGGGTTTTCCGCTCGACACCTAAACATCCCTGACATCAGCAAGATTAAAGCGCTGATGTAGGAAGTTCCTTCTCCGCGAAGATTCGTGGAAGAAAAGACGGATTTTCCGGAATCTGAGTTTTGCGTTATGACAATATTCTGATAAAAAGAAGAATCAAGACAGAGAGCCTATATTTCTCGGAAAGAATGCAACCCTTGACGAAAGACGGCAAATCGGAGTCTTAATCCTTCTTGGGGGCTACTGTCGGATATATACCAACTAGGGGTATATCAGATGGTAGTCTAAAGTGTCCGATTACCAGACTGGCCTAAATGGTAGTGGGCTACGGTCCATTGGGCGGCCCAGTAAGCTGACACACGGAAGCCGGATTCTAGAAGAACCCGGATTACGGCCCACGTGATACGGCTTGTAGCAGAAGGAAGATTCCTTACTTTCCAAGTTAACACATACCGTAGTCTTCTAGGTTTCCTTCTCTGTATGCCCTATCCTAGCTATTATATAAAGCCGGACGGGAGATAAGATAGATAGACAAGAAGCTAAAGGCTAACTTGCCGAGAGGTTGATCCTTGACGAGTAGCTAATAGAACCTCACATTGTACTCTGTATTCCCAGGCTTTAGTCCTGAATAGTGAGATTGCAGGAGTAGGAACGCTGCATTACTGCGTCGTACCGAACCTGGGTAAAACCCTGTGTCCTTGATCATCGTACAATCACGTCCCCCCACGTCTCTATCGGTAGTCTCATGGCACCCCCGTCTATGAAATCTACTATGATGTCTCGACAAAAATTGTTGAACATGTTATGGATAACTGCTATTTTGGAGATGGAGCTGTCCATCTGGTGATCATTTACTCTTTATACATGAATTATGCGAGTTGTTCAGGTGTGTAGGTATTTCAATGGACCAAGTTAAGAGGAAGTTATTCTCTTTATCACTGAAGGGCAAAGCTGCAAAATGGTTTAAAATGTTGAAGAATGGATGATCTATTGGATGGGAGGAAATTGTACCTCTCTTTTATTCTAAATTCTATCCTCCCAGTGAGATTCATAAGGATCGGAGTCAAATATATAATTTCTGGCCTCGTGATGGAGAGAGTATTTCCCAAGTGTGGGGGAGATTGAGGTTACTGATGCTCAAATGTCCCATTCATGATCTCCCCGGTAATATTGTTATTAATAATTTCTATGCAAGGCTTTCTCTTCATGACAAAGATTTATTGGATGCTTGTTGTTCTGGATCATTTACACGTATGAAAGGAGAAGATAAATGGGATCTTCTTGATCGTATTGAGGAAAATATTGAAGGATGGGAGAATGACAAAGGAAGAAAGTCAGGTATAAATTATGATTATGAATGCATTAAATATTTTATGGGAGCTGATGATTTTCATAATGTTAGTGCTGCTTATGGTCTTGACTCTCAAATTGTTGCAAACTTCTTTAAGGCTTTTGCCTCTTATCTTGATATTCCCAAAAAGGAGTGGAACAAGTACCATGCACCTTATAAAGATACTGTTAATTGTGTTCCTACTAGAAATATAGAAGTGCATACTGTTAATCTTGCTGTGCTTGAACCTTATATTGAGAAAATGACTTTTCCTGCTAAGGTAAAGGAACATTCTATTATAGCTAGTGTGGTTAACAAAAGTACAAATAAATCTATAGAATATCATGATCAAATAACTGTTGAACCTATAGTAGCAATAGTAAAAGACTGTGTCGCTGAAAATGTAGAAGATGGACACATTATCTTCTGTGAATATGCTTCTAATATTGTTTGACATCCTAGTAGATCTAGGAAAACTAGTGTTCCTGTGGTTTCTGTTAGGATAGGTGATCATTGCTATTATGGTTTATGTGATATTGGTGCAAGTTCAAGTGTTATTCCTTATGAGCTTTATAGTGAAATCATGCATGAAATTGGTTCTTGTGAACTTGAGGATGTTGATGTGGTTATTCAACTTGCTAACAGACAAACTATCTCTCCAATTGGTATTGTTAGAGATTTAGAAGTTTTATGTGGTAAAACTAAATATCCTGCTGATTTTCTAGTACTTGGTGCAACTGCTAGTAAAACATGTCCTGTCATTTTTGGTAGACCTTTCTTGAACAGCTGTGGTGTTGTTATAGATTGTAATAAGGTGAAAATAGTAACTAAATTTGATGGAAACTCTTATGAGTTTAATTTTTCTAAATTTGCTAGAGCTCCTTATGAAACTCAATTGCCTAATGAAGATTTTAGAGTTGAACAACTTGCCTCTATTGCTCTTGCTCCTAACAATGCTTTGCAGCAATACACGGAGGACCACGAAAGTGAGGTATTTATGGAAGAAAGAAATGAGATCTACGATATTCTTCTTCGTCAACTAGCAATGCTGAAACACAATTTACCTGTGGTAGACTTGGGTACCACATTACCACCAAAGGAGGATCCTATTTTTGGTTTAAAACCTTTACTTGATGATCTTAAATATGCTTATATTGATGATAAGAAAACATATCGTGTTATTATTAGTTCTAAAATTTCAGGTAAATAAGAGGAAATGTTATTGGAAATATTGAAGAAACACCTCAGAGCTATTGGATACACTCTTGATGATTTGAGAGGAATATCCCCTGCTATATGTCAGCATGCGATTAATATGGAACCTGATGCAAAGCAAGTTGTTGAACATCAACGTTGTTTAATTCCTAAGATGAAGGAAGTGGTAAGAAACGAGGTATTGAAACTCATTGATGCTGGTATTATTTATCCTATTGCTGATAGTAGATGGGTAAGCCCCGTCCATTGTGTCCCTAAGAAAGGAGGAATTAATGTTGTGCCTAATGAAAATTATGAGCATATTCCTCAAAGAGTAGTAGTTGGTTATACAATGTGTATTGATTTTAGAAAAGTTACCCAAGTTACTAAGAAAGATCATTATCCTTTACCTTTTATTGATCAAATGTTAGAAAGTTTGTCTAAGAAAACTATTTTTTGCTTCTTGATGGTTATTCTAGGTTTTTTCAAATTGCTGTTAGGAACAAGATCAAGAGAAAAATACTTTTACTTGTCCTTATGGAACTTATGCTTATAGACGTATGAATTTTGGTTTATGCAATGCTCCTTCTACATTTCAAAGATGTATGTCTGCTATTTTCATGGTTTTTGTGAGTAAATTGTGGAAGTATTCATGGACGATTTCTCCATCTATGGGACTTGTTTTGATAACTGCTTGCACAATCTTGACAAAGTT
The DNA here is from genome assembly GCA_028641055.1 of Alopecurus myosuroides. NCBI lineage: Eukaryota > Viridiplantae > Streptophyta > Magnoliopsida > Poales > Poaceae > Alopecurus > Alopecurus myosuroides. The sequence goes on along the minus strand of CM054058.1, from coordinate 294,998,609 downwards.
TTGCAGAGATGTGAGGAAACTAATATAGTTCTTAATTAGGAGAAATGCCACTTTATGGTTAATGAAGGTATTGTTCTTGGACATAAAATTTCCGAAAGAGGTATTGAAGTTGACAGAGCTAAAGTTGAAGCAATTTAGAAAATACCGCGTCCCAGGGATGTCAAAGGTAGTCGTAGTGTTCTTGGTCATGCTGGTTTCTACAGGAGGTTTTATTAAAGATTTCTCTAAAATATCAAAGCCTCTTACTAATCTTCTCCAAAAAGATGTACCTTTTGTTTTTGTTGATGATTGCGAAGAATATTTTGAAACTCTAAAAAGGCTTTAATTACTGCTCCTATTGTTCAACCACCTGATTGGAATTTGCCCTTTGAAATTATGTGTGATGCTAGTGATTTTGTTGTAGGTGTTGTTCTTGGAAAGCGAATAGATAAGAAGTTGAATGTTATTCATTATGCTAGTAAGACTCTCGATGCTGCTCAAAAAAATTATGCTACCACTAAGAAAGAGTTCCTACCTGTAGATTTTGCTTGTGATAAGTTTAGAACTTATATTGTTGATTCAAAATTTACTATTCATACTGATCACGATGCTATTAGATACCTTATGGAAAAGAAAGATGCTAAGCCTAGGCTTATTATATGGGTGCTGCTTTTACAAGAGTTTGATTTTCATATGGTAGATAGAAAGGGTGCTAAAAATCCTGTTGCTGATAATTTGTCTAGATTGGAAAACATTGCTTATGACCCTATTCCTGTTAATGATAGTTTTCCAAATGAACAGCTGGCTGCAATAAAAGTAAGCTCACGAGATAGTCCTTGGTATGCAGCTGCAATAAAAATAAGCTTGCAAGATAGTCTTTGGTATGCAGATTATTCTAACTTTATTGTTTCCAAGTATTTTCCTCCAACCTTTACATCTCAACAAAGAATAAAATTCTTTTATGATTTGAGGCATTATTTTTGGGATGAACCCTTATATAAAGGAGTAGATGATATTGTGTGAAGATGTGTTCAAGAACATGAACAATGAGAGATATTGAGAAAGTTCCATGGTAGTGCTTATGGAGGACATCACGCTGGAGATAGAACCGCGCAGAAGGTTATACAATCAGGTTTCTATTGGCCAACTCTCTTTAAAGATGCACGAAAGTTTATTTTATCTTCTTATGAATGTGAAAGAGCTGGTAATATTTCTAGACGCAATGAAATGCCTATGAATTATCCTCTTGTTATGAACATTTTGATTGTTGGGGATTTGACTTTATGGATCCGTTTCTTCCTTCTAATGGTTATACTTATATACTTGTTGATGTTGATTATGTTACTAAATGGGTAGAAGCTATACCTACAAAGAGTGCTGATGGTGAAACCTCATTAAAAATGCTTAAAGATGTTATTTTCCCTAGGTTTGGTGTGCCTGGATATCTTATGACTGATGGAGGTTATCATTTTATTCATGATGGTTTTAGAAAAACTCTTGCTAAATATGATGTTAATCATAGAATTGCCTCAGCTTATCATCCTCAAACAAGTGGGCAAGTAGAATTATCAAATAGAGAAATTAAATCTATCCTGCAAAAACTTGTTAATAAATCTAGAAAAATGGGCTAGTAACATAAATGATGCTTTACGGGCTTATAGAATTGCTTATAAAATTCCTATGGTTATGTCTCCTTATAAAATGGTTTATGGAAAATCTTGTCATCTGCCTTTAGAATTAGAACACAAAGCTTATTGGGCAGTGAGAGAACTAAATAGAGATTTTAAACTTTCCGGTAAGAAAAGGATGCTTGACTTGAGTTCTTTAGATGAATGGAGAAGTGAAGCCTGTGAAAATGCTAGACTCTTTAAAGAGAAATTTTAAAAAATGGCATCATAGGAGAATTCTTAAGAGAGTGTTTCATGTTGGTGAGAATGTTCTATTGTATAGGTCTCATCTCAGATTTTTTGCTGGAAAATTACTCTCGAGATGGGAAGGACCTTTTGTTATTGAAGAAGTGTACCGTTCAGGTGCAATCAAAATTGTATCACTTAAAGATAACACTAGGCAAGTGGTGAATGGGCAAAGACTCAAACATTATATTTCCGGAGATTCTTATGATGAAGATGTTGATACTATTCAAGTGGTGACTCCGTAAGATTTTATTAAAGAAAAGATGCTAGAAACTGCAGAGTCTGTTTTCAAATAGGTAACCGTTTTGGTAAGAAAAATTTCGCGTTTTATCCTCCAACTTATATTTTTGCTATACTTAGAAAATATGAAAAATAATGAGCCGAAAAAGGGTAGGAGAAGGTGCCCAAGGGCACCACACCACCTGGCGGCGCGGGCCCACCCCTGGCTGCGCCACCATATGGTGTGGGCACCTCGGAGACCGTCTCCGACCCGTTTTCGCCCTGCACTTTCCTTTTGTTATGTTAGTTTTTGCTATATAATCCCCTAGATCCCCCAAGGTCCGTATATCGTTTTCTCGTCGTGTTTCCATTTCGACGTGTTTCTGTCTGGGTTCTTCTAGGTTCTAGAGGCACCATGGTCTCCGCCAACAATAACAAGGGTAAGGTGCCCGTGGAAGATGATCTCCTAGGTCCCAAGTGCAAGAACATGTTTCAGGGCATCAAGAGGTAAGTAAAAAGGATATCATCAAGTAACGCTCGACGTGCTTTTTCTCATAATATACAGGGACCAATACCATCACTTCCAGGCCTCAGCTCCTTCCCTAGGGTAGAAGAAGCCCTTTGAGTCACAGATGAGGTTTGTGATTGATATCGAGCTCTAAGGAGGGAGGTAGAGATACTTCAAGAGTAGAATGACAGGCTTCGCAAGATGCTGGAGCGTTTCCATACCTTGATCAAGGATTCGCCACCACCAAAGCAGTAATTCGACATTGGTATTGGCATCCCCTTGGATTGTTCCAATCTTGGGGGAGTGCCACAATATCACACCTTTATCTTTCACCTTTTACTTTTTAGTAGAGTCATATCACGAGTAGAGAAGTTATCATATAGGATGGTTTGCAGTGTGGATGTATCACTCCTTTAGTTGGTTATCTATGTATCCCTTGGTGTGAGTTGCCGTTATGAAATATTGACGAGAAGCTTTATCATTTACTTTCTGCACACCTTATTTTAGTTTGCAATGCTTTTATATGGTTGATCTTGTTGTTAGAATTGGTATAAATTTGGGAGCATAAAGTTAATATATTTGGTTTTGGCAAACTTAGCATTGGTCAGTAGCAACAATACTTTGAGGCTTAAGTCGAAAGGAGGGAGATGCATGTATATATATTATTCCATTATCTTTCTTTCTTGTTGGATCATAAGCTTAGTATTCTCAAGTTAAGATCATTTGTACCTCCAAGGAAGATTGCATGGTTGTTCTATCACATATATATTTGCCTTTTTTCCCTCAACTCTTATGCTTGCTACCCAGCCTTGCTAGCCAGAAACCTGTACTGAGAGGGAATGCTTCTCGTGCAACCAAACCTTGAACCAAAACCGTGCCATTTGTGTCCACCATACCTACCTATATGTGGTATTTAACCGCCACTCCAAGTAAATTTCTCGTGTGCTACCTTTAAAACCTTCAAAATTATACCTGTTTTGTGCTCTGTTTTAGCTCATGAGGACATAGGTAGACATTCTTTATTTCACTCGTTGTCTGGACTTTACACACCTGGACTAGTGGCACATCCACTTATCCAACTGCTAGAAGAGCTGGCAACGGGGTGCCCAGCCCTGATGTCTACGCACGCTTCTATTCTTGTAGACAGTGTTGGGCCTCCAAGTGCAGAGGTTTGCAGAACAGCAGCAAGTTTTCCTTAAGTGGATCACCCAAGGTTTATCGAACTCAGGGAGGTATAGTTCAAAGATATCCCTCTCAAGCAACCCTGCAATCAAGATACAAGAAGTCTCTTGTGTCCCCAACACACCCAATATACTTTTCAGGTATATAGGTGCACTAGTTCGGCGAAGAGAGAGTAAAATGGAAATAATATGGATGATAATAAGTGATAATAACAATCTGAAAAAAAAAGGCAGCAAGCAAACATGTAGCAGAACAGGCGGAAAACGGTGTTTCGGTACTTGGAAATAAGGTCTAGGGCTCCTACTTTCACTAGTGGACACTCTCAACAATGATCACATAATTGAATGAATAAATATCATTTCTTCACTATGCTACTCCGAAAAACTCTCCGGTTGAATAACGAACACTAATCGTTGCGTAGGGCTTTAACAACACTTCTCAAGTCTATATTCCCTCTCTAGGGCACCCCAATGTCACTACGAGCGCCATAAATTAGTAAACAAACGCCACAGTTTCATAGGTCCACTTTCCAACACAAGATATAAATATCATGCTAAACCACACGGTCACACACTATCACCTTTACCCCGTGATCAAAGTGTTTACGGAGATAACAAAACCACTTGAATAGCATAACAGATGAAGATCAATCTACATATTCAACTAGATTACAAAGCTCATGATCACATACATATTACACCATGGGAGAGAGAGATGAACCACATAGCTACCGGTAGAGCCCTCAGCCCCCGGGGAGAACTACTCCCTCCTCATCATAGGAGACAGAAACGGTGATGGAGATGGCGGTGGAGTCGATGGAGATGGCTTCCGGGGACACTTCCCCGTCCCAGCAGGGTCCCGGGGAAACTTGTTGGTGGCGGCGGCGGAGCTACGGATGTATTTTGCGGAAAAGGCCGATTCCCTTAGGGTTTATTCCTCGGGAAGTATATATGAGCGAAAGAGCGATGCCGGGGGGTGGCCAGGGAGCCCACACCCATAGGTGGCGCGGCCGGGGGGGACCCCTCATGGTGTGGCCACCCTGTGGCCCCCCTCCGGGGCTCTTCGGGACTTCTGGATGCTTCCGGGCCTTTTAGGACTTCTGGCTTTCGAATTTTCCAATTCTGAGCATATTTCCAGAACAACTTTTCTGAAACTAAAAACAACAGAAAACAGGGAACTGGCTCTGTGGCATCTTGTTAATAGGTTAGTCCCAGAAAACATAATAAAACGTTGGAAAACATACGGAAACCATGTAGCAATTGGCACAATATCAACATGGAACATCAGAAATCCCCAAGATTAGTTCCTACTCGTCCTCGAGTAGGTAAACGATAAAACAAAATAATTTCTGAGGTGACATGCTACCACACAATCTTGATCATAATATGTAAAGTAGAGCATGTAAACTAGGATCAAATGAACTAAAGTTGTGATCTATGTTTGATATCAACAAGTAATGCATAAACACATAAGAAGAAAGAAGCAAAACTTTTAATGAATCAATACTAAAAGACTATCAACCGTGCAAAGTTTATTAGAGATGATTTAAGCTTTCAAGAACAACAATATCATGCACGTCAAACGATCTTCACAACCCGTGTTAGGATCAAGTCAAGCTTTCCACACGATGCAATGCTTGAATCTTAAACTATTTGCGCACTAAAAACAAGCAAGTGTTCTGCGTTGGTCCCTGGCACCGGGATGTTATGGCTAAGAGAACATTATGGGGAGTTTGGAAGGTCAATGGAACAAAGGCTTACAAAGCTGAAAGTGATCATTAGACAAGAGAAAGTCTTACAACCGAAGCTATGCAAGGAGTAGGGATTGCCACACAACAGATGCACATAGAGCTATAAGTGTATGAAAGCTCTCCAATGGAACTAGTGGGGGTGCATCCAACTTGCTTGCTCACGAAGACCTAGAGCTCATTATAGGAGGCTCATCATTGGAATATACAAGCCAAGTTCTATAATGTAAAGTTCCCCACATATTTATGAATGAATGATAATACGAAAACTCTCTCCAAACTGAAGTATTGGTGCTAAACATGAAGCACAAGTGTGGTATAAAGGATAGTGATGCGCCCGCTCTCTCTTTATTCTCTCTTTGGCCCTTTTTTTTTCCTCTTTTTGGGATTTTTAATTTTTTTAAATATTTTTATATATCCTCACCGGTAGGGGCAACATCCTATATTACAATGAATCATCACACTTTTAGTACTCATAACTCATAAATAAATATCTCTGATGTCTCTAACTGCATGCTCCTGCCAGTGTAGCAGTATGCATAAATAACCATGAAGCTCATCATCAAGTAACATAATGGAGGTGGATGTTGTGCAGCAATATATCTCGGAATGGCTATGGAAATGCCATGATAGGTAGGTATGGTGTCTGTTTTGAGGAATAATATATGGGATTATGTGTAGGAAAACAAAGTCCTCCCACGGGATTTGGATGCACTGGCGAACTTTGCACCAACTCTCAATGTGAGAAAGGGCAATGCACAATACCGAAGAGGCTAGCAAGTATGGATGGTGGAAGTGCTAGGAACTGCAACATAGACTCACAAGTTAAAATATTGCAGCAAGCAAATCATCTTACAATGCACAATGCAAATCACTCCAAGAGGGTCCGTGGCAGTGACAAGTCACTGTTAGCTACCCCGACCGTAGCGCGTAACAAAAGGCCGATCAGAAATGCATCACTCGTAGCAATCATATACCATTGTTTCTATCAGCTGGTAATTTAAGTGTGGCACAGTTTCAAGTTTATTATACCAACCATTAAAAGTTTCTACTTACTAGTCCTTCCCATTTATCCATTAAGCAAATTAATATCTCAAAACAACATCAATGATTCAAGTGAAGCAGTTTAGTGATCTACAAGACCATGCAATCTTTTCCACTATACCAACTACCACATAAGAATTTCTATTCCCAAGAAAACACACATATGAGAACCACCTAACTACAAAAGCTAACAGCTCTGAACAAAGGATGCATGAAAAGAAAGGCTAAACGCAGTAATAGCAAAAAGTGAACACTCACAAAACAATAAGAATGAAAACTAGAGTGTTCTAAGCAATGAAAATGGAGTGTGTCTCTCTCCCACACAATTATGATAAGATCCAACCATTTATTACAGAAAATAAAACCAAACAAACTGAAAACAAAAATAAAATACGCTCCAAGTAAAGCACATAAGATGCGACCGAATAAAAATATAGATTCACTAGAAGTGACCTGATAATTTGTCGATGAAGAAGGGGATGCCTTGGGCATACCCTAGCTTAGATGCTTGAGTCTTCTTGGAATTTGCTTGGATGTACCACCAGGGCATCCCCAAGCTTAGTCTTTTCACTCTTCTTTATCACATCATATCATCCTCTTCTCTTGACCCTTGAAAACTTCCTTCACATCAAAATTCTCACAATCTTCATTAGCAACGTTAGTGGAATTGAAATAATAAATTCACATGGTTCAGTTTCAACACAAGTCTAACACTAAAAAGCACATTAGATACTGTCACAACTTCTTTTAAAACTTTTTTCTCAAAAGAACACCAAAAGAAAGAGATTAAGATGCAAATGCGATAAATGGCATAAATCTGTCAAAACAGAACAGCAGGTAAAGATCGATTTTTCAAAAATATTTTGTTGCTGAAATAAAAAAGTGGTATTCTAAGAAAAGTTGCATATATAACTTAGGATTAATCACAAAAAAGCTCAGGTCATTTTGAATTTTCTGTGATTTTTAACGGAATTAACAGTGGACATCAGAAATATGTTTCCTGCTGAGAAATCCGAAATATAGGCTCAACTTTCCACTAGAGGTTTTACTTGGCTCAATAAAAACTAAAAATAAAAGATACATCGGGGTTGCTAAGTAAATATAAAACACCCAGGTGCAAAGAAAACAAAATAAAACAAAGAAAAACGGGTTGAAAATGGAGAAATAAAACGGGTTGTCTCCCGGTAGCGCTTTTCTCTAACGCCTTTCAACTAGGCATAGACAAGTGGAATCAAGTAGATCCTCACATAAGAAGTATGAATTGAAGCACAATAAGATAGCATCAAGAATAAAATATAAAACACATTTAAGTCTAACCCACTTCCTATGAAAAATAATCTTGTAGAAAAACAAGTCAACGAAGCACAAAGTGACTAGCATAGGAAGACAAAATAAGTGCAACTTCAAAATTTCCAACATAAAGAGGGGAAACTTAATATTGTTGAGATGCATAAAACCATGTTTCCCTCTCTCGTAATAACTCTCAGTAGCATCATGAATAAAATTAACAATATAACTATCACATAAAACATTCTTATCATGAGCCACATGCATAGAAGAATTAATACTCTCCACATAAGCATAGTCATTCTTATTAATAGTAGTAGGAGAAAATTCAACAAAATAGCTATCATTATTATTCTCATCACCATGATCATCAAATATAGGAGGCATATTGCAATCATAATCAATTTTCTCCTCAATGGTAGGTAGACTGAAAATATCATAATCATTATAATCATCATATAGAACTCCAACATGATAGACAAGTTGTATATTAGGGAGATGGTTTTGGGTAATCCCTCCATAACTATGATAAGTTTCATAAGGGTAATTGCAATCATAGACTATGTTATAGCATCTTTTATAATAGTTATCAAAGACTGGAGGCATAGTATCATCATAAGCAATATCATCATTTTCACTAGAAAGAGATGTATCAAGCATACAATCATCAGTAGCAAAAGGATTTTCAAACACATCATCCACAAGCTCAAAGCTTTCTTTATAATCATTGGAAGGAACATGGATGGTACTAACATCACAACAATTATCATCATTTTTAGAATTGGTACCAAAGAGATTTTCAATATCAAAAGTAGTGTGTTTCTCCCAATCATGATCACTTTCATAAATAACATGCATAGGAAAATCATCGAGTTCAGAATCATCAGCAAAAGCTGTAATATGAGCAACATGCTTAGGGAGAGATACCGTTACCTCTCTCTTTTTACTCCTCCTATTCTTCTTCTTCTTCTTCTTCTTACTCTCTATGGAAGGGAGAGGCTTGAAAGGAAGCTTCTCCACATACCCTGGTTTATTGTCAGAAACAATAGAAGAAACCTTGGAGGATTCCTCCTCTTCATTAATAAGATGAAACCAAATATTATCCCTGTCATATTTTGGTAAAGTGTCCTCTTTTAGAATATTTTGTATGTAAGTATTTGCATGGAAATTTTCAACACAACAAAAATGGCATTCATGCAAGACACTATTCATATCAAAAGCACTCATATCAATCAAAGAAGTTTTTCTTAATAACTCTTCACACCCCAAAAATAATGTAAGTTCATCATGCTAATTGGGGGTGATCATGTCATCACAATACAAACTTGCAGTACTCATAGGACTCTAAAGGCTACTATCATGGCTTGAGCATTGAAAATTAAAATGACCCACTTTACAGCAAAGTTCACAAATAAAAGGATAGAGGCCACAAACTTTTTCACCAAGATCATTTAGAGCCCTATCCCACTTTCTAGTTTTTTAATTCCTATGATGGATACAATATTCTTCTTCGATTTGATTCTTTTCACAAGGTCTAAGTGCTCCACAGAAATTAACATGCTTATAAGAAATAGTACTTTCAGAAGTTTGAGCATGTTTATTGCAATAATCAATAACAATTTGATTTTTCATGCAAGTGTCATTAAAAGGTTCATGATATATGTTCCCATTTTTAGGAAGATTAATAAGAAGCAAAGGATCTATACCAACCGACAGCCATTTGAGGATCAAGACCATATTTAGCATTAAGCTCGTGAAAATCAGCAGTTTCAGCAAAAGTCTTAATGCAAGCACTTTACCTTTGTTGTTATTCCAATCTTTATTATTGGTTTCAATTGTTTCAAGAAGATCCCATTTAGCGTCAACCTTCTTACTTGAGAAAGAACCCTCTGAACATGCATCTAGATACTCCCTGTAATGTCCTGAAAGCCTTGCATAAAAATTAGTAACAATTATTTCCTTAGGAAGCTCATGGTTAGGACATTTAAGTATTAATGTTTTCAGTCTTCCCCAAGCTTGAGCAATGCTTTCTCCATCACGAGGCAAAAAATTATAAATGTAATTCCTATCTAAATACAGTTCATGAGAAGAATAAAATTTAGAATGAAATAGAGTTTCGAGCTCCTTCCACTCCAAATTATGAGGATCATCTAGAAGCTCATACCACTCCCTCGATTTGTCCTTAAGAGACAAAGAGAATAACCTCTTCTTAACTTGGTCCATTGAAATACCGGCACACTTGAACACCCCGCATAATTCATGTATAAAGAGTAAATGATCACGAGGATGGATAGTTCCATCTCCAAAATAACAGTTGTCCATGACAAGTTCAACAATTTTCTTGGGTATTTTAAAAGGAATGCTTTGAGTAGGAGGATTTAAAATATCACAAGCATCATTAGGTTTATCACATATGGGAGATAAAGTATCATCATAGCAATTTTCTCCTCTAAAGCTGGGGAAATAAAAAGTTTATAGAAACTACCTTCCCCAAGCTTAGACTTTTCCATAGTACTAGAAATAATGGTATCCAAATAATTAATGCTAATAACATTGCTATCACTATTATGCAAACAAACTTCCATAGGTTTTTTAATTTTCTCTTCAAAAGCATCATGTCCTAATTCAAGACAAAATTTTATAAAGTTTTATCATATTTTTGTTGTTTTCCATTAAGACTACTAGTAAAAACAAAAACAAGAAGCGGGTAAAAATAAGCCTAACTAGTGAAAACAAGAAACAAAAAGATATAATTGCAGAATCTAAAGGAAATAACTTCGAGCACTCACACCCGATGATGTGAGTGACTTTTACCTTACCTCCTCGGCAACGGCGCCAGAAAAGTGCTTGATTTCTACGCACGCTTCTATTCTTGTAGACAGTGTTGGGCCTCCAAGTGCAGAGGTTTGTAGAACAGCAGCAAGTTTCCCTTAAATGGATCACCTAAGGTTTATCGAACTCACGGAGGTAGAGGTCAAAGATATCCCTCTCAAGCAACCCTGCAATCAAGATACAAGAAGTCTCTAGTGTCCCCAACACACCCAATATACTTGTCAGGTATATGGGTGCACTAGTTCGACGAAGAGAGAGTAAAATGCAAGTAATATGGATGATAATAAGTGATAATAACAATCTGAAATAAAAATGGCAGTAAGCAAACATGTAGCAGAGCAAGCGGAAAACGGTGTTTCAGTACTTGGAAATAAGGCCTAGGGCTCCTACTTTCACTAGTGGACACTCTCAACAATGATCATATAATTGAATGCATAAATATCATTTTTTTCACTATGATACTCCAAACCACTCTCCGGTCGAATAACGAACACTAATCGTTGCGTAGGGCTTTAACAACACTTCTCAAGTCTATATTCCCTCTCTTGGGCACCCCAATGTCACTACGAGCACCATAAATTAGTAAACAAACGCCACAATTTCATAGGTTCACCATCCAACACAAGATATAAATATCGTGCTAAACCACACGGTGCACACACTATCACCTTTACCCCGTGATCAAAGTGTTTACGTAGATAAAAAAACCACTTGAGTAGCATAACAGATGAAGATAAATCTACAGATTCAACTAGATTACAAAGCTCATGATCACATAAAGATCACACCATGGGAGAGAGAGATGAACCACATAGCTACTGGTAGAGCCCTCAGCCCCGGGAGAGAACTACTCCCTCCTCATCATAGGAGACAACAACGGCGATGGAGATGGCGGCAGAGTTGATGGATATGGCTTCCGGGGGCACTTCCCAGTCCCGGCAGGGTGCCAGAACAGAGATCTGTCCCCCGAAACTTGTCGGTGGCGGCGACGGAGCTATGGATGTATTTTGCAGAAAAGGTCGATTCCCTTAGGGTTTATGCCTCGGGGAGTATATATGGGCGAAAGGGCGATGCCGGGGGGGGTGGTGGCCAGGGGGCCCACACCCCTAGGTGGTACAGCCAGGGGGCCGCTCCACCCCATGGTGTGGCCACCCTGTGGCCCCCCTCCGGGGCTCTTTGGGACTTCTGGATGCTTCCGGGACTTTTAGGACTTCTGGCTTTCGAATTTTCCAATTCCGAGAATATTTCCAGAACAACTTTTCTGAAACTAAAAACAATAGAAAACAGGGAACTGGCTCTGTGGTGTCTTGTTAATAGGTTAGTCCCGGAAAACATAATAAAACGTAGGAAAACATACGAAAAACATGTAGCAATTGGCATAATATCAACATGGAACATCTTAAATTATAGATACGTTTGAGACGTATCAAGCCCCAAACTTGGTTACTATAAATTCTATTCACTCTCCTGCCCCTGATTTATTAGTCAAAGCATAATTGTGTAAACAAAAGAGAAGAGGGATGATCTACTAACCCCAGTAGAAAGAATGTCCTTCAATGGGAGCCGCTCTTGTGAAGTCTAGTTGGCTTGTGACTTAATGTATTGTTTGCTTGCTAATTCGTTTACATAGACATATAGTTCTCTCAAAATTGTTTTTGTTACCTCTGTTTTTCAATTAAAATTCTCTAGCACATGAGTTGATATCTGCTTCCCTCTGCGAAGGGCCTATATTTTACTTTTATGTTGAGTCAGTAAACCTACTCCTTTCTGTCTTAAGAAAACATTTGAGTTGTTGTGATCCAACCATCTATATGTTGATTTATTCAATCATGTATTTTATCCTTCCTTGTTTAGTACACTGTTTTTATCTGAATGAATATTACTTTGAAAGTTATCAATGAATGTAAGGAGACTGTTATGATTGAGCATGTAAAACTCTGCAGTATAAGCTCTAATATAAGGACCCTGATCGAAAGATAAGTACAATATGTTAATTGTTCTCTGACCAAGAGCAAAGTTTGACATAACCTATTATGATTTTCTCTTTGCACCCTTACCGTGGCTCCCTCTACTAGTTTCAAGTTAAGTTATATGAGAGGAAGTTGCTGTCTAGAATGACTTGTGTATTGATAAATGTGATGCTTCTTGTCCGTATTTTGTTTATCGACACTTCACTCCATAAACATGTGGTCATGTTACGTCCATTTTGCATCACTAGTTTATATCATAATTTACTTTTATTCATCGATATACTTCATATTATGATGCACTAGTTATGTAATTTCGTCTATTTTGCATGTTTTATAATTATTGGAGAATAATTCACCGAGACCAGAAATTGGCTCGAAAAAGCACCGTCGAGATACCATATATCTGAAGACCAGAAGAAGAAGGGGGACACCGGGAAGTTCTTACTTCACTAGAAGACAAAGCCAGCCAGGAGGGAGCCAGAGGGGGGCCACACAGGGCCCACACCATGTGGTGGCGCCCCCTGGCCGCGCCGCCAGGTGGTGTGGCCACCCTAGCCCACCTCTGGCAGAGCCCTTTCGCGTACTTCATCCCCAGGGAACCCTAAGACCTACAAAGCCATTGAGGGAATATTCCGCCTCCTCCTCGGGGCTGAAAACAAAGAGAGAAAAGCTCTCAGCAGGGAGAAATTTGCCGGGGAATTTCCTCCCCAGAGAGGGGAAATCATCGCTATCGTCACCTTCATCACTCCGGGCATCATCAATATCATCATCGTCATTGTCCTCACCACCAGAACCATCATTCTCTCCATCCACCTCCGTCCCACTATAACAATTAGGGTTATATATCGTTGTTTTCCACTAGATCTATCTCCTGGTGTGGATTACTCTTTTGTAGTTAATGCTTACGAGATTTATCGGTGTTTGCACTTTATGACCAGATTATTATTCATCATTATATCACCTCTGATCATGATCCATATGATGTATTGTGAGTAGTTTGTTTAGTTCTTGAGGACATGGGATAATTCAAGATGTTAGTAATGTAATTATGTTGAAGTAATATCTAATGGTTTGATATTTAAGTTGTGGTGCTATTCTTCTAGTGGTGTCATGTGAACGTCGACTACATGACACTTCACCTTTATGGTCCTAGATGGATGCATTGTGTATTTGGCTACTAATTTTGGGGTTGCCGGAGTGACAGAAACCTAAACCCCCATTAGGAAACCGGTGCACGAGGGAGTGTAGGATCCCAGAGTTTAAGGTTGTGGTTAGATTTATCTTAATTAATTTCTTGTAGTTGTGGATACTTGCAAGGGGTTTAATCACAAGTATGTATTAGTCCTAGTTGGGCGGTGAATTAGCATAGGTTTACCCACACAACCGATGACAACAACGGACTGTCCGCAACAGTATGCGAACATCAGATAACTGGTCCTAACTATACACTATGCAAGTGCTAGTAAATTATTACCTCTTCAATTGGGTTTGTTCTCCCCGGCACTGAGTGAGTCAGTCGTATCGATCTGGTGTCCCCAGAAAACAAATCGCCATGGTTGGGGACCCAATTTTTGCAACCAGTGGTGAAGTTAATCCAAACTTTGAATGTCCTATTACTCCCTCCTGGTGACAATTTGGTTCAGGGGGCTCTAACCCCTATAGAACATTGAGGTAGAAATGGACTAATGATATGTCTCCAGCGTATCGATAATTTCTGATATTCCATGATGATATTTTGCCAATTGCTACATGTTTTCTCCCTTCTTTATATCATTTTTATGGATTTTCCGGACTAACCTATTGACAACATGCCACAAAGCCAGTTCCCTGTTTTCTGCTGTTTTTAGTTTCAGAAAAGTTGTTCTGGAAATATTCTCGGAATTGGAAAATTCGAAGCCCGGAAGTCTTAGAATTCCCGAAGTTTCCACGGAGTCTCGAAGAGACCCGGAGGGGGGGGGCTCAGAGGGCCCACACCATAGGGCGGCGCCTCCCCCCTTGGCCGCGCCAGGAGGTGGTGTGGGGCCCCTAGGGCCCCACCGCCTTTGCCTTTCGCCTATTTATACTCCCCCGAAGGCTAAGAGAATCGTCCTTTTCCACAAAATACATCCGTAGCTCCACCGTCGCCGCCAACAAGTTTTGGGGGACAGATCTCTATTCTGGCACCCTGCCGGGACAGGGAAGTGCCCCCCGGAACCATCTCCATCGCTGTTGTTGTCTCCTATGATGAGGAGGGAGTAGTTCTCCCCCGAGGCTGAGGGCTCTACCGGTAGCTATGTGGTTCATCTCTCTCACCCATGGTGTGATCTATATGTGATCGTGAGCTTTGTAATCTAGTTGAATAAGTAGATGTTACTCTTCATCTTGTGCTACTCAAGTATTTTATTAATATGAACTTTGGAGTCACCTTGTCCCGCGGTGTGAAGGTGACAGTGTGCACATCGTGTGTGTCTCCTCTATGAATTGTGGTGTTTGTCTAGTACCTACTAGGGCGCTCATAGTGACAGCATGGGGCTAACTAGAAATGGGAATGCTTACTTTAAGGAATGCTTCTTGCAGCCCTACGCAATGATTAGTGTTCGTTATCCAACCGGAGAGGGTTAAGAGTATCATAGTGAAGAGAATATATTTAGTTATTCAATTATGTGATCATTGTTGAGAGTGTCCACTAGTGAAAGTAGGATCCCTAGGCCTTGTTTCTAAGCATTGAAACACCATTTTCCGCCTGTTGTGCTACATGTTTGCTTGCTGCCATATTTATTTCATATTGCTATTATTACTTATAACCATCCATATTACTCGCATTTCACTATCTCTTCGCCGAACTAGTGCACCTATATACCTGACAAGTATATTGGGTGTGTTGGGGACACAAGAGACTTCTTGTATATTAATTGCAGGGTTGCTTGAGAGGGATATCTTTGACTTCTACCTCCCTGAGTTCGATAAACCTTGGGCGATCCACTTAAGGGAAACTTGCTGCTGTTCTACAAACCTCTGCACTTGGAGGCCCAACACTGTCTACAAGAATAGAAGCGTGCATAGACATCAAGCTATTTTCTGGCGCCGTTGCCGGGGAGGTAAGGTAAAAGTTACTCACATCCTTGGGTGTGAGTGCTCGAAGTTATTTCTTTTAGATTCTACAATTATATCTTTTTGTTCCTTGTTTTTATTTTCACTAGTTAGGCTTATTTTTACTTGTTACTTGTTTTTATATTTATGCTTAAATGGAAAACAACAAATATATGAGAGAGCTTTATAATCTTTATCTTGAGTTAGGACATGAAGTGTTTGAAGAGAAAATTAAAATACCTATGGAGCTTTATTTGCATGATAGTAGCAATGTTATTAGTATGAATTTTTCTTTGAACAACATTATTTCTAATGCTATGGAAAAGTCTAAGCTTGGGGAAGATAGTTTTGATGAATATGATATTTTAGTCCCCCAAGTTTTGAGGAGGAAATTTTCTTTGATGATACTTTGCCTCCAATATATGATGATTATAATGATCGTGGTATTCTAGTTCCACCTACTATGAATGATAAATTTTATTGTGATCATGATATGCCTTCTACATATGATGTTTACAATGATGAACATGCTATTTTCAGTCCACCTACTATAGAGGATAAAATTAATTATGATTACAATATGCATCCTAGATTTGATGTTTACGGTGATGAGAATAATAATGATAGCTATTTTGTTGAATTTTCTCCCACTACTATTAATGAGAATGACTATGCTTATGTGGAGAGTATTAATTATTTTATGCATGTGGCTCATGATAAGAATGTTTTATGTGATAGCTATAATGTTAATTTTATTCATGATGCTACTGAATGTTATTATGAGAGAGGGAAACATGGTTTTATGCATCTCGACAATATTAAGTTTTCCCTCTTTATGTTGAAATTTTTGAAATTGCACTTATTTTTTCTTCTTATGCTAGCCACTTTGTGCTTTATTGACTTGTTCTTCTACAAGATTCTTTTCATAGGAAGTGGGTTAGACTTAAATTTGTTTTACATTTGCTTCTTGATGCTCTCTTTTGATTCAATTCATATTTCTCATGTGAGCATGTTCTCAAATTATCATGCCTAGCTAAAAGGCGTTAAAGAAAAGCGCTTCCGGGAGACAACCCATTTTATTTCTCTGTTATCAACCCATTTTCCGTCGTTTCTTTCTGTGTGCTTTGCACCTGGGTGTTTTCTATTTCCTTAGCAACCCCTATGTATCTTTTCTTTTGTGTCTCTGTTGAGCCAAGTAAAGCCTCTAGTGGAAAGTTGAGACTATATTTCGGATTTCTGCGCAGAAAACAAATTTCTACTGTCCACTGTTAAATTCGTATAAAATCACCAAAAATTCAAAATGACCTGAGTTTGTTTGTGCGTAATCCTGGGATATATACACAACTTTTCTTAGTTTACCCCTTTTTGATTTGAGCAACAGAGGATTTTCTAAAAAAAATCATCTTTACCTGCTGTCCTGTTTTGACAGATTTCTGCCAATAATTGCATTTGCATCTTAATCTCTTTCTTTTGGTGTTCTTTTGAGAAAAAGAGTTTTCAAAGAAGTTGGAACAATAGATAATGAGTTTATGAGTGTTAGGATTGTGTTGAAACTGAACCATGTGAATTTATTATTTCGATTGCACTAACGTTGCTAATGAAGATTGTGAGAAGTTAGGTGTGAAGGAAGTTTTCAAGGGTCAAGAGAAGAGGATGATATGACATGATCAAGAAGAGTGAAGAGCCTAATTTTGGGGATGCCCCGGAGGTACATCCCGGAAAATTCCAAGAAGACTCAAGCGTCTAAGCTTGGGGATGCCCAAGGCATCCCCTTCTTCATCGACAAATTATCAGGTTACTTCTAGTGAAACTATATTTTTATTCAGTCACATATTATGTGCTTTACTTGGAGCGTCTTTTATTTTTGCTTTCAGTTTGTTTAGTTTTCTTTGCTGTAGTTTATGGTTGGCTCTTATCATACTTGTGTGGGAGAGATACCCGCTCCATTTTCATTGCTTAGAACACTCTAGTTTTCATTCTTATTGTTCTGTGAGTGTTCACTTTTTGCTAGTACTGCGTTTAGCCTTTGTTTTCATGCATCTCTTATTCAGAGCTGTTAGTTTTAGTAGTGTTATGTGAGTACTCTCATGTTTTCTTGCTGTATCATGTAGAGTATTTTTGTTAAAACATATCTTGTATGGTGCTTGTTGGGAAAAGAAACTGCTGTTTGAATTAGATTTTTTAATGGGGCCAGTAGAAGCATGTATAGACTGTGGCTAGAACTTTCTCATATCATGCTAGATGTTATTTTAGTTTTAAAGACTTGTGGTTATTAAGTATCATGATTATCCTCAAATATCTAAGAGTGTTTAATGTGCCATTGAAAGAATCATGAGTCGTTCTTGTCATATTGAAGCATAAATTTGTGGTATTCTCTTTTGAATGTTTTATTTGGTTGACTTGGTGCATGCTCACACCATGTTTATGACTATGAACAAGTAACTAATAGCCTCCATGATCATTTAGTTTTTGAACTTGTGGTACCACTTATGCTTTCATTAATGATGTTTATGTCGCTATGCATGATTATGGATCTTATGCTCTCTTGATTTGTCGCTCCCAGTCTTTTGCTAGCCTCCACCTGTACTGAGTATGGAATTCTACTCGTGCATCCAACTCTCTAAAACCAAAGTTTTCACAGTATGTCCACCATACCTCCCTACATGTGGTATTTAACTGCCACTCCAAGTAAATTGCTCATGTGTTACCTTTAAAACCTTCAAAATTATTCCTGCTTTGTGTTCCTGTTTTTGCTCATGAGGACGCAAATAGAGAATCTTTATCTTACTTGTTGATTGGATTTCACACCCTGGACTAGTGTCTTCATCCGCTTATCCAATTGACAGAAGAGCTGGCAGCGGGGTGCCCAGCCCCAAATTAATACTCACAAAATCTCTTCACTATTTTTTCCTTGATTTATGAGTCAAAGCATAATTGTGTAAACAAAAGGGAAAGAGGGATGACCTTCTACCCAGATGCGTCCTTTATATGGGAGCCTCTCGTGTGAAATATAGTTGGCTTGTGACGTACTGTATTTTCTATTTACCATTCGTTGACACTAGCATACACCTCTCTCAAAATATAGACACTCCTCCATGGTATCTGGTTGTCGGCAGTCACCCGAGGATTCGGTTAGCCATGGTTTGTGTAAGATGGATGAGAGGAGTGTCAAACTATTAATACCTCTATTTAATAAAATAAAAGCTCTAGCACATGAGTGATCCCTGCTTCCCTCCGCGAAGGGTATTTCTTTTACTTTTAAGTTGAGTCTCCATCTTCTAACTTTATGCATAGTTGAAAGAGCATTTTTGCCATTCTGAGTTTTATGTGCATTTGTCCCAGAAACACTATTAATTGATTCATGATGTGTTATTGCTTGTTCTCTAATTATTTGGTCTAGTCTTCCTCATGAACTTTGAAGGTGTCCTAGCATTTATGTCTTTGCCCACTCTTAAGGACTAGCGAAATACCACTTTGCCATGCTTTCTCTATACTTGAAACAAACTTATATATTTCTTTGCATTGTTATTCATGATCTTTTATTTGTGTTACTTCTCATGATGCAAAGTGATTTCTATGCTTTATTATTAAAGTTCTATTTATCATGTTTGTGTTAAAGTTCTATGATCTCAGCTTACATATGCTTTTACATTATGATGATCAAGTTTATGTTAGTAGCATGTCACCTCACAAATTATGTGTTTTTATAGTTTACCTACTTAAGGACGAGTAGGAACTAAGCTTGGGGATGCTTGATACGTCTCCAACATATCTATAATTTCTGATGTTCCATGATGATATTTTGCCAATTGCTACATGTTTTCTCCCTTCGTTATGTCATTTTTATTGATTTTCCGGACTAACCTATTGACAAGATGCCACCGAGCCAGTTCCCTATTTTCTGTTGTTTTTAGTTTCAGAAAAGTTGTTCTGGAAATATTCTCGGAATTGGAAAATTCGAAGCCCGGAAGTCTTAGAATTCCCGAAGGTTCCACGGAGTCCCGAAGAGATCCGGAGGGGGGCCTAAGGGGGCCCACACCATAGGGCGTTGCCCCTCTTGGCCGCGCCGGGGGGTGGTGTGGGGCCCCCAGGGCTCCACCGCCTTTGCCCTTTCGCCTATTTATACTCCCCGGAGGGAAAACCCTAAGATAATCGACCTTTTCCACAAAATACATCAGTAGTTCCGTCGCCGCCGCCGACAAGTTTCGGGGGACATCTCTGTTCTGGCACCCTGTAGGGACGGGGAAGTGCCCCCGGATCCATCTCCATCGAATCCACCGCCATCTCCATCGCCGTTGTTGTCTCCTATGATGAGGAGGGAGTAGTTTTCCCCCAAAGATGAGGGCTCTACCGGTAGCTATGTGGTTCATCTCTCTCTCCCATGGTGTGATCTATATGTGACCGTGAAATTTGTAATCTAGTTGAATAAGTAGATGTTACTCTTGATCTTGTGCTACTCAAGTGTTTTATTAATATTAACTTTGGAGTCACCTTGTCCCGCGGTGTGAAGGTGACAGTGTGCACATGGTGTGTGTCTCCTCTATGAATTGTGGTGTTTTTCTAGTACCTTCTAGGGCGCTCATAGTGACAGTGTGGGGCTAACTAGACATGGGAATGCTTACTTTAAGGAATGATTTTTGCAGCCCTACGCAATGATTAGTGTCCGTTATCCAACCGGAGAGGGTTAAGAGTAGCATAGTGAAGAGAAGATATTTAGTTATTCAATTATGTGATCATTGTTGAGAGTGTTCACTAGTGAAAGTAGGATCCCTAGGCCTTGTTTCCAAGCATTGAAACACCATTTTGCGCATGTTATGCTACATGTTCTCTTGCTGCCATATTTATTTCAGATTGCTATTATTACTTATAACCATCAATGTTACTCGCATTTCACTATCTCTTCGCCGAACTAGTGCACCTATATACCTGACAAGTATATTGCGTGTGTTGGGGACACAAGAGACTTCTTGTATCTTAATTGCAGGGTTTCTTGAGTGGGATATCTTTGACCTCTACCTCCCTGAGTTCGATAAACCTTGGGCGATCCACTTAAGGGAAACTTGCTGCTGTTCTAAAAACCTCTGCACTTGGAGGCCCAACACAGTCTACAAGAATAGAAGCGTGCGTAGACATCAAATAACACCGACAAGCTTTTAGTTAGACCATGTTCCCATATTGAGGTAATGTGGCAGTATGCATTGGTTGTCCGGCAAAGACTAGGTTATGTGTCATTTTGGAAAACAATTTGAGAACATTCCTCTTTCACATACCTCCCTCGGACAAGGTCCCACCTTTCCTCGGAGTTTTTCCAAAGCTTTTGTTTTCCAAAAACATCAAGTTAAAGTGTCCACTAAGGGACTTAACTAGATTAAGTGAGACAATTAATTTGACTAAAGGGCTTGGTAACACCAATATTATATAGTGGCTATAGCATATAAGATACATAATATAGATAGTGGTCTAGTCCACTTAAGGAAATAGTTTTTGAATTACACCTCTGTAAAACTTCACAAGTAAAACATGCATGATAGATAATGATACGTAAAGAGCAAGCAAGCATTTAGAGTGTATTGCCTTGGCACTGTTCTTGGTCTTGCTCTTGAAATAAACAAGAGTTGCAATAAACCTCTCGGGGAATAATACCGTCTTCGTTATCTAACGTCGTAAAATAAAAAGGAAAACACCCAATCAGAACAAAACAAAATCAAGCACTTGCTAACAAAGTAAACATACATCAAGAAATTCATCAAACAAATACACTCCACAACATTAGTACTAGGGTACACACCATCAAGCAAAACATGCACAGACAATACAAGGGAATAACACTAGAAAAGATGCTACTGATCCTCAACGAAATTGGCATGAGTTCAGTGGGTGTGCTACTCTCATATAATGTCCATATAAGGTTAAGTGACTCTCTGGTCATTCATTAGGATGAACAAAACATCAAGAAAATAACTTAGGAACACATACACATGCATAAGGAAACAATAACAATCACTACTACAAGACTAAGGTAACACATGCCTTTCTATACTTGGAGAAATAATCTAACCAGAGGCAAGGTGACATAATAACAGAGAAAAAACTCAACTAATCACGCCATGCCATCACTCAAAGCATGGAAATAACAATGATTCAAACCAGGACTAAAACTAGAAATGGAAAGTGGCTATTTAGACATGCATATATGCATAACTGATATGTCATAAACGTATCCTTAATTTCTGATGTTCCATGTTGTTTTCATGCCATATGCTCCATGTTTTCCTTACACTTTATGTCATTTTTATCGATTTCCCGGGACTAACCTATTGACAAGATGCCATAGAGCCAGTTCCTGTTTTCTGCTATTTTTAGTTTCAGAAAAGTTGTTCTGGAAATATTCTCGGAATGGGAAAATTCAAAAGCCCGAAGTCTTAAAAGTCCCGGAGGGTCCGGGAAGTCCTGAAGAGACCCGGAGGGTCCAGGAAGTCCTGAAGAGGCCCGGAGGGGGGGCACTGGGTGGCCACACCATAGGTGGGCGCGGGTCCCCCTGGTCGCGCCACCAGGTGCTGTGGGCCCCTGGCCATCCCCCCGCATCGCCCTTTAGCCCATATATACCCCCTGATGCATAAACCCTAGATGAATCGGCCTTTTCCGCCAAAAACATCTGTATCTCTGCCGTCGCCGCCAATAAGTTTCGGGGGACATAAATCTCTGTTTCGGCACCCTACCGGACGGGGAAGTGCCCCCGGAGCCATCTCCGTCGACACCACCGCCATATCCATCGTCGTTGCTGTCTCCTATGACGAGGAGGGATTAGTTCTCCCCCGGGGCTGAGGGCTCTACCGGTAGCTATGTGTTTCATCTCTCTCTCCCATGGTGTGATCTTTATGTGGTCATGAGCTTCGTAATCTAGTTGAATATGTAGATGCACTCTTCATCTGTTATGCTACTCGAGTGGTTTTATTATCAGATCTCCGTCAACACTTTGATCACGGTGTAAAGGTGACAGTGTGTGCAACGTGTGGTTTAGCATGATATTTATATCTTGTGTTGGATGACCCTATGAAATTGTGGTGTTTGTCTAGTACCTTCTAGGGCGCTCATAGTGACAGCATGGGGTTAACTAGACATGGGAATGAGACTTTGAGGAGTGCTGTTACAGCCCTTCGCAATGGATTGGTGTTTGTTATTCGACCGGAGAGTGGTTCGTTGTAGCATAGTGAAGAGATGATATTTATGCATTCAATTATTTTTTCATTGTTGAGAGTGTCCACTAGTGAAAGTATGATCCCTAGTCCTTGTTTCTAAGCATTGATACACCATTTACAATCAGTTCTACTGCGTGTTTGCTTCCTGCCATTTTTATTTCAGATTGCTATTATCACTTATACACATCCATATTACTTGTATTTCACTCTCTCTTCGCCGAACTAGTGCACCTATACAACTGACAATTGTATTAGGTGTGTTGGGGACACAAGATACTTCTTGTATCGTAATTGCTGGGTTGCTTGATAGGGATACCTTTGACCCCTTCCTCCCCGAGTTCGATAAACCTTGGGTAATCCACTTAAGGGAAACTTGCTGTTGTTCTACAAACCTCTGCGCTTGGAGGCCCAACACTGTCTACAAGAATAGAAGTGTGCATATACATCAAGCTATTTACTGGCGCCGTTGCCGGGGAGGTAAGGTAAAAGGTACTCACATCCTCGGGTGTGAGTGCTCGAAGTTATTTCCTTTAGATTCTGCAATTATATCTTTTTGTTTCTTATTTTCACTAGTTAGGCTTATTTTTACTTGTTTCTTGTTTTTATTTTTACTAGTTAGTCTTAATGGAAAACAACAAAAATATGAGAGAGCTTTATTTGCATGCTATTAGCATTAGTTATTTGAATACCATTATTTCTAATACTATGGAAAATTCTAAGCTTGGGGAAGATAGTTTCTCTAAACTTTTTAGTTCCCCAGCTCTAGAGGAGAAAAATTGCTATGATGATACTTTATCTCCCATATGTGATAAATCTAATGATGCTTGTTATATTTTAAATCCTCCTGCTGAAAGTGTTCCTTTTAAAATACCTATGAAAATTGTTGAACGTGTCACGAATAACTGCTATTTTGGAGATGGAACTGTCCATCCTCGTGATCATTTACTCTTTATACATGAATTATGTGGGTTATTCAAGTGTGCAGGTATTTCAATGGACAAAGTTAATAGTAGGTTATTTTGTTTTTCACTTAAGGACAAAGAAAGAGAGTGGTATGAGCTACTAGATGATCCTCATCATTTGGAGTGGAAGGAGCTTGAATCTCTATTTTACTCTAAATTTTATTCTTCTCGTGAACTGTATTTAGATAGCAATTACATTTATAATTTTTGGCCTCGTGATGGAGAAAGCATTGCTCAAGCTTGGGGAATACTAAATACATTAATACTTAAATGTCCTAACCATGAGCTTCCTCAGGAAATAATTATTACTTACTTTTATGCAAGGCTTTCAGGACATTACAAGGGTTATCTAGATGCATGTTCAGAGGGTTCGTTCTCAAGTAAGAAGGTTGAAGCTAAATGGGATCTTCTTGAAACAATTGAAACCAATAATGAAGGTTGGAATAACGACAAAGGTAAAGAATCAGGTATAAACTATGAGTATGATTGCATTAAGTCTTTCGCTGAAACTGCTGATTTTCAAGAACGTAGTGCTAAATATGGTCTTGATCCTCAAATGATTATTGGTTGGTATAGATCCTTTGCTTCTTATATTAATATTCCTAAATCAAATGGGTACATACATCATGAACCTTTTAAAGACGCTTGCATGAAAAATGAAACTGTTATTAATGATTGCAATGAACATGCTCAAACTTTTGAAAGTACTATTTCTTATAAGCATGTTAATTTTTGTGGAGCACTTAGACCTTGTGAAAAGAATCAAAACGAAGAAGATTATTGCATCCATCATAGGAATGAAAAAACTAGAAAGTGGGACATGGCTTTAGATGATCTTGGTAAAAAAAACAATTGTGCCCTCGATCCTTTTATTTGTGAACTTTGTTGTAAAGTGGGTCATTTCAATTTTCAATGCTCAGGGTGTAATAGCTATTCTAATACTGGAAGTTTCTATTGTGATGACATGATCACTCCTAATCAGCATGATGAACTTACATTATTTTTGGGGTGTGAAGAGTTATCAAGAAAAAATTCTTTGGTAGATATGAGTGCTCTTGATATGAATAGTGTCTAGCATGGTTGTCATCTTTATTGTGTTAATAATTGCCACACAAATAATTACATACAAAATATTATAAAATAGGAGACTTTACCAAAATATGACAGGGCTAATATTTGTTTTCATCTTATTAATGAAGAGGAGGAATCCTCCAAAGTTCTTTCTATTGTTTCTAACAATAAACCAGGGTATGTGGGAGAGGAGGAAGAAGAAGAGGAGTAAAAGCAGAGAGGTAACAGAATCTTCCCCTAAGCATGTAGCGCCTATTATAGTTTTTGATGAGTCTGGATTCTATGATTTTCCTATGCGTGTTATTTATGAAAGTGATCATGATTGGGAGAAACACACTACTTTTGATATTGGAAAGCTCTTTGGTACCAATTCTGAAAATGATGATAACTGATGTACTATTAGTACCATCCATGTTCCTTCCAACAATGATATAGAAAGCTTTGAGCTTGTGGATGATGTGTTTGAAAATCCTTTTGCTACTGATGATTATATGCTTGATACATCTCCTTCTAGTAAAAATGATGATATTGGTTATACTATGCCTCAAGTCTTTGATAAGTATTATAAAAGATGCTATAACATAGTCTACGATTACAATTATCCTTATGAAACTTGTCATAGTTATGGAGGGATTACCCAAAAACATATCCCTAATATACGACTTGTCTATCATGTTGGAGTTCTGTATGATTATTACAATGATAAATATGATATTTTCAGTCCACCTACTACTGAGGAGAAAATTAATTATTGCAAAATGCCTCCTATGTTTGATGATTATGGTGATGAGAATGATAATGATAGCTATTTTGTTGAATTTTCTCCCACCGCTATTAATAAGAATGTCTATGCTTATGTGGAGCGTAATAATTCTTTTATGCATGTGGCCCATGATAAGAATGTTTCTTGTGATAGGTATATTGTTAATTTTATTCATGATGCTACTGAAATTTATTATGAGAGAGGGAAACATAGTCTTATGCATCTCAAAAATATCAAGTTTCCGTTTCCTCTCTTTATGTTGAAATTTTTGAAATTGCACTTATTTTGTCTTCCCATGCTAGCCACTTTGTGCTTTATTGAATTGTTATTATACAATATTATTTTTCATAGGAAGTGGGTTAGACTTAAATTTGTTTTACATTTGGTTCTTGATTCTCTATTTTTCTTTAATTAATATTTCTTATGTGAGCATCTACTTGATTCCATTTTTCGGGGCCTAGCTAAAAGGCGTTAAAGAAAAGCACTTCTTGGGAGATAGCCGATGGTTTTATTTTGCCTTTGTTTTTCTTTGTTTTCTTTGAGTCAAGGGGTTGTATACTTCTTTAGTAACTCCTTTGTATCTTTATTTTCATGTTTTAGTAGTGCCAAGTAAGATTTCTGACGAGGGTTGGAGTTGGTTTTCAGATTTCTGCGCAGAAAACATATTTCTTCTGTCCACCGTAAAAAATCGTGAAATATCCTGTAAAATCAGAATGACGTGAAATATTTTGTGCTTATCCCTCATCTAATTCCGCAACTTTTTCGTTCTTTAAGTTTTTCGATCTGAGCAACGTAAGTTCCTTGAAAACATCCGTCTTTACAGACTGTTCGGGTTTTGTTAGATTCTGCAATTTTTCTTCCATTTGCTCTTTTACGATGTCAAGTGGATTTCTTTGCTTCACGAAACATCATGGGATGTATCTAATGTTTAAAAGTATAAATAGCACTTTTGCCATAAAGAACCAATGGATTTTTAATTGTTGCACTAACCCTCTAATGTGAATTACTGTTCGAGTATGGTGTGAAGGAAGTTTCCAAGGTTCAAGAGAAGAGGTGATATATTTGATCAAGAAGAGTGCAAGGTCAAAGATTGGGGATACCCCCGTGGTTCATACCAGCATATTTTTAGAAGACTCAAGAATCTAATCTTGGGTATGCCCAAGGCATCCCCTTCTTCATCAACTATCTATCAGGTCACTTCTCGTGAAACTATATTTTTATTCGGTCACATCATATGAAGTTTACTTGGAGCGTCTGTTTGTTTTTATTTTGTTTTCTTTTGTTTTCCTTGCTGCAATAATATCATTGGACCTATCATCCTTGTTTGGGAGAGATACACGCTCCGCTTTTTAGTTTGATGACTTGCTATGCTAGTATTCTTAGTTTTTCTTCTAGTTACTTCAAAAATTCCTGTTTAGCTCTTGTTTTCATTGCATCTCTTATTCAGAGCTGTTAGTTTTAGTAGTTTTATGTGAGTATTCTCATTTTTTCTTGCTTTATAATGTAGAGAATTTTTGTTAAATCATGTCTTGTATGGTGCTTGTTGGGAAAAGAAACTGCTGCTTGAAGTAGAATTTTTAACGGTGCAAGTAGAAGCTTGTATAGACTGTGGCTAGAATTTTTCATGTCATGCTAAAAGTTATTTTAGTTCTAAAGCCTTGTGGTTATTGAGTAGCATGATTAGTCTCAAATAGCTGAGAGTGTTTAGTGTGCCATTGAAAGAATCATGAGTTTTCTTGTCATATTGGAGCATAAATTTGTGGTATTCTCCTTTGAATGTTTTATTTGGTTGACTTGGCGCATGCTCATACCATGTTTATGACTATGAACCAGTAACTTATAGCCTCCATGATCATTTAGTTTTTTAACTTGTGGTACCACTTATGCTTTGATTAATGATGTTTATGTCGCTATGCATGATTATGGCTCTTGTGCTGTCTTGATTTGTCGCTCCCAGTCTTTTGCTAGCCTCCACCTGTACTGAGTATGAGCTCTACTCGTGCATCCAACTTCCAAAAACCAAAGTTTTCCCATTGTGTCCACCATACCTACCTACATGTGGTATTTAACTGCCACTCCAAAGTAAATTGCTCATGTGCTACCTTTAAAACTTTCAAAAATGCTCATGTTTTGTGTTCTTGTTTTTGCTCATGAGGACGTAAATAGAGAATCTTTATCTCACTTGTTGATTGGATTTCACACCCTAGACTAGTGGCTTCATCCGCTTATCCAATTGATAGGAGAGCTGGCAGCGGGGTGCCCAGCCCCAAATTAATACAAACAAATCCTCTTCACTATCCCCCCCGATTTATCAGTCAAAGCATAATTGTGTAAACAAAAGAGAAAGAGGGATGACCTTCTACCAAGATGCGTCCTTCATATGGGAGCCTCTCTTGTGAAGTCTAGTTGGCTTGTGACGTACTGTATTTTCTGTGTACCATTCGTTGACACTAGCATACACCTCTCTTAAAATATAGACACACCTCCACAGTATGTGATTGTTGGTAGGCACCCGAGGATTCGGTTAGCCATGGTTTGTGTAAGATGGATGGGAGGAGTGTCAAGATTTTTAATACCTCTGTTTAATAAAATAAAAGTTCTAGCACATGAGTGATCCATGCTTGCCTCTGCGAAGGGCCTTTCTTTTACTTTTATGTTGAGTCTCCATCTTCTAACTTTACGCACAGTTGAGAGAGCATAGTGGCCATTTTGAGTTTTATGTGCATTTGTCCCAGAAAACATTAATAATTGATTCATGATGTGTTATTGCTAGTTCTCTAAGTATTTTTCTAGTCTTTCTCGTGAACTTTAAAGGTGTCCTGGCATTTATGTTTTGTCCCATTCTTAAGTACTAGCGAATTACCACTTTGCCATGCTTTCTCTATACTTGAATCAAACGTATATCTTTCATTGCATTGTTATCCATGATCTTTTATTTGTGTTACTTCTCATGATGCAAGATGATTGCTATGCTTTATTATTAAAGTTCTATTTATCATGCTTATGTTGAAATTCTATGATCTCAGCTTACATATGCTTTTACATTACTTTGATGATAAAGTTTATGTTGGTAGCATGTCACGAGAGACATTATGTGTTTTTATCGTTTACCTACTCGAGGACGAGTAGGAACTAAGCTTGGGGATGTTGATACGTCATAAACGTATCCTTAATTTCTGATGTTCCATGTTGTTTTCATGCCATATCTACATATTTTCCTTACACTTTATGTCATTTTTATTGATTTCCCGGGACTAACCTATTGACAAGATGCCACAAAGCTAGTTCCTGTTTTCTATTGTTTTTAGTTTCAGAAAAGTTATTCTGGAAATATTCTCGAAATTGGAAAATTCAAAAGCCAGAAGTCTTAGATGTCCTGGAGGGTCCAGGAAGTCCCGAAGAGACCCGAAGGGGGCCACTGGGTGGCCACACCATAGGGGGGGCGGCCCCCCTAGCCGCGCCACCAGGTGGTGTGGGCCCCCTGGCCACCCCCGGCATCGAACTTTCGCCCATATATACCCCCGATGCATAAACCCTAGATGAATCGTCTTTTCCACCCAAAAACATCCGTAGCTCCGCCGTCGTTGCAGACAAGTTTCGGGGGACAGAAATCTCTGTTCCGGCACCCTGCCGGATGGGGAAGTGCCCCGAGAGCCATCTCCATCGACTCCACCGCCATCTCCATCGTCGTTGTTGTCTCCTATGATGAGGAGGGAGTAGTTCTCCCCCGGGGCTGAGGGCTCTACCGGTAGCTATGTGTTTCATCTCTCTCTCTCCCATGGTGTGATCTTTATGTGACCATGAGCTTTGTAATCTAGTTGAATATGTAGATGTACTATTCATATGTTATGCTACTCGAGTGGTTTTATTATCAGATCTCCGTAAACACTTTGATCACGGTGTAAAGGTGACAATGTGTGCACCGGGTGGTCTAGCATGATATTTATATCTTGTTTTGGATGGCCCTATGAAATTGTGGTTTTTGTCTAGTACCTTTTAGGGCGCTCATAGTGACAGCGTGGGGTTAACTAGACATGGGAATGAGACTTTGAGGAGTGTTGTTACAGCCCTACGGAATGAAGTGGTGTTTGTTATTCGACCGGAGAGTGGTTCGGAGTAGCATAGTGAAGGGACAATATTTATGCATTCAATTATGTGATCATTGTTGAGAGTGTCCACTAGTGAAAGAAGGATTCCTAGGCCTTAATTCCAAGCATTGAAAAACCGTTTTCCGCCTGTTCTGCTACATGATTACTTGCTGCCATATTTATTTCAGATTGCTATTATCACTTATTATCATCCATATTACTTGCATTTTACTCTCTCTTCGCCGAACTAGTGCACCTATACAACTGACAATTGTATTAGGTGTGTTGGGGACACAAGAGACTTCTTGTATCTTAATTGCAGGGTTGCTTGAGAGGGATATCTTTGACCTCTACCTCCCTGAGTTCGATAAACCTTGGGTGATCCACTTAAGGGAAACTTGTTGTTGTTCTACAAACCTCTGCACTTGGAGGCCCAACACTGTCTACAAGAATAGAAGCGTGCATAGACATCAAGCTCTTTTCTGGCGCCGTTGTCGGGGAGGTAAGGTAAAAGGTTCTCACATCCTCGGGTATGAGTGCTCGGAGTTATTTCCTTTAGATTCTGCAATTATATCTTTTTGTTTCTTGTTTTCACTAGTTAGTCTTTTTTTACTTATTGCCTGTTTTTTATTTTTACTAGTTATTCTTAATGGAAAACAACAAAAATATGAGAGAGCTTTATTTGCATTCTAGTAGCAATGTTATTAGCATTAATTATTTGGATAGCATTATTTCTAGTACTATGGAAAAGTCTAATCTTGGGGAAGCTAGTTTCTATAAACCTTTTATTTCCCCAGCTTTAGAGCAGAAAATTTGCTCTGATGATACTTTATCTACCATATGTTATAAATCTAATGATTCTTGTGATATTTTAAATCCTCCTACTGAAAGCATTCCTTTTAAAATACCCAAGAAAATTGTTGAACTTATCATGGATAACCGCTATCTTGGAGATGGAATTCTCCATCCTCGTGATCATTTACTCTTTATACATGAATTATGCGGGTTGTTCAAGTGTGTAGGTATTTCAATGGACCAAGTTAAGAGTATGTTATTCTCTTTGTCTCTTAAGGACAAAGCAAGGGAGTGGTATGAGCTGCTAGATGATCCTCATCATTTGGTGTGGAAGGAGCTTGAATCTCTATTTTACTCTAAATTTTATTCCACTCATCAACTGTATCTAGATAGGAATTACATTTATAATTTTTGGCCTCATGATGGAGAAAGCATTGCTCAAGCTTGGGGAAGACTGAAAACATTAATACTTAAACGTCCTAACCATGATCTTCCTAAGGAAATAATTGTTACTAATTTTTATGCAAGGCTTTTGGGACATTACAGGGATTATCTAGATGCATGTTCAAAGGGTTCTTTCTCAAGTAAGAAGGCTGAAGCTAAATGGGATCTTCTTGAAACAATTGAAACCAATAATGAAGGTTGGAATAACGACAAAGGTAAAGAATCAGGTATAAACTATGAGTATGATTGCATTAAGTCTTTCGCTGAAACTGCTGATTTTCATGAGCTTAATGCTAAATATGGTCTTGATCCTCAAATAGCTGTTGGTTGGTATAGATCCTTTGCTTCTTATATTAATCTTCCTAAAAATGGGGACATATATCATGAACCTTTTGAAGACACTTGCATGAAAAATGAAATTCTTATTGATGATTGCAATAAACATGCTCAAACTTCTGAGAGTACTATTTCTTATAAGCATGTTATTTTTTTTTGGAGCACTTAGACCTTGTGAAAA
The DNA here is from genome assembly GCA_028641055.1 of Alopecurus myosuroides. Lineage (NCBI taxonomy): Eukaryota > Viridiplantae > Streptophyta > Magnoliopsida > Poales > Poaceae > Alopecurus > Alopecurus myosuroides. The sequence continues at coordinate 294,967,020 of CM054058.1, read as the reverse complement.
GAATCAAACTGTAGAAGAATATTGTATCCATCATAGGAATGAAAAAACAAGAAAGTGGGATAGGGCTCTAAATGATCTTGGTGAAAAAGTTTGTACCCTCTATCCTTTTATTTGTGAACTTTGCTGTAAAGTGGGTCATTTTAATTTTCAATGCTCAAGCCATGATAGTAGCCTTTCGAATCCTATGAGTACTGCAAGTTTGTATTGTGATGACATGATCACCCCTAATGAGCATGATGAACTTAAATTATTTTTGGGGTGTGAAGAGTTATTAAGAAAAACTTCTTTGGTAGATATGAGTGCTCTTGATCTGAATAGTGTCCTGCATGGCTGTCATCTTTATTGTGTTAATAATTGCCACACAAATACTTACGATATTATAAAAGAGGAGAATTTACCAAAATATGACCGGGATAATATTTGTTTTCATCTTATTAATGAAGAGGAGGAATCCTCCAAGGTTTGTTCTATTGTTTCTGACAATAAAGTAGGGTATATAGAGAAGCTTCCTTTCAAGCCTCTCCCTCCTATAGAGAGGAAGAAGAAGAAGAAGAAGAAGAAGAGGAGTAAAAGGAGAGAGGTAACGGTATCTCCTCCTAACCATGTAGCTCCTATTATAGTTTTTGATGAGTCTGAACTCGATGATCTTCCTATGCTTGTTATTTATGAAAGTGATCATGATTGGGAGAAACACACCACTTTTGATATTGAAAATCTCTTTGGTACCAATTCTTAAAATGATGATAATTTCTTTACTATTAGTACCATCCATGTTCCTTCCAATGATAATAAAGAAAGCTCTGAGCTTGTAGATGATGTGTTTGAAAATCCTTTTGCTATTGATGATATGGTTGATACATCTCTTTCTAGTAAAAATGATGATATGCTTACAAATGAATGCACTTTGAAAGATAACTATTCTATTGGCTATGATGATACTATGCATCAAGTCTTTGATAACTATTACAAAAGATTCTATAACATAGGCTATGATTACAATTATCCTTATGAAACATGTCATATTTATGGAGGGATTACCCAAAACCATATCCCTAATATACAACTTGTCTATCATGTTGGAGTTCTTTATGATGATTATAATGATTATGATATTTTGATTCCACCTACTATTGAGGATAAAATTAATTATGATTTCAAAATGCCTCCTATGTTTGATGATTATGGTGATGAGAATGATAATGATAACTATTTTGTTAAATTTTCTCCCACTGCTATTAATAAGAATGACTATGCCCATGTGGAGAGTAATTATTCTTTTATGCATGTGGCTCATGATAAGAATATTTCATGTGATAGTTATGTTGTTAATTTTATTCATGATGCTACTGAAAGTTATTATGATAGAGGGAAACATAGTTTCATGCATCTCAACAATATCAAGTTTCCCCTCTTTATGGTTAAAATTATGAAGTTGCACTTGTTTTGCTTTCCTATGCTCATTGCTTTGTGCTTTCATGACTTGTTTTTCTACAAGATTATTTTTCAGAGGAAGTGGGTTAGACTTAATTTTTTTTATGTTTGCATCTTTATGCTCTCTTTTGCTTCAATTAATATTTCTTATGTGAGCATCTTATCAAATTATCATGCCTAGCTAAAAGGCTTTAAAGAAAAGCACTTCTTGGGAGATAACCCATTTTTTCGCTTTGTTTTTCTCTGTTTTCTTTGCTTCAAGGGGTTGTATAATTATGTATCAAATCTTTTGTATATTTCTTTTCCTGTTTTCGTAGTGCCAAGTAAAGTTTCTGATGATAGTTGGAGTTGGTTTCGGATTTCTGCGCAGAAAACAGATTTCTGTTGTCCACCGTAAAACATCGTATAAAATCCTGGAAGATGAGAATGATCTGAAATTTTGTGCTATTATTCCTCAGCTAATTCAGCAACTTTTCTTAGTTTACCACTTTTTGATTTTAGCAAAAGAAGATTTTCTAAAAAAAATCATCTTTACCTGATGTCCTGTTTTGACAGATTTCTGCCAATAATTGCATTTGCATCTTAATCTCTTTCTTTTTGTGTTCTTTTGAGAAAAATAGTTTTAAAAGAAGTTGCGACAGTAGCTAATGTGTTTATGAGTGTTAGGCTTGTGTTGAAACTGAAACATGTGAATTTATTATTTCGATTGCACTAACGTTGCTAATGAAGATTGTGAGAAGTTTGGTGTGAAGGAAGTTTTCAAGGGTCAAGAGAAGAGGATGATATGATGTGATCAAGAAGAGTGAAAAGCCTAAGCTTAGGGATGCCCCGGTGGTACATCCCAGCAAATTCCAAGAAGACTCAAGCGTCTAAGCTTGGGGATGCCCAAGGCATCCCCTTCTTCATCGACAAATTATCAGGTCACTTCTAGTGAAACTATATTTTTATTCGGTCACATCTTATGTGCTTTACTTGGAGTGTCTTTTATTTTTATTTTAAGTTTGTTTAGTTTTATTTTCTGTAATAAATGGTTGTATCTTATCATACTTGTGTGGGAGAGACACGCTCCGTTTTTATTGCTTAGAACACTCTAGTTTTCATTTTTATTGTTCTATGAGTGTTCACTTTTTGCTAGTACTGCGTTAAGCCTTTGTTTTCACGCATCTCTTATTCAGAGCTGTTAGTTTAGTAGTGTTATGTGATTACTCTCATGTTTGCTTGCTGTATCATGTAGAGTATTTTTGTTAAAACATATCTTGTATGGTGCTTGTTGGGAATAGAAACTGTTGTTTAAAGTATAATTTATAACAGTACTAGTAGAAGCTTGTATAGACTGTGGCTAGAACTTTTTCATGCCATGCTAAATGTTATTTTAGTTTTAAAGCCTTGTGGTTATTGAGTAGCATGAATAGCCTTAAATAGCTGAGAGCGTTTAATATGTCTTGAAAGATTCATGAGTTTTTCTTGTCATAGTAAAGCATCAATTTGTGGTATTCTCTTTCGAATGTTTTATTTGGTTGACTTGGCGCATGCTCACACCATGTTTATGACTACAAACCAGTCACGAACAGCCTCTATGACCACTTAGTTTTTGAACCTGTGATACTGCTTATGCTTTAATTAATTATGCTTATGTCGATATGCATGATTATGGCTCTTATGCTCTCTTGATTTGTCGATCCCGGTCTTTTGCTAGCCTCCACCTGTACTGAGTATGAGCTCTACTCATGCATCCAAACTCCTTAAACCAAAAAATTTCCCATTGTGTACACCATACCTACCTACATGTGGTATTTAACTGCCACTCCAAGTAAATTGCTCATGTGTTACCTTTCAAACTTTCAAAATTATTCATGTTTTGTGTTCTTGTTTTTACTCATGAGGACGTCAATAGAGAATCTTTATCTCACTTGTTGATTGGATTTCACACCCTGGACTAGTGGCTTCATCCGCTTATCCAAATGATAGAAAAGCTGGCAGCGGGGTGCCCAGCCCCAAATTAATACAAACAAATTCTCTTCACTATTTTTGCCCCTGATTTATCAGTCAAAGCATAATTGTCTAAACAAAAGAGAAAGAGGGATGACCTTCTACACCAGTTGCGTCCTTCACAATGAGAGCCGCTCTTGTGAATCCAGTTGCCTTGTGACGTACTGTATTGTCTATTTACCATTCGTTGACATTAACATACACCTCTCCTAAAATATAGACACTCCTCCACGGTATATGATTGTTGGCAGGCACCCGAGGACTCGGTTAGCAATAGTTTATGAAAGATGGATGGGAGGAGTGTCAAACTTTTAATACCTCTGTTTAATAAAATAAAAAGCTCTAGCAGATGAGTGATCCCTGCTTCCCTCCACGAAGGGCCTTTCTTTTACTTTTATGTTGAGTCTCCATCTTCTAACTTTATGCAGATTTGAGAGAGCATTTTTTCCATTCTTAGTTCTATGTGCATTGTCCCATAAACATCAATAATTGATTAATGATGTGATATTATCTGTTCTTAAATTATTTGCTCCAGTCTTCCTCATGAACTTTGAAGGTGTCCTCGCATTTATGTTTTGCCCCAGTCTTAAGGACTAGCGAAATATCACTTTGCCATGCTTTCTCTATACCTGAAACAAATGTTTATCTTTCTTTGCATTATTATTTGTGATCCTTTATTTGAGATACTCTTCATGATGAAAAGTGATTGCTATGCTTTATTATTAAAGTTCTATTTATCATGTTTGTGTTTGAAGTTCTACGATCTCAGCTTGCATATGCCTTTACATTTTTATGATCAAGATTATGTTAGTAGCATGTCACCTCATAAATTATTGTTTTATCGTTTACCTACTCGAGGACGAGTAGGAACTAAGCTTGGGGATGCTTGATACGTCATAAATGTATCCTTAATTTCTGATGTTCCATGTTGTTTTCATGTTGTTTCCCACATGTTTTTCTTACACTTTATGTCATTTTTATCGATTTCCCGGGACTAACCTATTGACAAGATGCCACAGAGCCAGTTCTTGTATTCTGCTGTTTTTAGTTTCAGAAAAGTTGTTCTAGAAATATTCTCGGAACTGGACGATTCGAAACAGAAGTCTTAGATGTCCCGGAAGCATCCGGAAGTCCCGAAGAGCCCCAGGGGGGTCCACAGGGTGGCGCCACCACCCCCTGGCCGCGCCACCAGGTGGTGTGGGCCCCCCTGCCACCCACCGGCATCGCCCTTTCGCCTATATATACTCCCCGATGCATAAACTCTAAAACAATCGACCTTTTCCACAAAAAACATCTGTAGCTCCATCGCCACCGCCGACAAGTTTTGGGGGACAAATCTCTGTTCTGGCACCCTGCCGAGACGGGGAAGTGCCCCCGTAAGCCATCTCCATCGACTCCACTGCCATCTCCATCATCGTTTTTGTGTCCTATGAGGAGGGAGTAGTTCTCCCCCGAGGCTGAGGGCTCTACCGGTAGCTATGTAGTTCATCTCTCTCCCATGTTGTGATCTATATGTGATCATGAGCTTTGTATCTAGTTGAATTAGTAGATGTTTCTCCTCATGTATTATGCTACTCAAGTGGTTTTGTTATGAGATCTCCGTAAACAATTTGATCACGGTGTAAAGGTGACAGTGTGTGCACCGTGTGGTTTAGAATGATATTTATATCTTATGTTGGATGACCCTATGAACTTGTGGAGTTTGCTTAGTACCTTGTAGGGCGCTCATAGTGACAGCGTGGGGTTAACTAGACATGGGAAAACAAACTTGAGGAGTGCTGTTATAGCCCTACGCAATGAAAATGTGTTTGTTATTCGACCAGAGAGTGGTTCGGAGTAGCATAGTGAAGGGACGATATTTATGCATTCAATTATGTGATCATTGTTGAGAGTGTCCACTAGTGAAAGTAGGATCCCTAGGTCTTATTTCCTAGCATTGAAACACCGTTTTCCGCCTGTTCTGCTACATGTTTGCTTGCTGCCATATTTATTTCAGATTGCTATTAGCACTTATTATCATCCATATTACTTGCATTTTACTCTCTCTTCGCCGGACTAGTGCACCTATACAACTGACAACTGTATTAGGTGTGTTGGGGACACAAGAGACTTCTTGTATCTTAATTGCAGGGTTGCTTGAGAGGGATATCTTTGACCTCTACCTCCCTGAGTTCGATAAACCTTGGGTGATCCACTTAAGGGAAACTTGTTGTTGTTCTACAAACCTTTGCACTTGGAGTGTAAGGACCCCAGACCGGCAGTCTGAAACCCTACGTATGCATACATTCACGATCCCAGAAAGATCAGTCATGAACAACATACACAGTTGGCACACAGAAATACATCATCCATTACACGAATACACAAAGGTATTACATAAATGATCACATGATCAAGTTTAACGCAACTGCCACAAAGGGCACGCAACTTAACCAACACAGCGGAAGACAATTAAAAACACAACGTAGTTGAGCCCAAGTCACGCCTTAACCTACAGGCTGCTGACCCGGAGACGATCCTAGTTCGCAAAGCCGTCAGCTCCGTACTTCTCTTCATAGAAATCCTTCGGAGGCTCCTTCTCAAAGTCTGGCAAGTAGATACCAGGGGCGAAACCATAATGAGTACATTTGAATGTACTCAGCAAGACATCCATCATATCACTTACCAACATGCAAGTATGCTTATATGGTGGAATAGGTAGGCTATAAATAGGGTTCACTATCAATGGTGTTCATATATGATGACACCACAGTTGCAGTCAGATTAATCTGTATCTTCGTTGAAGAAGACACTTCAGAAGAAAACAAAATAATATAGTTTTATTTCTCTTGTAGATATCACATGTACAAGAGGTTTTGTAAAACTTTGTTAAAGAATATTTTCTCTTTGCAAAACTTCTTGGAATCAGTTTCCAGAATTCTTGCTTAGAGTAGAAAAGGTTTTCTTTGCAAAACATTTTGTTTTGTATAACATCATCTGGCTTTTCATCATCAATGATACCTCCACGGTATAAGTTTCCATTCCTTTCCGAACTTCACAAGTTCAACACTTCCTTTCGAAAATTCCCTTTTCAAAAACTTCCTTTTTGAAAACATTGACACAATGCTAGCTACATGGCCATTCAACTGTCCATATCCGAGGACGCGGCTTCTTCGAAAAAGTTATACTCTGCAGAGGTGTACACATCCACCAGATCCAGTACACCTCCCGTGAACAATCACGGACTGTAACAACAGTATGTAAACATCAGGTATCTGATCATAACCATCCATTATGTTCAAGCTAGAATGTGTCTATCTCTCAGTTGAGTTTTACCGGTCACCCCCGGCACCGAGCTAATCCCTGCCAGCCAGGATGCCCCAACTGATGCGACCGGAGGGAAAATTAATCCCACACTTTTTATGTCTCAAATCTTGACAACAATTCGGTTCAAGGGATTCCGTCCCTTATAGAGTTTGAGATAGAACACACACTAACAAGGACAAACTTCCAGTTAAGCCCCGTGCCCATGTTGGGGTAGGGTGGCAGTACGGTAAAGGTTGTCCGGCGAAGACTAGGTTATGTGTCATTTTTGAAAACACCACTTTCTCAAAAATGACCACTTCCACATTCCTCCGGAGAACAAGGATCCGCCTTTTCTCCGGGTTTTTCCGTAAAGCCTTTGTTTTGTAGAATCACAATTTTAGGGTGTCCACTTAGGGACTAGTATATTTGATGGTAATAAATACCATTATGGTGGCTTATGGGCTTGGTATTACCAAGTTTAACTACTGGCATGATAGTAACCTATAATATAGTATAGTAGTAATTTCCACATCAAAAATAGTTTTGATAATCAAGTTTTTGTAAAACTTCAGAGGTAAAACATGCATGATAGATAATGATAAGTATTGTATCAGCAAGCATCAGGATGGCTTGCCTGGTATCTCCTTGTGTCCCTGATTTTGGAGTGACTGGAACTTGAAACAGAGCTTCCCGACACTTCCTTCCTCTTCGTTTTTCTAACGTCGTAAAAAGAATAAAGGACACACATTCAGAACCAATCAAGGAAAGCAACCATACATAACAATACATACAGCAAGGAAATATAATAATAACCAATCACACAATTATTAACTTAGGCAAACAATCAAACAAACACACTTGGCAAAGATGTCATTTAATAAGACAGCTTAAGGTTGGAGGAACATGTCTCACAACCTTAATATCATGGATTCAGTGGGTGTGCCACTCTCATACCAAGACATTAATAAACCCAAAATACACTTAGTTTCACAAGGGTGAGACTACTAAAAGTATATAAAACATGCACAAAAATAATCATGGCAATGGGTCTATCAACCACACCACAAAAAGAAAAAGGTAGCCATTCTACTGAGTCTAAATTGACATCAAGAATAAATGAAACACATGATTTGCAAAAGTTACTTTTACAAATCAGTGGGCCTACACAAGTGCAACAAGGAAATATACTCATCACAAAACACACAATTTCTCATAGTGAGAACAAATAGAAACAATGACTAAAAAGGAGGAATCCTATAGACATGCTTCTACTAAGGGTTTGTTATGCAAGCATGCATAATAAGTAAAGTACTAAAATGCAAACAAGGAACCACGTTATCATAATGGGAATGAAAATATGTCCTCATGCAAGGATACACAAATATCTACCAAACACAAGTTGGCAGGAAAAAATAATTCAATACAAAAAAAAACTGCTAAGGAAACAAGTACTACTCAAACATGAAGAATCAATGGATGAATTTCAATCAAGTAATTGAAATACAACCAGAGGGTCCATGTAATAAAAACAGGAGTGAAAAAAATCTATACTTTCTATAACAAAATATCCCATTTGATATAACAAGGTAGCAATTTGCAGGGCAACTCCTACATACTAGTGGTAATAAAAAGGGGCATTACTAGAGGAATCAAACAACACTCCAAAGATGGATTTTTCCTAGCAAGCCACACATGATTATAACCACTTACAAACAGAAGCATACACATTTTCATTTAGCACTAAAAATCCCAAGCAAAAATACTAGGCACTCATTAGTTATAGAACTATAGAAAAGAAACACATCTAGTGTGGGGAAAAATAATGTTTCCACCAAAAATGCAATGACACCAGTGGGTGTTCCACTAGAATAACAAAGCATTAAGAGGTCACAAAGCCTCTGGTCATACTTGCTAAAAATTAACAAAAGACTAAACTAGCATCTAGTGCATTAACCATACTAGTAGAAAATAATAGGGTGAAAAAAAAAAGCAAGGTAATGCTACTCATGCTATTGTTTTCACACAAGTGAAAAATATAGGGGTCAAGTACTCATAAGAACATCATCAAAATGCTACTGGTCCTATGAACACAACCCAAAAATATGTGGCTACACAACCACAAATGTTCATGTCTAAAATCCCACACATGAGGGAATTTTTCCATAACATTCTCATAGTCATGACAAAGCTACTCATGCTTTTCTACCAACTCAAATGCAAGATATCAGAGGTGATACTAACAAAATATAAGTACCAACATGGTACTGAATCTAATATCTCAACACAACAATTCAATCACTTGCACACAAATTAATCAATCAAAAATTATATGCAAGTAATAAACTAGAGATAAAACATATGCTACTAATATAAATCCTATTTCTTCTCCACTCAAGTCCACACAATCTAACATGTGAAAATATCTAAGTAAAACTTAGAAAACAAGTTCACACAACTTGTACATGCTAGAAAACAATATTGCAACATAAAAATATACCCACACAATTTAATTACTTAAAATGCCAAAATGGCAGAAACAGGTGAAACAAAGATCTGTCCACCAAATTTTATATGAGGCTCTAAAAATTAAACCAATCTAGGTTTGGATAGCCCTTAACATGTACAAGACCATCCAGTTGAGTTTGCATTAAAAATCCTTTTTAATAATTTTATAAAAATCACCAAAGTGCTCTCTGGTGTTTTACCCAATTGCATGCCATTTCAAAAATATAATGTATTTGGAATCAAGGTTAATTGCTTCTGTTAGGAAATTTCAAGGGCTTTCCAATGCAATTGGCCTCATTTAATTCTGAGTTGTGAAATAAAAATGGTGCTCATTTTGGTGTTTATGGTACCTGTTGCCAAATCATTTTTCATTTCAAAACTGTTCATCCAAAAGTAGATCTACAAGTTGGAGGTGGTTTAGAATTAGTTGAGGTACCACCGTGAATTTTAGTTTGGTCAAAACCATCTTTCAGGTTGCCTTTTAGAGCTAAAAGTAAACATACACTTTCTGTAGAAATAAAATTGGAAAAACATGTGTTGTTGGGCTAGATCTACCATTTGGGCCGGCCAGATCCAATCCTCACCGCGAGGGAACCTAGCCTTAGCCGCTGACCAGCGGGCCAACGGCCACGGTGGCAGCCACGCGGGCCAGCGCGGCCCCACCCGCGGGTTTGACCTTTCCCGCGCGGGGTCAAGGAGACGATGACGTCGTCCTGCGTCACCCGCCGGCGGGAACAAGTCCGGCGAGGCCGCAATCGACGCATCCGGCCACCAAAACGCGAAATAAAAACTTCTACGCGATGCTCTCGTTGCGGGGAACCACCCGGGCACTGCCTCGTTTCCAGGGAATCGCCGGAGGGCAGCCGGCGACGGCGGCGCACGTCGACCGAGAGAGGAAGGCGGCGCGGCGACGTTCTAGGGGGAGAGGGAGAGGGGAAAGTGGACGGCGGGGGTCGCCTGCTCACCACGAATGCGACGGAGGACATGGAGAAGGAGGAGGAGGCTCTTGGCGGCGGGAATATCTCGCCGGAGTGCTCCCGGAGCCGAAGAAGAAATCGGACGGCGCGGCCTCCTCGCGGCGTCCCACCTCAATCCCTTTGGCACCGAGCACAGCCACGACGAGGCGGAGCTAATGGAGCTAGCGGCGACCGGCGGAGAGCACGGCAATGGCCGCAACGACGGCGAGGTGCTAGCTAGGGTTTCGGGTTGGGCCTAATGTACAGAGAGGGAGAGGGAAGCTAGCTCGAGTGGGGGGGGGGGAGAGAGAGAGCTTGAGGGGGACAAGAGCACATGGGGGGCCTCTTTATCCACCTTGATGCCTTCCAATCGAAGCAATGGGTAGGTCTTCTGTATCTACAGCAAGGCTAGAGGTAGAAGATGACTCATCTTACTTTTAGGTCCCTACAATTTTACAAATGGGTCCCTGTCCTCTCTGAAAATTGATGTTTTCACTAGGCAAACAAAGTTATAAATTGAAATCCTTTTGCCCAAAATTCTCATTAGTTAAGATACACAACATATTTGAAAATTGGTTCAATTGGAGAAACTTGATAAGTCAAAGTTGTTCAGATTTGAATTCTTACATAAATGGACATTGAATTTATTAACCTACTTAGGAGCTTCCAAAAATGATAATTTTTGGCACACATTCCTTATTTGATGTGTTCCTTATGTGGTAGAAAATTCAAGTCATTTTGAGTTAGTTCATAGAACAAACGTGTTCAAATTTCAAAAAGGTGCTGTCAAGAAAACAGGGTTTTTTGGCAACTTAAATTATTCAAAAACTTGTGCCCTTTTGTTTTTCATCCTAATTTATGATATATAGCATGTGGTATTTATTTCATGGCATTTGGAAAAAGTTTGTAGAACAAACTTGTTCAAAATCCCAAATGTTGCTGTGGAGAAAATTCATGTTTTCAGGCCTTTAATGGATTCAATTTTTGTTCTCCTCTTGTGTGTGTTCCTTATTTGATATAAGGAAGCAATGGTATGAATTTCTAATCATTTGAGGAAAGTTTCCAATAGTAACTTGTTTTAGTTTTCTGTTTCTGGAAATATTGGAATTTCAATTTAATAAGGCACTTGGCTTTTCTTTAACAAAGCTTTGCCAAAATATTTATGGGACTAGAGATATCAAGTCAATACTCTCCAATACTTTTGTTTTTAAGCTTGCAAGGTTGGAAAAACATTTGATAAGATTTTGGTGAAGCATCTAAGAATGTCTCTTTTTCCTGATAATCTTTTAGGGAAATTTATTAAGTGTTTCCTCTTTCTTAATTTAGGTCTTGGAATAATATTCAACAAGTAGTAGGTTCATAAGATAGTTTTGGAAAACTCTTTGATCAATATTTACTTTAGAAAATATTGCCAAGGTCATTGGAACAATATGTTGAATATTTTTAGTTTACTGCTTTGCTATCTTTTTAAGTTTGCTTTCCATTTCTTAGCCATGTAAGTTTATATAATTAGTTTGTTTAGTTGCACTTAAACAAACACAAACAAACACAACCAAAGTTTAATTGTCAAAGTCAAAGTTTAATTGTCAAGCAATTAGCAAAACAACTGTGTTAACAGGTATTCCAAAATTGCGATGTGACAGGTCTTCCCCCCTTAAAAAGAATCTCGTCCCCGAGATTCGCAAGCGAGGACTAAGGGAGGGACAACAAACACAATGTTAGTGTTGGAGTGCAGGTGCTTCCCCCCTTTGACTTTTCTTGGGAGGCGGGGTACTCCCCTAAATTAGCAAATTCTTTTTAAAAAGTACACCAGTACTGTTTTAGGTCCAAAACTTTTGTTTCCTAGTTTGACGAGACTTGACCAGGGTCTCCTCACCTTGGGTTTTGGACGATTTAAAAACCAACAAAATTAAGGTTAGTGCAGAACTACCTCGAGACGTACCGTCAATTTTTACATGAGTTCCTAGCTATATCCCACATCTTACATAACACATATGGAGTGGTGTACCACTCTCATAACAAGGTATATAAGAAGCTAAGAATATAGCTTGTGGGTGCAAAGGTTAGGTTGCTAAGGTAAAACAAACAGACAGAACAATAGCCACGGTAGTGGGTATTACTCACCACAAGCAACTATCACTTAATGTGTTCATGATTTTAGTTGGATGTTTTAGTTTCATAAGATACTCTTAAGCACAATCATAACACCAGTATAAACTCATGCTAAGGTAAAACATTTAAACAAAATCCAATAAGCAAGCAAACAACACCATAGATGAATAGACTATTTATTCACTAGGTTATTGTTTATTAGAGGTTTTGGAATCCATCAATCATGAACAATTAGCAAACAACCAGTAGCTAAAAACCAATGAATTCAATCATAAAGATACTCTAAAACACCATCTTTACACAAGATAAAACTCCTATTACACAGGCATAGAAAAACAGGACTGCACAAATAACACACTAGTATGAAAAATCTACACCAGCATGCTATAAGAGATAATCATATCCTATAACCATAGAACATGAAACTAAATAATTCATGGCATGATAACAGAAGTAATAACTTCCTAAACAAGGTATATCAACACATATACTCATAAAATAAAAGAGGGTAATACTAGAGCAAAAATCACCATTTTCTAGTGGTGAGACTAGTTTCACTCTAGAGAAGCAAACAATGCTATCATGATGTTTAAACTTAAACAAGCAAGTCATGAATATAAGTGTACCTAATATCAGTACACAAAACTTACTCATGTTAGGAAGCTCAAACACCAAAGTAATTCTATAAATCAACCATTAAGCATGCAGAAATTTCTTCTAGCAATTTCTGTTTTCCTTTAACCGATTACTAGCAAACAAGCAAGGTATAACTCACACAACCAGTAGCTATGCAATTAATGAAAAGTTATCTAAACCTTTTCAAAAATCCATATACTCAATTTAAAATTATTCACAAACAATCTACCAATCAAGAGGAATTTATTTTATTTGCGAACGATTTAATTTTTTGCACACGATAGTGAAACATTTCTTAACATGATACCCCTAAGGAATATTATGCTAACAAAAGGATCACACCTAAACATATTAGTATTTACTAATAAGAAATAAACTTCTCACTTGCATAAGTGAAAACAAACAATTATATTTTCCATGGTGGAAAAATAGAAATCAATCACATAGTGAAACATGCTATTTTCACACGTGTGTATGGTTGGGGATTTTCATCCTCAAGCCAAAATGCAATGGGACCAGTGGGCTATGGCCTACTAATACCAAGGCAAAAATAGGTACTAAGCCTCTGGTTACTCATGTAAAACTTTGCATACAAGATAAAAATATAAGGCTATTTAATCTAGTGAAACACTACTAGTGCATATTGATAGCAATTCTTACACATGCTTTATTATTAAGAGACATACAAGCTAACATAGGTACAAGCATCAAAATAACAGTACCTAAATGGTACTGGACTCCAAGAAACATAGCACAAAATCTACTAAGAAAGTATACACAGATCTAGCTCTCACGATTACCTCCAAATAATAAACTAGAAGGTAACAAATGCTATTTCATTTTTATTCGAGTTTCCAATCATGCACACACTTTCTAGGGTAGATTTATTGTAAGAAAACAACATAATAACAAGTCCTAACAACTCCATATAAGTTAGGAAGCAAGATTGAATAAAACAAAAATTCATTTCAGTCAAGAGCACATAAAGAAACAAAAACAGGAAAACTGTTATTTTCCAGTTCTATCATAACCGTTACATCGTTCACTTAATTTCTAAACCCCGAATTTCATAGTACCTACCACTTCCATTAAGATTCGGTTTCCAAAGTAGATACACCTGATATCCTATTGACTAGCAAACGAATAGGTCATCATCTTATTTTCTCGTGACTTCTCCTTTTTACCAACTAGATTAAAAGGTGTCCTAAGTCACTTAATTTCTTTGGTTTAGAAAGAGTTGTCAGTAGTTCGCATGCTTTGGTTAGGTGTCAACCTAAGATTAGGCAAAGCATGTTAGTCTTGTTATCTTTATATTAAATAAGGTTTGTCCGACAAGATACGACTAGCGTCATACGTCGAATATTGAATTGTGCTCTTTGGATTGGCTTTTGAGGGGGTTGCGCATCATGGCATGTGAAGACTTCTTTTGCACCTTTCTCCATAGGAGGGAGTTATATAACTTTTTAAAAGGGGATTTCTCTAATTTGGTCTTTTAAAAGGGACATAAAAAGGTACGACATTTATCCAACATGGTAAGAAAAATCTTTTGCAACAGACAAAACACCAAGGTTTTGGTCAGTATTAGTTGGTTTTCTTCACGCCTTTTCTTCTTTGAGGGTTGTCTTTGTTGGAGCTTTATCTGTTGGAGTGCATCACTGGTAGCAACGCTATCAGCTCGTGTGGCCTGATGGTCCTCTATTATTAGGCCCAACGGTGCTTTCATTGATGGTGGTGGTTCACGACGGGTGGCATTATGAAGCGAAAACAAGTATAAGTCTAAGCAACAAATTCTTGTTTTGGAATGCTATACAAACATTTTTGCTTGCAAAAATCTAACACGAGGCGATTCAAAAACAAGAGCGGGGCAATCACAAATTTGCAAATTTTGAGCACCCCACAAACATATAGAAGCCTAGATGAACCAAATTCTACACCACACAATAGCACAAAGTCCTACGGACACACATAAGCAAGCCATAACACACAAGCAAGGCTCCATTGGAGCTACGTCGGGGGAGGCGACTCATGGGGTCATCGCTAAATTACTCCAAACTAGACTGATCCAAAATCCTAGAAGTGGCTGAAGAACTATATCTACTTCTGACCATCATCACTGTAGAGCTAGGCAATTATTTTGGTCTTCTCGGGACATCGGCAAGTATAAAAGTTTTTGGATAGAAACAAGATAATAGAAGTAAAGTTTTGATAAAACCTTTAACTGAGAGAGGTAAGAATATGCAACAATTTGTTTTTGAAACCCCAGCTATTTTCTGAACAGAAAACTTCAAATACAAGAGATGTTTCAAAAACAGAGCGGAGCAGTTGCAAACAAGGAAGAAATAAACTCTTAACCGAGAGAGATACCAACTCTGTAAGGCCCGCCCTTCGAACCACTATTCAAGGACGCCCTTGATATGCATTTAGAATCTTTTGAAAAGATAATAAGGAGGGAAAATATACTAAAATTCCCTTGGATAAAAATAATGTAGATAGTAAATAGGTTTTTACTCCAAAATACTTTCCTTTCCTATCTGACGTCCATGCTAACTAAGGTCTCCTAAGGTCAGGATGGCTCTGATACCAACTCTGTAAGGACCCCAGACCGGCAGTCTGAAACCCTACGTATGCATACATTCACGATCCCAGAAAGATCAGTCGTGAACAACATACACAGTTGGCACACAGAAATACATCATCCATTACACGAATACACAAAGGTATTACATAAATGATCACATGATCAAGTTTAACGCAACTGCCACAAAGGGCACGCAACTTAACCAACACAGCAGAAGACAATTAAAAACACAACGTAGTTGAGCCAGAGTCACGCCTTAACCTACAGGCTGCTGACCCGGAGACGATCCTAGTTCGCAAAGCCGTCAGCTCCGTACTTCTCTTCATAGAAATCCTTCGGAGGCTCCTTCTCAAAGTCTGGCAAGTAGATACCAGGGGCGAAACCATAATGAGTACATTTGAATGTACTCAGCAAGACATCCATCATATCACTTACCAACATGCAAGTATGCTTATATGGTGGAATAGGTAGGCTATAAATAGGGTTCACTATCAATGGTGTTCATATATGATGACACCACAGTTGCAGTCAGATTAATCTGTATCTTCGTTGAAGAAGACACTTCAGAAGAAAACAAAATAATATAGTTTTATTTCTCTTGTAGATATCACATGTACAAGAGGTTTTGTAAAACTTTGTTAAAGAATATTTTCTCTTTGCAAAACTTCTTGGAATCAGTTTCCAGAATTCTTGCTTAGAGTAGAAAAGGTTTTCTTTGCAAAACATTTTGTTTTGTATAACATCATCTGGCTTTTCATCATCAATGATACCTCCACGGTATAAGTTTCCATTCCTTTCCGAACTTCACAAGTTCAACACTTCCTTTCAAAAATTCCCTTTTCAAAAACTTCCTTTTTGAAAACATTGACACAATGCTAGCTACATGGCCATTCAACTGTCCATATCCGAGGACGCGGCTTCTTCGAAAAAGTTATACTCTGCAGAGGTGTACACATCCACCAGATCCAGTACACCTCCCGTGAACAATCATGGACTGTAACAACAGTATGTAAACATCAGGTATCTGATCATAACCATCCATTATGTTCAAGCTAGAATGTGTCTATCTCTCAGTTGAGTTTTACCGGTCACCCCCGGCACCGAGCTAATCCCTGCCAGCCAGGATGCCCCAACTGATGCGACCGGAGGGAAAATTAATCCCACACTTTTTATGTCTCAAATCTTGACAACAATTCGGTTCAAGGGATTCCGTCCCTTATAGCGTTTGAGATAGAACACACACTAACAAGGACAAACTTCCAGTTAAGCCCCGTGCCCATGTTGGGGTAGGGTGGCAGTACGGTAAAGGTTGTCCGGCGAAGACTAGGTTATGTGTCATTTTTGAAAACACCACTTTCTCAAAAATGACCACTTCCACATTCCTCCGGAGAACAAGGATCCGCCTTTTCTCCGGGTTTTTCCGTAAAGCCTTTGTTTTGTAGAATCACAATTTTAGGGTGTCCACTTAGGGACTAGTATATTTGATGGTAATAAATACCATATGGTGGCTTATGGGCTTGGTATTACCAAGTTTAACTACTGGCATGATAGTAACCTATAATATAGTATAGTAGTAATTTCCACATCAAAAATAGTTTTGATAATCAAGTGTTTGTAAAACTTCAGAGGTAAAACATGCATGATAGATAATGATAAGTATTGTATCAGCAAGCATCAGGATGGCTTGCCTGGTATCTCCTTGTGTCCCTAGTTTTGGAGTGACTGGAACTTGAAACAGAGCTTCCCGACACTTCCTTCCTCTTCGTTTTTCTAACGTCGTAAAAAGAATAAAGGACACACATTCAGAACCAATCAAGGAAAGCAACCATACATAACAATACATACAGCAAGGAAATATAATAATAACCAATCACACAATTATTAACTTAGGCAAACAATCAAACAAACACACTTGGCAAAGATGTCATTTAATAAGACAGCTTAAGGTTGGAGGAACATGTCTCACAACCTTAATATCATGGATTCAGTGGGTGTGCCACTCTCATACCAAGACATTAATAAACCCAAAATACACTTAGTTTCACAAGGGTGAGACTACTAAAAGTATATAAAACATGCACAAAAATAATCATGGCAATGGGTCTATCAACCACACCACAAAAAGAAAAAGGTAGCCATTCTACTGAGTCTAAATTGACATCAAGAATAAATGAAACACATGATTTGCAAAAGTTACTTTTACAAATCAGTGGGCCTACACAAGTGCAACAAGGAAATATACTCATCACAAAACACACAATTTCTCATAGTGAGAACAAATAGAAACAATGACTAAAAAGGAGGAATCCTATAGACATGCTTCTACTAAGGGTTTGTTATGCAAGCATGCATAATAAGTAAAGTACTAAAATGCAAACAAGGAACCACGTTATCATAATGGGAATGAAAACATGTCCTCATGCAAGGATACACAAATATCTACCAAACACAAGTTGGCAGGAAAAAATAATTCAATACAAAAAAAACTGCTAAGGAAACAAGTACTACTCAAACATGAAGAATCAATGGATGAATTTCAATCAAGTAATTGAAATACAACCAGAGGGTCCATGTCATAAAAACAGGATTGAAAAACATCTATACTTGCTATAACAAAATA
Source organism: Alopecurus myosuroides (assembly GCA_028641055.1). Lineage (NCBI taxonomy): Eukaryota > Viridiplantae > Streptophyta > Magnoliopsida > Poales > Poaceae > Alopecurus > Alopecurus myosuroides. Next base: position 294,948,908 of record CM054058.1, on the reverse strand, counting down.
TCCCATTTGATATAACAAGGTAGCAATTTGCAGGGCAACTCCTACATACTAGTGGTAATAAAAAGGGGCATTACTAGAGGAATCAAACAACACTCCAAAGATGGATTTTTCCTAGCAAGCCACACATGATTATAACCACTTACAAACATAAGCATAAACATTTTCATTTAGCACTAAAAATCCCAAGCAAAAATACTAGGCACTCATTAGTTATAGAACTATAGAAAAGAAACACATCTAGTGTGGGGAAAAATAATGTTTCCACCAAAAATGCAATGACACCAGTGGGTGTTCCACTAGCATAACAAAGCATTAAGAGGTCACAAAGCCTCTGGTCATACTTGCTAAAAATTAACAAAAGACTAAACTAGCATCTAGTGCATTAACCATACTAGTAGAAAATAATAGGGTGAAAAAAATAAGCAAGGTAATGCTACTCATGCTATTGTTTTCACACAAGTGAAAAATATAGGGGTCAAGTACTCATAAGAACATCATCAAAATGCTACTGGTCCTATGAACACAACCCAAAAATATGTGGCTACACAACCACAAATGTTCATGTCTAAAATCCCACACATGAGGGAATTTTTCCATAACATTCTCATAGTCATGACAAAGCTACTCGTGCTTTTCTACCAACTCAAATGCAAGATATCAGAGGTGATACTAACAAAATATAAGTACCAACATGGTACTGAATCTAATATCTCAACACAACAATTCAATCACTTGCACACAAATTAATCAATCAAAAATTATATGCAAGTAATAAACTAGAGATAAAACATATGCTACTAATATAAATCCTATTTCTTCTCCACTCAAATCCACACAATCTAACATGTGAAAATAGCTAAGTAAAACTTAGAAAACAAGTTCACACAACTTGTACATGCTAGAAAACAATATTGCAACATAAAAATATACCCACACAATTTAATTACTTAAAATGCCAAAATGGCAGAAACAGGTGAAACAAAGATCTGTCCACCAAATTTTATATGAGGCTCTAAAAATTAAACCAAGCTAGGTTTGGATAGCCCTTAACATGGACAAGACCATCCAGTTGAGTTTGCATCAAAAATCCTTTTTAATAATTTTATAAAAATAGCCAAAGTGCTCTCTGGTGTTTTACCAAATTGCATTCCATTTCAAAAATAGAACGAATTTGGAATCAAGGTTAATTTCTCCTGTTAGTCAATTTCAAGGGCTTTCCAATGCAATTGGCCTCACTTAATTCTGAGTTGTGAAATAAAAATGGTGCTCATTTTGGTGTTTCTGGTACCTGTTGCCAAATCATTTTTCATTTCAAAACTGTTCATCCAAAAGTAGATCTACAAGTTGGAGGTGGTTTAGAATTAGTTTAGGTACCACCGTGCATTTTAGTTTGGTCAAAATCATCTTTCAGGTTGCCTTTTAGAGCTAAAAGTAAACATACACTTTCTGTAGAAATAAAATTGGAAAAACATGTGTTGTTGGGCTAGATCTACCATTTGGGCCGGCCAGATCCAATCCTCACGGCGAGGGAACCTAGCCTTAGACGCTGACCAGCGGGCCAACGGCCACGGTGGCAGCCACGCGGGCCAGCGCGGCCCCACCCGCGGGTTTGACCTTTCCCGCGCGGGGTCAAGGAGACGATGACGTCGTCCTACGTCACCCGCCGGCGGGAACAAGTCCGGCGAGGCCGCAATCGACGCATCCGGCCACCAAAACGCGAAATAAAAACTTCTACGCGATGCTCTCGTTGCGGGGAACCACCCGGGCACTGCCTCGTTTCCAGGGAATCGCCGGAGGGCAGCCGGCGACGGCGGCGCACGTCGACCGAGAGAGGAAGGCGGCGCGGCGACGTTCTAGGGGGAGAGGGAGAGGGGAAAGTGGACGGCGGGGGTCGCCTGCTCACCACGAATGCGACGGAGGACACGGAGAAGGAGGAGGAGGCTCTTGGCGGCGGGAATAGCTCGCTGGAGTGCTCCCGGAGCCGAAGAAGAAATCGGACGGCGCGGCCTCCTCGCGGCGTCCCACCTCAATCCCTTTGGCACCGAGCACAGCCACGACGAGGCGGAGCTAATGGAGCTAGCGGCGACCGGCGGAGAGCACGGCAATGGCCGCAACGACGGCGAGGTGCTAGCTAGGGTTTCGGGTTGGGCCTAATGTACAGAGAGGGAGAGGGAAGCTAGCTCGAGTGTGGGGGGGGGGGGAGAGAGAGAGCTTGAGGGGGACAAGAGCACATGGGGGGCCTCTTTATCCACCTTGATGCCTTCCAATCGAAGCAATGGGTAGGTCTTCTGTATCTACAGCAAGGCTAGAGGTAGAAGATGACTCATCTTACTTTTAGGTCCCTACAATTTTACAAATGGGTCCCTGTCCTCTCTGAAAATTGATGTTTTCACTAGGCAACCAAAGTTATAAATTGAAATCCTTTTGCCCAAAATTCTCATTAGTTAAGATACACAACATATTTGAAAATTGGCTCAATTGGAGAAACTTGATAAGTCAAAGTTGTTCAAAAATGATAATTTTTGGCACACATTCCTTATTTTATGTGTTCCTTATGTGGTAGAATATTCAAGTCATTTTGAGTTAGTTCATAGAACAAACTTGTTCAAATTCCAAAAAGGTGCTGTCAAGAAAACAGGGTTTTTTGGCAACTTAAATTATTCAAAAACTTGCGCCCTTTTGGTTTTAATCCTCATTTATGATATAGAGCATGTGGTATTTATTTCATGGCATTTGGAAAAAGTTTGTAGAACAAACTTGTTCAAAATCCCAAATGTTGCTGTGGAGAAAATTCATGTTTTCAGGCCTTTAATGGATTCAATTTTTGGTCTCCTCTTGTGTGTGTTCCTTATTTGATATAAGGAAGCAATGGTATGAATTTCAAATCATTTGAAAAAAATTTCCAATAGTAACTTGTTTTAGTTTTCTGTTTCTGGAAATATTGGAATTTCAATTTAATAAGGCACTTGGCTTTTCTTTAACAAAGCTTTGCCAAAATATTTATGGGACTAGAGATAGCAAGTCAATGCTCTCCAATACTTTTGTTTTTAAGCTTGCAAGGTTGGAAAAACATTTGATAAGATTTTGGTGAAGCATCTAAGAATGTCTCTTTTTCCTGATAATCTTTTAGGGAAATTTATTAAGTGTTTCCTCTTTCTTAATTTAGGTCTTGGAATAATATTCAACAAGTAGTAGGTTCATAAGATAGTTTTGGAAAACTCTTTGATCAATATTTACTTTAGAAAATATTGCCAAGGTCATTGGAACAATATGTTGAATATTTTTAGTTTACTGCTTTGCTATCTTTTTAAGTTTGCTTTCCATTTCTTAGCCATGTAAGTTTATATAATTAGTTTGTTTAGTTGCACTTAAACAAACACAAACAAACACAACCAAAGTTTAATTGTCAAAATCAAAGTTTAATTGTCAAGCAATTAGCAAAACAATTGTGTTAACAGGTATTCCAAAATTGGGATGTGACATGGAGGCCCAATGCTGTCTACAAGAATAGAAGCGTGCGTAGACATCAGCTAACATTTTTATTTCATATTGCTATTATCACTTATAAACATCCGTATTACTTGTATTTCACTCTCTCTTCGCCGAACTAGTGCACCTATACAACTGACAATTGTATTAGGTGTGTTGGGGACACAAGAGACTTCTTTTATCGTAATTGCAGGATTGCTTGAGAGGGATACCTTTGACCTCTTCCTCCCCGAGTTTCATAAACCTTGGGTAATCCACTTAAGGGAAACTTGCTGTTGTTCTACAAACCTCTGCACTTGGAGGCCCAACACTGTCTACAAGAATAGAAGCGCACGTAGACATCAATAACCATAATAGAGCATCAAACAAGATTTATTCTAACATGCTAGGTATATAATATGGCATCCACATAACAAATAAAATAACACATAGGCATGCTAGTAATATCAAAATAACAACTTAAATAATTAATCAATAATAAACACACAAATAACAAATATGTCAGAAAACACCTAAAACTAGCATTGCATGTCAAAATAATCTAGAGCTCATTTAATCATGAAAGCAAGGATAATATGACACAATATCAGTAGCTTTTCTATCACAAACCATACTAAATCAATCACTCAAAATATCTTACTAACATAGTAAATAACAAACATTAAATCCCTAAATATTAGGAAACAACTACAAGAGAATAAATCCTTAACACACATAGTTTTCACACACAATTTCCTAACATGCTAGTGATACCACAAAACAACTTATAATAGGAGATACACACTCTATACATGCTAGGAAACACATTTATAAGAATAAGAACACGACACCATAATTAATAAAGTCATAAGAACAATAGGAAGAAAAGGGCTAAACACTAGATAATTCACCAAACCTATTCTGTAATTCCTAAAATTATGGAAATCTAGGATTAGGTTCTTCTAATAACTAAAAAACAAACACAATTGGATCCACATCAAAATTCATCACCAAATAAATCAAACAATTCACAGGAGTGCTCTTTGGTCCTAATACAAACATGCATGGCATTTTTAAACAAAAGCTTATCTCCAAACAAGGTTAATTCATCACCAAATAGTTTAGTTTGCAAGATTTGGACACTCAAAACTCAAGTTATGAATTAAATGGTGAAAATTAGTGGTTCTTGCATGCATTCAATTTCTCCCAAAATATACACCCAAAAGTAGATCTATAAGCTGTATGGTTAAGAAAAAGTAGATCTACCACTAAGATTTTTGGTTTGCCAAGTTTACTATTTAGCAAGATTTGCAGGAAAACAAACAATCAACATGCAGAAAAAAATAAAAGGGCCGAATCTGGAAGGAGGTGGGCCAGGTGGAGACAGGCCAAGCGGAAAGGGAGCAGTGCAACAATGGGCCGGCCCACCAGGAGTTCTCCCGCCAACGGAGGAAGTCAAACCTCTTACGTGTGGGCCCAGCAGGGTCGACCAATCAGTGGCACACTAGCCCTGAAGGGGTATGTTCCCGTTAGATCGGAATCGGATGTGCCAGAGAAGGCCATGTCGACGCGCGTCGGCGACGACCAAACACTGGCGGTGGAAAATAGAAACCACAACGGTGGCGCTAGGGTTCCTCGCCGGTGTTTATCCGTAGGTCGCTGCGGAGCTCGCCGAGAAGGAGCGTTTCGATAAGGAGGCACGAAATGGCACCACGAATCATTTGCCCCTACTCTCTTAAGACAGAGAGACCCGGAGCATAGCCATCGCCGGGGTGCTGCGGTGGACACCCATGGTCGAACATGTACCCATACCTTCAAAGGATAGATTATGAATATAAAGGAGGGAGAAAACCGATTGGGAGCAAGGCGAGTCCAGAAGAAGGGAAAACAGGGCGGAGGGGCACTGCACCAATGGTTCGACGAGGAGGTCACCCGCGGTTGAGCTGTGGCCATGGCATCTCACATGCGGACGTCTATGGAGAAGGAAATAATGTTTGTGGGCTTAGGAACGACGAGGAGGACCTTCGGTGAGAGACGACATGCTCGAGAGCCATCGAGGAGGGCAGGAGAGGAGAGACGCGGTCCGAGGCTGCATGTGTTTGATAGGGGGCTGGGAGAGAAGGACAAGGAGATGGGGATAGGGAAGAGCACGGGCGTGCTCCTGGAGAGCTCGTGGAGCTAGTTCACAAGGAGGGAGAGTGAGTTGTGCGACCCACGTGTCGTGACGCGAGCGACGTGGCGAACTCGACCTAGGCATGATGGCCAGCACACGGAACATGATGATGGAGACAAGCATAGGGGAAGGGCTCTCTCTAGGGAGTCACGGGGTGCGAGAGAATCCTCCACGCGCAAGGGTTTTTCCTGGGATGGACTGTGGTGTTGGGTTGGAAAAAGGAGGGTGATCACATGCCTTGTCCACTTAATAGTGGCTTGTAGAGAGGGGTAGCAGCATGTAGACTATGTCTAGAGTGTCTATGGACTAAATGTGTGTGTACAGGTGCAAGGGGACAATTGAGATATGTGGAGAAGAAACCAGAACAAGCAAAAACACTCAAATGATCAAAACAACGAGGACGATCTTTGGATGTTTTCTCCATAATTTTGTACTGAACCCATATATGAAGACATGTCCAGTAGATGGAGGATGGAAAAGGGAGTCTAGGGGTGGTGGTCTTAAAAGTTTATAGAAGTATTTTTTTCACACATTTTTTAAAACACAAAAAGTGTTGAATCTGTTTTTGATTTTTTTCTTCCAAAATTTGAAAATAACCAGCAAATGTTTTTGTATAAATAAGTCCCACATGACCTTAGGCATGTTGGGTAATTTTACCAAGAATTTAGGAAATACTTTTATTCACAAAATATTTTAAATAATTTTATGAAATAAAAGATCATAAATAGTAAAATGTTTCTAAAACGGATATTTTTGAGTTGGGACGAGAGAGTATATAACATAGGTCACAAAATTTATTTTTAATAAATAAATCGTTTGAAAATACTTGATGTTCCAAGTGGAAAGGGGTGAAAACAGGGGATTTATGAAATAGGCCTAAAACCTTTGGAGAAAAATAATCAAATGGCGAATTAAAAAGAAGTGGAACAACTAGGTGTGAGGTATAAGTCATGATTATGGAAAGAGGAGGTTGATGGAGCTAAAAAATAATAAGGAGAGATTTTTAGGAAGATTTCCAAAATGCAACAGGATAGAGGGATATAGATACAAATTTGGAATGCCTTCAAAAGTACTTTGAAAGAAGATGCCAAAGAGTTTCAATATCCAAATTAACAACTTGGATGTAAATTATAGATATGGACCATGAGGTACATGATGGTGCATTGATTAATAGAACAAGATTTTCAATTATGGCGTGAGGCCAAGGTTGGAGAATTTAAACAGAACAAAAGAGGAGACTGAAATAGGATTGAATCTCATACTGATGTCTGGTCTTGTTATTTATAGATTTTATTCATCTAAAACAACACACTTACACAATAAAATAGACATAGTCACTTCAAACCAAACACAAGGGAATATCACACATAAGCAAGAAAATAATAAGACTAACAAGTTCACTCAAGAAATGGAGTTCCTTAATCCAAATTTCCAAGGTTCTTTATCAAGTGTTAATTAAAGGTAGTGATCAAGCCACACCATGAAAAGAGGGTTTTGGAAAGGAGTTCAACTCAAAGCTTGTTATTTCCAAAAGAATATAATTAAGGTAAAACACAGGGGTAATATAGTCCCCACTTATAGCTTTTGCAAAATAGGAAGTATCTTGGTTAAAAACACGTAGGAGATGATTACCTCCATAATAATTTTCATATAGTTTTGGGAAATAGTTTTTGTTTTCTAAAAAACTTGGCCTTTGGGTTCTTGCTAAAATCATATCATGTTTAAAAGTGTTTGGCCAAAATAAGGTGATGGATGAAGGTGATAAGTTTTCTTGCCAGGACTTGATCACAAGGGTTGAGTTTAAGAAAGTTATGATTATTGGGTTTTCTTTTTAAGTGTTAAAAAACATAAACACAAACACAAACAAAAAGCAAATATAAGTGAAACACAAACACTAGTCAAGCATTTTAAAAAGTTTTTGTTGGCCCTATTTTTTGGGTTATTGAAAAACAAGTTTTTCCTGTCTTCCAAAATTTAGGATGTTACAGAGTCCATCCGGATTTTATGGTGTTTAGCCATATCTTTGGAGTTAGGGTCCATCACTACTTCCCTTATATCACATTATCATTATTGTGAAACAATGATATTGTGATCTGCTTAGTTCAGTCACTAAGTTCAGTCGATGTTTTACATCACATGTAAGAAATTCCGTATCATTCATGATGGCCATTACCAAAATTACTTTTGGTGTTGCGCCATTCTGACATGATTACGAAGATCTAATCTCATCGAACTGTACTGTCCTCCCACTGAATTTTTGAAGAAGTAATTTCTCCAGAACACCCATGACAAAAAGCTTTGTCCTTGGTGATGGGAAGAATTCCCTATACTCGAGACAACCAATAAATAAGCAACACTTGTTTCGTGATTTCTTGTAAATACTTTACATCACAAATGAAATTTAGATAGATTTATTTTCATTGTAAAGCATTAGTCTCTAAAGTATGACTTCTGAAAGATCGAATGGCATTTTAACATCCTTAATCCATCCTATCGAACGAGGTTGGATTTCACAATTTTCTGGATGCTTGCTAAACCTTGTAACTTAATTCCATGATAAGGCCATGAATATATCTTGTTGCAAAAATGATTGATACTAATAATTTATCCTTTAGCGCTTTAATATTATTGATGTATACTTGCGGAATTCATTGTATCCTATCCACAAGGTCATAAGTCAAAGGTATGTCACTAGTGAGGCAACACGTGCCACTTCCCACAATAAATCCCTACGGAAAATATGGTGAATGTAGTGATCTTGCTCCATCACCCATTATTCCCTTTTCCTTTGCTGGTCCTTTTTAAGCCATAGTAATTCTTGTATCATGTTGCTCATAAGAGCAACTTATCTGGTATTCTTGTGATTAAATCACTATACCCAAGAACCACATTGACTGGCAATTTTGAACATCAATAATTTATAGCCAAGCTAGTTTTACCAGACTCTATGCAATGAACTTTCAATGGTCCCTATTTCGGTGTTTCCTCTCTAAGAGAAGAAATATTCAACATTAAGAAAGAAACGAGTTATACTAGGATACTTTATCAGTGTGTCAATCATGACACTCTTCTCTTCTTAAGTTGAACCCTTTACTTATCATTGACTTATGATAAATTTTCTCCCAGATTCCAAAGTGTTATGAATAAATTCATTCACAATCATTCTTCTCCCTTAGTAATTAACAATGACAAAGCTCCTAGAGCTTTTATTGAAAAAGAGAACAAAATTTAAGACTGGTCCCCAATTTCTTGGGAGGTGGGGCATTCAATGTCTCCAATGCTCGCATGTACCAAGATTAATACAAATACGCCAATTCACCACTTAATATTTGTTTCTCTTGCATACAAACTTGTTCATGAGATATCTCATATCTTGTTTGTATCTGAAATAAATTTTCCAGCTCCTTATCTATCAATAGACATATATATCTCAATTGTCTGCCAGTGTGTATAATACTATACACATGCGTCCTTATGTAAACAAGTGTATGTCACACTTCAAAATGTTGACAACTTCATGGTGCTTCAATTGGGATATTCTTGTGGAGACGAGCTTTTATTGGAACCAATGCTCTTTGGATTACATCCATGCATGTCATGAATTTTATCCATGACATATGTTGAGAAAGTCTACCAAAATATTGCAATATGACTTTACTTTGACATTTTTAGGGCAATCCTCAAATTACGAAACAAGTTCGTAAACTTTTCTTAACTATATATCTAACTCAGTCAACTAACTAAATGTGTAGGTGGGATATAGATGACAACACTATAACAATCTATGAAATTTACCCTAGTTGTTATCATGATTAATTGCACTTGGTTAAAACAAAATATTTAACCAATATGTGCACTCCCTCTGAAATTGATATTCCTCATAATCGATATTCAGTTACTCGAGATCCACATTGGACTTATGATCAGAAGGATGGATACATCTCGGCGACTGATCATAATCCAGAGGGTAGGTCTACTGGCCAATCACATCGCCATGCGACTCTCGTTCATCTTTGGATGTATGTGCTCCGAGATCATTACTATCATGCCAGAATGTCAAGACAACCAACTAATATTTCTTCTTGTATGGTAGTGACCCTTGGATACAAGCGATCAATCCATACCCGCCTATAAGGTCCTAAGAATATGTTGGCCCTTAGATACAAGTGATGAACGCGAACCGGACAAGTTTGACGGTACACAGTTTGGAAGAGCACGACCACCTTGATATTTTCAAGTGAGTAATCACCCTAATAATCACAATTGTCGTGCAATCAAAAGGGTGCATGATGAGGACATATCTAGCTCTTCACCAACTAACACACATGATAATGTTGCTGCTCAGGATAACACTAATGGAGTGAAACTTGGACCTATGACAAGATCAAGAACCAATTTATTAGAACAACATGTGAACTCACTCTTAATAGAATTCGATATTTGTGATCATGAGAATTTTATACTGCCTAATTATATGCATTTATGTATGATCAGGGTTGTTGATGACACAAACATGAATGGAGAGGAGCACCAAGAGGAGCTGGAAAACAAGAAGTACATGCTGGAAAACAAGAAGGAGCAGCTGGAAAACAGAAGCCACAAGCTGGAAAACAAGGTGGAGCTGCTGGAAAATGAAAGACAAATGCATGAAGGCATAGAGAGTGGCACACCACACCATGTGGATGCGCCAGGAGAGTCCCAGTAGAATAGGAAAAATAGGATATGTGAGTCCTTATTTGTCTGGACTCTCATATAGTCGGTTTGTGTTTTTAAATTCTAGATAGAGTCCTAGTAGATTACAATAAGAAGGAGGTGCACCCCACCTCATTGGCCGCACCCCTACCCCTCATAAATAGCTGGCCATTGCGCCCCAAATAGGTTAGATCAGATTTTAGACAATTTCCCTTACACCTCTAGATTGTATTGCTTTGTAAGCTTTCATCTTGAAGTAAAGAACCCCTTGCAAATTTTGTGTGATATCTACTATTCCATTGGGAACTAGAAGGTACATGACCACTTGTAGTCAGTTGATTACTTGTGCAAGACTGTGTAGTTGAGAATATCCACAGGGATTGAAATTTGTTGCATTGGCAATCAGGTATCATCCAGGAGAGATCTCAGTGAAACACTATTATCAAAATTATCCATGTTGCTCTTCGAGAAGATCGGGTCACCCCATATCACTGCATAAAAGGATTAACCATAACAAGTAGTTTAATAGTGATGTACTATAGTCCTTTTCTCGTTATGTGCTCAGGACTCCTTTGTTTCTCCATGAATCGTTGTCGTGGTGTATGGCATTTAATCACCATCTCTATTTCCTTCTCCTATCTCTAAGATACTTGATCAAAGCATGAGGCACGTAGGCCAAAAGATATCAATCACATGGTTTCCAACCATCATGCTTTAAATTGACTCGTAGGTGAAAATAAATATAGTGGATAACATTTCATACAACTCTTGAATGATAATGGACTATACCACATCACACCACATCCTCTGCTAAACAAGAAACACAGATCTAACGCTTGTGTTAGCAAATTTTACGTGTCTGTAGGTTCTATGGAGTGAACCATTACTACTTACGAACAAAATCAGGCATGATTGTTCATGTTTCTATATTGACATCGCGGGGTGATTGAAACACAGATATTACAAAAACGTATAGAGCCTCAATCTAAACTTATTCATAACCATGACCCTCGTGTGGATCCAATCCACATGCCACATCCATTATGTCGTCCACAAATCCAACTATAGCAAGACCCAAAGCTACTGAAGCACTTCTTCAGACTAGACAACATATGCCAGGGGGAACTCGAACGTCCTAGAATTGCCAGAAGTTTGTAAAAATCTCACTATGTCATTGAAAACTAAACGACGCAACTTATTAGGAAGCAATCATAAACAATCTGAATATTAGAGTGCTTTCTAATATACTTGCACAAACTTATGCAATACCCGCACACATTGGTGCTCTAGATCGTACTTATACCTATGCATAGTCCACTCTGATACTACTATTGGTGTACGTAGAAGAATTAAAAATTTTCCGTCCTACGTAAGGCACAACATCTACTATGCAGGTAAAGTCGTGGATAGATCTGATTCGACCGACATGAAGCGCGGAAGTAGTGTCGATGACGATGCCGGTGATGCCTGATGAATATTCCCACGGCTAAGCCTAGAGGTGGGACTATTGCCGATTCACCGTATCCCACCTTCAGGATCTAGCAGAGTGAGGGTATCACATGTTACCCCTCTGAGAGCTCGCACACATACGTCCATAAAAATCTTGCAGCGCTTCGCCGCCACGACTAGGCACCGCAGGTTTGCAATTGAGGTGAATAATTCTGATGACCCACAAGTAAAGGGGGTGTATCGTAGTACTTTCGATAAATAAGAGTGTCGAACCCAACAAGGAGCAGAAGGTGTTGACAAGCCGGTTGGATAGATGATTCACTGTAAACACTACCAGACAGGTTTTTGGTGGTTTTTGATATAGCAGATAAATAAAGTGTGAGTAAATAAAAGACAGTAATAATAATTGCATGAAGTGGCCCAATCCTTTTTAGAGCAAAGGACAAGCCGGTTGGTTTACTTATGATGACTAAACGTTCTCGAGGACATATGGGGATTTCGTCAAGTGCTTTTGATTCATACGGTTGATTAATATTTATTGTTTTGATAAGATGTACTAGATCTTGTGGACTGTGTACACCTCTACAGAGTAAAACTATTCAGAATGGCCGAGTCCTCGGATATGGACAGTTGAATGGCCATGCATCTAGTATTGTGTCAATGTTTTCGAAAATCTTGAAAAGTGCTTTGGAGTTGTACACGGGAGGTACTCGGAAAGGGAAATGATCGTACCTTTGAGATACCTGAAAATGATGATCTTTTATTTGGGATGCTTTATCAAAACCTTGCGGACATTCAATATCTACAAGAGAAACAAATATTTTTGAAGTATCTTCTTAAACAAAAAACTAAAACTTGATCAACCATGATGGATCTTTCATTCATCGTGGCTAGTTGAACCCTAACTACAACCTTCCTACCACCTATACATATGCATACTTGCATGCTTTAGCTTTCATTTGGGGTGACTTGCGAGTACAATCCAATGTACTCATATTGGTTTCGTCCCTGGTTATTTACTTGGCTAGACTTTAAGGAGCACTCCGGAGAACCTGACGAAGATGGTGACGCTGACGCCTGTGCGAACTAGGAATGTATCCCAGTCAGTAGCATGTAGGTAGTCAAGGCATGAGTTGGGATTTACCACGAGTTTGCTTTTGAAGATTTCCGTTGTTTAATGTGTTTCCTTCCCTGTGTGGCAGTTGTTTTCTACTGAGTCATGTGACCAGTTGTGTAAGTCATGTATTCGTGTATTGGATGATGTAATCTGGAATGCTAACTCGAGTATGTTGTTCACGACTAAATGATCATGGGATCATGAATGTATGCATACTGGAGGTCTCAGACTGCTAGTCTAGGGTCCCCACAGACTCCATAAACAGAAGTCAATTTGGAACTTGTTATCAAGTTTTTTGTGCTCGTTAAACAGGGGCATAGAGCCTACCTTTCTTTAATGGACTTGTAAAAAAATGGATGTAAACATCCATGAAGGCTTGGCTTGTTTAAAAGTTCAAGAGAATGTCTACAATGAGATTTAATCTCCCATAGCATGAGATTTAATCTCCCACTCTTGAACTATCACGATGAAATGAACACCTTCGAAAATACCCAATAATAGCCTTTTTGATCACCCATTTTACTTTGTGATACTTGACTACACCAAAGCAATATTTCCAGCGAACACTACCATATATTTTCAAGGTCAAAGGAAGCAAACAAAATAACCATCTTGTGATGATACTATTAATAGCAATGTTAAAACTAATCTCGTAGTATCTTAGCTACTTGGGTCTAACCAACCACGATGTTGAAACAACAATGTGCTCGCATTAATATTGACATAACAAATGTACATGACTAGGAAAACATGGCCATATAGTATTAACAAGTTTGTCTATGAGACATGACAAAGGGTTATAACGGTGTGTTTATATTTCTACACGTGCGTATGGGTTTTCCTTCGAATATCATATTCAGTGACCACAACAGTTATAGTATAAAAACACAATATATTAATCATAAAACTGATGTATTTTTATTGTCTATTGGCCATACATCCAACAATCACCTGCTTGCACACAAAATAATAATATAGTTTCTTTAGCTCGGCAACCCATGGCATTGCGGTGTTGATTATGGTGTAGACTCCTGATAAGTCCAAACGTATCTATAATTTTTGATGCTCCATGCTTCTTTTATTTATGCTATTGCATGTTTTATACATGTTTTACTTTGTTTTCCGGATGATTTTGATGGACTAACCTATTAACAAGATGCCCAGAGCCAGTTTCTATTTTGTGCTGTTTTTGTATTTTAGAAAAGTTGTGAAGAAAATATTCGCCAAATGTCCTAAAAATTTACGGGATTCATTTTTTTCCCGGAACAAAGATGGAGTCCAAAGGAGAGCCGGAGGGGAGACAGGGAATAGCCAAGTGACCTCTAGGCATGGGTCCACCCTAGGCCGCGTCTGGTGGGCCCCTCGCCACCCGGATGTAACGCCCGGGGATTTTCCCCAATTAGTTTTTGTTTTTTTTTGTGTATTTTGTGCATCATCATGCTTCATGCATCATATCACATGGCATTAATAAAATTATTTTCTACAATATTCTAAATGGTTAAAACCTGTTTTCCAAATCCCTAAAACCACTTTTCTTTTTCTGAAAATTGATTAAACAAAAGAACCAAAACAAATTTGGGGCTGCTAGGCCAAACCAGACCAGCAGGAGACCACACTGAAACCCAACACCTAGCCCACCCTCTTCCTCCTCTTCCCGTACAGAGCACACACGCAGGAGGGGTGACCGGAGGTCGCTTTCACCACAACCACCATGCCATAGTCCCCTCCTCTCCCTTCCTTTGCTTTCCCCTCCATAAGCCGCCTCCGGACCCCCCTCCAAACCCTAGTTTTCCTTCTCCTCTTCTCTTTTCCTCCCATCCGCCGCCATCTCCTCCGTGTTTCTGTTTCCTCCAACGAGAGACAGAGAGAGAGAGGAGCACCAGGAGACCTCGCCGTGGCGCCTCTGCCACGAAGACTCCCATCCATATCCAAGAACTCCATGAGCTCTGCGTCGTCGTCATGTACGTCTATGATGAAGGGATCGAGCCAGGAGCGTGCCGGTGGCCGCCGGCAAGACCTTCTTCCTCTTCGACCAGTCATCTTCGCCGATGGAATTCGTTGCCGTTCGTCCACTCCGGCAAGTACAACTTCTTCGAGAACCTCCCAGTGAGCACCCCTTTCGTTTTTTGTCGTCTAAATGCATGGTTTGGTGTTGTATGTCGTCTTGCTTGTCGCGCCTTTTCTCTGCCGCCATGGCCACCATGGCAGCGGGCTCGATTGCGAGCTGAAGCTCCTGGTTGGCTCCTCCTTGCTCTCCCTGCAACCCTACTTTGCTCTCTGCACGTACAACATGGAAACCAACCTCCAAACAAGCAGCACCCTGCCGTTACCGCGTGCTTCCCGGACACGTTCGTCGCCGGTCGATTTCCGTCCACCATTTTTGAACTGAATCCTGACGCTGTCGAATTTCAGTTCGTCAGTTAAATGCGTGGATGGTTTACCTCTTTATACGTCAGATCCCGATCCAAACACAAGAACGCTCCCAGCCCAGTGGTTAGGGCGCTCATTTGCACACACGGAGGCGTGGGTTCATTCCCTTCCAAGGCAAAGCCTCCCTTTTTCTCCTTTTACCGTGCGGGAGACAGCCCCTCCCGTCAGTGACCCTGCCGGCCACCTCATCTTTCCCCGCGCCTCGTCAGTGCTGCGTGGCTGCAGGCCCCGCTTGTCAGTCTCTCCAGCTGGACCTCCACCCGGTGAAAGAAGACCCAGATCCAATCTGGATCTTGCGTTTTCACATCCAGCCCCCTGTCCTTCCTATTTTTGCACCGGAGCCCTTCCACTCTCGGTTTCCCTCACGAACCAGACCCAGTTTTTACAGAAAACACCCCAATATTCAAATGCTTATAAATTTTGTTTTATTACTCCAAATAATACAAACTTTATGTCTATTTCGATCAGAAAAATGCAAGGAATATTAATATGCCATCCATGTTCCTGTTTGCATCTTTCATCTTGCATTTTAGTAGTTTTATGAATGTCACCTAAATAATTAAACATGGAATATGTTTGGGTATTTAATTTAAATTATGCCCTATTCCATTTAATTTTGTGTAGCTCACCTAGTAATTGTTATCTATGCTAATAAAAATTAACTTGATAGTTAGATAAATAACTTGAACCGATAAATAAACTGCTCGGACTTCGGTTCCGCTTAAATTGGTTAAGTTGCATTCTCGCATGTCATGCATCCATATCTTGATCATGCTAGATCTTTTGTCGTAGTAGTAAATGTTGCATTCGTTGTTTCTTCTAGTGTTTTTTTTCTTCGCGGATAGGGCGTTGAGATGACGTGAGTACCGACAAGTTCTTATTCCTCTACAACTGGAATCCTAGGCAAGCTTTACTCACTTGCTACCTATGGCTGTCGTTCCACACTTGTTACCGATATTTTTTCGTTGCATTTATTCTAGCCTCATGATTCGATGCTTATGTCTCGATCCTATCTTATGTTTACCTTGCCGCCATGATATAGCCTTCTCTCCACATCCTATTTAACTTGTTGCTTGTTTACGTTGTTGGCCCTCGTGACGTAGTTGCATGCTTAGTGTTGTTTGCGCTCGAGTCTTGTTGTCCTTTGTCTAGTCACCTGTTTAGTATGATAGTTGTGCTTCAACTTAATCAACATCATGTTAATGTTTGGGGTAATAATAATTTGATGATAAGGCACCGGCAGGAGGCCCGGCGTGGTTTTGGAGCCTGCTAGTGTCGAACTTAGGAAAAGGGTCTTGTCCTCTGATCCATGTTGAGCGCGCTAACCACATGTGAGTGGTGAGTATGGGAACTCCCCTTGATTTAGTACTAGAGTTGCAGTTCATCCGGGGGCCACACTTAGTTTGGGTTTTCCATTTGGCACGATAAATTGCAGGTACAAACCCATGGTGCTACGGTGACCTGATGTAGTCATTGCGGTTAGGGAGACACGTTCTTAGAGTGTTATGAAGGTCCTGTTTTGGGGTGGAATAACCGTGCGCTCAAATTTACCCGTGGTGCCTTGGATGTGCAATGGTGATAGGAAAGGTAGAGTTGAGATATCATGCCTTTGTGGTTGTGGATTGATCGAACGTGTACGAGTACTGTAGCGCGCCCTGCAGGGATAAATCTTCTTGACGAGCCGTGTTGTCCACGGTTATGTGGCGACTTGGTGAAAGTGTTGGCTAACAAATACTCAGACAACTTCACTTAATGATGATAACATGAATAGTAAGATAGCCATACCTTCACCATATTATAAATGTCACCTTCATCAACCGTGTGAGTTTTCCTCGGGTTACTTCCTTCCACTTTGTGAGGGGGGTTAACCCTGGATGGGTACTGTTTCTGATCAGTAGTTGTAGTTGGTTTTGTCGCGCTCTCTCATCCATTTCTAATAGACGAGAGTTGTAGCGTGTCTCTGTAGATTGCTTAGTGCTGCCCGATGCCGCTTAATTACAACAACTTCCTCCTTTGTACCCAAAGTATTTGTATCTTGTGATGTCTGGTTGCACTGGTATCTTGTGAGTATTTCTTGCCGCTTGTTGGTACATTCAAAGTACTGACCCCATGATTCGGGGCTGTATTCACAATGCGGTCAATAGGTTTGAAGTTTGATGACGTTAGTTCGGGAATCCCTCCGGCTTGGCCTGGGCAGGGATTGGACGCCATCAGTTATCCTCAGGACTCTTAGTCCAATTTGTATCTTGTCCGTAGTCGGATACTATTTCGTCTTCCGTTGTTATTTGGATATTTGTATTGTATCAGTTGTATTCTTGACTCTTTTGAGTCGTTTTGTATATATCTCTTCTGTTGTCGTTGTGTATTATTCGTGAAATGTTGTAACGGTATCAAAATTGACATCCCAGGATCGGATATTATGTGGATTTCGGCGGGAACGCCCAAATCCCCATTGTATCCGATCCAGGGGCGTCACAGTTGGTATCAGAGCATGGTTCTGATTCCCAATGTTGTCTCGATACGAATGGTTATCGAAGCAACGGGTCCGCAAAGCCTGTAGGATAACCTCGCTAACGTTCGTGTTTCTAGAGTGTCAAAACTATTTGTGCTAAAACTATTTTTGGAAACATCTCACTAGGATTCTTTTGTTCCTTGTCTCTACTCTATTTCTCCTCCTGACTTACTTGTTTTGGAGTCTACTCTCTTCTCTATATTTCAAAGTTTTTAGGATCCTACGTGGGCGGACGTTCTCTTAGCCTTTTAACCTAATAGGTTTGATCTTCGAAAGATGCTTGACGGAGGTACATCGCCATCAACGTGAGTAAGAACTCCTTGTTAGTGGTGTCGAGGAGTTTTGTTAGTGGTGTCGAGAAGATCAACAAGGTGACCGAAGACTCGATAGCTCCGACTTCTTCCCTCTCCCGTGGTTGTGAGCGGATTGCGAGGGTGCAATCCCTTGTTAGTGGTGTCGTCTGTAACGCCCGGGGATTTCCCCAATCAGGTTTTTTCTCTCTTTTGTGCATCATCATGCTTAATGCATCATATCACATGACGTTAATAAAATTATTTTCTACAATATTCTAAATGGTTAAAACCTGTTTTTTAAATCCGTAAACCACTTTTCTTTTTCTGAAAATTGATTAAACAAAAGAACCAAAAAAATGTTTTGGGGCTGCTAGGCCAAACCGACCCAGCAGGAGAGCACACCGAAACCCAACACCTGGCCCACCTTCTTCCTCCTCTTCCCGTATAGAGCACACATGCAGGAGGGATGACCGGAGGTCGCTTTCACCACAACCACCACGCCATGGTCCCCTTCCCTCATTTGCTTTCCCCTCCATAAAGCCGCCTCCGGATCCCCCTCCAAACCCTAGTTTTCCTTCTCCTCTTCTCTTTTCCTCCCAGCTGCCACCATCTCCTCTGTGTTTCTGTTTCCTCCAACGAGAGACAGAGGGAGAGGAGCACCAGGAGACCTCGCTGTGGCGCCGCTGCCACGAAGACTCCCGTCCATATCCAAGAACTCCATGAGCTCTGCATCGTCGTCATCTACGTCTATGCTGAAGGGATCGAGCCGGA
This sequence comes from Alopecurus myosuroides, assembly GCA_028641055.1. Classification (NCBI taxonomy): domain Eukaryota; kingdom Viridiplantae; phylum Streptophyta; class Magnoliopsida; order Poales; family Poaceae; genus Alopecurus; species Alopecurus myosuroides. The sequence goes on along the minus strand of CM054058.1, from coordinate 294,930,003 downwards.
GGCGTCCCAGTGGCCGTCGGCAAGACCTTCTTTCTTTCCGACCAGTCATCTTCGCCGATGGAATTCGCCGCCGTTCGTCTACTCCGGCAAGTACAACTTCTCCGAGAACCTCCCAGTGAGTACCCCTTTCGTTTTCCGTCGTATAAATGCTCGGTTTTGTGTTGTATGTCGTCCTACTTGTCGCCCCTTTTCTCTGCCGCCATGGCCACCATGGCAGCAGGCTCGATTGCGAGTTGAAGCTCCTGGTTGGCTCCTGCTCGCTCTCCCTGCAGCCCTCCTTTGCTCTCTGCACGTACAACATGGACACCAACCTCCACACAAGCAGCACCCCGCTGTCACCGCGTGCTTCCCAGACACGGTCGTCGTCGGGCGATTTCCGTCCACCGTTTTCGAACTGAATCCTGATGCTATCGAATTTCAGTTCGTCGGTTAAATGTGTGGATGGTTTACCTCTTTATACGTCAGATCCCGATCCAAACACAAGCACACTCCCAGCCAAGTGGTTAGGGCGCTCATCTGCACATACGGAGGCACGGGTTCATTCGCTTCCAAGGCAAAGCCTCCCTTTTTCTCCTTTTACCGTGCGGGAGACAGCCCCATCCGTCTGTGACCCTGCTGGCCACCTCATCTTTCCCCGCGCCTCCTCAGCGCTGCGTGGCTGCAGGCCCCGCCTATCAGTCTCTCCTGCTGGACCTCCACCCGGCGACAGAAGACCCAGATCCTGATCTGGATCTGGCGTTTTCACATCCAGCCCCCTGTCGTTCCAATTTTTGCACCGGAGCCCTTCCACTCTCGGTTTCCCTCACGAACCAGTCCCTGTTTTTACAGAAAACACCACAATATTCAAATGCTTATAACTTTTGTTTTATTACTCCAAATAATACAAACTTTATGTCTATTTCGATCAGAAAAATGCAAGGAATATTAATATGCCATCCATGTTCCTATTTGCATCTTTTATCTTGCATTTTAGTAGTGTTATGCATGTCACCTAAATAATTAAACATGGAATATGTTTGGGTATTTAATTTAAATTGTGCCCTATTCCATTTCATTCTGTGTATCTCACCTAGTAATTTTTATCTATGCTAATAAACATTTAACTTGACGTTTAGATAAATAACTTGAATCGATAAATAAATTGCTCGGACTTCGGTTCCGCTTAAATTGGTTAAGTTGCATTCTCGCATGTCATGCATCCATATCTTGATCATGCTGGATCTTTTGTCGTAGTAGTAAATTTTGAATCTGTTGTTTCTTCTAGTGTTTCGTTTCTTCGCAGATAGGACGTTGAGATGATGTGAGCACCGACAAGTTCTTCTTCCTCTACCGCTGGAATTCCAAGCAAGCTTTACTCACTTGCTACCTATGGCTGACGTTCCTCACTTGTTACAGATATTTTTCTGTTGCATTTATTCTAGCTTTATGATTTGATGCTTGTGTCTCGAACCTATCTTATGTTTACCTTGTCGCCATGATATAGCCTTCTCTCCACATCCTATTTAACTTGTTGCTTGTTTACGTTGTTGGCCCTCGTGTCGTAGTTGCATGCTTAGTGTTGTTTGCGCTCGAGTCTTGTTGTCCTTTGTCCAGTCACCTGTTTAGTATGATAGTTGGGTTTCAACTTAATCAACATCATATTAATGTTTGGGGTAATAATAATTTAATGATAAGGCACCGACAGGAGGCCCGGCGTGGTTTTGGATCCTTGTAGTGTCGAACTTAGGAAAAGGGTATTGTCCTCTGATCCATGATGAGCGCGATAACCGCATGTGGGTTGTGAGTATGGGCACTCCCCTTGATTTAGTACTAGAGCTGTAGTTCATCAAGGGGCCACAGTTAGTTCGGGCTTTCCATTTGGCATGATAACTTGCAGGTACGAGCCTATGGTGCTACGGTGACCTGATGTAGTCGTTGCGGTTAGGGAGACACGTTCTTAGCGCGTTATGAAGGTCCTGTTTCGGGGTGGAATAACCGTGCGCTCAAATTTACCCGTGGTGCCTTGGATGTGCAGTGGTGATAGGAAAGGTCGATTTGAGATATCCTGCCTTTGTGGTTTTTGATTGATCGAACGTGTACGGGAACTGTAGCGCACCCTGCAGGGATAAATCTTCTCGAGGAGCTATGTTGTATGCGGTTATTTTGCGACTTGGTGAAAGTGTTGGCTAACAAGTACTCAGACAACTTCACCTCATGATGATAACTTGAATAGTAAGATAGCCATACCTTACCATATTATAAAAGTCATCTTAATCAATCGTGTGAGTTTTCCTCGGGTTACTTGCTGCCACTTTGTGAGGGCGGTTATCCCTGGATGGGTACTATTTCTGGTGCGTAGTTGTAGTTGGTTTCGTTGGGCTCTCTCATCCATTTCTAATAGACGAGAGTTGTAGCATGTCTCTGTAGATTTCTTAGTGCTGCCCGCTGTCGCTTCATTACAACAACTTCCTCCTTTGTACCCAAAGTATTTGTATCTTTTGATGTATGGTTGCATTGGTATCTTGTGAGTATTGCTTGCCTCTTGTTGGTGCATTCAAAGTACCGACCCCATGATTTGGGGCTGTATTCACAATGCAGTCGACAGGTTTGAAGTTTGACTACGTTAGTTTGGGAATCCATCCGCCTTAGCCTGGGCAGGAATTGGACGCCATCGGTTATCTTCAGGACTCTTAGTCCAATTTGTATCTTGTCCGTAGTCAGATACTATTTCGTCTTCCGCTGTTATTTAGATCTTTGTATTGTATCAGTTGTATTCTTGACTCGTTTAAGTCGTGTTGTATATATCTCTTCTGTTGTTGTGGATTATTCGTGAAATGTTGTAATGTTATAAGAATTGACATCCGAGGATCAGATATTATGTGGATTTCGGCGGGAACTCCCAAATCCCCACAGTACCCGATCCAGGGGCATCACACCCGACCACCACCTCACACCGCCTATTCGCCTATAAAATCACATTAACCCTAAAAACTTCACGGACGGAGAAATTTTCCATGAAACAGATACCGAGGCGCCGTCACCTCGAAAGTCCAATCTAGGGCTTCTGGAATCCTACCCCGGCACCCTACCGGAGAGGGGGATTGTCACTGGAGGCCTCTACATCAGCATGATTACCTCCGAATAGATGTGCGAGTAGTTCATCTCGGGACTATGGGTCCATAGCAGTAGCTAGATGATGTTCTATCTCCCTTGTGCCTCCATGTTTAGATCTTGCAAGCTTCCCTACATGATCAAGGTCACGTTTACGTAATTGCTACATGCTGTGTTTGCTGGGATCCGATGAACCATTGAAATTAGGATTAATTTGTTCATGTATTTTTGAGTGCTTCACTTATATCCTTAGAATGTTTTAATCTTTTCATGCAATTCTCTCCGGTGTGTATGGTTTCCTTGGCCAAGTTATTGTATACACCTCCAAGAGATGGTTTATATGCTAGATAGTGGGTTCATGCCTCCCTTGACCAACACCCGAGTGACAAAAACGTGTAGGAGGGGGATGTGATGTTGCCACTTGGGAGAAAATAGCGGTGCTCTTCTGTACGGATGAGAATTATTGCTTACATTACTTATTGTTCTTATTGCATTTGTCTGTTGCACACAAGAAATCACTTCGTTGATGTAACTTAATACCAGCGGATTTTATGGATTTATGTATCAAGGTGGACTTTTAGTAATAGATGATGTTAGATGGTGGTCTATTTACCTTGACGTAATGCCTACAATGTTAGAACCCTTGAACTATATTTTTCCGTAATAGTATTATCATATGCTCATGATTTGTCAACTGCCCAGTTATAATTTGTTCACCCAACATGTTTATTGTTCTTAGGAGAGGCACCACTAGTGAAACTATGACCCCCTGATACTATAATTTTTTATGCTCCATGCTTATTTTCTATCCAATGCCTCTATGTTTTACACATGTTTTCACATGTATTCGTTCATTTTTCGGATGTTTGCATGCATTAACCTATTAACAAGATGCCCTAGGCCAGTTGCTGTTTTTTTTTTGCTGTTTTTATATTTCAGAAAAGTTCTTAAAGAAATATTCTCGAATGGGCTGAAAATCCACGGAGATAAGTTATTACCCGGAACAAAGACAAAGACCGAAGGAGATCCGGAGGGGTGCCAGGCGCGGCCCCACCCTAGGCCGCGCCTGGGGTCCCCAGGCGGACCTCGACACCTCCTCGCACCGCCTCTTTGCCTATAAGTTACCCTTAACACTAAATTTTTTGGGGAGGATATATTTTCCATGAAACATACAGAGAGGCGCCCTCACCTCGAAAGTACAATCTAGGGCTTCTGCAGCCCTGTTCCGGCACCCTGCAGGAGGGGGGAATCGTCACCAGAGGCCTCTTCAGCGCCATGATTGCCTCCATGATGATGTGTGAGTCGTTCATTTCGGGACTACAGGTCCATAGCAGTAGCTATTTGGTAGTTCTCTCTGTTATGACTCCATGTTTAGAGGCTCGTGAGCTTCCTCACATGATCGAGATCACCATTATGCAATTGTGCATATTGTGTTTGCTGGGATCGATGAGCCGTGAGATTATGTTTATTTTGTTCATGTCAAAATAAGATGCTTCACTTATATCTATAGATAGTTTTAATGTTTTCTTGCAATACTCTTCGGTGTTTATGATTACCTTGGCTACATAGTTGTTTTCACCTCCAAGAGAGGGTTTATATACTACATAGTGGGTTCATGCCTCCCTTACATCCGTGCTCAAGTGACAGAAATGTGACGGGTGGGGGATGTGTTGTTGCCACTTGGGAGAAAACAACGGTGCTCTTTTCTATATATGAGAACCATTGCTTATATTAGGTACTTTACTTAATGCAATTGTCTATTGCACACAAAGCAATCACTTTGTAGATGCAACTTAATACCATATAGATTTGATGGGTAGCTTTCTTGAGGTGGACTATTAGATATGGATGCATGTTGGATAGTGGTCCAAATGCCTTGACGTAATGCCTATAATGTTAGAACCTGTGAACTATATCTCGTCATAATAGTATTGTTATACGTTCATGATTTGTCAATTGCCCAGCTGTAATTTGTTCATCTAGAATGTTTGTTTTCTTTGGAGAGACACCACTGGTGAAACTATGCCCCCCGATCCTATTTTCCTTAGAATACAACTTTATTTCAAGCACTTTCATCATTTCCTTGCAGCACCATTTTTACTTTTATTGCTTTTCATTACTCTATACGTTTAATTCTCTAGTTTTCAGCAAGACGAGAAGACTGACAACCTTCTCGAAAGTTGGGGACAAGAGAGAGTTTCGGTGTTGTGTGTAGGTTCCACACTTGTTGGTGCGCCATACAACAAGCAGCCTTCTCCAAGTCTTCGAAGTCCTATTGGTCGATAAACCCTGGTTCCACAATTGGGGGAAATTTCCGCTAGACTACATCATACCTTCCTCTTGGGGTAAATCAAAGAGCATGTGATCACGTCTGAGAGCATCACCCCGGGTCCTATTTTCCTCATTTATCACAACCTTGTTTAATTTCTTTCATCACCATTTCCTCGTTGTTCCGTTTTTATTTAATATTCTCCAACCATTCGATACAATTAATTCTCTAGTATTCAGCAAGACGGGAACATTGACAACCTTCTCAGAAAGTTGGGAACAAGAAAGGGTGTGTGTGTGTGTGTGTAGGTCCACGTTTGTTGAAGCGCTAGACAACAAACAACCTACTGTGAGACTTCGAAGTCCTACTGGATTGATCACCTTGGTTCCTTAACTTGGTAACGTGTTCTAGGATTAGGTTTCCCGGAAGGGGTAGCCATCTCTCTAGGGTAATACGCGGAGAAGGCAAACGTGGGGGAGGGCTTTGGGGCGAGGACATGGAGCATACCCAGGTTCAGGTTAGCCGGAGAGCCTCCCTACTTCCTGCAAAATCAACTATCACGACGATGCCAAACAGAGATTACAATTACCTAAAGCATATCGGTTGTATGACTCGAATCTTCCTTACGGTTTCTCCCGTCCGGCTTTATATTTGTAGCCAGATCGGGGCATACAGGAACACAAACCGTCTATCAGCTAAATCCTACCAATCTACGATCATCCAACCCCTAAGGGTGCGGATGGGTTTCAAGGCCGCCAATCCAGATGCAATCATGTGCTTCGTGCCTTACGGGCCTCAATCTTTGTGCCTTCCTTCAGGTACGGCTTCTGGATGCCAGTAGATACACCTTTCCAGATATCTCAGACAGTAGCCCCCGGTAAGGCTGAGGAGACTTATTTTCAACGTTGAGCTTCCAGCAAAACTTGAACGACAAAAATCAAATCCTGAGTCCTCCCCCTTTTTCATTGTAGAGCTTGAACAAAATCCGGCGTCCAGAATAAAGATGGATCTTCCTCGTAAATTTTCCCTTTGCGCTGGCGTTCCCACTCCCAACGGGGAGAAACGGTCAGAGCAAAAATGTCGGGCAATTTAACATTGTAGAAACGACAACTCATGATGGCTCCGTCAATTTAGGCGCATTAATCGAGGGGGATCCCGGTCGCAACGGTCATAAGCGTAACTCGCAGTCAAATCGTGCCACGCGGCGCGCATCTAGACACACGACTGTTAGGGCCAACGTTAGACGTCCGAGGGTTATATAAACCCTCACAGACGCCCCCTTTTTCTCTTCTTCCTCACTTGCTTCCTCCATTCCTTCTCCCTTGAGCTCGAGCTTTCCTCCTCGCACTGCACGCACACAAAGATCAAAACTGAACGGAATATGCCCGAGAGGCAAACATAAAGTGGTTATTATCTTATTCCTTGTTTATGATAAATGTTTATTTCTCGTGCTAGAATTTTATTAACCAGAAACATTGATACATGTGTTTCTAATAAACAAACAAGAGTTCCTAGTAACGCCTCTTGTTTAACTAGCTTGTTGATTAACTGATGATCAAGGTTTCCTGATCATAAACATTGGATGTTGTTAATAACGGGGTCATGTCGTTGGTAGAATGATGTGATGAACATAGACCCAAAGTGAATATAGAAATGCGATCAAGTCATTAAGTTACATTGTTATATCACGCATACGAAGTAACTCTAATCCTTAGACCATGATATCATGTTAATCACTAACACCGAAAGAGTGCTTTGATGTCATCAAACGTCACACCATAACATGGTGACTATAAAGGTGTCGTTGGGTATTCGGAAAGTATTAGTTGAGGCTCATGGATCAAGAGTGAGATTTATCCATCCAAATGACGGAGAGATATACTCTGGGCCCTCTCGGTGATATCACATCGACACCGCTTGCAAGCATGTGACTAGGTCACAAGGATGTCATATCACAGAATGAGTAAAAGAGTACTTGTCGGTAACGAGATTGAACTAGGTATGGTTGATACCAATGATCGGATCTCGGACAAGTAAAATATCGCGAGACAAAGGGAATTGGTTACGACGTTTATGATTCACACGATCACTAGATTCATCGTTGAATGTGTAGGAGTCATTACGGATCTCCAGGTCCCACTGTTGACTATTGATCGAAGAGGTGTCTCGATCATGTCTACATTATTCACGAACCGTAGGGTGACACACTTAAGATTCGATGACGCGATTGAGTGGATACGTAATATCGAAGAAAAGTCTGGACAACACCGGAATTCTTTCGGGCAATATTTAAATAGTCATCGGAAATTTTTCGTCGAATATTGAAATAGTTCAAGGTGTACATGTTAATGTTTGATTAACAAATAGTTCAAGGGGATAAGTTTTAATGTTTCTTAATATGATTAAAAAAATATTAAAATAAAGAAATAAAATTGTTTTATTTTTTATTAAAGAAAACCCTTGGAATTTTGAGTGGGAATTGATGAGAGAATGAGTGGGTTGAGTGGAGACTCCACCCACATGATGAGGGGAGAGGTGGAGGCAACAAAATTTCGTGGATGCCTCCCCCTCCTATATAAAGGGGGTTGGACCTCCCTCTCCCCACACAACTTGGTGTCATCTCTCTCTCCCTCCTCCCGCTGCTCCACCTCTTGGTCATCCGCTTGGCGAAGCCATGGACGTTTAATTTCTCCACCACACCACACCATCCTGTTTTTGGAGTTTCCGGTGGATCCTCTACTTTCGCTGCCCCTCTGGATCGAGGGAACGGATGTCGTCATCGAGCTGTACGTGTGATCGAGTGCGGAAGCGCTCCCGGATTGCAAAACTCTTCTTCACTATCTTGAGATCGACATGAGTTTGACTACATCAACAACGAGATTCAATCTCGTAACGCCTTTTGTCTTCGAGGGTATGTTATCCTTAAGACTCTCTTTCTCCCCGTCTTCGAGGGTATGTTATCCTTCGGGTGTCTATCACGTAGGAAATTTTTTGTTTTCTATGCAACAAACCCTTCAAAAAATTCCAAGAGAAAAAACCCTAGCATCCCCTTCAAGCACGATGGAGCCCAGAGATGCCCATTCCGGCGGTGACAGGAGCACGTCGAAGGATATTTCCTCTCTGGCGGTGGCGGCGGATTCGGACGCGGTTCATGCCTCGCCTCCCGCGTCTCCCACGGCGTACCCGATGCCCGGCGATGCCTCTGGCTCCGTCTCCGTGCCCTCTGCTTCTATGGTTGCGAATGGGGAGGCCAAGGTAGCGAATGATGTCGCTCCGATGGAAGCCGACACCGGCGCCGAGGAAAACGACGGAGGCGGGGAAGAAAGTGCCCCTGGGTATTCGCTCCCTTGTTCCATGACAATGGCAGACCTCCAGCTTTAAGAGGACGCCAGATTCATTCCACAGAAGAAGTGGCGGAACGCGGAAGGCGACTCGGAGCCGCGTCCACGGGGAGGCGAACATGTGGTGTTGCTCTCCCATGTCCAGCGTGGGTTAGGATTTCCCCCCTCCGAATTTTTATTTTCTCTTCTCGAGTACTATAGCGTCCAGCCTCATAACCTGACGCCGAACGCCATATTGTACGTTTCCGCCTTTCAAGCCCTTTTTGAGGGTTATCTGGGAATAGCCCCCAATCTAGATTTCTTTAAATACTGCTTCTATGTGAGGAGAGAGCCATATGGAAAAGGTGGGTTAAAGGTTTGTGGTATCATTAACCTTAACCTTCACTGGAAGAGGGAGCTTTGGTTCCCCAAAGTTCCCAAATCTGAATTTGTGAAGCATGGGCCGTCCACGATCTTTTACGTGCAAGACGTGCCCTTCCAGAAGGGAGCTATGGGGCTTCCGCCGTTCGTCAACGACGGTGCAGACCCAAAAGACAATTGGAAAGAGGACACCGTCCGGACTCTTCTAACCTACGTGGAGAAGATAAAACGGCAGATTAGTAGGCTCACAACAGCAGAGCTCGAACTTACTGGCGCAGAAACAGTTCTGCACTGGTTTGTTCGAAGGATTCAGCATCTCGCGCATCGGGGTGGCAAACTCATGTGCGATTACGTGGGGATGTCGGATCCCCTATGATGCACACCATTCCCGATGGAGTTGTCGGATCTGACGTCATCTGTCAACCTCCTCATCACCATCCGGGGCCATTACAACGAGGTGGTGCCCATGTTCACAGTGGGGAATCCGCCACCCGTCGTAAGTTCTTCTTCTCTTTTACCTTCTCTTTTTTGTTCAACATTTAATTGCGATCTTAACATGCGTGTGTTGATTTTGTTTGCATTTTTCCGACCTCCTGGATGATCACCTCTCCTCTCCAGGGGATTTGGTGGCAAAGAAAAAACGGAAGGAGAAGGCATCTTCCGACATCCAGGAGCCCTCTAGGGATAGCGCAAGCGATCGCGGACCATCCCGGAAGGCTCCCAGGTCATAAACCTGGAAGGAGCCAACATTGGTGCTTCCAAGTAAGTTCTCATTCTTTTTGTCTCCAGCTTTGAGTTTTTTGCCTTTTGATTTTCTTTCCTTCGCTGTTTCTTCCCCATTTTGGCTTATCTCTTATTTTACTCTTTTCTAGGCTTCAGCCTATTTCTGTGAAAAGGCCGAAGAAGGTTTCTGACCGGAAGAAGAAGGCCACAGAGCATGTTCCTGTCATCCTGTAACACGCTCCCTATGTGGACCCAGTGGAGGCGGAGCCCAGCCAGCCGGAGGCCTCCATCGAGGAGGACTTGGAAAGGGCGGAGGCATACGGGACGAGCCCTACTCGTCAGTCTGCAAAGACGACGGGCCGTCCGTCTTCTGGGATTCTTCCACGTCCTAGGGTTAAGGAGGATATTTTTTATGAGGTTGACCGCGTCATCCCGGGGTATGAGCACCTACTCGTGCCTGCCCCGCTTCCGTCATCCAACAAGGCGCCAACCAGTTCCTACATCTACCGGGAAGGCTTCACCTTCCGTCCAAAGGAGGTGATGGACAAGGGATTTGGCTTCCTGGAAAGATAATTCCAACGCTATAGCAAGGACTTCCTTGAGATGTTGGGGCGCGTCCGTCACATGAACACGGTAACACTCTCACCCCTAACCCCCGAGTAAATCTTCGAGCTTATTTGTCGAATACTTACTCATACTAGCTTAAGGGTGTTAACATTTTTTTTGTTTTTGTGTCCTAGAAGACGACCGAGCAGGCAAACTCGGAAGTATTTTCCGCTTTGACGGAAAGCAACCAGATGATGCGGAAGATGGTCAAACTGGTGAAGAATAAGAACCAGTAACATTCCGATCTTCAGAAGGATATGGAAAACAACAAAGGTTAGTTCTCCATTATTTCTTTTACGAGTTTTACTTTTTTGTCTTTTGGCCTTTTCTTGAAAATCCAAGCTTTGCCATTCGAGTTTTCTTCCGAGATTTTCCATTCGGGTTCTATTCTGCTTCCTTGTTTTTCCTTATCTCCTCTTTTTTTCAACCATTATTGACTCTGCAAAAGAGGCTCTCGCCAGTGCTAGCTGCGGCAAAAGGACTGCGCAATGAGAACCTTTGCCTTGCAAAGGACTTGGAGAAATCCAGCAGGGATCTGGCACTATGCAAGAAATCCCTTTGCAAGGTGGAAGGCAAAATGGCGAAACAAGCGTCCCAAGCTTCCCGGGACGCTAAAGCCATCCGGGACCTCCAGCAGAAACTGGGGGAAGCCCTGGATGATCTCACGATCCTTGACACTGAGTTGCTAGGTGAGCTTATTGTCGAAACATCATGTTCGCGCTTTGCATTTTCTGCCTTTTGCTGTTTTTTTTCTAACAACAAGTTTTTCTGTTTTCTCAGAAGAAGAGGATAAGACCAAATCCCGGGTTGAAAATATACGGGCATTCGCTGAGTACCTTGTGGGTATCCGGGGAGTGGTTTATGGCCAAGTTCCTCCTCGGCAAAGAGCTGGAGCGTGTGATGGAGCTCCCGAATGCCCTGGATATTGCCGTTCAGGCGCAGGATGGCCTTCTGCGTTCGACAGCTCGTGGTGGAGCGAAGATTGCACTTGGCCTTCTTTGCTGCCATTACGTGGATGCCGAATGCTGGAGATGGGCCACCAGCGTTGTGGGCGCCCTCTCTTCTTAGCGCGTCAAGGAGTTGTTCGACTCCGTCAAGGGATACGCCACGAAGATTGTCCGGATCGTGTCTATTGGAACTTTCTTCCTGGAAGAGGAAGTTCCCAACATGCCGGAACATACTGGCGCATTCGATGAAGACGACGACGATGATGAAAGCCAGGAGTAGGCCCTGCAAAGAAAATATATAATTTTTGCATTATCTTGTAAATTAAGTACTTTGTAATGCCAAGCTTTTTGCAAATGCTTGCTTCCGACTTTCGAGTTGTCTAGCATTGATGGGTTTTAGTTTTTCGGTATTGGGCAATCCTTAAAGCCGGAATAATCACGCCAGGCAACAGTGTAAATACCAATCTGTCTAAACCTGGAGTCGTGAGCCGTTCCTTAGGACCCGTAATGCTTAATCGACAATCCAACACATTTTTGCATTCAGGCGAAAACTCTTATAGACAAAGAAGAAAACTTAAGCATTGAGCCTTTTGGGGCGAAAGAGGTATTAGATATATAACCACGAGCACGCAGGCAAAAATTCGTGTTAACATTGATATGTATATGAAAAATTGGGATTATTGGGAAATAAAGAGGATTGAGGTTCATGCACAAACATCAAGTTGGCGAAAAATCCATCTATTTTATTTCATTATCACAAATGGTGTTTATAAGAGGATTTTGACTAGAATAAAAGGGACGTAACTGTTCGATGCTTCATGGTCTTTTGGTCTCTCCTAATTCGTCATCTAGATGTCTTTTCCTTTTGCGATCTTTTTCTGTATCCCGGATATCTATCAGGTAATACCATCCATTCTTCATAGCCTTGCTAATGACAAATGGTCCTTCCTAGACAGGGGATAGCTTGTTCTTCTTTTGCTGTACCAACCTTAACACTAAATCTTCTTCCCGGAAGGCTCGTGATTTTACCTTGCGGCTATGGTACCTTTGCAGGTTTTGTTGGTAGATGGCGGATTTCTGTAGCACGTCTTCTCTTTCCTCTTCTAGGAGATCTAAAGCATTCTGGCGCGCTTCTTCTGCATCCTCTTCCACGTAAGCTTGTACTCGTGGGGAATCATGCAGGATGTCGGTAGGTAGTACTGCTTCTGCTCCATATACTAAGAAAAACGGCGTTTGACCTGTTGATCTGTTTGGCGTTGTTCTTATGCTCCATAGTACATATGGCAGCTCTTCTACCCATGCCCCAACTGCTCTATGGAGGGGCGCTTCTAGCCTTGGCTTGATGCCTTGGAGAATGGAGCCGTTCATGCGCTCTGCTTGTCCATTTGACCGTGGATGCGCGACAGAGGCTAAATCTAGCCGGATTCCGCCACCTTCACAGTACTTGTCTAGTTCGCCTACGGCAAAGTTAGTTCCATTGTCCATGATGATGCTGCGCGGGATGCCGAATCGCATGACTATGTCAATGACGGAATTTCTGGCTGTTACCCCATCCAGCTTTTTGATGGGTTTTGCTTCTACCGACTTGGTGTATTTATCCACCACTACTAGGAGATGTCTTAGTCCTCCTCTTGCTGTCTTGAATGGCCCCATCATGTCCAGCTCCCAGACCGTGAATGACCAGGTTATTTGTATGGTTTTTAGGGCTTGGGCTAGCATGTTCGTCTGTTTGGCGAACAATTGGCATCCCAGACAGCGTTTCATCGGGTCTTCTGCGTCCGCCTTAGCGGTAAGCCAGAAGTATCCTAGACGAACAACTTTGTGCACGAGGCTTTTGGAATGGGCATGGTGTCCAGAGTCTCCTCCGTGTATTTCTTCAAGGATTTGTCTTCCTTTTTCCGGGTTAATATATCATAGAAATACGCCGGATGTGCTTCTCTTGTGCAATTTTCTGCCAATGACGCAATATCCCTTGCAACGTCGAGCGAGTTGTCTTTGCTCAACTTCCATGTTGCTGTCCGAGACTTTCTTATTTGTTAAGAATTTGGTGTATGGATTTGTCCAATCCGGGGATACGATGATGATAGCCACTGATGATGATATCAATGGGTAGTATACGTCTCCACCTTTGATGGATGGTGCTCTTAAGTGTTCCAGGAAGATGTCAGGAGGTAGTTCCTTGTGTTCGGAACCCATTCTTGTCAGGGCATTTGTGGCCCAATTTTCTTCGCGCTTGATATGCCTGACCTCAGACCCGAGGAAACAAATGGCGAATCGTTCACCGTTCTTCTGTAGTATGCCATTATTGGGCTTTTGGCATCCCATGATTGATCTAATTGGTGCTGAATCACCGTAACATAGCACCCTTTGGGTGCCAATGTCTTTTGCTATGTGCAAGCCATGTAGGAGAGCTTCGTATCCCGCCACATTTTTCGGGGCATTAAAACAGATTTGTAGCACGTAGCTCATAGTTCCCCCGTTGGGGATTTGAGGACCACCCCGAGCCCTCTTTCATTTTGGATCCGTCAAACTGTAAGATCCAACAGGGTGTTCGGGGACGGCTGTTGTGTCCACATCTTCGGTCCAGTCTGCGACAAAATCTGCCAATGCTTGGGATTTTATCGATGTCCGGGGTTGGTAATTTATGTCAAACGCTGCCAGCTCGATTGTCCATTTGGCTATTCTGCCTGTAGCATCTGCGTTATTGACTATATCCCTTAGTGGTGCTTTACTAACCACCGTTATAGTATGGCCATGGAAATAATAGCGGAGTTTCCTTGATGCGAAGAACACACCATATACCAAAATCTGGTAATGGGGGTACCTTTGCTTTGATTCTGAAAAGACTTCGCTTATGAAGTATACCAGATGCTGATCCGGAATTTCTTTTTTGTCTTTTATCCTTTCCACCATTATGATCGCACTTATTACTCTACTAGTTGCTGCTAGATAGAGCAAAATAGGTCCGCCTTCCTCCAGGGCTGCCAAAACTGGAGCCTCCGTCAAGGTTTTCTTGAGTTGTCCTAGTGTAGCGTATGCTTCCGGCATCCAGACGAACTTGTCGAAATTTTTGAGTAACTTGTATAACGGAAGCGCTTTTTCGCCTAGCCTGCTTATGAGAGTGCAAACAGCAGTAGTTGAGCTTGTTAATTTCTAGATATCTTTTAGGCATGTTGGCCGTTTGATATCCAGGATGACTTTTATCTTTTCCAGGTTTACTTCAATGCCTATGTGCGTGACAATGAATCCCAGAATTTGTCCTGCGGGAACGCCAAAAATGCATTTTAGCGGATTCAGTTTCATGCTGTACTTGCGCAAACTGTCAAGAGTTTCACGTAAATCATTAAGGAGCGTAGCTTTTTCCTTGGTATTACCGCAATGTCGTCTACATATGCTTGTACGTTTCGTCCTATCTGTTTATGCAAACATTTTTGCATGCAACGCTGGTATGCTGACCCAACGTTCTTCAAGCCAAATGGCATGATGATGTAATAGTAAGCACCGTACGATGTTACAAAATATTTTAATTTGGTCTGTCTCTCGCATCCGAATTATATGGTAACCAGAATATGCATCCAAAAAGCATAAGAGCTCGGACCCAGCTGTTGCATGTATTATTTGGTCGATCCTTGGCAAAGCAAAAGGATCTTTGGGACACAGTTTGTTTAACCCTATATAATCTATACACATTCGTAACTCTACTGTGTTTTTCTTTGGGGACTAACATTGGATTGGCGGACCAATCCGTGTGTATGACTTCCCGGAAGAACTTGGCTGATAAAAGATGAAGAATATATTTGCCAATGGCTTTCTGTCCCGGTGGGTCGAAATGGTGGAGGCTTTGCTTCCCGGGCTTGGAACCTTCCTTCCCCTTTAGGGAATGCTCGGTTAGTTCCCGGGGTACGCCTGACATATCTTGTGGATGCCAATAAAAAATATCCCCTTTCTCGCGGAGGAACTGCACGAGCTCGCTTTCCTATTTGGGGTTTAGGTTAGCCCCAATGGTGACCAGCTTCTCAGGGTCGTTGGGGTTTAGCCTGGCTTTCTTGGTGTTTTGGGCGCTAAAGGATTCCTTCGTCTTCAGCATTGCCTTTTTGCCTGCGGGCATTTCCCCGTCCTTCATCTCCTTTTCCAGCTCACGCAGCTCTTCCATGGTGATGGATGTTTCTGCGCAAACGGCGTTTCCCATTTCGCATTCTTTTGCCAATATGAAATATCCACTGACAGTGATGACTTCGCCATTCGGTCCAGGCATTTTCATCTTGTTGTATACGTAGCATGGGCGCGCCATGAACTTGGCGAACGCCGGACTCCCAAGGATAGTGTGATAGACGCTCTGGAAGGGTACCACTTGAAACGAGATTTTTTCCGCCCGGAAGTGATTTTTATCTTCGAAGGTGACATCCAGGGAGATTTCTCCCATGGATTCGGCTTTTCTTCCAGGGACTATGCCATGGAACTTCACATTACTGTGCTTTAACTGTTTCTGGGACATTCCAAGCTTCTCCAATGTACTAAGGTACATAAGGTTTATGCTGGCGCCGCCGTCCATTAGGACTTTGTGGAGCCTGGCATTTTCCACGATTGGGCTTACTACCAATGCGTGTGACCCGGGGTCCGGGATGTTTGGTGGGTGGTCCCTGTGATCCCACGTAATGTATGTTTCAGCGTACTTCGGGAATCTGGGGCTAGACGACATAATGGCGTTGATTTCTCTCCATGCCTCTTTCACCTTTCTGGCTGATGAAGTTGCCAAGAAAGTGTGGTTTATGCTTTCCTCCACCTTGGGGAACTTAGGTTCTCCCTTTCTTTGTTGTTCCCGGATTCATTCGTCCGTGTCGGAGGCGCTATCAGTTTCTCCGGCTTTGAGCTTGGGCTTTGGGTTGTACTTCCTCTTGATTTTTTTCCCTTGTACCCACTGTATGAATCTCGCTTGAATTCAGCGTTCAGGCAACACTGCTGGTTGGAGTGTGTAGGCGTTCCGAACCTTGAATGGCGGAGGCATGGTTTTTCCCTCACCTCGTCCCAGTCCATCTTCCTTATGTCCTCGTTGAAATAAGGTTTTTTTGGCCTTTCCCTTCCACCTTCCGCCATTAGACGTTCCGCCTTTGCCAAACGTGATGTTCACCTCTTTCTTTGGTAGGTCCTGGTGGTCTTGCGTTCAACTTTTGGCTGTCTTTGACTGTTGATGTATTGGTCGAACTTTCCGTCATTCATATCATCAGTTGTTGCATGCTTGTTCGCAGTTGTCAG
Organism: Alopecurus myosuroides; assembly: GCA_028641055.1. Lineage (NCBI taxonomy): Eukaryota > Viridiplantae > Streptophyta > Magnoliopsida > Poales > Poaceae > Alopecurus > Alopecurus myosuroides. The sequence goes on along the minus strand of CM054058.1, from coordinate 294,913,414 downwards.
CATGGATTCAAGATCCGGATGATGAGTGGAAGTGATCATAAATTTGACCAGCCACTTCTCATCCCATTGACGAATGCATGCATTGCTTGGAGATCAGTTATCCCCTCACATCTGTTCTTCAATGCAGTCTATCGTGAGATGTAATCCACATTGGATTCGTTGTCATACTGGACGCAGTTTTGCAACTCATTGATGCTCTTGGGGCGTTTATACGTGCCCCGAAAATGCTGGGTGAACACCCGAGCCATGTCCTCCAAACTATTGATAGATTTGGGGGGCCTTTGTATCTAGGTTCTTGCTTCTTGGATTAACATCAAAGGCAAGAAACTTACTACTTCTAGGTTGGTGCCACCATTTATTCTAACCGTCGTGTGGTAGTCTAGCAACCAAGTATCTGGGTTAGTAGATTTGTCATATCGTTCGTGTGTTGCTCTTACTTTGGCAAACCCCACGTGCAACACCAGATGGCGAATGGTGTCGCCAAAGCAGTTAGGGCCTAGATAGTTTGCATCCTTTGCGGCCCTGATGGCATCCAGCACGCCACGTGCATCAGAGTGCACGGATATCGGGTGGTGCGAGGCACTGTGTCTCGAGTGCTCATGCCTAGGCTCGGCTTCCGCCATTTTGGAGGGCTTATGGTGCGATCTAGGGGGTGTACGCTCCCTGTTCTTTCCCCTATTTCCGTGTGGCGAACGAGAATGCTCGTGTTTCCGTTGTCTCGCCGATCTTTCGCGTCCGCCATTGGGGTTTGCCGGGGGTGGCAAATCATCCCGATCCCTTACGGTGCGGGTTTGGTGGGGAATGTCCTCCTTATGAGGGGCTGAGTATTTCTCGCCTTTTTCCCCGTGCTTTCCGTGATTGGAGCCTGTCTTGGATGCTTCATCTTATTTAGGCATTTTACCCTTTTTTCGGGGCTTTGGCGGAGCTTGGGGGTAGAACAGTCACCGTATGGGTCCTGCAGAGCTGGGAGTTCTTTAACAGCTTCCCGGATCGCATACATGATGGGTTCTTATTTCGAGCTAACAATTTGTGTATAACCGAGTGTTCTTTGCGTTTGTTCTTATTGCAGAAATCCCATAGTGGAGGATTAATGGGATACTTTGGACGTGAGAAAACATTGCTTATGTTAGCAGATAATTTTTATTGGACACACATGAGGCATGATGTGTATAGGTTTGTGCAACGTTGCATCACTTGCAACAAAGCTAAATCAAAATTGAAGCCTCATGGTTTATACACTCCTCTTCCTGCACCTAATACACCTTGGTAAGATATTAGTATGGGTTTTGTGTTGGGATTGCCAAGGACAAAAAGAGGACATGATTCAATATTTGTGGTAGTGGATAGGTTTTCTAAGATGTCACATTTTATTGCATGCCACAAGAGAGACGATGCGTCGCATATTGCTAATCTGTTTTTCAGGGACATAGTGAGATTACATGGAGTACCAAGGACTATTGTTTCTGATTGTGATGTGAAGTTTATGAGCTATTTCTCGAAGACACTATGGGGAAGCTGGGGACAAAGCTGCTGTTTTCAACTACTTGTCACCCACAAACTGATGGACAAACGGAGGTGGTTAATCGCACATTATCTACATTACTGCGAGCCATGATCAAGAAAAATCTGCGGGAGTGGGAAGAGTGCTTGCCTCATGTCGAGTTTGCCTACAATAGGGCAGTGCACTCCACTACGCAGTTATGCCCGTTTGAGGTGGTGTATGGTTTCAAACCAATAACACCACTTGATTTGCTGCCACTTCCTACACAAGAGAGAGTCAACATGGAGGCATCAAAGAGAGATGATTTTGTGAGAAAAATACATGAGAAAACAAAAGAAGGGATTGAGAAGAGAGGACAACATGTGGCTGATAGAGTAAACAAGAAGAGGAAGGAAGTGATATTTCGGCCAGGTGATATAGCGTGGGTTCATTTTCGCAAGGACAGGTTCCCCACATTGCGCAAATCAAAGTTGATGCCTAGAGGTGCTGGTCCATATAGAGTGATTTCGAGGATCAATAACAATGCATACAAGATAGACCTCCCAATTGATGAGTTTGGTGTTATTAATTCTTTTAATGTGGCTGATTTGACACCATACTATGGAGATGATCTTGCTGCATCGAGGTCAACGCCTTTTCAAGAGGGGGAGGATGATGAGGACATCCCTAGCTCTTCACCTGTTATTACACATGATGATGTTGTCGTCCAAGATAATGAAGTGAGGCTTGGTCCCATGACAAGATCAAGGACCAAACTATTAGAACAACAGGTGAATTCACTCCTACTTGAGTACAATGTTTATAATTGTGAGGACTTTATACTACCTAAATCTATGCATCTATGTATGATCAGGTTTATTGATAACACAAACATACTTGGAGGAGAACATCAAGAGGAGCTGGAAAACAATGATGAGAAGCTGGAAAACAAGATCACCATGGTGAAAACAAACATACAAGGAGGTGAAAACAAGCATACCATGGTGAAAACGAACATAGAAGCTGGTGAAAACAAGCATGGAAGATGGTGAAAACAAGAGTACAAGTGTGGAAAACAACTACTAGCTTGTTATTACACACTAAGAGATGGTGAAAACAAGAGGAGGGCGCCCACAATGGATATCAATGCGCCACATAGAGTCCTATTTTTAGTAGATATGGTTTGTATACCATTATGGACGTACCCCCTAATGTGGGTCGGTTTGTATCAAGTTTGAGTCGGTTTGGTTAAGTCCAAACCCAACTATTGAGTCTAGGTTGAGTCCTATTCGGGTTGGGCTTGTGTGCTTGCGCAAGGGGACTTGTGGCCGCACCAATACCCTCCTTAAATAGCTAGGGTGCGAGTTGGAGGGGGTTAGACTACGTTAAAACCAAAACCCTAGACCTCTAGATTGAATCGCTTGTAAGCATTCATCTTGAAGTTCATCTGCAAACTTTTCATGTTACATGGTGTTCCACTGGGAATAAGACGGTACATGACCACTTGTAGTCGGTGTCTACTTGTGCAAGAGTGTGGAGTTGAGAATATCCATAGGGTTGCAAACTGTTGCATTTGCATCAGGGATCAACCAGGAGAGTTTTCAGTGGTGCACTGGTTATCATATCAAAATCATATGTGAGTTCATCGAGAAGATTGGGCCACCCCTTATCACAAACCAATCGGATCACGTTGTTTCGTACGAGATATAGAAGCGAAAAATTAATTCATTGGGAACAAATTTGAGACATAAAAAAATCACGAGTACAAGAAGGATCAAAAGTTTAGACCAACTGGAATGAAATACGGGCACAAAATTTTGGCATAGAACATTTCACGAGTAAGAGAGGAACAAAATTTTAAAAAATTAGGACCAAAGTTTAGACAACATAAAGAAAAAAATCAAGAGTACATGAGGATCATAATTTGACAACAACAGGAATAAAATTTTCGCAAATGAGCAAATCACGTATACGAGGGGAACAAAATTTAAATTGGAACAAAGTGTATACAAATAAGAAGAGAATCTAGAGTACTGGAGGAACAAAAGTTTAGAACAAAGATAACAAAGTTTTGGCATAAGAACAAATCACAAGTACGAGAGGAGCAAAAAAATTAAACCAACAGGAACAAAATTTATAAGAATAAGGAACAAATCAGGATATAGAAGGAACGAAAAATTAGAAGAGTGGGAACAAAGTTTAGACATAAAAAATTCAGGATTACAACCGGGAACAAAAGTTTAGACTAACTGGAACGAAATGCGGGCACAAATTTTGGCAAAGAACATATCACGAGTGAAAGGAACGAAACTTTAAACAGTTAGGAACAAAGTTTTGACAAATAAGAAACAAATCAAGAGTACACGAGGAACACAATTTTACAACAAGTGGAACAAAGTTTTGGCAAAAGAATAAATCACGTATACGAGAGGAACAAAAAATTAAATTGGAACAAAGTATAGACAAATAAGAAAGAAATCTAGACTACAAGAGGAACAAAAGTTTAGAACAAAAGGGAACACAATTTTGGAATAAGAACAAATCACAAGTTTGAGAGGAACAAAAATTAAACCAATAGGAACAAAGCTTAGAGGAATAAGGAACAAATCAGGATATAGAAGGAACGGAAGATTAGAACAGTAGGAACAAAGTTTAGACATAAAAAATTCACGAGTACAAGAAGGAACAAAAGTTTAGACAGACTGGAACGAAATACACAACGTGTAAATAAAAAATTATGAGTATCGTAGAAAATAAAATTTTGGACAACATGAAACTAAAGAAAGGAGAAAAATATGGAACAAAACATAAAATAAAAAGGAAGCATAAAAAAAGAAGAAATAAATAATTTTTTATAGTGAAATAGAAATTAAATCATGAGAAAAAGCATAACATAAAGAATAAAATCATTATTATATCTTAAACAAAAGAAAAAAAGAAGAAAAAAAGAAAAATGAACGAAATGTACCTAGACGTATAAATAGCACAACCCCCACGTCAAAAAATAACACAATTCTAGAGCTACGTTGTGATTGGTTGAAGACCTAGCCATGTGGATCATTAACGTGGCCAGCGAGTGTAGGCTAAGGAAGGCATCCTAGCAAACCTAGCGAACGAACCAGTCAGGATCGTACTTAATGAACCGATTCCACGATAGGAATCAGTCGGCGAAACGAGAAAATCGCAACGCTCGGGGTGCCACTAGGGAGAGGGAACCCTTCTGAAAGGGAAACCTCGTCCCGAGAATGCCACATGGCGCGCTGGCGTGATGCCCGCCCCCTCCCCGCCCCCCCGTGTGGTCCGGTCGCATGTACGAAGCCAGCTACGAGGTGGTGACTCGGTCCATGAAGCCCCCGGGCTACGCCCCAAGCTAGCTGGCGTCTCGGTTCCAGGAAGGCCCCGTGTTCGAAACGGAGCATGCACGAAGCCCCCCGCGTGCGTCTACTTTTAACAATGAGATGATAGAAACCTTCATGGTTCGGACGTACACACACAGACAGTGAGATGTACGAAATAGAAACCGCGTGAACGAGCATTGTTCTACTATATATATGTTTATCTCCGCATATGTGCTAAGGCTGAAAATGGATGTATTAGTTTGGCAAGGCTTCGTTGATTCCTCAATTTAGTGTATAGTGATTTATATCATTGGTTGTGGTTTGATAAGGTTTTAAATTGTAATTTTCAACGATGTGGATGTTAGCTTTTAGCTGCTTGTTTAATCTCCATGGATTCAGCTTCACTATTGTTTTCTGTCCTTTGTAAATACTTAGTATGTCCAAGAAGCTTTCTTCCTCGTATAATTCTATGCCATGAACTGCCATCAAACCGGAAATTCAATTCAGCACCCGGTATTCAAGAACCAAATTTTGAAACAGCGTAATATTCCGAAACAAAATTTTGTAGTTTCATATTCACATACTATATGTTCACGAAGTCGTTTCACGGGAATCCGACATTTTGTGTGGCCTATGAGAAAAGACAAAATTTGGTGCTAAAATAAACCTTTTCATAAGATTTTTTTGTCTTTCTTACACAAACCACAAAATATGTTGTTTTGACACTCTACCATTGAGTCTATACAACCACTAACCGGTGGGTCCACCGGTCCACTTTGATCGCGAACGCGGAGCGTACCCGAACCCTCTAGACGAATCCGCGTGCGCCGGTGCAGAGCGCCTCTACGCGCCAGCCAGCCGGCCAGACGTGACCCCCCGTCAAAGCGTCGTGTCCCATCGCGGTTTTATTATAGCTACTGGTTCCCTCGCCGCGGCACATCCCCGTCTCACTTGTTTTTTCATATATTTTTTACATTTTAAATTTTATCGAAAATGCATTTTAAATACCAGGTGCATTTGCACCGGGGAGCCAAAATGCCACCCCCATCTAACATACTACCTTATGTATGGCCATTATTTAGTTGTCGTGTTAGCTTATTAATATGTTGATTTTGGATCGTTCATACTGGTACCACTTTCTCTTTTGCGCTTGTTCTTTCCCAGCATATTGTAATCGTCTACTTCGATATACCAGTTGTTAGTGAATTTCATTCACTCTGGATAACGAGATAGATTAAACCTTCGTAATAAGAGTGCAATCTTGCTTTTGTTCTTTGCGCCTTTGGCGCAACGGGTCATCTAGTCATTAGAAAAAGAAAAACCTTCTCAGAGGGAAGATTAAAAGCCTCCAACCATAAATGGCGAACCATTGCAGACTTGTAGCCATGTCAGATCCTCGTGGTCTGGTTTTTTGTTTTTTTTGAGCATTCCTCGTGGTCTGGTAGTCGGGTCCTGCGTCCTGACATAGAGCCCATTTAGGACCCTGAGAACTATGAAACAGAACCGCTAGCCCAAAATATATTAATGAGGCCCATTAGTCCGTGAAACATCGACCTCGCGGCCCTTACCATCTTATCTTCCGCTTCTGAACCTCATGGCGCGGCACCGCCATGGCTGCGCTCCCTCTCCCCCTTCCCGCCACTCCGTACCCACCCAAACCCCACGAGGCTCCGCGCCTGGCCTCCCTCCACGCCACACTCGCTTCCCTCTCCCAGCACGGCGGCGACCACGGAAGCCTCCGGGACGCGTTCGCGCTCGTCTCCCGCGCCGAGCGCCAGTCGAGTCCCGCCGTCGCAGTAGCCGTCGGCCCGGAGGTGTACGCGTCCCTCCTGCAGTGCTGCGTCTCCGCTGAGTCCCTCCGCGCGGGAATACAGGTGCACGCCGCTGCCGTGAAGCGCGGGCCTTACTACTGCCGCCACGCCTACATCGGCACCAAGCTCGCGGTCTTCTACGCCCGCTGCGGCGCGCTCGCCGATGCCGAGCGCGTCTTCGACGCGCTACCCAAAAAGAACGCTTTCGCGTGGGCTGCCGTCATCGGATTATGGAGCCGCGCCGGACTGCACGCCAGGGCCCTTGCCGGATACGTGGACATGCTCGAGGCGGGCGTCCCCGCGGACAACTTCGTCGTGCCCAACGTGCTAAAGGCGTGCGCGGCGATCGGGATGCTCGCGGCCGGGAGGGCGTTGCACGGATACGCATGGAAGGCGGGGTTCGGGGAATGCGTGTACGTGCTGAGCAGCCTGGTGGACTTCTACGGGAAGTGCGGTGAGGTGGACGATGCGAGGGAGGTGTTTGATGCAATGCCGGAGACGACCGTGGTGACCTGGAACTCGATGCTGATGGGGTACATAAACAATGGAAGAATTGATGATGCTGTAGAGCTGTTCTATCAAATGAGGGTCGAGGGTGTGCTGCCGACGAGGGTGAGCGTTCTTAGCTTTCTGTCTGCATCGGCAGATGTTGGAGCTCCTGATTGGGGAAGGCAGGGCCATGCTGTGGCTGTGTCGAGCGGATTAGAGCTGGATGTGATTTTGGGGAGTTCGATCATCAACTTTTACTGTAAGGTTGGGTTAGTGGAGGCCGCGGAGGCGGTGTTTGAGCAGATGGTGGAACGAGATACTGTCACATGGAATTTGATGATTGCTGGGTATTTGCAGGATGGGCTGATCGACAAGGCTTTCATCACTTGCCAGAGAATGCTGCAGTCTGACCTTAGGTTTGATTGTGTGACGTTGGCTTCCCTTATCATGGCATGTCTGAAATCCAACAGCGTGGAGATGGGTAGAGCTGCTCATGGCTATGCAGTTAGAAACAATCTCGAATCAGATACAACAGTCGCCTGTGGCCTGATAGAGTTGTACATGAGTACCGAAAGAACCGAACATGCACGCCGGGTATTCGACGTCATGAGTTGTAGAGACATGGTCATGTACAAAGCGATGATTTGTGCCTACGCAGATCATGGCATGAGTTCCGAGGCTCTGAAGCTTTTACATCAGATGGAACTTGAGGGCATATGTCCAACAGCAGCATGCTGGGATTCAGTCATTTCAGTCTTAATGAAAACTGAGCAGATTGATAAGGCCCTAGAGGTCTTTTATGAGATGCTATTAACAAAAACACGGCCCAATCTGCGCACGTGGAGCCTTCTAATAAGTGGCTTGTCTCGACATAGTATGCACTGCGAGGTAATGAATCTGTGCTGCAAGATGCAGGAAGTAGAGCCTGCGCCAAGTCCGACAATATTTTCCGCGGCACTTGTTGCTATGGAAACTGCAGCTTCGGTACAACATGGGAAGGCAATGCATGCGTGCATTGTGAAAAAGGGCCTGCTGTCGTCCAAATCCGTGATACAATCCCTGCTAAGCATGTATGGTAGTTTCAGTGACGAGGGCACAGTGGAAGGTTTGCTAAGATTGCTTGCCGCTGTACAGTAAACAACGCAACTGCACATAGTATATAGCTACATACCGTTTGCACATACGAACTTGCTCCTATTCATCATCAGATGGCGATTCTTGTAATGAATTGCGCATCCACAATGATTCTGGCCGGTGAAGTAGATACATATTCCGTTGTAAGTAGCTTAGAAAGATACCGCTTTATTTATTCACAACTACTACGTCTTTTTAACACACTTCTCTGTTATGGTACGGGAATACAGCATCTGAATCCGATTGAGAGGCATTTTTCACACGGGAGCAGAAGGTTCCAATCAGAGACTGAGCAAGGCAAACAGTATAGTAAATAGTGCTGCCGTTGGCGCAGAGCTCTGTGTGAAGCTTGCGGCTACAGAAGAGTTGAATTATTTGCGGAAAAAGTGTAGCGCAGTTTAGCTTTCTGTAACTAGTGATGATGCCTCCCGAGTTTGCTCTCTTTTGTGTTTGAATGTGTACTCTGCGCTGGCCCTTTTTGGGAGTCGTCAGAAGACACGGCATGGCCCTCAGGCCCTACGTGTGATGGATGAATTATTGTTTAGCTCTTGTTACAGTCAAAACGATAGAGCAAACTGTACACCCGTACTGCAAAATGTGATTAGCTCGTTGCAAATACATGCTTCTCCAGCATCATTTTAATTAGGAGTACATCGATCAGTGACTGTGATCGGTCCAAATGCTTGTTTGCAGAGCAGTGTATCGATGGTAGCTTCTTGCTCCGTCGTATCGTACTACTCATGATGCTCCCGACGACGCGCTTGATTCAAGGCGCGGCCATGGCGGAAAAGCGGCCTCGACGCGATCCGGCTTTACCACGTGAGAGGTGGGCACGCTCGCTCCAGGGCGCAACGAATGATGGATGGAGCCCCCAACCGAGTGCACCCCCACCATGTGTCTTCTTCACCAAAAAAAAAAAACGCTTGATTTGCATCACCCGCCGCTTTCCTTCAATTCCCTACCTATCATACCGAATACACTTCTGCTTTTGACGGGATCCTGTTTTGTTTTGCTGGGGAAAGGGCGGAGCTTGAGAAGCTTGATCACATCTTCCATGTGTTTTGCCCTTCTTGATGTGCTCAGAGGGCCAGTCGTACATGGGTCACGGCCCTTGATCGAAGGGTACCATGCGATCTGGGATCCTCGGTGTCGCGCCTGAATAATGCATGGCATCGTGTTACATGGTTCCATCCATTCCGTCAAGAGCTCAGGATCGGAGTTCACCAGAGCACATTTCCTGACACCTCTCTACAGGAGCGCAGTGCAGATCCTGGTCTATGGCATGTAGCAGCAGCTCAATCCGTGCGTGCTTCACTGGTACCGCCTTGTTTCTATCTATCTTCCACGAATGTTTTTCTTTTTTTTTCATAGACAGCAGAATAATATCGGGCGCGGGGCCTGATTGGCTGCCCGGGCCACTTTCTGAGCCATGACCCTCGAGCATAGCCGCCGCTAGCGGAAATTCAATTCAGAACATAGGAGCAGCACATGCTCCTGTCAAAAAAAAATTCATTTTTGAAATGTCAAAAAAATCTGATAAAAAATTTAGCATGTATCTCTAAACGTCAAGTTTCACGGAAAACTGACATTTTTTAATGGTCTGTGTAAAAAGATTAAAAGAAATGTCTCGTGAAAAATCTTTTATAGCATCGAGTTTTCTGTTCTTTTTACACACGACACAAATAATGCCGGTCTTTTGTGAAACGACTTTGTGAGCCTATAGAACATTAACTAGTACATGCAAAAAAAATTGTTCCGGTTTCTTTTATATATTCTGAATGTTTTTAAAAACGCGTGAGGACATAATTGAGAATCTGATATTTGGCTGACTGCATCTTTTAATTCTGGATAAGGCTAATATAAATATTGGGTATTTGGTTGAGTGATGGTGACAGGGTGTTACCTAGCAGGCTAGCACTAGCTCATCATAGCGTAGACACATACTAGAAGAACCTCGCGCGCTTTGCCGCGCCGTTCTCGCTCTTAACGTATTATTTTTCCCTATTGTCTATACAGGGGTTTGATTTGGGTCTTGCCATGCCGAGATTGTAACCTTTCTCGAGAGGCAACGGTGTCTAGTCTGATACTGCAGAAGACAACCATATCAATACAAAAGAACAAAAAATATACCATATATAGATACAAAACACTGATGCATAACTTCTCAAAAAATAAGAACACGACCACTCTTTTTTAATATGGCTATATAATATTTGTTTATACATAAGAAATATACCATATATGTGGATACTTAATTTTTTTTTATCCTTCTAGTGATCCTCTAGCACCTACAACTTTTCTTGACCGAAATAACCCTTCTGATAAAAACTTACACACATGCTCATATGTAGAACTCCCAACAAGCCGGTAAGAATGTTTATACCGCAGCTCTACACTTTCCGGCTCCCCAAATTCATAAACTTAAGAACAACCTCTCTGTTGTGCAAAATACACAAAGTAAATATATAATTATCTGGAATCTCTAGTGTTATACCCTGTCACTGAAAATTGATTACAAATGAGAATTGCACGCTGAAATTAACCGTCAATGAAATGACAGCGCTTGAACGGACATCTGCCAAAATTTTGGCTAACCAAATGTTTTGTTAAACCAACCCTGCAAGCACACGGCAAAGAACACGGGGAAATATGGCTTGCCTTCCGCAGAGACTTCATTTTGGCCTTGACCTACAGAAGAAAAAAATCCTGAATCATTTATTATACAATTGAACATTTTTTGCCAGAGACAACTTGTTTCAGAGATGGTACCCTGACGATGGCGATTCTGAGCTCTCAGGGAACAACTTCTTGGATGCTGTTGTCTTCCCTCCTTCAGCACACACTATGGAATCGATAATAGGCTTTAAGCAAAATTACTCATGGAACAACAATTCAGAAAGCAAGACAAAACATGTTTTTTCTGTGTTTCGGCAACACCGGCACCAGAAGGTGCATCACATTTTTGGATAACATCGGCAAATGAATCCTACAGGAGATTAAGAGAATAAGAAAGGGTGAGCATGCACACAATAGATGGAGTAAATGTTGAATACTCAGAAATCAGTTAATGCAGTCATATTCCGACAAAATGCATTAGCTGAAAATTGTATTGTAAACTTGGCGCAAGGTCTAATAATCAGCAGACAACGGGCTACATGTACTGGGCACAACACGTGCACAGCGATGCTTGGCCGCAATAAATAGCAGACCAACAATCCAGATAGAACTACATCTTGTAGCTAACGTAATGGAATAAAAGCTATTAGGGAAAACCGAGTGGAGCACAAATAGGAACTGACCAAACGTCTCCTGGAGGGGCCGCTTCACTTGCTTGATCATTCTCGCCCTGAACAGGTTCAAGGGTTCCCACGATTGTTTCACCATCGATCTGAGCTTTGCCTAAATCCTCAGGATCAACCGAGGCCGATGTGTCTGAAAAAATAGGGGCACGTTAGGCACACAAGGGCCTCATAGTTGCTGCCAGCTAAAGTAGCTGCAAAAAAGATAGGAAGCAACAATAGTACCAGCAATGGGCTTTTGAGAAACAGGAAGAGCCGGTGAATTCGCAACTAATGTGGTGTCCATGGCTTTAGTTTCGTCAGCAGACACCGTATTTGGCTGAGCACTTGCCTGGCCAGCAGAAGATGTAGACCCGCCTGCTCCAAAATCTGTGTAAACTGTTCCCCCCTCTGTATAAAATTTGAGCACCTGAAAATCTATGGTGTCCATTCGAAACGAAAATTGTGATACAGCCATCTCCACAACATAGTTCCTTCCAACCAGCCACAAAATATCGACGGGCACTGCAAGGTTGCTCGCTGAGAACTCATTAACAAGTTCATCAGCAGGTTTACCAATCCTCCGAAGAAAACCATATCGGCCACTGCATTCCCACCACTTGCTTTTCAACCAACTTTGTACCTTACAGAGTAAAGAGGGAAGATCAGAAAAAGAAGAGCTAAATAAAGCACAAAACAATAGAAAGAAGAAGCGTGAGACCTCGGGCTAGCACATCAATTGCTGCACTCCTTGTTTGTGACTGCCTTGCATCTGCATAGGTCACAGGAACGAAACCACCCGTTTTTATTGGATGCAGTAGCCTGAACCTTAATCTTGCACCTAAATACCTTGTCCTGGGAAAAGCAGACATGAATTTAGCCACCAAAACACACCGCAAGGAAGAATCTAAAACTAAAAGACGAAATAATATGAATCATTGCTTTGTTTAGGATAAGTGTAGCAAGATGATCGACTGAAGTATCCTCAACCGGCGAGGCGCCCAGCCGACGTCCCCTCTCAGCAATCCATTCAATGGAATGATCCCTTCGGATTATTCAACAACAAAAGTAAAAAAAAAAAGAAACACAACTTAGAAACCTCCTGAGCTCTATCGAGAAACAATACATCGTAAAGAAACCAGAATTAAAAAGGAAAACTTATTGCAAAAACACGGATATATCCGAGATTGGAGGATTAATACATATCTTTGCCCCAAAGTTAGGCATCAGGCAAAGCAGGGCTATCAAACACCGAGAACATATAGAGAACACATATACACATGAGGATCAGAGGAAAAAATACAGAAAGAAAGAGCATAGATAAAAGTAGCATCAACACAGACGAATACACATACAATCTTGTATTTTGGAGGTACACCCCATAGTTAGCAATATTATGGGTTCCCTTTGGCTCATGTGTACTTTCGACATCAACCTTGTTCGCATATCCGCTCCAGATAGCAACAATAGCAGTATGTCTATGGTGCAACGGAGAGAGAAGCATGAATGTTTCCAAAATTAGAAAATGCAACTATCAACGCAGTAGGAAAATAAATCTGTAAGGTACTTCAAAATTAAGTATAATTGGAATCCTAAGAAAACACGCATAGAATCTAAATTGAGCAGCCATCAGATAAGCAAGTATAAAAAAGGGGTTCAAATAAGGGAAAAACAAATTAATCCAGAAATGTATAGAAAAGTAGATTATGTTAGCAAAAGCATTAGACAAAGGCAACCTCCTAAACTGACGCCTCTTCGGATGACTCTGCCGAGCTTCAAGTCGAGAAACGTGACGCAAAAATATCACCACCTAATCGAAAAGAGAAACATAAACAGCAGGCCAAACAAAAACGACCGGAAAACCGGCGCAGCAAGGAAAACAACTAAAAACCCACCGCGAACTCGACCAACGCGGCGGCGCCTACGGCGAGAGGCAGCAGCCGGAGGAAGAAAATCCGCGTCAGCATCCATGACCGTCTCAGCTAACACACAATCAATGAAATCACCCAAAGCAGCAATCAGACATAAGCAAACAGGCAAATAAAACAAAGGAGATCGCGACAGCAAATCGTACTGACCAGGAAAAGAAACGTCAACAAGTTCCAGACACAGGAAACACTCCATCCGACGATTCCCCTGCCCATCCGAGGTTAAGCAATCGAAAAACAGGAAGAAAAAAAACCTCAAGCAATCCAGAAGAGAAGCGAACCGCAAGCAGCAGAAGAAGAAACAACAGAATGACCCCTTTTCCTAGCAGGCGCAAGAGAAGAAGAGGCAGCAGTCTCCATCCAGAACATAAACAAAAAGTTTCTCTGCAAACGAACAGACCGAAGAACAAATCTGAAAAAAGACAGCAAAACAACCCAAACCAAACAAAAGTCTTTAACTGATAACCAGCCCTGAAACAAAAAGCACATCCCAAAATAAATCGCAATGCAACCAAAATGGAAAGCAGTAAAACGCAATCTGAAACACACCCAATCACCCACGAACCATCTGAAGGGAAGAAGGCACACAAAAATCCAAGCACATTCTCTAGCCAATAACCAGCTCTAAAATAACAAACACACCCAACAACAAATCACAATGCAGAGGAAATCGAAGGGGATCCCAAATCGAAGCCACTAAGCAATCTGAAACACATCGAATCGGGCCAAAATCACAAGAACGAAACAAAACACCCAAAAATCCGCTATTCCCCACTGCAATCGAACCAGAAAACACAACAAAACTACAAATCTACATGCATAGATGGCACACAACACAGTCAACAATCAACAAAACAAGATAGAACGGAGAAAGACAAGAGGAAGAGAAACAAACCGGACGGCGCCGTCCACGGCACAGACGCCGACGATTCGAGCAGACACAAATAACGGCGCAACAACCAGCAATCTCCCCAACGCCGGGAAAGCAGGCACGGCCAAGAAATCTAGAAGGGCGAGAGAAGGCACAGCCGCCACGGAAAAATATGAGAGGGGAAGGAACGAAAGAATATCGCTGGCAGTCAAGAGCAGAGACAGACCGACGCTGCGAACCGACGTCTCCCAAAAACAACCACGTACGCCACATGCAAAGCGCCAACGCACAAAAAAAAGGGCCCACACAAGTGACACAATCGAAGGAGAGCACGACTGGAACCAGACACGCACAATGACAAGAGGGACCCGCACCAGGAGCGATTCTCAGGGGATGAATAGCCCTGCGCTTAGATCTCTTAGGAGATAAACAATTCAGAATCGGCACAATCTTAGCCTACTCATCCATGATGCAACAACAGCTCATGATGCATTTTAATTTTATCATCGGAGGGGTTAATATATACCACTCTCAAAATAGTATATATTTGACATAAGTACTAGTCAAGTTCTAGATCTACCTGAGACCGTCTTGGTGACTCAAGACCAAGGTGGCGTATGTTGGTGGGCGGCAAATTTAGTGGAGGACTACGGATTGTTCGGGGATCTAGTTTTTTGGGGGTCGGGAAAAATCCATGTCATCTTGACATCGACGCGGTAACGCCTGCCCCCACAGCGTCCAGGGGAAACCCTAGGACCAGTCAGGGCAAAAAGCGTCGTCATCGTCGCTTTCCTTTCTTGGAGTTGGTGTTTGGTACTTGACGATTCAGAGTACTAAGATAGTGGTGGGGATACTCGGTGGGCGCAACGGTTGCGAGTCATCTTCGTGTTCGTCGATCTGTCGATGTTGGCATTGTTTTTCTTTTCTTCTCTCTTTTGTGTTTTGGGTGTGTTTTGTTATTTTGCCCTAGCAGTGGACTCGCAGTTGTACCGTGTGTTGTTGCTATATTAATATAGCGGGGAGAAAGCCTATTGCAAGATATATCTGAGACCACACATGACCTTCGTCAGATCATGACCCCGTGTATGCTATGTAGTGCTTGCGCTAATAGACCCTAAGCCAAGTCCTCATGATTGTGTTTGTCATCTCAACATACTCCTATGTTCAACTACCTCATATGATTTTTTTTGAAAGGGGGCAGAAGATTTGTCCCAATCTATTAATTAAGCAGAAGAGAATTATCCAGTTAATTAATGGAAAACTGGGCGAAAACCATCACAATTAATCATATGCGGACTACTCTCGCCGCATACAACTCCCTAGCCACCCAAACAGAACAACAAACTCTCTCGGCCTACTACAACCGCAAGCTCTCGACACATGGATCATCACATTGTCATGAAAACCCCATAAAAACACATGAACAAAAACCTCGGACACGACAACCCAAAGAGTTGAGAAACCTCTATCAGGCAGCTGCGGACACCTTCCTGGAAACACCACTCTTCTTAGTTTTTCTTGTCTTCTCTTTCGGAATGTCAGAGCCCATCGTCTTGCTTTTTCTCTTGATTGCTTTCTCCTTTAGAAGACATCCAATCGTCTTACCCGACCCAACATCGACAACATCTAAAGTTACGATGAAATCGCAAAGCTCTTTGACGAAGAGAGCCCCAGGCACACGTACACATGGACTAGGCACAACATCCTCGACATCCATGGAAACCACCTTTCTGACGGCCATAGGCGTGCTACCGACAACATTGTCCAGACCTCCTCGCGCTAGTGGCGTAGGCACCACTAGTTTCTCAACAGAGTCAACCATCGATATGTGCGAAGTGGCCTGCCCGACAACTCTTGCAGCTTTGGCATAATCTAGCACCGTAGTGACGATTACCTCGGTTTCATGTGTAGACGACTCAACAGGGATCAATGACGTGGAACGCATACCGCGAGGGGAGAAACAACCGTGAAGGCCTGCCTCTCCCACGTTCATGGAACCAACATGGACAACAGGCACAGTTGGAAGAGCAGCCTCCGCTTTCGACAAAAACCTCACAACCCGCATCATGCAGTCTTGGAGCTCGCAGTAAAGCAGTTTGACCTCCTCCGCAAGGACATACTGAAACGGACTAGAAACAACATCGTCAATGAAAGTACAAGGATGCTGCCTAGAGGGGGTTGAATAGGCGCTTCAAAATAATTATGGTTTAGGCTTCAGTAAATACGGAATAAAACTAGCGTTTAATTTATCAAACACAAAACCTATACAAACTAGGTTTTACCTATGTGCACCAACAACTTATGCTAGGCAAGATATACAACTATGTGATAACAAGATAGATGACTTCAAGCACGATGTCTATCACAAAAGTAAATGCATAAGTAACGAGTTAGAGTATAGCAATAACCGAAGCACAAGGAGACACCGATGTGATTACCGAAGTTCCTTCCGAAGGAAAGTACGTCTTCGTTGGAGAGGTGGGGAGCCACCTAGGCGCTCCTCAATAGCACGGATGTGCACACCTTATTCTCCTTGAGCTTCTCCGGTGAGTGAGATACTCGTTTCCACTATGAGGTCGACTTAAAGGCATTGACCAAACCTTACACGGGGTTGAGGCTATCTCCACAACTCAATTTGAGGCTCTCAACAAAGCTTCTTGCAACAAGGTGGAATCCCCGAGCACTAACCGTCTAGGGTGCTCAATACACCCAAGAGGAACAATCTCTCCGCTGACCAAGCACCTAAGAGTAACAAGCTCACGAACTTCTCTTTCACGAATCTCGTGGGGAATTTAAACCGATGCACCTAATGCAATGGCAAGAACACACAAAGTGGTCAAGAACTTCTCTCCCAAATTCCACCAAAGCAACTAATGTTGTGGAGGGAGGGAGGAGGAAGAACAAGGAAAACAACAAATGAATCCCTAGATCTAGATCCAATAGGTTTCCCTCACAAAGAGGAGGGATTGATTGGTGAAGTGGTAGATCTAGATCTCCTCTCTATTTTCTCTCAAGTGGAAGCAAGAATCATTGGAGATATTGAGAGATAGCAAGCTTTTGGAGGTCAACAATGGAGGTCAAACTTTTCCAAAAAGTTAGGAAACCATTGGGGAAGAAGGCCCCTTAAATAGGTCACCCAAGTATCCAATTGTTGGGGGCAAAATCACGCAGGGGCGGTACCTCCGGTGAAACCACCGGTACTACCGCCCCCCGGATGAGTTAGAACACCAAAAAGACTGGAAACTGTCCCAGGCAGCGGTACTACCGGTGGTTTCACCGGAGTTACCGCCACGGGCATCCCGAAAGGGTTTCAGGCGGAACCACCACCGGAACTTCCGGTGCTGGAAAAACTGCAGAACACCCGGTACGAAAACGGTTGTAACTTTTGCATCCGACTACGTTTTCGATGTTCTTGGGATCATTGAAATCACAAGGACGAGCACTACAAGAATATGAAGATAAACGTCATAGTACAAAATAGGAATATAAAACCAAATGATGAAAGCTTTGACCTATCAATAAAGGACAACCGGTAGAAACCTCCAACAACAGAAATGCGATAAGTTTTTCATATGAAATCCATTTTTGATGAACATGAGCTTGACATGAAGAACATGAGAAGCTAGAAAACCTCACATGGAGAAAACCCAAATAAGAACCAAGAAGAATGATGCCAAGTATGCAAAGGTTAAGCTCTCTACGATAGATACGATCAAGATATGAATTCAAGAGCTCCTCTTGATAGTACGGTTATCTATCATATAATCTGGTCTCCCAACTAACACAATGAGACCGGTAAAATAGAAACCCTATCTAAGTCATAAATTTTCTTGCGTAATCCAATTGAGCTAGACGATAACGATCTTAATCACCTCAAGTTGGACCACCTTTCTTGATTGTGCTTCGCTTCGCGAAGACTTGTAAATTGCTCCCCCATAAGCTAATATTAGAGAGCTTCTCACATGACCATATTCACTTGACCATAATCTCCATATGGGTGGAAATCTTTGCACACCTACTTGATCAACCAAGTATATTCTCTTTATTCATGGTGATGATGACTTGAAGGTAAACATGAATGTTCACACAATCTCCTTGTTCAAGACATGCTTGTAATATGGTCAATAGAAGCATGACAATTATTCAATTGATCATATAGATATATTCATTAAGTGAGGATCTTCATAGCATCCAACCTTGAATCCAACACATGGAGTTCAAGTGGTGCCAATGGACAAACCTATAAGAATGTCTCAATGCAAACATTAGTACATAAGGATTGTCATTAATTACCCAAACCATACATGGGGGAACCATACACTTTCAATCTCCCCCATTTTGGTAATTGATGACAACCCCTTTTACGAGGGTTTATATAATGAGTTAAGAAAACATGCATGGATGCAAGAGCATGAAAGCTGAAAGGTAAACGCTTAAAAACGAAACCAAAGCATAAAACCAAATTACCTTAAACCGTCTAAATCTCTCCACCATTGGCATCCATTGCCGAAATGGGTGGAAAATTTTAGACGGCCAATATAGTAAGAGCTCCCCCATAATTTAGGCATTTCTCATAAGCCCCCCGGATGGAAAACCCTAATCACCTGATCAAAATCCCCGAAAAAGTTCCGCAGCCGCCGTCACCGTCAACCCCAGACCAGGGGGGTTCTGAAGCTGTTTCCGGCACCCTACCGGAGAGGAGATCATCACCCGATGCTTCTACATCACCATTCCTGCATCCGGAGTGATGCGTGAGTAGTTCATCCTTGGACTACGGGTTCGTAGCTGTAGCTAGATGGTTGTCTTCTCCTCATATGTCTCCATGTTTAGATCTCGTGAGCTGCCTATCATGATCGAGATTGATCTTATGTAATTCTATATGCTGTGTTTGCTGGGATCCGATGAATATTGACCTTATGTCAAGTTGATTATAGTCTTTATTGCATATGTTATTTGTGATCTTGCATGCTTTCCGTTGCTAGTGGTTATTCTGGCCAAGTAGTTGCTATTGACTCCAAGAGGGAGTATTTATGCTTGATAGTGGGTTCATGCCTCCTTGTTGCCTTGCTCGAGTGACATAAACGTGAAGGGGGAGGATGTGTTGTTGCCATTAGGGAAAAACAGCGGTGAGAGTGCCCGCGTGCATAATCATTGCTTACATTACACACTTTGTTTAATGCAATTATCTATTGCTTGCAACTTAATACCTAAGGGGGTTCGGGTGATAACCTGAGGGTGGATTATTAGTCATAGATGCAGATGGATGTCGGTCTATGTATCTTGTTGTAATGCCCGCACTAAATACCATAGTAATCTTCATGTTATATTGTGCACTACGGTGCAACCTCTATTTGTCAATTGCCCAGCTGTAATTTTTTCACCCAGCATGCTATCTTTTATGAAGAGACACCACTAGTGAAACTATGAACCCCGGTCCATTTTCCACACTGTTAAACAAACCACAACAATTTCCTGCTTTCTTTACTTACTGCAAGCATACACTGTTTTTCCACACTATACGTCTAATCTTTGTTTTCAGCAAGACCAGTGAGATTGACAACCTCACTGTACCGTTGGGGCAAAGTATTTTGGTTGTGTTGTGTGCAGTTTCCACGTTGTTGCTGACACCGGTGAAGCGCCAGCACCACCGTAAGTGGCATCAACCTTCCGAAGATTCTCTTTCTCCTACTAGATTGATAACCATGGTTCTTAACTAAGGGAAAACTCCTACCGTTGTGCTCATCACACCCTCCTCTTGGGGTACCCAACAACACATAGCAATTTCCTTCAACCCTAAAACGCGAGGGGGTTCGTCATATTCCACAGAAACACAACCGAGCGACGCCGCCACCCCGAACCTCGATTTGGAGATCAGAAGTTCATGTTCTGGTGCCCTGCCGGGACGTGGATTCGAATGAGATCATCGCCATCGACACCGCCACCTATTTTCCATCAACCATCCATGCTTCCCCCGTCCATGTGTGAGTAAACACCGTTGTAGGTTGAGAGGGATGGAAGGGATTTGATGAGATTGATCATGTAATAATGCCAGATTGTCAGGGCATAGTGCCGAGTATCCTTTGTTAGTGTTTTCTAGCGTTGTTGCAACTTGTTATGCTTAATGCTTGTCACTAGGGCCCGAGTGCCATGATTTCAGATCTGAACATGTTATTGTTTCATGAGTATAATATGGTTTCTTGATCATACCTGCAAGTTGTTTTAGACAGGTCATTATCCGGAACCCGAGTCCCCAAGCTGAATTGACAACTCAGTTGTTAAGGCATATAAATATTCTTTGGCTCCACTTGTGTCGAGTATATAAATCTGGGTTTTACTTCCCTCGAAGACTGTTGCGATCCCCTATACTTGTGGGTCATTAGTTACTTCAAACTGCTGATAACTCAGACCGCTCTCATACTAATCCTAAACCCTCTAGACCAGTAACATCAAGGAAGAACTCAGTGTTTGCACATACATTTGCACATCAATTTCCAACTTCATGCACATATCTAGTCAATCAAAAATCCAAATAAGATCCAATAAATCCCAAATGCATTTATCACTCATGCATCAAAAGCCCGTAAAATAATAGCACTTTGAGTAAAACATCTCAAGTACCAAGGCTCTTAAATGCTACACTACAAGTAGGTATATATTACCTCGTAATCCTATTATACACAACCACCCTTTGCCTAGGTAATTACTCCAATTGCATGCCTTACTGCAATGGAATAAACCAAGACTAAATGATCTATCGTAGGTGTTGTCTAACTTGGTTCCATCTAGGACTAAGTACCATGTCAATTGAAGTACTTACACTTGATTACTATAAGCTTTTCATGGCATCCGTTAGTCCTTCATGTTGTTGATCCCGCCTTAGGAGTAGTAATGTAGCTTCCATCAATGCTTATGCCTTCTCCTAATTCTACACTATACTATACTATAATGATTCACCTCTAGACGTGATAACTAATGATATGGTATATACCCCATAGTTACCATAGTTTAATGATTCTTCGTGACTCTTAAAACTGCATTCTTTATACTTTCTATACTTACTCTATACCATGTTCTACTCCATCCTATACACTCACAAAATGGGGTAATCATCACTTTGACTTTATCATCTCTGACTATGACAGAACTCTTCTTCAAACTAAAACTGATACATGCTAGACTTCTAACTAATCATACCTAGGTATAAATAAAATAGATAAGTAGATTTACTCAAGTTGAGTAAGAAGATTCTATACAAGTATGATCGTATCATTCTCAAGTGAATGGTCATCATAGTTGTAGGAAATGTGGTTTAGATAAGATGGCTTCTATAGTCTCTACCAACCTACAGATCTCCTAAAAGGTTTTAAACTTAAGGTCGCTTCGCTCTGATACCATCTGAAACGACCCATCACACCACTTCATGTGTAGTGCGCAAGTCGATGACATGATACTCACAGAAGGACTTATTCGTGAATATTACATCTCTGAGAGTGGTACAATAGAAACATAGCAGGTCCAAGCAAAGCTATAGGATACAAACTTCATTACAAAATCTTGAGAATCTCCTTGAAGAATCAAAGAAGATCTCATGCCAATGAAACATCAGAAGAAGCAATTCGAAGCTCCAAGCTGGAGAATAACTCTAGCTCAGAACCTAATCCACTACGGCTGATGTCAGCCCTAATCTATGGCTTGTAAACAACTAATTCCAAGAATGGACTCCGTCTACGCCTTGATAGTTCTCCTCCACCAGCGTTGTTGATGATGATGCTTCACTGACTAAGTAATATATGACTCCACCTAGCTTCATGAGGTAGCGATGGCTTCACGATGACGACTTCCATACGGCTTCCAACTCTAAGCAGGGGGTCAAACGGGGATGAATAACTAATGAGCGTTACTCAACAAGTTCATGATATATAGTGGGTAGTTTGATGCACTAACTACAACTTTAGACTCGAAAGAGTCATAAGCTAATGCAAGGTTTTGTAAAACTTTCTTCAAGAGGTTGCTTTTAATTCTGAAAACTATGCCCGCTGGACCATCACAGGAGCTAGAACTTCATGGAGTTGCCTTTCCTGTAGTGTTCGCAGTTCCTCCCCGGAACAGGGGGTAACATGCCACATCCTTTTACACTTTGCAGAGGTGCGTTACTTTACTCATGGGCGATCAAGACCATGTTGCACAACCAGGTGTTCATTCATGTCCACTCTCACTCAGGTGTGGGGCCTGGTTGTTGATCCAAGCCAAACCATGCTTCTCCGCACAATGCATGCCCACCCATTTCCGCCAGCAGGTTGAACCCCTGATTCCACCCCTCACGATGGAGATCTAGGCGCCCCTGGCAGACACTCATAGACCCCAAAGCTGTGGGACGTAAGGGCTCCCACCCCATGTGCATGTAGTCCCGCAAGACCTACAGCGTACGTCTCTGGCAGTCCGTTGACATGCGAACGAGAGAAGATCAGAACTGACTTACTCGCCCATACAAGACCCATGGTTAACGCGGTATTTACGGCGCACCAAGTTATGACGGCATTTGTGATTAACTCCTAGGTAATACTTTCCCATGCATATGGAACCTTCCTTTGACCTATTCATCTTACCATAGTTCCACCCGCCCACCAAACAAATCACTACCACTCGGGTAGTCATTCAAGTAGTCATATTATTATAAAAATAGGATCATGCATTCTTTTGAGCATAAGTGGTAATACGATAGGTTTGTTTGCAAATAGTTCGTTATGAAATACTGCAAAGGATATGAGCAAGTGATGAACTTGCCTGAGATAGAAATAATGACAATAATCCATGTCTTCAGGTTCGAGGGTCGCGTAGAAAATCGCTACATCCGAAAGATAGCAAAGTAGTCCCGGTAATGACTACTGAAAACACTTGGCAAGATGATGTAATGCATAGTAATGAGATGCGTCGCAAAATACCCTGAAAATACCCCAGCTCACAAGTGTAATCTATGATCGATACGATACTAAGATCACATGACTTGTTTTATTACTTGTGGTGATGTTGTTATTCACTTCTTTTATACTTATATGTGTTTCACTTTTATTTAACAAACAATGGCTATCATGTTTAGGTAGCAGTGTTATCACATGGTTATGTAATAAGACAACAACACATGGAAAACAACTATTGAAAATATATGAGACACATTTTGTTTTATGATAAAAAGTGTAGAGCTAATGACACCGAGTTTAATTGAAAATGAGGAACTAATACAACTAACTCTATCATCACACAACTTCCTCATGACTTGTGGTAATAGGTTCAGTAGGTGTGAACACACAAGGGTTTATCAATAAGGAAAATATTGGTGTGGTAATTGTTTCTGGTTATGATGGAATATTATAGAATTCCATTATACCTTTCGAAACAAGTTTATAAGTTAAATAAAATGTTTTAAGTTTGACATATTTGAATTGGAAATACTTTTCTCTTTACTTTGATATAACATTTTATGCTTTCTGAAAATATTTGAATAAGTTTATTAATTTATTAATTTTAAATGTATTAAATGACTAGGAAAAATATTGCACACATGAAAACTTGGTCAAATTACTATGAAAACATCATAGATGAGTTTCATTTTTCATTTGGAGCAATTTGGTATATAACATATATTTTTCTGATTATTTTGAATTATTTATTATTTTTCTCCTTTTTAATGATTTAATTTAATTCAAAAATATTAAATTTGAAATTTTATCAAACATTTTTGAAAAGTTCATAAACATTTAGATTATATTTTTCTAATTAATCTGGTATATTTCATAATTTTCTGATAAGTAATTAAAATTGATTGAATTTATATGATTGATTGATTTCTGGAAGTTTAAAATCACAGGTGGGACCCACGTGTCAGTTTAATTTTAATTAAAAAGAAAAGAAAAAGGAAAATCCACTGCGTCACGCTGATGTCATGGTGACGTCAACACAGGAGAGGATTTCTCCCACTGATCTCAAATCCGTTGATTCACTTGGAATTGCTTCGATTTCTTAGTACTCTGAGGTGGACGAGGTGACGGCGAACCGGAAAGTGGCGGATAAGGGACCAAATGGTCGCCGGAGTTGAGCCGACGTCCATTGGCGGCGGCGGAGGAATACGGACTACGGCGATGACACGATTGGAAGGGTAATCGAGGGTATGGAGGGCATAGGGAGGCTCACCGAGACCGTGGGAGTGCGATGGGACCGACGGGGAAGCAAGGCGGCACCGGAATCAGCGACGGCGTGCGGATTTCCGCGGCAGCCGGAGATGAAGGTGATGACGCGATTCGGCGATTCCCGATCTTAACAGCAAGCGAGGCTCGACTAGGATCATCAGGAGGACACGGCGCATCCTCCCGTACCTCCAATTGCACGTGAGGTGGTCAGGCTCGACGACGTTGAGCAAAGACTGACAGTTAGGGTTAGAGTTTGATGTCTACAGGGAGACAGAGAGAGATAGTGCCAGAGAAAAGAGAGGGTAGAGAGAAAGTGAGGCACGACCTCTCCTGGCTCTTATCCACGTTGAGGAGCGGCCGAGAGGAGGTGGCAGTGCGGCGTCGGTGGCAGTGACACGCCTCTGGCTTTCTGGCCAGAGGTTGAAGAAAAGGAATTAAACAATTCTAGTTAAACCCCCTGGAAGTTTTTATAAATTACGGTTAGGTCCTTCTGTTAACAAAACTGAAAAGAAAACACTGTTTTGGCTTTCTCGTAAAGATAAAAATTATTAAAATTCATATTTGAATTCCATATCAAATTTTACACATGAACATGTTTTGTTTTGGTGGATTTGAAGAATATTTGTATTTTCTCTTAAGTGTTAAATTTTAAGTGATATTTGGTATTTTATCTCTATTTAAATTTCATATGAATTAAAATCTACTTAGTGTATGCTATGACATGAAAACAACACCACTAACATGTTATTGAAATAATGGTACGTTTTCCAATGGACTATTTTTAGGTATAAGTCTTTTAGGAAACAATCTGTAAAACTACTAAGTAGTGTTTGTTATGTATTGAAAATAAAATCATCAACTATGGAATTTATTTCCAAGTCATGCAAGATGAGTTTTTTTAGTGAAAGGACTTGTTTTTTTGTTATGTGGGTTTGTTATTTTCATAATTGAAACTCTTAGAAATTTTTAGTTGACATTATACTTAGGTTTGTAAGCCATGTTTGATATATCAGGAACTTGATCAAGTGTGAGCATGAGTAGCTTTGGAATTTACTTGTTTGTTTTCCATCAGGTTCCAAGTATTGATATTATTCCATGTTGTTTTCAGAACATGTAATCATTTACATGTGGGTGTATGGATGAATTCTTGTTATTATCCATTTGTATTATGGATGAGAAAGATCTGGAAAACAAGTTAGTGACTTTTTACCATCTACCTAAACATAACACAAGTCTTAGGAATGCAATGGTTGGTTATTATTCCTTACTTGATAAGTGTTTCCATTAAACAGATTATCATGTAATCCTTATCTTTGATGAGCTTGACAAGGAACAGAGATTATAGGTCTCTGATATTACCTAATTGTACCCTGGATAATTTCTTATGTTAGGCTTCCCTACTAAATCAGGGTTGCTCCTTGTTGACATCTGTTGCTTGATGTTCTTGTCTCTAGTTGTCACTTGTCTTCAGATATTGTCTTGTTCACTAGCAAGTAAGATCAACTCTCGGATTCATCTTCAACTGTCTCAACCTTGTGGTGAATACAACCCATAACACCAAGAAAGATTTCTCTTAGATGATTATAAATGAATATAGGTGTATTTTATGACATCAAGTTTCCATATGCATATAAGAAGAATTTGTTAACAAGTGGGGCAGACATGCCTCCAAATTACTAATCATGTTCCATTCGATGAGATGTACTAGGTTATTCAACCTTCTGTTTGTTTGTGTATGACACTCAATTGTTTGAGTATACAGAGGTGATTTGTTAACAAGGTATACAACTTGTTACCAAACTACTTCTCTATAACACTAACATTGCAATATCACACTATTTCAGAAGGAATTAATAAGATCAGATTAAGATATCAGAGTTTCCAAGTACTCTTATGATAGATTGGAATAACACTTCTGGAACCATCTGAAGAATCCTTCTGCAGATCTTCTTGTCTAAGTTCCTCCTTTCTTGTGGGTTGCTTCTCTTGTAGAATGACTTTGAGAAGATTGGGAAACAAGATATAATGGTCTAACCAAAATATCAAGATCTAGATTAAGAGTTAGTTAATGCTTTTATTATCCTTCCATACATTTCTTGTTGTTTTTCCCATGAGATATGTACTTGTCTCATATATGATTTGTTTTACTTAGCTTTCAATTCCTCCATTAGTTGTTAGAGTTTGTGGAATGAGGACTTAAGATAATGAGTTGATCAAACGGTTCATTGATGTGTTGAGGTTTCATATGCTCACTGGTATAAGATGAATGAGACATAGAGCATATGAAGGTTATTGGAGTTTAATGACTTAAGTCAGAGTTGTTAGTTGGTTTCTCAGATTGTCATGTTTCTACTTTATATTCTTCATTTGTAATCATGATACAGACATAGAGGTTTGGAAAGATCATATGTTATGATCTTGGTGTAACAGTAGTTTAAGAAGATTTAATTCTTCCTTTAGGTTCTTCTTTTATGGTTGATGAGATATGCACATATTCCATAAATATGTTAATAACAATTATTAAGTCAATTCCCACTTGTGGGGTTTTGAGTTAAGACTTGTGGGTATCTATCGTGGGATATTCACGACAGACGTTACCTGGGGTAACTTAGTATGGGGCAAATCGACTCTGGTGTTTGGGAGAGGGTTTAGCTCTGGGGAAATCATATCAACTGGTGATCTAGGGTCTCGGGCTGCAATGTAGCCGAAACTCCAATCTTGGGTTACAAAGGTTTGCTCTCGTATATCTAGAATACTCGAATCCTTCTACTCTCGATTCCTAGTCTCTATGGCCTAGAGGCCGGTTTATATAATACCCGGCTTCCTGGCTTTCCTTACAAGATATCTCTAGAATCCCACTCGGGATCCACACATAATCCTAAGTTCCCTACCGTGACCCCCAAGGCACGAGTTACAAGATCCGCGCTGCCTTTTGGGTCTTCTAGAACTTCCTTTCTCTTGGGCCGGGTCTCGTGCAGTCTCCCTTTGGCCGGGTCTCGCCCAGGCATGGGCCTACCGGGTTATCGTCCCCCCAACAGTAGTCCCCAGAATAGCTTGGGCATCTTGGAACCAACCATGAAGCGCACGCTATTCCCTGCAAAACAACAAACATTCATATGCATAACATAACAGGTTAGATTGCTTTAACTATAGCCAGGCCTGCTCTTTCGGCGGTCCATATAATAACCCAGTTCATCGCTCTAGCCGGGTATCGTTACTCGGATCAAATTTCCATAGGCACGTTCTATAACCCGGCTTTCATCTTCTCCGTAAGCTGGTCCGAGTGACAATCTTTGAGTCCGGCTCTTTTGGCGGGCTTGAGTGACTCGGCCACTTCGCAATAACTCCCAAGATCCTTATCCCATGATTGACGGGCCGGTTCATATCCCCCCGCAAATCACTCTACTTACCGTTTGGCCTCCTAGGGTTTCTCCGCGCCTATAAATAGGCCCGGGGGAAAACCCTAAAATCCCAAACGCCTCCATTTTCTCATCTTCTTCCTCCTCCAGCTCTCCGCCAGCGCACAGGAACCCGAGCTCCAAACGAACGCCCCCGGATCCCCTACGCGCCCGCCGTTGACCCTTGTCCATCGGTCGCCGTTTCGCGCCGTTATCCTCCCGCAAGATCTAGCCGCGCCATTGGAGGTCGAGCTCCAAGCTCAAGGTCCAGGCGCCCGCTGCCACGCACACCGGCCACCGTCCTCGAGAACCCGGCCACCACATCATGCCGCACCCGCCGGACTTCATCTCGCCACCGTTCTCCGGTGAGCCCTAACAGATCTAGATTTGTTCCCCTTAATCTTGAATCCATGTTCATGTGCTTCTAGCCTTCATTTCCATGGCACCGAAAGCCGCACCCAAGTCCAAGGGCAAAAACCCGGTTCTGAAGCAAAAACCGGGTTAGTCGATCTCAGCCAACTGGGCTAATTCGACTGTCACCAAGGCAAAATTGGAGGAACTAGCCGAGTCTGGGGTCCTCCCAGCAGAGTCGGAGATCTCCTGGAGAGCACCAGAAGAGGAGACTCGGCCTTCGCCCGGCTCAGGTGAAGTTGTTGTCTTTGTGGAGCATGTGACCCGGGGTTTCCGTCCCCCGGGTCACCCTTTCTTTCGCGAAATCCTCCATCATTACAAACTCCGGGTTTTCGATATAGGCCCCAATTCGATCTTAAATATTTGTCACTTCATTGTTCTCTGTGAGGCCTATCTTTTCATTGCTCCAAACCTTGCCTTGTTTTTAGAACTCTTTCAATGCAAACCTTGCTGTGAGAACACGGATGGACCCCTCCTCGTCTCTGGGGGTGTGTCCATCCAGAGGAGCAAGAAATCCTTGATGCCGACTCTCAGTCTTCACTCCCACGTGAAGCACTGGCAGAAAACATTTTTTACTGCAAGGACACATCCAGACCCGGTGAAAAGCCTTTGCCGGGTTTCTCCACTGAGGCCCTCTCTCTTAGCGATAACCTAAGTGGTTTCGCTTCAGAAGCCGATAGGCAATCCATCCAACCCCTCCTCCACAAATTAGCTGTCTTAGCAGCCCAGGGTCTTTGCGGGCTAAACTTGATCAAGACCTGGATCAGTTGTAGGATCCAGCCAAATAGCATCCGACCCAAACTCATCTGTGATTACTCGGGTCATCTGACTGACTCTATCCGATACTCGAGAAGTCATACCCGGCCGCGGACATCCACAAAGTCATGAAAAAATTCCTGGCTGAGAAAATGGATACCATCAAGAGCGTTTCCGGGCTCTCCCCCTTCTCTCTCTCTAACCCGTCTCCTCCAGTAAGAACCGACTTATCTTTTTTGCACCGATTGATTTTTCTAACTCACACATACTAACTTTTATCTCTGCTATTTTTCACCCAGGAAACCGATGAGTTTTGGAAGATTGTCACCCCTCCCCCTTCTGAAAACTCGGAGGAGGAAGAGCCGAGTGACAGCGATGAAGGTAATTCCGAGTCACTACTAAACATATACTTTGTCAATCTATTAGATCAAAATTCTCTCTTTCCGACAATGCACCAGAATCACCAGCACCGGCTGACAAGGATGGCTCTCAATCGGAGGAGAGTGAGGCAGAGCCGGAAGCTGAGGTTGGCAAGAAAAGGAAGCCTAGAGGAGTAACTTTCAAGGTGCCATACTCCTCCATGACCACATAGCCGTACTCCTATGCCGGTATGTGCAAACTTAACAAATATCTAACCACTATATCATCTCTGAAGGACACAACTCCAGCCAAGCGACGGGCAACCCGACTTCTCCGGGTGACGATCTCCTCAACCCCGGGATCCCTATGTCGCCTGCTCGCCGAGCCGGTACTCCTTCAACTTATTCTGCCTACACTCCTCGAAAATATCCATCTCCAAATCATCCATTAGCCGGACAGCTCTGAGTCTCACTTTCTGATTCTTTATCAGTGTCTTCCGGGTCTAGTAACGATCTTCCCAGCGACTTTGTTGTGAATACCGGGTAATTCACATGCCTTACTTGCCAATACTTTTATACTTTACACACTTTTCCTCTATGCACATTAACTTCTTGTTTTTCTTTCCTCAGAGCCAAGGTCACACTTAGCAATCCAGTGGAAACCCCTGTCGACGACCCGACGACGGAAGACCCGGAGAGCACCGCTAAGCCTCCACTTGTTGAAGAGCAAGAGCCGGATAACACGGCCATCCCCAGGACCGAGTCTCCGCCACCCACACATCAGTCGGCTGATCCTGACGTCGAGTATCTTGGGACGCAAAGGGCAGCTCCTTCTCCCAATACCTAGGCGACCAGAGTCGACACAGGGAAATAGGAGGCAACCCCGCCGCCGGGTGATCCAAATGCCAGCTCTTCCAAGCCAACTCTCAGCGGCCATGAGTTTGAAAAACTGTTGAAGGAGTACCGCTCCCTGAAAGCAACTGAAGAGGAGATTATCGAGTCTCTGGCAGCTGAGCATCAGGTTAGCTTAACTAATACTGTTTACATACTCGTCCTAGTCCCCAAGTTCCGGATGAACTGTCAACATTTATTCGGTACTTTGCAACTATATAATCTTTCTTGTGCAACTTCACCTCATTACCGACTGATGTTTCCTTGTCTTTTTCAGGCTTATGTTATCCGGACGGATGAAATGTTGGCAAAGACCAATGAACTCCTACGGGCTGAAACAAAACTCCGTGAAGACCTGGAGGCCAACGTCAAGGAGCTTTCCAAGCAGTGCAAAAAGTACAAGAAAAGACTCCATACCTCTGAGGAGCTTTTGAAGAAACTCTCAACTTTCATTGCCGATACTTATAGCTCCATCGTAGGTAAAGCACAACTAAACTTCCGACTATCACTCGGATTTCCCGTTTTAGAGGTTTTTTTTTGACCCGGGTCTCACTATCTTGCTTCTCTTTTTGTACTGCAGGTCCGGGTGAAGTTGTTGGGGAACACGATGATCTTAAAAAGCTGAAGATACTCAAGACTGTCATCCGACAATTCTCGGTGGGGACAAAGTGGACCCTTAAAGCTGTGAAGTGGACCGGAACTTATGGCGGTGTAACACAAATGCTTGAAGCATACTCGACAATCCATGCCTCGATTGACATCTGGAAACGCTCAGCGTGCCGAGTTGGAGTGATACGCGGTCTTGCATTGGCCAAAGCTTATTGTCCGAAGATTGAGCCGACAACGCTTGTGAATAGATTTCCCGAGTTTAATACCGATGGCTCGAAGTTCACAGGAAAGGACCTCAAGGCCATCAATGCTCAGATCCGTCACTCGACCAGCTTGATTGCCGAGAAGCTCGACGTAAACAAGCTCACCCCCCCATATGATGCTGAAGATAAGCCGGTGCCCTCTGAATTCCCTGCTCCCTTTGATATACTGACTCGATACAAGGAAGAGGCCGCCAAGAAGAAAGCCGGGGCCGGTTTTGTGCCACCGTCATCGACTCCAGTTGCTCCTCCTCCAGCTCGCGCTAATTCCGCGGTTGACCCGGACATGGAGGCAGAGAAAGCTACGGAGGAGAATACCGAAGACCCGGCCGCCAATACCACCCTTGACGACTCGGCTGCAGCAGCCGAGTAATGTTCTTGTTTTTACCAACAAACAATCATTCGGCCAATGAGCATTGTAATATGCCTTTTACACTTGTTATTTGATAGTGCGCCTGTGCACTTTTGATACTATTCCTCTGGTCTGTAATACGTTTAAACTCCTGTGGTTTTGATGACCCTTCTGGTCGTCGATTTGGTATGCACTTGACAACCTTGCTGTCGTGGGATAATCACGGCAGACGTTACCAGTGGTAACTTATCATGGGGCAATTCGACTCTGGTGTTTGGGAGAGGGTTTAGCTCGGGGGAAATCATGCTATCAATCGATCTGGTAGCTCTGGCAATCAAGTCGCCGAGTCTCCGATCTAGGATTACAATATTAGCTCTCGTATTACAGGGATACTCGAATATCTGGTGAAGCTCTCTTTCTCTAACCCTAGGAGTCGGCTTATATCTTACCCGGCCCCCTGGCTTCCTATACAAGGCACCCTCGGAATCCTACCTAGAAACCGCACACAAACCCTAAGTTTCCTAATGGTAACCCCAAAGCCGGGTTACAAGGCCTATGCTCCTTCTTGGGCCTTCTAGAAACTCCTTTTTCTTATCCGGGTCTTGCACGATTTCCTTTGGGCCAGGTTTCACCTTGGCGTTAGCCTACCGGGTTATCATCCCTCCATCAGTAGTCCCCAGAATAGCTTGGGCTTCTCGGGATCAACCATGAAGCGCATGCTATTCCCTGCAAAAATAACAAACGCTCAAATCCATAAAACACCGGGTTAAAATGCTTTGATAACAGCTAGGCCTTGCTCCATAGGTGGTCCATATAGTAACCCGGTTTTTCCTGAGTCAAACATTAGTTTCCCGGGTCAACACTCCGAGAAATTATGACAAGACCCGGACTCACTCCATTGCCAATCAATCCGGATATCACGCTCGCAATCCATTTCAATCCCTTTCCGGATATCTCGCAACGGGCGTTCTAATGCTTATCCCAAGATATCCGGATGGTTGATATTTTCCCGAAATTTTGGCTCCCGCCACCTAGACCTAGGGTTTTTTTTTCCGTACCTATAAATAGGTACCCAAGAGCCACCCCTAGGTCCATTGACCATTTTCTTCTTCCTCCCCCATCTCTTCATCTCCACTCTCTCACAGCACCCGCGACCTCGAGCTCGAGTCCGCGCCGTCGCGCCGCTCGCGAGCACACGGCCGGAATCACGCCGCCGCCGTTCGCTCGTCACCGCCCGCGCCCGTGACGCCGCCGTCGATTTACGCCGCCACGTCCTCGAGCCACCCACCGGAGATCCCAAGGAGCCGCCACCGTTCCGGTCATCCGCCGCCGCCGCGCTTCCCCCTTGATTCAGCCGGTAAGCTCTTTGATCTCTTGGATCTAACCCTAGATTTTGCGCGAGTAGAATGGATCTAGGTTTTACCCCCAAATGCTCCGTCATTTCTTACTAATGGAATGTACCATTACCTTACCCTTTCCATGGCTAGTACTTGATTAGGCCCAAGCGCACATTTCTCAGCATATTCTCGCCATCTGTAATCGCAAATTTTTCCTTTATACGGTTTTGACCAGATCCAATCTGCTAAACTTTTTGCAAGTGTTTCTCCCTAAGTCGGGTAACTGCCGTTTCCGGGTCTCAAGTTGTTCATACTCTGCATTTGTCTTCTTTTTAGATCACACACATGGCACCTAAGGCCAGCGCTAGGCTGAAGGGGAAACACCCGGCCGGCAAGCAAAAGCCGAGTCAATCGATCTCCGCCAACTGGGCGAGATCGACCGTGACCAAGGCTAAGCTGGACGAGCTCGCAGAGTCGGGTGTTCTGCCTGCCCGGGAGGACATCCAATGGAGGGTACCTGGAGAGGAGACCCGGCCTTCTCCGGGTCTTGACAAGGTGGTGGTCTTCGTGGAACATGTGATCCGGGGTTTCCGCCCCCCGGGTCACCCTTTCTTCCACGAACTCCTGGACCACTACAAGCTCCGGGTATTCGACATCGGCCCCAACTCTATGCTTAATATCACCCACTTTATCGTCTTGTGTGAGTCGTATCTATGCGTTCCTCCGAATCTAGCTCTTTTCCTTGAACTATTCCAATGCAAGCCGTGCCGAGAGAGCGGTGACGGGGCCCTCCTAGTTTGTGGAGGGGTCTCCATCCAGAGGCGGAAAAATTCCCTCATGCCGACTCTGGGTCTCAGTTCTCATGTCAAACATTGGCAGAAGACTTATTTCTACTGCCAGGATACCTCTTCAGCCGGCGAAAAGCCACTTCCGGGTTTCACCAGCGACCTCCTCAATCTGTCCGATAGTTTCAACTCCTTTGCTCCTGAAGCCAAGAGGCAATCTCTCAAGCCCCTCCTGCACAAACTAGCCGTACTGTCGACCCACGGTCTCCTTGGGCTTAATCTAATTAAAACCTGCGTAACTTATCGGATTCAGCCCAACAGTGTCCGGCCCAAACTCATGTGCAACTATTCTGGGCACGTCACCGACTCTCTTCGCTATTCGCTAAGAAATTACCCGGCCTCAGATGCGAACAAGATCATGAAAATTTTCTTGGCCGAGAAGCTGGAGGTGATCCGGAACATAGCCGGCCTGGACCCCTACACACGGGATAACCCGGCTCCAGCAGTAAGAACCGGTTATCGCTCCTTTATCCGAATAACACTTTTCTTGTACAACCATTAACTTTTGTCACTGTATTTTTGTTTTTCAGGAAGATGACGCTTTTTGGAAGGTAGTTACCCCCCTCCCTCCGAAAACTCGGAAGAGGACGAGGAGCCGGCTGATTCTGATGAAGGTAACATCCGAGTCTCACGCATTTCCTTTCTTGTTATCTTATCTGGGCCAACTTTATCCTCTTTACCAACAATGTACCTTACTTGCCAGAGCTAGAGGACAAAGAGGAAACATAATCGGACGAGAGCGAAGCTAAGCCAGAAGTGGAGGTTGGGGCAAAG
The DNA here is from genome assembly GCA_028641055.1 of Alopecurus myosuroides. Taxonomy (NCBI): domain Eukaryota; kingdom Viridiplantae; phylum Streptophyta; class Magnoliopsida; order Poales; family Poaceae; genus Alopecurus; species Alopecurus myosuroides. Next base: position 294,878,909 of record CM054058.1, on the reverse strand, counting down.
AGGAGGACCCGGGGAGTTGTCTTCAAGGTGCCTTACTCCTCTATTGCCTCCAAACCATACTCGTACGCTAACATGTGCGAACTTAACCAACATTTGATCAACTCATCACGCTTGAAGGAACCCGCCCCAGTCAAGCGTAGGGTAACCCGGAACTCTCCGAGTGACGATCCTCTTCACCCGGGCATCCCTTCGTCCCCCGCTCGCAAAGCCGGTATTCCCCAAACTCATTCTTCCCACCTTCCTCAGAGATATCCCTCTCCAAATCATCCACTAGCCGGACAAATCTGGGTCTCACTTTCCAACTCCTTATCAGCTTCTTCCGGGTCTAGCAACGATCTCCCAACATATTTCGTCGTGAACACCGGGTAAGTTACTTTTCCTTACCATTTGATACACTAGCTTTTTCCATACCTTTCATTTACCATGTACTGACTGCTTCTTTTTCTCTTTCCCAGAGCCAAGGTCACGAGCAGTGACCCGGAGGACATGGACGTGGATAACCCGGCTATGGGGAACCCGGAAGATGCTGTGAAGACCGCGGCTGGCGGTGTAGAAGAAGAAGAAGACTTGCTGAAAGATCCGGCCGAGTAGGAGGCCGAGTTTCCCATGCCAACGCACACACCCGGGGACGAGGATGTTGAGATCCTGGGGTCGCGGAGGGGTGATCCCACTCCCAACACTCAGGCCACCCGGATAACTTCTCCCAAGCAGGAAAGGACCCCGCCTCCGGGTGATCAGGACCCCAACTCCTCCAGGCTAAGACTCGGCGATCTGGATTTTGATGGAATGCTTGATGCGCTTTTCTCCCTGAAGACTAGTGAGAGGGACATCCTGGAAGCCATGGCAGCTAAGCACCAGGTAATATAAACAATGTTGCTTGTGTACTCACATAGTCCCCAAGTTCCGAGTGAACTATGCATAGTTTGCTTGGTACTTTATAACCTGTATGATATACCATACCAGGCTATACCTTTTGTCCGACTAACTTTTCCTTTCCTTTTCTCATAGGCCTACGTGACCCAGTCTGAGGAGGTGTTGGCAAAGACCAACAAGCTCCTCGAGGTCGAGACAAAGTTATGTGGAGCGCTAGAAGCTGATGTGAAAAATCTTGAGAAGGACGTGAAAAAGTATAAGAAGAGGTCCCACACTGCTGAGGGTGAGCTGAAGAAAATTTCGGCCCAAATTGACAACACTTACCGCACTCTACTTGGTAAGAATTTCTGACTTACTACTTATAACCCGGATTTGTCATTCTGTAAGGCTTATCATCCGGATTTCAGTGCTTTAACTTTTTCTGTTACTCTGCAGGTCCGGGTGAAAAGGCCCTAGATGAAGATGATATTGAAAAACTGAAGACGCTGAAGGCCGTGATCCGGCAACTTACTGTAGGCACCAAGTGGATTTTGGAGGCTGTGAAGTGGCGGGGTAAGGGTTATTGTGGTTTGAACGATTTGCTTGACGCATGTTCTACCATCCCCGGCTGGATCGACCACTGGAAGCGTTCATCGTGCCGAGTTGGGGTAACCTGTGGGCTTGCTCTGGCCAAGGCCTATTTTCCTAGGCTTGAGCCGGCAAAGCTCGTGGGCGGGTTTCCCGAGTTCAACAACGACGGCTCCAAGTTCACTGGTAAGGATTACAAGGGCATTCATGCGCAGGTGCATCACTCGGCGAGCTTGATCGCCGACAATCTGGATTTAAGCAAGATCACTCCACCTTACGACGCCGATGACAAGCCAATTGAATCGGATCTGCCTAAGCCCTTTGACATGCTGGAACGGTGGAAGGCGGAGGCTGCCAAGCAGAAAGCTGAAGCCGATACTGCGCCTTCCTCCTCTACGCCGGTTGTCCCTCCTCCAGCCCGTGCCGATACTGCGGCAAACCCGGATATGGGAGCAGAGAAGACCGCCGACGAGCATTCCATAGACCCGGCTGCCAAGGACAACGTTGATGACTCGGCAAAGGATGCCGAGTAAAGTTTCGATATCTCTCGCCTCAAACACTTATTCGGCCAATGGGCATTATGTAATATGCCTGATACAATTATCCTTTTAATAGTGCGCCTCTGCACTTTTCGATACAATTTCCTCGGTTTGTAATACGTTTAAACTTTAATAGCTTTTGGTGGCCCTTCTGGCCCCTCATCGTGATATGTTATTCCCTAGCCCTGGACTTTTGTTGCCACTTTTCTGATTTTCGCTCTTTTTCCTTTTGTGAGACTTGATTTCCGGGTCTCGGTGATTTTGACAAGTGGACTTTATTTCCTAAGTCCCCAAGTCCCCAAGACTCGGATTTTTGGGTTTTTAAGCTTAACAGCTGAACAATTTGTTGCTTTTCTTCAAATTCCCAAGTCCCCAAGGCCCGAATCTCCGAGTCTAGGGATTTGTAGTTTTCAGAAAGGCAAATTGTTTTAGCTAAGGCTCAAAACATAGAGTTGCTCACGTGGGTTTGAGGTTAAGCTTAATATTTGTGAGTTTCCAGCTGTTAACCTTGTACTCTGCATAACCTGTGGTTTGGATGACCCTTTTGATCCTCTTTGTTGTAAGCCGGCTTTCGCGTGGGTATTCAATGCTGCTATAACTTTGTAAAGACAGGGTCAGGAAAGTCCCATTGGGCATCATGACTGATTGTGATTACACGTTAGCAAAGCATGCCACATTTTTGCGAGTCACGTCAAGCTTGAACAAGAGAAATCAAGAAAATTTGGCTCTATTGTCCGGTTATAAGATTCTAACCGTACTTATTACAAGTAATCAATCCTTATAACCTGATGGCATCGTGGCCGGGTCTTTGAGTTTGCAACTGTGCTCTTCAAGCAATCAGCCCCCAAGACCTATATATGCAATCTTAGGAAAAATATAGAACTGGTGCATTATAAAACAAATAAGTAATGCTTACATGAAAAAATAGAAAACAGAAAATAAAGACAAGAAGATGAAAACTTAACGGAAATGAATAAACAAGAAACAATATTATAGTTTAACCATCTCTTTATTGATATAAGAAAAAGTTAGGTCAGCAGGCCGCCTCATTAAAAACCCTCCAGTCCCCTTAGGTACCCTGGATAGGAAAAGAGTGCGTCTGAAACCTGTTGCATGTTACATCGTGTAATTCAACTTTGTAAACCTAGCCTACACTAAGTATAGTAGGGACGTAGCTGAGCCACGTTCCATGGTCTTTCCCTCTCTTGCATAGATGACGTGGTATGAGCGGTGTCATTGACAGTATCCGACTCTTCCCTTGCATCTATCGAGTAATATGATCAGTTATGCAGATTCCGGCTTATGATGAACGGTCCTTCCCATGGTGGAGATAACTTGTGCTTTCCCTCCTTTGATTGTACCAAGCGCAACACCAGGTCTCCTTCCTGGAAGACCCGGGTTTTGACTCGCCGACTATGGTATCTCCTCAGATCCTGCTGATATATGGCTGATCTCTCCAGGGCTTGTTCTCTGTGTTCTTCTAGCATATCCACGGCATCCTGCCGGGTCTTCTCATTCTCCACCTCAACATAAGCCGATACTCGGGGCGAGTCATGAATAATATCACTCGGCAATACTGCCTCTGCGCCATAAACCATGAAAAATGGGGTCATCTGAGTAGATCTGTTAGGTGTAGTATTAATTCCCCAAACTACTGATGGTAGCTCTTCAACCCATGCTACAACAGCTCTGATGCACGGGACTCGCAGTCGTGGTTTTAACCCACGGAGTAACTCCTGATTTGCCCTTTCCACCTGTCCATTAGCTTGTGGATGGGCTACCGAGGCTATGTCAAGCCGGATACCATTGTTCCCGCAAAATTTCTCCATCTCACTTAAGGACATGTTGGTTCTATTGTCTGTTATTATGCTATGACGGTATCCGAACCTGTAAATGATCCTTTTCAGGAACTTGACGGTTGTGATTGCTTCGCAATTGGTAACTGGCATAACTTTAACCCACTTAGTAAACTTATCAATAGCTACCAAAAGATGAGTCTTTTTGCACGGTGACATGTGGAAGGGGCCCACCATATCCATACCCCAAACAGCAAACGGCCAGGTCAGCGGGATTGTTTGCAACTCCATAGCCGGCACATGGGTTTGGCGAGCGTACCTTTGACATCCATCACACCTTGCCACCAAGTGCTGCGCGTCTGCTAAGGCCGTGAGCCAAAAGAAACCGTGTCGATATGCTTTGGCCACAAGGGATCTTGTGGAGGCATGATGCCCACAATCACCTTCATGGATCTCCTTCAAAATCTTCCGGCCTTCTTCTGGTGCTACACAGTGCAAAAAGACTCCTGTTGCACTTCTTTTATACAACTCTCCATTGATGATAGAATAGCCCTTTGCTCGTCTCAGAATTTGCCTTGCTAAAACTTCCGTGGTGGTAACACACCTCGTGATAGGTAGGCCAAAAACGGCTCTGTCCACTCGGGAACAGCATGTACTGTGGCCACGAGCTCCAAATCCGTGTCTTGGTTAGCCACCTCTTCCTCAGACTCGGTTTTAACAGATGGCCGCCATAACTCGTCCAGGAAAACGTTGGGTGGAACCGGCTCTCTGCGCGAGCCGAGTCTTGCGAGCGCATCTGCTGCCTCGTTCTTTCGCCTGTCAATATGCTCCACCTCATACCCGAAAAAACACCCGACAACCATGTCCACCTCTCTGCGATATGCTGCCATTGTTGCATCTTTTCTATCCCACGTTCCTGAGACGTGCTGTACCACAAGATCTGAGTCTCCGTAGCACCGTATTCGCCTAATGTTCATCTCCTTTTCTATTCTCAATCCATGTAACAATGCCTCATACTCGGCCACATTGTTGGAACAATCAAAGTGAATCTGCAACACGTAGCTCAATTTGTCGCCTTTGGGTGATGTGAGCACCACCCCAGCTCCTAACCCCTCATACTGTTTAGAACCGTCAAAGTGCATTATCCAAGACTCGGAACTTGGCATCATTGTGGGCATGCTTGTGTGAGTCCAATCATTGATAAAATCAGCTAAAGCTTGAGATTTGATTGCAGACCTGGGCCCGTAGCTGATGTGATAATCTCCCATCTCGATGGCCCACTTGGCTATTCTACCTGCCGCGTCTGAATTTCTGATAATATCTGCCATTGGTATGGAGCTAACCACTGTTATGGGGTGTTCCTGAAAATATGGCTTTAATTTCCGGCTGGCCATGAAGACCCTGAAAACTAGTTTTTGCCAATGTGGGTAACGCTGCTTTGCTTCCGATAGTACGTCACTCACATAATAAACCAGCCTTTGTACCGGGTGGTCTTTTCCATCCTCTTTGCGCTCGACAACAACCACGGCACTAACCGCCTGGGGCCCGGCCGCGACGTATAACAACATGGGCTCTTTAGGACCCGGTGCCGCCAGAATTGGTGCCTCAGATAACTGCTTTTTCAGAGCTTCGAACGCCTCGTCCGCCTCTTGGTCCCAAAAAATTTGTCGGTTTTCCTCAAGAGCCGGTATAAGGGTATTGCCTTCTCTCCAAGCTTGGATATAAACCGGCTTAACGCTGCTACACACCCTGTGAGCTTTTGAACATGCTTCAGGCCTTCCGGCTTTTTCGGATTCTGAATAGCTTTGATCTTATCCGGGTTTGCCTCAATTCCTCTCTCGGAAACAATAAAACCGAGTAACTTCCCTGCTGGCACTCCAAACACACACTTTGTGGGGTTAAGCTTCATCTGATACCTTCTCAAATTCCTGAACGTTTCCTTTAGGTCCTTAATGAATGTTTCCGCCTTCCTGGTTTTAATCACCACATCATCAACATAAGCGTGAACGTTGCGTCCAATCTGATCCTCGAAACACTTTTGAATGCACCTTTGCTATGTTGCGCCAGCGTTCTTTAGCCCAAAAGTCATGGTTTTGTAACAGAAATCTCCAAAGGGGTTATGAACGATGTTTTCTCCCAATCCTCCTTCTTGAGCTTGATCTGGTGATACCCGGAATAAGCATCCAGGAAACACAATAGGTCACTTCCAGCCACTGCATCTATAATCTGATCTATCCTTGGGAGGGCAAACGGATCCTTTGGGCAATGTTTGTTGAGGCTCGTGTAATCTATGCACATCCTCCACTCGTTGTTTTTCTTCATCACCAGAACCGGATTTGCCAACCAATCCGGGTGGAAAACCTCCATGATAAAGTCGGCTGCAAGGAGCCGGGCTATCTCCGCTCATATAGCCTTTCTTCTTTCCTCGTTCATTCTTCTCAGGCCCTGCTTCACAGGCCGGGACTTGGGATCGACATGCAAACTGTGCTCAGCTAACTCGGTTGGGATACCCGGCATATCGCTGGGCATCCAAGCGAAAACATCCTGATTACCACGAATAAACTCGATAAGTGCCTCTTCCTGCTTACTATCCAGGTTAGATCCTATAGCAAATTGCTTGGAGGGATCGCCCTCGACGAAAGCCACCATCTTTGTGTCCTGTGCTGCTTTGAATTTTGCCCTCTCATCTTCCGTATTCGGTCTTTTCAACGCTGTTCTATCATCCGGATCTACCTGAGACCGATAATACTTGAGCTCTTCCTTTCTGCACGCCTGTTCTGCCATTGCCGCGTCTCCCTCATCACACTCGGCTTCTATAACCCGGTTGCCGTGTATAGTAATGGTTCGCTTGGGACCCGGGATCTTTAGTTGTAGGTACACATAACACGGCTTGGCCATGAACTTGGCGTAAGCCGTCCTTCCAAACAACACGTGGTAAGGACTGCGCAATTTTACTACCTCGAACGTGAGCCACTCCACTCGGAAATTATCCTTTGATTCTCCAAAAGCGACCTCTAGAGTGATCTTTCCTTCTGGGCACACTAAATGACCCGGCACGATCCCATGAAAAACTGTAGAACTTTTCTGCAACTGAGACTCCTTGAGCCCCATGCGTAAGAAAGTTTCCCAATATAAGATATTGATGCTACTTCCACCGTCCATCAGAACCTTTTTCAACTCGTAACAATTAACCTGTGGTGCAACTACCAAAGCCAGCACACCCGGATGTTCTATTGTTTCCGGGTGATCCCTCCTGCTCCAGGTGACCTCTTGATCTCACCATCTCAAGTATCTCGGAACAGCCGAAGAAATCGAGTTTACTGCTCTTTTGAGTATCTTTCTATCTTTATTGGAAGTCCCCGTAGTATGGACATGATACCGCCCTAGCTGCTTGGGGTTAGCTTGGAAACCTCCAGCGCCTCCATGGTTGTTACCCGGATTACCACCTCCTGGGTTGCCAGCCGGGGTGGGCCGTTGCCCGGGTTTCCACCCGGACCCGATCCTGCTCCCCGGCCTGCACCTCGCATTGCCTTCTGTATTTCTTCGTTCTTCCATCTCTGCAAATCTACGCACTGCTCCAGTGAATGATTAGCCGGCCTACCGTTCCTGCTATGACGCCGACAAGGCATCCTGAAGGCCTCTATATGATTAGCCGGCCTTGGTGGTTCTTGGTAGTTTCCTCCATTGAAGTTTCCTCCGTTGAAATTTCCCTCAGCTCTGGGTCTCGCAAACCCGGCTTCTGTACTGGCGACAAACTCGGAGTTTCCTTCATATGGGCGCTTGTGCTGGTTGTTTTCATCATTTCCTCCATTATTACCCGGTGCAGCTCCATTGCCGGGTCTTCCACTATTACCCGCGTTGGCCTTTGCTTTCTTATCATCGACATCCTCCTCTATGGTATCTGTGGCCGCGTGCTTGTTGCATGCATCCATCAACTCTCCCATCGTAACCTCTGAAGCGTGACGGCTAGATTTCATGCGTGTCAGCTTTTGTACTAAGAGTGTGTATTTGCATGTTTTTGCCATAGCTTGTAACGCATCCTTTGGTTGGATATCAGTCGATGAGTGGAGAATTTCCATAACCCGGCGCACCCAACTGCGTGCCGACTCTCCCTTCTTCTGAACATATCGCTCTAAATCATCAATCGTAAACAACTTCCTGCATGTTCCATGAAAGTGCTTGATAAAGGCAGTTTTCAGCTCTCCCCATGAATTGAAGGATTTCTCGGGTAGATTATTGAACCACAACTTTGCTGCTCCTTCCGACATCATTAGGTACATGAATTTTGCTTGCAGATTCTCGGACGCGTTGCGGATTGACATGGCCATCTCATAACTACTCAACCAGGTTTCTGGATCTATGGTAGGCTCATAATTAACCACTTTACCGGCTCCTTGAACTTATCCGGGTAAGGCTCAGCCCGGATGGTATCCGACAAGCACTTAGGCCCGGCAAGGTTTGTCGGCACTGGCATCACTCGGGAAACGTGTGACGCCGCAGCGGGTACGGCGGGAGGTGCAACCGCTACCGGTCCCGTACCACAGACCCGGCGGCTGCTCGCCATGCTCGGGAACTGTCCACAATGGTTTGTGCCGCTGATACCGCAGGCGTTGCCGGCCTACGGGGAGGAGGCGGCATTTGCTGCTGCTCTGCCCTCCGCCGCGCCGAACTTGACTGGATATTGCCGGTATTTCCGTTCTGCCGGCTCACATATGGTGTTCCGTGCATTCCACTCCTGTTATCCGGGTAATTATCCTGCTGAACTATGGCCGTGCGCAACAAATCTATTGCCCGCCGGGTCTCCGCTGCGTGGGGTGACTCTCCTACGTGGATGCGATCAAGTGCCAATGTTGCTGCATACACGTTATCCATGGGGTTATTGAAGTGACCTGGTGGCGTATGAAATCGTGGCGGTGGTGGTGCTGCATTGCCAGTTACGATTCCTGTTTGCAACGTGGGTAACCCGGCTTGTACGTTTGCCGGCTGTCCTCCCAGGTTGCAGGCTGATGTCCGGTTTCCTGATTCACAACCGGAATTGGTTGATCCTGAGGTGTAATGAACAGTGCGGCCGGGTGTATAGTTCCACCCGCTGCCAGTAATCTTGATTGGTACCTCTGATTGTGCATCCTGGTCGACTGAACCTGGAGCCGGTTCTCCAGTTCTTCCAGCTCACGCTGGCGCGCAGCTATCCCTTGTTTTTCAGCTTCCACATCTCTCCTTTGTCGATCCAATGCGCGGCGGGCCACATCCAGATCCGCGGCGCGTGCGGCCGCGTTTTCTGGGGTTATCACCGTTGCTAGTACTGTAGGATCCAAGATCAAGTTATTGTTGAACAGAGCCAGATTTCGCGGATTTGAGGGCCCCGCTCCTGGCGTTCTGTTCGCCATGAACCCAAACATGTTTCTCCGCAACTCGCTCTCGGCAGTACGGCTGGTGACTGAAGCCGATTCTCCATCGACCCGGGCTACAACCGGGTTTCCATCACCCGGATTTTGCTGCTGGGCCAGCGCTCGCGCCGCTCCGGCCGCGGCCGTAGTCACGTCCCCCTGATTGAGATTGGTTGCAGGAGCCGTGTAGACCGCGACCTGGCGCGTGATGCCTGGTGAAGATTTGTATTCTTCCTCATCACAACTATCCTCCTCGTACCGATCTTCCATCAAGTGCAGGATAGAATCGGTGTCATCTTCTCTCATGACCCGGCCACGCGGGGTCCATACCGGCTCCTCCGGCTGTTCCCTCTTCGTGGTGGGCTCTTCTGCCGGATCTGCCGTCCCGACCGATTCTTCTCCGTCCGATTGAACGCAGGTCGCTTCTCCTGACACAGAATCATACTCAATATCGTCAGGAATTGAACCGGACGTACGTACCATGCCGACGAAGACGTTGACCCGGCCGATCGTGATGACAGATCCGGCTTCTAGCAGATCCGACTCTGGTCCCCAACCAAAGTCGTCTACCATCTTCTCTCCTTCGGGATTGGTGTAGATCTCGCCGATGACGAGTTCTTCATGCTTTCCCGAGCTTCTCCTGTGATGTAAACACCCTTGGACGTAGGCCCCACGGTGGGCGCCAACTGTCGTGGGATAATCACGGCAGACGTTACCAGGGGTAACTTATCATGGGTGATGGAGGGATAATAACCCGGTAGGCAAACTCCAAGGTGTAACCCGGCCCAAAGGACGCTGTGCAAGATCCGGCCAAGGATAAAGAAACTTCTGGAAGGCCCAAGTTTGTAGGCCTCGTAACCCGGATTGTGGGTTACGGTGAAGGGAAGTTAGGGTTTGTATGCGGTGTCCGGGTAGGATTCAGGGTGCGTCTTGGAGGGTAAGCCAGGGGAACGGGTGCTATATAAACCGACCCCTAGATTTGGCTGAGAGAGATCTAAGAGCCCTAGCAGTATCGCTTGGTATCGAGCGTCCAGTGTATACGAGAGATCGAGTTAATATATTAAGATCGGAGACTCGGCGACTTGATTGCCGGCTACCAGATCGAGTTCCATCATGTTTTCCTCTGAGCTAAACCCTCTCCCAAACGCCTGTGTCGTCTTGCCCCAAGATCAGTTACCCCCGGTAACGTCTGCCGTGATTATCCCACGACAGTTGGCGCCCACCGTGGGGCCTGCGTCCAAAGGTGTTTACATCACGGGAGAAGCTCGGAAGAACATGGAGAATCTTGTCGTCGGCGAGATCTACATCGACCACGAAGGGGAGAAGATGGTGGACGATTCCGGCTAGGGGCCAGAGTCGGATCACCTTGAATCCGGATCCGTCGTGACAATCGGCCGGATCAGCGTCTTCATCGGTATGGTATGTACTTCCGGTTCGATCCCTGATAATTTTGGATCTGATTCTGTGTCAGGGGAGGCCACTTATATCCAATCAGATGAAGAAGAATCAGTTGGAACGACATATCCGACAGAAGAACCCATCGCGAAGTGGGAACAGCCGGAGGAACCGGCATGGACCCCGCGCGACCGGGTCGAAAGAGAGGATGATACCGAGTCCATCCTGGATCTGCTGGAGAACCGGTATGAGGAGAATAACAGCGAAGAGGAACAGCATGAATTCGCGCCAAGCATCATACGCCGAGTTGCGGTTTACACGGCTCCCGCGACCAATCTCAACCAAGAGACCGTAACCGCGGCCGCGGCCGGGTCAGCACAAGCATTAACCCGGCAGCAGGGGCCGGCTAACGGAAACACGGTTTTGGCCCAGGTTGACGGAGAGTCGGCATCGGTTACCAGTCAAGCGCCAGAAAACGAGTTACACGCGAACACGTTCGGATTCCTAGCAAACCGGACACCAGGAGCGGGTCCTTCCAATCCACAACATCCGGCCTTGTTCGACAACAATCTGATCCTAGATCCGACGGTTCTTGCCACAGTTATCACTCCAGAGAACGCGGCGGAACGTGTTAGGGATTTGGACGTAGCCCGTCGTGCATTGGAGCAGCAGAGGAGGCAAGTAGAAGCAGAAAGACAAGGGATGGCCACACGGCAACGCGAGCTGGATGCACTGGAAACCCGGCTCCGAGAGGAAACGACTAGAATACATCAAAGGCACCAAACTAGATTACCAGCATTGGGAGGAGTCATAAACCCGGCCGCACTATTTATCACGCCTCAGGATCAGCCGATTCCAGCGGCAAATCAAGGAACCGCCCCTCAGCCGACAACCGGAGGAGTACAACCGGTAGACACGCAGGCCGGGTTACCCGCACCACAGACTGGAGTTACTGCCGGCAATACTGTACCACCGCCACCACCACCACCACCATCGCGTTTTCGCACACCAGCGGGTCATTACAACAATCCCATGGACAACGTGTACGCGGCAACGCTTGCACTAAATCAAATCCCCGTGAGAGAGTCACCCCACGCAGAGGAGACCCGGCGGGCGATAGATATGCTGCGCACCGCGGTGGCGCAACAGGTTAATTACCCGGATCACAGAAGTGGAATGCATGGGACACCATATGTCAGCCAACAGCAAGGTAACGCTGGAAACATCCAAACAAGTTCGGCACGGCGGAGGGAAGAGCAGCAGCAAATGCCGCCTCCTCCACACATTCAGGCAGTACCAGCAGCATCAGCAGCACAGGCCATCGTGGATAGTTCCAGAGCCAGGAGAGCCGTGGCCGGGTCTGCGGCACATGGGCCACCAGCAGTACCGCATCCAGCTGTACCCCCTGCAGGATCACACGTTTCCCGAGTAAGACCAGCTTCAACCATTCTTGCAGGGCCTAAGTGTCTTTCGGATAGCATCAGGGCTGAACCTTACCCGGAAAAGTTCAAAGAACCGGGTAAAGTGGTGAATTATGAGCCGACTATGGATCCGGAAACATGGTTGAGCAGTTATGAGATGGCCATGTCGATTCGCAATGCGTCCGAGAATCTTCAAGCCAAATTCATGTATCTAATGATGTCAGAGGGAGCAGCAAAGTTATGGTTCGCCAATCTACCGGAAGGATCTATTAAGTCATGGGAAGAATTGAAAACTGCGTTTATCAAGCACTTTCACGGGACGTGTAGAAAGTTATTCACTATTGATGACCTAGAGCGATGTGTTCAGAAGAAGGGAGAATCGGCGCGCAGCTGGGTGCGCCGGGTTATGGAAATTCTTCATTCATCTACGGATATTCAGCCCAAGGATGCGCTGCAAGCTATGGCAAAGACCTGCAAGTACACACCTTTAGTACAAAAGTTAACTCGCATGAAATCTAGTCGGAACGCTTCGGAGGTTACAATGGGAGAATTGATGGATGCATGCAACAAACATGCCGCAACGGACACTACGGAAGAGGAAACTGATGATAAAAAAGCAAAAGCAAACACAAGTAATAACGGAAGAACCGGCAACGGATCAGCGCCGGGTAACAACAGCCAGAACAAGCGTCCGTTTGAAGGAGGCTCCGAGTTTGTCGCCAATACTGAAGCTGGATCTTCCAGACCCAGGGCAGAAGGAAATTTCAATACTGGAAATCACAATGGAGGAAACTATCAAGGGCCACCAAGGCCGAGTAATAATTGGGACATATTCAGAATGGCATGCCCGAAGCACAGCAGGAACGGTAGGCCAGCTAACCACTCCTTGGAGCAGTGCGCCGACCTACAGAGATGGAAGAATGAGGAAGTGAACAGAGCCATGCGAGGTGCAGGTCGGGGAGGAGGACCGGGTCCAGGTGGAAACCCGGGCAACGGCCCACCCCCAGCCGGTAACCCGGCAGCTGGAAATCAAGGTAATAACCAAGGGGGAGCAGGAGGTTTCCAGGCCAACCCCAAACAGTTGGGTCAATATCACGTGCACACCACAGGAGGTTCTAACAAGGACAAAAAGATACTGAAGCAAGCGGTCAATTCAATTTCTTCGGCTGTCCCGAGATACCTGAGATGGTCAGAACAGGATGTAACATGGAGCAGAAGGGATCACCCGGAAAGAATAGAACACCCGGGAGTCTTAGCATTAGTAGTCGCACCGCAGGTCAATGGGTATGAGCTGAAAAAGGTTTTGATGGACGGTGGAAGTAGCATCAATATACTGTATTGGGAAACCTTCTTACGCATGGGCCTCAAGGAGTCTCAGCTACAAAAAAGTTCAACAATTTTTCATGGGATAGTGCCGGGTCATTCAGCGTGCCCCGAGGGAAAAATCGCATTGGAGGTAGCTTTTGGGGAATCAAAGGATAACTATCGAGTTGAGTGGCTCACTTTTGAGGTGGTCAAATTGCGCAGTCCTTATCACGCGCTATTCGGAAGGCCGGCTTATGCCAAATTCATGGCTAGGCCGTGTTACGTGTATCTACAGCTAAAAATCCCGGGTCCTAAGCAGACCATTACCATACATGGAAATCGAGATATAGCAGCTGAATGCGATGAAGGAGACGCAGCAATGGCCGAGCAAGCCTGTAGAAAAGAGGAACTCAAGCATTACCGGTCTCAAGCAGACCCGGAGGACAGAACCACATCAAAAAGGCCGAGCACTGAAGGCGAAAGAGCAAAGTCCAAGGCAGCACAAGATGCTAAGATGGTGGCTTTTATCAAGGATGATTCCCCCAAACAATCTGGCATAGGAGAAGAAATTGCACGGCCGCTCACAACCAGCCGCGTCATGGAAACACCTCACCCGGGTTGGCTAGTAAACCCGGTACTCATCATGAAAAAGTCCAGCAAATGGAGAATGTGTATCGGTCACGTCAGCCCGGGACCGGTTCCCAAGAAGAACTAAACAATGTAACGGGCAGCAGGTTTCAGACGCGCTCTTTTCCTACCCAGGGTACCTAAGGGGACTGGAAGGTTTTTAATGAGGCGGCCTGCTGATCCAAACTTTCTCGTATCAATAAAGAGATGGTTATCAAGTCCTATTTTGTTACGATCTTTACTTCAGTTACAGGTCAGTAGTATCCACTGCTACCAATACATCAGTATCATTAAGTATGTTGAGTATATATAGGTCTCGGGGGCTGATTGCTTAAATAGCACAGCCACAAACCCAAAGACCCGGCCTTGATGCCTATGAGTTATAAGGGCTGATTACTCGCAAACGAGTACGGCTGCAATCTTATAACCGGACAAAGGAGCCAAATTTTCTTGACTTTTCTTACTTAAGCTCGATGTGACTCGCACTAAAGTGGCATGATTTGCTCGCTTACGATTACAATCAGCCATGAAGCCCAATGGGACTTGTCTGACCCTGTTTTCGTATAGATGTAACAACATGGTATCCACGCGAAAGCCGGCTTACAGTACAAGATAGTCAAAAGGGTCATCTAAACCACAAGTTATGCAGAGTACAAGGCTAATAGCTGGAAACTCAACGTTTATCAAGCATAACTTCATTATCTGTATGAAACAATTCCGGGTTTCGGCTTAGCAACAACAAGTTTGTTCTCTTCGAAAAGACCACACACCACAGACTCGGAAATTCGGGCCTTGGGGACTGTGGGTTTCGAAACAGGATCAAGTTGTTTCGTTGCTAAGCTCGAAAGACCCCAATGTCCGAGTCGTGGGGACTTGGGGACTTAAAGAAAAGTCCACCTGTCAAAACTCACGATACTCGGAAATAAAGAGGGGAATAAAAAGAAATGAAAAGAAAGTTGGATATCAAGAATAAGATAGACAAGTATCAAGTTCATCAAAAAGCCTAGAAAGGCACGAAGTGCATCACAGAATTAAAGTGCGTTACAAATTGCGACACCAGTATCAAGGGTGCACAGGCGCACCGTCAAAAGAATACTTGTTTCGAATAAAAGCATCAGATGATCGAAGTATTTCGATGGCATCTGCCTATTCGGCTTCCTGAGTAGGGTCCACATCTTTGCCCTTGCCCTCCGGGTCTTGCTCCTGGACTTGCTCTTTGGCTCTACCGGCATCATCACCCGGATTCTTCGAGACAGGACGGACAGGCGGAAGAACAGCTGGTGTAGAGGTGGTTGGCTCTGATCCTAACTCGGCCTCTCTCTTTGCAGTTTCTTCCCTCTTCCTGGCCGAGTCAGCAGCCCATTTCTCCAAAATATCAAAGGGCGGGGGTGCGTCCTCCGTAACGATTTTGCCTTCAGCATCGTATGCGCTCATAATTGTGTTCAGATCCATACTATCGGCCAAAGTGGTGGCCGAATGGCGCACTGCGGACTGTATGGCCTTGAAGTCCTTGGGTGCAAACTTGGAGCCATCTGCCTTGAATTCTGGAAACCCGGATATTACCTTTGCCGGATCAAGCTTCGGAAAATAAGCCTTAGCCAGGGTAAAGGCCCGGGTCATACCAATCCGGCATGCCGAGCGTTTCCAGATTTCAATCCAGGCAGGCACGGTGGAGCAGGCTTGGATGAGATTTTCTTCACCCGGATATACCTCAGTAGGCCACTTCACGGCATCCAGTATAAACTTCGTGCCGGCAAAGAAAGTCCGGAGCACAGTCTTTAAGGTTCTAGCCTTTGCAATGGCATCCTCCTCTGGGGCCGCAAGGTTGGCACCTGCAGTTGAAACAAAGGAAGAACGTATCAGTAATCCCGAGTATCATGTAATAAAGTAAAGGCATGAAGTCAGTCGGCAGCAAAAACTTACTAAGCAAGATGCGATAGGTATCGGTAACCTGGTCCGATAATTTCTTCAGTGCGGTTTGAGCAGTAGTGCACTTCTTCTTGTATTTAGAAACATCCTTCTTCAAGGTTTCCACGTCAGCCTCAAGGGCTTCTCTACGCTTTACCTCCGCAAGAAGAAGTTGTTCGGTCTTGAGCAAAACTTCGTCAGACCGGGTCATCTGTGCCTGTAAAGAACAAGGAGCACAAGTATCAGTCGGGTATCATGGCAAGCCGACTATTGCATAAAGTACCAAGCATAACTTCAACAAAGTTATGCTCGGAACTTGGGGACTAAGTGTATACTGTGAGATATCAAATGTTGTTACCTGGTGCTCTGCGGCCATGCGCTCCAGAATGTTGCTCTCTGAGGTCTTCATAGTGAGGAGAGTGCTCATCAGCTGGTCAAAAGTATCATTACCCGTGTTAGAAGATCCGGGGTCTTGGAAACTCGGAGAAGGAGCTTTCTTCTTAGCGGGAGACGGCATCCGGGTCATCCGAATGTTGGAATCTGGTGTTCCTCCCCCCGCATCCAAAGTTGCAGCTTTCTCCTTCTCGCTTGCATGCGAGGCTATCGGATACCCGGCTTTTCGACTGGCCGGGTTCATCGGTGACATTTGTCCTTCGCCACCAGCTGCGGCTGCCGTATTGTCAGTCGGGGTTCCCTTACCCGGGTCATCGGTCTCCATATCCTCTTGGTCGCTAATAACGACCGTGGCCCTATAGATAGTATGAGTGAGCAGTTAGTGTACAATCAGGAAAGGGTGATGAAAATGTGATAGAACGTCAGGAAAGGAATTTTACCCGGTATTCACCGCAAAGTCCGAAGGGAATTCGCTGCTAGACCCGGGCGAAACTGAAAAGTATCAAGCAAGATTTCGTAAGGGAATGGTTCAGGAAGATTGTTTCGTCCGAGAAAGGATAAGGTAAATACCAGCGCGCCGAGTCGGAGACAATGAAATACCCGGGTTAAGAGCATCATCACCCGGGTAATTTCGAGTCGCTCTGCGCTTGGTCATGGGCGACTCCTTCAAATATGGCCAGTGGAATAACGTCAAGTTAGCTCATGTATATCATCAAAGGAATACGAATTGAATGCAAGGAGGCGATATGAAACCTTGAGGACGACCCCTCGGGGTTTTCTCTTAGATCCGACTTTGACTGTCGGCTCCACTTCCTCCTCATCACTGGCGGATTCTACTTTGCCGTCAGTTTCTTCTTCTTCGTCCTTGTCCTCTGGCTCTGGAAGTTATCAAGGTCACAGTTGGAAAATGAAGAGCGGGACACGATGAACTCAAGGGAATTAAGTGAAGTTCGAAACGTACCTTCATCCGAGTTAGTGCCATCCTCTTGCTCCTCTGGATTTTCGGAGTTAGGAGGAGTTTCAATCTTCCAAAAGGGATCATCAGCCTGGGAAGAAGGTATAAGAATAAGGGTTATTAGTCATATCGAGTGGAAGGTGTGAAAGCAAGAGTATGAAAACCGAGTTTTTACCTTGGGGGCTGGGTTCTCACGAGTGAAGGGTTCTAACCCGGCTATGTTCCGGATTACCTCCAGCTTCTCTGTCAAGAAGCTCTTGATAGTTTTGTTGGTGTCTCCGGCTGCAAAGCTGTGGGTGGAGTACCGGAGCGAGTCCGTAGTGTGCCCTGAATACTCGCACATTAACTTAGTGCGGATGGAGTTGGGTTGGATCCGGAAATCGACCCAAGTTTTCACCAGGTTAAGCCCAATGAGACCTTGGGCCGACAGAACAGAGATTTTGGCTAGTAAAGGCCGGATGGCCTCCCTGTCCGAGTCAGGGGCAAAGGCGTTGAAAGACTCGGAGATATCGAGAAGGCCCTCCGAGTAACCCGGCAGTTTCTTTTGGCCGGGTGGGGAGGTGTCTCGGCAATAGAAGTACGAGAGTTGCCAGTGTTTGACGTGGGAGTTGAGAGTGAGGGGTGGCATCAGAGAATTCTTGCGGCGCTGGATAGAAACCCCGCCGCAAGCGAGAAGTGCCCCGTCACCGCTTTCGCGGCACGGTTTGCACTGGAAAAGCTCGACAAAAAGAGCCAAACTTGGCGGAGTGCACAAGTATGACTCGGAGAGAACGATGAAGTGGGAGATATTTAACACGGAATTAGGCCCTATGTCAAAAATGCGAAGGCCATAATGGCTCAGAATATCACGGAAGAAAGGGTGACCCGGAGGACGGAAGCCCCGGGTCACGTGTTCCACAAAACATATTACCTCATCCTTCGCCGGGGTAGGCCGGGTCTCGTTGCCCGGCACCCTCCAGTGGATTTCCTTTTGAGGGGGTAGAACCCCTAACTCGGCCAGTTCTTCTAACTTTTCCTTCGTAACTGTGGATCGTGCCCAATTGGCGGATATGGAGTTGGTGGTCTTGGCCTTGGCCGGTGTTTTCCCCTGCTTCTTGGGAGCCATGTGATTGACCTGCAAAGCACGAGGTATGAGGATACAAGGAATAAGACTCGGAAGCCATGAGTTGTTTGAGTATTGGCGAGTGATATCGAAACGACAGGGAAATTACATACTATCCGGGTATCAATCTGCAGAGTAAAGTTCAAGCTATCTGGGTATCAAGCATCATAATAAAAGTTATGGAGGCCTATGCATTGAGAGAGCCTTTGAGGGCAACGAATGGTTACACATGTACCTATTGCGAATAAAAGGAACCGGAAAAGGGAAGATTTTCCGGGTGACGGAAACAAGGGCGGAAAATTTGGACGGCCCGAGCCCAGATTGGAGACTCCGTTTCTAAATTTGTGGTAAAATTAATGACCATGGGTGGTAGGAAAGTAAAATAAAGTCAGTATCCAATCCATTGGATGAACTAGAGTGAGTACAAGTAACTTAATTCGGCATGACCGGGAAAATGACCGGCGGGTTGACCTAGATCTAATCTGAAGAAAATCAAGAAATTGCGGAGGCTAGTTAATGGATGAGAGAGGCTTACTGGAGGGGATTGCAGTGAAGCTCGACGGAGGCAAATGGCACAAGCCTGGTGCCCCTTTGCGATTCCCGGCGGGCAGGTCGGGGGTCCGGCGGCGGATCTGTGCGGTGGTGCGGAGCGCACCGTGGCGAAGCGTAGCCGACGGCCGATGAGCTCCGGTGATGCACGCGAGGCTTCCGTGGTGGCACTCTGTGAGCTAGAGTACTGAAGAAGAAAGGAAGAGGAATGGGGGGAAATGAGATGTTGGGGTTAGGGTTACCCCTAAGAGCCAATTTATAATAGCGTGAGTGGATAAGCCCAGTTTAACGGGTGGGAGCCGGAAGTTACGGAGTAACGGCTATCTTTTTAAGTTTTGCAAGATACGCTTTAAAATATTGGGCGAGGTATCCGGACAGAAATTGGAAGGAGATATTCTTCATAATATCAAGATCAATTATCGAGTAAAGTACAGGATCTTGACATTTTTATCAGGGCTTGGACCCGAAAAGCTAAGTGTTTGGAGAGAAGCCGGGTTACTATATGGCCACCATGGAGTTGGGCCTAGCTATTTATCGGAGCGCTTTAACCCGGCCTTCTTTCATTCGCGCATCCGATGTTTTTGCAGGGAATAGCAGGCGCTTCAAGGAAGGATCCGTGAAGCCCAAGCTATTCTGGGGACTACTGATGGAGGGATAATAACCCGGTAGGCGAACTCCAAGGTGTAACCCGGCCCAAAGGACGCTGTGCAAGATCCGGCCAAGGATAAAGAAACTTCTGGAAGGCCCAAGTTTGTAGGCCTCGTAACCCGGATTGTGGGTTACGGTGAAGGGAAGTTAGGGTTTGTATGCGGTGTCCGGGTAGGATTCAGGGTGCGTCTTGGAGGGTAAGCCAGGGGGTACGGGTGCTATATAAACCGACCCCTAGATTTGGCTGAGAGAGATCTAAGAGCCCTAGCAGTATCGCTTGGTATCGAGCGTCCAGTGTATACGAGAGATCGAGTTAATATATTAAGATCGGAGACTCGGCGACTTGATTGCCGGCTACCAGATCGAGTTCCATCATGTTTTCCTCTGAGCTAAACCCTCTCCCAAACGCCTGTGTCGTCTTGCCCCAAGATCAGTTACCCCCGGTAACGTCTGCCGTGATTATCCCACGACAATGGGGCAATTCGACTCTGGTGTTTGGGAGAGGGTTTAGCTCGGGGGAAATCATGCTCTCAATCGATCTGGTAGCTCTGGCAATCAAGTTGCCGAGTCTCCGATCTAGGATTACAATATTAGCTCTCGTATTACAGGGATACTCGAATATCTGGTGAAGCTCTCTTTCTCTAACCCTAGGAGCCGGCTTATATCTTACCCGGCCCCCTGGCTTCCTATACAAGGCACCCTCGGAATCCTACCTAGAAACCGCATACAAACCCTAAGTTTCCTAATAGTAACCCCAAAGCCGGGTTACAAGGCCTATGCTCCTTCTTGGGCCTTCTAGAAACTCCATTTCCTTATCCGGGTCTTGCACGATTTCCTTTGGGCCGGGTTTCACCTTGGCGTTAGTCTACCGGGTTATCATCCCTCCATCACTTGCATTGGCACAACTTCACTTTTTGTATGCTTTTTTGCGATAGATGCCGAGTCTTAGTTGTGGGGCGGTGAAAAATTTCTTCCAAGTCCCCAAGACCCGGATTTTGGGTTGAGGGTTTTTCGGCTTGGGAAACTTTGCTTCTCAGGTCCCCAAGTCCCCAAGACCCGGGTTTTGGGTCTTGAGATCCTTGGCTTAGAAAAACTTCTTGCTTTCTCAAGCCCCCAAGTCCCCAAGACCCGGATTTTGGGTCTCGGGATTAATGGGTTTAAGAAAACTTTTTGTTTTCTCCAAGTCCTCACCCATGCTACTATCTTTTATACACTTTGAAGTTATGCTTAATGTATTATGAGTTTCCGGCTGTTGCCTTCACTCTGCATAACTTATGGTTTGGATGACCCTTTTGACCCTCTTTGTTGTAAGCCGGCTTTTGCGTGGATACTCAATGTTGCTATAGCTCTATAAAAACAGGGTCAGGCAAGTCCCCATGGGCCTCATGACTGATTGAATTTATAGGCTAGCAAAACATGCCACTTTGTTGTGAGTCACATCAAGCTTAAACAAGAAAGGCCAAGAAAAGTTCGTCTCTATTGTCCAGGTTATGAGATTGCAACTGTACTTATTGCAAGTAATCAGCCCTCACACCTTAATGGCATCATGGACGGGTCTGAGATTGTAACTGTGCTATTCAAGCAATCAGCCCCCAAGACCTAGATATATATGCTATGCAACACTAAGCTTTCTGCTCTACCAGCTTACAAATAACTTGAATGCAATAAAAGGAAAAGATATGCAAATTTTTATGGTTATTAGACTATATTTTTTATAGTTGGATAAACATGACTACCTAAATACACTTAAGAAATGCAAAAGGTTGAAAAAACTTAAGAAATGCAACAATTATCATGATTTAACCATCTCTTTATTGATATGAAAAGGCTAGGTCAGCAAGCCGCCTCATTAAAAACCCTCCAGTCCCCTTAGGTACCATGGATAGGAAAAGAGTGCGTCTGAAACCTGCTGCCTGTTACATCATGCAATACAACTTGTAAAGCGGGTCTATACTAAGTGTAATAGGGACGCAGCTGAGCCACGTTCCATGGTCTTTCACGCTCTTGCATAGATGAAGTGGAATGAGCAGTATCATTGGTGGAATCCGACTCTTCCCTTGCGTCTATCAGGTAGTACAATCCATTGTGCAGATTCCGGCTTATAATGAATGGACCCTCCCATGGGGGAGATAGCTTGTGCTTTCCTTCTTTGGATTGTACTAAGCGCAGCACCAGGTATCCTTCCTGGAAAACACGGGTTCTGACTCGGCGACTATGATACCGCCTCAAGTCCTGCTGATATATGGCTGATCGCTCCAATGCTTGCTCCCTGTGTTCTTCTAACATGTCCACGGCGTCTTGCCGGGTCTTCTCGTTTTCCACCTCAACATAAGCCGCCACTCGTGGCGAGTCGTGGATGATATCACTCGGAAGGACCGCCTCTGCACCATAAACCATAAAAAACGGGGTCATCTGAGTAGATCTGTTAGGTGTGGTGTTAATTCCCCAAACCACAGAGGGTAACTCCTCAACCCATACTCCAGCAGCTCGGAGACACGGGACTCGTAATCGTGGTTTCAATCCCCGGAGTAATTCCTGGTTTGCTCTCTCCACTTGCACATTGGCTTGCGGATGAGCCACAGAGTCCACATCGAGCCGGATGCCATTGTTTCCACAAAACTTCTCCATCTCTCCTAAGGACATGTTGGTTCAATTGTCTGTAATTATGTTGTGGGGGTATCCAAATCGATGTATGATCTTCTTCAAGAACTTCACAGCTGTGGCCGCCTCACAATTTGTAACAGGCATGACCTCAACCCATTTTGTAAACTTATCAATAGCCACCAGCAGATGGGTCTTTTTGCACGGAGACATGTGGAAAGGGCCTACCATGTCCATACCCCAAACAGCGAACGGCCAAGTCAAGGGAATTGTCCGTAACTCCATAGCCGGCACATGAGTTTGCCGAGCGTACCTTTGACATCCATCGCATCTTGCCACCAAGCGTTCTGCATCCGCTATAGCCGTGAGCCAAAAGAACATGTGCCGATATGCCTTATCCACAAGGGATCTCGTGGAGGCATGATGTCCACAATCGCCTTCGTGAATCTCTTTCAATATTTGACGACCTTCTTCTGGGGCTACGCAGCATAGAAAGACACCTGCAACGCTTCTCTTATAAAGCTCTCCGTTAATGATAGAATAACCCTTTGCTCGTCTCAGGATTTGCCGGGCTAAAACTTCCTATTGTGTCAACTCCCCCCGTGACAGGAATGCTAGGAACGGCTCTGTCCACTCCGGGATAGCACGCACCGCGGCCACAAACTCCAAATCCGGGTCTTGACTAGTTATTTCTTCCTCTGACTCGGTTTTAACAGAAGGCCGCCATAACTCATCCAGGAAGACATTAGGCGGAACCGGCTCTCGATGGGAACCGAGTCTCGAAAGCGCGTCCGCGGCCTCGTTCTTTCGCCGATCAATGTGCTCCACCTGATACCCGGAAAAAGATCCGGCTACCTTGTCCACATCTCTGCGGTATGCTGCCATTGTTGCATCCTTTCTGTCCCATGTTCCTGAGACCTGCTGTACCACGAGATCCGAGTCTCCGTAGAACCTTATGCGCTTGATGTTCATCTCCTTTGCTATTCTTAGTCCATGTAACAGGGCCTCATACTCGGCTACATTGTTAGAGCAATCAAAGTGAATTTGCAATACATAACTCAACTTATCTCCTTTTGGCGATGTGAGCACCACACCAGCTCCTGACCCTTCATACTGCTTGGAACCATCAAAATGCATCACCCAGGACTCTGAACTTGGCACCACTAAAGGCATGCTTGTTTGAGTCCAATCGTTGACGAAATCGACCAAAGCCTAAGACTTGATCGCAGACCGGGGCTCGTAGTTGATGTGATAGTCTCCCATCTCGATGGCCCACTTGGCTACCCTTCCTGTTGTGTCCGAGTTTCTTATGATATCCGCCATGGGTATGGAACTTACCACCGTAATGGGGTGTTCTTGAAAGTACGGCTTCAATTTCCGACTGGCCATGAATACCCCAAAAACAACTTCTGTCAATGTGGATACCACTGTTTTGGTTCTGATAAGACCTCGCTTACATAATAAACCAGCCGGTGCACCGGGTGATCTTTTCCATCCTCCTTGCGCTCAACCACAACCACTGCGCTAACTGCCCGAGGACCGGCTGCAACATATAGCAACATAGGCTCCTTAGGACCCGGCGCAGCCAAAACCGGCGCCTCAGATAAATGCTTTTTTAGAGCCTCAAATGCCTCGTCCGCCTCTTGATCCCATATGAACTTGTTTGTTTTCTTCAAGAGTCGGTATAGGGGTATCGCTTTTTCTCCGAGCCGAGATATAAACCGGCTTAACGCTGCCACGCATCCTGTAGCTTCTGAACATGTTTCAGCTCTTCCGGCTTCTTTGAGCTCTGGATGGCTTTGATCTTTTCCGGGTTAGCCTCGATCCCTCGCTCAGAAACGATGAAACGAGTAACTTCCCCGCAGGGACCCCAAACACGCACTTTGTTGGGTTGAGCTTCATCTGGTACCTCCTCAGGTTCTTGAATGTTTGTTTCAGGTCATCAATGAACGTTTCTGCCTTCCTTGTTTTGATCACCACAACATAAGCGTGGACGTTGCGTCCAATCTGGTCCTCAAAGCACTTCCGAATACACCGTTGGTACGTTGCACCTGCATTCTTCAATCCAAAGGTAATGGTTTTGTAGCAAAAGGCTCCAAAAGGGGTTATGAATGACGTTTTCTCCCAATCCTCCTTTTTGAGTTTTATCTGGTGATACCCGGAATAAGCATCTAGGAAACATAACAGGTCACTTCCCGCCACTACGTCTATGATCTGGTCTATCCTCGGAAGGGCAATGCTTGTTGAGACTTGTGTAATCTATGCACATTCTCCACTCATTATTCTTTTTCAACACTAAAACCGGGTTTGCCAACCAGTCCGGGTGAAAGACCTCCATGATAAAGCCGGCTGCTAGGAGCCGAGCTACCTCTGCCCCTATAGCCTTTCTCCTTTCTTCGTTCATTTTTCTCAAACCTTGCTTCACTGGCCGGGACTTGGGATCGACATGCAAACTATGCTCAGCGAGCTCAGTCGGGATACCCGGCATGTCGCTAGGTGTCCAAGCGAACACATCCTGATTCTCGCGAATGAACTTTATGAGTGCCTCTTCCTCCTTATTATCTAGGTTAGAACCTATAGCAAACTGTTTGGAAGAGTCGCCCTCAACAAAAGCCACCATCTTCGTATCTTGAGCTGCTTTAAACTTAGCTCTCTCGTTATCCGTGTTTGGTTTCTTCAAAGCTGTTCGATCTTCCGGATCTACCTGAGACCGGTAATACCTGAGTTCTTCCTTCGCACAAGCTTGTTCCGCAAGTGCCGCATCTCCCTCATCACACTCTGCTGCTACAGCCCTGTTCCCATGTATAGTGATGGTTTGTTTGGGACCCGAGATCTTTAGCTGTAGGTACACATACACGGCCTTGCCATGAATTTGGCGTAAGCCGGCCTTCCGAACAGCGCATGATAAGGACTACGCAACTTCACCACCTCGAATGAGAGCCACTCTACTCTGTAATTATCCTTCGATTCTCCAAAAGCGATCTCCAGTGTTATCTTTCCCTCGGGGAGGCCGAGTGTCCTGGCACAATTCCGTGGAAAACTGTGGAACTTTTCTGCAACTGAGACTCCTTGAGCCCCATACGTAAAAAGGTCTCCCAGTATAGGATATTGATGCTACTTCCACCATCCATCAAAACTTTCTTCAGTTCGTAGCCATTGACCTGCGGCACTACCACCAAAGCTAACACACCCGGATGTTCTATTGCTTCCGGGTGATCTCTCCTACTCCATGTTACTTCCTGATCTGACCATCTCAGGTATCTTGGGACGCCCGAGGAAACCGAATTTACCGCTCTCTTGAGCACCTTTCTTTCCCTTTTGGAGGTCCCAGTGGTGTGGACATGATATTGTCCTAACTGCTTTGGATTAGCCTGAAAGCCACCCGCACCACCCTGGTTATTACCCGGATTGTCGCCTCCTGCGTTGCCTGCAGGGGGTGGTCCGTTGCCCGGGTTTCCACCCAGACCCGACCCTCCTCCCCGGCCTGCGCCTCGCAGGGCCTTCTGTATTTCCTCGTTTTTCCATCTTTGTAAGTCCATGCATTGCTCCAATGAATGATTAGCCGGCTTGCCATTCCTACTGTGACGTGGGCAAGGCATCTTGAAGGCTTCTATGTGGTCAGCCGGCCGTGGTGGTCCTTGATAATTGCCTCCTCGGTTGAAGTTTCCTCCGTTGAAGTTTCCATCTACTCTGGGCCTTGGAAACCCGGCCTCTGTATTGGCGACCAGCTCGGAGTTCCCCTCATACGGACGTTTATGCTGGTTGTTCCCATTACCACCTCCATTGTTACCCGACACTGCCCCATTGCCGGGTCTTCCGTTACTGTTCACGTTAGCCTTTCCTTTCTTCTCCTCAATGTCCTCTTCTGTGGTGTCAGTGGAGGCGTGCTTGTTGCACGCATCTATCAACTCCCCAATAGTAATTTCTGAAACATGCCTACTGGATTTCATGCGCACCAATTTTTGCACCAAAGGCGTGTATCTGCATGTTTTTGCCATAGCTTGTATCGCGTCCTTTGGTTGAATATCAGTGGAAGAATGAAGTATCTCCATGACCCGGCGTACCCAACTGCGTGCCGATTCTCCTTTTCTTTGGATACACCTATCTAAGTCGTTGACTGTGTATAGTTTTCTGCAAGTTCCATGAAAATGTTTGATAAAAGTCGACTTTAACTCGCTCCACGAATTGATAGATCTTTCAGGAAAATTGTTGAACCATAGTTTCGTTGCTCCTTCAGACATCATAAGATATATAAACTTGGCTTGGAGTTTTTCTGAAGCGTTACGAATAGAAATAGCCATCTCATAACTGCTCAACCAAGTCTCAGGATCCATGGTTGGCTCATAATTGACGACTTTACCCGGTTCCTTAAACTTATCCGGGTATGGTTAAGCTCTGATGGCATCTGACAGGCACTTGGGCCCGGCTAAGTTTGTCAGTACCGGCCTTGCGCGTGAAACGTGAGACTCGGCAGGCGCGGCAGGGGGTACGCCACCTGCTGGCCCTCGTGCCGCAGACCCGGCCATACGCCTTGCCCAAGAACTGTCGACAATTGCCTGCGCCGCTGAGACCGCGGGAGCCGCGGGCCTGTGAGGAGGAGGCGGCATTTGCTGCTGCTCTGCCCTTTGTCGCGCCGAGCTTGACTGAATATTCCTCCTATTTCCGGGCTGCCGGCTGACATACGGTGTCCCGCGCAAACCGCTTCTGTTATCCGGGTAATTAACCTGCTGAGCCACCACGGTGCGTAACATCTCTATAGCTCGCCGGGTCTCAATCGCTTGAGGCGATTCTCCTAACGTAATACGGTCGAGCGCCAGAGTCGCAGCGTACACGTTATCCATGGGGTTATTGAAGTGACCCGGTGGGGTATGAAATCGTGACGGTGGTGGCGCAGTATTGTCTCTAGTGGCCCCGGCGGGTAATGCGGGTAACCCGGCTGGCACATTAGCCGGCTTTCCCCCGAGCGTCGCCCCTTGATACCCGGTTCCTTGATTCACAACCGGGATGGGCTGGTCTTGGGGTGTAATGAACAGCGCGGCCGGCTGTAGATTTCCGCATGCTGCCGGTAGCCTCGTCTGATGTCTCTGATTATATATCCTAGTTGTTTGAGCTTGAATACGATCTTCCAGCTCTTCCAACTGGCGCTGGCGCCCGTCCATCCCCTGCCTCTCAGCTTCTACCTCTCTCCTTTGCTGCTCCAGCGCACTACGAGCCACATCCAGATCTCTGGCACGTGCTGCTGCGTTTTCTGGGATTATCACCGTTGCCAACACTGTAGGATCCAAGATCAGGTTATTGCTGAACAGAGCCGGGTTTTGTGGATGTGATGTTCCTGCCCCAGCTATTCTGTTCGTCCTGAATCCAAACATGTTTCTGAATTGAGCACTTTCCCCTGTTTCGCTGGTAACAGATGTCGGTTCACCATCGACCCGGACTACAACCGGGTTTCCATTAACCGGTGCTTGTTGCTGGGACAGCGCTTGCGCCGCACCAGCCGCAGCTGCCGACACATCGCCCTGATTAAGATTTATTGCACGGGCTGTGTAGACTGCGACTCGGTGCGCAATGCCTGGCGAAGATTCGTACTATTCCTCTTCACAGCTATCTTCTTCATACCGATCTTCAAGCATATGCAAGATAGATTCGGTATCGTCTTCCTTAGTAACCCGGCCACGCGGGGTCCATACCGGCTCCTCCGGCCGTTCCCTCTTTGTGGTGGGTTCCTTCTCCGGCTCTGCTGTCCCAACCGATTCTTCTCCGTCCGATTGAACACAAGTGGCGTCCCCTGACATAGATTCATACTCATTATTGTCAGAAATAAAACCAGACACACGTACCATGCCGACGAAGACGTTGACCCGGCCGATCGTGACGATGGATCCGGTTTCCAGCTGATCCGACTCTGGCCCCCAGCCAAAGTCGTCTACCATCTTCTCTCCTTCAGGGTTGGTGATGATCTTGCCAATGGCGAGGTTCTTCATGTTTTCTCGAGTTTCTCCCGTGACGTAAACACCTTTGGACGTAGGCCCCACGGTGGGCGCCAACTGTCGTGGGATATTCACGGCAGACGTTACCTGGGGTAACTTAGTATGGGGCAAATCGACTCTGGTGTTTGGGAGAGGGTTTAGCTCTGGGGAAATCATATCAACTGGTGATCTAGGGTCTCGGGCTGCAATGTCGCCGAAACTCCAATCTAGGGTTACAAAGGTTTGCTCTCGTATACCTAGAATACTCGAATCCTTCTATCTCTCGATTCCTAGTCTCTATGCCCTAGAGGCCGGTTTATATAATACCCGGCTTCCTGGCTTTCCTTACAAGATATCTCTAGAATCCTACTCGGGATCCACACATAATCCTAAGTTCCCTACCGTGACCCCCAAGGCACGAGTTACAAGATCTGCGCTGCCTTTTGGGTCTTCTAGAACTTCCTTTCTCTTGGGCCGGGTCTCGTGCAGTCTCCCTTTGGCCGGGTCTCGCCCAGGCATGGGCCTACCGGGTTATCGTCCCCCCAACGGTATCAGTTTTGTTCTATTGAACCTTTTGTTATTTACTTGTGAAGGTTCACTTAATAGTTATTAGATAATTTAGAAAGATGTTGTGTGACTAGTTGATAACTTAAAGAGTTCATGGTTAGAGGATATAATATCTCTACTGATGTGATGGTTCAATTGTGCATTACTATCTTGTGTAAGTGTGATCATCAGCTATGTGATTTGGATACTCACCCCTCTTTGAGTTCTACATACCTAGTGAATTATCCCAAGTCACTTATAGACTTGTGGTTAAGGTTGTTGAGAGTTAGTGTTGGTCATAACCAACTATGGTTTGTGTAATCAGATGATTTGGTTTACGAGATACTTGTTATAAAGATCACTCCAAATATACTCTTGATCATATGATCTACACATATTCCATCATGTCAAGTGAAACATTGTTCACTTTGATTCGTTTAAACTTTCGCGCCAAAATTTCGCATAATTTTAGATGCATGCTTTGCAAATTCACATATTATATTTAGATCCTTATAACCTCCCAAAATCTTGGTTGTTACAAATGCCAAGGGGCACTATGTTGCCAAGCGATCCCCTAAATGCCAAAGACCCAAGTCAAACTATACCATTAATGGGCCTCGTAAAGTCCCTAATCCAAGATGACTCGCCCGATGGCGAAGGAAAAAAGGAACACATATGTCAACTCAAAATAGTCACTCGCCTCCAACAATGTGTGAGTTTCCAAGACTCCAAAAGGATACTAGAACTGTATCTAGTGTTCTCCTAGCATGGTTTGAATGATTAATGACAAACGATTAAGCGAATAATGAATATACTAAGTGTATTCAATTGTTTAGTCCAACGAATTTGGTTTAACCACATGAAATTTGACCCTTCCAAATTAAGTGAAGTAATACGGTGCGAAAAATAAAGTCGTAAAATGTATTTGAAAAACCAGAAGACTTGTAGTAGTCTTTTGGTAGTTTGAGTTCTCGAGAGTCATTGAAAATCCATATTAAAAAGAGGGGTACGATCTCTTAAATAAGAAAGTGAAACTTGATTGTGTGCTCAGTTATGATCATTCTTATTTAAACAATCAATTGGAAATCTCTGAGAATTCAGTGTGCAAAATGACATGAAGAAGTGAGTTAAATACGTGGTATAACTGCTTTAGGCTTCAGTTGAACATGTATAGACCCTAGTGCTTCATTGTGCAAAAATTGTTATTCCGAAGAGTTTGAGCTTCCAATCCTTGGTGAAGCTCTAGGTGAATGTTGATTCCCCGCAATAAAGAGTATATTACACCAACAACTAGTTTCTAGGTGCGCCTATAAAATGTAGATCCCAGATGAATTGGATCCGCTCTTTCTCCACGGGACGGATTGGTGACTTTGAGATGAATTCTATATCTAAGATATACTTTCTTTGTCTTGTAAACTTTCCTACTTATGTTCTTAAACAACCTTCTTGGAGAAAAATATTAATTAAGATTAGTTGAGCATTAAACAAAAGCTCTTGTTACTCTTGCAGATTTGGCATCTTCTATTCATCTAGGCGTCGTTGTTGAGAATTCGATCTATCGATTTATAACAACAAGTTTGTGAAGCTTTCGTTAACACCTCAATATCAATCCCAAGAGATCGATCTAAGTGTTGAGGAACTTGAATTAGTGTGAATAATCCTAATTAATTTATATATAAGTAGTTTTTAAAACCTCCTATTTACCCACTCAAGTCGTCGAATCAAGATCTTCTAGTTACCGCGACCAAAATAGGATCATATGTTTTTAATATAGGAGAAGGAACTCAAAATGGAAGCCATGCCATAACCTCAATATGATGTCTCCAAGAAGATTATCATCGCGCAAGGATGCCACTATCTACAAGTTTGAAACCAAGATTTTCACCGCTCCACTTTCACTGTATCTGCACCGAAAAGCAAACACGGTGGGAGATATGAAGCTGTTGTCACCATCGCAACCCGTGGAGCACACGATTGACAGAGAGGGGAAGAGAAATGGGGACATTTCTTGTCTCTCTGGCATATTAGGCCTTCTATATTTGTATGTGTGTTTTTGTATAAATTCCAATGTATTAATATCAAGTTTACATAGCGCAATATATTAATATCAAGTTGCTGCCTTATTTTTAACCCCGAATAGATCACTAAATGATGCCTTTCTTGCCTGTAAGTAAATAGATCATATACCCGATGCCTTTGTCCCATTATCTAAAGATTTAATCATGGTGGCCACCGAGCCTTATCCAGCCAACTAACGCTTGGTGTCAATACCATGTGGGCCCGTCAGTGGGTCGGTTTGTGGTGTTGCGACCTCTCTCTACCCATAAACCTTATCTTTTCTCATCCCATCTATCACCTCCAGTGGCAATTATCTAAAGATTTAATCGTGGTGGCCATCGAGCTTTCTCACACCATCTACCACTTGGTATCAATGCCATGTGGGCCCACTAGTGGTTCGGTTTGTGGTGTTGTGACCTCTCACTACCCCTCATCGTGTCTCTCACCTCTGGCAGCAATGGCTACTTCATAATCGTGGTGGCTACCGAGCCTTCTCAGGCCATCTACCACTTGGTGTCAATGCCATGTGGGCCCGCCAGTGGGTCAGTTTGTGGTGTTGCGACCTCTCTCTACCCCCCAAACCTTATCTTTTCTCATCCCGTCTCTCACCTCTGGCGGCAATGGCTACTTCATAATTTTGTTGGTTCTGCTGGTGAAATTGGTGGCCAAAACATCCTAGACCAAGAGCTTAGCCTCATAAAAAACCAGCACCCAAATAGTTCAAGAGATGACTCTATACAACCAAGTGTTGTGCACAAGAAATAAGATTGTATAATGCACAAGATTGTGGAGGGTCACCTCCTAACTCTTACATTGTGCGAAAGTACAATAATGGGCTAATAAGCATCTGAAAGACTACAACACTCAATAGATGATATATTAATACCAACAAAAATTAGATCGGATCAAACATCACATACATATCGGATCAAGCAATACTTCTAAACGAATACAAAAAAACGTATCTAAAGATTTAATCGTGGTGGCCATCGAGACTTCTCGGGCCATCTACTGCTTGGTATCAATGCCATGTCGGCCCGCCAATGGGTCGGTTTGTGGTGTTGCGACCTCACTTTACCCCTCATCCTTTCTCTCACCTCCGGCGGCAATGGCTACTTCATAATCGTGGTGGCCACCGAGCCTTCTTAGGACATCTACCGCTTGGTGTCAATGCCACGTGGGCCTGCTAGTGGGTCGGTTTGTGGTGTTGTGACCTCTCTCTACCCCAAATCTTATCTTTTCTCATCCCGTCTCTCAGCTCCGGCGGCAATGGCTAGTTCATACTTTTTTGGTTGTCTGCTAGTGAAATTGGTGTCCAAAACATCCTAGACCAAGAGCTTAGCCTCATAAAAAATCAGCATCCAAATAGTTCAAGATATGACTCTATACAACCAAGTGTTGTGCATAATAAATGAGCTTGTACAATGCACAAGATTTTGGAGGGTCACCTCCTAATTCTTACATTATGCAAAAGTGTAATCATGGGATAATAAGATCTAAAAGACCACAACACTCAATAGATAATCTATTAATACCAACAACAATTAGATCGGATCAAACATCACATACATATTGGATCAAGAAATACATCTAAATGGACACAAAACAAAGTGCATATTACTGAGATAACCAAGAGTTGTAGCACACGGATTAACATAAAGCAAATCAGCCAAATGGCCCGAAATAATTAACCCTAGACGTAGTTCGAACCCTAAAACCGCATAGATCTTCTATGCATGTCAACCTACATGGAATAACGTACTCGGTTCTAAACATTTGCCATAATCGGAGTGTGAAAAGGGGTGGAGATAATCTTACCGCCATTGTTGAAACCGACGAGAAAGACGGGATGCGACGCGGTCAACGATGACGCGATGCACCGCTACCAAGGAAGAAGAGTTTGTCGGCCTTCCGCTTGCATCTCCTCCAGATCTGTGAGCCGCCGGGTTGTGCTATTGCTGTAGGTAGGGGAATCGTTGACGCCAAGAGGTAAGAGAAGAGGGCGAGTGGAGTGAGTGGGGAGTGAGCGGTGAGACGATTTATGGTGTGTGTTCCCAAAGGGAGGCGCCCGTCTCCCGCGTGTACTCGAGCATGCAGCCCTTGCGCCCCGCTCTGCCTCGCCCTGGAAATACTATCGATTCGGCTGTTTTCACAGGACCTGGCCCGGCGGTGTTTTGACACGTGTGTCGTTCTGGCCCAAAGCCTCGCACATGCAACCAATCGCGTGGACCTCGCAGCTGGCGGGACTGGTTTGCGTGTATGTAGGCTACCAAACACGCCCATGGCCGATGCACTAGGCACCAAACCAGCTGACCAAGTGAAAGGACATTTGTTCCTAATCTTCTTTTCGGTGTTTGATCACAACATATGGAAGGTCTAATGTTTTCCCTAAGTATGTTCAGAGCCTATCATTGAGAAATGCAGTCATATACTTCCTTGGATGTCCATGAGATTGACAGCAAAAAGAGAGAAAAGAAAAGAGAAAAGGAAGAAAAGAAATAAGAAGGGGAGAAGAGAAAACAGGGCAGTCGGCCTCCCTGGCCGGCCTGGCCGGGATCCCAGGCTGGGGTGCCCGGGCACCCCTGGCCCCGTTTTGTCTCCATGCCGGCCTGGCCGGGCTCCTAGGCCGGGCTGCTCGGGCGTTGCCCCGGTCTCGCCCTGTCTCGACGCCGGCCCCAGGCCGGGCTCTAGGTCGGGTGGTCCGGGCGCTGCCCTGGCCCCACTTCGACTCCACGCCGGGGTAGGAAGGGTGCGTCGGCCCGAGACCGGGCCCAAGCCGGCCCCGCGGTGGCTCAAGGCCGGGGTGGGACTGTGGTGCTGCCCCGGCTGGCCCCTAGGCCGGGGTGCGCTGCTGTGAAGGGTGGGGGTTCCCCCCCAACGACTGTTTTCCCCTCCGGTATAAAAGGAGCTCTTCTCCTACCTTTTGAAGGCGTAAATTACACTCACTCACTGCACCATGGATTGACCAAGCTCAAGCACAAGCATCTCCACAAATCCCCAACCAAAGCTAGTGATACTTTGGGATTTGGAGGAGACATCCCCGATCTACAATTCCACCAAGCCGATTAGAAATCACCCCACTCATCCCTTCGGGTTCTTGTAGTTCTTAGTTCATCGGAGCCAAGAACCTTGTTGCTCTTATCTCATCGGAGCTCGGAGCCTTGTTGATATCCCCGGAGCTCTTGTGCTCGTGGATCTTGTTTCTTGGAGTCTTGGTGGCTCTCGAGATTTGGTGAGGACCCTCCAAAGTTGTGGAGTGTGCCTCATCCTTGTAAAGGTTCTAGTAGTCAACCTCAACGGCAACATAGTGATTCGAGTCTCTCCACATTGGTGGAAGGACTCGAAGGAGATACGGTGTGCCATTTGAGGGCTACTTGGTGTTCCACATTGGTTGCACCGCACCGCTCCAACGGAGATTAGCTTCCATTGGGAAGTGAACTTTGTGATACATCTCCGCGTCATTGTGTTCGGTTATTCCTCAACTTACCTTTATTTGTTGCTACTAGCTTAGTTATATTCACCTTGTGCTAGTTGTACTTGCTCAACATATAGGATTGTTCACCTAGTTGCATAATCTAGACAATCTATATTTGAGCACTATCTTGTTAACTCGAAAAAGAAGTTAAAATTTGTAGTTAACCTATTCACCCCCCTCTAGTTAACCTCTTGATCTTTCAATTGATATCAGAGCCTCGTCTCTTTATTAAGGGCTTTATTTAACGCCCGGGGTTTTTCCCCAAATAGAATTTATTGTTGTTTTTCTTTTTGCATCGCATGACCTCCTCATGCATCATCATTCATTTAAAACTTGCAACCAAATTAAAATTCATCAAGTCCTATTTTCTAAAACTTTCTAGAATTTGTTCGGTGCATAAAACTATTTTTAATAGTGCCTAACCAATTTCTGAAGAAAAAGGTTTTAAGAGGGAGAGAGAGAGCCCAGCCGGCCAGGCCCAAAAGGCCCAGCCAGCCAGCCCCACCGAAACCCTAGAAGTGCCCTTGGCATTTCTTGCACTCCACCCCCCGCCCCCATTTTCTAAAATGCCATCGGGTCCCTCCACCAACCGTACCACGCAAGGGAGAGCCTAGCTCGATCCCCTCCCCTCTCGCCTCGCTCGACCTCCACCAGCACAACGCCTCCTCGACCAACTCTGTCCCTGCGGCATGCCCACGCCGCTCAGGAGCCCGACCTACCTCCCCGAGCACAACCTCCCTCCTCCCGAGCTCGTTCGTGCGTGTGCTCCGCCTCCATTTTCCTCCTCCCAGCTCGTTGTTGCCTCCTCTGTTTTCCCCGTCCGGAGTCGCGCCTCCCCGCTGTACATGGCCGCCGCCCGCTCCTCTCCTGCCGTCCTCCTCGAGCTCACCCGAGATGGCCATGGCGCACCGTCTGCCTCGCTCCACCTCCATGGCACCCGCCGGTAGGAGCCCGCCTCCTCTGCCCCCTCTGATGGCAGCCAGCAGGACCTCGGCCTGGCCACCTTTTGTGTCTGCTCCCCGGCCTTTTCGCCTCCTGCCCAGCGTCGACAACGACGGTGCTGTCCCAAGCCCGCGCTTTACCTCATCCTCGCGCGAGCTCTGTTCCCCATGGGCCGCCCTCCTCTGCCTCCCGTCGATGAGGACCCCGAACGAGCCGCGGCCGGTGAGCCACCTCCTGCCCGAAGTCTGCGCGAATGGCCGTCCTGGACAACCTCCATGCTGGATGCTGCTCCCCTTCGAACACCGGATCACTGCAGGCATGGACACCCTCGCGGCGCGCCCACCACTTGTTCGGTGATATGCCTGCATGAGTTCGGCATAGTACCTTTGGCCGCGCTTGTCCGTCCGCTGTGGTGATGCCCTGTGTACCATGGGCGCTTCTTTCCGATGACCATGGCCATCATTCGTTGGTGCCACGCCACGCTCCGTTGTCGTCGTCGTCTTTGCTCGTTTGTGCTGGCCGCCTTTTGTGCGCATCTATGAGTATCTCATCGACTGGAGAACCGTCAAGCTCACCACCGACCCCGAAGATCGGAACGCCAAGTTCGAACCGGAGCCGTACTCCGTTGACAAGGTCAGACACCACTCCGTTACCCATGAAGAGCGTGGGAATGTGTTGGACTCGAAGGACGAACACGGACCATTGCCAAGATCTTCGAAACAAGAACAACTGCCGTCGTCCTGCAAGTACCGTGTTGCCGATACGACAATATCTTCGCCGTGTCCGCTCTGTGTTGGCTGCCTTCATGCGTGCCGTGAAGTCCGAAGACCAGGACACCAAGTGCCTTGTCGGCAAGATCCCCTTCAACCCCGAAGACATGAACCACCATGATCTCCTACACGGATGTGCTGAGTACCTCGACCACGTCTACTTCCTCTTCGAACCTCGATGAAAAGATCGACAACGACCACCGATGACGTGAACGACTACTTCGGCTACGGAACGAGTACGACTACTTCCTCGACGTCGACTACTCTCCTATGGTCTGAAGATCTCGCCTTCGTCTCCTTCCTCTACGTCCGAAGATGCTACCTTCGATCCTAAGATCTCTTTCCAACGTGCGAACCCAAACCCTATCCCTTATGCCTATATGACCTATTTTCTATAAAATGTCATCTGTTTTACGAATGTCATATCATCATGTTTGCATCACATCTTTTGTGGGTTACGGGTAACTAGCAATCACATAACAATTAAATGTGGAATTTGTTGGGATGCTATAAATAGTAGCTCGGTGCCATTTAAACTTGCATAGCTCATCTTTATCTCATCTAAATATATTTACTCAACATTTAATATTGATGGCTAGATAAACAACTTGAACCAATAATTATTTGTCCGGACTCCGGTTCCGATTAAATTGCTTATGTTGCATCCTGTGTTGCATCTTGCCATGTCATGCTTATAAAATAGGAACATGCTGGACCTTTTGCCGTAAAAGTAATTGTTGCATCCGGTGTTTGTTCTAGTTCGTTGCTTCTTCACGGATAGGACGCTGAGATGATGTGAGCAACGACAAGTTCTGCTACCTCTACTTGATGGATTCCAGGCAAGTATACTCACTTGCTACTTATGGCTGCCTTTCATCACTTGTTACCGATTCTTCCCGTTGCCTTTATTCTAGCCTTATGATTTGATGCTTGTGTCTGTTTACCTTGCAACCATGATATAGCCTTTCTTCCACTTCCTATTACCTGTTGTTTGTTTACCTTGTTGGCCCTCGTGTCGTAGTTGCATGCTTAGTGTTGTTTGCGCTCAAGTCTTGTTGTCCGTCTTATCACCTGTTTAGTTTGATAGTTGGGTTTCAACTTAATCAACAATATGTTAATGTTTGGGGTAATAACAATTTGATGATAAGGCACCGGCAGGAGGCCCGGCGTGGTTTTGAGGCCTGCTAGTGTCGAACTTAATTAGGAAAAGGGTCTTGTCCTCCGATCCATGATGAGCGCACTAACCGCATGTGGGAAGCGAGTATGGGCGCCCCCCGCAATTCTGATTCGATTCGCATCTCGTCCAAATCGCCACACTTAGTTCGGGCTTTCCATTTGATGCATGCATATGCAGGTGCGAGCCCTTGGCGCCAGGGTGGAACTTTTGTAGTCGGCATTTAGGGCGGCGTGGTCTTCCAGTGCTATGAGGGTCCCCCTTTTCTTCGTGGGGGCTCGATTAGCCACGCACGCACAGCACGTGGTTCTTTGGGCTTGATGCGAAGAAGAGTCGGGTTGTGTTGAGTGCCTCGCTTGGTGGAAGGGCCTTTCCATCTGGCGGGTCATTCTTACGTGTACGGCCAAATTGGTGCATCCCTGCAGGGTTAATCTTCTCGAGAAGCCGTGTTGTCCGCGGTTATGGATGACTTGGTGAAAGTGCTGGCTAACAAGTACTCAGACAACTTACACTTAACGATGATAACTTGACTAGTAATATAGATTACCTCCACCATAAAAATGAATGTCACCTTAATCAACAGTGTGAGTTTCCTTGGGTTGCTTCCTTAGTAGGGGGTAACACTGGATGGGTATTGTTTGGTGAGTAGTTATAGTTGGTTTTGTCGCGCTATCTTATCCCTTTCTTTTAGCCGGATGTTGTAGCGCGTCTCTGTAGTTAGTTAGTGCAGCCCGCTGCCGCTTCTTTGCAATGATCCCCTCCTTCCGTTCTACCCAAAGTATTTGTATCTTGTGATGATTGGTTACGCTGGTATCTTGTGAGTATGGTTTATCCACTTGCCAGTACTTAATAGTACTGACCCACGAATCCATTTCGTGGCTGCATATTCCAAATTGCAGTCAACAGGTTTGAAGTCTGACGATGTTAGCTTGGGAATCCCTCCGGCTTGGCCTGGGCAGGGATTGGACGCCATCGGTTATCTTCAGGACTCTTAGTCCAATTTGTATCTTGTCCGTAGTCGTAAACTATGTTGTTTCTTCCGCTGTCATTTGG
Source organism: Alopecurus myosuroides (assembly GCA_028641055.1). NCBI lineage: Eukaryota > Viridiplantae > Streptophyta > Magnoliopsida > Poales > Poaceae > Alopecurus > Alopecurus myosuroides. The sequence continues at coordinate 294,840,859 of CM054058.1, read as the reverse complement.
ATCTTTGTATTGTATCAGTTGTATCCTTGACTCGTTTGAGTCGTCTTGTATATACCTCCTATGTTGTTGTTGTGGATTATTCGTGAACTGTTGTAATGTTATCACAAGTGGCAATCTGGAATCGGCTATTATGTGGATTTTGGCGGAAATGCTGAAATCTGCATAGTGCCCGATCCCGGGGCGTCACAAATGGTATCAGAGCATGGTTCCGATTCCCAATGTTGTTTCGATACGAATGGTTATCGAAGCAACGGGTCCGCAAAGCCTGTAGGAGAACCGCTAACGGTCGTGTCTTTAGAGTGTCAAAATTGTTTTGCAAAACGTATTTTAAAACATCTCAATAGGATTCTTGTTTGCTCCTCATCTCTATTCTATTCTCCTTCTACATTATTTGTTTTGGAGTCTCCCCTCTTGTCTATCTTTCAAAGTTCTAGGATTCTATGTGGGTGGACGTTTTCTGAGCCTTTAACCTAATAGGTTCGATCATCGGAAGATTCCTGGTGGGAGAAGATCGTCATCAACCCGAGCAAGATTCCCTTGTTAGTGGTGTCGACAAACTTTTGTTAGTGGTGTCGAGAAGATCAACGATGCGGCCAAAGATTCGATAGCTCCGACTTCTTCCCCCTCCCGTGGTTGTGAGCGGATTGCGAGGGCGCAATCCCTTGTTAGTGGTGTCGTCTGTAACGCCCGGGGTTTTTCCCCAAATAGAATTGATTGTTGTTTTTCTTTTTGCATCGCATGACCTCCTCATGCATCATCATTCATTTAAAACTTGCAACCAAATTAAAATTCATCAAGTCCTATTTTCTAAAACTTTCTAGAATTTGTTCGGTGCATAAAACTATTTTTAATAGTGCCTAACCAATTTCTGAAAAAAAAAGGTTTTAAGAGGGAGAGAGAGAGCCTAGCCGGCCAGGCCCAAAAGGCCCAGCCGGCCAGCCCCACCGAAACCCTAGAAGTGCCCTTGGCATTTCTTGCACTCCACCCCCCGCCCCCATTTTCTAAAATGCCATCGGGTCCCTCCACCAACCGTACCACGCAAGGGAGAGCCTAGCTCGATCCCCTCCCCTCTCGCCTCGATCGACCTCCACCAGCACAACGCCTCCTCGACCAACTCCGTCCCTGCGGCATGCCCACGCCGCTCAGGAGCCCGACCTACCTCCCCGAGCACAACCTCCCTCCTCCCGAGCTCGTTCGTGCGTGTGCTCTGCCTCCATTTCCCTCCTCCCAGCTCGCCGTTGCCTCCTCTGTTTTCCCCGTCCGGAGCCGCGCCTCCCCGCTGTACATGGCCGCCGCCCGCTCCTCTCCTGTCGTCCTCCTCGAGCTCACCCGAGATGGCCATGGCGCACCGTCTGCCTCGCCCCACCTCCATGGCGCCCGCCGGTAGGAGCCCGCCTCCTCTGCCCCCTCTGATGGCAGCCAGCAGGACCTCGGCCTGGCCACCTTCCTTGTCTGCTCCCCGGCCTTTTCGCCTCCTGCCCAGCGTCGACAACGACGGTGCTGTCCCAAGCCCGCACTTTACCTCATCCTCACGCGAGCTCTGTTCCCCATGGGCCGCCCTCCTCTGCCTCCCGTCGATGAGGACCCCGAACGAGCCGCGGCCGGTGAGCCACCTCCTGCCCGAAGTCCGCGCGAATGGCCGTCCTGGACAACCTCCATGCTGGATGCTGCTACCCTTCGAACACCGGTTCACTGCAGGCATGGACACCCTCGCGCCGCGCCCACCACTTGTTCGTTGATATGCCTGCATGAGTTCGGCATAGTACCTTTGGCCGCGCTTGTCCGTCCGCTGTGGTGATGCCCTGTGTACCATGGGCGCTTCTTTCCGATGACCATGGTCATCATTCGTTGGTGCCACGCCACGCTCCGTTGTCGTCGTCGTCTTTGCTCGTTTGTGCTGGCCGCCTTTTGTGCGCATCTATGAGTATCTCATCGACCGGAGAACCGTCAAGCTCACCACCGACCCCAAAGATCGGAACGCCAAGTTCGAACCGGAGCCGTACTCCGTTGACAAGGTCAGACACCACTCCATTACCCATGAAGAGCGTGGGAATGTGTTGGACTCGAAGGACGAACACGAACCATTGCCAAGATCTTCGAAACAAGAACAACTGCCGTCGTCCTGCAAGTACCGCGTTGCCGATACGACAATATCTTCGCGGTGTCCGCTCTGTGTTGGTTGCCTTCATGCGTGCCGTGAAGTCCGGAGACCAGGACACCAAGTGCCTTGTCGGCAAGATCCCCTTCAACCCCGAAGACATGAACCACCATGATCTCCTACACGGATGTGCTAAGTACCTCGACCACGTCTACTTCCTCTTCGAACCTCGATGAAAAGATCGACAACGACCACCGATGACGTGAACGACTACTTCGGCTACGGAACGAGTACGACTACTTCCTCGACGTCAACTACTCTCCTACGGTCTGAAGATCTCGCCTTCGTCTCCTTCCTCTACGTCCGAAGATGCTACCTTCGATCCGAAGATCTCTTTCCAACGTGCGAACCCAAACCCTATCCCTTATGCCTATATGACCTATTTTCTATAAAATGTCATCTGTTTTACGAATGTCATATCATCATGTTTGCATCACATCTTTTGTGGGTTATGGGTAACTAGCAATCACATAACAATTAAATATGGAATTTGTTGGGATGCTATAAATAGTAGCTCGGTGCCATTTAAACTTGCATAGCTCATCTTTATCTCATCTAAATATATTGACTCAACATTTAATATTGATGGCTAGATAAACAACTTGAACCAATAATTATTTGTCCGGACTCCGGTTCCGATTAAATTGCTTATGTTGCATCATGTGTTGCATCTTGCCATGTCATGCATATAAAATAGGAACATGCTGGATCTTTTGCCGTAAAAGTAATTGTTGCATCCGGTGTTTGTTCTAATTCGTTGCTTCTTCGCGGATAGGACGCTGAGATGATGTGAGCAACGACAAGTTCTGCTACCTCTACTTGCTGGATTCCAGGCAAGTATACTCACTTGCTACTTATGGCTGCCTTTCATCACTTGTTACCGATTCTTCCCGTTGCCTTTATTCTAGCCTTATGATTCGATGCTTGTGTCTCGATCCTATCATATGTTTACCTTGCAACCATGATATAGCCTTCCTTCCACTTCCTATTACATGTTGTTTGTTTACCTTGTTCGCCCTCGTGTCGTAGTTGCATGCTTAGTGTTGTTTGCGCTCAAGTCTTGCTGTCCGTCTTATCACCTGTTTAGTTTGATAGTTGGGTTTCAACTTAATCAACAACATGTTAATGGTTGGGGTAATAACAATTTGATGATAAGGCACCGGCAGGAGGCCCGGCGTGGTTTTGAGGCCTGCTAGTGTCGAACTTAATTAGGAAAAGGGTCTTGTCCTCCGACCCATGATGAGCGCACTAACCGCATGTGGGAAGCGAGTATGGGCGCCCCCGCAATTCTGATTCGATTCGCATCTCGTCCAAATCGCCACACTTAGTTCGGGCTTTCAATTTGATGCATGCATATGTAGGTGCGAGCCCTTGGCTCCAGGGTGGAACTTTTGTAGTCGGCATTTAGGGCGGCGTGGTCTTCCAGTGCTATGAGGGTCCCCCTTTTCTTCGTGGGGGCTCGATTAGCCGCACACGCACAACACGTGGTTCTTTGGGCTTGATGCGAAGAAGAGTCGGGTTGTGTTGAGTTTCTCGCTTGGTGGAAGGGCCTTTCCATCTGGCGGGTCATTCTTATGTGTACGGCCAAATTGGTGCATCCCTGCAGGGTTAATCTTCTCGAGAAGCCGTGTTGTCCGCGGTTATGGATGACTTGGTGAAAGTGTTGGCTAACAAGTACTCAGACAACTTACACTTAACGATGATAACTTGACTAGTAATATAGATTACCTCCACCATAAAAATGAATGTCACCTTAATCAACAGTGTGAGTTTCCTTGGGTTGCTTCCTTAGTAGGGGGTAACACTGGATGGGTATTGTTTGCTGAGTAGTTATAGTTGGTTTTGTCGCGCTATCTTATCCCTTTCTTTTAGCCGGATGTTGTAGCGCGTCTCTGTAGTTAGTGCAGTCCGCTGCCGCTTCTTTGCAATAATCCCCTCCTTCCGTTCTACCAAAGTATTTGTATCTTGTGATGATTGGTTACGCTGGTATCTTGTGAGTATGGTTTATCCGTTTTCCAGTACTTAATAGTACTGACCCACGAATCCATTTCGTGGCTGCATATTCCACATTGCAGTCAACAGGTTTGAAGTCTGACGACGTTAGCTTGGGAATCCCTCCGGCTTGGCCTGGGCAGGGATTGGACGCCATCGGTTATCCTCAGGACTCTTAGTCCAATTTGTATCTTGTCCGTAGTCGGACACTATGTTGTTTCTTCCGCTGTCATTTGGATCTTTGTATTGTATCAGTTGTATCCTTGACTCGTTTGAGTCGTCTTGTATATACCTCCTATGTTGTTGTTGTGGATTATTCGTGAACTGTTGTAATGTTATCACAAGTGGCAATCTGGAATCGGCTATTATGTGGATTTTGGCGGAAATGCTGAAATCTGCATAGTGCCCGATCCCGGGGCGTCACACTTTACCGCCTAAAGAGGAGGAAAGGATGGCTAATGAACCCGTCACCATGGAGGGGATTCAAAAGCTAATCCAAGCTATGATTGATAACTCAGAGAAAAAGATGGATGGATTAATAAAGGAATTGGCATCCTCATCTAATCAATATAAAGAAAATGTTGTCTTAGATGAACATGGAAACCCCATCCCATCTAAGGAAGGGTCCGCAACATCGGCACCCGGAAATGGTAGTGGTGGACATTCTTTTGGTTTTGCTTATAACAATGCTCCAAATGTTCAACATCCACATGTTAATCATCTTGGTCCACCTCCTATGGTGGATAGGAATCGATTTACTGATTGGAAAGCTTCCATGAAGTCTTACATGTGCATCTCTTCAATGCAAATATGGATAATTGTTGAAAAAGAGTATGAGCCAAAGGATCCGTAGAACTTAAGCTCAAGTGATATCATAGATGAGAAACTCAACGCTCATGCCTTGCACATGTTGGAGAAGGCAATGGAAAAGGAAGGAGTTGAGCACATCCGGTCCTTCTCAAGTGCGAAGAAAGCTTGGGATTACCTTGTTGATATGTTTGACGGCCACGTCAACCTTCAACGATCCAAGAAGTCAATCATCCAAAGACGAGTTGAGAACTTTCATTTGGGTGATAGAGAGAACATTGAAGACATGTTTAGTAGACTAAAGGCTCTCGTAAATGACATGAGAGATTGTGGATTCAAGGATTGTACGGAGAATTGGGTCAAGGAAAGATTTCTACTCACCTTGATTCCATACAATGAAGGCATGGTGATGAATGTGCAATCAAGGGCTGATTACTTGGATCTATCCCCCAATGATGTTTTGGGTCTCTTCCTCACTCTAAAAGTCATGAAGCAAACCTCCTATGATGTCATGGCCCGTGTAAACAGAATGAAGAAACCATCTCTTGGCTTGAAGGATAAGGCCATTCCCTATGAAGAGAATGACTCAAGTGATGATGGTGGATCCACACATGAGGTCTCCGAGAAAGAGATGAAGACATCACATGAAGAATGCTTGGCCCTTTCTCAACACAAGTGGTGGAAGAAAGGAGATTTTAGATCAAATGCCACCAAGAACAAGGGAAAAGAAGTCTCAAGCGTGAAGAAGGCAAAGACTTTCTTCAATTGTGGAGATACTGAACACTTTGTTGCCGAGTGCCCCTTCAAGAGTAGAATTGAAAATGGTGGAAGACTCATCAAGAAATCCACCTTCATTCCCAAGTCCAAGAACTTCATCAAGAGAGGCCCTCCTAGGGCAATGATTGCCAAAGAAGTTGAGTACCCATCCGGTGGTGAAGAGAGTGATGGTGAAGGTGAACAAGTAGGTATGGCGTCCATGGCTAGGGGCGTCGTACCTCCTAACTTAAGCTCTCTCTTCTCCAACCCTAATGACAACAAGGGTCCATCGAGTCACAAGTGCTTCATGGCCAAGGGTATACCCCCAAAGGTGACTCCTACACTCAAACTTTCAAACTCTTCTGCTCCTTCACTATTAAATTGTGTCGAGGAAGACCCCTTGACAAACTTTGTGGATAAACTTGAAGGAGAAACTAAATCTATCTTTGTCTCCGTCGTGGATCAATTAAGTAGGCACATGGCCTCATTTATGAACATGAGGAGAGAATAAATGTACTTGAAAGTTTTCTCGTGATGATGCAAGTAAAATTGAGGAGCTTGAAAAAGCTCTAGATGAATCACATTGCTTTAGAGAAAGCATAGAGGAAACCTTTGCCATTGACATAGCTAAAGCAAAAATTTATTGTGAGCATGCTTTTTCTAAGGTAACAAAATTCATGGCATTAAATGATGCAACTAACCAAGGCTACAATGAACTCATTAAGGATTTTGATAAGCTTAAAATTGATCATCGAACAATTTCAAATAAGCTCAAAACCTTGAAAGGGTTAAAAAAATGTGGATGAACACTCTTGTATTACTAACCCTTTGTGTGTCAAGGCAACTCGCATTGAGGAGAACAATAGGTTGAAGGCACAACTCAACAAATTCTTGCCAAATGCATTCAAGGGCAAAAGAACCTTAATGATATTTTGAGTAGTCAAAAGAGAGTTATTGACAAGGAAGGCCTTGGCTTTGGTTCAACTTCCAAGGTGGCCTACAAAAAGAAGTCAACTTACCCCACTAACTCTATTGTTTTTGTGAAGGCGGGGGAGTTGGCTAATGATGAAGATGAGTTTGATATGATTGCTAAGAGTATTGTTCCTAGGAACACTACTACTCACAACAACTTTGCGGGAAAGTATAACCCATCATACGTGCTTCTTAAATCTATTGATGGTCATGTTTATGCAAAATATGTTGGCACCTCATATGGTGATGATTACAAGTATGCTATTTGGGTTCCTAAGACCCTTGTGACTAATAAGAAAGGACCCATCCAAAAATGGGTACCTAAGACAAGTTCATTGTAGGGTTGTGCTTCCGGAGGAACATCATGGATGAATGATAGTGGTTGTTCCGCACATATGACCGGAAGCAAGGAAGTGCTGAATGATTTAAAACTACAACTCCTCAAATTTGCTCATGTAACTATTGGTGATCGCTCACAACTTAAGGTATTGGGACATGGCAAGGTGGTCATTTCTCCGAATTCATCCATTGAGAAAGTCCTCCTTGTTGAGTCCCTTGGCTATAATCTTCTTTCCGTCTTGCAACTTTGTGAATGCAATTTTACATGTGTATTTGGGCGACATCACGTGCTTGTTCTTCACACCATTTCTCTTAAAGTAGCCTTTGTTGGATTTGTGGAAAATAGTATGTATATAGTGGATTTCTCGAAAGAAACTACACATATCGCCACTTGTCTAATGGCTAAATCCGACGTGGGGTGGCTTTGCCATCGCCGCTTGGGCCACGTCGGTATGATAAATTTACAAACTCTTATGAAGGGTGAGCACGTGGTAGGACTAACAAGTGTGAATTTTTCCAAAGATCGTCCTTGTAGCTCTTGTACTGCCGGAAAGATGCATGAGAAGAATCATCCCAAGACATCAATCATCTCCACAACATGGACCTTTGAGTGTATTCACTTGGACTTATTTGGGCCTACCACATATGATAGTCTCGGTGGCAAAAAGTATTGTTTGGTGATTGTTGGTGATTATACAAGATGTTGGAATATATGTCGAATATGTGTACGAGTAGGGCTACGCTAGGACTTGTAATTAAACGGAAGGTTAGGTGTTTGAGTCGGACACGTGTAACCTGGCCTAATATATAAAGGCACCGGGAGTAGCCCAAATAGACACGACGAAAGCTGGTAGGCTAGACACAAGATCACGAGGGGACGGTCCGGCGCCCGTGGCAAGGGCGGCCAGACCGGCGTGGCGTTGAGATCTAGTGCGTCTGTATTGCCTCGGCGGGCTTGTCGTCGATGGCGACTTGATAGCAGCAGGCGCGCAAGGGGAGCCGGCGGCTTGTGCCGGCGACCAAGGCGGCCGGTGCAGCGGTATCGATGGGGAGGAGCGCCCATAGTCATGTCCCGCAGATGTAGGCGAGTTCGCCGAACTGCGTTACCAAATCTCGGTGTCGTGTTTTGCTGTGATTGCTTGGCCTCGGTAGATCGATTTAGCGCCTACGATTTGTAACAAGTGGTATTAGAGCAAGGTTCGGAGGTCGCGGAAGATTGATCTTGAGGTGAAACTGCGTGAAAAGGATTGGATCGTGATTAGCTTCGCACCCGAGTCAAGCTGATGGACGGTAATTTTCGATGTGTCGAGAAGTCTACCGCGCGTAGAGCTGGAGGATTTGGGAGATTGGGAGCCGCAACACGTGTTCGATCGCAAGCAGCAGTTAGGGAAGTAATTGGAAACAGCATACACGTGCGGCAAGGAGATGGGATCAATTCGAGCGTCGAGTGCTCGTGCGGATCGGACAAAGCAGTACGTGCGCGTGGCGCGTTGGGCAAGCGGCCGCTAGGCGCGTGCGGGCACAAGGCCGAAAGAAGCGGCGCTAGGCTCAAGGACACGCACGGTGCCGTATGTGCGATTGCTTCCGATCGTGAGGTATCCAGAAGCCATGCATCCTGAGATTTGTTTGAAGAAAAAGAAAAGTGGCACAAGTTCCAAAGCAAGATAGCCACGTTGGTGTTTTTTGTTTTGCTTAGACAATTTTTCCAGCCTTATGCTAAGTGCACACGGATTGCTACCAGGGGAATCGCTATAATGGAAAGGACTTGAATATTCTTCGGGATGGTGATCGGTAGTAGATGTGCATGCCAGCAGGTGTGCTGTTTAAATAGACGAGAAGCATGGAACGTGCCGTGGAAGATCATGCATATACATGGCGCCGGACGGTGCACGGAAATTTGCCGATGTACTAGGTGCAAGGTGGAGCATGGTTGCAGTCGGATGCGTTCGGCTGGGTTGGACTGGACAGTCTGACGGGACAGAAGACGGTGAAGATCGGCGACGACGACTTAGGAGCGTGACGGCTGATGGTGTCCGAATTCTGTGGCGTGGAAACACGTGACGCATGCCTAAGGGCTGCGTGCTTCGACGTGGCGCGGGGTGGACAGATCATCTACCATGGAGTCATGTCGAAGGTGGAGCTGGAGTCTGACGATTCCACTCAGCTGATGGAGGGGCTACGGCGTAAGATATCGGAGAGTAGAAGCCTAGTCAGTGGAAAGGCGAGAAGCACGTGATTCGGACTGGAGCTCAGGGTTCGGAGAGATACGTGGAACTCGGCATCGGTCGGGTATGACTGATGGTTATCTGCAGTGGGGCCTGAGATGGTGTGGGTTAACTACCCGGTAGATCTTGGCCAAAATTGCAGATGCTCGGCGCGGTAATAGCGGCGAGGCGTGCGGTAAGCACGGGACACAGCGACAGACCAGGACACTGGCGGTCAGACATGTGGTCAGACATGAGTGCAAGGGGTGCTGAAGCAGTGTTGGCGAGTAACGGGTTCATGATGGTAACTATCTATCGAGACCATGGAGATGGATGAGTGTTGGCCATGGAGAATCTGCGAAAGCGGTGATGAGACAGTTGTGAATTTGACTGAAGATGACTTAAGGCAACGGCGAAATTTCTTCAAGGTTTCAGAGATGCAGTCAACAATAGCGAGAATGATGAGTTCAGATAACTCTTATTTGTGACACCTAATATGTGAGTTGTTCACTTTCACATAGATCAGGGAAGAGGCTACCAAAGTGACGATGCAACGGTGTTGTCGATATGGTGACTTTATGATCGTTGTGTGATGGCGGTGGACGGATACTCCGGAGAGTTGGGAGCACAAGACAAGAGTGAGGAAGAACTTAATTTTCGTGGGAGCATTGACTGTGGTGAAAAAAGGAAGGAAGTACGGTTGCAGGTGGAGTCATATGGAGTCAAGGGAGTAGCAGCTGAGCTCATGATTAATGGTTCAAGTCCAGGTATACAAAGATTCGGCATGACGGCTTCAAGATGGCGAAGGGCATATTCGCCAAGATGGAGTTTGTTGGAATATATGTCGAATATGTGTACGAGTAGGGCTACGCTAGGACTTGTAATTAAACGGAAGGTTAGGTGTTTGAGTCGGACACGTGTAACCTGGCCTAATATATAAAGGCACCGGGAGTAGCCCAAATAGACACGACGAAAGCTGGTAGGCTAGACACAAGATCACGAGGGGACGGTCCGGCGCCCGTGGCAAGGGCGGCCGGACCGGCGTGGCGTTGAGATCTAGTGCGTCTGTATTGCCTCGGCGGGCTTGTCATCGATGGCGACTTGATAGCAGCAGACGCGCAAGGGGAGCCGGCGGCTTGTGCCGGCGACCAAGGCGGCCGGTGCAGCGGTATCGATGGGGAGGAGCGCTCATAGTCATGCCCCGCAGATGTAGGCGAGTTCGCCGAACTGCGTTACCAAATCTCGGTGTCGTGTTTTGCTGTGATTGCTTGGCCTCGGTAGATCGATTTAGCGCCTACGATTTGTAACACAAGATACACTTGGGTGTTATATATCAAGAAGAAGAGTGAGACTCAAGAAAAGTTCATATCTTGGGCCACGGAAGTGCAACGCCAATATGACACAAAGATCTTGACAATTAGGAGTGACAATGGGTCCGAGTTCGAGAACTACACCATGGATGAATTCTTGAGCGATGAGGGGATAATACATCAATATTCCGTTGCATACACCCCTCAACAAAATGGTGTAGCGGAGAGGAAGAATCACACACTTATTGATATGGCAAGAACTATGATGGCCGAGTTTAAATCCCCATATAACTTTTGGGCCGAAGCCATCAACACCGCTTGTCATCTATCTAACCGACTCTTCCTTCGTCCGATGATTCGTATGACTCCATATGAACTCCTAACCGGTAACAAACCCAACCTCAAATATCTTCGAGTTTTTGGGTGTAAATGTCAAGTTTACATTAAGGGAACTGGATTGTCCAAGTTTGATCCTAGAACCTTTGAAGGTATATTTGTTGGTTATGCCACGAACTCTCAAACTTATAGAGTCTACAGCATATCCACCGGGTGTGTTGAAGAATCTATGAATGTGGAGTTTCATGAGGATAATGGCTCCCGTGGAGCAAATTGATTGTGATGATGTAGGTGATGAACCTTCCTCCATAGCCATAGGAAGAATGGGTATAAGTCCACTTATACCCATCGAGGGACACCTTGTAGCAAATATGGATGGGACTAGCTCTACGCAAGTGGAGCCCTCTACATCAACCACCAATCAAATGGTAGACCAAGAACAAGAACAAGACCTTCAAGTGGATACTCCTCATCAAGAAAGTGATCAAGATCCACCCAATGATAATGGTGGAAATGATTTTGGTGATGCTTCACCAAGAACTCCACTCCGGATGGATCATGGTCTTGATGAAGGAAATGATGAAGATATCCCTCCAAATGAGAATTCCGATGATGCATTAGTTCGTATCATGACTCGTCAAGCCTCAAGATTGCAACAAAAGTCACATTATCAAAAGAATGTTATTGGTGGCTTGGGAAGAAGTGTCTCCACTCGTGGACAAGTGCTCAAGTTTTGTGGTATTCATTCATATGTCTCTCATGTTGAACCTATCAAAGTGTGATGATCTTGAAGATGAAGATTGGGTTCAAGTCATGCATGAAGAGCTCCATAATTTTGAGAGAAATAAAGTATGGTCACTAGTGGAAAGACCCGAGGATCATAATGTCATTGGAACAACATGGGTGTTCAAGAACAAGCAAGATTCTCATGGGCAAGTGATTCGCAACAAGGCTCGATTGGTTGCTCAAGGCTACTCTCAAGTCGAAGGACTTGACTACGGTGAAACTTTCGCTCCCATAGCTAGACTTGAATCCATTCGTATATTACTTGCATTTTCCACTAGCCATAACTTCATATTGAATCAAATGGATGTTAAAAGTGCTTTTCTAAATGGTCCTCTAAGTGAATTGGTATATGTTAAACAACCCCCGGGGTTCGAGTATCCCAAGTATCCTAACCATGTCTACCTCCTCCATAAAGCTTTGTATGGCCTCAAACAATCCCCACGTGCTTGGTATGATAATCTAAAGGAGTTCCTAGTAGATCGTGGTTTCGTACTTGGGGTAATTGACCCCACTCTTTTTCCAAAAGTATAGATGGACATTTCTTTGTTTGTAAAGTATATGTTGATGATATTATATTTGGATCTTCTAATGTGAGCTTTGTAGACCAATTTTCCAAATTGATGACAAGTAAATTTGAGACGTCTATGATGGGAGAATTGAAGTTCTTTCTTGGTTTTGAAATCAAGCAATATTATGAAGGAAATTTTATTTGTCAAGCAAAATATATTCAAGACATTCTCAAGAAATTTTATATGAACAATGCCAAGCCACTAGCTTATCCAATGTCAACAACCGTGAATCTTACTATGGATCACGAAGGTATACCGGTTGATCCCAAACTTTATCGTTCTATCATTGGATCTTTGCTTTACCTTTGTGCATCTAGGCTAGATATTATGTTTAGTGTGGGTTTGTGTGCAAGATTTCAATCTAACCCCAAGGAAAGCCATATGATTGCGGTCAAAAGGATTCTTAGGTATTTGGTTGACACTCCTACACATGGTCTTTGGTATCCGTCAAACACAACTTTTGATCTTGTGGGATATTCGGATGCGGATTGGGGAGGTGACAAAGTGGATAGAAAATCAACCTCGGGTGCTTGCCAATTCCTTGGTTGGTCTCTCGTGTGTTGGTATACAAAGAAGCAAAATTGCATTGCCACCTCCTCCACGGAAACGGAGTATATCTCCGCCGCTAGTTGTTGCTCTCAACTTTTATGAATGAGGCAATGTCTTAAGGATTTTGGAGTTGAGATTAAGACAATGCCTCTTTTATGTGACAATGAGAGTGCTATAAAGATTGGTCACAATACGGTACTTCATGGCAAGACCAGGCATATTGAGATTCGATATCATTTCATTCGAGATCATGTGGCCGATGGAGACATCTCACTTTCCTATATCAACACTAAAGATCAACTTGCCGACATCCTTAAAAAACCTCTAGATGAGAAGAGATTCAAGCAATTAAGGAGTAAGCTCAATGTCGTATGTGCAAGCAATTTTAGTTGATTGAAAATCTTGCATACACACCTCTACTAGACTCCTATTTGGTTCTTAGATGTACGCATAGACATAGGGGGAGTGTAGCTCAATCAATGAGTCAACACTACTCCTATAATGCATAAGTAAACAAATCATGCATAATGGTCATTCCAAATGATATAATGTGCTTCAATGATGAGTCTCGACAATGCACCCAATATATATCTTCGCGGTGTCATATCGAACATACTCATACATGGTGGCTAAGGCCACCGCCCAAAATTCAAGATTCGAGTGTTGTTTGGTTTTCATATTGATAAGACATTTTGTGTTCCACTCTTTTCGTTTTTCATATTTCATATTGCATCCAATGTTGTTTAATTCATTTTTTCTCCATTGGATGCATATGGAAATCATCATATTCATTTCATCATATCCATTTCATCTCATCACATTTGTGCACATGGTCGAGTAAAACTTGCTAAACAAAAAAAATATGGAACACTTACCGTTGTATCACTTGTTTAAATAAACTTGTACCTTTAAAAAAAGGGGGGAAACAATTCTGGGGTTTTAAACAAAAAAAAAGAAAAAAATTTGCCCAAAACCGGCCCGGACGGCCGGCCTGGCCGGCTCTCTAGGCCGCCACCCCTGCCTCCCAGCCGGCCTCGACCTCCCCCCCACGCCGGCCTGGTCGGCAGCCTGCCGGGTCGCCCGGCGTCACGCCCGGCCCCGCTCGCTCCCGCGCGATCGATCCATAGGGATTGATGAAGAATGAGCTGATAATGGAATTTTTCTTTGATAAACAGGAAAATTAAGATTAAGATGCTCCGGAATGGAAACGAGGGAATGTCCACAGTACCCGGATTTAGTCAGATACAATTCGAGGGATTTTTTAGGGTCATTAATCAAGCCATGGCAGAAGAACTTGACAAGTTTCCAACAATTAAAGATCCAGATCACGAAATTGCATTTCAATTATTTGCGAAAGGATATCAATTGCTCAAACCCTCGATAAAAGAAAGGGATGCTGTGTATGAATCACTCGCCTATTCTTCCGAATTATATGTATCCGGCCCTAGGCCGGGGTCCAGGCCGGGTCGTTTGGCCACCTGCCCGGCCTCGCGGGCACCCACGCCGGCATGGCCGGCACCCCAGGCCGGGCGCCCGCCTTCACACGCACGCACAAAAGGGAGGGGCCACGCACCCCTCCACCTCCTTCTTCCCCCACCAACCACCACCATTGGAGTCCTCCTTGGAGCTCTCCCTTCCCCCCTCCCCCCACACCCTAGACCCTCCCTACCACCCAAACTCACAGATCTGCAAGGCCTCGGCCTTCTCCACACTCTCCTCCCCGTGGAATCCTCTTTGGTGCCCTCTTGGAGGAGATCCTATCCTTTTGTTTTCGTGGATTTTTTTTTCAAGATGGCTTCCAACTCGGGTAATCTCTAGGGCTCCCCTTCTACACCGTATTTTATTTGCTATATCTCTCTCGGTATGATGCCTTGGTTCATTGTTTTAGGGGTTCAAATCGCATCTAGTGTTTATGATAGATCTCACATAGTTCATATGTCACACTAGCCATACCTTAGACTTATCACTTTCATCGAGTTGTGATCCTCACTATGTAGTTCTAACTTGCCATGCTATGAGGTAGTCCCAACTTGCTAGTACAACAATTTTTATGCCATGCTATGATGTAGTTCCACCTTGCTATGCTATGATATACCCACAATGTACTATCTAGTTGATTTTTTTTATTAGTTCCCGCTCTTGTCACTATCACTCATCACAATGGAACAATTGTTTTTATAATAACGACCATGTGCACTCATTATAATTGTCCATATCCATGCATCATTCCTCTCAGGCGCTACCGATGCCCCAAGTGGCAAGAGACCACATGCTCTTAGTCCCCGCAAGAGAAGTGTTGATGCCGTTGCTGGCTCTACTCCTTCTTAGAGGCAGGGTGCTCCACTTCCTGTCAATCCAGCTGAGCCAGTGGTTACCAATTGGGGCGGTCTGAGCGCCGATGATTTTGAGACTGCTCGCTTGAAGTTCAATCCTTATGATTTTGGGCAAAGTACTTGTGCCGATCTCTGGTTCTACTGCAAGATGCATCAGGTTATGTATGAGTTCATTCCGGGGAAACTTCAGAACACTTATGTTGATCAACATTTCTTTGATGTGGAGACAGAGCTTATGGATTTTCATGGTATCTCTGCTCTCATGGGGACCACCAACTCTCGCCCATTTGCTCCCGAGCTCCTTAAGGAATTCTATGCCACTGTTTTCTTCTCCACCGTGGGCCCTCGTACTTTGACTTGGATGAGTGCTGGTTTTAAGTGTACCGCCACCATGACCGAGTTTGGCTCTCTTCTCGGTCTTCTGCCGGTTATCTTTGATGCAATGAACTTCATTCGCATCCAAGGTGATACGAAATACCTTATGAAGGCTCAAGATGGTCTGCGTCATTGCTACCCACCAGGTACTGGAACTCAGCACATTCCCAAGGTCAAGTACTTCACTGAGTTTTGGTATATTGTGCACACCATTCTATGGAACACTATCAATGTCAAGTTTGGTGAGAAGGGTGAGGTCCGCAAATTATTGGTGAATCTCCTCTTTCATATTGGCACTGCTACGAGGAACAAAACGCCTTTGGATATTCTGCATTACATGTGGCATGAGATGAGGACTGTGGTTCGTGACAAGAGGGTCCCAATCTATGGCTCATATCTTCAGATCCTCATTGAGTCTAAGATTCCAGCTAGTCTCGTCAACAACTACTCCAAGGTGACTCCCAAACAGTCTGTTCTTCTCTCGGCTGCTGAGGCTGAGATAGCTGCTGCTCAACGCCCCAAGCGCACCCGCACTTTGTCCACTGCGCCTAGTACCTCTAAGGGTATCCCCAACTCTTCTTCTCTAGACCCTACTGTCCCAGCTTATGGCACATTCAGCATCAAGAGGGCTCTTCACAAGATGAATTGCTTCTTCATGGACAAACAGAAGCAAGACTATCAATCCTATCGTAAGGGCAAGGCCTATCGTCGCAACCAGCGGGCTATCATGACAACTCTTCAGCTTCCACTCGGCTCTCCTAGCTCGGATGAGATCACGGAGGACAAATGGAAGTCACAACACACCTTCTGGCTTGGTGATGATGTTAGTTCTCTCGGGCCTTTTGGGGCCTCCTTTGCAGCTGAAGCTAGTCCCATTCAGGCACCCCATGAGGACTTTCCCGTGCCAGATGCTGAGATGGATGATGACGAGTGATTGGACGTGCATCATTTTCTCCCTTTTTGGTGTCTTGATGCCAAGGGGGGGGAATATTAGGATCCTCAACGCATTGCATTGCATATCATGCATCCATTTGCGTTTTATCATCGCTATTGCTTTTCTCGATCTTAGTACATCTTACTATTTGTGTGTTTCGTTGGACTTGGTTGCTATTGTAAGACTATGTCTCTACTATCTATCGTACTATCTATTTATCTACTATGTGATGTGATATTTGATGTGTTGAAGATCATAAGGTTATCATACTATCTATCTACTCACTACTTGATGAGATGAAGACCATAATGAAGTTATTCTTTATCTATCTATCTACTATGAGATGAAAGCTATGGTGAGATTTTTTTTTGCAAAACAATCACTTATATAAGAACCTTGCCTATACATGAATCTTCACTACTTGGTTCAAAATTGATTCAACGAACTCATAGTTTATACATATCCAGCTATAGTGCTAAATTATTTTCGAATCATCTTCACATTCCACATATGAATATCATGTTAAGCATCACATATCCTAGGGAGATGAGAATCATAATCATTGCACTCCATTTGTTCATAAAACATATATCTTATGATTGGGCACACAAATAGGGGGAGTACCTCTATAAGTTTATTTCCTTGAAAATAGCCATGATAAATTATCCGTAATGCAAATCCGTATGTTGTCATCAAACATCAAAAAGGGGGAGATTGAAAGGACATTTGTTCCTAATCTTGTTTTCGGTGTTTGATCACAACATATGGAAGGTCTAATGTTTTCCCTAAGTATGTTCAGAGCCTATCATTGAGAAATGCAATCATATACTTCCTTGGATGTCCATAAGATTGACAGCAAAAAGATAGAAAAAGAAAAGAGAAAAGGAAGAAAAGAAATAAGAAGGGGAGAAGAGAAAACAGGGCAGCCGGCCTCCCTGGTCGGCCTGGCCGGGCTGCTCGGGCACTGCCCCGGCCCCGTTTCGTCTCCACGCCGGCCTGGCCGGGCTCCCAGGCCGGGTTGCTCGGGCGCTGCCCCGGCCTCGCCCTGTCCCCACGTCAGCCCCAGGCAGGGCTCCAGGCCGAGTGGTCCTGGCTCTGCCCCGGCCCCGCTTCGACTCCACGCCGGCCCCAGGTCGGGCCATCTCCGGGCCACGGGGGAGGGCGCGCCGGCCCCGCAGTGGCTCAAGGCTGGGGTGGGATTGTGGTGTTGCCCTGGCCGGCCCCCGAGGCCGGGTGCGCTGCTGTGAAGGGTGGGGTCCCCCCCCCCCCCCAACGATCGTTTTCCCCTCCGGTATAAAAGGAGCTCTTCTCCTACCTTTAGAAGGCGTCAATTACACTAACTCACTCCACCATTGATTGAACAAGCTCAAGCTCAAGCATCTCCCCAAATCCCCAACCAAAACTAGTGATACTTTGGGATTTGGAGGAGACATCACTGATCTACAACTCCACCAAGCCGATTATAAATCACCCCACTCATCCCTTCGGGATCTTTTAGTTCTTAGTTCATCGGATCCAAGAACCTTGTTGCTCTTAGCTCATCGGAGCTTGGAGCCTTGTTGATATCCCCGGAGCTCTTGTGCTCGTGGATCTTGTTTCTCGGAGTCTTGGTGGCTCTCGGGATTTTGTGAGAACCCTTCAAAGTTGTGGAGTGTGCCTCATCCTTGTAAAGGTTCTAGTTGTCAACATCAACGGCAACATAGTGATTCGAGCCTCTCCACATCGGTGGAAGGACTCGAAGGAGATATGGTGTGCCATTTGAGGGCTACTCGGTGTTCCACATTGGTGGCACCGCACCGCTCGAACGGAGATTAGCTTCCATTGTGAAGTGAACTTCGGGATACATCTCCGCGTCATTGTGTTCGGTTATTCCTCAACTTATCTTTACTTGTTGCTACTAGCTCAGTTATATATTCACCTTGTGCTAGTTGTACTTGCTCAACATATAGGATTGTTCACCTAGTTGCATAATCTAGACAATCTATATTTGAGCACTATCTTGTTAACTCGAAAAATAAGTTAAAATTTATAGTTAACCTATTAACCCCCCCTCTAGTTAACCTCTCGATCTTTCACCAAGCCACGACATCTCCCACACCAAGCAGATCATGCATAGATTGCTTGACGAGAGCATAACCCTGAAGTGCACGACGTATAAGCCGAGCCATGCAAGAGTGACTAATCGACGGCGCGGCGAAACGCGCTACTCCGTCTAGTGTTGTTGTAACTATTGTTGCCTCAAGATCCAATTGGTCCATGTGACCAAGTTGAATAAGTGTTCCTATGTTGCCTAATTAAAATTATAACACTCGAATCATCATTTGGGGATTAAGACTAGTTTTTAGTTCCTTTAGTTAGATCCAAAACATTGAAAATCCCTGAACCATTCAACTCTTGCATTGGATTATTTGTTTAATTCTTTGATTTAAATCATTACCGTAAGTTGGATTACTTGTTGTATTGTACAATCAATAAATAATCATGTATTTTAGTTTATATTTGTTTCAGATTTCACAAACTTGCTGAAATGGTGCAACACAATATTATGTTCTAAGGGCTAGCTTTGTGGGATCTATTCGGTCACAGCCAAAGTCAGCTTTAAAATATATTTTTCGTGTCCCTTATCTCAGGTTAAAACATGTTTTCCGCGCCTATCTCGGTTTAAAGGCCGAGAGGATAAGTAGTCTGATAGAGATGCTCTCGTACTGAAGCTCGCACCCTAAGTTGATTTTTTTTTTTTTGTGGAGTTTCTTTGCTCCCGTTACAACATGAGAGTACTCACTCCGGAACAAATGGAAGAATCGGAGAAGATGAATCAAAGGGTACAGATTGGAAGGCGAAAGGCAGAAAAAACAACACATATACCTGCAAGAATGAAGCCTGTGAGAGGGAGCGGAAAATACAACTCATCCGACAAAACAATGGCAAAGAAAGAAAAGGTAAACAAAAAAAAATTAGGCAAAGACCACGACAACATGACATACTGTCACCACGAACCTATGCAATTTAATCTTTACTCTGCCGGCGTCACGGCGTCGGGACGGCAGGAGGCGTGCCTCTCGATCGCTCCTCCTCTGAAGTCCCCCGAGCGCTCTCCTCGGTTGTTGTCTGGCCGTGGCCGCCCCCGATCTCCTCGATCATCCTGACAACGTCAGGGGCGTCCGGCCGCGCATCCGGCACGGTGGCCACGCACGCCATGGCCACCTGCAGCAGCGCCACCATCTCCTCCTCCGCGCTTGCGCCGAGCCGCACCAGCTCGACGTCGAACACCTCGGCAGTCCACTCCTCGCGCACCACCGACTGAACCCACCGCGGGAGGTCGAGCGTGCCGTCGCCCTCAAGGGACGCATGAGTCGGGGACTTGCCGGTGAGGAGCTCCAGCAGGAGCACGCCGAGAGAGTACACGTCGGCCTTGAAGGTGGGCCGGCGCGTGTCCACGACCTCCGGCGCACGGTAGCCGCCCGCGCCCACACGGGTGGACGTGGAGGCGAAGATTGGGTGGAGGCAGAAGTCGGAGAGCGCGGCGGCGTCGTAGTCTGGGCGGAGAAGCACGTTGGAGGACTTGACGTTGCCGTGCGCGAGGTTGTGCGCGGAGTGCAAGTGCGCAAGCCCGCGAGAGGCGGACAGCGCCGAGCGCATGCGGGCGTCCCAGTCCATCGGCGTCCGGCCGGAGCCCCGGCTCCCTGCACGTGCATGGAAATTTCCAGATGAGAATAGTTTGACGAGTTTAAAATGCAAGAACCATCAAGGCATTTCATGGTGTTTCCCACGCTCCAGACATCATTTCACTGTGTTTTCCACGGCACGAAATCGATAAGACTTGGAACTATAATAACAACTTCAAGTAATGCTTCTATATATAAATAGCTGCTAATCTAGAGATATATATGCAGAGGCCGGGGCCTAGGCTCCCATTTCTAAAAAAAAATCTAGAGATATACGCACCCGCAATCATGCAAGATCAAAGAATCAATCATCTTTGTTTTATAAAAGGGAACATTCGGAAGAAAGAAGGAGCAATCATCTCGAACAGCTCCATAATGAGGTTGGTCACTGTCTGCAAAATTAGCGATGCACGCACAGCTATCTTTTAAACAAAATGTGTCAACTTGCATACCGAGAACTTATTGCAGGCTGCAACTTATTTTAAGAGGACGACACTTCTCTATTGGTCAAGCACCGTTGGACAGCAACAACACGCACCTAAGGCTGGTCACAATGGGGAGTAACTAAGAGTGGTAACATCGTGATGTTACTAGTCCAAGTTACTACCTCCACAGTGGGTAGTAACATATTTGTGGTGTCATGCATGACTTCATTTATTATGGCTATAGACACATTTTGCCTTGGTATGTGTGATGTTACTAGTAACATAGCTAGTTACCACAAACACTTCTCTCTTCATTAAATATATGCCACGTAAGCAAAATTGCATTGAAATGTGTGATGTTACTACCTTAGTTACTCCCACTGTGGCCAGCCTAAGCAATCAATCAGCTGCCGTGGTAGGTTAATTAAGTGCTCGTAGGGCCGAAACTATAATTTCATACAGTACTACTCCTAAATATGCATATCAGCAAGCACATATATCTATTAGGGCGCTAAATAATCGCATCTTGTTATAGAGTAGTGCATGACAGACCAGTAGAGCCACCGGATTAGTAGGTAAAACCCAGCGTTATACTGATCATACTTTAACACGAAGAATCGACGAGCATTCATTTCCAAACAGAAGCGAACAATGCCATCAATGTACAGTAGGTTTATGCTAACAGAGAAACATAAGTAATGAGCAAGAGGCCATTGACTAGCAGTGGGCCGACCGGGCAGAGGTACTGCGTTGTGCTAAGCTGCCATGCGGTGTCAGATAGACATATGTGGATGGCAGCTTGACTGGTGCCGTGGACCCATATCTGCCGTAGCTAGTGGAGAGCAGCAAGGACCTGTGGACTTGCAAATTTGCCAGTTGACAGGGTAGTACGTGAGGTTACTCAAAACCTCATTCTATCAAACTCGACATTTGAGAACATATAAGAGTGGGCTCACGGGTGGAGCAAAATGTGATTTACGGTGTGGCATGGCATGTCCATGATGGATAACGTGCAGCTACCTGACTGTTCATCATCATCGTGAATCCATCCCTTTCCGGGCGGTTGAAGCTTTGGTCGCAAGCAATTAAGATGGCCGCGAGCGTCAGGGAGGCACACAGACACGGCGTGAATGCCTGCCGTCTTGCTTCCATCAACTGCCTGCCTAAACTACACTGTCTACCGTCACGGCGTTACAGAGTGAGTTGCATGCGCAAGCGGGCAGGAAACACTTTTGGGCCGGAACCGGATCATGGCGAGGCGACAACTCACACGCCGCATCATTATTCTACTCCCCTCAATCTTGCATGTTGCCAGATAGATAGCAGATGTAGTCTGAACTAACGGATGCGCCATGCGCAGTACGTAGGTAGAATAACACTACCAGCTTCATTGCGCATTTGTGCTGCCAGCCATGCCACGGTATTGACTTTGGATCGTTGTGGGGCAAAAACTCGCACATGGCAGTATTTTTACACTCGCTCAGGCCAGGCGGTGCGCTGGTGCATTTGCGCACCTCTTTTACTGCACGACGGGTACAACTACTAGCAGCGGGCATTTCCTTTCGAAACTGTAAAAGTGGGCCCCATTCTAAGGAGTATTCTCGCTCAACATCCACCGATATCAAATGTACGCTACTACCAGTATGACAGTACAGTATGTGATAATGACAGATATGGCGCCAAGAGCACGGAAACGCCACATGATTCTTTCATACTGCTACCCGCCTACGTAGTATTCAATGTACTATCCCCTCCTAATAAATTGCGTTCCCGTTTCTGGATCGTAGCAGTCTTCCAGACGGTCCTTGGACGTGGGAAAAAAAAATAGTAGTACTACACTCCACGATGATGCCGCTCAGGCTCGGCTATAGCACGCACGCACCCAGCCAGCATGAGCGAGCGTGAGGACCATCGTCACTTTACAGCCCAAACCTCGCAGCCATCGCACCAAAGAAAAGCGATGACCGAAGAAAGGAAAAGGCTCGCGAGAAAACAATGATATGGTGGGAAAAGAGAGAGCAGGGGAAAAGCGCGAACGGGAACCACCGCCGGCCGTCCAGCGTCCACACCACACATGCCGTCACATCCAATTCTTTCTCTTTTCCGCGATGGGGAAAGGAATTTCCCGAGTAAATCGCCGCGCATCTCATCTGCCATTCTATCTCTACCTACTCGACCTGATTCCAATCCGCCATCAATGCCGTGACAACTCCGGCAGAATCTGCACTGCACGGCCCCCCTCATCGGAAGCGTGATAGCGATGATGCGCTGATGAATTTCTAGCGCGATGCCGGCATGGACTTGGGGATGCGGCCAATTTGCGACGATCCCGATGATCGCTGACAATGCCTATCTAACCGGGAAGACTTGAGACTTCAAGTCGTCGGACGCGCAACGCCGCAAGTCGACGGCGGGCAAAACCACGACAAAAACCAAAGTATTGCAGCAATGCTGCGAGTGCGACGGCGACGGCGACTATCTCTTTCTGACAAGGGCGGCGTGATAAGGAAAGAACGACGACGCAATGCAGTTTGGTTTTCAGAAAAGAAAATGATGCGATGCGACGCAAATTAACGGGGGTTTGTGTACTGAGTACTGACCGTGGAGCATGGCGGAGAGGCTGCCGTTGGGGAGGTAGTCGTAGACGAGGAGCTTCTCGTCCTTTGAGAAGTAGTATGCGCGGACGGGGAGGAGGTTGCGGTGCTCCACCCTGCCCAGCGCGTCCATGTGCGCGTCGAACTCGCGCCGCGCCACCGCCACGTCCTTGAGCCGCTTCACCACCACCGTCGTCCCCTCCTCCAGCACCGCCTTGTACGACGTCCCCACGCTCCCCTTCCCCAGCACCTCCGCCGACGCGCGCAGCAGGTCCTCCAGGTCGAAGCTGTACCCCGCGCCCTTCCCCAGGAACACCAGCCGGCTCGCCTCCCCCGTGCCGCGCTCGGCAGCCACCGCCGCCGCCGCCGCCGACCCCGACGTGCCGGTGCCGCCGCCCATGTCGTCCTTGGACGACGACGTCATGCCGGTGCCGTCGCCGGACCCAGGCGGGGCCGCACCTCTTGTCTGCCCCACCGCCGCCGCTGTGCCCTTTGGTGCTTGGGGAGCGCCTCTCTGTCGCCGGGACCTCGCGCAGAGCACGATGGCGAGCAGCAGGAGCAGCCCTAGTACGACGGCGCCCACGACGATGCCAATGATTGCCCCGCCGGAGAGCTTCCCCTTCTTGTTGGACGCTGTCCCGGGCATGTCGCTCGGGCTCATGCCGGGCGCCGGCGACGGGGAGGGGAAGAACGGGCTGCAGGGCGGCAGCGGTTTGCCGCACAGCTGGAGGTTTCCGGCGAAGGAGTCGGCCGGGAAGCGCGCGAGAGTCTGCGGGATGGAGCCATTGAGGGTATTGTCCGAGACGTTGAAGGCGCTGAGGGTCGGGATGCTGATGCTGGGAATTTTGCCGGAGAGGCGGTTCCCCTCCAGCCGCAGGGAGCGCAGCGAGGTGAGGTTGTTGAGCGCGAAGGGGATGGGGCCCGAGAGATTGTTGTGGGCGAGGACCAGCCTCTCGAGGGCGCCGAGCTTGCTGACCCCCGCCGGGATGGCGCCGGAGAGGTCGTTGTTCTGCAGGAAGATGGAGCGGAGGCTGGAGAGCTGGAGCAGGTCGTCGGGGATGCTCCCGTGATGCGGTTGGAGCGGAGCGAGAGCACCTGGAGATTCGGGAGCCGGCCAATCGTCGCCGGCGGGATGGCGCCGAGGAGCCCGATCCCCGGTAGGCGCAGCGCGACGACGGTGGAGCCGGCGGCGTCGCAGGTCACGCCGACCCACCCGCAGGCTGGCGTGGAGGTGTTCCAGCCGAGCTTGCGCTCGTGCGGCGTGGCCGTGAGGAACGCCAGCAGCGCCGACCGCTCGCTCGCCGGCGGCTCCGCCGACGCGAGGAGAGCGAGCGACGAGACGAGTAGCAGTAGCACCGCCGCGGACGCGCGGGACGGATGCATTGCTACGGACGGTCGTGGGAGGTGCGGGCGCGTCTAAGAACGAGGCATTGGGGAGAGCAAGCTAGCTAGCTGTAGCTGCTTTGTGTGAGGTTGTTCGCTTCTCCGGTGGTGGGAAATTTTGGGAGGAAGAAGTGGGAATGTGCGCGCCGGGGAGTGTTTTATGTGGGTTGGTGACTGGTGTACGACGGTAGAGCAGCTGGCATGGACACTCCACTGGCTCGAGACGGCACAGTAGGCGCGTCCGTGACGACGTCTGCTTCTCGGGTGTGTGTGGCGTGTGCCGCGCCATCTGCATGAAGCTTGTTGGTTTCTGGGCTTTGCGGACTTGCCTAGTGATCTGTGGCTGCCGCGTCGCCGTGCCATGTGTTCAGGCTTGTTGCTTTCTCGACTTTGCGGGCGAGGCAGCCAGCAGGGCCACGCTCACCGTCCCAAGGCGCCCACTCGTTTTTTCCGCAAGCGCTCGTAAACACGCGCATACACTCACCCTATGAACGCACATACGTATACCCTACCCCTATGAGCACATTCGAGAGACTGAGCTGACGGGTTTTGAGATTGACGAAGTCACCACAGGGAATATCGACTCCCACCGAAAGAATATTCCACCTAAATGCAACACACAGATGTCAAACATGTGGTTTGAATTCTAGTGGGCTCGGGGTACAACCACCATTCTAATCATCCAACCATACGTTGGTTTGTAAGGCGCCCACTTGTCGTAGGCTGGTTTTGTACTAGGGAGTACTCGCTCCATTCTCAAAATAATTGTCCCGAAGTGAGGGAGAAGTATACTACAGTTTGCTAGTGGGTTATGGCATCTCTAGAAGCGCCACCTTGTCGCCATCCGGATAGGCGCCCGGAGAGACTCTTTGTGGGCTGTCCGGACGGAAGCCGGCATTAGGACATCTCCTACGGGGCTGCTCAAATCCGGACCGGACTTGTCCCGTTTTGGTCCGTATAAGCAGCCGTCCGGGCCACTGTCCGACGGGTTCTGGGTAGTGCACCCTACGGGATGTTTACTTGGTGGCAAAAAAATATTAGAAAAGCAGGCCACGGTTTCAAAGGCCATGCCGGCCACGGTTCAGGCCATGGCGTCCGGCATACAAAAGGGCACGCGGCCATGGTTCACTCCTCACCGTCCATGTACTACTCTGCTTCCTCTAGAAGTAGACCTTCTTCCTCGGAGTCAGCGAGCTCAAGTCCATGGCCATGATTTGCACTTCTTGGGCGGTCAGCGCGAGCTCGACCTCCTTCTTATTGATCTTGAGCTTCGTCTGCTTGATCTCGGCCTCCTTGGCCCTTGTCTATGCTTTCTTGGCCCTTGTCCTCGCGTTCTCCTCCTCTATCTCCAGCTTCTTGGATTGGGCGATGAAGTAATTCTTCGTCATCTCCTCTCGCTCCCGGCGCTTCTTCTTCTCCCTCTCGTCCTTCTTCTCGCTGGTCTTGTCCTTCTGGGTGATGAAGCCCTTGAGGGTCTCTTGCAGCGCGATCGTCGTGGCGTCCCGCTTTAAGTCCAGCTTTGAGTTGGTCCGGCCCCTTGGCCTTTCCGTTGTCGTGCCGTCCCCGTGGTCGGGAGTCATCCCAGGGACCGGCAGCTGTCCCGGGTCTTTCTTGAGGAGGTTGTGGAGCTCCTTCCACTTCTAGTTGTCCTTGAGCACGTTGTAGCAATGGGCGAAGTTGAAGGACCTTCCCCCATGCTCGGCCTTGAACAGCTCCAACGCCTGGAACGCCTACAAAAAATATGGGGCAAGTGGAAACCATTTAACCAGGGGCAAGTTGATGTCGGGGACAATGACACGCATGAACCAGGGACTCACCAAGTCTGCGATCCCATGGCCACTCTATGGCCGCGCCGCGGCGTGCTCGAAGGACCCGGTGAATTTGCTGCACTCGGCCGAGATGAGCCCAATTATTTTTTGGATGTATATCTCCGACCGTGTTGTGACCAAGGAGTAGAGTGGGAGTAGTGCCCTTTCATGGTAGTTCTTGTACATGCCTACCAAGTACGCGTTGCCCTTCATCTTGGCCCCGACGATCGTGTTATGTCCCACCTCCATCCATCTGTCGCAGAAGCACAGGTCCTCCGCTTCGGTGTACCCGATGCCTCTTGGACGCCTCTTCTTGGCCGCCAAAGCTTGCTGGGTCAGCTTGTCCATGAACAATGGCATGTCGCCGATGTTCTCGCCCTGGGCCTCGTCCCCCTCTTCTTCCTCCTCGTCCCCCTCCACGCCGTACTCCACCTAGCCGCTCTCATTGATCATGTCCGTCAAGTAGGCATACCCGTCCTCCGTGGTGATGCCCTGGGTCGGCGATCGCATTTCATCGAACAGGTTGCGGGCGGCAGGAAAGTTGTCCGGAGGGATTGCGCGGGCTCCCTTGCTTGCGGGCGCAGTGGACACGCCGAACACATGCGCGGTGTTGAGGTCGAAAGGGGCCCTGGGGGCCGACGACGTGGACTCGCCCACGTCTGGCACGTCGATGGGCGCCAACTGCGTACGTCCCGGCAAGAAACCGTACGTCGGTGCAATAGCAGGCGACGCCGCATTCAAAATCCTGCTTAGCTGGGCCGTTGAGGCGTTGGAGCTCGCGGCGGGGCCGTGGGGAAGGAACATGGGGTACCGGCCTGCATGCCCATCACAATCAAGGCTTCTTGCGTGGCAGCTACGCCAATCCTGGCGTCCCTGGCCGCCGCGTCCTCCGTGGCCAGCGGTTCGGCATCGGCGGCGGCCTTGACCCGCGCCCTCCGATGTCCAGGGTCCTCTGCGCGCCAGAGAGCAGGACCTTGGGTCTCTTCGCCCTCTGGGGGATGGGGCCTTCGACATCGCCCGCGACGATGCCGGGACCGGCGGATCAGATGTGATGCATCCCACCGTATTCCACCAAGCACAACATCGATACACAACAAGGTGATCTCACTCCTATCTCCGTATGTTTCTGGTGACTTGGTGAACGGTGCGCTACCTCATAAAATTCCCCTCTTCATGCCTAGGGTGGATCCCACAATGGAGCCCAAGACGGTGTCCTCGATGCTCAAGAACATGCCCAAGACGGTGCCCGAGAATATAGGAAGGAAGTGGGAGAAGACGACATCAAGATCGGAGCTCCGAGGAGGAAGAACAGAGGGAAACGGGGTCCCCGGCCTCAACCCCCGGCCAGGCCGGCCACCCAACAGAAGAGGCCGGCCTCCCCCTCTCCCACCCCGGCCTCAGGCCGGCTGCACCTGGGAGCCAGGCCGGCCACCCGCCCGAAGGCCCCGGCCCCCACCCCGGCCCCAGGCCGGCCCCCAGGCTGGGCGCCCTGCCTCCCATCCTGGCCTCACTGGCCGGCCAGGCCGGCCCCCCATGCCGGCCTCCCTGCTGCTGCCCGAAAACAAGGAGAAGATGTGTCGTGGGATAATCACGGCAGATGTTACCTGGGGTAACTGATCTTGGGGCAAGTCGACACAGGTGTTTGGGAGAGGGTTTAGCTCGAGAGAGAACATGGCGAAAGCAATCTAGGAACCGGAAAACAGCTCGCCGGCTCTCGATATGATTATACTGGATACTCGATAACAGGTGTTACAACTATGACTTGGATCTCTCTTAGGCGAAGCCCAGGGGTTGGTTTATATAGTACTCATACCCCTCCGGGCTTGCCCTACCAAACGCTCCTCGAGTCCTACTCGAACTCTACATACGAACCCTAACTTTTCTTACCGTAACCCACAACCCGGGTTACGATCCTTACAAGCCCTGGGCCTTCCAGGAGTTTCTTCGTCCTTAGCCGGATTCGGTCCATCCGTCGTTTGGGCCGGGTCACACCCGGGAGCTGGCACACCGGGTTACTATTCCCTCATCAGTAGTCCCCAGGATAGCGCGGGCTTCACAGATTCATCCTTGAAGTGCTCGCTATTCCCTAAGAAGATATGAAACGCCCAAGCTTACGTGAACCGGGCCAAGTTACTTTAACAGATGACTAGGCCCAGCTCCGTAGCGGTCATTCGACAGCTCGATCCTTCCTCAAATGCTCAACGGACCTTTCCAAGTTTGAATCCTAAGATATTAAGGTCCTATTCTCGATAAGGATCCCTGATATCTCGGAACGAATCGCGTTCCCCCTGTCAACGGAATATTCCACCTCGTTCCAAACACCCGTAACACCAAATCTGTGCGGATAATCATTGCTCCGCAACTTCCGGCTTTCCAGCCGCAGGCGGGCTCACCACCTTCCTTATAAGTATTAACCGAAAGTAACCCTAGGCCCTTCACTTCGCCTTAACATCCTTTCTCTCCTTGCTTCCTCGCAGTCCCTGCCACCAGGCTCGCGCACGCTGCGAAAGATAAGGCCACCTCCGGCCGCAATCGCCCCCGAGCTTCCCAACGCCGCCATCAAACACCGTTGTCACACCCGCGCTTCCTCATCGAGGGCCGTGACGCGACACTCAAGCCGCGCCACGCACCACCCTCGCTTTGGACCTCAACTCCTTTGGTACGCCTTTCTTCAACCATTCAATTGAAACTCGCAGCCTTTTCAATCTGACCAAGATTGGATCTGGGTCAACCCGTAAACTAATTTTCTGATATCACCAAATTGAACCGCTTCGGTAGACCTTAATTCCTTTAATCACCTGATGCGTAGTCGCAGCTCATCCCCGCGCATTTATTGGCCATCCAACTTTGCATAAGATTGCTTGCGAGCTTTTCGATCTAGATCCATTCCACCTTGTTCTTTCCGCCTGTCGCATTAACACCCGGAAAATCCTCTTTTTCCAGCTAGTCCCTCCATAATAAAGGTATGGGCAACCATCCATGTTCACCCAATTCACCCCAACGCGTAAGTTATTAACAGTTTACTCAACCTCGTCTGACACCCGGAAAATCTTCCGCACTTAACATCGTAGTGCATTATCCGGGTTTCACTTTAGCCTTCAGCGCCCTGATGTCTCCAAACTCGAATGATTTGATGTTCCGAACCTCATACATTTCCTGTCCCTTGCAGGTCAACTCCATGGCTCCTAAAAGGCAAGGAAGACACCCGGCTTCTGCAAAGGCCTCTCAAACCACTTCTGCCAACTGGGGTCGATCTTCAACGACAAAGGCCAAGCTAGATGGGATGGCCGAGTTAGGAATCCTTCCTTCTCAAAAGGAAATACACTGGAGGGCTCCTGGCGATGAGACCCGCCCCACTCCTATCGGGAATGAGGTAATTTGTTTTACCGAGCATGTGACCCGGGGATTCCGTCCTCCGGGTCACTCTTTTTTCCGGGAAGTCTTGAGCCACTATGGTCTCCGGGTGTTCGACATAGGGCCTAGCTCTATGCTGAACATCACCCACTTCATAGTTTTGTCCGAGTCGTACTTATGCACTCCACCAAACCTTATTCTTTTTACCGAATTATTCCAATGCGAACCATGCCATGAGAGTGGTAACGGAACACTTCTTACCTGCGGCGGGGTATCCCTCCAGCGTCGCAAACACTCATTGATGCCACCTCTCAACCTGAACTCCAACGCCAAAAACTGGCAATTATCCTTCTTTTATTGCCACGACACTTCTCCGGATGGTGAGAGGAAACTACCGGGTTATTCGGAGAGCCCTCTCGAGCCCTCCGAGTCTTTCAGTGCCTTTGCATCTGATCTTGATAGGGAAGCGATTCAGCCCCTTCTGGCCAAGTTAGCGGCTCTCTCAACCCACGGCCTTCTTGGGCTCAATCTAATAAAGACTTGGGTAGACTTCCGGGTTCAGCCCAACTCGATTCGCCCGAAGCTGTTACACGAATATTCGGGTCACGTCACAGATTCCCTCCGCTACTCCACCAAGAACTTCCCTGCCGGCAATACCAACAAAACCATCAAGGGCTTCCTGACGGAGAGACTAGATGTTATAAAGAACACTACCGGGTTACCCCCGTTTACCCGGGAAAACCCCGCCCCAGCGGTAAGACCTGACTCCTTTTTCTCATTTCAGTACTTTCGTCCGTTATAGTCTCTGACCACCACTTGTGTTTATTTGTTCACAGGATGACAATCCCTTCTGGAAAGTTGAAAACCCCCCTCCTTCTCAAGACCCTGAAGAGGAAACCGAGTCCGTTGATGATGATGAGGGTACTCTCCCATACCCTTTACACCTGCCTTTCGTCTGTGTTATTTTTCTTATCTGATACTTACTCGGCTTTCAGGGTCGGGGGATGAAGAGGAGGAAGAAGAAAATGACCCGGAAGCCACCGAGTCTGATCAGGAGCCCCCAGTCGGAAACAAGAGGAAGGCTAGAGGGGTAGTTGAAAAGGTTCCCTTCTCTTCTATGTCTCGTGCGCCTTACTCCTTTGCTGCTATGCATGAACTTAACGAGCGATTATCACATTCATCCTTCTTGAAGGACCCTCTCCCGACTAAACGTAGGGTGACCCGGAATTCTCCGGGGGATGATCCCCTTAACCCGGGTATCTCCACTTCACCCACTCATCGAGCCAGTACCCCTCCAGCTCAACCTTCCCAATCTCCTCAACGTCATCCGTCTCCCAATCATCCACTTGCCGGGCAACTTCGCGTGCCACAGCCAGTGCTCTTGCCAACGTCATCCGCCTCCAGCGGCGAGCTTCCCCCGGATTATGCCGTGAACACCGGGTAAACTACCTTTACTTTATATTTTCTCATACTGGTTACCTTTCTTTTTTCCGTATATTCCATTGATCAATGTCTCCCTTCTTTTCTTCAGTGCCACAGTTACGCTGAGCGACCCGGATATCCCTGAATCAGAAGAGCAGGGAGAAGAGAAGCCAAGTGATGACATGGACGTTGAGGTTGAGGACGAGGCCGAGGATGGAAATGGAGAAGATCCTTTTAAGGACCCAGTCCCACCAAAGACTGCATCACCCCAGCCCTCTGAAGAAGTGGACGAAGACATCGTTGTGGAGACCAAGTCGGGCTCTCCTATCCCGGACGTTCAAACAATCCGGGTTTCGACCCCCAAACCCGGAACAACTCCGCCACAAGAGGGCCAATCCTCCGGCCCTTCTCAACTTCGCCCTGAAGACATGACCTTTGCTCAAATGCTAGATGCCCTTCATACCTTGAAGGGCGACGAAGAAAACATACTAGATGCCTTAATAACCAAGCACGAGGTAACCCCGACTAATCATCAATTGTCTCCATGCCTAGTCCCCAAGTTCCGAGTAAATTACTAGGTAACTTGCTTGGAACTTTGCATAATGATTCTGGCTGATCCCTCCTCATGCTTCTTTACAGGACTATGTTTCACAGTTGGAGAAGAAGCTGGCCAAGTCCACCAAGCGTATTGGAAAAGAAACGGCCCTTCGTGAAGCTGCTGAGACTGAGGCTCGCAGGTGCCAAAAGATGACGAAAAAGTACAGGAAGAGAGCTCACAGAGCTAAGGAAAAACTTACAACTCTTTCTGCTCAAATTGCTGATGTTCACCGTACCGCGACTGGTAAGATTTTTGAATTTCACCTTTTTATGACTCGGATTGCTTTGATTTGAACACTTGCGCTTGCTTGCCTACTATCTTTGCTCCTTTTGCCTTTCTTAGCAGGCCCACGTGATGCTGCCCCCGAAGAAGATGATGCTGCCAAGCTTAAAACCATCAAGAATACTCTTCGCCAACTTTGCGGCGGAGTTAGCTGGATACTTGATGAGCTGCGGCTGCCGGATATCAAGCCAGATAACATGAAGAGATTACTGGAATTCTGCTCCACGATCCCCGAGTGGATTTGGCACTGGAAACGGTCCTCCTGCCGATTTGGGGTAACCCGGGGGCTCGCACTGGCTAAAGCATACGCCCCCAAGCTACAACTTGCCAAACTTATGAGTGGATTTCCGGAGTTCAACTTGGATGGGTCCAAGTTTTTGCCAAAGGACTTCAAGGCTATTCAGAAAGAAGTCCGCCACCCGGCTAGCGTCATTGCTGACAGCTTAGAGATTGATGAGATTCTCCCTGCTTATGATGCTAATGACAAGGTTGTCAAGGCGAACCGCCCCCAGCCATTCGATATGCTTGCCCGTTGGAAGGAGCAGGCGATCAAGGTGAAGGAAGAGGCCGCTAGGAAGACCGGGGCCGACTCTGCTCCTGCAACTTCTGCTGCACAACCCGGGACTGCTGCTGACCCGAGTGGCGCCGCAACTACAGGTGGCGACAAGGGCAAAGCCAAGATGGATCCTGCATCTTGAAGTAATGCCTATCGTTCCACATACGTCAGCCGGCAAGGCATCATTAAAACAGCTTTACTATTCGTTTAAGCAGAGCGCCTGTGCTCTTTTGATACTTTATGGTTTTTGTAACTCTTTATTTAAACTCCCGATGCACTTGGCGCCTCTCTGCGCTTTTGATGAATATGTCTTTGCATTTGTTTGTTCTTGATATCCGCTTGCTTTATTCTCGATACCTTATACTGTTTTTTTTTTATACTTTCCTGAGCAAGACCCGTCCTCCAGGTGTTGTCGTCTAGGGATCGGTTTTACACCTGAATCCCTAAGCTCCTAAGACCCGGATGCGTGGCTTGTTTTAATTTTATCGGCTGGATGATGCTGTTTCTTCCTTAGAGCTCATAAGTCCCCAGTCCGGGTTTCCGCGTCTAGGATGCATGATTGTTTTCTTTCAAGGAAACGACTCGCCTGCCACCGAATGCCCAAGACTTCAGGACAATTTTTTATGAGGCTTGAAGTTATG
This sequence comes from Alopecurus myosuroides, assembly GCA_028641055.1. Taxonomy (NCBI): domain Eukaryota; kingdom Viridiplantae; phylum Streptophyta; class Magnoliopsida; order Poales; family Poaceae; genus Alopecurus; species Alopecurus myosuroides. Next base: position 294,807,711 of record CM054058.1, on the reverse strand, counting down.
CTTGATAATCGTTGAGTTTCCGGCTATCGGCCTTATACTCTGCATAACTTGTGGTTTAGATGACCCTTTCGACTATCTTGTACTATAAGCCGGCTTTCGCGTGGATACCATGTTGTTACATCAATACGAAAACGGGGTCAAGCGAGTCCCGTTTGGGTCTCATGACCGACATTAATCGTAAGCGAACGAATCATGCCACTTCGTTGCGAGTCACATCGAGCTTAAGTAAGAATAGCCGAGAAATTTGGACTTCTTTGTCCGGTTATAAGATTGTAGCCGCACTCGTTTTTTCGAGTGACGGCCCCTATAACTCATTGGCATCAAGGCCGGGTCTTTTTTGAGTTTACGGCTGTGCTTGTATGAGCAACCAGCCCTCAAGACCTGAATATTCACATTGTATAAATAACACTTGCTTCTTTTCTTGATAATCCCTTTTTACTTGATATGAAAAAAATTAGGCCAGCAAGCCGCCTCATTAAAAACCCATCCAGTCCCCAAGGGTGCCCTGGACAGGAAAAGAGTGCGTCTGGAACCTGCTGCCTGTTACATCTTTTTCTGCTAAGTATAGTATGGACGTAGCTGAGCCACGTTCCACGGTCTATCTCTTTCTTGCATAGGTGCAGTTGTGTGAGCAGTATCGTTGAGTGTGGTCGATTCTTCTCTTGCATCTATCAAGTAATATGACCCATTATGCAGGCTCCGGCTTACGATGAAGGGTCCTTCCCATGGTGGCGATAGTTTGTGTCTTCCCTCGTTTGTCTGAACCAAGCGCAAGACCAAGTCTCCCTCCTGAAAGACCCGGCTTTTCACCCGCCGACTATGATATCTTCGCAAGTCCTGCTGGTATATGGCTGATCTTTCCAAGGCTTGCTCCCTTTGTTCTTCTAACATATCCACGGCGTCTTGCCGAGTTTTCTCGTTCTCTACTTCCACATAAGCTGTCACTCTAGGTGAATCATGAATGATGTCGCTTGGTAATACCGCTTCTGCGCCGTAGACCATGAAAAAAGGTGTCATCTGGGTGGATCGGTTGGGGGTAGTGTTAATACCCCAGACCACGGAAGGAAGCTCTTCAACCCATGCCCCTGCGGCCCTGATACAGGGAACCCTCAGTCTTGGCTTCAATCCACGAAGTAGTTCTTGGTTCGCCCTCTCAACTTGGCCGTTGGCTTGCGGATGTGCTACTGATGCTACATCAAGCCTGATTCCATTGCTGCCACAAAATTTTTCCATCTCTCCAAGGGACATGTTAGTTCCATTGTCGGTAATTATGCTGTGGGGGTACCCGAACCGGTATATAATTCTTTTCAGGAATTTGACTGCTGTGGCCGCTTCGCAATTGGTGACCGGCATAACCTCCACCCATTTGGTAAACTTATCAACAGCAACTAAAAGGTGCGTCTTCTTGCAAGGTGACATATGGAAGGGGCCGACCATGTCCATACCCCAAACAGCGAATGGCCAAGTTAATGGAATGGTCCGTAACTCCATAGCCGGCACATGAGTTTGACGAGCGTACCTTTGACATCCGTCGCACCTTGCCACTATCCGCTCCGCGTCTGCTAGAGCTGTGAGCCAGAAGAACCCATGTCGATAGGCCTTTGGCCACAAGAGATCTTGTGGACGCATGATGCCCGCAATCACCTTCATGGATCTCCTTAAGAATCTGTCGGCCTTCTTCTGGTGTCACACAGCGCAAAAAGACTCCTGCCGCACTTCTCTTGTACAACTCTCCATTGATAATAGCGTATCCTTTTGCCCGCCTCACGATTTGTCTTGCTAGTACCTCCTGTTCTGGTAGTTCGCCTCTTGATAAGTATGCCAGATATGGCTCCGTCCATTCGGGGACGCCGTGTATCGTAGCCACGAGCTCCACGTCCGGGTCTCGATTTGCTAATTCTTCTTCAGACTCGGTTTTAACTGACGGCCGCCATAGCTCGTCCACGAAAACATTAGGTGGAACCGGCTCCCTGCGCGAGCCGAGTCTAGCGAGTGCGTCCGCCGCCTCGTTCTTTCTTCTGTCTATGTGCTCCACTTCATACCCGGAGAAAGACCCGGCAACCCTATCAACCTCCCTGCGATACGCTGCCATAGTGGCGTCCTTCCTGTCCCAGGTTCCTGACACCTGCTGCACCACGAGATCCGAGTCCCCAAAGCATCGTATCCTTCTAATGTTCATCTCCTTGGCTACCTTCAAGCCATGTAACAGAGCCTCATACTCGGCCACGTTGTTTGAGCAATCAAAATGAATCTGTAGCACATAACTTAGTTTGTCTCCCTTGGGCGATGTCAGCACCACTCCGGCTCCTGACCCCTCGTACTGCTTTGATCCATCGAAGTGCATGGTCCATGACTCGGAACTTGGAACTGCGGTAACCATTCCAGTGTGCGTCCAGTCGTTGACGAAATCAGCCAAGGCCTGGGACTTGATTGCCGATCTGGGCTCGTAGCTTATATGATAATCTCCCATCTCTATTGCCCATTTGGCTATTCTGCCCGTTGCATCCGAGTTCCTGATGATATCCGACATTGGTATTGAACTAACCACTGTTATGGGATGTTCTTGGAAATATGGCTTCAACTTCCGGCTGGCCATAAAGACCCCAAACACCAATTTTTGCCAATGCGGGTAACGCTGCTTTGCTTCCGATAACACTTCACTGACATAGTAAACCGGCCTCTGGACCGGGTAACCTTTCCCATCTTCTTTGCGTTCCACGACAACCACTGCACTGACGGCTCGGGGGCCGGCTGCCACGTATAATAACATAGGCTCTTTAGGACCCGGCGCCGCTAGTACTGGTGCTTCAGATAACTGCTTCTTTAGTGCTTCTAACGCCTCATCTGCCTCCTGATCCCATACGAACTTATCTGATTTCCGCAAAAGCCGGTACAGGGGTATTGCCTTTTCTCCAAGCCTGGATATGAACCTGCTCAGGGCTGCCACGCACCCCGTGAGTTTTTGAACGTGCTTCAAATTTTCCGGTTTCTTCAAATTCTGTATGGCCTTGATTTTATCCGGGTTTGCCTCAATTCCTCTCTCGGAGACTATAAAGCCAAGTAGCTTCCCGGCCGGGACTCCGAATACACACTTCGCTGGGTTAAGCTTCATCTGATACCTCCTCAAGTTTTTAAACGTTTCTTTTAAATCATCAATAAATGTCTCTGCCTTCCGGGTCTTGATAACCACATCATCCACATATGCGTGCACGTTACGCCCAATTTGATCCTCAAAGCACTTCTGAATACACCGCTGATAAGTTGCGCCCGCATTTTTCAACCCAAACGTCATGGTTTTGTAGCAAAAGGCCCCAAAAGGGGTTATAAACGAGGTTTTCTCCCAATCCTCCCTTTTGAGTTTAATCTGGTGGTACCCCGAATATGCGTCCAAGAAACATAGCAAGTCGCTTCCGGCTACCGCGTCTATGATCTGGTCTATCCTTGGCAGCGCGAACGGATCCTTTGGGCAATGCTTGTTGAGGCTCGTGAAATCAATGCACATCCTCCATTCATTTGTCTTTTTCATCACTAGAACCGGATTCGCTAACCAGTCCGGGTGGAATACTTCCATGATAAAGCCTGCGGTTAATAGTCGTGCGATTTCCTCGCCTATAGCTCTTCTCCTTTCCTCGTTCATTTTTCTCAAACCTTGCTTCACAGGCCTGGCCCTGGGATCCACATGCAAACTGTGCTCTGCCAACTTGGTAGGGATACCCGGCATGTCGCTGGGTGTCCAGGCGAACACATCCGCATTTGAGCGTATAAATTCCACTAGGGCCTTTTCTTGTGCGTCTTCCAAATTGGACCCTATAGTGAACTGCTTGGTGGGGTCTCCTTCCACAAAATCTACTTTCTTGGTGTCTTGAGCCGCCTTAAATTTCACTCTTTCGTCTTCAGAATCTGGTCTTCTCAATGCCGTGCCATCTTCCGGATCCACCTGAGACCGGTAATATTTAAGCTCTTCCTTTCTGCAGGCTTGCTCGGCCATCACCGAATCTCCCTCATCACACTCTGCTGCTATATCTCGGTTTCCATGGATAGTGATGGTCCGCTTGGGGCCTGGAATTTTTAACTGCAAATATACGTAGCACGGCCTAGCCATGAATTTAGCGTAAGCCGGTCTTCCGAACAGAGCGTGGTAGGGGCTATGCAGCTTGACCACTTCAAACGTAAGCCACTCCACCCGATAGTTATCTACCGATTCTCCAAAGACCACTTCCAAGGCAATTTTCCCTTCGGGGCGTGCCGAATGACCCGGCACGATCCCATGGAACACCGTCGAACTTTTTTGTAGCTGAGACTCCTTGAGGTTCATGCGCAAGAAGGTTTCCCAATATAGGATGTTGATGCTGCTCCCTCCGTCCATCAATACCTTTTTCAATTCATAACCATTGACCTGTGGCGAAACCACTAACGCCAAAGTTCCGGGGCGCTCTACTCCTTCTGGATGATCTCTTCTGCTCCATGTTACCTCTTGCTCTGCCCACCTCAAGTATTCCGGAGTGGCCGAGGAGGATAGATTCGCTGTTTGTTTTAACGCCTTTTTGTCCCTGCTGGAAGTTCCTGTAACATGCACATGATATTGTCCATTCGAATTGAGTGTACGTACCATGCCGATGAAGATACTGATTTGGCCGATTGACACCTCGGATCCAGATTCGCAGCGATCCGGGTCCAACTCCCACCCGGAACTGTCCACTATTCTTTCTCCTTCGCCATTGGAGTAGATCTCGCCGACGACGAAGTTCTCCATGCTCTTCCGAGCTTCTCCCGTGATGTAAACACCTTTGGACGCAGGCCCCACGGTGGGCGCCAACTGTCGTGGGATAATCACGGCAGATGTTACCTGGGGTAACTGATCTTGGGGCAAGTCGACACAGGTGTTTGGGAGAGGGTTTAGCTCGAGAGAGAACATGGCGAAAGCAATCTAGGAACCGGAAAACAGCTCGCCGGCTCTCGATATGATTATACTGGATACTCGATAACAGGTGTTACAACTATGACTTGGATCTCTCTTAGGCGAAGCCCAGGGGTTGGTTTATATAGTACTCATACCCCTCCGGGCTTGCCCTACCAAACGCTCCTCGAGTCCTACTCGAACTCTACATACGAACCCTAACTTTTCTTACCGTAACCCACAACCCGGGTTACGATCCTTACAAGCCCTGGGCCTTCCAGGAGTTTCTTCGTCCTTAGCCGGATTCGGTCCATCCGTCGTTTGGGCCGGGTCACACCCGGGAGCTGGCACACCGGGTTACTATTCCCTCATCAAGATGCCCGTTTTCACCCCACCTACCCGACCCAGGTGGCTAGTTCTAGGGATAGAGTTGACTTGAGATAGATTTGGGCTTTGTGCTCCCCCCTCCCATGTGGAGAACCTCCCCCATGGGATCCATGGCTACTCCATAGATTCATCTATTGGATTGTATCAAGATCTCTCCAAGTAGCTACTCTTTCACCTTGTGACTCTAGTAGTTCTTGCCAACATTCCCATTGTGGCTTCTATTGGATCGGTGGCCGGCCGGTGAGAGGAATCGGTTCCAATTAGCGTGTTGTTGACTTGGGTTTGCGATCCCTCGTATGCTTCACGAGTTATCTCCCCTTTTGTGTGCGTGATTTCATCGTGTTCTTCGCGTTCTTCCCAATCTCCCCACCTCTCGTGCGTCAATCCGTGAAGATCGGTCCACCCAAGAGGCCAAGCCTATATCATATGGTATCAAGAGCAGGGTTGCCACGGATTTGACACCCTCTTCCCCCCCAAATTTTTTCTTGATTTTGCCTAAATTCGAAAATTTCCAGCAAAAATAGCCCCAATTTGCTTTTGGATCGATCTGTGATTTGAGTGCGTTTTGATAGGTTTTGATCCGTGGATCTATTGCTAAACTTGTTGATCTACCTTCCCTTGCGTTTTCGTGGCTTAATTCCACCTTTCCCCCTTCGATTTGGTGATTTTCGGAGCCATTTTCCGCCCAAACAAGTCAAAATCGGGTCCAAATCGCGTCCCCAGGAAGCCCGGCCTCAAAGCCCGGCCAGGCCAGCCTCAAAGGACCCCAGGCCGGACCCCCACCCGAGCGTCCCGGCCTCCACCCCGGCCTCAAAGCCTGGCCAGGCCGGCCTCCCAGAAAACTGCCGCGTTCCTTCACCGTTTTGGCCATAACTTTTGACTCGGGACTCTGTTTTAAGTGATCTTTAGCTCGTTTTGTAGGCAATTACATCATCTACATCACCACTGAAGGAGACCCATCATTAATTGAAGACTAATTTCGTGAGTAAGCACGAAACTTTCCAGCCTATAGAGTGAAGATCGTCAGAGAGAGGTATAATCATCCTGAATCTTCTCCCTCTTGCCATTCCTTTGTGAGCCAACTTACCCTGTGATTACATTACCTATTGAGGCTAGTTCATCTTTGATTTCTTGGGCTTTGAAAACTTGTACCGTGTAGTTTCCGAGCGACCGTTGTATGCGCTATTTCATATAGTTTCATATGTTGGCACAAATTGAGTGAGCAAGAAGTGAAAAAGCAAAAGAGAAAAGAGAGAGAAGAGAAGAGAAAGAATAAGAGAGAAAAATGAATCCACCACTTTCCATACCACTTGTAGGAAGCGCGCAAACTCGATGAACATCTCGTAGGTGGTGCATTGTGTGCAAATCTTGTAGCCCACCAATAAATTACAATCGAACTAGCGGCTCTCCTTGTACTTGTGCAACACGCGCTTTATAGTCTTTGCTAGGATCATTTGGTTTCTTAGCTCACATTTTGGTTGCAATAGTCCCATTTATCTCCATGTGTGCGTTTCCATACCTTTTGGAGATTGACTTGTTGTTGCTTTGTAATCATTGTGGTTCTCTACTTGCCATTGTAATATCTTGGTTTCCGGTTGTTCTATTTGCTTTCCACTTGCCATACCTATCCACTCATAAGTCGTGTGTGTTTTGGAGCGTGTTTTTGGATCTTTCGAACTCAAGTCACTTTATTCTTTTTGTTATCGGTTTCTCTTGGCATGGTCCACTAGTTCCAATATTTTCTAAAAGGTGAGGTTTGAGCTCTTAGGTCTTCACACTCTATATATATACTTGTGCTTGTGAGTAACCATGTGTAGAGAGAGCGGACCATATGGAGGCCATGATGACCATGACGAGTACATGATGAACCACTACGACTACAACAACGAAAACGACTACAACGAGCTATACATGGACCACCACTCCTACGAGCACGACATGGTGGACGACCACTACTACGAGCATGACATGGTGGATCACCACCACTACTACGACCATGATGTCGAGCTCTACACCGACTATTCCTCCCCAAGTATCATGGACATGGCGGAGGACCACACCAACCACGACAACTTCGACTCCATGAGCTCCAACGACATGAACCACTACCACAACTACGACACCGCAAGCTTGGATGAAGAGATGGAGCCGTGCTACACCGACAATGCATCCACAAACATGGCGGAGTACTACACCGACAATGACTCCACAGGCATGAGGGGCAATATGGAGCTCTACAACTACTTCGACTCCGACATGGATGAGCTCACTTACAAGAACTTCCTCTCCAAGATTCGAGGGCCAAGATATCATATGTCATATGGTTCATGCTCAAGACCAAGGAACTTCAAGGAGAATGCCAAGGCCAACACAAGACAACTCCCTTCAACCTCAAGATGGTGCAACGACAAGAAATCCGACAAGTTGGCAACGTCAAGATTGGCTCCTTCAACATCAAGACGGCGCCACAATAAGGACATCATAGAGGCCCCATCAAGCGAGAAGGACAAGAAGCCAAGGCATCCAAATGACTTTCGGAGTCATCCCACACATGAAGCGCGGGAACGCCGCAAGCTTCGTCATCAACAAACTTTGACCTATCATCACCAAGCTCATCACCAAGATCGTCGCCATGATCATCATCGACACATGGTAGAGAGTGGTAAACCTGGCTCTGATACCACCTCACCGCATAATCCACCACAAGTTCCGCGACGACATTGGTTCGAGCATTGCTGGCCATCACCACTACCTCGACCTCGACAAGACCCTATGGATGAAACCGCAAACACTACACCACCGCACATGCAAGGACCTATGACTAGAGCTTGTGCACGTCAACTTAATAATCAGGTACTTTCGTCTCTATGAATTGTTCCTAATATACATGAGAATATGATACTGCCTAAATAAAATGTGTTTGTCTCTCTTAGGAATGATGGACCCATCATGGATGAGAGGGATAAGCTTTGGAGCATGTACGTTGATGGAGATGGCAGCAGAAGTGAAGGAGATGGAGATGATGACTCCACGGATGGAGATGACAGCAACATGGAGTCACCGTAATGAATAATGAAGTTTTGGACGAAATATTCAAGATACATCTATAAGAAATTCTTCCATAGTCTTATATGGTGCTGCGTCACCTCTATTTTTGGGCCAGGCCCATGTATTTTCATCATACCCCTTCATGGGCAGTTTTTAGAGTCCGTATTAATAAGGGAACGAGAGTTAGACTAGGATTCGTGGCCCCACCCATGGGATCACGAAGTTCCTCTCTTTTCCCCATAAATGCCGCCGTTAGGGCTTCGTTTAGACTCGGATTATGTTTAGTTAAAAAGAACTCAGCTTTGCTAGTTTTCGCCATAGGCTTGAGTGTCGGCTGGACCTCCTGTACTACGCACTTGCAGAATCCCACCATTCAATAAAGATCATCTTTCATCCGCAATTGTGATTGCAATATTTGTTCTTACTTGTTCCTCGATTGGATGTAGAACTAGACCGCTTGGTCAGGCTGACCGTGCTTCTGCAGGATCGGTAACTTCCGGAGATTGGTTTAGTGATTGCATTGGCGTTGCGTACGTGTGTGTAGTAGTCGGATCTCCAGGGTGAAACTCCACCATAATCGACGTATCGCATCTCATCGAAAGATCAGACTACCTTTGCCCTATCAACCACTTAACCATACTGTTAAAACATCACTAATGTTATTATATAACACACAAAACATAAGGGATCGGTAAATGTTCTTTCACCTGCATGATACATTGTCGCTAAAGACATGCGGTGGAGTAAAAAACACATGTGCATAGAGAGGGGTGAGAGATCATACTAAGTCCTTCACCCCAATGTCACTCACTCCACGAGCAAGGACATGATCATAGGAGGTTGTAAACTTGCTACACTGTGATTGGATGGAAATCTATCTCTTGGATAGACTGAGTTCGTTCCGGTCACTTGCAAACCGCACCTCCCTTATGTCCCTTTACTCATGGAAGTACAAGTAGAAGTTCCAAAAGATCGCCACTTTTTACTCTTCCCCTTGCTTGCATCTTGCCCCATCTCAATCCATGATTGGCAAATCAACACGTCCTCATCATGCAAGAAGCCCTTCATCCTTTGTGACACGAGTTTGACCCCGGGGTCCCCACGCTTGGGCCTCTGTTGTCTCTTGGCTTGCACAACGAGCTCGTCCACAAACAATGGCTCTTTTTCGATGGTGACCACCTCTTCGGTCTCCTTGACCTAGTCGCCATACGCAACCTCGTTGGCGTCTTCAGCGAGGATACCTTCCAAGAAACCATCCCCACTACCCCCAAGAAACCCTCCATGGCCATCATTTCATTCGCATTACATGTAGTCGCCTACGCCCAATTCGTCGAGCAGGTTGCGCATGTCGGGAGCTTATCGATAGGGATCACCAGCGCCGGCTTCCTCCCGGTCAGGGCGGAGTCACCACACGAGGGAACATCGTTGAGGTCAAAGAGAGGCATGGACACGAAGGCGATCGGCCTTGAGTCGCGTATCTCCGTCGAGCGGGCGAAGCGGGTCCCTTCAATTGGTGAAGTGGCGGGCAGATAGCTATAGGTCGTCGACGGTGTTGTGGGCGAGTTTCCCGGGTTCCTGTTGAAAGATCATCGTCCGTTTTTGTAATTATATGACAACATATCTATTTGATCTAATGTTTGTTCGATATATGAAAATGCCCAGGTTAATCAGGTTCACTAACTATTTGGGGCGAGTGTTTGGTTTAAATGAAAAGAGCAAGGAGAAAGAAACCAAGGAAGCTATTTTGCACAGGAGCGGAGGCTCCGGTGAATCCACCGGAGGCTCCGTCCAGGCTCCGGTGCGGATCCGGTGCGGGCTCCGCCCAAATCCCTCTCTGGAGCGCACGAGCGAAGGCTCGGGCGGAACATCCGGTGGAGCTCCGGTGGGGCGGAACCTCCGCCACTTCCACCGGAGCCTCCGCCACTTCCAAAGCTGGGCCTGTGCGCATGTGGGATCCGGTGCGCCTCCGGTGGAGGCTCCTCCAAAACCTTGTTCTGTTGGGCAAGGGCGGAGGCTCCACCGGAGCCTCCGGTGGAGGTCCGGTGGCCCCAACTGGCCCATGTACAAATAGCATACGGTGGGCATCCGGTGGGGGCTCCGCCAAAAACTGGTTCTGTTACACACGAGCGGAGGCTCACCGGAGCCTCCGGTGCAGCTCTGGTGGGCGGAGCCTCCGCTATATCCACCGGAGCCTCCGCCCCGTGGCCATCAAAAAGGGAGCTGGTGCGCCGCGCTGCTGCACAAACGATAGAAGCCCACCGGAGCCTCCGGTGCTCCTGGACTACAACGGCCACTTAATGAAGGGGTATAAATACCCCTTCCCCTTCCTCATAAATGCCAAGCTTTTCCCCACTCTCTCTCCTAGCCATTAATGAAAGCTTCATCCTCCTAGATCTCCCACTCCGTCCACCCAAACACTCTCAAACTTGGTGGAGAGCTAGAGGAGATCTAGATCCACAGTTTTACCAAAGGAATTTCAAATCCATCCACCACAACCTAGTAGATCTAGAATCCTACTTCAGGCCTAGAAACCTTCGTAGATCTTGTGCTTGTAGCTTACACATCAAGAAGCTACGGATTGCTTGAGAGGCTCCATCCATCTTGTGGAGTGACCTCGAGCCCTTGTAAAGGTTTGGTCAACGCCTTCAAGTCGACCTCATAGTGGAAACGAGAATCTCCCTCACCGGAGAAGCTCAAGGAGAACAAGGTGTGCACAACCGTGCTATTGAGGAGTGCCTAGGTGGCTCCCCACCTCTCCAACATAGACGTACTTCTCTTTGAGAAGGAACTACGGGAATCATATCATTGTCTCCTTGTTTACACTTGTTGTTTATCTTGTTACCTTACGCTTTACTTCCGTTGCGCATATTATCTTGTGCACATAGGTTGCTCACCTAGATACACATCTAGAGAACCTTATCTTATCTTGTCTAGCCCCACTAAAAGGAAAAGAAGAAAAGAAAATTGGTAGTCAACCTATTCACCCCCCCCCCTCTAGTTGACCATAGTGCACTTTCACCTGTGCAACCGGCCAACCGAAGAGAGAGAGCTAACGGCCGCCGCCGCGGTAGCGGCCACGGCCACTCCCAGCTCGACGACAATGCCCATCATGCGGAGGGTAGCTAGGGTGGATGCTTGGGCGGCTTTCGCGGCAATGAGATCCGGGTGCACCTTGACGGCGGCGTGGAGAGCTACATGCTCCCCTCTGTCGGCATGAGCCTGCTTCGAGGCGGCAGCTCTTTACCTCCGTTCGCCTCGCTACTTGCTCTCTAGAGATCTCTGCGCCGGGGTGAGCTCTTTTTTCGGCTTCGCGGGGTGGGCGGGGAAGGCGTCGAGGGTGCTGCCATTGTCGGGGTAGGCTTTACCGTTGGGGAATTCTGCAGCGGCGGCAACAGCAATGAGCATCTCCATGGGGTTTTCGATGTGGGAGGCGGGAGCGAAAGCGTCGGAATGGTTTGCTTGTGCCACGGCCAGGAGGACCATCATAAACCAATGGAGGGAAATTAGAGAAAAGCCCGGATAACAAGCGGGTCCAAATGCATCTCGGTGACGCAAATCCGTCCTAAATTTGGGCCGGGAATGGATCGAAACAGACAGAAAAACAGACGACCTTCAGAAAATGCTAAATGGGTCAGACGCGTTGAGTCATATTTTCACCTCCTCGGAAGCTAATCGAACACGGCTGGACCAAGTACGCCGGCGTGTTTTTTTTTTTGATAAACTTCAGGGCTTTATTATTCAAATCTCAGCTCCCACGTTGTCAGCAATAATACTGGCAACAAGGAAACTAGGGGGATGTTCCATCCAACACTCGGTACCCGTCTCAGTGCAAGCAAACTTAGCACAAAGATGGGCCGACATATTGGATGATCTAAGTACATGATGAATAACATAAGAATCAAACGTCGAAGCTAACCCTTCGATTTCTTCTAGAATAGGCGCCACAATAGAGCGCGAGTTGGCGCACGCATCCCACAGCTGAACCACCTCGAGGCAGTCCGTCTCCATGAGAATGCGCGGGAAGCCTCGGAGCTTAGCAAAAATGACCCCATCTCGGAGGGCGAGTGCCTCGGCGATCATAGGATCAGTGATGCCCTGATACGGCTTGCTCCAAGCTCCAACAAAACCGGCAGTGGTCCTGGCAAGGCCTCCCACTCCAGCTGAATTTACATGCGATGATAGCCCCGCATCAGTATTAATTTTTGTCCACCCCATCTCCGGAGGTCGCCAACCATGACCTGGCATGATCCTAGCATATTTCTTCGGAACATCCAGCAGCGCAAGCGCATCCCTCGTCCTGATCATCGACTGCACAGGATCGGAACCCTCTTTCTCATGAGTGATATTATTTCTCGAGGTCCATATTGACCACATAACTGTAATGATTTTAGCTCGCTCCTTCTCAGAGAACATAGGGTCACAAAGGACATCCTTCGCCCAAGTAATCGGATGCAAGGTTGGCACTTTGAGATCTAGCCAACTCCGAGCTTCCATCCAAAACCGTTTTGCATGCGTACACTTTAGGAGAGCGTGCATCATATCCTCATTAGCTGATAAGCAGATTTTGCATCGGGCCAGCTCCACAATATGTCTATGGTGCAGTGCTGTTTCCACCGGAAGGATCCCTCGCAAAACTCGCCACCAGAACACACGGACTTTTGGAATCACTTGCAATTTCCAAAGCCGATCCCATATCTGTTTATCATCAGTTGAAGTCCCCGTTACCGTCCCTTCTGCTGGAGCCAACTGCTCGTTGTGCATCATGAGAGCTCGGTACACTGTCTTTACAGAATAAATACCATTCTTCTCCAAACCCCATGCCCAAGTATCATCTCCACCTGCGCGCCGTAGCGGAATATTCAAGATTGCATCCGCCTCCGGTGCGATGAAGTTGTCCCTGACCATATCAATTTTCCACGTCCCATTCTCACTATCGATCAAGTCCGCCACCAAATTTAGGTGCTCATCACCAATCTGTACCGCTGGCACCCTTGTCATCGTGCCCGGTATCCATCTGTCTGTCCACACTGTGGTAGTGCGTCCATCCCCGATCCGTCTGATCAGTCCTCCCTCGAGAGCCTCCCTGCCTGCAACAATCGCCCTCCACGTAGTAGAGGCACTAGCTGGGACGGTGGCATTCAAGAAATCCGTTGCTGGGAAATACCTCGTCTTCAAAACCCTCGCACAGAGAGATTCCGGGTGAGTCATCATCCTCCACCCGTGCTTCCCAAGCAGAGCGAGGTTAAATTGTTCGAGGTCCCTAAACCCCATTCCACCTTTGTTTTTAGGACCAGTGAGTTTGTCCCAAGCAAGCCAATGGAGCCCCCTCTTGTCGATGGAGCTGCTCCACCAATATCTCGCCATATACGATCGGATCTGCTTATACACTTTCTTCGGTAGCCGAAAGCAGCTCATACTGTATGTGGGAATCGCCTGCACAACTGATTTCAGCAGTATCTCCCTCGCCGCACAAGAAACAAGCCGTTCACATCCACCATGGAGCTTACTACGGATTCGTTCTCCCAGGTGATCGAACGTACCACTAGAAATTCGGCCAATAGCAGTCGGCAAGCCCAAGTATCTCTCGTTAAATGCTTCCACTGAGATAGCCAATATATTTTGAACAGTTTGACGGATAATTACTGGAGTGTTGGGACTGAAGAAAATGGAACTTTTGTCTCTGTTAACACACTGCCCCGAACATTCCCCATAAATCCTCAAGATCTCATTCAATCTGACAGCACTTGCAGGGCAAGATTTCATGAAAATTAAACTATCATCTGCGAACAGCAAATGATTTATCCAAGGTGATCTATAGCTCACCCTTATGCCTCTGTCCACCTTAGGGCCACCAAACGAATTAAGCAGCGTTGTAAAACCCTCTCCACACAAAAGGAACAGGTATGGGGACACTGGATCACCTTGCCGCAACCCCCTAGATGGGGTGAAGTAGGGGAGTAATTCTCCATTCACCCGGACAGAAAATCTCACCGAGGTCACACACTTCAGCAGCAAACTCACCAGCTCAAAACTGAAACCCAACTTCAACATGATAGCCTTCAAATAATGCCATTCAACCCTATCATAGGCCTTCATCATATCAAGCTTAACACCACAAACATAGTTCTTCCCCTTCTTCCGTATTCGCATAGCATGAACACTCTCATATGCAATCAAGACGTTATCAGTTATGAGCCTTCCTGGGACAAACGCACTTTGCTCCTCTCCCACAATATCTCCCAAATGAACTCTTAGTCTATTAGCAATACACTTTGCAGCAATTTTGTAAAGGACAGAACAAAGAGATATGGGACGATACTGAGAGATGCGTTGGGGATGAGCTACCTTCGGAATAAGTGTAATTGCCGTGTCATTAAGCCCATCTGGTAGCTCTCCTCCATTCAAGAAACCCAGAACAGCCGGCACCACATCACTCTGTAGTAAATCCCAGTGTCGCTGAAAAAAACCCGCCGTAAACCCATCCACGCCCGAGGCTTTTGAAGGGGCCATCTGGAATAAAGCCACCTTCACCTCATCGCTAGTATAGCTTTTATCAAAGGACTCATTCATTTCTGTGGTAACCCGAACAGGAACCAAATCCAGTAATTCACCTAATGGTGCCACACCTTGAGACGTGTACAGTTGTTGGTAGAAACCCTGGACCTCCGAACAATTCTCAGCCCAGTCAGAACAGCCACTCCCATCCGAATGCTCCAAGTGCTCAATTTTATTTAAACGTTTCCGGTGAGCCGCTTGAGCATGGAAATACTTCGTATTTCGGTCTCCTTCTCTCAACCACTGAACCCTGGATCGTTGACGTATCCAGATCTCCTCTTGCCGCAAAACCTCACGCAATTGTTTGACTATGGCCTTTTCTTCCGCACCTGGTCCACCCCTAGGTGACGATCGTCTGATTTGCTCTAGCCTTTTACGCAGTTTTTTGATCTTCCGAGCTAAATCACCGAATTCTGCCGCACCTGTCGCACCCGGACTTCTAAAGGATACTCGCCGTTCCGTTGAACAGTAGTAGATTGGATTACGGGGCTTACCGGCACCCGCGTCCTCTTACGAGTAGGCCAACACACGCATGTGTGACAACCAACCCCTATCTGTTCAGCGTCGACGTAAACTATCCCATAGAAATCAGGACACTACCATTGACGTACTTCATACCATACACACATGGTACGTCAACGGATTGTAACAGAATGATAGCACAACATATTTCTAAGACACAAAAGATTAAAATAAGTTGCAAATAGCTCTCACTAGAGCAGAGATAGCAAATACAATCATCCAGAGGACACATGTCCCAACATAACATCATTACATCTTAGCGGAAGCATTCAAAGGGTCTGAGTACAGACAAATCCAAATAGGCTTAAGAAGCCGGGAACTGAAATAAAGACGGAGCCCATCCACGTAGTCTCGGATCCTGCCCGGGTCCGCTACCTACTCGTCAGCAGCCTCGTCAAACTCCACGTAGTAGCCGTCACCTGGATCCTCGTAAGCGTAGTCTGCGGAAACCACAGCCCCAAAGGGGTCAGTACATAGACGTACTGGCAAGCAAGACTCACAGTTCACCAAAGTGTAGCCCGTCAACACCAAGCACAGATGCCTTGGGTTCAACGGAAGAAAGGGGATATAAAAGATGCTGCAACTGGCTGCGCTAACCAAATACAGAGATTCTACCACTTCCGGCTAACAGAAAGAAGATAAGATCGAGTATTGTAACCAACTGAAAGATAACTTCAAACAAACCCATCCTGGATCTCACCCCTTATCCAAAGAAGCAATCCGAGGATAACTCACACAGTTGGATTAAAGATGAATCAAGTTGTTGCGTCAATAATTCTATTACTAGTCAAGTTGTTAATCATTGGGTGTGAGATTGTGGATCATTAGGTTTAAGTTGTCCTGAGTACTTGTTAGCCAGTACTTTCACCAAGTTAACCATAACCGCGGAAAACACGGCTTCTCGAGAAGATTATCCCTGCAGGGTTGCACCAATTTGGCCGTACACGTATGAATAACCCGCCAGATGGGATGCCTCCCACCAAGCGGGGCACTCAACACAACTCAACTCTTCTTCGCATCAAGCCCAAAGCACCTTGGGCGCACGGCTAATCGAGCCCAGAAGAAAATGGACCCTCATAGCACTCTAAGAACGTGTCCCCCTATATGCCGACTACGAAAGTTCCACCCTGCGCTGGGCTCGCAAAAACATGCATGCGGCAAATGGAAAACACGAACTAAATGAGATGATTTGGACGAGATGCGAATCGAATCAAATTGAGGGGGTCGCCCATACTCGCTTCCCACATGCGGGTAGTGCGCTCATCATGGATCAGTAGACAAGACCCTTTTCCTATTAGGGTCGACACTAGCAGGCCTCAAAACCACACAGGGCCTCCTGCCGGTGCCTTATCATCAAATTATTATTTAACAATAACATTAGCATGATTGATTGATTAAACACCGAGCCCCCAGAACATAATAGAAATATAGTAACTGAAAGTAACGGGTAACAGACTCGAGCAAAACAACCTAAGCATGCTAGTAAGACACTGGCTCAAACAAAGGGTGTAGGAGTGGAGGTGAGGCAATATCAGGGTTAAGGGATTCATGTGATAGGTTCGTAACAGAAACAACTACACATAGGGCTAGCAAAATAGACAACGGAAAGTATCGGTAACCAATGTTGAAAGGAACACAGTGGTTCATGTGAGTGATAACTTGCCTGCAAACTCAGCAGCCGGGTACTGAGCTAGGTCCTCAGAAGGGGTGATGTAAAGATCGTCTGTCTCAACGTCGTCGTCTATTCGAGAAGAAGCAAACAAACAAGACAGAAATATAAACAATCAATATCATGGCATAGTGCACAATCATGGGATGATGCATGTCAATTTAATAGATGCATCAAAATAACCTAGTTAACATGGTAACACAATTTAAAGGGCCACATATGCAATTGGATTGCATATGGAAAAGGTCCATTGATTAAGTGGAAACAAATGATCTATAACTGATTACCATGTGAACGTTTGCTTAGCATGATGCATGCATGATGATAACAACAAAATAACAACAAAAGATGCAAGTGGAAAAGGAATTTAACAAGTTTGGAAATTATTTATTAAGTTTGGAAATTTTAGGTTACTTAAACATGTCACACAAGCATTTGTTGTTTTCATCAATTTAAAGTGCTCAAAACAAATAACAAAATTCATATTTGAAAAGAATACCAAATTTTAGTTGGATTACATGTTTCAAATATTGGAAAAGGAATTAGGATGAATTTATTATGACTTAAACAATATTAAACAAGTTTGAATATTATTTGAATTTTATTTATTCAAAACATAAATTCAAACTCACATTTGAA
Organism: Alopecurus myosuroides; assembly: GCA_028641055.1. Classification (NCBI taxonomy): domain Eukaryota; kingdom Viridiplantae; phylum Streptophyta; class Magnoliopsida; order Poales; family Poaceae; genus Alopecurus; species Alopecurus myosuroides. The sequence goes on along the minus strand of CM054058.1, from coordinate 294,789,994 downwards.
AAGTTTATACTTTTCTAGTTTGAAAACATATTTTGCATGTTCAAAAATAATTTATTTTGAGCAAGTTATGATTTTAGCAAAATTTAAATGAATTAAACAAGGACTAAATTATTTAGGCAATTTAAATTATTCAAACCATGAAACAAAATTTATATTTGAAAAGGTTATTTGAAATAGCATGGAAAACATATTTTATTTGCATTATTTGGAATTAGTATGAATTATTTATGAATTTTGGCAAATTGCAATTGAATTATTTGAATTCAAATTTGAATTGCATTTTGAAATTTCAAAACAGGAAACGAATAATACCAATAGGTAGATAATTTAATTTAGATCAGCACACATATTTTATTTTCATTATTTGAGTTTATAAAATAAAAGTTATAAGGTTTTTAAGTTCAGGGACCAAACTGTTAAATAAAAGGACCAGTTTTGAAAACAGAAAGTTAGAAAAACAATTGTTACCGCACAGGGGGCTAGCCACAGGCACTGCCAGTGGGCCTGGGGCCTCGCTGTTCTTGCGTGGCACGTGAGTGGCTGACAGGGGGCCCTCCCTGTCAGCACTTGGGCGAAAAAAGTGGGATTTTATCCCGAGCGAGGCCAGGGCTCGAACCCTGGACCTCACCCTGCGCGCGCTGTGCCTGAACCAGTGTGCTGTGTGCTCGATTGTTGTCAGTAAACCATACGCAACAAAGCTAAGGTTCAGAACTGCGCAGTTTTCCTGAAAGTTAACTGAACCCAAAACCCGCGCCTGCGACAGGGAACGACGGTGATCCACGGCGGCGTGTTGTGGCTGTGATGCACCGTGGCTGCTGCTGGTGGTGTAGTGCGCGTGCAGAGGCGTGCTCGCGGGCATGACAGAGAGGAGGGAGACGGTGGCGTGCTCACCGCGGTGTAGAGGGAAGCAGAGGCTCGAGGAGGTTCACGGCCGGCGGCGATGACGATGATGGCGGCGGGGATGCGGTTGTTCTCCCGGGACGCTGCGGTGCACGATCGGATGAGGGCAAGGAGGCGGTTTGATTCCGGGTTTTAGGTTAGTGGGTGGTGCTGCGAGGGGGTGGCTACCACCGGAAGTTCAGAGGTGCTCGTCTCCGGCGAGGTGGTGGCAGAGGGGGAACGCGGCGAGATGAGAGGGCAACGGCGGCGGCCTCGAGGGAAAACAGTGGCCTAGAGTAGCTAGGGCTGCGGCTGTGCCCTAGGGGGTCTTTTATAGAGTCCACGGGGCTCTGGTGGCCGTCGCTGCTCCGCCGTGCCGCCGTGGCACGCGCGGATGCGCGCCGTACATGGGAGAGAAAGGTGGGGGCGCGCTGCGAAGGGGTACCGGGCCGTGGGCTGGCTGCGCGCGAGGGAAAAAGGCTGGGCTGGGTAGGCTAGCTGCCGCGCGCGCTGGCTTTTCTCCTTTTATTTTTTTTGCTCTGCAGTTTTTTTTTGTAGGAAATGGAATTGGAAGCAAAAGTTAGGGTTTTGAGTTTAAATTTTTTTGGAAAAATTCATGTGGGCTTATTAGGGCAACATCTACCAGTTGACAACTTAAGTTTTTGAAATTCAAATTTATTTGTTGTTTTTGCACATTGGTTTGAATTGGAATAATTTTGGGTTAATAATTGGTTATTTAAAACAAGGTTTTTAATTATGGTAGACCAATGAGTCTATTTGGAAACAAATGAATACATTTGTTTTGGTATTTTTCACAATTTGAAAATGGTGCTGTTTGTTGATTTGAATTTGAGTTTGGAAGCAATTTGGAATTATTTAATTGAAATAAAACCACCATTTTACTAGTTGATCTCTATGGAATAATTGGAAACAAAAGGTTGTTTGAATTGAACTTTTATTTGAAAAAAAATGTTGTAACATGACAAGTATGAAACACATCATTTGAATTTGTTTGAAATTCAATTAAGAAAACAGAATAAAACAGATGCAAAACAAATAGTAAACAAATGCAAACAAGGAAACAAATATGAAGACATGATGCAATACTTTAATTAAACATGAAATCAAACATTCTAAGGGATATTTTCATACTTGGGATGTTACAAAACGCCCCCCCTTGAAGGAATCGCGCCCCGAGATTCCTTACTGAGAAACGAAAAGGTCCGGATACTTCTTGCGAAGATCCTCTTCGGTCTCCCACGTTGCCTCTTTATCGGAATGATGCGACCACTGCACTTTCAAGAACTTGGTGCTCTTGTTGCGAGTCTTACGCTCGGTCTCATCGAGAATACGAACAGGGTGCTCCTCATAAGATAGATCATCTTGTAGTTCAATGGAATCATGATCAACTGCACGATCTGGATCTTTGAAACACTTCTTGAGCTGTGACACGTGGAACACATCGTGCACCTTGGATAGCTTTTCTGGAAGTTCAAGACGATAGGCATTTTCTGTCCGCCTCGAGAGAATGTTGAAAGGACCAATGTATCTTGGTGCAAGCTTTCCTTTTACACCAAAACGATGAGTGCCTCTGAGGGGAGTTACACGGAGATATGCCTTGTCACCAGGTGCATAGACCATATCCCTGTGCTTGCTGTCATAGTAGCTTTTCTGACGAGACTGAGCAATCTTGAGATTGTCACGAATGATACGAACTTTCTCCTCGGCTTCCTTAACAATGTCAGGGCCTAAGAGTGAACGTTCACCAGCTCCAGACCAATTGATTGGACTCCTGCATCTGCGGCCATACAATGCCTCAAATGGTGCCATGCCTAGGCTTGCCTGGAAACTGTTGTTGTAGGAGAATTCAGCATATGGAAGGCAATCCTCCCATTTCATGCCAAAGGAGAGACCACATGCTCTGAGCATATCCTCGAGAATCTGATTGACTCTTTCGACTTGCCCCTGAGACTGAGGGTGATAAGCTGTGCTGAACAGAAGTTTAGAGCCCAATGCTTCTTGAAAACTCTTCCAGAAATGAGAAGTGAATATGCTTCCACGATCTGAGCTTATTTCCAATGGAACACCATGAAGAGGAACAATCTTTGCTGTGTAGAGCTCTGCTAACTGGCTAGCTGAGATTGTTTCTTTCACAGCAAAGAAGTGAGCTACTTTAGTGAGACGATCAATGACAACGAAGATTGCATCGTTGCCCTTTTTGGACTTTGGAAAACCAGTGACGAAGTCCATTTCAACCATGTCCCACTTCCACTCAGGAATTTTCAGAGGTTGGAGTAGACCTGCTGTTTTCTGATGGACTGCCTTAACACGTTGACAAACGTCGCATTCAGAAACGTATTGAGCAATTTCACGTTTCATGCCAGGCCACCAATACAGTGTCTTAAGATCCTGGTACATCTTTGTACTTCCAGGGTGGATGGAGAGAGGAGTTTCATGAGCCTCCTTGAGAATGATATCTTTGAGACTTTGAATCTGAGGAACTGCAATGCACCCTTCGAAGAACACAGTTCCTTTGTCATTAATTGAGAAGGACTTGAATTTATCATTGCCTTCTTTGATGTGTTCTACAATCTTCTTGATTTCAGTATCACGAAGTTGTTCAGAACGAATCTTGTCCTCGAGAGTTGGACTGGCTGTCAAGCTAGCAAGGTAACCTTGAGGAACAAGACCAAGGTTCAGCTTCTGGAATTCTTCATGAAGTGGAGGTTGGCTTTCCATGATCATGAGATTATTGCAATAGGACTTGCGACTGAGAGCATCGGCCATAACATTAGCCTTGCATGGAGTGTAAGAAATGGTGAGATCAAAGTCCTTAATCTTTTCAATCCATCTCCTTTGACTGAGGTTTAGATCTGGCTGAGTGAAGATGTATTTCAGACTCTTATGATCGGAAAAGATTTCAGTTTTGTTACCCAACAAGTATTGTCTCCATTTCTTGAGGGCAAACACAACTGCTGCAAGTTCTAGGTCATGAGTGGGATAGTTTTGCTCATGTGCATTCAACTGACGTGAAGCATAAGCCACAACTTGACGTTCTTGCATAAGAACTGCACCTAGACCTTGGAGAGATGCATCGCAGAATATCTGGAAAGGTTTGGTAGTATCTGGGCCAACCAGAACTGGTGTAGAAGTGAGTTTAGTCTTCAGGAGATTGAAACTTTCATCACACTGTGGAGTCCAAACGAACTTCTTGTCCTTCTTTGTGAGATCAGTGAGAGGTTTGGCAATCTTGGAAAAGTTTTGGACGAAACGACGGCAATAGCTAGCCAAGCCGAGAAAGCTTCTTACTTGTTTTACCGTCTTAGGAGGTTTCCAATCAACAATTGCCTTAACCTTTTCCGGGTCAATGGCTATGCCTTTGGCAGAGATGATATGACCAAGGTAAGCAACTTCTGGAATCCAGAACTCACATTTGGAGAACTTGGCATATAGACGATGCTCGCGAAGTTTCATAAGAGTGAGACGAAGGTGTTCTCCATGCTCTTCCTCGGATTTTGAGTAGACTAGAATGTCATCAAGATATACCACAACGAACTTGTCGAGGTATTCATGGAAGACAGAATTCATGAGTCTTGAGAACGTCGCCGGTGCATTGGTGAGACCAAAGGACATGACGGTGTATTCATATAGACCGTACCGAGTGGTGAAAGCTGTCTTGGGAATATCTTCCTTTCTGATCTTTATCTGATGGTAACCCATCCTCAAGTCCAACTTTGAGAATATTGAGGCTCCAGCAAGTTGATCAAAAAGATCATCGATATGGGGAATTGGATACTTGTTTTTGATGGTTTTCTCGTTGAGAGGACGATAGTCAACCACGAGTCTTTTTGTTTGATCCTTCTTGGCAACAAACAGAGTTGGGCAACCCCAAGCGGAGGAACTAGGCTGAATGTAACCTTTCTCCATGTACATATCGATTTGCTCCTTCAACAATTTCAGTTCAGGAGGAGCTATCTTGTATGGATGCTTAGAGATTGGAGCAGTACCTGGTTCAAGCTCGATCACGAACTCAACTGCTCTGTCCGGAGGCATCCCTGGCAACTCTTCTGGAAAGACGTCAGGGAATTCACAAACCACCGGAACATTTTCAATTGCAGGAAGAGGTTTTGCATCAAGGTTGAACAGCTGAACAGAACTTGATCCATATGGAGAATAGACTATCTGGCCAGAAGGGTGGGAGAGAGTTATTGACTTTTGAGCAAAGTCAATTTTAGCTTCGTTGGTCTTCAACCAATCCATGCCCAGAATGACATCAATGTCAGAATTTCCCAGCAACATGAGTGAATTAAGGAATATGCGACCTCCAATTAGGATTTGATTGTCCATACTTATCTTGGAAGTCAACATTTGCGGTCCCGGTGAGTGAACAGTGATTTGATTGCTTACCGGAACCAGAGCTAGGTTGTATGCTTTTGCAAAGATCTTTGACACAAAAGAATGCGATGCTGCGGTATCAAACAACACTTTAGCTGGAATAGAGTTTACGGGTAATATACCGAGAACGACGTCAGCAGCTTCCTCAGCTTTGTCGGCCTTGATATGATTCACCCTCGCGGTCCTCCCGACAGGCCTGTTGTTGGAGTTGAAGGCTTTAGCCGGGGGAGCACGAACCATTGCCTGGTTGGTGTTGGGGCGAGGAGGTGGAGGTAGCTGCCTCTGAGTGCACTTATCAGCGTAGTGTCCAGTTTCCTTGCACTTGTAGCAAGTGACGACACGAGGAGGACCTGGCCTTGGCTGCCCCATTGGAACCCTCTGACTCTGCATCTGAGCTGGGTTGGGTGGGCGGGGAGCAAAGCCTGGAGAAGCTTGGGCATATGGAGCCCGAGTGACAACAGCATTTGGCACCCAGATGCGGCGCTTCTGCGGAGGGGTGGTCATGTTGGAGGAGGAACCACCCTCACGCGAGTGCTTGCGAGAATCCTCGAACGCCTTGCGCCCATTTTCCTCATTGAGCGCGGTGTTCACGAGCTCCTCGAAGTCCTTGCACTTGATGTTGGTGAGTGCGTACTTGAGTTCCGGGTTAAAACCTCGGCGGAACCTTGCCATCTTCTTGGTCTCAGTGGACACCTCATCACCAGCGTATCGAGCGAGACGATTGAACTCGTTCTGATAGCCAATGACGTCCAGCTTGCCCTGCTTGAGAGAGCAAAATTCCTCACGCATCCTTTCCATGAGACCATCTGGGATGTGGTGCTTCAGGAAGGCATCCTTGAAACATCCCCAGGTGATAGGATAGCCAGCTCTCATGGTCTGGTAGTTCTCCCACCAAGTAGCTGCCTGACCCTTCAGTAGGTAGGTGGCATACTTGACTTTGTCCTCCTCAGCAACGTGAGCAATGTCCAGAGCCCTGGCCATCTCCCTGATCCAGTCATCAGCATCCAGAGGCTCACGTGTTGCCACGAAAGCTCTCGGGCCCATACTGAGGAACTCCTTGATACTGACTCGTGGAGCATTCTGGTTGTTGTGCTGGTTAGCCTGGATCTGGGCCATCTGAGCCACGACTTGAGTCATCTGAGTCAACAGCTCCGTGAGCGGAGGTGGTTCAGGCGGGTTGCTCCTTGTTGGCGGCATCCTGGATAGACATGCATTTTAGCACAACAACAGAAAAGGATAGACTTGGTAACCGAAAGATAGATTATTCCGACGCATGAATAGATAACCAACAGGTACATCATCACATGTTCAAATACATCAGAATATCCAACACACCAATACATGGTTCGAAAACCGAAGGATAACTAAACATAGCTAGGAATGGATACATCGGTACTCCCATGCTCATCACGCAGGACGGCGGTGAGTAGTACGACGAGAGATACGGTGAGGAGGAATCCCACGGAAGTAGGTAGAACAACGATCCACGTAGATCGGGACTTCTCTGAGAGCGACTCTCGGTGTGGTGAAGTAGAAAGCGTCGTCTCCCTGTGCTCCAAAGCGTGGAATCCCAGTGTAACCAGCTCCGAGGTTGAGGAGTGGACCTCTAATCGGCTCGTAACCTCCAGCATCTAGTAGACGACGACCAACTGGCTGATCGAAACGTGCAAAGCGCTCATTTCCAACAAAGTCTGTGGTGTACGTCGCCAGACGAGTCAAAGCAAGGTAGAGCTGCTCCCTGACTAAGGCCAACTCCTGAGAAAGTGTGGTGGCAACAGCGTCACTGTGCCTCACAAACTGAGCGGTGGTGTGCAGCCTGGTGTTATCATGCTCGTAGACATCCAAGTTGTCGTAGAGAGTGAAGTGAGCTCCCTCCGAAGTGATGTAACCACGGGGGATGTGGCGATAGATAGAATCGTCAAATCCCCAGTAGTCAGCACGAAGGACGGTGAGACTCACATAAGCTGCCTGCTGCACGGCCATATCCACTGTGGAACCTACTGCCTCGTAGCGGTGGACAACGCTCATGCCATCATCTGACAGAATGTAGACGATAGCCTGGTAGTAGGTCTGGTCAAACTCTCGCTGCTGCTCGTAGACCTGGTACTCTGGTGCCCAACGGAACCCCAGATAAGTGACCATGTCTCTCAGCATCTCCGGATAACCGGCGGTGCTCTCACAACGAGTCATCCGAACCACCTGCGGGAAGAACCTAAGATCCATCTGCAGATGATTTGGGAGGTTTTGATTAGACGCCGGTAGAAGAACTGAAGTGGAAAGTAACAACAAGGTTTCAACGGACGAAAAGGATGTTGAAAAGAACAGGATATTGAAGCAACATCGGGAAACACGAGACCAAAAACTCCTGAGGTACTACGGAGAACCCAAAACACGTGAAATCCTAACTTGAAAGTTTAGGTGAGAACAGAAAACAACGTTGCACTTCCTTACCAGAAAAGGGTGGGTGGGTGGGGAAAGAAGAAAAATGGCAGAATTCCTACTCTCACGTTTCATTTTTCCTATATAGCTACAAAATAGTTTCTAGACTCAACTGCGACCAGTAAAAGGGATCCTACAGGCAGACAGGCTCTGATACCATTTGTCACACCCGGACTTCTAAAGGATACTCGCCGTTTCGTTGAACAGTAGTAGATTGGATTACGGGGCTTACCGGCACCCGCGTCCTCTTACGAGTAGGCCAACACACGCATGTGTGACAACCAACCCCTATCTGTTCAGCGTCGACGTAAACTATCCCATAGAAATCAGGACACTACCATTGACGTACTTCATACCATACACACATGGTACGTCAACAGATTGTAACAGAATGATAGCACAACATATCTCTAAGACACAAAAGATTAAAATAAGTTGCAAATAGCTCTCACTAGAGCAGAGATAGCAAATACAATCATCCAGAGGACACATGTCCCAACATAACATCATTACATCTCAGCGGAAGCATTCAAAGGGTCTGAGTACAGACAAATCCAAATAGGCTTAAGAAGCCGGGAACTGAAATAAAGACGGAGCCCATCCACGTAGTCTCGGATCCTGCCCGGGTCCGCTACCTACTCGTCAGCAGCCTCGTCAAACTCCACGTAGTAGCCGTCACCTGGATCCTCGTAAGCGTAGTCTGCGGAAACCACAGCCCCAAAGGTGTCAGTACATAGACGTACTGGCAAGCAAGACTCACAGTTCACCAAAGTGTAGCCCGTCAACACCAAGCACAGATGCCTTGGGTTCAACGGAAGAAAGGGGATATAAAAGATGCTGCAACTGGCTGCGCTAACCAACTACAGAGATTCTACCACTTCCGGCTAACAGAAAGAAGATAAGATCGAGGATTGTAACCAACTGAAAGATAACTTCAAACAAACCCATCCTGGATCTCGCCCCTTATCCAAAGAAGCAATCCGAGGATAACTCACACCGTTGGATTAAAGATGAATCAAGTTATTGTGTCAATAATCCTATTACTAGTCAAGTTGTTAATCAGTGGGTGTGAGATTGTGAATCATTAGGTTTAAGTTGTCCTAAGTACTTGTTAGCCAGTACTTTCACCAAGTTAACCATAACCGCGGAAAACACGGCTTCTCGAGAAGATTTATCCCTGCAGGGTTGCACCAATTTGGCCGTACACGTATGAATAACCCGCCATATGGGATGCCTCCCACCAAGCGGGGCACTCAACACAACTCAACTCTTCTTCGCATCAAGCCCAAAGCACCTTGGGCGCACGGCTAATCGAGCCCAGAAGAAAATGGACCCTCATAGCACTCTAAGAACGTGTCCCCCTATATGCCGACTACAAAAGTTCCACCCTGCGCTGGGCTCGCAAAAACATGCATGCGGCAATGGAAAACACGAACTAAATGAGGCGATTTGGACGGGATGCGAATCGAATCAAATTGAGGGGGGCGCCCATACTCGCTTCCCACATGCGGGTAGTGCGCTCATCATGGATCAGTAGACAAGACCCTTTTCCTATTAGGGTCGACACTAGCAGGCCTCAAAACCACACAGGGCCTCCTGCCGGTGCCTTATCATCAAATTATTATTTAACAATAACATTAGCATGATTGATTGATTAAACATCGAGCCCCCAGAACATAATAAAAATATAGTAACTGAAAGTAACGGGTAACAGACTCGAGCGAAACAACCTAAGCATGCTAGTAAGACACTGGCTCAATCAATGGGGTTGTAGGAGTGGTGGTGAGGCAATATCAGGGTTAAGGGATTCATGTGATAGGTTCGTAACAGAAACAACTACACATAGGGCTAGCAAAATAGACAACGGAAAGTATCGGTAACCAATGTTGAAAGGAACACGGTGGTTCATGTGAGTGATAACTTGCCTGCAAACTCAGCAGCCGGGTACTGAGCTAGATCCTCAGAAGGGGTGCTGTAAAGATCGTCTGTCTCAACGTCGTCGTCTATCCGAGAAGAAGCAAACAAACAAGACAGAAATATAAACAATCAATATCATGGCATAGTGCACAATCATGGGATGATGCATGTCAATTTAATAGATGCATCAAAATAAACTAAGTGACATGGTAACACAATTTAAATGGACACATATGCCATTGGATTGCATATGGCAAAGGTCCATGAATTAAGTGGAAACAAATGATCTATAATTGACTACCATGTGAAAGTTTGCTTATCATGATGCATGCATGATGATAATAATAAAATAACAACAAAAGATGCAAGTGGAAAAGGAATTTATCAAGTTTGGAAATTTTGGGTTACTTAAACATGTCACACAAGCATTTGTTGTTTTCATCAATTTAAAGTGTTCAAAACAAATAACAAAATTCATATTTGAAAAGAATACCAAATTTTAGTTGGATTACATGTTTCAAATATTGAAATAGGAGTTAGGATGAATTTATTATGACTTAAACAATATTAAACAAGTTTTAAATGAATTTAAAACAAGTTTGAATATTATTGGAATTTTATTTGTTCAAAATATAATTTCAAATTCATATTTGAAAAGTTCATACTTTTCTAGTTTGAAAACATATTTTGCATGTTCAAAAATAATTTATTTTGAGCAAGTTATGATTTTAGCAAAATTTAAATGAATTAAACAAGGACTAAATTATTTAGGCAATTTAAATTATTCAAACCATGAAACAAAATTTATATTTGGAAAGGTTATTGGAAATAGCATGGAAAACATATTTTATTTGCATTTATTGGATTAAGAATGAATTAGTTATGAATCTTAGCAAATTGCAATTGAATTATTTGAATTCAAATTTGAATTGCATTTTGAAATTTCAAAACAGGAAACAAATGATACCAATAGGTAGATAATTTAATTTAGATCAGCACACATATTTTATTTTCATTATTTGAGTTTATAAAATGAAAGTTATAAGGTTTTTAAGTTCAGGGACCAAACTGTTAAATAAAAGGACCAGTTTTGAAAACAGAAAGTTAGAAAAACAATTGTTACCGCACAGGGGGCTAGCCACAGGCACTGCCAGTGGGCCTGGGGCCTCGCTGTGCTTGCGTGGCACGTGAGTGGCTGACAGGGGGCCCTCCCTGTCAGCACTTGGGCGAAAAAAGTGGGATTTTATCCCGAGCGAGGCCAGGGCTCGAACCCTGGACCTCACCCTGCGCGCGCTGTGCCTGAACCAGTGTGCTGTGTGCTCGTTTGTTGTCAGTAAACCATACGCAACAAAGCTAAGGTTCAGAACTGCGCAGTTTTCCTGAAAGTTAACTGAACCCAAAACCCGCGCCTGCGACAGAGAACGACGGTGATCCACGGCGGCGTGCTGTGGCTGTGATGCACCGTGGCTGCTGCTGGTGGTGCAGTGCGCGTGCAGAGGCGTGCTCGCGGGCATGACAGAGAGGAGGGAGACGGTGGCGTGCTCACCGCGGTGTAGAGGGAAGCAGGGGCTCGAGGAGGTTCACGGCCGGCGGCGATGACGATGATGGCGGCGGGGATGCGGTTGTTCTCCCGGGACGCTGCGGTGCGCGATCGGATGAGGGCAAGGAGGCGGTTTGATTCCGGGTTTTAGGTTAGTGGGTGGTGCTGCGAGGGGGTGGCTACCACCGGAAGTTCAGAGGTGCTCGTCTCCGGCGAGGTGGTGGCAGAGGGGGAACGCGGCGAGATGAGAGGGCAACGGCGGCGGCCTCGAGGGAAAACAGTGGCCTAGGGTAGCTAGGGTTGCGGCTGTGCCCTAGGGGGTCTTTTATAGAGTCCACGGGGCTCTGGTGGCCGTCGCTGCTCCGCCGTGCCGCCGTGGCACGCGCGGATGCGCGCCGTACATGGGAGAGAAAGGTGGGGGCGCGCTGCGAAGGGGTACCGGGCCGTGGGCTGGCTGCGCGCGAGGGAAAAAGGCTGGGCTGGGTAGGCTAGCTGCCGCGCGCGCTGGCTTTTCTCCTTTTATTTTTTTTTGCTCTGCAGTTTTTTTTTGTAGCAAATGGAATTGGAAGCAAAAGTTAGGGTTTTGAGTTTAAAAAAATTTGGAAAAATTCATGTGGGCTTATTAGGGCAACATCTACCAGTTGACAACTTAAGTTTTTGAAATTCAATTTTATTTGCTGTTTTTGCACATTGGTTTGAATTGGAATAATTTTGGGTTAATAATTGGTTATTTAAAACAAGGTTTTTAATTATGGTAGACCAATGAGTCTATTTGGAAACAAATGAATACATTTGTTTTGGTATTTTTCACAATTTGAAAATGGTGCTGTTTGTTGATTTGAATTTGAGTTTGGAAGCAATTTGGAATTATTTAATTGAAATAAAACCACCATTTTACTAGTTGATCTCTATGGAATAATTGGAAACAAAAGGTTGTTTGAATTGAACTTTTATTTGAAAAAAATGTTGTAACATGACAAGTATGAAACACATCATTTGAATTTGTTTGAAATTCAATTAAGAAAACAGAACAAAACAGATGCAAAACAAATAGTAAACAAATGCAAACAAGGAAACAAATATGATGACATGATGCAATACTTTAATTAAACATGAAATCAAACATTCTAAGCGATATTTTCATACTTGGGATGTTACGGCACCCTACACGCTCAGATCAGCCTGGAGAGCAGTAAGTGCCTCAACAATGCCACGCATTCCTTGTCGACCAGCGCCCTTCTGCCACTTGTTTAATATCAGCTGATCATAGTCTACGTGTGTTTGCCACACGTCCTTGTATCGGAACTGTCTCGCCAATCGAGGTCCTCTCATCTCCTCCTTCTCTCTGAAATCAACCATAACCATACAATGATCTGATTCAGAAGCCACTATATGACGGACATTGACGTACTCAAACTTGTTAACAAACTCAACACTGCCAAAGGCTCGGTCCAGCCTTGCTCGCACATTATTGTCACCACTCTGTCCATTGTCCCATGTATGTGCCACACCAGACCATCCAAGATCATGGAGTGAGCAGTCCTCCAGTGCTTCCCTAAACGCACGCATCTGCGATTCCGATCGTGGCGTTCTGGAAAAATGTTCTGACGCTGTCATCGTCTCATTAAAGTCTCCGATGTAGAGCCATTCCGCATGCTGTATGCTAAAAAGGGCACGCAAAAATCTCCAGCTCTGGTGCCTGTCCTCAGCTCTAGGGGCTCCATAGAAACCCGTCAACCTGACGCTGTTTGACATATCACCACTCCTCCTCACCATCACGTCTATGTGGCAGGAACTGAAATTTTTTAGGTCCACGCACACATCCGCAGACCAAAACAGCCCCAGCCCTCCACTTAGACCGACACTATCCACTGCATAACATCCAGTAAAACCCAACTGTGCTTTCAAATTCCTTACTCTCTCTGCTGAAATTTTGGTTTCCATCACAAAGAGAATATCAGGCCCTTCATGCTTCACGACATGGCGAAGCTCACGAACGGTCAGGGGGTTCCCAAGCCCCCTGCCGTTGAAGCTCAAGCATCTCATTGATCCTGGCAGGGCTGCCCTGCACCCGCTGCCGAAATTTCCGACGACGTCGGGGTAGCCTTCTTCTTCTTGTTATTAACCAGACCCAAATCAGAACTATCCGAGGTACCCACCGTTTCTGCAATTTCAGTGCCGAAAGGAACAAGGCTCCTCTCATTCGCAGCTTCCAACAGTGGACCAGTTATCATAAGTGCCTTCTCAACCTTCTGATAAGTCACATTCTGCGCACCCGCCTTGCGTTTGTTCTGATTGTTCTTTTTAATCGGAGACGTTGCATCAGACCTCATATCTTTCGCTGTGCTCGAGCTCCGGGTTTCTGCTTTGGTGGATGTGGTCTTTTCGAAATCACATTCAGATCCTTCATTGTACGGCGCCTTCCAACTCTCCCCAGGCGCTCGCAAATTCTTACCGAAAGGGAGCTCACCCTTCGGTCCTCTAGTCCCCGGAGTTGGACAATTTAGATCAGAGTGGCCTAACCTACCACAGGAGAAACAGAAGTGTGGAAGTTGTTCATATTGGATCTCATACAAATCCGTTTTCTGTCTCTTCGCCGAGTCAATAAGCACCCATCTCCTCAATGGTTTTGCGACCTCCACTGTAACTCTGGCCCTCAAAAACCCACCCACATGATCAAATTGCGCAATTGACGCCTTCTCATCAATTTGTCTTGCAATTGGTAACCACCACTTCTTCTCTCTTAGATTGAATGGCAGATTGAGGATCCTAGCCCACACCGTGAGCCGATCAAACTTTAGCTCCGAGGGTTTCATACAATCCTCGAACTCCGACAAGATTACCGCATTGTTACTCACATGCCAAGGCATCCCTTCCCATACACGATCCCTGTCCCTTTGCGTAGCGAATTCCGCAACGAACATGTTCTCCCCCACAGATCTGAAAAACAGCCCCTTCGGGTTGCTCCATGCCGGCCGTAGCGCGCTAGCGATAGTCTGTATATGGAGAGTTCCCCGACTAAGGACCTTCCCCGCCAGCAGCCACTGCGGCACCACATCCTCCTCACGATCATCGATGACCAGGGGTGTTGCTTCTGCATCGGTGATGTCTAACTTGCCCAGCTCCTCCTACAGCTTGGTTCTCGCCGCCCGTGGCGACAGGGCCTCCTTGCCCCTCTCCTCTCCGCTCGCAGACGAGGCCATGCTCGCCTCCGATCTCCTTCTCGCCCCGCCGATGGGATCAGCGGGCGCCGTCGGTGTCCACAAACCCTAGTCGCCTAATAGGGAGCGCTCCAAGGGTTACGGGAAAATACGTGTAACGTGTATTGAATCCTCATAGACGCCGGCGTGTTAGACATGCTCTTATAGGCAATGGTCGGTATACACGGCAAAGGCCGGTATACACGCTGACCAGTACGGGAGGGCGCTCCAAATGCTGCTGCGTACCGTACTCTCTGCAGGAATTACTCCGCATTTGCAGCGTGGTCAATACAGATCGATCATCCGATCCAGCCCCCATTTAGAATACAGATCACCTCCAGCTAGACTATGTTTCCCGGTTGAACGCGCGTAAAGCTTCGGTGCTTTTCACATTCGCCTGCCATCCATATTGCCGTGGCTTGTTGCTGTAGTATTTCGCATCTCAGAGCTGCTTCAGGGTACTTGATTACTCCTATGACTACTTGTTAATTACATTTTCGATGGCTTTGTTTCTACTAGAGCTCAGTCCACATCAGAAACGTGCTTTCGGCAGCGTTACGAAAGAAAGAATGAAGTCGACAGAAAAACAGCAGCTAGCAACCAAAGACCCTCGGAATCTTCAGTAGCTTGGCGCTGCAGTAAAGTGGAGATTCCGGCCAGACAGACAGCCCCATCACTCGGCCACGTACGAAGAGAGGGAAAAAAAAAATGAAACGAGCGGATGGATAAGCCTGGATGGACAGCTACAGCGAATGCAGCACGCGACAGCCGGCGATCTGCCGCCGCCGCCGCCCGCGCCCGAGGGTGGCAGCAACGACGCCCTACCTACGCCGTCGACGGTTAACCGTTGGCTACGCAAATAAAATTGTCGAGGGAGGTCGCCGGTCGCCGTCCCAAGCCTAAACTATTGATTAGGCGAACAACCAGGAGCACGTTAACGATCAAACCACTACCTAGCTGCTCGCGCATGCACGCACGCAGCCGCAACCCATTATCAACGGCGCTTTATTACTAGCTAGCGATCGAGATCGAGGCGAGCCCAAGGGGGTGGCCTTGCGTTGCTGTCAAAACGTTTTTTGTTGGCGTCCTGTCGTCTCTTGATCAAGCGACTTCGGTGCTCCTTTAATCCCTGGATGTTGGTCGATTGTACATGGCCCCTGACTGACAGCGAGATCAGGTTGGGTTTAGCGTCTACCTAACGCCTCCAACTGGACAGCAGATACATACTAAGAGCATGTCTAACAGACCACCTAAAGCGCGGGCACCCTTTATAATTCCGGCGGCATACGGGGTGCGGGCCAAAATGGCCATCTAGCAGCCCCCGTATGCGGCCCGGCCCGTATAGGATTTTTAGGGGGCCTGCGAAACCGACCCCGCCGCCCCCTACAAGTAGCGGGTGAGGGTGGGGGTGGGGGTCCAACCCCCCACTCGCAACCCTAGCTCCGCCGCGCGCCGCCCTAGCTCCGGCGAGCAATCCCGTCCCCCACGCCGCCGCATTTCTCCTCCTCTGCATTTCCACGCCTCCGTCCACACACAGCCTCCTACTCCGCGATGAGTTCTCCCCGCGGATCGAGCTCCTCCACCGCCGGATCGAAGCGCCGCCACGAGCCGGAGACGCTCGAGGAGGCGTGGCGCGTGCACTGCAAGCACTCCTTCGCCGGGAGTCGCCGCGCCGCGTGGAGGTACATGGCCTTCCCTGAGTCGATGCCGCCGTCGCTGGTCGATTTCGCGGAGGGCGGCCGGTACTACGCGGTCGACCCGCCGCCGAGGCCGATGCGCGGCCCCCAGTTCGAGAAGTGGCGCGCCGATTGGGAGCTGGAGCAGCAGTGCAAGCGCAGCCGCGGCAGTGGAAGCGGCGCAGTGGCGGTGGCGGCGACAGCGGACGAGGACGCCGCGTTCTTGGCAGCCGTGGAGCTGTCCAAGAAGGCCGCCGAGGAAGCGGCGCGCGCGGAAGCGGAGGAGGAGGCGCAGGCCATCGCCGACGTCGAGGCGTTCAAGGCGATGGAGGCCGCCGGCGTCGTCTTCCTCGATTAGGCAGTAGCTAGTAGATTAGGCAGTAGCTAGATAGACGAGCTCGAGCAATGTAGCAACAATGGTGATGATGCAATGAAAATGTTTTCTCCCGGGAAATTTCAATTTAAATATACAGGCCGGCATAGGGGGTCTGCTAGATGGACGAGTTCATTCGAGCAAAATTTTGCCCGATTTCGTGTACAGGGAGGGGTCTGTTAGACATGCTCTAAGGCTAATCAAATCAGCTCACCTGATCCGGGCAGCTCCAGTCGATCCATCTTTCTTCCCGTGGGGATTTTCAGAGTGTTGAGGATCAATTGGCACGTTTGACTTCCTTGTGAGAATCTAGCACACCCAATGTCAGAAGATCCCAACGTCTCCCCCATGCTATGTAGTACAGTACGTGCAGACAAATGGGCATCACGTGGCAGAAAATCCGCTCGAGCGACCTCGCGATCTGCTTTCCGCTTGACTGCTGAGACCTGTAGACGTGCCCCACTTTTAATACAGTGCGCGACTCGCCGACTTGTTCGACGGACAGGGTCTTAGTATACCTCACGTGTCACGTGCGCTCGTGTTCCGTGCTTTTCGCTCGTCTGATTTCCCCTTTTTCTTTTTTACCTTCACTAATCTGATTTGGTTACCCGAGATCAGGGATGGAACCAAGATGGCAATTCAAAGGGGGCCAATTGTATATAAAATAATCTGGAGGGAGCCATATAGGTAAAATTTCGCTAAATTTAGGGGTCAAATCTATAAATTAACAACGTCTTGTTAACAAACAAAAAAAATTCACCGTGGGGAAGCCATGATCCAACACTCTGTCCCTGCCCGACAAACACCACTTGGCTGATCGTCTGCTTTGCACCATCGGATTTATGATTCAAAGGAATTGAAATGCATCTCTCCAAAAAAAAAAATGTAATAACATAGATTTTCCCCATGATGCTCAGATAGAGGCGGCCCTTGCAATCTTCCTATCTAGATGCGGCTTTTTTTCTTGCAAACAAGATAAGAAAGGACTTCGTATGGATGAAAGGTAGCATCGACCTCGGAACAACAAGTCACCCACTTGTCAACTGGCCAAAGGTATGCATGCCGCTACACCTTGATGGTCTTGGCTTGTTGGATATAGAGAAGTTCGAGAGGACGATGTGACTTCGGTGGCCATGGCTTGCATGGACTTTCCTGAACTTTTTTGTGACCAACACAAGAAGGAACCAAATGGACAGTCAAGAAGGAGCTCCAATGGGGTAAGCTGGATCAAGGCCCCGCAGAACATCTCGACGGCGGCCGACTTTGAGAGCTTCACTCGGCTTTGGACCACAGTGAAGACGATTCAGCTCCTACCACAGTCGAACACTATTAAATGAAGATGGACGGAGTCGGGTGCATACATGGCGGCGTAGGCATATAGATGCCGATTCATCGGTACCCATGCACCTTTTGACACAAATAAGATTTGGGGGCCCATGCCGAGCCGAAGTGTAAACTCTTAGCTTGGTTAGTTGCGCATCAAAATATCCGCAAGACACACAACCTTGCTGAAAGGGGATGGCCGCATGATCCTATGTATAAGCTTTGTCATATACCCCCCCCCAAGACGGTTCAACACCTCTGTTATGACTACTCCTTCACTGTGGGGGCTCGGGATTTGGTTCTTGCCTCTCTAGACTTGCCCGTGCACACTGTTGCCTCGACCATGGACCATGACTTCAACGGATGGTGGTTAGAATATATTTCACACCTCCCCAAGGACAAGGAAAGGGCGCTAGCGGGGTCATCACCTATATCTTATGGGGGCATGGGAGGAGAGAAATAGAAATGTTCACGAACACAACTCTCTCTTTACGGTACGGGACCTGGTGCGCCTGGTGCGTGATGAGATCGATCATCGGGCTTATGCATTCAAGGGGGACCTGGGATACCATGGGGTGTAGTTTTTGTTTGTGTTTTTTTTTTCCTTTTATTCGCCTCGCAAGAGGCCCTTGTAAAGAACTCTCTCCCTAGCTGTCTATCTTATCGAATGACAGTATGTCTTCCTTTAACCCTTAAAAAAATGTAATACTATATATTACTCTCTCCATTCCAAGTATAATGCGTTATGTCGATACAGGAGAAAATGAGTGAATGGATACCTACACTTTGCTAAATTTGAATCTTATTGGAAAATTTTGTTGCGCGCTATCGTGTTGGAGTTCCTCCGCAGTCCCCTCCACATCTTCCCCCTGACCATCCACCGCATCGCCTATGACCAAGAACCTCACACTGGTTCTGTGTGTCTCCTTTGCCCCACCGACACACGTTGTTCCATTGCATCGCCTCCGGCCAAGCACGTGATCATGATCCTGCGCATCTCCTCCACCCTTGCAACGAGCGGTGATCCATTGCATCACCTCGGGCCAAGCACCTCGTCGTGATCCCATGCGTCTCCTCCGCCCTAGCAACACTGATGATCCACCACATTGCCCATGATCCTGTGCATCTCCTCTGCCCTAGCAATACGTGGTGATCCACCGCACCGCCTTCCGCCAAATACCTCGTCATTATACAGTAGCACAGGGTGATCCACTACATCGCCTCCACATCTACAAGAACAATTTTAAATGGCAATCATTGATACGGTATTCCAGACCTCAACTACACTCCACCCGAAGAAGAGAACGACACCAATACCTGGAGGAGGCCATGTAGATCATCATGATGGAGGAATCAATGCTGATGTAGGCAGTGTTGATGTAGATGTCATGTCTATTCCCAGTAATAGCTTATGATTTTCTTTTCAATCTTTTATCGCAACAAGCATGCTTTTTTTAAAAAAAGAGTACTAGGCATCTTGAAAAAAAAACACTAAGATAACAAGGAAAGCACATGCACATCTTAAGACTAATCCATACTGTAAAAAGGAATACACGTGGCCATGGTGAGATTATTTCGAGAATATGCCTTGGAAGACATATCATTTTTCATAAAAGAAGGGCTTAGGACAGCCAGTTCAACGCCCTGAGGGCTTACAATGGCCAAGACGGACACATGTGTTTGTTCGCCCCCTTTTCTCTCTGAATCGGACTACACGCATTCTCTCTCCCCACTCGGCTTTCTAGCCCTAGCGTTGAGTGTTCTTGTCTAATTAGTCTCGCTATGTACCACATTGCTCCCTCCTCAACGACTTTGTTGACAATCTGATCCGCTAAAGGGGCCACCCCATAAAATGTTACATCATTTCTTTGCCTCCAAATGCACCATATGATGAGGGTTATCGTTGTCCAGATATCTTTCTTTTCTTTGTGTTCTAAATTGATCATGTCCACCATTCCGTGAGCTCATATTCCGGGGTTGGCACCATTCCAAACCTTTGCCATTGCGGAAGAATGATATACCATGCTTCCCATGGTATCACGCATCCCAGCAGTAGATGAGAAATAGTCTTCGTTTCCTTCGCATAGAGGGCATTGAGTTTGATGAGGGAGGTAGTGTCTCCTCATCTCGTCGCATGTACATCATCTCCCTTTGGTGGTCAACCACATGAAGAAGAAACAAGTCATTGGCGCTCTCGACTTCCAGATTTGGACAACCTCTGGGGACAGAGTGTTTGCTACATAAAACACACTGTAAGCTAATCTAGCGGAACAAGCACCATTGCTCTCCCACTTCCATCGTATCTCATCCGAGCCTTCTATCAGCTGCACCTAATCATCAGTTTCGGGCGATCGTCATGTAGTTATCAACGGTTGCAGCGTTTAGATCTCGCCCAAAGTCTGAAAGCCATGCTCCATCTAGTGCCTCTGTGGCTATCCTTTTGTGCAAGGAACTTGTCTTGACGAACCTAGCAAGGTGGGGAAGTCATCCTTCAAACATCCTCCTCCCACCATCTATCAGTCCAGAAATGACATGAGTATCATGCAGCTCGGCAGAAGTGGCAGCTTCGAAGATGGTTGTCGCTTATGGTGGTACTTGGATATCAAACTCATTCCACGACTTGGATCCGTGAGTCCTCTTTAGCCAAATTCACCTCGTCTGGAGAGTGATTTTGAGCATCCGTAGATCCGAAATGCATAGTCCCCCTAAGGATTTTGGGGGAGAAGACTTTGCCCCGGGCGACAAGGAAATGTCCTCCTTTTATTTATTTCCTGCCTTTCCACAAAAACCCCTCTCAATCTTCTTGAAAGTTGTTAGGGTTTTGGCTGGGACATCCAGCACCATCATCGCTTAAACATGGAGTGTCGCGAGTGTTAATTTGATCAGTGCTAACCACTTCTAGCCATCAGCGAGTCCTGCCATGATGTCGTGGTATTAGGAATCGGGGTGCCCTAACCATCATGGATATTGTAGAGTACGTGTGTGTAAACGGAAAGGGCACCAGAGATGGGATCACACATAATTTACCCAGCTTCGGATCACACAACGCTGGCGAGATCCTTCATGCGGCTATAACTCACTATAAGGCGGATACGTTGCCAGGGTTACAATTAGGGTATGCGGAAAATCTTAGCCCTTAGGCTCACATAGGCCAGCTTATAAAAGGAGTCTTGTCCCGTCTTACAAGACAAGTCCTACCGACATAAGGCTAGAGTCCTAGTCAATTAATAGCTAAGCCGTAACCTTCTTTTCCAAGGCGTTAACTCACTTCGGCCCTGTTTTGGACTCTTCAATACCGAAACAGGTCTTGTCCTTGCACTTCGTCCTGTTGGACCACCCGACAAAGCATTGTCACCCTTTTGGGCCACCCTAGCAGGCCAGCTTTAACCAATGTCATGATCCCCTATTTGGCATATCCCCAACATTATCCTCCAGAAAGATTCTAGTTTTCTAACTGTTGTCCTTTCATCTTGTGATAGATGTAGTTTCCTTCCTTCACCAACATTTCTCGAAAGGCGAATGAACAACTCAGAGCATTCCATAGATTATGTGAATATATGTCTTACATGAGTCCGAATTTGACAGCTTGTAATTTTACCGCTTGTAGTCATGCCGATCATACACGTGTCAAATCGTGTTAGAGAATCTTCAAATTCCCATCAGTTTTACTGTTGTCTTGTGCTCAAGGCGATGCTGCGCCTTACTTGCGGGCCCAATTTTTTTGAATACAACGCAAAATGGATAGTTAGCCATGATTGAATTTTCCCGCACACAAAGCCTGAGGAGTTGCGGTGAGAATTTTCCACACCGTAGTTGCCACCATGCCAATCACTTAATGTGATTCTCGCTCATCTTCGATGAATGTGTTCCGAGCTCATAACTAGTTATGCGTGAATGTCAAGTCAACCATCTGACAACACATGTACGGACTGATCCTTGGATACAAGTCATCAATCCATACCCGCCTTCATACCGTAAGAACATTTTGATCCTTGGATACAAGTGACGAACGCGAACCCAGCTCTGTTACAACGGTTTCTACAGTAGGGGAGAACACGAACAACCTTGATATTTTAAGTGAGGAACCACTCTAAAAAACTATAACTGTGCAATCAAGGTGCAAACAACAAAGGATAAACATCAAAGTCAATTTATAATTCGTGTGATTTGGTATAGCATTTGTTATTCGGGGATTCTTGATGCATCTCCAACGAGGATACTCCATCTTCGTTATTCTCATCATAGGAGAAAATCCGAGGAAATTCTGCTGCAGTGAAAGTTGCTTCAAGTGTTTCCATGATGGAGAAACGACCATTTTCTCCTATCACGTAGTTCCTCCGAGCTCCACGATGAACGCGTGATTTTTAATGTCGAACAATGACAATCCTTTAGCATTGTCCATCATGTCAAAACACACTAACAAAATAGCTATACCAAACCACACACACACCCTTCAAAACCAAGTTAGATGCCTCTAACGCTTTGTTTGCAAGTTGTAGCATGGTTGTAGATTCCACGATAAAATATCGGCATTACCTACGCAATTTGAGATATGTTTAATCTCATTGCTAACTTTGCAGGGTGATTGAAACACAAGCATTACAAAAACGTCTAGAAGCTCAATCTAAACTTATTCATAACCATGACCACCATGTGGATCCAATCCACATGCCCTTTCCACCGTGCCGTTACATGAGACCAACTATGGTGTGACCCAAAACTATTGAAGCACTTCTTCGGATCAAGAGAGATACGCTAGAGGCAACTCGAGCGTACTAGGATTGCTATAAGTTTGTTTGTAAAAATCATACCATGCCGTCAAAAACAAAGCAAACACAACTTATTGGAAGCAATAAAAATAAACTGAATATTAGAAAACTTTCTAATATACTTTCACAAGTTTATGCAATACCTGCACAAAATTGTGATCTCGATCCAATTGTATCTGTGAATAGTATGATATGATACTACTGTTGATCTACGCTGCAGAATTTAAATTTTTTCTCTACATGTCCCACCAAGATCACTACGCAGATAATGTGTCATGCCCATACATGCAAAGATCAGGATCGTAGTCATAGAAGAGTTCTATACAATCATAGATCCTCAATTAGGACTAGGTGTAAGGGTGTATCAAAGCTTCCCTCGTCAAGGATCACACGTGTAATCCCTCTTATGGTGTGTATGCGTACGCTCGTATCAACCCGTCAGCACTCCTCCGTCCAGGACTCGACATCGACGAAGAGAGACATACTTTCGGCGTTGCTAATTGGTAGCACTAATCGACTGCGATTAGAGCTATATGATTGTGGAAGTTTCTCAACACATGAGAGATAACTACTAATTAGAGCTAGTTCCAATCAGGAGAGGACACCTCAAAACCCAATTAAAAGAATCTCTAATTCAATTAGAGGGATCTAATTAAACCCTCTAATTCTACTGGAGAGAGAGAGACTTGAGAGACAATTGCTCAAAAAATTATGTTTTAGCTTAAGCCTTGGGGGTCCTTTCATAGTTGGAGGGAAGGCGGAACTTTCCAAAGGGGAGGATGAGTCCTAGTTGAGCTAGGAGGGGGCTAGCCGCACCCATCCTCCTAGCCCAACTCGGATTGGACTCCTATATGGGATTCCAACTCCTTCTCCTCTCCTTTTCACTTTTTCCATTTTATTTTTCTTTTCCCTTAAAATAACAATAGGAAAAATACCAGATGGTTCCTAGTGCCATGATTGGAGTCCCTAGGGCCCACCTATCAGCCCCACCTAGTGGTGCAGCCAAAGGGTGAATCTGCCCCCTCCCTCCCGTTTTTTGCCCTCTAGAATCCTATGAAACCAATAGATAAAATCATCGATATTATCTACTAATGTTAGAATTAAATTTCTGACACCCCAAGACATATCATGTCCTCCGTTATCTCTCATATAAATTCTACCTTACACCATCAATATTAATCCCTTATAGTAACTTCCCCAAAACCTCTGCGATTGACATCGGACTTGTTTCTGTGACATTGTAACGACATCGAACATTCATATAACTAATAAAAATATCTTAATTCTCTTAATTAAAGTTTAGGCATGGCTTAAGCGTGTGACCCATAAAGACTCGATAACACACAAACATGTTTGGAAACTTACGGAACAATAACCAACAACGGGACCGGGGACACCCATGATGGCTCATGTGTGTTCACGAAGAAGGATGGCTTTATAAGTTACTCGTTGTACTTATTCCCTTAACTTCACGATAACAACGATATCACGAGTTGATACTATGTGATCTCATCTGATCAAACTCTTTGATCATAACACATATAAAACTCATTACTGTTATCATTCTCTTTTCTCGTCCATATCTTCGATGTCCTTATGATAAATCACACTGTGTCTGGCCAGACGATTGGTTGACATCGGTGATACTGAGAGGGTCCAGAGCATGTATCTCTCTATCGTTTAGAGTAGTTAAGTACTAGTCTTGAATGATCTCAATTCCATTACACTTTGTAGATTATATCCATACATCACCGTTATGATCCCTATTTACGGCAAGACGGTTGATGACATCCAAAGTATAACTTTCGATCGTGTGATCATTAGATATTCTCATAGTATAGGAATAGTCAATGACAACTTCATATGTACTTTGGTAAATACATTAAGATTGTTTAGTCTCTTTTAGCAAGATCATATACTTGTGTCGGTTCGGTATTATTGTTACCCTAACAATAACCTCTTATGTTTTGCTAGACTTTTAATCAACTCCATGATCAAGAAAATATGATCATCTCACAAACCCTAACTAATTTTAGAGACAAGAGTAGGAACTATTATTTGTTTATGTCTTCACATCCGCACAAAGATTTTACTTTGAAAGCTCACTTTTCAACTGCTATAACGGTTGTAGCATTATGACATAAACTTAATTCTCAACTTATAGATAGAATAATAATTGAATATTATTGTCTCTAAGGCATATCTCCAACAGAAGATGAGAGGAACACACATACCCAAGCAATCCACCTCAGTCCAAACAGGGCCGGTCCTGGGATTTCGGTGGCCCGGGGCGAAACATGAATTTGGGGCCCTTAATTTAAACATTAATATATTTGAATGTTACTTATCGTTTATAAACTATTTGCAACGATAATATTTAAAACACTTGGTGTTAAAGCTATGAAACATAGGACACAATAATAAAAACCGTAGTACTTTCGTGAGATACAAGCAATTGTTTTAAAAACTATTTTGACTCCAGAGGTGATGTTTCAAGAAATTTATTTAAACATGACTCTTGTTAACATGTGCTTCTGATTAACAAGCGATGCACCGGAATTTGGATCACTGAAAAAACAGTACCGAAGAAATGATAGATGAGCCAAGAAGACTAATCCGACAAATTTTGGAAAATCTTGGTCATAAATTAGAAAAAATACTAACAATGTTAAATTAGTGCCAATATAAAAGAAAATGATAAAGCGTCAATAGAGATATTTTACCTTAAAGAATCCAGACTATTTATCATATCCTACGATATTCCTCGATTTAATTTCCTGGTTGATTAGTACATTCGTATAGAAGGGAGCGAAAATGAGAAGATACTAAAGTTACAAAAAAATCGTTTATTTTAGATCGAGCACTTGCACTGACGTTAAGTGTTATGCCTTCTAGTTCATGGATGCGGCTAACTAATGCACACATATCATAGAGGAATTAGATGATACCCAGTGCGTTGCAGCGGAAATAAGAGTTTATTTTCCTATATGCAAAAAAGTATAAATTAGTTGCATGCACTTTGTTTGAATATCATGCATATATAGTCGCACAGATGACATGAGCGATATATGACGTGGATATTTTATATGATAGATTACAAAAATTGCACGTATTTTTCGTACATAAAAACTCATGCACGCATGGTCACAAGGAGTTGGTTGATGCTATGAACATTATGCATATTGAGTTGCATGATAGATTGAAAAAACTGAATGCACTTTGCCAACAAAAAGACCTCATCATGCATGGTTATGTGGGTTGGTCGATAACGTAGACACTTTGCATGTTGAGCTTGCAAACAATAAATAAAGATATTAGGAATGAGCTTTATAGATATTATAAATTAGTGTGTAGTCGTCATCTTTGATTTCTTAACTATAAATCTTTGAACTCAATCAAGGTTGTGTTTGTGTGACTGCACACATGCCTACACAGCTACACTGCACCGAAGGAGCTTTTAAAAAAAAATGTTTTTGAGCGAATGCACCGAAGGAGTTTTTTTTTTTAGTAGAATGCACCGAAGGAGCTGGGCAACAAAGCGGAACCTTGATGGATTGGGCTGTCACGGGGCCACTTTTTGCTTCCTTTTTTTTCGTTGGTTATTGCCACCATGCTTTGGCCTTTGGTCTAAAGCGTGGTCATATATCCTCGGCTGGGCCCTAAAATATTGGTAAGTAACTGATCGGTTCGCTCCACTTCTCTGTCTTCTTCCTGTTCTAAAAAAAAAAACTTCTCTGTCTTCTTTCGGTGTTCGAAGTATCCCTCGGTTTTCTGTTTAGTCTGCGTATTAGGTTTTCCAAAGTTAAACTTGCCAAAATTTGATCAAATTTATAGGAAAAATACCAATATTCATAATATAAAATCAATATCATATGATTCGCCATCTAATATACTTTCATATTATATGAACTTTGTATATAAATGTTGATATTTTGTTATATAAAGTTGGTCAAACTTTGCAAAGTTTAACTTAAGACAATTCTAATACGCGTGCTAGAAAGAAACAGAGGGAGTACTAAAGTAATATACTCCATGACAACAACGATTTGGCTGGTATCGCGTGAGTTCCCTGTTGTGCGCCGGAAAGAAACCGGATCGCCGCCTCCACTTCCGCCTTCTCTATCATCGGTCCCCCTCTTCTCCGGCCGGTCTCGCCAGTGTCACGAGGGATAAGGACCTGATCTATGAGTTGAGTTTTTTTTAGTGAAATTAGGCTTTTCAACAGATTAGGCTAGGATTTTGGTGGCCGTTCTCACTGTCAATAAAGATCGCATTGTCCGAATGATCCCAATGTTCAACGACGAGATATTCTTCCCGACGTTAATGGTGGTGTTGAAAGATTCAATTTGTTTAGATATGCTTCTTCAGATCTTACTTCGTCGGATCGGTTTTGAATATTTTCTCATGGTTGCCGCGAGGAGGATTGTCCTTACAATATTTGTCCCGGCTGCTACGTCCTCGACAATGGCAATTCGTACTCTCGGCTCTCAGCGTCGTCTAGCAGGCTATTCGGTTACTTTCCCTTGCTATAGTTGTGGTGGTACTCCTGCGATTTTGGCTGATTATTTTAATGACTACTTGCGTGCTCGCGGTCTTGGCATTGACGTTCAAAAATTTCATGGAAGATACCTCGTTGGTCTTTACAGATTTGTGGTTTGGTTTCCATGTTCTATGACTGCCTTCAGAAAAGTTTAAGATCGTGTTGTTAGACATCATTGTAAATCCGTACATATACGGTATAGAGTAGTACTCCATCGGTATAAGTACACCTATTGTACCACGCCACGCCACACATGGGGCTTTTCCATATCCTTATCAATATGCAACCGATGCCCCTACGGTACAAGTACAAGCACCGTTCCACCATATTCAAGACGGTATCAGAGCTATCTTCCTCCTAAAACCTTAGCTGCCGACGCCTACAAGCCAGTCGCCGCCGCCGTGATCCCTGATACGTCCAAAACGTATCTCCTTTTCTGAACACTTTTGCTATTATTTGTCTCTAAACTCGTGAGTTTGGGATATAAATGACACAGACTAATATCGTTTTCAACAGAATTACCTTGGTGTCTTGTTTTTATGCAGAAAAAATAAACTTTCGGGAAATTGCCCAGAAAAGATCCCAATGACCTTATTTCACCCGAAGACCACCGGATCCAGAAGGAGTTCCGGGGGGGGGGGGGGCAAGAGGGGGCCACACCACCCCTGGGCGCCCCCTAGGCCACGCCACCTGGTGGTGTGGGGGCCCAGGCACTCCTCTGGGCTCCCCTTTCGACTAAATAACCCCCTTAACCCTAAAAACAATAGTGGGTTCATCATATTCCATAGAAACACCACAGAGCACCGCCGCCACCTCGAAACTCAATTCAGGGATTAGAAGTTCCTGTTCTGGCGCCCTGCCAGGACGGCGATTCGAAGGAGAACATCGCCATCGTCACCGCCACCTCTTCTCCATCAACCATCCATGATTCCCCCGTCCATGTGTGAGTAAACACCGCTGTAGGCTGAGAGGGAAGTAAGGGATTGGATGAGATCGATCATGTGTAATGCCTGATTGTTAGGGCATAGTGCCTAGTATCCATTGTTAGTGTTTTCTACCGTTGTTGCAACTTGTTATGCTTAATGCTTGTCACTGGGGCCCGAGTTCCATGATCTCAGATCTGAACATGCTATTGTTTCATGAGTATAATTATGTTTCTTGATTATATCTGCAAGTTGTTTACACATGTCATTGTCCGGAACCCGAGGCCCCAAAGTGACAGAAATTGGAACAACCAGAGGGGATGGTTGTGATGTGAGAATCACGTGTGTTCACGGAGTGTTAATGCTTTGCTCCGGTGTTTTATTGAAAGAAACACCTTAATTACCTGTAGTTTCCCTTGAGTCCCCGCTGCAAACGGACTAGTAGGACAAAATATGTTGTGCAAGTTTCTCATTGCGAGCACGTATGACTATATTGGAACACATGCCTATGGTTTACCTAGAACTTGGATGCTTTATTATTATTATCTGCAATGCCCATGTTTAGAATATTACATGAACTATCTTATCCATGCAATGCCCGTTCATCCATTCGCTATGCCTACGGTACTTTCATCCTGCTGTTTTCCGCGATTGCTACTGTTGTTGTCATTTTATTTCTGCTGTTAATTTACTACTACTGTTGCTATAAAACTGTTACCACTGATAAATTGTTGCGAGCAAGTCTACTTTCAGGTGTAGCTGAATTGAGAACTCAGTTGTTAAGGCTTATAAATATTCTTTGGCTCCCTGATGACCCACAAGTATAGGTGGTGTGTCGTAGTACTTTCGATAAATAAGAGTGTCGAACCCAACGAGGAGCAGAAGGTGTTGACAAGCAGGTTGGATAGAGGATTCACTGTAAACACTAGCAAACAGGGTTTTTGGAGGTTTTTGATATAGCAGATAAATAAAGTGCGAGTAAATAAAGTGCAGTAAATAATATTGCAGCGAGTGGCCCAATCCTTTTGAGAGCAAAGGACAAGCCGATTGTTCTACTTATGGCTACCAAACGTTCTCGAGGACACATGGGAATTTCGTCAAGTGCTTTTGCTTCGTTACGGTTGACTAATATCCATTGGTTCGTGAAGTGTTGTGTGGGTGAACCTATGCTAATGCATCGCCCAACTAGGACTAATATGTACTTGTGATTACACCCCTCGTAAGCATCCGCAAATACATGAAAGTAATTAAGATAAACTAACCACAACTTTAAACTCCGAGATTCTACGCTCCCTCGTGCATTGGTTTCCTAACGGGGGTCTAGGTTTCTGTCACTCTGGCAACCCCACAATTAGTATCCAAATACACAATGCATCCTCCTAGGCCCATAAAGGTGAAGTATCATGTAGTCGAAGTTCACATGACACCACTAGAAGAATAGCACCACAACTAAAATACCGAACCACGAGATATTACTTCAATATAACTTCACTATTAAAATCATGACTTCTCACATGTCCTCAAGAACTAAACGAACTAATCACAAGACATCAT
The DNA here is from genome assembly GCA_028641055.1 of Alopecurus myosuroides. Taxonomy (NCBI): domain Eukaryota; kingdom Viridiplantae; phylum Streptophyta; class Magnoliopsida; order Poales; family Poaceae; genus Alopecurus; species Alopecurus myosuroides. Next base: position 294,760,466 of record CM054058.1, on the reverse strand, counting down.
ATGGATCATAATCAGAGGTGATATAATGGATGATAACAATCTGGTCATAAAGTGCTAACACCGATAAATCTCACAAGCATCAACTACTAACAAGTAATACACACCGGGAGGGAGATATAAAACAACGATAGAGCCCCTAATTGTTACAACGGGATGACGGTGGATAATGAGGGTGATGGTCCTGGTGATGATGATGACGATCTTGATGATGCCCGGAGCGATGACAGCGACGATGGCTGTGATTTCCCCTCTCTGGAGAGGAATTTCCCCGACAGATTTCTCCCTGCCAGAGAGTTTTTCTCTCTCGGGTGTTTTCCGCTCCGAGGCGGCGGCGGAATAATTCTTCGATGATGGTCCGGGGCTTAGGGTTCCCTGGGGGTCAAGTACACGAAAGATGTCGACCAGAGGTGGGCCAGGGTGGCCACACCATGTGGCGGCGCGACCAAGGGGGTGGGGTGGCGCGCCACCCCATGGTGTGGGCCCCTGGTGCCCCCGGCTCTCCTCGTGGCTGGCTTCCTCTTCTGAGCTTCTAAGATACCTCCGGTGTCCCCCCTCTTCTTACGATCTTCTGAAATAGGGTACCTCGACGGTGCTTTTTTCCATCAGATTTCTGGTCCCAGTGTTTATTCTCCAAAAATTATGAAACATGCAAAATAAGATAAAATAACATAAGGGATGCATCATAACATGAAATATATCGATGAATAAGAGAAAATAACAACATAAAACGGTGATTCAAAATGGTCGTATCACTCCCCTTGTGTCGAATTAATAAATTTGGGTTTTACTTCCCTCGAAGACTGTTGCGATCCCCTATACTTGTGGGTCATCAAGACTATTTTCTGGCGCCGTTGCCGGGGAGCATAGCTTTATTTATTTGCCCACTTGAACATGATATTCTTTTCTGTAAGCCTTTCAACATGGGTAAAAATCGTGATGGAAAAGTTCCTATATTACCATCCACTACAAGGAGAGGTACAACTCTGAACACCTCTGTTGCTCTTGATTCACCATCTATTATGAGTAAGATTCTTACACCACCACATGCTACACACATTGTTACTTCAGCTGAGTCTGAAAATGCTTCTGATACTTTTGATGATACTTCTACTGTGCTTGATGATACTGGTTCACTAGGTCCTTTCCTAGATGCTACAATTGCTAAATCCAAACAAACTGAAAGTGCTGAAATTCCCTTTTGAAAATGTTGGTACACCTGTTAATTCACCTGAAATTTTTAGTGATGATCTTGATAAAACCTACATTGAACTTAATGACGACTTTATTAAAGAAGCTAAGGCTACTACAGGTGCGAGTGCTCTTAAGAGTCTTCTTGCAAGACATGCTATTAAATATAAATCTTCTCTTCATGCTAAGTTTGCTACATCTCCCGTACACATTAGAGATAAGGATTATGATTTCTCTCTAGATTTATCTTATATATATCTATTGTTGAGAAGGAACCTTTTTGTGGAACTGAAAGTAAAAGTGCTATGGAACATATGAATGAGATTTCATCTTTGAGTAGTTTATTTTCTGATGATACTAAGTACCACACTTATTTTGTTACCAAGATATTGCCTTTCTCATTTAAAGATGAAGCTAAAACTCGGTTTAACAATTTTTCATCTCGATCTATTACTATTCCTATGGGCTTGGTTAATGCTTTCTTTCAAAAATATTTTCCTGCTAGTGCTCAACATGCTGTTGTGCAAATAATCTTTAACTTTGAGAAAATTGAAGAAGAGAGATTGCATGACTCTTGGTCAAGGTTTTGTTCTTTAATAAGAGCTATCCCTAGCAATCCATTACCTAAAAATGAGCTCCTAGATATATTTTATAATGGACTAACTATTGAATCTAGAACATACCTGGATAGTTGTGCTGGTTGTGTTTTCAGGAAAAGAACTCCAGAAGAAGCTAAGGAATTATTGGCTAAAATAGCCAAAAATAATGATGATTGGACTATACCCGAGCCTACACCTACACCAGAACCAACACCAATACCAACACCCAAGAAGAGAGGGGTGATTTAATTAAATGATGAAGTGATGAAGGAAGCCAAGCAGTCTCTTAAAGAGAGGGGTATTAAATCTGAAGATGTGAAGAATTTACCTCCCATAGAAGAATTATCTAAGCCAACTCCTCATCCATCAACAGTTGAGGTACACTCTCTCCAATACTTTGATAATAGAGATATTCTCTACTCTAAACCACCTGATCAAGCCTTAGATGAATTTTATAATCATGTTGTTAAGCAAGACAACTTTAATATGAGAGGCCAAAATCATCTTATGGAAAACTCTAGAGCTATTGATAATTTGCATGATATTATAGAGAGAACCTCTAATGATGTTAAAATTCTTGCTAAACATTTTCATATGGTTCAAACTCAAATTGATCAACTCGCTAATGTGGAAAAAGATATGCTAGCTAATGCTTCTAGAGAAAAACATGTTTGTGAAATAATTACTAGAAGTGGTGTTTCTACTCAGGACCCCTTGTATCCCAAAGGACATCCTAAATGAATTGAACAAGATTCTCAACAACCTAAAAACAATAGTTCTCCTTTTAGGAAAAAGAAGAAGAGGCATAAAAGTGTTGTAGAATCTCCCGAACCTGCTAAAGATCCTAATAGATATCTATTTCTGATGCTGAAATTGAAAGTGGTAATGTTAAAAGTGATGCTTCTAATAAAGAAGAAACTGTAGTCGAACCTGAAAATCAAACTAAAACGGCAAAGTATACTAAGGAGGATTTCATTGCTAATAAACATGGTAATGAAAGAGAGTCTTGGGTACAAAAAGCAATACCTTTTTCTAATAAGAAACACAAATCAAAGGAAGAAGAACATTATAATAAATTCTGTGAGTGGATTAAACCTTAGTTTTTGCAAATTCCTTTGACTCATGCTATTAAACTGCCTCCTTATTCTAAATATATGAAATATATTGTCTCTAACAAAAGGAAGATTCCTAATGAGGAAATTTCCACTATGCTTTCTAATTACTCTTTCAATGGCAAGGTTCCAAAGAAGCTTGGAGATCCTGGTATTCATACTATCCCTTGTTCTATTAAAAATAATTATGTTAGAACTGTTTTATGTGACTTGGGAGCAGGAGTTAGTGTTATGCCTTTTTCTCACTATAAGAGGCTCTCTCTGAACAAATTGATACACACTGATATATCTTTGCAAATGGATGATAAATCTACTGCTATTCCTATTGGTATATGTGAGAATGTTCCTGTTCAAGTGACTACTGATTGTTTGATAATAACTAGACTTTGTTGTGTTGGAAATGCCTGAAGATGATAATATGTCTATTATTCTTGGGAGACCTTTTCTTAAGACTGGAGGGGCTGTTATTGATTGAATCAAGGAAAAGTAACTTTTAATGTTAACGATAAAGAGCATACTGTTTATTTACCAAGAAGATTGATAGAACATATGGTCTAAATTCAATTGAAAATATTGAGACCATCAAGATTGGAGAATTTTATTGTCCCATTCCAATGCCACCAAAAGAAAATGAAATTATTATGATTGGGATTATGTCTATCAAGGTTGAGGTAACATAATTATTTAATCATAAGCAAAGTTTTTCTTCATATAAAAATTGTTTTTGTAACAAGACTTGATCAACCTTGTTAACAAAGTGATTTTGAATGAAGAGGACACTGTTTTCACTATGTTTTCACCTTCCCCGTTATGTTTTCACCATGTTATCACCTTGCTACTTCAGTATAATTATGTTTTCCATCATCCATAGTCATGTTTTCATCTTGATTACTGTGGTTATGCATGTTTTCACCACCCATAATTTGGTTTTCACCACTTCCACCTTTGTTCTCTTTGGCCAATTACCTTTTGGAGTGTCTTAGAACCACTGTAATTCTGGTTTTGGTTTTGTTTTCCACATTTCCACATTTTTTCTTGTTTTTAATTATTTATTAAATTATGAAAATACCTCGAAAATCAAGTTTCTCAAAAAATTATAATAAATTTTTACATAAAAAATGAGGCAGAGAGGCACCTGGGGCACCCGAGGGGGACCCACCAGTCAGGCACACCACAGGGTGCCGCGGCCAGCCCCTGGTGGCGCCAGGACATGGTGTGCCCCCCTAGCCAACTCTCTCCCCTGCCAAAGATTCCCTTCTCTCACCCCAAACTCAGAACATTTCCTGTAACCCGAGTTCTTGATGTTCTTCCTTGAGATTTTTCGATCGCTTTGCTCAACCCACATTTGTTGCTGAAATTTGGTGCATATGCTCTCCGGTATGTGACTCCTCCGATTATCCAAGTAGAATTTCATTTGGTGGAGTATTTCTTGAGTATTTTGGTACCATAGGTGACAGCTTATGTGAGTTTGAATGCTTGATTTTTAAGTTGAAAATATAGTTTTGATGCATGTTTAGCTCTTCTGCAAGTCTCTATAGTAGTTTCCACCTTATAGTTGCTTGAAACCAAAATTTGTAATGCTTTCTTAAAAATTTCATGAGGTCATGCCTCTACACCGTGAAGAAAGAGTATTTCCATCAATCTATCCATGCCAGGAATTCATGAATGCTACGAGAATTCTGCATGATTTCTATACTCTTGTGCAAAATGCAGGATCGGATTGTTTCATTGAGGATGAACCTACCCAACATATTAAACTAACCATGTATGTGGTGCATGATTTTTTATTTAGTTGGTCCTTGCCTAACCCTATGGTTCATTACAAAATTTATAATAAAGGTGTAGACTTTCCTTTCAATGATTTTTGTGCAGCTATCAAGGTGCCACAATGTGGATCATGTGGGAAAATAAGAGGGCATCCCAAACCACTACTGGATTTATATGAGGATATTTGCCGAGGTAGAAGCTTCACACGGGAGAGTGGTAAATTTCAAGAAATTCAACTCCCATCCATTAGATACTTTTCTTATTTTATTTCCAAATGTGTGCTAGCTAGAAAAACTGCCAACAAATTATCTGTTTATGATCTAGCTTCTATCTCAGCTGCTTTAAGACATGATATGTCTTATAACTTTGGTGCTTTAATTGCTTTCCGCCTCTCACTCAACCGTGAGAAGGGAGGAATTTGTGGAGGTCTAGCTAGCACATCCTTTAGACCTTCAGTTTCCCGTAGAGAGGCAGGACCTTCAGACCTTCAGTTTCCCGTAGAGAGGCATGACCTTATTTCCATGATTCAACATAAGTTTCTCTCCACCTATGCTAACCTGAACAATTTATCTTATGGAATAACTTTATCCAAACAATCAAGATGGAGAGTAACTAAAACTGATAATGTAGTACTTTTGCCTGCACTTCTTTTGTTTAACCCTGATGGCATCCAAGGATGGTCACTTTCAGAGAGTGAGCTGGATGCATACATGGAGCAACACCCCAAGCATGTAAAGGATGCTGGAGAGGGGGACGATAGTGATTTCGTCCATCTATCCGACACTGCGGGGTTTCCATACCAGCACCCGATCATCATTATGTGCCTGCTGCTTCATCTTATTCATCGGCGCCCGAGTACGACCATGCTAGGGACGACCCACCACAGTGGGGATACTTCCTGCGCCGTGATTGATCTCCACTTAGAAAAAAGGCCTAAGCTTGGGGGGAGGTTTACCTACATCACACTCATTTATATATCATGTTTCTGTCGGTTCTTTGTATATCCATGTTTTCGTTTCTTTCGTTTCTTTTTTTATTATTTTTTTCTTGCTTTCCAAAACATAAAAAGACCAAAAATATTTCTGTTGTTTCTCTTTATTTGCTTCTTTAGTTTCTTTTGTTGGTTTGCTTTACTTTCTCGTTTCGGTTTAATATTCAAAAATCCAAAAATATTTTGCTTTGTTTGCTTGTTTCTTTCTGTTCTTGTTTTCAATTCGAAAACTCAAAAACATTTGTTGTTCTTCTTTGGTTTTGTAAAATTTGTTGCAGAGTTCATCAGTGTTCCGTGTCTCCATTGGATCTTGGTTATCATTCTATATTATTCAATCCACATGAGTGAAGAGCAATAGTGACGATTTTTGACAATTCAAGTTGTGGTGAGAGGCTGGTATGAACTCTATTTGTTTTATTTTTGTACATATAATCATCCATGTGGACATGCTTAGTTTCTTCGTGTAAGGTGTATGTTATTTAATCAATGCTTAGTAGTTCGAGCTTTCTCATGTTTAGTTCCAACTTATTAATATTAGATAGCATGTCATATTAATGTTTGCTTGCATTGTTTTATTTATAGAAGGGTATGACATTGTGGTATCTCCCTCTGATTGTTTCGCTTGAATCGAATTGGCACATGCTCATGCATGCATATGTCTGAAAACAAAAAGTCAATTAAGCCTCGATGGTCTATTTTGCATCAGAGTATTTGTATCACTTTTATGCCCCTGTTAACTTTTTTTTGTCGCAAGCATGATTATGATAGTTGTTGCTCTCTTGATTGTCGCTCCCTGTCTATTGCTAGCCTTCACCTGTACTGAGTATGAGATATACTCGTGCATCCAACTCCCAAAAACCAAAGTTTTCCAAATGTGTCCATCATACCTACCTATATGTGGTATTTAATGGCCACTCCAAGTAATTTCTCATGTGCTACCTTTAAAACCTTCAAAATTACACTTGTTTTGTGCCCCTGTTTTAGCTCATGAGGACGCAAATAGAGAATCTTTATCTCACTTGTTGATTAGACTTTACACACTGATACGTCATAAACGTATCCTTAATTTCTAATGCCCCATGTTGTTTTCATGCCATATGCTACATGTTTTCCTTACGCTTTATGTCATTTTTATCGATTTCCAAGGACTAACCTATTGACAAGATGCCACAGAGCTAGTTCCTGTTTTCTATTGTTTTTAGTTTCATAAAAGTTGTTCTAGAAATATTCTCGGGATTAGAAAATTCGAAGCCCAGAAGTCTTAGAATTCCCGGAGGGTCCACGGAGTCCCGAAGAGACTCGGAGGGGTGCCCGAGAGCCACCACACCATAGGGGGCGCGGTTCCCCCTCTGGCCGCGCCAAGGGGTGGTGTGGGCGCCCTGGCCACCCCCTGGCATCGCCCTTTCGCCTATATATGCCCCCTGATGCATAAACCCTAAATGAATCTCCTTTTCCACCAAAAACATCCGTAGCTCTGCCATCGCCGTCGACAAGTTTCACGGGACAGAAATCTCTGTTCCGGCACCCTGCCGGGATGGGGAAGTGCCCCCGGAGCCATCTCCATCGACTCTACCGCCATCTTCATCGTTGTTGCTGCCTCCTATGAAGAGGAGGGAGTAGTTCTCCCCCAGGGCTGAGGTCTCTACCAATAGCTATGTGTTTCATCTCTCTCTCCCATGGTGTGATCTTTATGTGATCGTGAAATTTGCAATCTAGTTGAATAAGTAGACGTTACTCTTCATCTGTTATGCTACTCCAGTCGTTTTGTTATGATATATCCGTAAACACTTTGATCAAGGTGTAAAGGTGACAGTGTGTGCACTGTGTGGTTTAGCATGATATTTATATCTTGTGTTGGACGACCATATGAAATTGTGGTGTTTGTCTAGTACCTTCTAGGGCGCTCATAGTGACAGCGTGGGGTTAACTAGACATGGGAATGCGACTTTGAGGAGTGCTTTTTGCAGCCCTACGCAATGAATTGGTATTTGTTATTCAACCGGAGAGTGGTTTGGAGTAGCATAGTGAAGAGAGTTGTTTATGCATTCAATTATTTTATCATTGTTGAGAGTGTCCACTAGTGAAAGTAGGATCCCTAGGCCTTGTTTCTAAGCATTGAAACACCGTTTACATTCATTTATGCTACATGTTTTCTTGCTGCCATTTTTTATTTCAGATTGCAATTACTACTTATAATCATCCATATTACTTGTATTTTACCCTCTCTTCGCCAAACTAGTTCACCTATACAACTGACAATTGTATTAGGTGTCTTGGGGACACAAGAGACTTCTTGTATCGTAATTGCAGAGTTGCTTGAGAGGGATACCTTCGACCTCTTCCTCCCTGAGTTTGATAAACCTTGGGTAATCCACTTAAGGGAAACTTGCTGCTGTTCTACTAACCTCTGCACTTGTAGGCCCAACACTGTCTACAAGAATAGAAGCGTGCGTAGACATCAAGCTCTTTTCTGGCGCCGTTGCCGGGAGGTAAGGTAAAAGGTACTCACATTCTCGGGTGTGAGTGCTCGAAGTTATTTCCTTTAGATTCTGCAATTATATCTTTTTGTTTCTTGTTTTTATTTTCACTAGTTAGGATAATTGGAAAACAACAAAAATATGAGAGAGCTTTATAATCTTTATCTTGAGTTAGGACATGAAGTGTTTGAAGAGAAAATTAAAAAACCTATGGAGCTTTATTTGCATGCTAGTAGAAATGTTATTAGTATTAATTCTTTGAACACCATTATTTCTAATTCTATGGAAAAGTCTAAGCTTGGGGAAGCTGGTTTTGATGAATATGATATTTTTAGTCCCCCAACTTTTGAGGAGGAAATTTTCGTTGATGATACTTTGCCTCCAATATATGATGATTACAATGATGAATATGATATTTTCAGTCCACCTACTATTGATGAGAAAATTAATTATGATTACAATATGCCTACTATATTTGATGATTATGGTGATGAGAATGATAATGATAGCTATTTTGTTGAATTTGCTCCCACTACTATTAATAAGAATGACTATGCTTATGTGGAGAGTATTAATTCTTTTATGCATGTGGCTCATGATAAGAATGTTTTATGTGATAGTTATATTGTTAATTTTATTCATGATGCTACTGAAAGTTATTATGAGATAGGTAAACATGGTTTTATGCATCTCAACAATATCAAGTTTCCCATCTTTATGTTGAATTTTTTGAAGTTGCACTTATTTTGTCTTCCTATGCTAGCCACTTTGTGCTTTCATGACTTGTTTTTATAAAAGATTCTTTTTCATAGGATTTAGGTTAGACTTAAATTTGTTTTACATTTGCTTCTTGATTCTCTCTTTTGCTTCAATTAATATTTCTCATGTGAGCATCTTCTCACATTATCATGCCTAGCTAAAAGGCTTTAAAGAAAAGCACTTCTTGGGAGATAACCCATGGTTTTCTTTTTTCTTTGTTTTCTCTGTTTTCTTTGAGTAAAGGGGTTGTATACTTCTGTAGAAACTCCTTTGTATCTTTATTTTCATGTTTTATTTGTGCCAAGTAAAGTTTTTGACGAGAAAATGGGTTGGTTTTGGATTTCTGCGCATGAAACAGATTTCTGCTGTCCACCGTAAATAATCGTATAATTCACAGGAAAATCATAATGACCTGAAATTTCTTGTGATTATTCCTAAGCTAATTACAAAACTTTTTTTTATTTAATTTTTTCGATCTGAGCAACTTAAGTGCCCCGAAAAAATTCGTCTTTACAGACTATTCTGGTTTTGACAGATTTTGCCTCTTTTGTTGCATTTGCTCTTTTACGATGTCAAGTGGATTTCTTTGCTTCACGAAACATCAGTGGCTGTAGCTAATGTTTAAAAGTATCAATATCACTTGTTCCCTTACAAAACCCATGGATTTTTATTGTTTCACTAACCCTCTAAAGCGAATTACTCTTTGAGTGTGGTGTGAAGGAAGTTTTCAAGGGTCAAGAGGAGAGGGTGATATATGTGATCAACAAGAGTGCAAGGTCAAAGCTTGGGGATGCCCCTGTGGTTTATCCAAGAAAAGTTTAAGAAGACACAAGCATCTAAGCTTGTGGATGCCCAAGGCATCCCCTTCTTCATCAACAATTTATCAGGTCACTTCTAGTGAAACTATATTTTTATTTCGTCACATCACATGAATTTTACTTGGAGCGTCAGTTATTTTTTGCTTTCAGTTTGTTTAGTTTTCTTTGATGTAGTTTATGGTTGGATCCTATCATACTTGTTTTGGAGAGAGACACGCTCCGTTTTCATTGCTTAGAACACTCTAGTTTTCATTCTTATTGTTTTGTGAGTGTTCACTTTTCGCTAGTATTGCGTTTAGCCCTTGTTTTCATGTATCTCTTTTTTAGAGCTGTTAGTTTTAGTAGAGTTGTGTTAGTACTCTCTTGTTTCATTGATATATCTCTTGGAGAGTTTTTTTTTTGGTGTTTGGTAGAAAGTGCTACGTGTGGTAGATGGTATAACGGAAAAAAGCTTGCATATTCTTGTAGATCATTAAACTGGTTCACTTGATTATTTGTTGTTGTTTTGAGATATTAATTTGCTTAATGGTAAACTTTCTGGTTTTGTAGAGTAAAAACAATTGATGGTTGGTCTAGAAGCTTTAAACTGTGCCACACTCAAATACGAAGTTGATAGGATAATGGTATATGACTTCCTTTGCTGATAGCAATCGTAATGGCTTTTTGCTACACGCTACGGTCGGAGTAGCTAACAGTGACTTGTCACTGCCACAGACCCTCTTGGAGTGATTTTCATTATGCCTTGTGATTTCATGATTTTATTTGGAATCTTTTAACTTGTGAGGTCTATGTTGCGATTTTCTGGCACTTCCACCATTCATATTTGCTAGCCTCTTCGGTACTGCGCATTGCTCATTCTCACATTGAGAGTTGGTGCAAACTTCGCCAGTGCATCCAAACCTCGTGGGAGAACTTTGTTCTTCTACACATAAGCCAAAATTTATCTTCCTCAAAACAGCCACCATACCTACTGTTGAGGGGACGATAACCCGGTAGGCCCATGCCTGGGCGAGACCCGGCCAAAGGGAGACTGCACGAGACCCGGCCCAAGAGAAAGGAAGTTCTAGAAGACCCAAAAGGCAGCGCAGATCTTGTAACTCGTGCCTTGGGGGTCACTGTAGGGAACTTAGGATTATGTGTGGATCCCGAGTAGGATTCTAGAAATATGTCGTAAGGAAGCCAGGAAGCCGGGTATTATATAAACCGTCCTCTAGGGCATAGAGACTAGGGATCGATAGATAGAAGGATTCGAGTATTCTAGGTATACGAGAGAAAACCTTTGTAACCCTAGATTGGCGTTTTGGCGACATTGCAGCCCGAGACCCTAGATCACCAGTTGATATGATTTCCCCAGAGCTAAACCCTCTCCCAAAAACCAGAGTCGATTTTCCCCATACTAAGTTACCCAGGTAACGTCTGCCGTGAATATCCCACGACAGTTGGCGCCCACCATGGGGCCTACGTCCAAAGGTGTTTACGTCACGGGAGAAGCTCGGGAAAACATGAAGAACCTCGCCATTGTCGAGATCATCACCAACCCTGAAGGAGAGAAGATGGTAGACGACTTTGGCTGGAGGCCAGAGTCGGATCAGCTGGAAACCGGATCCATCGTCACGATTGGCCGGGTCAACGTCTTCATCGGCATGGTACATGCGTCCGGTTTTATTTCTGACAATAATGAGTACGAATCTGTGTCAGGAGACGCCACTTGTGTTCAATCGGACGGAGAAGAATCGGTTGGGACAGCAGAGCCGGAGAAGGAACCCACCACGAAGAGGGAACAGCCGGAGGAGCCGGTATGGACCCCGCGTGGCCGGGTTACTCGGGAAGACGATACCGAATCTATGTTGCATCTGCTTGAAGATCGGTATGAAGAAGATAGCTGTGAAGAGGAAGAGTACGAATCTTCGCCAGGCATTGCACGCCGAGTCGCAGTCTACACAGCCCCTGCAATAAATCTTAACCAGGGCGATGTGTCGGCAGCTGCGACTGGTGTGGAGCTAGCTTTGGCCCAGCAACAAGCACCGGTTAATGGAAACCCGGTTGTAGTCCGGGTCGATGGTGAACCGGCATCTGTTACCAGCGAAATAGGGGAAAGTGCTCAATTCACAAACATGTTTGGATTCAGGACGAATAGAACAGCTGGGGCAGGAACATCACATCCACAAAACCCGGCTCTGTTCAGCAATAACCTGATCTTGGATCCTACAGTGTTGGCAACGGTGATAACCCCAGAAAACGCAGCAACACGTGCCAGAGATCTGGATGTGGCTCGTCGTGCGCTGGAGCAGCAAAGGAGAGAGGTAGAAGCTGAGAGGCAGGGGATGGCCGCGCGCCAGCGCCAGTTGGAAGAGCTGGAAGATCGTATTCAAGCTCAAACAACTAGGATATATAATCATAGACATCAGACGAGGCTACCGGCGCCAGGTGGAAATCTACAGCCGACCGCGCTGTTCATTACACCCCAAGACCAGCCCATCCCGGCTGTGAATCAAGGAACCGAGTATCAAGGGGCAGCCGGCTAATGTGCCAGCCGGGTTACCCGCGTTACCCACCGGGGCCACTGGAGGCAATACTACGCCACCACCGTCGCGATTTCATACCCCACCGGGTCACTTCAATAACCCCATGGATAACGTCTACGCTGCGAATCTGGCGCTCGACCGTATTCTGTTAGGAGAATCGCCTCAAGCGATTGAGACCCGGCGAGCTATAGAGATGCTACGCACCGCGGTGGCTCAGAAGGTTAATTACCCGGATAACAGAAGCGGTTTGCATGGGACACCGTATGTCAGCCGGCAGCCCGGAAATACGAGGAATATTCAGTCAAGCTCGGCGCGACGGAGGGCAGAGCAGCAGCAAATGCCGCCTCCTCCTCACAGGGCCGCGGCTCCCGCGGTCTCAGCGGTGCAGGAAATTTTCGACAGTTCTCGGGCAAGGCGTATGGCCGGGTCTACGGCGCGAGGGCCAGCAGGTGGCGTACCCCCTGCCGCGCCTGCCGAGTCTCATCTTTCACGCGCAAGGCCGTTACTGACAAACTTAGCCGGGCCCAAGTGCCTGTCAGATGCCATCAGAGCTAAACCATACCCGGATAAGTTTAAGGAACCGGGTAAAATCGTCAATTACGAGCCAACCATGGATCCTGAGACTTGGTTGAACAGTTATGAGATGGCTACGTCTATTCGTAACGCTTCAGGATAACTCCAAGCCAAGTTTATGTATCTTATGATGTTTGAAGGAGCAGTGAAACTATGGTTCAACAATTTGCCTGAAAGATCTATCAATTCATGGAGCGAGTTAAAGTCGGCTTTTATCAAACATTTTCATGGAACTTGCAGAAAACTATACACAGTCGACGACTTAGATAGGTGTATCCAAAGAAAAGGAGAATCGGCACGCAATTGGGTACGCCGGGTCATGGAGATACTTCATTCTTCCACTGATATTCAACCAAAGGACGCGATACAAGCAATGGCAAAAACATGCAGATACACGCCTTTGGTGCAAAAATTGGTGCGCATGAAATCCAGTAGGCATGTTTTGGAAATTACTATGGGGGAGTTGATGGATGCGTGCAACAAGCACGCCTCCACTGACACCACAGAAGAGGACATTGAGGAAAAGAAAGGAAAGGCTAACGTGAACAGTAACGGAAGACCCGGCAATGGGGCAGTGTTGGGTAACAATGGAGGTGGTAATGGGAACAACCAGCATAAACGTCCGTATCAGGGAAACTCCGAGCTGGTCACAAATACAGAGGCCGGGTTTCCAAGGCCCAGAGTAGATGGAAACTTCAACGGAGGAGGCAATTATCAAGGACCACCACGACCGGCTAACCACATAGAAGCCTTCAAGATGCCTTGCCCACGTCACAGTAGGAATGGAAAGCCGGCTAATCATTCATTGGAGCAATGCGTGGACTTACAGAGATGGAAAAATGAGGAAATATAGAAGGCCCTGCGAGGCGCAGGCCGGGGAGGAGGGCCGGGTCTGAGTGGAAACCCGGGCAACGGACCACCCCCCGCAGGCAACACAGGAGGCAGCAATCCGGGTAATAACCAGGGTGGTGCGGGTGGCTTTCAGGCTAATCCAAAGCAGTTAGGACAATATCATGTCCACACCACTGGGACCTCCAAAAGGGAAAGAAAGGTGCTCAAGAGAGCGGTAAATTCGGTTTCCTCGGGCGTCCCAAGATACTTGAGATGGTCAGATCAGGAAGTAACATGGAGTAGGAGAGATCACCCGGAAGCAATAGAACATCCGGGTGTGTTAGCTTTGGTGGTAGCGCCGCAGGTCAATGGCTACGAACTGAAGAAAGTTTTGATGGATGGTGGAAGTAGCATCAACATCCTATACTGGGAGACCTTTTTATGTATGGGGCTCAAGGAGTCTCAGTTGCAGAAAAGTTCCACAGTTTTCCACGGAATTGTGCCAGGACACTCGGCCTGCCCTGAGGGAAAGATAACACTGGAGTTCGCTTTTTGAGAATCGAAGGATAATTACATAGTAGAGTGGCTCACATTCGAGATGGTGAAGTTCCGTAGTCCTTATCATGCGCTGTTCGGAAGGCCAGCTTACGCCAAATTCATGGCAAGGCCATGTTATGTGTACCTACAGCTAAAGATCCCGGGTCCCAAACAAACCATCACTATACATGGGAACAGGGTCGTAGCAGCAGAGTGTGATGAGGGAGATGCGGCACTTGCGGAACAAGCTTGTGCGAAGGAAGAACTCAGGTATTACCGGTCTCAGGTAGATCCGGAAGATCGAACAGCTTTGAAGAAACCAAACACGGATGACGAGAGAGTTAAGTTTAAGGCAGCTCAAGATACAAATATGGTGGCTTTTGTTGAGGGCGACTCTTCCAAACAGTTTGCTATAGGTTCTAACCTAGATAATAAGGAGGAAGAAGCACTTATAAAGTTCATTCGCGAGAATCAGGATGTGTTCGCTTGGACACCTAGCGACATGCCGGGTATCCCGACTGAGCTTGCTGAGCATAGTTTGCATGTCGATCTCAAGTCCCGGCCAGTGAAGCAAGGTTTGAGAAAAATGAACGAAGAAAGGAGAAAGGCTATAGGGGCAGAGGTAGCTCGGCTCCTAGCGGTCGGCTTTATCATGGAGGTCTTTCACCCAGACTGGTTGACAAACCCGATTTTAGTGTTGAAAAAGAATAATGAGTGGAGAATGTGCATAGATTACACAAGTCTCAACAAGCATTTCCCTAAAGATCCGTTGGCCCTTCCGAGGATAGACCAGATCATAGACGCAGTGGCGGGAAGTGACCTGTTATGTTTCCTGGATGCTTATTCCGGGTATCACCAGATAAAACTCAAAAAGGAGGATTGGGAGAAAATGTCATTCATAACCCCTTTGGAGCCTTTTGCTACAAAACCATGACCTTTGGATTGAAGAATGCAGGTGCAACGTACCAACGGTGCATTCAGAAGTGCTTTGAGGACCAGATTGGACGCAACGTCCACGCTTATGTTGATGATGTGGTGACCAAAACAAGGAAGGCAGAAACGTTCATTGATGACCTGAAAGAAACATTCAAGAACCTGAGGAGGTACCAGATGAAGCTCAACCCAACAAAGTGCGTGTTTGGGGTCCCTGCGGGGAAGTTACTCGGTTTCATCGTTTCTGAGCGAGGGATCGAGGCTAACCCGGAAAAGATCAAAGTTATCCAGAGCTTAAAAAAGCCGGAGGAGCTGAAACATGTTCAAAAGCTTACACGATGTGTGGCAGCGTTAAGCCGGTTTATATCTCGGTTCGGAGAAAAAGCGATACCCCTATACCGACTCTTGAAGAAAACAGACAAGTTCATATGGGATCAAGAGGCGGACGAGGCATTTGAGGCTCTAAAAAAGCAGTTATATGAGGCGCCGGTTTTGGCTGCGCCGGGTCCTAAGGAGCCTATGCTGCTATATGTTGCAGCCGGGCCTCGGGAAGTTAGCGCAGTGGTTGTGGTTGAGCGCAAGGAGGATAGAAAAGATCACCCGGTGCAATGGCCGGTTTATTATGTAAGCGAGGTCATATCAGAAGCAAAACAGCGGTATCCACATTGGCAGAAGTTGGTTTTTGGGGTATTCATGGCCAGTCGGAAGTTGAAGCCGTACTTTCAAGAACACCCCATTACGGTGGTGAGATCCATACCCATGGCGGATATCATAAGAAACTCGGACGCAACAGGAAGGGTAGCCAAGTGGACCATCAAGATGGGAGACTATCACATCAACTACGAGCCCCGGTCTGCGATCGAGTCTCAGGCTTTGGTCGATTTTGTCAACGATTGGACTCAAACAAGCATGCCTTTAGTGGTGCCAAGTTCAGAGTCCTGGGTGATGCATTTTGATGGTTCCAAGCAGTATGAAGGGTCAGGAGCTGGTGTGGTGCTCACATCGCCAAAAGGAGATAAGTTGAGTTATGTATTGCAAATTCACTTCGATTGCTCTAACAACGTAGCCGAGTATGAGGCCCTGTTACATGGACTAAGAATAGCAAAGGAGATGAACATCAAGCGTATAAGGTGCTACGGAGACTCGGATCTCGTGGTACAGTAGGTCTCAGGAACATGGGACAGAAAGGATGCAACAATGGCAGCATACCGCAGAGAGGTGGACAAGGTAGCCGGGTCTTTTTCCGGGTATCAGGTGGAGCACATTGATCGGCGAAAGAACGAGGCCGCGGACGCGCTTTCGAGACTCGGTTCCCGTCGAGAGCCGGTTCCGCCTAATGTCCTCCTGGATGAGTTATGGCGGCCTTCTGTTAAAACCGAGTCAGAGGAAGAAATAGTTAGTCAAGACCCGGATTTGGAGTTTGTGGCCGCGGTGCGTGCTATCCTGGAGTGGACAGAGCCGTTCCTAGCATTCCTCTCACGGGGGGAGTTACCACAACAGGAAGTTTTATCCCGGCAAATCCTGAGACGAGCAAAGGGTTATTCTATCATTAACGGAGAGCTTTATAAGAGAAGCGCTGCAGGTGTCTTTCTACGCTGCGTAGCCCCAGAAAAAGGTCGTCAAATATTGAAAGAGATTCACGAAGGCGATTGTGGACATCATGCCTCCATGAGATCCCTTGTGGCTAAGGCATATCGGCACGGGTTCTTTTGGCTCACGGCTATAGCGGATGCAGAACTCTTGGTGGAAAGATGCGATGGATGTCAGAGGTACGCTCAACAAACTCATGTGCCGGGTATGGATTTACGGACAATTCCCTTGACTTGGTCGTTCGCTGTTTGGGGTATGGACATGGTAGGCCCTTTCCACATGTCTCCATGCAAAAAGACCCATCTGCTGGTGGCTATTGATAAGTTTACAAAATGGGTTGAGGTCATGCCTGTTACAAATTGTGAGGCGGCCACAGTTGTGAAGTTCTTGAAGAAGATCATACATCGATTTGGATACCCCCCACAACATAATTACAGGCAACAGAACCAACATGTCCTTAGGAGAGATGGAGAAGTTTTGTGGAAACAATGGCATCCGGCTCGATGTGGCCTCTGTGGCTCATCCGCAAGCCAATGGGCAGGTGGAGAGAGCAAACCAGGAATTTCTCCGGGGATTGAAACCACGATTACGAGTCCCGTGTCTCCGAGCTGCTGGAGCATGGGTTGAGGAGTTACCCTCTGTGGTTTGGGGAATTAACACCACACCTAACAGATCTACTCAGATGACCCCGTTTTTTATGGTTTATGGTGCAGAGGCGGTCCTTCTGAGTGATATCATCCACGACTCGCCACGAGTGGCGGCTTATGTTGAGGTGGAAAACGAGAAGACCCGACAAGACGCCATGGACGTGTTAGAAGAACACATGGAGCAAGCATTGGAGCGATCAGCCATATATCAGCAGGACTTGAGGCGGTATCATAGTCGCCGAGTCAAAACCCGTGTTTTCCAGGAAGGAGACCTGGTGTTGCGCTTAGTACAATCCAAAGAAGGAAAGCACAAGCTATCTCCCCCATGGGAGGGTCCATTCATTATAAGCCGGAATCTGCACAATGGATCATACTACCTGATAGACGCAAGGGAAGAGTCGGATTCCACCAATGATACTGCTCATTCCACTTCATCTATGCAAGAGCGTGAAAGACCATGGAACGTGGCTCAGCTGCGTCCCTATTACACTTAGTATAGACCCGGTTTACAAGTTGTATTGCACGATGTAACAGGCAGCAGGTTTCATACGCACTCTTTTCATATCCAGGTTACCTAAGGGGACTGGAGGGTTTTTAATGAGGCGGCTTGCTGACCTAACCTTTTCATATCAATAAAGAGATGGTTAAATCATGATAATTGTTGCATTTCTTAAGTTTTGTCAACTTTTTGCATTTTTTATCTATGTTTTACCCTGCTTTATATCAGGCAAAGTGTATTTAGGTAGTCATGTTTATCCAACTGTAAAATATATAGTCTAATAACCTTAAAATTTTGCATATCTTTTCCTTTTATTGCATTCATGTTATCTGTAAGCTGGTAGAGCTGAAAGCTTAGTGTTGCATAGCATATATATTTGGTCTTGGGGGCTGATTGCTTGAATAGCACAGTTACAATCTCAGACCCGGCCATGATGCCATTAAGGTGTGAGGGCTGATTACTTGCAATAAGTACAGTTGCAATCTCATAACCTGGACAATAGAGCCGAACTTTTCTTGGCCTTTCTTGTTTAAGCTTGATGTGACTCGCAACAAAGTGGCATGTTTTGCTAGCCTATAAATTCAATCAGTCATGAGGCCCATGGGGACTTGCCTGACCCTGTTTTTATAGAGTTATATCAACATTGAGTATCCACGCGAAAGCCGGTTACAACAAAGAGGGTCAAAAGGGTCATCCAAACCATAAGTTATGCAGAGTGAAGGCAACAGACGGAAACTCATAATACATTAAGCATAACTTCAAAGTGTATAAAAGATAGTAGCATGGTTGAGGGCTTGGAAAAAACAAAAAGTTTTCTAAAACCCATTAATCCCCAGACCCAAAATCCGGGTCTTGGGGACTTGGGGGCTTGAGAAAGCAAGAAGTTTTTCTAAGCCAAGGATCTCAAGACCCAAAACCCGGGTCTTGGGGACTTGGGGACCTAAGAAGCAAAGTTTCCCAAGCCGAAAAACCTCAACCCAAAATCCGGGTCTTGGGGGCTTGGAAGAAATTTTCACCATCCCACAACCAAGATTCGGCATCTATCGCAAAAAAAGCATACAAAAAGTGAAGTTGTGCCAACGCAAGGTTGTCAAGTGCATAACAAATCGACGACCAGAAGGGTCATCAAAACCACAGGAGTTTAAACGTATTACAGACCAGAGGAATAGTATCAAAAGTGCATAGGCAAACTATCAAATAACAAGTGTAAAAGGCATATTACAATGCCCATTGGCCGAATGATTGTTTGTTGGTAAAAACGAGAACATTACTCGGCTGCTGCAGCTGAATCATCAAGGGTGGTCTTGGCGGCCGGGTCTTCGGTATTCTCCTATGTAGCTTTCTCTGCCTCCATGTCCGGGTCAACCGCGGAATCAGCGCGAGTTGGAGGAGGAACAACTAGAGTCGATGACGTTGGCATAGAACCAGCCCAGACTTTCTTCTTGGCGGCCTCTTCCTTGTATCGAGTCAGTATATCAAAGGGAGCAGAGAATTCAGAGGGCACCGGCTTATCTTCAACATCATATGGGGGGGTGAGCTTGTTTACGTCGAGCTTCTCGGCAATCAAGCTGGCCGAGTGATGACTCCCAAGTGCAGGAGATCAATTGTAGTACCTTTCGATTAGTATTTGAGTGTCGAACCCACGAGGAGCTGAAGGTAAGCTATCTATTCTCTAAAGCCCTATAACCCTCTTATATGGCTGTTTATGCAAAGCAATAAGTTTGACTAAAAGGAACTAACTAATTAAAAGCAAGTGACGTGGAGTGTGGTTTGTCTAGTAACTAGTGAAGCAAGTTTAAAATGCAAGTAATCCTAGAGCAAGTTTCTAAAGCAAGTTTCTAAGCAAGTTTCACAAGTAGCAAGCAGCAAATATCTCAAGTATCTCAAGGGAGCAAGTGTTCTAGCAATAGGTATTTCGTTTGTGTGGTTGTCACAATTAGTGAAGCACATGTTTTAGTCTTAGTTGTTTCTTCTAGGAAGGAGCCATGAATAGGTATAGTCAAGTAAATGATCTACAACCCCTTATGATGGATCATGTGGCCAAGTAAATGACTGCACAAGATTGATTAAGACATAAAGTCCCACCATAGCCTTACGTTCTAAGGTCCCCTATATATATCCCCCAATAACTTAACTTTGTGGCTCGGTCTCAGGTTACTGTCACTCCCAAGTCAACACCACTCCATTATGCTACCGGTGATCACCTTACATGCATTCCCCAACATATGCGTGCACTCATATATTGTACATAAAGAAAATCATAGAAGATAACAAACTTGTATGCAACCAATCAACGAACTATTTCACCATTGCCAAGAACAATTCACTACTCAAACATAGACGGGGAGACACAATACATCAAGGGAATATAGTATTGCATCATACATCGTGTTTGCCAAGAGATTACAGTGGAGAGATGGAGTTGATCTTGCTGTAGATGTTGATGATGAACACGCCGGAGGGGGGTGGAGCCCTCCGGGGGTGATCCCGACGGCGTTTCCCCCCTCCGATCTTCTCCGGCGGCAGCCTTCTGTCTCTCTGTTTTGTGGTTTCGTATCTCGGCGCCGCCTCCTTCTCGAAAAGGCCAGGGGACCCTTTTTATATTCGTTTTTAGGTCACGAGACACTCGGGAGAAGAAAGATCGACAGCATCGGAGCCACAGGGGCAAAAAGGGGGCCTCTCACGCGGCCAAGGAATCTGGCCGCGTGGAGGGTCTTCTTTGCCACCTGGTTGGCCTTTTGGCCCTCTACTTTGGCCCATGGTCTTTGTCTCGAAAATTCTGAACCGTGCTCTTTGGCCTTGCCCTTTTTGGAGTCCCGAAGCTCCCGGAAAGTCTGAAACACTAAAAAGTACGTTTTCTGGAAAAACAGGGTTAGAACCAAAAGAAGGGGGATTGTTTAGAAAATCCCCCAAATCATTATAAAACATGAATATAAGTTTCTAATATGTAGGAAAAACAAGTAATAACATGCAAAGTTCATGTATGCATTTTACATGCATCAACATCCCCAAGCTTAACCCATGCTCGTCCTCGAGTATGAAGGTGATAAAACTAACATGGGCTTTGCATATTGAAACAATCATGGGATATCAAAGAGGATTATTCATGCTACATATAATCAAATGATTAATACTAGAAATGAGTAGCAATATACAATTCATGTTGTAAGAAATATCAAATATGGAAGCAAAGATGCTTCATGAAAGTTCACAAAGTGTATAATGAAATAAAAGCACTATGGACCAAATGCATACACAAAATGAAAAATAAAATCCTATATTGGTCAAAGAATAGCATAATGGAAAATAGAAAATATGGTGGACACTTTGGAGAAAATTGAGTAGAGGTAAAACATGATCAAGTCTTATTTAGCCTCTAAATTATTCAACTAAAATTACTAATTGAAATGTGGCATCCATTGGTCTAAGACTCTCATTGCCCCTTTATCACTAGCATCTTAAATTGTGAATGTTGAAGTAATGTGATTGACAAGGTGTTGGTTGAATGCCTCATGCCCCGTGAGTGTGAAAACCTACTCCATGATTACTCAACTTAAGATTCCTAATAAGCTTTGTACAATCATAATAAGTATTAATGACATCATAGAGAACCGCAAAGAGGTACCTCTTTCCCCATGACATGGAAACCAGCCCATGTCACAATGACAAGATGAACAAACGGAGTAGACTCATCATCCTTTTTTTTTATTTCATTCACTATATGCATAGCTTCTTATTTTATTGTAGGATGTGTTTGTAGAGTCCACTATAGCTGTAAGTAAATTTCCACCATGATCAAGCATGGCTTGGGTTAGCGGCCCAATGCGTTTCTCTAGTCATAAATATACTTACTCATCAAAACTTACTATTCCTCTATTTCATTTCGGCATGGCAGGAGTCCAAAAACAAAAGTACATGATATAAACCAAATGTAAATTTTTGTGCAATATTGAAAGCTTTCCAGTGATACACGTTTATAGCTAGCTCCCAACCAAACACTTGTCAAACGCAAAACTTTTAGCTCCCGTTATTGGGTCATGTTTATTAAGTGCAATGAAAAGTAAAGGTGTGCATTCAAAAGTTCGTGAGAGTCCTATCCCAAATTCAGCTCATGACAATTAATAAAGTGAATATCTTAATTTAGAACATAAATAACACTATAACATGGTGAACATACTCGGAATAGCTCTGAAGCTAATAGGTAGATATGGTGGACTCACTGGAAATACTTGGCTAAAGGGTGTTGGAAACAAGTTTATACTTGTTGGAATTTTTACTTTTTTGGCTAGCAAGAGGGAGATCGTTGACCAGATACTATGCATGCATTAGTGTCCATAGAACTACTCATTTCATGACAAACTAAGTAAACTAAAAATTAACATCAAAAACATGAATAAGAGATAGCTCATGACAACACTATTGCAAATTTCTACACCTAAAACAGCATATAAATCATGCAACTATAAGTAGCTTTTATAATCAACTAAAGCATCCCTTTCCCAAGTAATAATACTAGAATCCAATACATTCCAACCCCAAACTCCAGTAGCTCAATCTCATATAAAATGATGGGTGTGGTCTTATCAAAACAAAAATAAAAACAAAAACTAGACGCTTCAAGTCTCTGCGATAAATGCTTTGCTTAGAAAAACAGAAAGTAGACGTGTGCTAACCAAAAGAGTGTAGCTCCAGTGGGGTGTTCATCACATCCCCAAGCTTATGGCTTTCACCATTCTTGGATGTCTTGAGGCGCAGATCCTCTATTCCCTGAGAAAAAACTTCACAAAACATGTTTCTCCCATTCTTTTTCTGTGGGGTGAGATTAGCAAGGACAAACAAATCACATGCTTGCTGCGCAAAATTCCAAAACAAATACTCCAGAAGATAGAAAATAAGGTTCATAATGTTGTATGTTCACTCTCTAGCTCGAAAAGATCAAGGAAATTCAAGTCCCAAACCCAAAGAGTGCATCCAACAAAAGAAGGCAAAATCTGTCCAGAAAAGCAATAGAAGCAAAACGAACGTTTTCCCTAAGCTAGACTCATCAAAAAATTAATCCAATTTTGGTTCTTACAGATCACGAAAAGTTGCAGAACATACTAAAAAATTAGCTCAATCCGACTTACAGATAAAAAAATGAAAAATCGTACGGTGATCAGAATCGTGCTGAAACAGAAATTCCAAGCACTAGGATAGCAACTTTTAAATCCAAATGGGTGAAACTTGACACTTTATTGAAAACTCCAGAAACTAAACTAAAGACTAAGTCTCTTGTTACAGAAAGAGGACACTAGGAAAACCCAACTAAGAACAACCGGGTTGCCTCCCGTAAAGTGCTTTATTGATAGCCGTATAGCTAGGCTTTTCTTACTTAACATCATGATGGTTAGAGTGAGGTGGCTCGGCATCCCCAAGATTGTATTCTTGTACTTATTTGATACATGTAGGGTGAGCCCAGGGGTACACCCCCAAGCTTTATTGGTTGTCCCTCTTGATCTTTGTTCATCTCACTCAACTCTTCCTCCTGAAAAATTCTTCTTACACAAATCTCAACATAAAACTTGATTAGAGGGGTTAGTGCCTCCATAAATAAAATCCACATAGGTACAGCAAAGACACATCATGAGTTGATTCTAAATATTAACTACTGTTACTACAGTTGTGTATTGCTCCTTGATCAAAAGAACCACACAAAACACAAGTAATGAGAGCAATGCAAAATAAAGACATAATCTGCCAAAAACTGAACAGCCCGTAAAGAGTGAATTTTTAGAGCCACTTAAGTTGCTCAAATCAGAAAACTTAAAAATAATGAAATATGTAGTGATAAGTAAATATTTCTGTCGTAAATTATCAGGTCAAAATTCCACTTCTGTGATTTTAAACATTTTTCGCAGTGAAGTTCAGGAATATGTTTTCTGGACAGCTAATTACTATTGTTTAATCCTATCTCTCATATAAGATTATTCTTGCCATTTATGATGAGAAATAAGACAGAAATGTGATGTTACAGTAGTGAACTAATATTTTTATTGTTTTTAGCTTTGGAAAAAGTTTTAATGATAGAGACTTTGCAATGGTTTCATTGGCATGAACAACACATGTTCAAGGTCGACCCCAACTTCTCCATTACTCATCCTTCTCATTTACTTTCCCAAAAAATTTATAAAATGAAAATCTTAAACTAAATGATAGATAACAGTAGGTAAAGGTATTTTACATGTTGAAAAGACATAAATGTGTGCTCAAACCGAATAGGAAATTAAAGCATAAGGAACACACCAAAAAATATTAAAAAATTTATTTTTAAGTCTAACCCCTTTCCTATGCATTGGCATTTTGTAATGAAACAAATAAAAGAAGCACATAATAGCAAGCATAGAAAGGTAGATCAAGTGCAACTTCAATACTTTCAGCATAAATAGGGGAAACTTAATATTGTTGAAATATGTGTAACCATGTTTCCCTCTCTCATAATAATTCTCAGTAGCATCATGAATAGATTCAACAATATGAATATCACATAAAACATTCTTATCATGAGCCACATGCATAAAAGAATCACTACTCTCCACATAAGTAAAATCCTCATTAGTGATAGTGGGAGTTAAACATTCATAATTTTCATTGCAATCATCATATATAGGAGGCATAGTATCATCAAAGTGAATTTTCTCCTCCAAGCTTGGGGAACTAGAAATATCATGCTCATCAAAACCAACTTCCCCAAGCTTAAAACTTTCCATAGAATCAGCAAGTATATCATTTTTATCCTCAATAGTAGGGGGACTAAAAATATCATATTCATCAAGACAAACTTCCCCAAGCTCAAGGTTTTCCTTAGCAATAAAGGTGTTCAAAGAATTAGTACTACCACAAATATGATTGTTGTGCAAATAATTTTTCAATTTCTCATGAAACACTTCATGTCCTAATTCAAGGTAGATATTATACAGTTCTAAAATTGTTTGGTTGTTTTCCATTTTATATTTTTTTTTGTGTTTTAGGTTTACATGTTAGTATGCAATGCAAACAAGAATAAAAGCTTAGCACAACGCTCCCCGGCAACGGCGCCTGAAAAGTGCTTGATGACTCACAAGTGCAGGAGATCAATTGTAGTACCTTTCGATAAGTATTTGAGTGTCGAACCCACGAGGAGTTGAAGGTAAGGTATCTATTCTCTAAAGCCCTATAACCCTCTTATATGGCTGTTTATGCAAAGCAATAAGTTTGACTAAAAGGAACTAACTAATTAAAAGCAAGTGACGTGGAGTGTGGTTTGTCTAGTAACTAGTGAAGCAAGTTTAAAATGCAAGTAATCCTAGAGCAAGTTTCTAAAGCAAGTTTCTAAGCAAGTTTCACAAGTAGCAAGCAGCAAATATCTCAAGTATCTCAAGGGAGCAAGTGTTCTAGCAATAGGTGTTTCATTCGTGTGGTTGTCACAATTAGTGAAGCGCATGTTTTAGTCTTAGTTGTTTCTTCTAGGAAGGAGCCATGAATAGGTATAGTCAAGTAAATGATCTACAACCCCTTATGATGGATCATGTGGCCAAGTAAATGACTGCACAAGATTGATTAAGACATAAAGTCCCACCATAGCCTTACGTTCTAAGGTCCCCTATATATATCCCCCAATAACTTAACTTTGTGGCTCGGTCTCAGGTTACTGTCACTCCCTAGTCACCACCACTCCATTATGCTACCGGTGATCACCTTACATGCATTCCCCAACATATGTGTGCACTCATATATTGTACATAAAGACAATCATAGAAGATAACAAACTTGTATGCAACCAATCAACGAACTATTTCACCATTGCCAAGAACAATTCACTACTCAAACATAGACGGGGAGACACAATACATCAAGGGAATATAGTATTGCATCATACATCGTGTTTGCCAAGAGATTACAATGGAGAGATGGAGCTGATCTTGCTGTAGATGTTGATGATGAACACGCCGGAGGGGGGTGGAGCCCTCCGGGGGTGATCCCGGCGGTGTTTCCGCCCTCCGATCTTCTCCGGCGGCAGCCTTCTGTCTCTCTGTTTCGTGGTTTCGTATCTCGGCGCCGCCTCCTTCTCGAAAAGGCCAGGGGACCCTTTATATAGTCGTTTTTAGGTCACGAGACACTCGGGAGAAGAAAGATCGACGGCATCGGAGCCACGGGAGCAAAAAGGGGGCCTCTCACGCGGCCAACGAATCTGGCCGCGTGGAGGGTCCTCTTTGCCACCTGGTTGGCCTTTTGGCCCTCTACTTTGGCCCATGGTCTTCGTCTCGAAAATTTTGAACCGGGCTGTTTGGCCTTGCCCTTTTTGGAGTCCCGAAGCTCCCGGAAAGTCTGAAACACTAAAAAGTACGTTTTCTGGAAAAACAGGGTTAGAACCAAAAGAAGGGGGATTGTTTAGAAAATCCCCGAAATCATTATAAAACATAAATATAAGTTGCTAATATGTAGGAAAAACAAGTAATAACATGCAAAGTTCATGTATGCATTTTACATGCATCACCGAGTGACAGATCTGAGCATTGATGGCCTTGAGGTCCTTTCGTGTGAACTTCGAGCCATCAGTATTAAACTCGGAAAATCCATTCACAAGCGTTGCTGGCTCAATCTTCGGATAATAAGCTTTGGCCCATGCAAGACCGTGTATCACTCCAACTCGGCACACTGAGTGTTTCCAGATGTCAATCCAGGCAGGGATTGTCGAGTATGCTTCAAGCATTTGTGTTACACCGCCATAAGTGCCGGTCCACTTCACAGTTTCAAGGGTCCACTTTGTCCCCGCCGAGAATTGTCGGATGACAGTCTTGAGTATCTATGACAGTCTTGAGTATCTTTAGCTTTTTAAGATCATCGTGTTCCCCAGCAACTTCACCCGGACCTGCAGTACAAAAAGAGAAGCAAGATAGTGAGACCCGGGTAAAAAAAAACCTCTAAAACGTGAAATCCGAGTGATAGTCGGAAGTTTAGATGTGCTTTACCTACGATGGAGCTATAAGTATCGGCAATGAAAGTTGAGAGTTCCTTCAAAAGCTCCTCAGCGGTATGGAGTATTTTCTTGTAGTTTTTGCACTGCTTGGAAAGCTCCTTGACGTTGGCCTCCAGGTCTTTACGGAGTTTTGTTTCAGCCCGCAGGAGTTCATTGGTCTTTGCCAACATTTCATCCGTCCGGGTAACATAAGCCTGAAAAAGACAAGGAAACATCAGTCGGTAATGAGGTGAAGTTGCACAAGAAAGATTATATAGTTGCAAAGTACCGAATAACTGTTGACAGTTCATTCGGAACTTGGGGACTAGGACGAGTATGTAAATAGTATTAGTTAAGCTAACCTGATGCTCAGCTGCCAGAGACTCGATAATCTCCTCTTCAGTTGCTTTCACGGAGCGGTACACCTTCAGCAGTTTTTCAAACTCATGGCCGCTGAGAGTTAGCTTGGAAGAGCTGGCATTTTGATCACCCGGCGGCGGGGTTGCCTCCTGTTTACCTGTGTCGACTCTGGTCTCCTGGGTATTGGGAGCAGGAGCCGCCCTTTGCGTCCCAAGATACTCGACGTCGGGATCAGCCGACTGATGTGTGGGTAGCGGAGACTCGGTCCTGGGGATGGCCGTGTTATCCGGCTCTTGCTCTTCAACAAGTGGAGGCTTAGCGGCGCTCTCCAGGTCTTCCGTCGTCGGGTCGTCGACAGGGGTTTCCACCGGATCGCTAAGTGTGACCTTGGCTCTGAGGAAAGAAAAACAAGAAGTTAGTGTGCATAGAGGAAAAGTGTGCAAAGTATAAAAGTATTGGCAAGTAAGATATGTGAATTACCCGGTATTCACAACACAGTCGCTGGGAAGATCATTACTAGACCCGGAAGACACTGATAAAGAATCGGAAAGTGAGACTCGGAGTTGTCCGGCTAATGGATGATTTGGAGATGGATATTTTCGAGGAGTGTAGGCAGAATAAGTTGAAGGAGTACCGGCTCGGCGAGCAGGCGACATAGGGATCCCGGGGTTGAGGGGATCGTCACCCGGAGAAGTCCGGGTTGCCCGTCGCTTGGCTAGAGTTGTGTCCTTCATAGATGATATAGTGGTTAGATATTTGTTAAGTTTGCACATACCGGCATAGGAGTACGGCTCTGTGGTCATGGAGGAGTATGGAACCTTGAAAGTGACTCCTCTAGGCTTCCTTTTCTTGCCAACCTCAGCTTCCGTCTCTGCCTCACTCTCCTCCGATTGAGATCTGTCCTCGTCAGCCGGTGCTGGTGATTGTGGTGCATTGTCGGAAAGAGGAGAATTTTGATCTAATAGATTGACAAAGTATCTGTTTAGTAGTGACTCGGAATTACCTTCATCATTGTCACTCGGATCTTCCTCCTCCGAGTTTTCAGAAGGGGGAGGGGTGACAATCTTCCAAAACTCATCGGTTTCCTGGGTAAAAAACAGCAGAGATAAAAGTTAGTATGTGTGAGTTAGAAAAGTCAATCGGTGCAAAAAAGATAGGTCGGTTCTTACTGGAGGAGCCGAGTTGGAGCGAGAGAAGGGGGAGAGCCCGGAAATGCTCTTGATGGTATCCATTTTCTCAGCCAGGAAATTTTTCATGACTTTGTGGATGTCTGCAGCCGGGTATGACTTCTCCGAGTATCGGAGAGAGTCGGTCAGATGGCCCGAGTAATCACAGATCAGCTTGGGTCGGATGCTATTTGGCTGGATCCTACAACTGATCCAGGTCTTGATCAAGTTTAGCCCGCAAAGACCCTGGGCTGCTAAGACGGCTAATTTGTGGAGGAGGGTTGGATGGATTGCCTATCGGCTTCTGAAGCGAAACCACTTAGGTTATCGCTAAGAGAGAGGGCCTCAGTGGAGAAACCCGACAAAGGCTTTTCGCCGGGTCTGGATGTGTCCTTGCAGTAAAAAAATGTTTTCTGCCAGTGCTTCACGTGGGAGTGAAGACTGAGAGTCGGCATCAAGGATTTCTTGCGCCTCTGGATGGACACACCCCCACAGACGAGGAGGGGTCCATCCGTGTTCTCACGGCAAGGTTTGCATTGAAAGAGTTCTAAAAACAAGGCAAGGTTTGGAGCGATGCAAAGATAGGCCTCACAGAGAACAATGAAGTGACAAATATTTAAGATCGAATTGGGGCCTATATCGAAAACCCGGAGTTTGTAATGATGGAGGATTTCGCGAAAGAAAGGGTGACCCGGGGGACGGAAACCCCGGGTCACATGCTCCAGAAAGACAACAACTTCACCTGAGCCGGGCGAAGGCCGAGTCTCCTCTTCTGGTGCTCTCCAGGAGATCTCCGACTCTGCTAGGAGGACCCCAGACTCGGCTAGTTCCTCCAATTTTGCCTTGGTGACAGTCGACTTAGCCCAGTTGGCTGAGATCGACTGACCCGGTTTTTGCTTCAGAACCGGGTTTTTGCCCTTGGACTTGAGTGCGGCTTTCGGTGTCATGGAAATGAATCTAGGGAAAATAAAAAATTAAGTATAAAATAAGAAAAAATAAATGGAGGCTAGAAGCACATGAACATGGATTCAAGATTAAGGGGAACAAATCTAGATCTGTTAGGGCTCACCGGAGAACGGCGGCGAGATGAAGTCCAGCGGGTGCGGCGTGACGTGGTGGCCGGGTTCTCGAGGACGGTGGCCGGTGTGCGTGGCAGCGGGCGCCTGGACCTTGAGCTTGGAGCTCGACCTCCAATGGCGCAGCTGGATCTTGCGGGAGGAGAACGGCGACCGCGACGGCGCAAAACGGCGGCGCGAGGCGGCGACCGGTGGACAAGGGTCAACGGCGGGTGCGCATGGGATCCGAGGGCGTTCGTTTGGAGCTCGGGGTCCTGTGCGCTGGCGGAGAGCTGGAGGAGGAAGAAGATGAGAAAATGGAGGCGTTTGGGATTTTAGGGTTTTCCCCTGGGGCCTATTTATAGGCGCGGAGAAACCCTAGGAGGCAAAACGGTAAGTAGAGTGATTTGCGGGGGGGGGGGGGGTATGAACCGGCCCGTCAATCATGGGATAAGGATCAACTCAAGCCCGCCAAAAGAGCCGGACTTGAAGACTGTCACTCGGACCAGCTTGCGGAGAAGATGAAAGCCGGGTTATAGAACGTGCCTCTGGAAATTTGATCCGAGTAACGATACGCAGCTAGAGCGATGAACCGGGTTATTATATGGACCGCCGAAAGAGCAGGTCTGGCTATAGTTAAAGCAATCTAACCCGTTATGTTATGCATATGAATGTTTGTTGTTTTGCAGGGAATAGTGTGCGCTTCATGGTTGGTTCCAAGATGCCCAAGCTATTCTGGAGACTACTGTTGGGGGGACGATAACCCGGTAGGCCCATGCCTGGGTGAGACCCGGCCAAAGGGAGACTGCACGAGACCCGGCCCAAGAGAAAGGAAGTTCTAGAAGACCCAAAAGGCAGCGCAGATCTTGTAACTCGTGCCTTGGGGGTCACGGTAGGGAACTTAGGATTATGTGTGGATCCTGAGTAGGATTCTAGAAATATGTCGTAAGGAAAGCCAGGAAGCCGGGTATTATATAAACCGGCCTCTAGGGCATAGAGACTAGGGATCGAGAGATAGAAGGATTCGAGTATTCTAGGTATACGAGAGCAAACCTTTGTAACCCTAGATTGGTGTAACATCTCTGATTTTTGGAAAACTCAAAAATCACAAAAATTTGAAACTTTTTGTTTTCATGTTTAGTAAGTTACCAAAAATCAAATAAGATGCAAGAAACAAAAGAAAACAATACATGTTCTAATGTTTTGGAAATGAAAATCCAATATACCTCTATTCCATAAACCCTAAAGTCATTTCAAAATAAATATTTCTACATAAAGAAAATATTTCTTCTTAAGCAAACCCTTACATCAAACATGTTTTCAACCAATTTATGATCTTGAAAATATTTTTGATATATAAAAACTAGAGAATTGTTATCTCTAATATTTTCTTCTTATCTTTAAAAAGGGTTTCACTATTATTGATAACCCCAAAATAGATATAAGTTGGATCCTTGTTTTCCAAGTGTTATGTCAATCAAAAAGATAATATAGTGCTATATAAATAAAATTGTTTATGAAAACAAGTAATATACTTTGAGAAAACAATGTTTTCATTTGGGAAAACCTTTCTGCTTTTACTAGACCCCATTTCCAAATTTATTAAATAATTCTCTTTGTTTGGAATATAACAAAAGGATACTAATTGTGGATTCACTAATATGTTGAATATATACAATATGAAAGTTCCTAAAAGGGTCTTAGAAAACAATAGTTGAACCATAGAAAATATTTCTAAAAATTGTTTTAATCATATAAAACTTAATGTTTTCTATTAAGTGACTATGATGTTTTCATCTTATTTAAAAATTATAAAATCATGGAAACAAGTTGAAATGGTTTTGGAAAATAATAATTAACCATATTATAGTCTATGAAAATTTCCCAAACCCATTTCCCTATTTTATTATTATTTCTCATTTAATTGGAATATTAAGGCAATTATGAATTCATTTGAATTTGTATTTTGAAAAATTCAAAAATGATGAAAACCCCACAAAAGTGGTACTGTTGGGAAGTGTTTGAAATAATATGAATTTAGAATTTTGTTTCATGTTATTTAGATTAATTAAACAGAAGATATAAAATAAACAAGAAAACAGAAAAAGAAAAATAAAAATGCTGACGTCATCATGACGTCAGGTCGTCATCAACCTCCCTATTCCGTTTCTTCCCGAAATAGGAGTTTTAATCCGCACTTAAATTCGGCCGTTTCAATCACGATTGATTGCTCCCCAGTGCCCCCCTTAAATCCCCTGCCCCTCCTCTCCATTTCCCCTCTCCCACCTCTGTCTATTGTGCCCCCACGCCCGTGAAATCTCTCGCCGGAGCCGCACATCACCGCCGCCGTTTTCTTCGATTTCCGGTGAGTCCAGTTGGTCCCCGAGCACGAGACCCTGCCCCTCTCCTTCCCCTTGTCCGTGCGCACGTCTTCATACCTCTGCTCGTCGTTTTCGTGCAGCGTAGCAACGAGGACACGCTTGCCGGAGCCGAAACCGCACGGCCACCTCGGGACCACCTCACCGCCGTGGTTGCGGAGCCCCAGGAGCCTCCCCGTGGTCATCATCACCTCCGCCGTGTCGCTCTGCATCTCCCAGTGGTCTCCATCGAGCTCGAGCACCCCCGGAGCATCACCGGCGTCTACTCCCGAGCCCCTGCGCCGCCGCGGCCACCATTTCCGGCGACCTAGCTCCGGTGAAACCCCTTCCCCTCTCTCTCTAACGTTCGATCTAAAATCAACGCACAGGATTAGATCTTCCCCGAAGGGGTACGCCACCGTTAGATCTGGATCTAACGATCCAGATCAAATCACTTAACCCAGTCAGCTGCCACATCAGCACACCCAGTCAGCATACAGTCAACAGAGCCAACCAATCGCAGGAAGCCATGTGGCCTAGTAATTTCTAGATTATTTCTCCCGGTAGAAATTTTGGCAGATTTGCAGAAAAGCCCCTACAACTTCAAATCATCATATCTTTTCAACCACTTAGCCAAATTTAGCAATCTTGGACTTTTTGAAATCACCAGAACATGTAGAATCTTTTAGCACTGTCAAAATTCAAATTTGACAAACTTAAAATTGTTCAATTTTAAATATGCTTGTTTGGTTAAATTTGGCATAATTCAAATTCTACAAATCCAAAAATGGTAAATAAAATATATTTGGAAACCTTAGGATGTGTACTTTCATACCCCCTATCCCAAAATAATAATTGAACAAATTAAAATTGAATTTAGAATTTAGTTGTCTATTTGAGTATTTTTGACATAGATTAATTTCTATAAATAATTTCAATATAGTTCCTTTTGCAAATTTGTTCCATTTGACAACCTTAAACCAGAAACAACCTTGCCCAACCATTTTGGGCACCCTTGGACCATGACCATGTATTTTTAGCCAAAAATCCATCATAGTAGTCCATCTAGTTATTATGTCTTAAATTTTGTTTCTATTTCTTTCTACCATTGTTTGTTGTGGCCATTTTGAATCCAAGACCAAGTCCCTTGTATGTAAACCTTCTAAGAGACCAAGTAGTGAACCTCAAACACTAGTACTATAGGTTTCTATCTACCCCTCCATCCCCCTATTCTTGCTTCAAGAATCCATCAAGTTAGCAAATGAAAAACAAGACTCAAGCAATAGAAGGCTCTTCACTTTCAACTTGGTGGCAACATGAAGAGAATACAAGGAGGATCAATGAAGAAATTTTGAAGAAAAGACTCCACCACTAGAGGAAACTCAAGGAAGTACAAGTGTGAAGAAATCCATAAGAAAACATCTCCCTCTCTCTTTCTATCTTTCTTCTTCTTTTTTTTTCTTTCCAATTTGACTTAGTGGTAATTGTGCCCATCCCATACCCAAACCAATTAGTGAAGTAAAAGCCTAGAAGAATTTATCAAGACCAAGAGAGGAATCCATCCAAGGAACAGGACTACAATAGAAGCATGAAGATGATCTTCAAGAAGGCAATCACATGAGGTCTAGACACAATCCATACAAGTTGAAGAAGAACAAGTTGTTTTTGCCCAACCATTGACCCAAATGGAAATCCCAAGACTTAGTAATATTTTTCCTTTAATGATGAAGTTAGTAGACCTACCCTAACCACAATGGAAAATAATAACATAGTCACTCAAATATTTTTGAAGGTGAATATGACCAAGTGTTTGCATGTATTACTTTAGTTGAAGAAGTAATATGTTTATTCTTAGTGAACTCTTGGAACTTCCTCGACAAGTATGGTTATAATAAAGTTAGATCATATCAAGCTCAACCTAGTCCTTCCCAAGTAAACCATTGGAATTTCCTTAACAAAGTATGAGACCCTTTAGAGAATGAATATTTCAACTCAAACCTTGACCTTGTCCTAGCCAACTTGGTTACATCCATTTTTCCATGGTTGTTGCTTTGTATGTTTCTTCACTTGTATGATTGTTTGGTAGAATGTTTGTTTATGTTGTTATTGTGTTTTCAATGAATAGATTGTACGGAGAGCAACGATCTTTTGTGAAGAGAGTGTGATATCTTCACCAACTTCAACAAGGCAAGTAACACACCATCAACTACCCATTATTTTCTATATGCATTAGTTGATTTTGAGTAGTATGCATGATAGGAAATTTTACTAAGTAATACTATGCTATGCTATTATCCTAGTAGTGTGTAGCCATCCCCTTTTACCTTGTTATTTTGATAGCCCTAGAATTTATTAGGTGCTATGCAATGTTACAAATTGTTTTACTAGATGTTGAGGAAAAATCCTAAGTATAACTAATGAATGAACCACCTGGGTGGAAGTGGTAAGACTGGTTTATGTTGAGTGTTGCCTCAGGGCCCTTATCTAAGGGTTATTCCACTTGAGGTTGTCACTTGCGGATGGCCACCCAGGAACAAAGAGATTACTATGTCCTTCTAAGTTTAGTAGCTTCCCATGCAGCCTTTTGACATTATGGGCTCTGTCTTGATCAACTAAGTTGTTAGAGTTCAGCCCAGGCTTGACTAGCAGATGTAGCGAAATTATAGGTGGAACGGTCTCGCCGGTGGGTTTGGACTTCTTCTTCTGAAAGATCTCGTCTCAATTCTCTCCTTTCCATGATGCACTCCGGGTGTATAGGATGTTTGGGATAATTGAAGACAAAGGGTGAAAGTGCACAACCTCTGCAGAGTTAACAAACTAAGATCTTAGCCGTGTCCCCGGTTATGGACAACTATGAGCAGCTGGACAAGGATTGACGGAAGAATCTCATCATCAATTTCAATAAGTAAAATTTGACCAAGTGAACAGTATTGTGGTGCTTGGATCTTAATCCAATGTTGCCACCCTTTGAAAAGAAAAGTTTGTTTTACAAAAGTGATAGGAGAAAACTGGCTTTATGCAAACTTAGCCAAAACTCCACTCAGCCAAACAAGCATGTAGTATTAGTCTTGCCATTTATATCCACCATAGTGTTACTTGCCAATACATTAAATTGTATTGACTCCCTTGTGGCTGCATATTCCATATTGCAGATATTTCTGAAGACGAGTGAGGATTTCGTTTAGGATCTCGAGACTATCGCCAACATGTTTTGCCTGTGGCACATGAAGAAGATGGGCTCAATGTTGTACTATGTTTTCCGCTGTATATCTCTGTTTTCTGCTAGTCCTCTAAGACTATGCAAGTTGTAATACTATTTTGTAAAGACTGGATCATGTGAAGCAATAGAATTTGATGCATTTGCATGATATTTTATTTTGTACTGTGGTGCTAGCATTTGATCCAGGGACTAGCACAATAACACAGGTATTCCATCTTTATTAAAAGTTGGGATGCTACAAAATGGTATCAGAGCATTGTGTTGCCTATAGAATTCGAGACCCTAAGTTTGGAGAAACCCTAGGATTGGAAAATTTACTATGTTCAAAACTCTCTAGAAACAAAACATCTCATCTTAATCTTTCTCATATCCTCTCATCTATTATTCACCTTCAAAATTTTCTAGATGCTCTACCTCTTTAATTCCATCAAGACATGAATGTTGATGATCATACCAAGAAGTGCAAGAAGTGTTTTCACCACATGAAGATCTACACTCAAGACATTGAGAGAAGAATTTGAAGAAAACTCAAGAAGATATAGAAGAGACCACCAATCTAGTTCCTTTGTTAGAACAACGTTAACGTGTTAGTGTATTGATCATATCAATGAGTGTGGTATGACAATATTAGTATTTTCTAAAAACCATGTTGTTTGGTGTGGTGAATGTGTTGCTATATGTTTGTTATGTGTTGTTTGTAAGATGAGTTTCCTTGATTTGCTATTTTGGATAAGAACCTTCCTTAGCCATCTTTCTAAATCTCTACTCATTCCTACTAGATCAAACCCAACACCATACTCATTCACCAACCATAGTGAGAACCATTTGGAATCATACAACCTTTACCCTATTGATACACAAGCCATCCCATTTGAGGAATGCTAGTATCAAATTTCTTTCTTCTGTGTGAAGGAACAATCACATCCATGATTAATGCCAACTGCCTAATAAGGATCAAGCTAACCTTGGAGCTATCAAGCAATGTGAGTTTTCCTACCATGAGAGTTTCCTTAGAAATAGCATGGTGTTTGCCTTCAAGGATGACAACAACAGGATGAAAGATTTCCAAGGACATCAAAAGATCAAGTTGAGAGGAACCCAAAGACTTTTGATTGACCCAAAGAGTGACCCCTCAGTGTCAAAGGTAGTTCAACATACCTATGTTGGTATACACCTCTACCACAAAGGAAAGTTCTACTCAAGCCAATCTCAAATAAATCTACACTCCAATCTAATGAAAATAGACTACCCACAAAAGTTTCTTTTAAGGGTGGTAGCCCACCCATTTGTTTTGGAATCCAGTTACCCAATATTTTCTTTCTAACCTTCCCAAATCTCGGGACGAGATTTCTTTTAAGGGTGGTAGTCTGTAACATCTCTGATTTTTGGAAAACTCAAAAATCACAAAAATTTGAAACTTTTTGTTTTCATGTTTAGTAAGTTACCAAAAATCAAATAAGATGCAAGAAACAAAAGAAAACAATACATGTTCTAATGTTTTGGAAATGAAAATCCAATATACCTCTATTCCATAAACCCTAAAGTCATTTCAAAATAAATATTTCTACATAAAGAAAATATTTCTTCTTAAGCAAACCCTTACATCAAACATGTTTTCAACCAATTTATGATCTTGAAAATATTTTTGATATATAAAAACTAGAGAATTGTTATCTCTAATATTTTCTTCTTATCTTTAAAAAGGGTTTCACTATTATTGATAACCCCAAAATAGATATAAGTTGGATCCTTGTTTTCCAAGTGTTATGTCAATCAAAAAGATAATATAGTGCTATATAAATAAAATTGTTTATGAAAACAAGTAATATACTTTGAGAAAACAATGTTTTCATTTGGGAAAACCTTTCTGCTTTTACTAGACCCCATTTCCAAATTTATTAAATAATTCTCTTTGTTTGGAATATAACAAAAGGATACTAATTGTGGATTCACTAATATGTTGAATATATACAATATGAAAGTTCCTAAAAGGGTCTTAGAAAACAATAGTTGAACCATAGAAAATATTTCTAAAAATTGTTTTAATCATATAAAACTTAATGTTTTCTATTAAGTGACTATGATGTTTTCATCTTATTTAAAAATTATAAAATCATGGAAACAAGTTGAAATGGTTTTGGAAAATAATAATTAACCATATTATAGTCTATGAAAATTTCCCAAACCCATTTCCCTATTTTATTATTATTTCTCATTTAATTGGAATATTAAGGCAATTATGAATTCATTTGAATTTGTATTTTGAAAAATTCAAAAATGATGAAAACCCCACAAAAGTGGTACTGTTGGGAAGTGTTTGAAATAATATGAATTTAGAATTTTGTTTCATGCTATTTAGATTAATTAAACAGAAGATATAAAATAAACAAGAAAACAGAAAAATAAAAATAAAATGCTGACGTCATCATGACGTCAGGTCGTCATCAACCTCCCTATTCCGTTTCTTCCCGAAATAGGAGTTTTAATCCGCACTTAAATTCGGCCGTTTCAATCACGATTGATTGCTCCCCAGTGCCCCCCTTAAATCCCATGCCCCTCCTCTCCATTTCCCCTCTCCCACCTCTGTCTATTGTGCCCCCACGCCCGTGAAATCTCTCGCCGGAGCCGCACATCACCGCCGCCGTTTTCTTCGATTTCCGGTGAGTCCAGTTGGTCCCCGAGCACGAGACCCTGCCCCTCTCCTTCCCCTTGTCCGTGCGCACGTCTTCATACCTCTGCTCGTCGTTTTCGTGCAGCGTAGCAACGAGGACACGCTTGCCGGAGCCGAAACCGCACGGCCACCTCGGGACCACCTCACCGCCGTGGTTGCGGAGCCCCAGGAGCCTCCCCGTGGTCATCATCACCTCCGCCGTGTCGCTCTGCATCTCCCAGTGGTCTCCATCGAGCTCGAGCACCCCCGGAGCATCACCGGCGTCTACTCCCGAGCCCCTGCGCCGCCGCGGCCACCATTTCCGGCGACCTAGCTCCGGTGAAACCCCTTCCCCTCTCTCTCTAACGTTCGATCTAAAATCAACGCACAGGATTAGATCTTCCCCGAAGGGGTACGCCACCGTTAGATCTGGATCTAACGATCCAGATCAAATCACTTAACCCAGTCAGCTGCCACATCAGCACACCCAGTCAGCATACAGTCAACAGAGCCAACCAATCGCAGGAAGCCACGTGGCCTAGTAATTTCTAGATTATTTCTCCCGGTAGAAATTTTGGCAGATTTGCAGAAAAGCCCCTACAACTTCAAATCATCATATCTTTTCAACCACTTAGCCAAATTTAGCAATCTTGGACTTTTTGAAATCACCAGAACATGTAGAATCTTTTAGCACTGTCAAAATTCAAATTTGACAAACTTAAAATTGTTCAATTTTAAATATGCTTGTTTGGTGAAATTTGGCATAATTCAAATTCTACAAATCCAAAAATGGTAAATAAAATATATTTGGAAACCTTAGGATGTGTACTTTCATACCCCCTATCCCAAAATAATAATTGAACAAATTAAAATTGAATTTAGAATTTAGTTGTCTATTTGAGTATTTTTGACATAGATTAATTTCTATAAATAATTTCAATATAGTTCCTTTTGCAAATTTGTTCCATTTGACAACCTTAAACCAGAAACAACCTTGCCCAACCATTTTGGGCACCCTTGGACCATGACCATGTATTTTTAGCCAAAAATCCATCATAGTAGTCCATCTAGTTATTATGTCTTAAATTTTGTTTCTATTTCTTTCTACCATTGTTTGTTGTGGCCATTTTGAATCCAAGACCAAGTCCCTTGTATGTAAACCTTCTAAGAGACCAAGTAGTGAACCTCAAACACTAGTACTATAGGTTTCTATCTACCCCTCCATCCCCCTATTCTTGCTTCAAGAATCCATCAAGTTAGCAAATGAAAAACAAGACTCAAGAAATAGAAGGCTCTTCACTTTCAACTTGGTGGCAACATGAAGAGAATACAAGGAGGATCAATGAAGAAATTTTGAAGAAAAGACTCCACCACTAGAGGAAACTCAAGGAAGTACAAGTGTGAAGAAATCCAGAAGAAAACATCTCCCTCTCTCTTTCTATCTTTCTTCTTCTTTTTTTTTCTTTCCAATTTGACTTAGTGGTAATTGTGCCCATCCCATACCCAAACCAATTAGTGAAGTAAAAGCCTAGAAGAATTTATCAAGACCAAGAGAGGAATCCATCCAAGGAACAGGACTACAATAGAAGCATGAAGATGATCTTCAAGAAGGCAATCACATGAGGTCTAGACACAATCCATACAAGTTGAAGAAGAACAAGTTGTTTTTGCCCAACCATTGACCCAAATGGAAATCCCAAGACTTAGTAATATTTTTCCTTTAATGATGAAGTTAGTAGACCTACCCTAACCACAATGGAAAATAATAACATAGTCACTCAAATATTTTTGAAGGTGAATATGACCAAGTGTTTGCATGTATTACTTTAGTTGAAGAAGTAATATGTTTATTCTTAGTGAACTCTTGGAACTTCCTCGACAAGTATGGTTATAATAAAGTTAGATCATATCAAGCTCAACCTAGTCCTTCCCAAGTAAACCATTGGAATTTCCTTAACAAAGTATGAGACCCTTTAGAGAATGAATATTTCAACTCAAACCTTGACCTTGTCCTAGCCAACTTGGTTACATCCATTTTTCCATGGTTGTTGCTTTGTATGTTTCTTCACTTGTATGATTGTTTGGTAGAATGTTTGTTTATGTTGTTATTGTGTTTTCAATGAATAGATTGTACGGAGAGCAACGATCTTTTGTGAAGAGAGTGTGATATCTTCACCAACTTCAACAAGGCAAGTAACACACCATCAACTACCCATTATTTTCTATATGCATTAGTTGATTTTGAGTAGTATGCATGATAGGAAATTTTACTAAGTAATACTATGCTATGCTATTATCCTAGTAGTGTGTAGCCATCCCCTTTTACCTTGTTATTTTGATAGCCCTAGAATTTATTAGGTGCTATGCAATGTTACAAATTGTTTTACTAGATGTTGAGGAAAAATCCTAAGTATAACTAATGAATGAACCACCTGGGTGGAAGTGGTAAGACTGGTTTATGTTGAGTGTTGCCTCAGGGCCCTTATCTAAGGGTTATTCCACTTGAGGTTGTCACTTGCGGATGGCCACCCAGGAACAAAGAGATTACTATGTCCTTCTAAGTTTAGTAGCTTCCCGTGCAACCTTTTGACATTATGGGCTCTGTCTTGATCAACTAAGTTGTTAGAGTTCAGCCCAGGCTTGACTAGCAGATGTAGCGAAATTATAGGTGGAACGGTCTCGCCGGTGGGTTTGGACTTCTTCTTCTGAAAGATCTCGTCTCAATTCTCTCCTTTCCATGATGCACTCCGGGTGTATAGGATGTTTGGGCTAATTGAAGACAAAGGGTGAAAGTGCACAACCTCTGCAGAGTTAACAAACTAAGATCTTAGCCGTGTCCCCGGTTATGGACAACTATGAGCAGCTGGACAAGGATTGACGGAAGAATCTCATCATCAATTTCAATAAGTAAAATTTGACCAAGTGAACAGTATTGTGGTGCTTGGATCTTAATCCAATGTTGCCACCCTTTGAAAAGAAAAGTTTGTTTTACAAAAGTGATAGGAGAAAACTGGCTTTATGCAAACTTAGCCAAAACTCCACTCAGCCAAACGAGCATGTAGTATTAGTCTTGCCATTTATATCCACCATAGTGTTACTTGCCAATACATTAAATTGTATTGACTCCCTTGTGGCTGCATATTCCATATTGCAGATATTTCTGAAGACGAGTGAGGATTTCGTTTAGGATCTCGAGACTATCGCCAACATGTTTTGCCTGTGGCACATGAAGAAGATGGGCTCAATGTTGTACTATGTTTTCCGCTGTATATCTCTGTTTTCTGCTAGTCCTCTAAGACTATGCAAGTTGTAATACTATTTTGTAAAGACTGGATCATGTGAAGCAATAGAATTTGATGCATTTGCATGATATTTTATTTTGTACTGTGGTGCTAGCATTTGATCCAGGGACTAGCACAATAACACAGGTATTCCATCTTTATTAAAAGTTGGGATGCTACAATTGGAGTTTCGGCGACAATGCAGCCCGAGACCCTAGATCACCAGTTGATATGATTTCCCCAGAGCTAAACCCTCTCCCAAACACCAGAGTCGATTTTCCCCATACTAAGTTACCCCAGGTAACGTCTGCCGTGAATATCCCATGACACCTACCTACCATGGCATTTCCATAGCCATTCCGAAATATATTCCCATACAACATTTATCATTATTATGTTACTTGGTATTCTTCATCATTATTTTTGGATACTGCTACACTGGCAGGGTATTTAGTTTTATTCATCAGAGATATTTCAGTTTGAGTTATGAGTACTAAAAGTGTGTTGATTCATTGTAAAATAGAGTGTTGCCCCTACCAGTGAGGTTATATATATATAAAAAAGAAAAACCCAAAATAGAAAAAAAGAGGCAAAAGAGAGAAAAATAAAGAGAGAGAGAGGGGGCAGCACTACTATCATTTATTCCACACTTGTGGTTTGTTTAGCATCATTACTTCAGTTTGGAGAGAGTTTTCATATTATGACTTGCATAACTATGTGGGGAACTTACATTATAGAACTTGGCTTGTATATTCTAATGATGAGCCTCCTCAAAAGAGGCCTAGGTCTTCGTGAGCAAGCAGGTTGGATGCACCCCCACTAGTTTCTTTGGAGAGCTTTCATACACTTATAGCTCTATGTGCATCCGTTGTGTGGCAATCACTAATCCTTGCATAACTTCGATTATAATACTTCCTCTTGTCTAATGATCACTTTCAGTTATGTAGGACTTTCTTCCATTGACCATCCAAACCCCACATAATGTTATTTTAGCCATAACATCCCGGTGCCAGGAACCAATACAGAATGTTTGCTTGTTTTAAGTGCACATTTATTCGAATGATTTTCCTATGTGCATATTGTTGTCACTTGACTTGATCCTAACATGAGTTGTTGTGAGAGTTTGATGCCTTGGATGATTATAATGTTGTTCTTGAAGCTTAAATCATCTCTAATATACTTTGCAGAGTGGATTGTCTTTTAGTATTGATTCATTGAAAGGTTTTACTTTGTTTTTCCTAATGGTTTATACATTACTCTTTGGTATCAACTATAAACCACAACCCTTATTCATTTGATCTTAGTTTACATGCTTTACATTACTATGATGATCAAGTTATGGTAGCATGCCACCTCAGAAATTATTTGTTTTGTCGTTTACCTACTCGAGGACGAGTAGGAACTAATCTTGGGGATGTTGATACGTCATAAATGTATCCTTAATTTCTTATGTTCCATGTTGTTTTCATGCCATATTCTACATGTTTTCCTTACACTTTATGTCATTTTTATTGATTTCCCGGGACTAACCTATTGAAAAGATTCCACAAAGCCAGTTCCTATTTTCTGCTGTTTTTAGTTTCAGAAAAGTTGTTTTAGAAATATTCCCAGAATTGGAAAATTCGAAGCCCAAAAGTCTTAGAATTCCCAGAGGGTCCACAGAGTCCCAAAGAGACCTGAAGGGGTGCCCAAGAGCCACCACACCATAGGGGGCGCAGTTCCCCCTCTGGCCGCGCCAATTGGTTGTGTGGGCCCCCTGGCCACCGCCCCGACATCACCGTTTCACCTATATATGCCCCGTGATGCATAAACCCTAAATGAATTGGCCTTTTCCACCAAAAACATCTGTAGCTTTGCCGCCACCGCCGACAAGTTTTCGGGGGACAGAAATCTCTGTTCCGGCACCCTGCCAGGACAGGTAAGTGCCCCCGAGCCATCTCCATCGACTCCACCGCCATCTTCATCACCGTTGATGTCTCCTATGATGAGGAGGGAGTAGTTCTCCCCCGGGGCTGAGGGCTCTACCGATAACTATGTGTTTCATCTCTCTCCCATGGTGTGATCTTTATGTGATCGTGAGCTTTGTAATCTAGTTGAATAAGTAGATGTTACTCTTCATCTATTATGCTACTCAAATGGTTTTGTTATGAGATATCTGTAAACACTTTGATCACGGTGTAAAGGTGACAGTGTGTGCACCGTGTGGTTTAGCATGATATTTATATCTTGTGTTGGATGACCCTATGAAATTATGGTGTTTGTCTAGTACCTTCTAGGGTGCTCATAGTGACAGCATGGGGTTAATTAGACATGGGAATGCAACTTTGAGGAGTGCTTTTTGCAGCCCTACGCAATGAATTGGTGTTTGTTATTCAACCGGAGAGTGGTTCAGAGTAGCATAGTGAAGAGAGATATTTATGCATTCAATTATTTTATCATTATTGAGAGTGTCCACTAGTGAAAGTAGGACCCCTAGGCCTTGTTTCTAAGCATTGAAACACCGTTTACATTCAGTTATGCTACATGTTTGCTTGCTGCCATTTTATTTCAGATTGCAATTACTACTTATAATCATCCATATTACTTGTATTTTACCCTCTCTTCGCCAAACTAGTGCACCTATACAACTGACAATTGTATTAGGTGTGTTGGGGACACAAGAGACTTCTTGTATCTGTAATTGCAGGGTTGCTTGAGAGGGATACCTTTGACCTCTTCCTCCCTGAGTTCGATAAACCTTGGGTAATCCACTTAAGGGAAACTTGCTACTGTTCTACAAACCTCTGCACTTGGAGGCCCAACACTGTCTACAAGAAGAGAAGCATGCGTAGACATCACACACCTGGACTAGTGGCTTCATCCACTTATCCAAATGATAGAAGAGCTGGCAGCGGGGTTCCCAGCCCCAAACTTAATAATACAAATTCTCTTCACTATTTTTGCCCCTGATTTATCAGTCTAAGCATAATTGTGTAAAAAAAGAGAAAGAGGGATGACCTTCTATACCAGTTGCGTCCTTCAATGGAGACTCTCTTGCGAAGTCTAGTTGGCTTGTGACGTACTATATTTTCTGTTTGCCATTCGTTAACATAAACATACACCACTCTCAAAATTGTTTTCAAATACTTTTGTTTATCAAATAAAAAGCTCTAGCACATGAGTGATCCCTGCTTCTCTTTGCGAAGGGAATATCTTTTATCTTTATGTTGAGTCAGTAAACCTACTCCTTTCTGTCTTAAGCAAGCATTTGAGTTGTTGTGATCCATCCATCTATATGTTGATTTACTCAATCATGTCCTTTATTCTTCCTTGTTTAGTACAAATGTTTTTATCTGATTGAATACCACTTCGAAAGTTACCAATGAATGCAAAGAGACTGTTATAATTGAGCATGATAAACTCTGCAATATAAGCTCTAGTATAAAGACTCTGATTGAAAGATAAGTAAACTGTAAATTGTTCTCTGACCAAGAACAAAGTTTGCCTTCACCAATTATGATTTCCTTTTGCAC
Source organism: Alopecurus myosuroides (assembly GCA_028641055.1). Taxonomy (NCBI): domain Eukaryota; kingdom Viridiplantae; phylum Streptophyta; class Magnoliopsida; order Poales; family Poaceae; genus Alopecurus; species Alopecurus myosuroides. The sequence continues at coordinate 294,716,045 of CM054058.1, read as the reverse complement.
CTTCATTGTGATCACCTCTACTTGTTTCAAGTTTAATTGTATGAGAGGAAGTTGCTGTCTAAAATGACTTGTGCTTTGATAGATGTGATGCTTCTTGTCCGTATTTTAGTTATCGAAACCTCACTCCATAAACCTGTGGTCATGTTAACTGAGTTCAGTTTCGCTTGGGGACAAGAGAGGTCTAAGCTTGGGGGGAGTTGATACGTCCATTTTGCATCACTATTTTATATTTTTATTTTCTGTTATTCATCGACATATTTCAGGTTATGATGCATTACTTATGTTATTTCATCTTATTTTGTATGTTTCATAATTTTTGGAGAATAAACATCGGGACCAGAAATCTGATGGAAAAAGCACCGTCAAAATACCCTATTCCAGGTGGTGCGCCCCCGGCCGCGGCACCAGGTGGTGTGGCCACTCTGGCCCACCTCTGGTCGCCCCCTTTCACGTACTTGAGCCCGAGGGAACCCTAAGCCCCAGAACATCATCGAAGAAATATTCCGCCGCCGCCTCGGGGCGGAAAACAACAGAGAGAGAAAAGCTCTCCGGCAGCGAGAAATATGCCGGGAAAATTCTTCCCCGAAGAGGGGGAATCATCGCCATCATCACCGTCATCACTCCGGGAATCATCAAGACCGTCATCGTCATCATCATCACCACGAGCACCATCACCCTCATCAACCACCTTCACCCCTCTGTAACAATTAGGGGTCTTTATCGTTGTTTCCCACTAGGTCTCTGTCCCGATGTGGATTACTTGTTAGTAGTTGATGCTTGTGAGATTTATCGGTGTTTACACTTTATGACCAGTTTGTTATTATCCATTATATCACCTCTGATTATGATCCATATGATGTCTTGTGAGTAGCTCGTTTAGTTCTTGAGGACATGGTAGAAGTCATGATGTTAATAGTGAAATTATGTTGAAGTAATATCTATTGTTTTGATATTTAAGTTGTCGTGTTATTCTTCTAGTGGTGTCATGTGAACGTCGACTACATGATACTTCACCTTTATGGGCCTAGGAGGATGCATTGTGTATTTGGATACTAATTGTGGGGTTGTCGGAGTGAGAGAAACCTAAACCCCCGTTAGGAAACCAATGCACGAGGGACTGTAGGATCCCAGAGTTTTAAGGCTGTGGTTAGATTTATCTTAATTACTTTCTTGTATTTGCGGATGCTTACGAGGGGTATAATCACAAGTATATATTAGTCCTAGTTGGGTGGTGCATTAGTATAGCTTCATACACACAATACCTATCAAAACAATAAATATTAATCAACTGTATGAAGCAAAAGCACTTGATGAAATTCCAATGTGTCCTCGAGAACGTTTGGTAATCATAAGTAGAACAACCGGCTTGTACTTTGCTCTCAAAAGGATTGGGCCACTCGCTGCAATTATATTTACTATCTTTTATTGACTCACACTTTATTTATCTGCTATATCAAAAACCACCAAAAACCTGTTTGCTAGTGTTTAAATTGAATGCTCTATCCAACCTACTTGTCAACACCTTCTGCTCCTCGTTGGGTTCGACACTCTTATTTATCGAAAGTACTAAGATACACCCACTATAATTGTGGGTCATCACCATCTTCCAGGGGGCAACGCTTCATCCTTGCTGCGACGGATACTTCTCCAAGTGGGCGGAGGCCGTTCCCCTGCGGGAGGTGAAGAGCGACAACATCATCAACTTCCTAGAGCAAAATATCATATATCGCTTTGGGATACCACACCGCATCACCTCCGACAACGCCAAAGCCTTCAAATCTAGTAATATGTACAAGTTTATGGCGAAGTACAAGATCAAGTGGAACTACTCCACCGGCTACTACCCCCAAGCCAATGGAGCAATCGAAGCCTTCAATAAGACGCTTGGCAAGATACTCAAGAAGACGGTGACAAGACACAAAAGACAATGGCCCGAGCGTCTCTACGAGTCTTTATGGGCATACCGTGTTATAGTCCATACCCAAACTCAAGCTACTCCGTACTCCCTCGTCTATGGGAGTGAGGCAGTACTACCACTCAAGATCGAGCTGCCCTCTCTAAGGGTGGCCATCCAAGAAGAACTCACCAAGGACGAACAGGTGCAGCTGCACTATCATAAGCTGGACGCTCTTGAGGAGGAGTGCCTTAATTCCATGCAAAACCTGGAGCTCTACCGTCAGAACATGGTGAGAGCTTACGACAAGCTCGTCAGGCCGTGCGTATTTCGGAAAGGCGAGCTAGTCCTCGTATTAAGACGTCCCATCGTCGTCACACACAAGACGAAGGGGAATATTGAGCTGAAGTGGGAAGGACCCTACGTCATTGAGCAGGTATATTATGGAGGTGCATACCAGCTGGTCAACCATCAAGGATCCCGGCCCGTGCCACTGATCAAAGGAAGATTTCTCAAAAAATACTCTTGCTAAAATTTTGGTTCTTCTGTTCCCATTTTGTTTTCTTCCTTTTCCAATGAGGAAACTTTTTCTGTTGGCTCGGATCCATAATGCATTTTCCTTTGCATAATGTGGATACTTGTTTCCTCATCCAACAAAACAAAATGGCTTTCCTCATCACAGCACATTGCTGATTGAAGATCGGGCTTCCCTAGAACTTGTCGGAGGGCGGCACACAGTGCCAAGTTGCATGTGGATCGGCTCTTACACCCACAAAGCACAACACGTACCAAGTGTTTGCTTCCGGAGGCAGTGGAAATGAATACTTGGGCACTTCGTTGGGCTGAGGCTCCACGCCCCTCATGCTTTCCAGCAGGCCACACGCTCACAGAGGCTCACGCCCGGGGGGGGGGGCATAGGAAAAGATCATGAATGGGCTGTCCAACCTGGCGCACAGCCACGTGACAGTCCTAGGGTGTGCCACCAAAAGCCCGAGATAAAGTGCTAGAGGGTTCTTTAGTCCACCAAGGTGTGGTTACCTTCAGAGTTCTTAAGGTGTTCCCAAGAAAACACGGAAGAAGTCAAAACAAGTTAAAGCAAGACAAAAAAAAGGTGAGAAGTTCAAGCAATCTCATGAAGTCCATGGCCGTTCAAGTGGCCCATCCCAAAGCGGACGAATACTCAGAAGTCCAAAATTCAAGTCTGAAGGTCCTGAGCATCGAGGGCACCATTGGAAAGAAGGCGCGAAGTAGCTGTTCACCACCCCTCAATAGGCACGGAAATTCCCAATCCATTGTCCCAAAGCCATATACCCTCATCCTACCATGTCCAAGTCCCTGGGTTCATGGGGTAACACACTGGGGGCATGGTTGAGCCATAGGGCACCTCAGTATGATGATGGGCTAGAGTATGACTTTCTACTGCCTTCAGAAGCATCTCCGAAGACGGCTTCTCCACACACGTACACATAAGAACAAGTTATGACCGTCATGGTCTTTCGATAGTTCCCAATGACAAGTTCTTCGGTGGCCTTTTCGGATATCACACATATACCTGGTGTATAACGGGAAAGCCAGCATTTTTAAAGAACATCACCCCAAAACATTTTGTTTTCCTCTCGTTTCTTTGCTTCGAGGTGTTCTTGTTTTGGTTGGTTTCGACCCTTAATCTCAAGCAGGTTCATAAAAAAACGCCTTCATCATTGAAAGCGATGATCATGCCTCCATGATGCTGCTCGCAAACATTGAGGGGCGCAAGTTCTACACCGACTTATGCAGGCAACATCGAGGATGTTTCTTTCCCTTGGTCACCTACAACGCCCGGTACCTCGTCCACATCATTGACGGTGCCAACGTTACATCATCTCCCGCGCTCACCTACAGGGGATGTCACGGCGTGACGGTGTTTATGCCCATGGCTTCAAGACGCGTCGTCTACACCAACACGTCAAGATTAAGGGAGCAGTGCAACACGCCAGTGCGGCCAGTGTGAATATGTGAAACCCTCCGATCAAGTCGGTTGGCACCGCAGCATCTTGGCGGTCGCAACAATGTCGGAAAATTTGTTTTGTTTATTTTGTTTTCAGGACAAGGCATGTTGTTTCACGCGGAATTCAGATAAAGGATGGGCTACCTCGTCGACCAGCACCGTACCAGATGCATGCAGACGAGTTTCCGAGATGATACAAGTGTGGATGGATATTCCCGCACCAGAACCAGCTACAGATATACACGCCCTCGTCCCGTGGCGTGGTAAACGCAATGACGCCCGACCAAGCTTCTGTGATCGCGTCCAGACCATCTAGGCACAACTTCACGCCTCATGGCGTTTGCACGACCATCGTAAAAAAACCCTCCACGTACACATGTTTGCATGGGTCATACCCATGCGTATCTTCTTTTCTCTTTTCATCTTTACTATCTAGGTGTAATCTAGGAGGTTGGCAGGATATGTGTACACTTACGCCAGTCGCCTGATGGAGTCGCGGTGGCTAGACGACAGACCAAAACGCCTGATGTGCCTTCCAGGCCTGCCAACACTGGTTAAATATGCCTCGGTGTGGCGAGCCATCAATGGAATCTCATTTTCACTATATCACGATGGCATGGTCACCGCAGTCGTGAAGGCCACATCATTGGCATGGACAACCTAGTGTGTCAAATCATGAAGACCCAGAGATGTATGTGTGCAGTGCCAAGCACGTATGTGCTCCTCCAGCTCAACTTCACTTGAAGATCTGCAAGAGAGTTGTGATGCACACATATGGTGTTATGTCTAACCACGTTGTGACTCCATTGCAATGGCAAGAAAATGATGGTGATGTGTCTGCCAAAGAGCTGTACATTATGAGGCTGCACACAGTTTTGGTGCGCCGGATAAAAAGATGAATGAACAAATATTTCACGGGAGCCATCATCACTTTATTCATGGAGTAGCAATGATACAAGATAAATAAAATTTATGGAAGCTAAGCAAACTATTCTCTGGTGGAACTAATTCGAATCACAGTGAACCTAAGAAGAAACTTTTTATAACTAGCAAATGGCTCTTCGCTAAGAGAGCAGGTGATGATGGCATTGGTCTGACCCCTCACACAAGAGGCTGGTAGGACATGATATCCGCGATCTCCGCGGGCGTTCCACCAATGGCTAGGAAGGCGGGGGCCTCTACGCAACGCTTGGTGTACGAGTCTGCCTCCTGCAAAGAAGTACGGACTGTGTCTTCATGTGCCTCAAGATAGGTGGCGCATGAAGTCGCCATGTCACCAACGACCTCTGCGCGCTGCTCAGCTCGCGCCGCTGTCTCAGTCTCCTTCTCCTCCAGCGCCTTGTACTCCTCGACAAGCTTCTGGTGCTCTCGGGCAAGCTTCTTGTGTTCCTCTACAACCTTCTCATACCGGCGGCGGATGGGACCCAAGTCGGCTAGGCGTTCCTCCAAACGCAGCCCTTCTCCCTCAAGTCGTTGGAGTCCCGAGATGATCTCCGCATGAGCCCGGTCGATCTTTCCAATGAAAGAAAGTACCTGCTCTGGTGTGAGAGCGACATCATCTAAAGAGGTGGAGCCGCTCTGTCCTCCTAGGCGGGTCACCGCTGCTTGAAGGCGGCCGACCAGGATCTCCAGGTTAGATGGGGCTCCATCCGGGTACTAATTCTTCCAGGAACTGATGGCAGCCACCATCATCTCGATGGTCTGATCTCTGTTGAAGGGTTTCTCTCTCAGTGCCTCTTGGATGTCCTTTAGCTCCATACAGATATACCTTGGCGCGCGACGATCCTTCAGGTTGGTCCCAGGCGGAGGGAGCACCAGGGTGGGCTGCACATCCACATGTTCAGCAGGAAGGTGAAGCAGGGCGCCCTCTTTTGCAAAGATCTCTTGATGCTTTCTAACTAAGCTCATGAGGTCTTTAGCCTAAGGAGAATAGAAAGCCTCCAAGGTAGCTGCATCACTCATATCACCTATAAATAAAAGTAAGAAAAATAGTCAAGAGGTGTTATGCTGCATAAGATGCACAAAGTGGCGAGAGTAGTACGTACCAGGAGAAGAAGATTTTGTTTTTTCTGAACAACCACGCCAAGGGACGTCCCTTGGTCGGATGACTGCAGTAGACACTTTCTGTCTGCTTCAACTACAGTGGTAGAGGTTCCAGCACATGCAAGCTTTGCCACAGAAGCAACCACCGATAGAGGTGCAGGCTGTGGCGTTGGCGGCGCGGGCGTCACTGCAGAGTCACTTCCTTGCAGGACAAGGGACGTCGACACCAGATCAAGCGCCGCAGAAGGGATGGCTTTCACCGCCGGGTTGGATGGTGCGGGCTGCATGACCAGGTCGGCCTTCACTGCCGCATCAGATGACACGGGCTGCACAACAAAATCGGACTTCGCTGATGAAAGCTTCATCGCCTCAACCAAGAGGCTTTCCGCGTCGGCACTCACCGGCACGTGCGGCAAAACGTCCTCGAAATTGTCATGCATACCAGAAAGTGGATTTTTAAGGGTAAAAGAAAAAACCGACAAGGAGAAGGTAACGTACTATAGTATTTTCAGGTTTCAGGTTACCTGCGGAACATCTAGTGGAGCAGCCGAAGGTAGTGCGATGATAGTGGACGGAGCCGCCGGAGGACGGCCACATGCTTCGTGGAGTGGTTGCAGGCGGCGGCGGCGGTGACAGCGACGACGACAACGACGTGTTGTACCCCACCTTGCCTGGTCTAGTTGGGCGACTAGATGACGCGTCGGCACCAGTCTTGCTGCTCCGACTCCGGCTGTTTTTCTTGTCATCATCCCAGCCGATCCTCCATGTGCGCTCACGACTCATGGCAACCTGGGCATATTCAAGCAAGAAGCAATGAAGGAAGGAAAGCTACATGGGTAAACATGCATGGAGCTAGGCGTATAACTAAAAAAAAGGGCCATGACGGCCACGATCATGACGGATGCTAGCACGACCACGACGGCCACGCCGAGTCGAAGCTAGCATGGCTGACACATAAGCAATGCAGGGTATATGAACATATGATTGACTATCTGTTCTCCTAACTCGAACAAAGACTTGGGTTTAGAGAATCGTCAAGCTTCGGCTGCGTAACGAAAGTTACGGGAGTCTAGCTTTATATAGGCCCCGCTACTTGACCAAGATGGCATAGGGAGGTCCAATCCGCATACAATCCGTGCACCGTTTTAAAATCATCAAGTTAAAGTTCTATTTACTTCGCGCTAGGACTTTACTTGGTGAGGGGGCATTTTGTTCATGAAAATATGTACAGAATATGTGCCGTGCATATATCTCCTTGTCTTGTTAATTCTTGTTGCATGCACGTGTGTCCAGCTACTCAGGGACTCTAATGTTATTGATCAACACGTATGCATAGGTTTGTGATTGATCGGCCATAGAAATTCTGCCCAGCTGAGTACATGCATGCACCTGGTATATAAAGTTACCGTCCTGTCATGTATATTATACGTATTTATACCGTATACTTCGAAATTTATGACAGGTCCATACATGCTCGGTATGTTTAATTCTTTTTGCAAGAAGTTCACGATTGGTGTGTATGCAACCAACCACATGTTTCTAGAAGTCAGGAGGAGATCAGATTTTGAACTTTGTTACCCTCAAGAGAAAGGAAATGGAGCGGATATCTTGGAGGAGCTCCGATTTTTCATATGTACCTTCTTATCTTCTTAGCCCGTACGGTGGGTTGCTGCCTATATAAAGAGGCAGAAACACACGAGACGGAGAGAGAAGGATGGAAGAAGCTCGAGGAACAAAACGCATCTGACCAAGACTCTTGCAGAGAGAAGGAGGAGAGAGGTTGGAGACACAAAACACATCTGGCCAAGACTCTTGCAGATAGAAGGAAGCAAGTCCACAAGGCAGCAGATACGACCAAGTGACGACCATTTGGTACCTGAAGGCCATGGATGCGAGGAACGTCGACTCCAATGGTAAAGACCATGTCTAGTCCCCCTATTCTTCTCTTTCCCTTGCAGCTAGCATGGCGGACAGAGTCTCGTACATGGAACAACGCCAACGTCGGTCGACGCATCCATCGCGCCGTTGAAGCTCGTTGTCGCTGGAGGCCGGAAGTCGATGAGGAGGACAGCATGGCCAAGACCATATCCTGCTTGCGAGAAACCGGAGCCAATGAAGACGACGCCCCATCGACTCGCCTGCATGCAGCCCGCTATGCAAGTAGCCCGGTCATTAGAGACGTCAACACGTACCGGTCCACGTCGGCGTACACCTCAGCGGCGTACAGATACATTGGTGATGTACACAGCTACACGCGCAGCCCTGGCGCTCACCGGCATACAGGCACGGCTCGACGCTCACGGCGATGGCATAAGGAGCAGGTCCACCAACGGTGTACAGGTGCAGCCGGCCGATGGCGTCGGCGTATCAGGCGCCATTGACGATGAGCTAGGTTCCATCCTCGTCCAAACCGGCGAGGCGCAGCCTGACGTGCACACGCGGCACGGCGCTCCGGCGTACAGGTCCGGCCCGCGTACGAGTTAAATTTGGTGTGCGACCCTAGTACATCGTGCAGCCGAGCGCTCATGACAACGTCGTGCAGGCACAGCCGGCCTAATGTGTCGGCGTGTCGGCCGCGATGAACTCGATTGTTTCCAGGGTGCAGCACGATGCAAGTACACACCGGCAGACACGTGCGGCTCATCTTGGCGTACAGGTGAAACTCTCGCACGACAGCATCACACGACGGCTATCACCGTCACCTAGCGTCCATCAGCGGCGGCTTGTCATGAGCAGCAATTCCAGGCAGCTCGTGCATGGCAATGTGGGAGGCAGTAATAACTGGCAAAGGACCAAAGGCCAACATGTCTGCGTCATTCACTTGCTACGTGCATGCATAGCTAGAATGCATCTATAGGCCAACTACCATCTACAAGGTATAGGATCAATTAACCTAGGCTAAGCGTGCAGTGCGGCTCGCCTAGAGATCGAGGTGCAGTCCGGCCGGCGCGTACAGGACAGCCTCCCGATGTACAGATGCTGATGGGCGTTGGCGTACAAGTTTCACACAGGACCAACCATCACTATGGCGCACCTAGCGATGATGTACGGGTTTTGCCCGACGTGCAGGTTGATGTCTACGCACGCTTTTATTTTTGTAGACAGTGTTGGGCCTCTAAGTGCAGAGGTTTGTAGAACAACAGCAAATTTCCCTTAAGTGGATCACCCAAGGTTTATCGAACTCAGTGAGGTAGAGGTCAAAGGTATCCCTCTCAAGCAACCTGCAATTACGATACAAGAAGTCTTTTGTGTCCCCAAGACACATAGTACAATTGTCAGTTGTATAGGTGCACTAGTTCAGCGAAGAGAGAATAAAATACAAATAGTATGGATAATTATAAGTGATAATAACTATCTGAAATAAAAATGGCAGCAAGCAAAAATGTAGCAGAACTGATTCTAAATGGTGTTTCAATGCTTAGAAACGAGACATAGGGATCCTACTTTCACTAGTGGACACTCTCAACAAAGATAACATAATTGAATGCATAAATTTCTCTCTTCACTATGTTACTCCGAACCACTCTCCGGTCGAATAACAAACATCATTCATTGCGTAGGGCTACAAAGCACATCGTAAAGTCGCATTCCCATGTCTAGTTAACCCAACAATTCAACTTGAGCGCCCTAGAAGGTACTAGACAAACACCACAATTTTATAGGGTCATCCAACACAAGATATAAATATCATACTAAACCACACGGTGCACACACTGTCGCCTTTACACCGTGATCAAAGTGTTTACGGAGATCTCATAACAAAACTACTTGAGTAGCATAACGGATGAAGAGTAACATCTACTTATTCAACTAGATTACAAAGCTCATAATGACATAAAGATCACACCATGGGAGAGAGATGAAACACATAGCTACCGGTAGAGCCCTCAGCCCCGGGGAAAACTACTCCCTCCTCGTCATAGGAGACAACAACGGCGATGAAGATGGCAGCAGAGTCGATCGAGATGGCTCTGGGGTACTTCCATGTGCCGGCAGGGTGCCGGAATAGAGATTTCTGTCCCCCGAAACTTGTCGACGGCAGCGGCGGAGCTACGGAACTTTTCGTGGAAGGGGGTCGATCTCTTTAGGGTTTATGTGTAATATCCAAAATAATATTCGAATCTCGGCGCTGGGTATTTTTGGTGTACTTTACTTTTGCGTACCAATTTATGAAGATTACATATAGTTTTAGCTTAAAAATTAAAAGGTGATGAAGGAAAAGTACTACCCACACTGGTAAAAAATAGGCCTTTAGTCCCGGTTCGCAAAGGCCATTAATCCCGGCCGTGCAACCGGGACTAAATATGCGCGACTAAAGGCCCCCCCCCCCTTTAGTCGCGCCTCTTACGAACCGCAACTAAAGCCCGGTCCACGTGGGCGGCTGGCGTGCGCCCGGGGCGGAGGACCTTTAGTCCCGGTTTGTAACACGAACCGGGACTACAGACTATTTCGTTATTTTTTTAATTCATTTGGGTTTCTAATTATTTTTCACTCCAATTTTCACTCCATTTTTTTTCACTCCAATTTTTCACTCCCTTTTTTTCAGAATTTTTATTATTTGCTTAGTGTCTAACTATAATTATCTCTAGTCAAATTACTTACTCGTGGTCAAACTTCCCGCTCGGTCACCCATCCTCCCACTACTCTAGCACTAGCACGCTTAACTTCCGAGTTCCATCCCGTCCCGCATCCAAGTGTTTCGCACGCATGTATGTGATATTAGTATCATATCAATCCTATTAACATGTTGGTCGATGCCACATTTCTTTATTGTTTGAATTTCAAATAAATCTTTTAATAAACAAAAGTAATGATACAATAATAATTTTGAATAAATAAATACAGATAAAACTCAGAAAAATAAAACTAATTCATTTTAAAATATTAAAAATACAAATAATATATCAAAAAATTCAGAAAAATAAAACTAATTCATTTTACCATCTTAAAAATACAAATAATATATCAAAAAATTCAGAAAAATAAAACTATCTCACTGTTTTCCAGTCCTTATGAATGCATCTTGATTAAGTGGTCATATCTCTTAATCTTAGGAAATCTCTTCTATTTTCCAGCCTTATGAATGCATCATGTTCTTTTTAACCCTTGATTTTATTTGAGCCATTTCATTAGTCTTCTTCTCTCACAAGGTTTTGAGACATTTAAGTAACCTTCTGTTTCCATGTTTTCCACTCGTTTCTCAAATATTTTGCAAAGGAGTTAGTCTTAAACACAGCGGTACTTAAACACATACACAATTAATAGAAATAATATAGGACATATATCCATTACATAATAGTAGTACTACATATATAAAGTCTCGAATAATGCAAACATAGCGGTACACAGACAACCATCTACTCGAGCTCCGAAGAGTAGATGCGGAACAACTCGAACGCAACATATGCATCTATTGCTGCATACTCGAGATTGATCAGGTCAAGTGGGTTCTTCCCCCAATAGTTGTGATTCCTTGAGGGGAAACAAGTCTTAATCGTTCCGTAGTCGTGGTGGATGAAGGCAGTTGCCATCTGATCCATCCCGGTCTTGTGCCCGTCCAGCTCATCAAAATGGATCAAGTCCTGAAGATCAATGTAGTGGTCTTCAGGTATCTCAATATTCCAGGTGCGCATCATCTTCTGCTGGTCATTTGTGATATCGACGCTACAAAAGTCGAAACCTTTGTTGACAAGAAAATCCATAAGTTCTGGACATTTCTTTGCACTACTGCAACAACAAAAATGGAACACATGTTAGATATTGTTGCAACAAGTGTATTCTTTCAATGCAACAACAAATCGAAAATGCAACAACTATCCTACAAGAGATTGTGTGCGTACCTTGCCCATTGGAAGACCAGAACGGTTTCCTTGTAAGCAATGTGGATGACGGCCACATCCTTTTGATTGGCTGTGTACTCGAGATCAAGCCCAAAGAACTTGTGGTGTTCATCGGCTTCATAGAATTTGCTCAAACGGTCAAGAGCTTCAGGGAGGATCTCGCATTTGTTGGTATAGGCGACGTGGATATTCTTGCCGCATGGTGTGGCCACATGGAGAATCTTGAAAACGGGAGAATCCATGGTGGAGGAAGAAGAAGAGAGGAAGAAGAACAGAGAGCCGCGCACGCACTGTAGCAATGAGGCCTTTCTGCCTCTCGCTCGCGAAATAGAACCGCGCGGGAGGCGAGCAATTTGGAACTTTAGTCACGGGTGGCCAGGCCAATCGGGACTAAAGACTGGGAGGCGAGCAGTTCGTACCTTTAGTCGCGGGTGGCCAGGCCAACCGGGACTAAAGCCCTCCGCGCGCTTCCCCAACCGCCACTCAAGACCTTCAGTCGCGGGTCGCCTCCCGAACCGCGACTAAAGACCCCTTTAGTCACGGTTCGGACATTTTGGGGACTAAAGGGGGCGTATGGAAGACCTTTTTTCTACCAGTGCCACGTAGACTCAAAATATCTGAGAGTAGAAACCAGCGGATAAACGTTCGGTGTAAGCTGACTGATGGTAACCCGACCGAACAATCTAATCCACCTAGTTTGCTTCGCCTTGACGTGCATAGGTGTCTCTTCCTCAGCTACCGCTCCAATCTATAAATAGCTGTCCAGCTGTAACATCCCAAGTATGATAAACATCCATTAGAATGTTTGCTCTCTGTTATTTTATGTTTTGCATCATGGCATCTTAAGTGTTGCATTTGTTTTCCAATTGTTTTCCTCTGTTTTCCTTTGTTTTCCCTTGTTTTTCTATTTGAATTTCAAACCTTTTGTTTCATACTTGTGATGTTACAATTTCCAAATGAATATTCAAATCAAAACAATTATTTGTTTCCATTAAAGTTGTAATTTCAAACTATTGATTTGTTTCTATCAATAATTCATTTAATACCAAAACCTTTTTAAATTCAATTAGTTTTCCAAACAGCAACCATTTGAAGTTTATGAAAATTACAAAACAAATCAATCATTTGTTTCACCAAAACTTGAATTTAAAAACTTTTAATTGCTTAAGTTCAATTATTCAATTAATATTAAATTCAATTAAAAATACAACAGCAACATAAATTAAAAATTTTGGGAAACAAAAGGTTGCACATTGCTGTTTTTATAATAAATAACTCATACAATTTCTTTCCCTAAATTGTTCCTATCCTAAAAAAAACCCATCTATTTCTCCTCTTATTCTTTTCTACAAAAAAAAAGAAAAGAGAAAGGAAAAAATATCAAAGGGAGAGGGGGCAGGCCAGCCCAGTTGGGCCAGCCCACCATATCCCCACCAGCCTGCTACCTCCCCGTTTTCTTCCACCTTCGTACGGCAGCACGATGCGCCTGTACACGTCGACAGGTACAGGGCAGGGACGGCCACGAGCTCGCCCTCCCCCTCCATTTAAGCCCTAGGCCTCGAGCTCCTCCCCACTGCCCTAATTCTCTCCCCTCCTCTCTCCCCCGCAGCGCCGCTTTCTTCCTCTCCTCCCTCTGCCCCGCTCCTCTCCTCTCTGTTTCCCTGAATCCCACAGAAAACCACCACCGCCGCCTAGCTCCGATGATCGCCGCCGGGATGCCCTTCCTCCGCTCAGGTTAGGGCCGGGAATCGAACCCCCTCGCCACCCTCTTCCTCATCGACCACTCAGCGCGGACGGGGAAGGCCGGGTGCGCCGCCGCCATCCTCTTCTCGCCGCCGGCGACCTCTGCACCGAACTCTGCTCCCTCCGTTCTTCCCCACGGTGAGCTCCTCTCTTTTCTTCCTACTCTCTGCACCCGTGGCACCCGAGCACGCGCACGCACCGGACACTTCCCCTGTATCCGCCGAGCACGCAGCACCACGAGCACAGCAGCGCGGCGATCGCGAGTCCGGCGACCTCCCCGTCGCGGTGCAGTACAGAAGTCTGAACTTAAGTTCAGTTTCAGTAAACGCGCCCTAACTGAACAATATACACCCCACGCGTTCCCTTCTGTCACGATCCGATGCAGTACCGCAGTGGCTACCGCACTGCGCTCTCACCCGCGCGGCCAGGGTTCGAGTCCCCCTCCCGCAGGTTAAAACCACACTTTTTATTTCTTTTTTTTAGATACAGAAACTTGACAGAATCACAAACAAGTCCTTGCTAGTTTCTTCTAGGTCCCTGTACATATTTTCTAAGTCCCTGGATATTATTTAAAATGGCAGATTAATACCTAAACTTTAAAAATGCATAAATAATTCATTCCAACTCCAAATTCAACATTTTAAATATGTTTTCCACTCCAAATTAAATTCTCTACCTAAATATAAATTTTGTTTACTGTTTTGAATATTTTAAATTGGTGAAATATTTGAATCCTTGTTTAATTCATTTAATTTTGCAAAATTCATAACTTGGGCATAAAAATTCCAAATTCAACAAACTAAATATGTTTTCCATTCAATTTTTCATGAACTTTGCAAATATCAACTTTGTGTTCTGTTTCCAATAAATTAAATTGCTGAAAACAACTGTTTCTTAATTAATGCATTTAAAATTGTCAAATTAATAACTTGCTCATTTTAAATCCAATTTCAACAAATAAAATATGTTTTCCATGCAAAATTAAACCACCTTTCCAAATATAAACTTTGTTTCATGTTTTGAATAATTAAAATTGGTTAAATAATTTAAACCTTGTTTAAATCATTTAATATTGCTAAATTCATAACTTGCTCAAATTAAATTATTTTTGAAACTATAAAATATGTTTTCAAACCAGAAAAGTATAAACTTTTCAAATATGAAATTGGTTTACTGTTTTGAACAACTAAAATTTCAAATAAATTCATACTTGAATTAAATTCATTTAAATCTTGTTTAAACTTGTTTAATTCATAAGTAATTTATTTTAAATCCTTTTTCAACAAGTGAAACATGTATTTCCACCTAAAATGTTGTGTACTTTCCAAATATGAACTTTGTTATCTATTTTGAACAATTAAAATTGGTGAAAACAACAAATGTTTGTGTAACTCCTTTAAGAAGCAAATTTTCATAACTTAATAAATAAAATTCCAAACTTGGTAAACTTCATTTCAAATGGTATTTATTGTTGTTTTCTTTTTGTTTTCCTCATCCATGAATCATGCTAATCCACTTTCACCTGCTGATTAGTTGTAGATCATTTAATCCAACCATAATTCATGGGCTTTCCATATGCCATCCAAATTGCATATGGGTCCATTTAATCATGTTACCATGTCAACTAGTTTATTTTTGATGCATCAATTAAATGGTCATGCATCATCCCATGATTGTGCATTATGCCATGTTATTGATTGTTGTCTCTCTGCGTTGTTTGTTTGCTTCTTCTCGAATAGACGATGACGTTGAGACAGACGAGACTTACGGCACCCCTTCTGACGATCTAGCTCAGTACCAGGCTGCTGAGTTTGCAGGCAAGTATTCACTCACATGAACCATTGTGTTCCTTTCCACATTGGATACCGATACTTTCCGTTGTCTATTCTGCTAGCCCTATGACTCGTTGCTTGTGTTCCGAACCTATCACATGTTACCCTTTAACCCTGATATAGCCTCACCTCCACACCTATAACCCCGTTGTTTGTTGCCCGTGTCTTACTAGCATGCTTAGGGTTGTTTTGCTCGAGTCTGTTGTCCGTTACTTTCTGTTATCATATTACTTATGTTCTGGGGCTCGATGTTTAAACAATCAACCTGTTAATGTTTGAGGTAATAATAATTTGATGATAAGGCACCGGCAGGAGGCCCGGCGTGGTTTTGAGGCCTGCTAGTGTCGACCCTAATTAGGAAAAGGGTCTTGTCTACTGATCCATGATGAGCGCACTAACCGCATGTGGGAAGCGTGTATGGGCGCCCCCCTCAATTTGATTCGATTCGCATCTCGTCCAAATCGCCTCTTTTAGTTCGGGTTTTCCATTTGCTGCATGCATATGCAGGTGCGAACCCTTGGTACCAGGGTGGAACTTTTGTAGTCGGCATTTAGGGAGACACGTTCTTAGAGTGCTATGAGGGTCCCCTTTTCTTCGTGGGGCTTGATTAGCCGTGTGCTCAATTGCACGGGGTTCTTTGGGCTTGATGCGAAGAAGAGTTGAGTTGTGTTGAGTGCCCCGCTTGGTGGAAAGGCCATTCCATCTGGCGGGTTATTCTTACGTGTACGGCCAAATTGGTGCACCCCTGCAGGGTAAATCTTCTCGAGAAGCCGTGTTTTCCGCGGTTATGGATGACTTGGTGAAAGTACTGGCTAACAAGTACTCAGAACAACTTACACCTAACTAATGATAACCTGACTAGTAATAGTCTTATTGACACAATAACTTGAACCATCACTAATCCAACTGTGTGAGTTATCCTCGGATTGCTTCTTTGGATAAGGGGCGAGATCCAGGATAGGTTTGTTTGAGGTTAGTTATAGTCGGTTACGATACGCTATCTTATCCCCTTTCTGTTAGCCGGAAGTTGTAGTATATCTCTGTAGTTGGTTAGTGCAGCCCACTGCCGCATCTTTTATATCACCCTTTCTTCCGTTGAACCCAAAGCATCTGTGCTTGATGTTGTCGGGCACACTTTGGTGAATTGTGAGTCTTGCTTGCCAGTACGTTTATGTACTGACCCCTTTGGGGCTGTGGTTTCCGCAGACTACGTTTACGAGGATCCCCATGGTGGCTACTACGTGGAGTATGACGAGGCTGCTGACGAGTAGATAGCGGACCCGGGCAGGATCCGAGACTTCGTGGATGGGCTCCGTCTTTTCGTTTCCGGCCTCTTAGGCCTATTTGGATCTTGTCTGTACTCAGACATGTTGAAATGCTTCCGCTGTGATGTAATGATGAATTGTTGGGACATGTGTCCTCTGGATGATTGTATTTGCTATCTCTGCTCTAGTGAGAGCTATTTGCAACTTATTTCTATTTATTTGTGTCTTAGAGATCTGTTGTGATATCACTTGTTCAAATGCCGTTGACGTACCATGTGTGTATGTTATGAAGTACGTCAATGGAAGTATCTGGATTTCTATGGGATGGTTTGCGCAGACGATGAATAGTAGAGAATGGTTGTCACACGTTTACGTGTTGGCCTACTCATATTGAGATGCGGGTGCCGGTACGCCTCGTAAGCCATTTATCTACTGTTTAACGGACTGTGAGTATCCCCTAGAAGTCCGGGTGCGACAAATGGTATCAGAGCCTGTCTGCCTGTAGGATCCCTTTTACTGGTCGCAGTTGAGTCTAGAAACTATTTTGTAGCTATATAGGAAAAAATGAAACGTGAGAGTAGGAATTCTGTTCTTTTTCTTCTTTCCCCACCCACCCTCCCTTTTCTGGTAAGGAAGTGCAACATTGTTTTCTCTTCTCATCTAAACTTTCAAGTTAGGATTTCACGTATCCTGGTTTCTCTAGGATAGTTATATCTACTAGACCATAGGAATGGAGGTGGTTGTGACATGATTTATCATGTTGCCTACTCGCGATTGAGAACGGAGGCGTGTAAGCCCCGGAAGCAGATCCTCTATTCCTTAAGCAGTAGATATTGATCCTTTAGAAGCCCGGATGGGTTTTTCGTAGTACCTCAGGAGTGTTTTGATCTCGTGTTTTCCCGTTGTTGCTTCGATATCCTGTTCTTCTCAACATCGTTTTCGCCCGTTCAAACCTTGTTGTTGCTTCCCATTTCAGTTCTTCTACCGGCGTCTAATCAATAACTCTATTCCACCCTTCTGGCCAGATAGTCTATTCTCCAAATGAATCAAGTTCTATTCAACTATACACCCTCGATGCAAAACCTCTACCTCTACTCGAAAATGTTCCGGTGGTTTGCGAATTCCCTGACGTCTTTCCAGAAGAGTTGCCAGGGATGCCTATCGTCTTGAAATTCCAGAAAAACTATCCAAGGTGCACGATGTGTTTCACGTGTCACAGCTCAAGAGGATCTTCGCAAGAAGTATCCGGACCTTCTCTCTTCTCAGTAGGAATCTCGGGGCGCGATTCCTTCAAGGGGGGGCGTTTTGTAACATCCCAAGTATGAAAAACATCCATTAGAATGTTTGATCTCTGTTATTTTATGTTTTGCATCATGGCATCTTAATTGTTGCATTTGTTTTCCAATTGTTTTCCTTTGTTTTCCCTTGTTTTTCTATTTGAATTTCAAACCAAATTTCAAACCTTTTGTTTCATACTTATGATGTTACAATTTCCAAATGAATATTCAAATCAAAACAATTATTTGTTTCCATTAAAGTTGTAATTTCAAACTATTGATTTGTTTCTATCAATAATTCATTTAATACCAAAACCTTTTTAAATTCAATTAGTTTTCCAAACAGCAACCATTTGAAGTTTATGAAAATTACAAAACAAATCAATCATTTGTTTCACCAAAACTTGAATTTAAAAACTTTTAATTGCTTAAGTTCAATTATTCAATTAATATTAAATTCAATCAAATTCAATTAAAAATACAACAGCAACATAAATTAAAATTTTTGGGAAACAAAAGGTTGCACATTGCTGTTTTTATAATAAATAACTCATACAATTTCTTTCCCTAAATTTTTCCTATCCTAAAAAAAAACCATCTATTTCTCCTCTTATTCTTTTCTACAAAAAAAAAAGAAAAGAGAAAGGAAAAAAGAAAATCAAAGGGAGAGGGGGCAGGGCAGCCCAGTTGGGCCAGCCCACCATCTCCCCACCAGCCTGCTACCTCCCCGTTTTCTTCCACCTTCGTACGGCAGCACGATGCGCCTGTACACGTCGACGGGTACAGGGCAGGGACGGCCACGAGCTCGCCCTCCCCCTCCATTTAAGCCCTAGGCCTCCAGCTCCTCCCCTCTGCCCTAATTCTCTCCCCCCTCCTCTCTCCCCCGCAGCGCCGCTTTCTTCCTCTCCTCCCTCTGCCCCGCTCCTCTCCTCTCTGTTTCTCTGAATCCCACCGAAAACCACCACCGCCGCCTAGCTCCGATGATCGCCGCCGGGATGCCCTTCCTGCGCTCAGGTTAGGGCCGGGAATCGAACCCCCTCGCCACCCTCTTCCTCATCGACCACTCAGCGCGGACGGGGAAGGCCGGGTGCGCTGCCGCCATCCTCTTCTCGCTGCCGGCCACCTCTGCACGGAACTCTGCTCCCTCTGTTCTTCCCCACGGTGAGCTCCTCTCTTTTCTTCCTACTCTCTACACACATGGCACCCGAGGACGCGCACGCACCGGACACTTCCCCTGCATCCGCCGAGCACGCAGCACCACGAGCACAGCAGCGCGGCGATCGCGAGTCCGACGACCTCCCCGTCGCGGTGCAGTACAGAAGTCTGAACTTAAGTTCAGTTTCAATAAACGCGCCCTAACTGAACAATATACACCCCGCGCGTTCCCTTCTGTCACGATCCGATGCAGTACCGCAGTGGCTACCGCACTGCGCTCTCACCCGCGCGGCCAGGGTTCGAGTCCCCCTCCCGCAGGTTAAAACCACACTTTTTATTTCTTTTTTTTAGATACAGAAACTTGACAGAATCACAAACAAGTCCTTGCTAGTTTCTTCTAGGTCCCTGTACATATTTTCTAAGTCCCTGGATATTATTTAAAATGGCAGATTAATACCTAAACTTTAAAAATGCATAAATAATTCATTCCAACTCCAAATTCAACATTTTAAATATGTTTTCCACTCCAAATTAAATTCTCTACCAAAATATAAATTTTGTTTACTGTTTTGAATATTTTAAATTGGTGAAATATTTGAATCCTTGTTTAATTCATTTAATTTTGCAAAATTCATAACTTGGGCATAAAAATTCCAAATTCAACAAACTAAATATGTTTTCCATTCAATTTTTCATGAATTTTTCAAATATCAACTTTGTGTTATGTTTCCAATAAATTAAATTGCTGAAAACAGCTGTTTCTTAATTAATGCATTTCAAATTGTCAAATTAATAACTTGCTCATTTTAAATCCAATTTCAACAAATAAAATATGTTTTCCATGCAAAATTAAACCACCTTTCCAAATATAAACTTTGTTTCATGTTTTGAATAATTAAAATTGGTTAAATAATTTAAACCTTGTTTAAATCATTTAATATTGCTAAATTCATAACTTGCTCAAATTAAATTATTTTTGAAACTATAAAATATGTTTTCAAACCAGAAAAGTATAAACTTTTCAAATATGAAATTGGTTTACTGTTTTGAACAACTAAAATTTCAAATAAATTCATACTTGAATTAAATTCATTTAAATCTTGTTTAAACTTGTTTAATTCATAAGTAATTTATTTTAAATCCTTTTTCAACAAGTGAAACATGTATTTCCACCTAAAATGTTGTGTACTTTCCAAATATGAACTTTGTTATCTATTTTGAACAATTAAAATTGGTGAAAACAACAAATGTTTGTGTAACTCCTTTAAGAAGCAAATTTTCATAACTTAATAAATAAAATTCCAAACTTGGTAAACTTCATTTCAAATGGTATTTATTGTTGTTTTCTTTTTGTTTTCCTCATCCATGCATCATGCTAATCCACTTTCACATGCTGATTAGTTGTAGATCATTTAATCCAACCATAATTCATGGGCTTTCCATATGCCATCCAAATTGTATATGGGTCCATTTAATCATGTTACCATGTCAACTAGTTTATTTTTGATGCATCAATTAAATGGTCATGTATCATCCCATGATTGTGAATTATGCCATGTTATTGATTGTTTGTCTCTCTGCGTTGTTTGTTTGCTTCTTCTTGAATAGACGACGACGTTGAGACAGACGAGACTTACGACACCCCTTCTGAGGATCTAGCTCAGTACCGGGCTGCTGAGTTTGCAGGCAAGTATTCACTCACATGAACCATTGTGTTCCTTTCCATATTGGATACCGATACTTTCCGTTGTCTATTCTGCTAGCCCTATGACTCGTTGCTTGTGTTCCGAACCTATCACATGTTACCCCTTAACCCTGATATAGCCTCACCTCCACACCTATAACCCCGTTGTTTGTTGCCGTGTCTTACTAGCATGCTTAGGGTTGTTTTGCTCGAGTCTGTTGTCCGTTACTTTCTGTTATCATATTACTTATGTTCTGGGGCTCGATGTTTAAACAATCAACCTGTTAATGTTTGAGGTAATAATAATTTGATGATAAGGCACCGGCAGGAGGCCCGGCGTGGTTTTGAGGCCTGCTAGTGTCGACCCTAATTAGGAAAAGGGTCTTGTCTACTGATCCATGATGAGCGCACTAACCGCATGTGGGAAGCGTGTATGGGCACCCCCCTCAATTTGATTCGATTCGCATCTCGTCCAAATCGCCTCTTTTAGTTCGGGTTTTTCATTTCCCGCATGCATATGCAGGTGCGAACCCTTGGTACCAGGGTGGAACTTTTGTAGTCGGCATTTAGGGAGACACGTTCTTAGAGTGCTATGAGGGTCCCCTTTTCTTCGTGGGGCTTGATTAGCCGTGCGCTCAATTGCACGGGGTTCTTTGGGCTTGATGCGAAGAAGAGTTGAGTTGTGTTGAGTGCCCCGCTTGGTGGAAAGGCCATTCCATCTGGCGGGTTATTCTTACGTGTACGGTCAAATTGGTGCACCCCTGCAGGGTAAATCTTCTCGAGAAGCCGTGTTTTCCGCGGTTATGGATGACTTGGTGAAAGTACTGGCTAACAAGTACTCAGAACAACTTACACCTAACTAATGATAACCTGACTAGTAATAGTCTTATTGACACAATAACTTGAACCATCACTAATCCAACTGTGTGAGTTATCCTCGGATTGCTTCTTTGGATAAGGGGCGAGATCCAGGATGGGCTTGTTTGAGGTTAGTTATAGTCGGTTACGATACGCTATCTTATCCCCTTTCTGTTAGCCGGAAGTTGTAGTATATCTCTGTAGTTGGTTAGTGCAGCCCACTGCCGCATCTTTTATATCACCCTTTCTTCCGTTGAACCCAAAGCATCTGTGATTGATGTTGTCGGGCACACTTTGGTGAATTGTGAGTCTTGCTTGCCAGTACGTTTATGTACTGACCCCTTTGGGGTTGTGGTTTCCGCAGACTACGTTTACGAGGATCCCCATGGTGGCTACTACGTGGAGTATGACGAGGCTGCTGACGAGTAGATAGCGGACCCGGGCAGGATCCGAGACTTCGTGGATGGGCTCCGTCTTTTCGTTTCCGGCCTCTTAGGCCTATTTGGATCTTGTCTGTACTCAGACATGTTGAAATGCTTCCGCTGTGATGTAATGATGAATTGCTGGGACATGTGTCCTCTGGATGATTGTATTTGCTATCTCTGCTCTAGTGAGAGCTATTTGCAACTTATTTCTATTTATTTGTGTCTTAGAGATCTGTTGTGATATCACTTGTTCAAATGCCGTTGACGTACCATGTGTGTATGTTATGAAGTACGTCAATGGAAGTATCTGGATTTCTATGGGATGGTTTGCGCAGACGATGAATAGTAGAGAATGGTTGTCACACGTTTACGTGTTGGCCTACTCATATTGAGATGCGGGTGCCGGTACGCCCCGTAAGCCATTTATCTACTGTTTAACGGACTGTGAGTATCCCCTAGAAGTCCGGGTGCGACACCAGCGGTCGTACAACGCCTTACACACCACAGTAGGAATCGCCCCCAAATCTCTTCTCTGGTCACAAGTCACAAGTACCATCTAAAAAGTGGAGATAGGGACAGGTGGGCGCCGAGGAGAGAAACTTAATCAGGCAAGGCTGCACATACCAGTTTCTTCTCTAAATAATTTCTCATGTGTTTAACCTAGACTAAACAACCTTAAATGGTTGGATATCTTACATGCAATAATAAACACATTGGTTGATGAACGATCCGTGACATGAACATACTTTGTGATGTTAAATGCTATGCACGATTTGTTTGAGAACGGACACCGTCGTGATCAGGGTTTATATGGCATACCATGCCCGAGACGGTCGATACCTGAAATAATGATACGCAGTTAAAAACCGGTATCAGTGTGGGATGAGTTTGTCTCGCACAAGTAGGGGACTCGGCGTCGTGATTCCCGGAGATAGGTACTACCATTGGAGGGGATTGCGACGGTCATACGTGTGACTTTGTGATGTTTACTTTTAATTGAATGGTTGCGCAACCTGATTAAATTCTAGTGTTTGTACCCTGTGTATAAGATTTTTCTCTAACATGTCTTTAGATTTTATTAATTGGCATTTCTTTTGAATTATCCTCTTTTTCTTGCTGAGTATGTCTCAATATACTCACGATGTCGAATCCGCTGTTCGGCAAATCTCTCAGGTGACCCTATCGGGTTTCGAGTAGAAGAACCCATGAGCGCTGGTGGCGATCGTCGGCTAAACAGGGGGCAAGATTTACCCAGGTTCGGGGCCCTCGTAGAGGTAAAACCCTTACTCCTGCTTCTGTCGATCTGTATTACTCGAGTAGATCAGTTACAATGATGGTGGCTCAAGTCGAGAGTATGATCTCGAGCTCAAGGCTTTGGGATTGCGGTATTGCTTAGTCCTCTACCGGTGGCTCTCCTGGCCTTATATAGGTGGCCAGGTCTCAAACCCTACCCGGAGAGGACTCGAACTCTAACCCTAAGTCGGTTACAGATTTTCTAACTTAGCCCGCAAGATATTGCAGATGGGCTTCGTGTGGGCCTTTCGGTGCTCCAAGGACTCCTCCTCTTGGGCCTTAACCTCGGGCCGGAGATGGGGGTGTCCTTTCCCGCAGGGTCTAATATCCATTCCTTCGTCAGTAGCCCCCGAGCGTTTGCTCGATTGGGATTTTCCAGTCGAGTAGATGGTCCAACTTTTTGCTTCTATCACCCTTGGACAACCAGTATCGGTGGTTTCTTGTTTTGGAGGGCGTGTACCCTGTGTGATGAATTTTGTACCCGAGCATCGAGTAATAGAAAGTGCCTGTTTGTATGGCTGTTTTTCCCAGAAGGATATGGCGCAGTAGCTTGGCTCTCCCAAAAGTTCAGGTCTAATTAATTGCGACTAGGACAAAAACAGTTCTGGCCTACACAGATTCGAGACCTCCGACTCGAACCTGACGAGGTGATTGTTGCGACTGGGCCGTAATGGTCATACCGAGTCGAACTTAACCTATGGGGTACCCGGCGCGTCCGCTAGGATTTTTCTTCGTGTTGTTGACACAGTATCATACCGGAGGACGCAGCTTGAGTGCGATTCCAGACCCTCAAGAGAGATCCTTCAGGTCTTATCTTCATATTCGAAAGAATACGGCATCCGGATGTACCTAGTCGGCTGAACAATCCAGGTTTATGATGTGCAAACATCGTATAAATGAGTGGCAGGATCTGCCTACTCGCGCAGTTTTGGGTTTGTAATTCCTTATCTATACGAAAGAGTTTTTGTGTTAGGAATTTTACGCCCATATGAAAGAGTTTTCATGTCTGGGATATTGTGCCCATACGAAAGAATTTTCGTGTGTAGGGTATTTTTTCCTGTGAGATTTCACTTCATGATTTGTCCATACGAAGTCATTTTTCGTGTTTGGACTTTTATTCGAAGGATTTTTGTTCATGCGAAGTTATTTTCGCGTTTGAACTTTTCAATCGAAAGATTTTTCAGCTTGATGATGCACGCTATGACGTCATGGCGCACTTTTATCCTCCCGATGGGACGTGACGGAGTGAGAGCAGAAGAGCTGGCCCACTTTGTCAGCTTTTGACCGGAAACGAGGCGTCGTTTCCGGTTTTTACGCGAACTGCGCAGTAAATGCCCACGATCCTCCGTTAAGATCGTGGCAGGAAACAGCATCCACCGCCTCCTCGTTTCATCTTCGCACGTGGTAGCAGCGATGGACGCCACGTGGCGCATCTAGTGGCCAGGATCGAGTAACCCCGTGTATAAATATGGGTCTTGGTGGAATGGTGAATCTTTCCCAGCCTTCGTCTTCCAGTTCATCTTCTTCCTCGCGCTCGCTTTCCTTCTCCCCTCAAGCTCGTGCTTAGCAGTGATGGCGGGAGGCAAGAAACGCGGCGCTGCCGTTTCGGCGTCAGGAGAAGTTTCGGCACAACCTGCACCGCGCTCGGGCGACTGGCGTTCGCCTAACACCACGGCGAAAAGCATCAAGGAGATGCAGCGGGAGGGGCTGCTGCCGGCGGAGTCCGAGAAGCGGGTGCGCCTCGGCAAGAAGGAGGAGGTACCCAACCCGCACGCGAACGAGCGCGTGGTCTTCGCGGACCACGTGTCGCGCGGTCTTTCTCTTCCCCTCCATCCATTCCTCGTGGCATTGCTGTATGTTTATGGCATACAACTCCACGATCTTCCCCCGAATGCAGTGCAGCACATATCGTGCGTCATTGTATTCTGCGAATGCTTTTTGGGCATTCGCCCACACTGGGGCCTCTGGAAGACCCTCTTCAAAGTCCGGATCTTCCGCAAGAAATCGCGGGTGGAATCTGAGCTTGGCGAGCCACTTCGCACGGGTGGCTTCGGGATTCAAGCAAAATCGGAGAATAGCTACTTCAGCATGTACTTCATCGACTCCGCCCAGGGTTGGAGAAAAAAGTGGTTTTACGTCATCGACAACAGCTCGGGTGGGATCGAGGAATTCCACCCGTTCGCTGTCTTGAAGAGGCGGAAATCCTGGGCGCACAAGTTGTCGGCAGAAGAAACCCAGGTCGTCACGCCGCTACTCACAAGGGTGGCAGCCCTCCATGATCCAGCTGCTAGAGTCGTGCTCAACGGGCTACACCTGGCGGGTATCTTTCTCAAGCGCAAAATCCAACCTCTGCAGCACAGACCCTCCACGATGTGGGAATACCAAGGCTCTGAGGATCCCAGTCGTGTGAGCCGTGAAGAGCTCTCGAACGTCGAGTTCGAGAAAAAGATTGCGGCCATCACCAGCTTGAAGGTGGGAGAAAAATTCCCCGACTGCACGGTCGCAACCTTTGATGCGTCAAGGCCTCCACCATCCGAAGTGAGTTTGCCTTTCTTTTCTCCTTATTTCTTCTTGTTCTGAATTATGGTCGACTGAATTTCTCCTGTCTTCTTCTGTAGAGCTTATCCATGGCCACCTGCTACCCTCCAGTATCTGGGGCGGAGGCCTCGGA
Source organism: Alopecurus myosuroides (assembly GCA_028641055.1). NCBI lineage: Eukaryota > Viridiplantae > Streptophyta > Magnoliopsida > Poales > Poaceae > Alopecurus > Alopecurus myosuroides. The sequence goes on along the minus strand of CM054058.1, from coordinate 294,690,078 downwards.
GTTATTGGTGAGTAACCTGGACGGCCCAGCCGATACCAGTGTTGCCAACGCTTCTTCGAGTTCCGAGCAAGATTCTTCGGATGACGCAGGGGACTCGGATGGCGGCCATCGTAAACGCCGTCGAGTGGAAGGTGACGAGGCCACCTCTAAGGACAACTCCCTGGAGGAATCGCCCGGGAAGGAGCCTATCAACGCTACTCCACTGCGTACGTGCGCCCCTTCCCCCTCATTCCCAGTTATCCAAACCGCTTGGAATGCGGATATGCTGGATGAGGAGGACGACGAGGATGAGTAAGTTTCTTTCCCTGTTCTTTAGTCGAACGTTTTCCTTTGGCGCCTCGTTGACGCTTTGTCTTTATCGCAGCCTGCAAGCTATCAGCCCTCGCAGGTACGCCTCTTCCCTTCCTCCCGAAAGGAGGAATAAAACGGGAGCTGCAGGCGAAACTCCTACCGCCGGCACGGTCCAAAATTCTCCGAATGTCGCCCCTGACGCGACGACTCCAAAGGCTCCAAAAGAGGTGTCGGGCAGCTCGGTGGATCCCCTCTCACTCGCCCAAGGCCAGGTAAACTTCGCTGCCTGTTTTTTTAATGTTCTACCGTCTTTGGATTTGTTATCGGGTGCACGTCAGTGCTCCCGATGGGAGTAGCCCCCGAGGCTGTAGTCGATCGCATGCGATCGGCCATAGGCTCAGAGATAGACGTTTTCCTTTTCTTCTTTTTATCGGGTGCACGGCAGTGCTCCCGATGGGAGTAGCCCCCAAGGCTATACTCAAATGTTTGCAATCGAGTATAGGCTCAAGTTTTGCTCTTCTGACTCTTCTATTTTCATGTTCCTTGCAGTCGCTTATTGACTCCCTTACGGCGATTGGTCGCCGTGTTGTTCTTGCTGAGTCTGAATGCGGGTTCCTTCGAGTGGACCGCAGTCGACTCACCACTGAGAACGAGCTTCTTCGAGGTAAGTTTTCCATCTTTTCTTGTATTCGTTTTCCACCAATTCTTCGACTCTGATGATCGTTGTTGTGCAGCTCAACTTGAATTTTTGAAGACCGAGAAGGAGAATGCCTCCACTCAGGTAACAGCTCTAGAGGCAGAACTGTCGACTGCCCGACGGGAGCTCGAGTCTTCTCGCATGTTATCTGCCGATTACGAGGGAAAACTTGCGGCTGCCCAGGATGCTCTGAAGAGCTTGGAGGACGTTGGCGCCAAGGCAGATGCCAATCTCGTTAATTTTCTTCGTCCCCTTGCTGAGCGCTTCGCGGGTAAGTTGTACTTATCTACAATCTGCTTTTTGTCTTGGTGGATCCTTTGGACTAACACCACTTTTTGTTCTTAGGTCTCCTGGGTGTCCCCCTGGAGCTTGCTGGGGTTCCTCGAGTGGACGCATTGACAGATTCTTGCGCCCAGCTTAGGAGGCATGCTGCAGGGGTTTGCGCCTTGATTGGTGATGCCATTCGGGTGCTGATGCAACTGCACGGCCGCCTTCTCGTCAACGCCGTGTCTCCACCCGTGTTGGGCGATCTGCTGAAGATTTTCTCGGAGGGCAATCTCCTTGAAGCTTACGCGGTTGCCTAGTCAGAATCTGGGGCGAAGACCGCCATCCAATTCGCGCTGGCGCATGGAGTCACTGGCTTGGAGGAGGCCTACTCAGAGCTTGCCGTCGATCCTGTTACGGGCAAAAAGGTAGGGCTTCATCGTTTTGGCGATGCCGCCGGAGTCCTTGCTCGGAAGTTATCCGAGTTATTTGCCCGGGCTAAGGGAGGGACCACTGCCGCGAGTGGTAGCACCACTGTAGCTTCTTAGGTTATTTCTGTTGTACTTCGCAGCTTCGATTGTAATGAACCCTGGGATGTGCTCCCGTATTTTCAATAGTTGAATCGAGATGTTTTTGCTGAAATGCTTCCTGTGATTGTGTGTGTGCTCCCGATGGGAGTAGCCCCGAGCACCTGTCGAATAGGTGGTTAATATATCTCGAGTAGGGCATCTTACTCTTTAATCTTCCTTGTATTTTTCAGGTGACCGGGGTGGCTGCAGAGCCTTCGGGTGGACCTGCTACTCCAGCCGATCCTCTTGTTGCCGCTGTTGGGACCTTGGCGGGTCTCCGTGATCGTGTAGCTGATGGAGAACGCAAGTTAAAGGCGTTACGTGGGGTAGCCGACGTGGCTAAATCCAAACAAAAGCTGGCGACTGAACGTGAGCAATTTGTGATGGATGAATTAGCGTCTGTTGCCAATGATTTGCTCTGTAAGTAGTTCAGCCCCCAAGTCTTTCTAATCTTGTGCTCTTCTTTTGATCATGTACCCTTGCTTTTCAGTTGTTCGACCAGATGACAGGAATGAGAAACTGTGGGTGGAGAACCACATCTATCAGGAAGCTAGTAGCTCAAGGCCTCACGCGAATAATTTTTGGTCTGATCGTAGTCGAGGGTTTGTGCTTGCCACCTTGAAGTTCAGAGCCAATCAGGCGAAGATACTCGTGAGTTCTTTTCACGAGGTTTTGATTGCAATGAACGCTGCTTTTTATCCGCTGCAAAGGGTTCCAGAAGATTCGAGCCATCTACTCAGGGTGTTCGGACGAGAAGGAGAGATTCGCGAGTGTGTTCGCAATCAGATGACTTGCGGCTCGGTGGTGGCTCTCTCTTTTGTCCGTTTATGGCATCCTGAGGTGAACTTCAACTCCATAACTAGACTTCCTGATGGTCCAATCGACGATATGTCTCCTCATTATAGGGCTGTTCGACCTGCGGCAGAGGAGATCATTCGATTGACCTCAGATGAGGTAGATCGGGTTTTGGCGGCTGAGAATACTCAACGCCATGTATAAGTGTAGGATGTGTATATCCTGTTTCATTGTGTAGTTTGTAAAAACTGTTGTAAGGTGTGTAACCTTGTATATATAAATTTTCCTGTGATGCTGAATTTAGGCGTAGCCCCCATGTGTTTTTGGGGTGTATACCTGTAAGTTTTAGCATGTAAGGATGAATAATCTTCGGGTATGTATGGTTCAGAAACCATGTATTTTATTGTAATGACTGAGAAGTCATGTATTCGAGCTACAGGAGTGGCTAATATAGCCTTATTGCTGTGAGAAAAATAGATCTAGGGATAAAATTTGCGGAGGTGTGCGATATTCCAAGGATTGGAATAGATGCCTCTAGTCGCCGGATTCTTCAGTCTATACGCTCCGCCTGGGATAACTTCGTGTATTATGAAGGGTCCTTCCCATGGTGGCTCGAGCTTGTGTCCTTCCTTCTGCTTGAGCCGTAACACCAAATCTCCTACTGCAAATGCTCTATGTCGTATGCGGCGACTGTGATAGTTTCGCAATGATTGTTGATATACTGCTGATCTTGCGAGTGCAATATCGCGCATTTCATCTAGTGCGTCCATATTTTCCGCGAGTGCCCTGTTAGAGGTTTCTTCGCTGTAGGCGACAACTCGTGGGGCGCTGAACCTGACGTCCTCGGGAAGGACTGCTTCTGCCCCGTATACCATGAAAAATGGTGTGTAGTTGGTGGATCGGTTTGGAGTTGTGCGGAGGCTCCATAGCACGGAGGGTAGCTCTTCGGCCCAATGTCCTGCTGCTGGGTGTAGACGATCGAGTAGGCGCTTTTTGATGTCAGCTTAAACTAAGCCGTTGGATCTTTCGACTTGTCCGTTCGTTTGCGGATGTGCAACTGAGGCAAATTTGAAGTTGATTCCTTTTTCTTCGCAGAACTGCTGTGTTTCCTTGGCTGTGAAATTAGTACCATTGTCTGTAATGATGTCATGTGGTACTCCAAATCTGCATACAATGGAGTCGAGGAATTTGACGGCGCATTGAGCGCTAGCCGAGGTTACTGGCATGGCTTCAATCCATTTGGTAAATTTGTCGACTGCGACCAGCAAGTGTGTATATCCACCTGGCGTGGACTTGCGTAGCGGTCCTACCATATCCAGGCCCCATTGTGCAAAGGGCCATGCGATGGGTATCATATGCAGTTCCGTAGCGGGTGCGTGCGGCTTTGGTGCGAATCGCTGGCAAGCGTTACACCGGTCGACTAGCTCCTTTGCATCTCTGGCTGCTGTAAGCCAGTAGAATTCCGCTCGGAAAACTTTTCCCATGATTGTTTTCCAGCTCGCGTGATGTCCACAGTCTCCTTGGTGGATGTCTTGGAGTAGTTCCTTGCCGTCTTCGGGTGCTATACATCGCTGGAGTATACCCGAGATGCTTTGCTTATATAATTCTCCGTTGATCACCCGAAAAGATTTACTGCGCCTGATTATCTGTCGAGCCTCGCGAAGATCTGCTGGGAGCTGTTTGGCGGACAAGTAGTCGAGGTACTTCTGTGTCCAAACTGCCTCGACCAGAAATACTTGTCGCGTAATATTATAAATAAGCTCGATAATGGCAACTTGCGGGCTAACCTCTGTTTCCGGTGCTGCAGGTGTCCCGGCAGCTTTCTTGACTTTAACTGATCGCTTAGTTATTCGCTCGAAATATATTCCTGGCGGTACGGATGTATTTGTGGAACCCATGTTGGCCAGCCTGTCCGCTCCTTCGTTACTCGATCTCGCGATGTGCTTGAGCTCGCATCCTTTGAAACTTCCCTCGAGCAGGTTGTACATGTCACGGTAGGCAACCAGGTTTTCGGCGAGAGCGTCACATTCTTTCATTGTCTGTTGCACGATGAGGTTTGAGTTGCCGTAGATCATTAGTCGGGTGGCTCCACACGCGACTGCCATCTTCATCCCATGCAACATGGCCTCATATTCTGCGTCATTGTTTGATGCCGGATCGTCGGGTGGAAAGTCCACTCGTAGGACATACTGCAGCTTGTCTCCCCTAGGTGATATTAGAACAATTCCGGCTCCTGCTCCTTCATTTCTTTTGGACCCGTCAAAGTACATTATCCAGTTGCTCGTGTACTCGGGCGGTCCTGGTGTTTGTAGCTCTGTCCACTCTCTTAAGAATTCCACGAGTACCTGGGATTTTACTGCATTGCGTCCTGTATAGGTGATATCCCAAGCGCCTAGCTCGATGCTCCATTTTGCTATCCTTCCTGATGCCATAGGGTTGTTCATGATTGTACCGAGTGATGCATCATTAACCACTGTGATGGCGTGTTCCTGGAAGTAGTGCTTGAATTTTCGAGCTGTAAGAACGACTCCATAGGCGAGCTTCTGGTAGTGAGGATATTGTTGTTTGCATGGCGAAAGCACTTCGCTTATGTAATAGATCGGTCGTTGGACTCCATATGCCTTGCCCTCCTCAGGTCGTTCGACTACAATTGCTGTGCTGATGACCTGGTTTGTTGCGGCTAGGTATAGGTAAAGTGGCTCCCTCTCTTGCGGTGTTGCAAGGATGCGTCTGCTTTGCAACGATCGTTTTAGGTCTGCGAACGCTTGTTTAGTTTCTGGGGTCCACTCGAATTTGTCCGTCTTCTTCAGCAGCTTGTAAAAAGGAAGTGCTTGCTCTCCCAATCGCGCGATAAACCTACTTAAGGCGGCTAGTCGCCCCGCGAGCTGCTGGACTCCGTGTAGGTTGGTTGGTTCCTTCATCGTCAAAATTGCTTGTATTTTCTCTGGGTTTGCTTTGATGCCTCTGGCGGATATCAGGTACCCGAGAAGTTTTCCTGCTGGGATGCCGAAAACACATTTCGTTGGATTAAGCTTGATCCTATATGCGTTGAGGGCATCGAATGTTTATCTGATGTCTTCGAGGAGTGTGTCCTCTACTCGGGTCTTGATGACGATGTCGTCAACGTATACTTGTACGTTTTTGCCAATGAGCTTGGCGAGACATTTTTGCATGCAACGCTGATATGTTGCGCCTGCGTTCTTGAGCCCGAAGGGCATTGTCGTGTAGCAGTATACACCATGTGGAGTGATGAATGCTGTCTTTTCTTCGTCTTCCTTCTTCATCCGGATCTGATTATATCCCGAATAAGCGTCCAGGAAGGAAGGCGCTGACAGCCTGCCGTAGAGTCCACGATCTGGTTTATTCGCGGGAGGGGAAAGTTATCCTTAGGGCAGTGTTTGTTCAATGACGTGTAGTCGATGCACACCCGAAGGATGTCAGTGTTCTTTTTGGGGACCAGCACCGGGTTCGCTAACCAGGTGGATATCTTGATCTCCCTGATGAATTTTGCAGCTAGCAATCTATTCACTTCTTCTCCAAGCGCTTTCTGCTTGGGTTCTGAGAACCGTCGAGTGGTCTGCTTGATGGGTTTAGCATCCTTGAAGACTTCGAGTGAGTGCTCGGCGAACTCCCTGGGTATTCCTGGCATATCTGAGGGCTGCCAGGCAAAAATTTCCCAGTACTCACAGAGGAGCTCGACGAGCGCGCTTTCCTATGCTTGTGAGAGGGTAGGTGAGACCATCGTTGTCTTCGCAGAATCTGTCGGGTGCACCTGATGTTTTCGGGTGTCGCTGTTGGCGCTGAACTCCAATTCGGGCGCGTTTTTCTTCGTGAGGGGCATCACGGAGTGATCCGTTGTTTTTGCCAGCTCTTGCAATTCTTCTTGCATCCCGAAAGACTTTGCGATCTCGTTGAACTCAATATCGCACTTGTTGGATTTCTGAAAATCTCCGTCGATGGTGATAACACCGTATTCTCCGGGTAACTTGAGTTTCAGGTACGCGTAATGTTGTACTGCCATGAATCTGGCGAACGCCGTTCGACCAAGAATGGCGTGGTACTGTGAGGGCCAGTCGACGACTTCGAAGTCAAGGAATTCTCTTCTGTAGTTGCTTTTGTTGCCTAACACAACTTCTAGATTAATTGTTCCGAGTGGGCGGATTGGCTTTCCCGGAACTATCCCGTGGAAGGATGTTTCTGATTCCGCAAGGCCATCCAGGTTCTTGTTCATCCGACGGAGTGTGTCCGCGTAGATAATGTTGATACCGCTGCCTCCGTCCATGAATACGCGGGCCAGATCGTAGTTGCCAATTTGTGCTTGGATTACGAGGGCGGCGTGTCCTGGTCGATAGACTCGTGGTGGGTGGTCTTTCATTGAGAATGTGATCGGTTGATCCGCCATCTTCAAGTATTCGGGCTTTGTTGGCGGAGTCTGCACAGCCATGCATAACTGCCTTGTGTTAGTCTTTTGAGCTCTGCGGGATGGGCATACCTTCTGGATCATTGCCAGTTGCCCTGCCGGATTCGGATACGCATTGGCTCCGGAGTTTTGTGCAGGTGATGCTGGTAGTGCAGCCAATGCCATGTTTGGATTTGCTGGTGGAGGTAGGGGTTGTGGCGGCTGGAATCCTTGGTGGCCTCCTCCTAGAAGTGGCGGGTAATTTGGAATAGCTGCTGATCTGTTTTTCTTCGAGAAAGCCTCGTGAATGTCATGGAACTTCCGACAATCCTTGAGGAGGTGTGTCGCCTTGGTTTTGCCCATGCGCTTATCTGTAAACAGATGTAGCGAGCAGTAAGCATCAAGGTCTTCCTTGGGACTTTTTTCTTCAACCTTTGGTTTCCATTCGCGACTTCCGCGTCGTCCAGTATCGCGACTTCGCGTGAATTCTGCCGCTACCATTTCCTCTCGATCTTCGTGATCGTAATATTTCCTTCTCTTTCTTCGGCCATGACGATCTTCATCGGGTGCGGGTGATGACGCTCTCTCATTGCGCACTGCGTCTTCTCCATTAGCCCATTTGTCGGCTATGTTCATCAGCTCCCCAATAGTTTTGGGTGCGGCTCTGCCTAGCTCTTCTCTAAAAGCAGTTCGTCGGGCGCCCTTTGCAAAGGCTTCAACCGCTACTTCTTCCGAGATGTTTCCTGCGGTGTTCCTGAGTGTGGTCCATCGCTGGATATACTCGCGGGTGGACTCGCCGCTTTTCTGCTTGCATGCTCGCAGTTCTTCAATGGTGGCAGGTCTCTTGTAGGTCGATTGGAAGTTTTTGCAGAAGTCGCGATGCAGGTCGTCCCACGATGCGTAACAGGAACTTGGCCTCGCTTCTAACCAGCTACGGGCCGCGCCAATGAGATGTAGATTGAGGTATTGCATAGCCGTGTTCTTGTTCCCACGTTGGCATTTTACTGCCGTGAGGTAATCGTTTAGCCATGAAGAGGGCTCGAGTGAGCCGTCGTACTTCGTTACTTTCGTGTTGAGCTTGAATCTTTTGGGCAGGGGTGCTTCTCGGATGCTGCGGGCGAAGCAAAGTGCACCACATGTTTCGTCATCCGAAGAGCCGGACGAAGAGCGTTCGCGATATCGCGCTGCTCTTGCCATGTCCACCTTATTTTGTGCGAGATCCGATCGCGCGTCGTATCCTGACTTGTCGCGGTCAGTGTCCTTCCTTGGCTCCTTGCTTCGTTTTCGCGAGTGGCTGCTGTGATGTTGCGAACCTTTGTCTCTCGGGCTGTCCTCGCTGCTGCTTCGACTGTCGCCACGGCGTCGAGCCTCTTTTCCTCGACCACGGCGTGGTGATTTGTCTCTTCTTGGCGAAAGGCTCCTATGCTTGCGAGACGCCTCTTTTTCTTTCTCCTTCTCATTGTCTTTCTCCAGCTGCTCCGCGGCCTTCTTGCGGTCATAGGAGGCGAGGCTTGCGGCTGCCAGTCCTAGCCCTTTGCGCACTTGTTTATACTGCTCTGCTCGAGGGTCGCTTTCTGTCGGCTGGTTCATTTGCATGTAAGTTGCTGCGGCCAGGACCGCGGCGGCAGGAGTTTGCGGGTAGACGTTCCTGTCATCATCAACTCGCATGAGGGAGGGCGTGACCGACCTGCTGGTCCCGCCCAAGGACTCGATATCCCTGGATGTTGATGCGTATCCCTTCCTCGCGGGTCGGGTACCGACCGAGGGTGCTAGGGACAGCTCAGCTCGTCGTTGACTTGATTCATCCGCCGCTCTTCTTCGACGGGCCAGATCTATCCGAGCATCCTTGATGGTTGCGGCTGCTCTCACGAGATGATAATGGTAGGCGATCATATCCTCGTGTGGTGAATCTGCCGCGGGTGGCTTGCTCGTTCGCATAGCCTCCTTGGCGCGATCCCAAGCTTCCCGCGAGACGCCGATTATGGCGCGTTCTGCTGCGCTATGTTCTGTCTCCGGGGGTTGCTCTGATCCTGCCATGCAGACTTGTGCCAGTCGTGGCTCGTGCGTCCTAGGCGTAGATCGGAAATCTCTTTGTACTCGTTAAGGTTCCTCTGTCGAGAGGGTATGGTAGTCGTTGGCGTTGAGGCGGACGGACTCGCCGCTTTTCTCCAGACGGAGGCGTGAGTCGACGGCTCCTGATTCAGACCCTGATTCTTCCGGGAAGTGGAAGATTCCATCCCTGTCGGTCACGAACTTCAGGCTCCCGAACGTCAAGGTGACACTCTTTTCCAGATCGTCGAATACCGGGCGAGATTCCGGCGAGTGAGGGGTGACCACGACAGATCCGATCCGTATAGGATTGTGCGGAGCCGCGGTCGAAGGTTTCCAACGAGAAGTTGTCGATGAAGCCGAAGATGCCGGTGATCCAGCGCCCGCCGTTCCCACAGACGGCGCCAATTGTCGAATCCGCTGTTCGGCAAATCCCTCAGGTGACCCTATTGGGTTTCGAGTAGGAGAACCCATGAGCGCTGGTGGCGATCGTTGGCTAAACAGGGGGCAAGATTTACCCAGGTTCGGGGCCCTCGTAGAGGTAAAACCCTTACTCCTGCTTCTGTCGATCTGTATTACTCGAGTAGATCGGTTACAATGATGGTGGCTCAAGTCGAGAGTATGATCTCGAGCTCAAGGCTTTGGGATTGCGGTATTGCTTGGTCCTCTACCGGTGGCTCTCCTGGCCTTATATAGGTGGCCATGTCTCAAACCCTACCCGGAGAGGACTCGAACTCTAACCCTAAGTCGATTACAGATTTCCTAACTTAGCCCGCAAGATATTGCAGGTGGGCTTCGTGTGGGCCTTTCGGTGCTCCAAGGACTCCTCCTCTTGGGCCTTAACCTCGGGCCGGAGATGGGGGTGTCCTTTCCCGCAGGGTCTAATATCCATTCCTTCGTCACACGACCACTCTCTTTTCTCTGGTATGTGCAGTGTTTAAGGAAAATGAATCGGATGGAGAAGGCAGTGAAGTTATTGCTAATAACTAGGCACCTAGGCCAGGGTGTTGCATTTACTAATTTACTTTAGACATGAATAAATGGAGGGGATGCCCACGGTGCAAGTGTAGTACGATAGGGCTAGTATACTCTATGTTCTGATTTGTTTCCTTTGTAAGCTGCAATTTACTAATGAAGAAATGGAACCTGAATGTGCTTTGTGCTCTTAACCCTGAGAAAATACTACTCACGCCTTGTATACTTATGGGGTTTTATCTCATAAGGATATGGCAGGATGTTGCGATTATTTCTCCGCTTAGCCGGGGCGTGACAGTTTTTGTGGTATCAGAGCACATGTTCCAGAAAAAAAAATCATAATATAAACTCAGTTAATTAATTGTGGGGTTAGGAAACACATATAGATAGGAAGGTTAATAAAAAAGTAATAACTTGGTTGAATTGCAACCACGCTCGTCTAGGATGATAGGATGTGTACAATGTACTGGCTTGTCTGTATTGTTTGTTATTATTTTACCACTAGACTTCTTGGGATACATGTGCTAGTATGGACTAGGTAGCAGCCTTGAGGTAAAAGGGGTGTAGGCATGCAGGCTTTGCTTGTCTTACTAATGTGGAAACTGTGTTGTCAAATTAGGATGTCATACGTTGAGGTTCCAGCGAAGGATTTCCTGGAGGAGTTTGTGAAAGCTCTTAGTCTGGAAGCACCAGTTGTTAGCTGGAGACCTGGCCCGGAGCGTCTGCATATTGTGAGCGTGCAAGTCGACATGGGTCCAACGCATAGTGTCCCCTTTGTGCGTTATGAGGCTATGAGAGCAACCATGCCTGAGGCAGAACGGACTGCTTCCTTGATGGTCATCTATGCTTTAGCAACTGAGCGTCAAGTAGAGATTAGAGATATCAACTACTATGTGTTGGGATACCAGTGCCAGCAGACGAATGAGCTGTGCAACAAGCTGGCGGAACCCAGCACCTTTGCGTTGAGCTGATGGATATTGTTCGCTCCAGCGAGAGGGAGGTTGCCTTCCTGGAGCGTCTTTCCCACAGGTTCTATCGGCGCATCCGCAGTCTGAAGGATACTGTTGCTGCTCTGCAGCGTGGAGATGGAAGCTCCCATGGTCGCTCATGAGCTGGTGGTGTCAACACCTTTGGCTCCTGTAGTTTCGTATCTACTAGTATCCTGAAGAATAAGGTCTTGCAGGGTTGTCGGGTGTGGGTGGTGCAGGTGTTTGGGCTGCAAGACAGAGTTGACGCATGGTGGTGATGGCACTGGTCATCTTTCTTGGGGCTGAGGATTGGAGAAATGCCTGTAGTAGTACTGTTCTATGCTTTGTATGTTGTGTAAGAACCTATGGTCTATAATATGGTCTGTAGTTTGATGTTGTAAAACCATTAGTTGTGTTATTTGTGACCTTTCAGTTCCAAAAAGCTAGACCTTGTTGCAGATGAAGTTGAAATAAAATGCATGTCTAGTATAAATGGTTCTACTTGGTACTTTTCTAGCTAGCTTGTACTGATTCATATGAATATTTCTTTGTTCGGCATGTGATTTGAAACGATTACCACCGACACAAAGAAAAAACCTCAGACTTTTAAAGAATAAAATATGTAACATGCATCGCTTAATAAAAATTCTTTGGAATACTTTGCTCTTGCTTGCTGCTGAGAAAAAGAATATGAGGCATTGGATCGTGGCCATTGCAAGGAAAAAGGTAGCTGACTTTTTTTTCTCTCACCTAGTAGTACTTCATACATGCAAGCTGCAAGGAACATGCATGTGCCTATCGATGCATACATGCGCGGGTCTGTCCACTAAAGCTAGCTTGACGTGCGTACATGCATGTTCAGTCGGTGCAGCCAGCCTATGGATGAATAGTGGCCTACTTTTGCTAGACGTGCACTGGTTACTTGCATAAGCGAGTCAAACAAATGGAGCGTGACCTTCTTATATAGAAAAGATTAAATTTAATGATACGACTACACTCTGCGCAGGCTAACTTAGCTAATTTATTTAAGTTCTCATAATAGATGGCTGACGAGTATAGCAACGGTACAAGCCGTGACGCCGCGAACAATGCTAATGCTGGACAAATGGTCCATGAGTTGGGCGACCAGAGCGCACTCGCTAATCTGCTTACCAATATATATACTCGGCAAGCAGCAGGAAACTCAGCAACGCCAAATGGATATCTTGGAGCGCGTCATGAAAAATGATAGTCGCCGTAGTGGACTTGGGGAATTTCAGAAACTCAAACCACCCTCATTTTCGGGAACAACAAATCCACTTGAAGCACAAAACTGGATAACCACCACGGAAAAGGCATTTGACTTTATGGAATGCACTGACAAGGAGAAGGTGACATATGCAGTCTATATGCTGCAGTCAAGTGCTTTCGAGTGGTGGGATGCACACAAAAAGTCGTATCCCGGAGGAACCGAAATTTTCTGGACATTATTCAAGAAGAATTCTATAAGAAATATTTATGGAGAGTGTCAAGAGAATGAAAGAGCGGGAATTTCTTGATTGAAAGAAAGGGAATAAATCGGTGACTGACTATGAAATTGAATTCTCTAGACTCGCAAGATTTGCTCCCGAATTTTTCCATACTGATGGCTCTAAAGCACGACGTTTTTAAAATGGATTGTGTCAACCACTTAAGCGACGCGTGGAAGCCTTTGAACTGAATACTTTCAGAAATCTAGTGAGTAAGGCGCAACTATTGGAAAAATGATATTATGAAGAAAGAATCGATAGGGATCAACCATCTAAGAAGCCCAAGTTTAATGATAATCAACATAATAATGCGAGGTTTCGGGCAGGTGGAGGAGATTACGTTCGACGAGGAGGACAGTATTATAGAAGATGGTGCTCACAACCGGACACTTTATGTGGAAGGAAATATCGGTGTTGCACACCTTCGGTGAATCCTCATCGACCCAGGGTGTGTTGTGAACATTCTGCCCCTTCGAAGCTTGAAGATGGCCGGTTTCACGGTGGATGACTTGGAGTCGACCGACGTGATGATATGCGTCTTCGACAACTGAGGAAAGCCAACGCTTGGCGCCATCACAGTGAAGATTCAAATGTCAACATTCAGCTTCAAGGTACGATTTTTCGTCATCGAGGCAAAGACGTCTTACTCGGCTCTTTTAGGAAGGCCGTGGATCCACAAGTACCGCGCGGTGCCCTCTACTCTTCACCAATGCTTGAAGTTCCTTGACGGCGACAAGCAACAATGCATTGCTAGCAACACCAACCGTTACACCATTCAGGAGTCGCATCATGCGGACGCGAAGTACCACTTCCCCGTTGAAGATAGTGACCAGCAACAAGAAAGGACGACACTGGTGGTTGATGTCCTTGAAGGGAATATGCCCGAGAGGCAATAATAAAGTGTTTATTATGTTATTCCTTGTTTACGATAGATGTTTATTTCTAATGCTAGAATTGTATTCACAGGAAACGTTGATACATGTGTGTTTAATAAACAAACAATCGTTCCTAGTAAAACCTCTCTTTTAACTAGCTCGTTGATTAACCGATGATGAAGGTTTTCTGATCATGAACATTGGATGTTGTTAATAACGAGGTCATGTCATTAGGAGAATGATGTGATGAACATAAACCCAAACTAAGTATAACAATATGATCAAGTCATTTAGTTTATATTGTTATGTCTTACAGACGAAGTAACCTCATTCCTTAGACCATGAGATCATGTCAATAACTAATACCGGAAGGGTGCTTTGATGTCATCAAACGTTACGCCGTAACAGGGTGACTATAAAGTTGCCGTTAGGTATTTGTAAAGTATTAGTTGAGACTCATGGATCAAGAGTGAGATTTGTCCATCCAAATGACGGAGAGATATACTCTGGGCCCTCTCGGTGATATCACATCGACACCGCTTGCAAGCGGGTGACTAGGTCACAAGGATGCCATATCACGGAACGAGTAAAAGAGTACTTGTCGGTAACGAGATCGAACTAGGTATGGTTGATACCAATGATCAGATCTCGGACAAGTAAAATATCGCGAGACAAAGGCAATTAGTTACGATGTTGATGGTTCACACGATCATGAGAGTCATCGTTGAATATATAGGAGTCATCATGGATCTCCAGATCCCGCTGTTGATTATTGATCGCAGAGGTGTCTCGATCATGTCTATGTTATTCGCGAACCGTAGGGTGACACACTTAAGGTTCGATGACCCATTTGAGAGGATACGGAATATCGAAGAATGTTTTGGACATCACCGAAATTGTTTCGGGTAAAATTGAAATATTTCAAGGGGTTTTTTGTCGAATGGTTGTTAATAGAATTAACAAATGATTCAAGGTGCTATATGCAAATGTTTGTTAATGGAATTAACATATATTACAATAAAGAAATAAAAATGTTTTATTTATTTATTAAAGAGGAACCTTTGGATTTTCTAAGTGGGGTTTTAAGGGAGCATGAGTGGGTGTGAGTGGGGCTTCCACTCACATGAAGATGGGAAGAGGTGGGGGCACCACATGGCTGGCCGCACCCCCCTTGGGCTGCGTCCCCGTCCCCTATAAAAGGAGGGTGAGGGCTCCTCCTCACACACTTGTCCCACCTCCTTTTCTCTCCACCCGCTGCTCCATTCCATGGTCTCCCGCTTGGCGAACTGCTGTCTGTGGGATTATTTACTACACCACACCGTACTGTTGTTGGAGTTCCGGGGAATCATCTACTTCTGCTGCCCCGCTGGATCGAGGGAACGGAGGTCTTCATCGAGCTGAACGTGTGACCGATCACGGAGGCACCGCCGGATTGCGGTGCACATCTTCTCGCTCTCGGGATCGGCGTGAGTACGACTACGCCAAGAACGAGATTCAATCTCGTAACGCTTAGAGTCTACGAGGGTATGTTTCCTAAGACTCTTTCTCCCCGTTGCTCTTCATCTCCTATTATTAGATCTTGGCCCTTCGGGTTTATCTCACGTAGGAAATGTTTTTGTTATCTCCGTCCTCGCCGCCGTTATAAACATGTTCTTGCCCCTCCACCATGTCTCCTAGCTTTGCCACGATTTCTTGATGCTCCGTGCAAAAAAAATCGATGTGGGCGGATCTCTGTCATCGCCTCGTTGATCTGGTGAGCCTCCAAACTTCCCGATGTGGGCGGCGCTGCAGGAGGTGTAGGATCAACCTTCCTGATGTGGTGCGTTATAGACCATCAGGAGGCAGACGACTCGGCCGAGAGAGCCGACAACTCCGTAGACGGCGCCATATGCTTGTGGGGTGCGGCGGCGGGCATAATATTCGGCTGCCCTGGGTAACCCGGGTAGGCGACGAGTTCCGCCTTCGTCTTCGGTCGGACGTACCAATTTCTTTTGGGTGCTCCAGAGACGGCGCCGTCCACCTGACGGTGCGACGACGGGCATTAGGTTTCGGCCGCGCTGGGTATTCCGACATAGGCGTTGAGTCTCGCCTTTGGGTTCCGCTAGACGTGCGTACATATTCTCGGTGTTGGCCGGTGGGTGCCTCCGATCCTTATACTTTATAGCAGAGAGAAGGCCGGCCAGGTCTAGCGGTCCCTTGGCAACTTAGCGTACCCATGTTGGACTCCGTTACACAAAATCGATCGAGTTGGTTTCTTATATTATCCATGTTGGACTCTGATACACAAAATCGATCAAGTTCGTTTCATATATTCTTATATTATATTATGAAATAGTTTTTTTTACGTACAGAACCAAGCAAAGGAAGGACGATCTTAGCGTGCAATGGACCTTGGAAGATAGATCTTGCAGATTTGAGTAGGACACAGTGGCCTACTCGCCTGAGAAGACACAACATAGGAAGGGTCGCACTCTTAAAAAGAACTAATTGGTACGACTTACCGGTGGCAGGGTGAATAATTTGTGTCAATTTTCAAGCCAGTTTCAATGACGCACCGACCAACCAACCAACCAGGGAAACCTTAACGCTTTTATTATTAGGTAAAGATAATATCTTTTATGGTCACGCATCTGAGAAGAATGGTTTATTTCTTTTGAATCTTGATAGTATTGATACACATTCATAATGTGAATGCCAAAAGAATTAAGTTGAATGATGATATTTCTACTTACATGTGGCATTGCCGCTTAGGTCATATTGGTGTTAAATGCATGAAGAAGCTTCATTCTGATGGACTCTTAGAATCACTTGATTATGAATCATTTGAAACATGTGAACCATGCCATATGGACAAGATGACTAGAACCCCGTTTTCCGAAACTATGGAAGAGGCGGCAGACTTACGGAAAATCATACATACTGATGTGTGTGGACCAATGAGTGTATCGGCGTGCGGTAGATATCGTTATTTCGTCACTTTCACAGATGATTTGAGTATTTATGGATATATTTACTTAATGAAACACAAATCTAAGACATTTGAAAAGTTCAAAGAATTTCAGTATGAAGTTGAAAATCATCGTAACAGAAAGATTAAATTTCTACAATCCGATGGTGGATGCGAATATTTAAGTTACGAGTTTGGCATACATATGAAACAATGTGAAATAGTTTCACAACTCACACCTGCCGGAACACCACAGCGTAATGGTGTTTCCGAACGTCGTAATCGTACTTTATTGGATATGGTTCGATCTATGATGTCTCTTACAGATTTCCCACTATCGTTTTGGGGTTATGCACTAGAGACCCCTGCATTCACTTTAAATAGGGCACCATCTAAATCCATTGAAATGACACCGTATGAATTATGGTTTGAAAACAAACCTAAGATGTCATTTCTAAAAGTTTGGGGATGCGATGTTTATCTGAAGAAGCTTCAACCTGATAGACTCGAACCCAAAGCGGAAAAATGCGTCTTCATATGATACTCTAAAGAAAAAATAGGGTACACCTTCTATCACAGATCCAAAGGCAAGATTTCCGTTGCCAAGAATGGATCCTTCTTAGAGAAGGAGTTTCTCTCGAAAGGTGTGAATAGCAGGAAGGTAGAACTCGACGCGGTTATTGAACCTTCTCTTCTCGGAATGGCGAGTAGTCCAGCACCGAAAGTTGTTCCAGTGCCGACTCCGTCAGTTGAAGAGGGAACTAATGATCAAGATCATGAAACTCCAGAAGAGGAAACTACCGCACCTCACAGGTCAACTAGGGAATGTACATCTCCTGAACTGTATGGGGATCCCGTCTTAAACTTCATGGTAGATGGAAGTGATGACCCTGCGATGTATGATGAAGCGATGATGAGCCCAGATTCAAAAAAATGGCTTGAAGCCATGAAATCTGAAATAGGATCCATGTACGAAAACAAAGTTTGGATTTTGGTGGACTTACCCGATGACCGCAAGGCCGTTGAGAACAAATGGATATTTAAAAAGAAAACTGAAGCTGATGGTAATGTGACCGTCTATAAAGCTCGACTTGTCGCAAAAGGTTTCCGATAAATTCAAGGAGTTGACTACGATGAGACTTTCTCACCAGTAGCGATGCTAAAGTTAGTTAGGATTATGTTAGCAGTTGCTGCATTTTTCGATTATGAGATCTGGCAGATGGATGTCAAACGGCGATTCTTAATGGTGACATTGAGGAAGAGTTGTATATGATGCAACCCAAAGATTTTGTTGATCCTAAGGATGCCGACAAGGTATGCAAGCTTCAACGTTCCAATTATGGACTAAAGCAAGCATCCCGGAGTTGGAACCTCCGTTTTGATAAGGCGATCAAAGGGTTTGGATTTGTCCAAACATACGGAGAAGCTTGTATCTACAAGAAAGTGAGCGGGAGCTCTGTAACATTTCTAGTACTATATGTGGATAGCATATTGTTGATTGGAAATGATATAGAACTTTTAAAAAGCGTAAAAGGTTATTTGAACAATACTTTTTTGATGAAAGATCTCGGTGAAGCAGCTTATATATTAGGCATCAAAATCTATAGGGATAGATCAAGATTCTTAATTGGACTTTCGCAAAGTACATACCTTGAAAAGATTTTGAAGAAGTTCAGAATGGAAGAAAGTAAGATGGGGTTCTTACCAATGTTGCAAGGAAATATGTTCAGTAAGACTCAATGTCCGGCTGCACCGGAAGATAGAGAGATAATTAATAAGATTCCCTATGCTTCAGCCATAGGTTCTATCATGTACGCTATGCTATGTACAAGACCAGATGTGGCACATGCTATTAGTTTGACTAGCAGGTACCAGTCCGATCCAGGTTTGGAACACTAGACGATGGTCAAGAATACCTTTAAGTACTTGAGAAGAACTAAGGATATGTTTCTCGTATATGACAGTGAAGAAGAGCTCGTCGCAAGATGTTACGTCGATGCTAGCTTTGACATTGATCCGGATGACTCTAAGTCACAATCCGGGTACGTATTTGTTATGAATGGAGGAGCAGTAAGCTGGAGGAGTTACAAGCAATCCGTGGTAGGGGGATCATCAACAGAAGAGGGATATGTTGCTGCCTCGGAGGCGACACGGGAAGCAGTTTGGATGAAGGAGTTCATATCCGAACTAGGTGTGGTTCCGAGTGCGTTGGATCCAATGGTTATCTATTGTGAAAACAATGGTGCCATAGCCAATGTTAAGGAACCAAGGTCTCACAAAAATTCCAAGCATATCAAGCACCATTTTCACTCCATCCGTGAACATATCGCAGATGGGGATGTGAAGATTTGCAAAATACATACGGATCTGAATGTGGCAGATCCGTTGACTAAACCTCTCCCAAAGGCAAAACATGATAAACATCAGAACTCCATGGGTGTTAGATTCATCACTATGGAATATAGATTATTGCCCCTAGTGCAAATGGGAGACTGAAGGGAATATGCCCGAGAGGCAATAATAAAGTGTTTATTA
This sequence comes from Alopecurus myosuroides, assembly GCA_028641055.1. Lineage (NCBI taxonomy): Eukaryota > Viridiplantae > Streptophyta > Magnoliopsida > Poales > Poaceae > Alopecurus > Alopecurus myosuroides. The sequence continues at coordinate 294,671,206 of CM054058.1, read as the reverse complement.
TGTTATTCCTTGTTTATGATAGATGTTTATTTCTCATGCTAGAATTGTATTAACCGGAAATGTTGATACATGTGTGTTTAATAAACAAACAATCGTTCCTAGTAAATCCTCTCTTTTAACTAGCTCGTTGATTAACCGATGATCAAGGTTTCTTGATCATGAACATTGGATGTTGTTGATAACAAGGTCATGTCATTAGGAGAATGATGTGATGAACATAAACCCAAACTAAGTATAACAATACGATCAAGTCATTTAGTTTATATTGTTATGTCGTACATACGAAGTAACCTCATTCCTTAGACCATGAGATCATGTCAATCACTAATACCGGAAGGGTGCTTTGATGTCATCAAACGTCACACCGTAACAGGGTGACTATAAAGGTGACGTTGGGTATTTGGAAAGTATTAGTTGAGGCTCATGGATCTAGAGTGACATTTGTCCATCCAAATGATGGAGAGATATACTCTGGGCCCTCTCGGTGATATCACATCGACACCGCTTGGAAGCACGTGACTAGGTCACAAGGATGTCATATCACGAAACAAGTAAAAGAGTACTTGTCGGTAACGAGATCGAACTAGGTATGGTTGATACCAATGATCGGATCTCGGACAAGTAAAGTATCGCGAGACAAAGGGAATTAGTTACGTATATAGGAGTCATCACGGATCTCCAGATCCCGCTGTTGATTAATGATAGGAGAGATGTCTCGATCATGTCTATGTTATTCTCGAACCGTAGGGTGACACACTTAAGGTTCAATGACACATTTGAGAGGATACGGAATATCGAAGAATGTATTGGACAACACCGAAATTGTTTCGGGTAAAATTGAAATAGTTCAAGGGGTTTTTATAGAATAGTTGTTAATAGAATTAACAAATGATTCGAGGTGCTAATTGCAAATGTTTGTTAATGGAATCAACAAATATTAAAATAAAGAAAAAATGTTTTATTTATTTATTAAAGAAAGACCTTTTGATTTTCTAAGTGGGGTTTTAAGCGAGCATGAGTGGGTGTGAGTGGGGCTTCCAATCACATGAAGAGGGGAAGAGGTAGGGGCACCACATGGCTGGCCGCACCCCCCTTGGGATGCCTCCCCGTCCCCTATAAAAGGAGGATGAGGGCTCCTCCTCCTTACACACTTGTCCCACCTCCTTTCTCTCCACCCGCTGCTCGATTCCATGGTCTCCCGCTTGGAGAAGCGCTGACCGTGGGATTCTTCACCACACCGCGCCGTCGTGCTGCTGGAGTTCCGAGGATCCTCTACTTCCGCTGCCCCGCTGGATCAAACGAACGGAGGTTTTCATCGAGCTGAACGTGTGACCGATCACAGAGGCACCGTCGGATTGCGGTGCACATCTTCTCGCTCTCGGGATCGGCGTGAGTACAACTACGCCAACAACAAGATTCAATCTCGTAACACTTAGAGTTACAAGGGTATGTTTCTGAAGACTCTTTCTCCCCGTTGCTCCTCATCTCCTAGATTAGATCTTGGCCCTTCGGGTTTATCTCGCGTAGGAAATTTTTTGTTTTATATGCAACATACCCTCAGTCCTAATTAAACCAGGTGTCACCCCAGCAACCGAGGCAAGGCGTCTCATCATGCCGATATGGCTAGTTGGTACGCATGATTCCTCCCCTCGAGGCCGCAAGTATCCTGGGCGTGGACGATCTTTGACCACGCATCACGACAACAAGCCTTCCTTCTGGGGGCTGCGGGGAGCTCTAATCCAACTTTGATAGGGGCAGAATCTTGAACATCTGCCCTGACAGCCCCGTTGTTCCCGAAGGCAAGATTCCCGTCATCCACGCCAATCACATTGAGGTCGTCCACGACGCCTCTGCCCGAAGCTACCACACCTTCACTGTCTTTGGTGCACCAAGAGCCCGGTTGTTTAATTCTTGGCAGCTCTGTAGGTGCTGAGGGAAGGTTGATGACCTCAACGGCCAGCAGTGATGTGATGGTGCAGATCTTGCACTCGTTGGGAGACCCCAAGAGGAAGGTATGAAGAGCAGAGCAGCAAGTTTTCCATCAAAAAGAAACCAAGGTTGAATCGATCAGTAGAAGAAATAAATAACTTCCGAAGGTTGATGCAGCTGAGGTGGCAGGGCGCACTACAGGTTCAGAAGCAACGTGGAACCTACACAACACAATCAAATCACTTGGCCCCAACGAAGCAGTGAGGTTGTCAATCTCACGAGTTTTGCTGAAAACAAAGAGGTTAAACGTATGGTGTAGAAAAAGTAAGAAAACAGTAGGAGAATAATAGTAACAGTATGAAAACAGTGATGACAGTGGTTGTATTACCGGTATGAGGAAAATGGACCGGGGTCCATAGTTCACTAGTGGTGTATCTCCAAACCAGATAGATATCATGTGTGGTAAACAAATTACAGCTAGGCAATTGGCATATATACATTCTGCACCGTAGTGCATATGCATGACATTATGATTACTATGTGATTCATGCGGGAATTACAACAAGATACATAGACCGTCATCCAACTGCATCTATGACTAATAATCCACTTTCAGAATTTCATCCGAGCAAACCTTGGGTTTAAGTTGCAAGCAAAAGATAATCGCAGTAAGCAAAGTGTGTAATGTAAAAAATAACATCATCCTTAGACAAAGCATTGTTATTTTCTCCCTAGTGGAAACATCACATCCCCCACCCATTTACATTTCTTTCGCTCGAGCGTGAGTGAAAGGGAGGCATGAACTCACTATCTAGCATAAATAATCCCTCTTGAAGTTAATAGCATCTACTAACAATGGAGAGAATGCAAATCATAAATAACATACACATGAAAAGAACATGATAGATTGATAATCATTGGACATAGCATTCAATATTCATCGGATCCCAGCAAACACAACATGTAGCATTACAATAAGATGATCTTGATCATGTAGGGAAGCTCACAAGATCTAAACATGGGGCATAAAGAGGACAGAACAACCATCTAGCTACTGCTATGGACTCGTAGTCCAAGAATGAACTACTCACGCATCATTCCGGAGGCGGGCATGGTTGTGTAGAGCCCTCCGGTGATGACGGGAGAGCTCCAGAACCCTCTCGAACTAGGGTTGACGACGACAGCGGCTGCGGATGTTTTTGGTGGAAAAGGCTCGGGTGTTTAGGGTTAAACCTTTCAAGGAGACTACATAGGCGAGAGGGCAACATCGATGGGCAGCCAGGGGCGCGCCCACCCATGGTGTGGGGCCCCTATGGCTCCCCACCGGGTACCCTCTGGACTCCGTGTGCGCGACGACTTTCTAAGACTTCCGGGCTTCGAATCGCCCAATTCCGAGAATATTTCCATAAGAATTTTTCTGAAACTAAAAACAACAGAAAACAGGAACTGGCTCTATGGCATCTTGTCAATAGATTAGTCCCTGGAAATCGATAAAAATGACATAAAGTGTAAAGGAAACATGTAGCATATGGCATGAAAACAACATGGAATATTATAAATTATGGATACGTTTATGACGTATCATGATGCGCCATCGATCATCATGTTGTAGGCACGTCGCACTAAAAAAGAGGAACACGTGTCTGCCCAAGGAGGGGTGGTTAGGAGGCGAATAAAAGAAATGGAGGAAGTTGCAAGGGGAGATCAAGGCATGCAGACCCCTTCTCTCTACATATCCGTGACTTCTCCATTGGAGAAGAAGCCCTGTCCATGATGAAGGCTGAGCCCAAGCTGGCTCGCTTACTGGAAAAGGTTGGCTTCACTCTTCGGCGGAACAATAGGGTTCCACCACCACCCACTGTATGCGAGGAGTGGTGGAGGCAAGATGAAGATCTCATCAAGAACAAATGCAAGACTCGACCCAGGTTCCGACTTGGCTACATCAACACCGAAGGCTCGGACGATGAAGGAGAAGGACATTATGATGTTGTGCGAGTCTTTTGCCATGCTACGTCCGTCTTTTCAAGAGACGATGCTGAAACTTCTCATCGCGGTCTTCATCAACATGACATCATCAAGAATGAGCCGGCCGAGATGGAAGAGGAGCATGACGCCACAAGAGCTCGAAGACGGGAGGCATCCCACCATCGACGAGCTCGTTGAGATCAACCTTGGGTCAGAAGATCAACTTTTGTCAGTGCTACGCTGACGGAACAGGAGCAAGAAGGCTATCAAAACTTCTTGATGGAATATCGGGATTGCTTCGCTTTTAATTACAAGGAAATGCCGGGGCTTGACCCTCGTGTTGCTAATCACAAGCTAGCAATTGACCCACGATGTCGTCCCATCAAACCGGCGCCACGACACTTGAGGCTAGAATTTGAAGACCGAGTCATCGCCGACGTAGACAAATTAATCCTTCCAGGTTTCATCAAGGAGGATCAATATACCTTATGGCTAGCTAATATCGTCCCGGTAGAGAAGAAGAACGACCATGTACGGGTCTCTATTGACTTCCGTGACCTGAATCGTGCTTGCCCCAAGGGAGACTTCCCCATCCCGATCACGGAAATCATCGCCGACTCCACCACAGGACATGGTGCGTTGTACTTTATGGACGGCTCGTCAGGCTATAATAAAATCATGATGGACCTAGACGATGCCATCAACACCGCATTCAGGACCCCGAAGGGCAACTTCAACTGCACCTTCATGGCTTTTGGGCTGAAGAACACCGGTGCCACGTACCAGCGTGCCATGACGCGCGTGCTCGGTGACTTGATCCACCACAAAGTGGAGTGCTACGTCGATGACATGGTGGTGAAGACGAAAGATCGCTAAGATCACAAAGAAGACCTGCGTGTGGTCATCGAACCACTACGTCGACACCAGCTCAAGATGAATCCACTCAAGTGTGCATTCTCCGTGCAATCTGGTCTCTTTCTTGGCTTCGTGATTCTCCATTGAGGCATCGAGGTAGAACCAAATAATATCAAGGTCATACTGGACATGCCGGCGCCACAAAACCTCAAGGAGTTGAGGACTTTGCACGGGAAGCTCGCGTACATCCGACGCTTCATCTCCAATCTCTCCGTATGCATCCAGCCCTTCTCACACCTAATGAAGAAAGGAGCTACGTTCGTGTGAAACGAGGCCTGCCAAAATGGCTTCGGCAACATCAAAAGGTACTTGCTTAACCCTCCTGTCTTGGCATCCCCTGTAAAAGGGCAGCCACTCATAATCTACATTGCAGTTCTTCCCAATTCATTGGGTGCTTTGCTTGGCTAACACAACGAGGAAGGCAAGGAGGTGGCATGCTATTACTTGAGTTGCACCATGGTGGGTGTTGATCGTAACTACTCTCCACTAGAGAAGTTGTTCTTGTCCCTAATGTTCTCTCTCAAGAAGCTGATGCATTACATGCTAAATCATGAAATCCAGCTCATTGCAAGAGCAGATCCTATAAGAAGGCGATAAAAGGTCAGGCATTGGCGGAGTTCCTTGCAGCTCACCCAGTCCCGGATGACTCCCCGCTCATCACCAATCTTCCCGACGAGGAGGTCTTCGCCATCGAGCCTGAAAGACCATGGGAGCTCTATTTCGATGGCGCCTCACACGTTGAAACTGACCCAGATGGCGCCCCTAGGCGGAGGGCGGGCACCGGCTTGGTGTTCAAGACACCACAAGGAGGAGTGATGTACCACTCTTTCTCCATCATGATGGAAGAATGCTCCAACAATGAGGCGGAGTACGAGGCGCTCATCTTCGTCCTTCTCCTGGCGCTCTCTATGAATATTCATTCCTTGCAGGCCCATGGAGATTCCCAGCTCATTGTCCGGCAGGTCAATAACACCTACGAGGTGCGGAAGCCGGACCTAATGTCGTACTACATCATTGCTCCGCGTCTAATGGAGAAGTTTCAACAAGTCGAAATCCTCCACGTTCCACGAAGCTGGAATGCACCTGCCGATGCCTTGGCAAAATTGGCAGCAGCACTGGTACTTCCAAATGATAATTTTATGCAGGTGACTGTTGAAGAAAGGTGGCTACTTCCTGCTGTTTTGGAGCTCATCCCAGCGGAGTATGAATTTAACACCATCATGACAAATGCCGTGGAGGAGGATGATTGTCTACGACTCTTCCTCGACTACTTAAAGCACGACAGCCTCCCCGACGACCCCGTCAAGAGGCACCAACTACAGCGGCGACTTCCATCCTACGTCTATAAGGCTGGTGTCTTGTACAAGAGGTCTCATGGAAAAGAGATCCTGCTAAGGTGCGTCAACCGAGGTGAGGCTGATAAGATTTTGCAGGAAGTGCTCCATGGGGTCTGCGGCGGTCACCAAGGCGGTGCCAAGATGTATCACATCATACGTCTAGCCGGGTACTATTGGCCGGGAATTGCGAGGGACTGCATGCAGGTGTCCAGGTCGTGCCATAGCTGTCAAATTCATGGTGACTTCAAGCACGAACCTCCGGTCCCTCTACACGACACAATTCCCTCCTGGCCATTCGACGCCTGGGGAATTGATGTTATCGGCCCTATTGATCCGCCATCTTCCAGGGGGCGGCGCTTCATCCTTGTTGCGATGGACTACTTCTCCAAGTTAGCGGAGGCCGTTCCCCTGCGGGAGGTGAAGAGCGACAACATCATTAACTTCCTAGAGCAAAATATCATATATCGCTCTGGGATACCACACCGCATCACCTCCGACAGCGCTAAAACCTTCAAATCTAGTAAGAGCACAAATTTATGGCGAAGTACAATATCAAGTGGAACTACTCCACCGGCTACTATCCCCAAGCCAATGGGCAATCAAAGCCTTCAACAAGACGCTTGGCAAGATACTCAAGAAGATGGTGACAATACAGAAAAGAGACTGGCCCGAGCGTCTCTTCAAGTCTTTATGGGCGTACCATGTTACAGTCCGTACCCCAACTCAAGCTACTTCGTACTCCCTCGTCTATGGGAGTGAGGCCATACTACCACTCGAGATCGAGCTGCCCTCTTTAAGGGTGGCCATCCAAGAAGAACACGCCAAGGACGAACAGGTACATCTGCGCTATCAGGAGCTGGAAGCTCTTGAGGAGGAGCGCCTTAATGCCCTGCAGAACCTGGAGCTCTATCGTCAGAACAAGGTGAGAGCTTACAACAAGCTCGTCAGGTCGCGCGTATTTCGGAAAGGCGAGCTAGTCCTCGTACTAAGGCGTCCCATCATCGTCACATACAAGACGAAGGGGAAGTTTGAGCCAAAGTGGGAAGGACCCTACGTCATTGAGCAGGTATATGATGGAGGTGCATACCAGCTTGTCGACAATCAAGGATCCTGTAACATCCCAAGTCTGAAAAATAGCCATTAGAATGTTTGCTCTCTGTTATTTTATGTTTTGCATCATGGCATCATGTTGATTGCAATTGTTTTGCTTGTTTTCCTTTTGTTTTCCTCTGTTTTCATTTGTTTTCCTTTGTTTTCTATTTGAATTGCAAACCAAAATTCAACCCTTTTGTTTCATCCTTGTGATGTTACAATTTCTAAAAAGATATTTCAAAATAAAACAATTGTTTGTTTCCATTAAAGTGTGATTTCAAAACTGTTGTTTTGTTCTATCAAAAATTCATTTAATATCAAACCCTTCTCAAATTCAATTATGTTTTCCTTCCAAAACAACAACCCTTTTGAAAGCTATGAAAATTGCAAAACAAATCAATGATTTGTTTCCATTAAATCCATAAGGTTCAACTATTTAAAAATTGTGGTTTTAATAATTCACTAAATCCAAATGTTATTCAATTCCAATAAAGTCCCAGACAGCAAACCAGTTTTGAAATTATGAAACTTATAAAAAACCAAACAACCATTTGGTATCAAATAAACATGAACTTTAAACAAGCTTTTGAATTGCTTAAGTTTCAACTAATCATTTAATTCAATTATTCCATTAAATTCATTTATTTTATCAAACAGCAAATAACTTGAAATAATTTTTTGGAAAACAAAGTCTTTGCAATGTTGCTGTTGCTATAAACAACTCATCCAAAATTTTCTACTAATTCTCTACTCTTAAAAACCTCCCTTTCTCTCTTGTTCCAATCTGCAAAAAAAAAAATAAACAGAAACAAATAATAAAACAAACAGCACACACATGAGAGAGAGAGAGAGGGGCAGCAGGCCCAATTTTCCCTCCTAGCCCATCTATTTTCCCTTTGGCCTTTTCTCCTCAGGCCCATACCCCCTTGTCGTCTTCCACCTCCTGTACGAACACCATCCATGGTGTACACGTACATCAGAGCAGCAGGGAACGGCTGTGCCTCCTTCCCCCCTCCTTAAAACCCTACCCAGTGCCCTAGGGTTTCCCCTAGCTCCCTCCTTCCTCTTCCCCCGCCGTCCTCTCCCTCCTCCCTCTCTTTTCTCTCCACTCCATCTTCTCTGTAACCTGCACCCGAAAGAAAAAAAAACAGCTCCTCCAACTCCGGTGGTCGCCGGAGCTCCGGACCCTCTCCGGCCGCGGTGGGGGCGGGAATGGAACCGCCCCACCGCGGGCTACCGTCTCCCCCCCTCGGCTCGAGCCGGGAGGGCCCCTATCGCCGGCGCCAACTCCTCCAACACCGGCCAATGCCCTCTGCTCGTCCTCTGTACCTGCGTCCGCCCCGACCCCCTTCCTGCTCGAGCGCCACGGTGAGGCTCTCCCCTCCTCTTGCCCTCGCCCCTTCCTCTCCTCTAGGGCCGCCTCCCTTTTCCCCTTGGCCGCCCCCCTCTCCGGCGAGCAGCCGCTGGAGATCCCCATCGATCTGGTTCTGTCCGCCCCCATGTTCAGTACGTGCAGGTTTTGGGTTCAGTTAAAAAGTCCCGCAGCAGAAGCACTTACCCCCCTTGAGGCCCCTCCCTAACACAAAGAAGCCATCAGCCCCACTGGTTGTGTTCCCCTTGGCGCATCAGAAGGTGCAGGGATCAAATCCCACCCCCTGCACCATTAACAAAATTTTTGTTTTTCAATTGTTTGGTCACAAAACTTTCTGGTTATCCCACCTAGGCCCTTGTAAATTATTTCTAGACCCCTGAAAAATATTTTCCAAGTCCCTAATAAGTTAAAAATGGCAGATTTGCACCCAATTTTGGAAATTGCATAAATAAATCATCCTAACTCCAAATCCAACATTTTTTATATGTTTTCAATACCAAATTAAATGATCTATCCAAATATAAAATTTGTTTACTGTTTTGAATATTTTAAATTGGTGAAACATTTGAATTCTTGTCAAATTCACTTAAATTTGCAAAATTCATAACTTGCTCATAAAAATTCCAAATTTCACAAACCAAACATGTTTTCCAATCAACTTTTCATGTACTTTCCAAATATAAATTTTGTTTGATGTTTTGAATAATTTAAATTGCTGAAAACAACTGTTTCTTGTTTATTGCATTTAAAATTGCCAAAATAATAACTTGCTCATTTTAAATCCAATTTCAACAAAGGAAATATGTTTTCCATGCAAAATTAAACCACCTTTCCGAATATAAACTTTGTTTTATGTTTTGAACAATTTAACTTGATGAAAACAACAAATGCTTGTGTGACACCATTAAGTAACCAAAATTCCAACACTTAATGAATGAATTTCTAAACTTGGTAAACCTTATTTCCATTTGGTTCTATTGTTGTTATTTTGTTGTTTTCCTCATCCATGCATCATGCTAATCCACTTTCACCTATTGGTTAGTTGGAAAACAAATAATCTAACCATAATTCATGGGCTTTTCATATGCAACTCAAATTGCATATGGGTCCATTTAATCCTGTTTCTATCTTGTCAACTAGTTTATTTTGATGCAACCATTAACTTGTCATGCATCATCTTGATTGTGCACAATGCCATGATAATGATTGTTTATCTTTCTGCATTGTTTGTTTGCTTCTTCCCGGATACACGACGACGTTGAGACCGACGATCCTTACGACACCCCTTCTAAGGAGTTAGCTCAGTACCAGGCTACTGGGTTTGCAGGCAAGTTATCACTCACATGAACCACTGTGTTCCTTTCAACCTTGGTTACCGATACTTTCCGTTGTCTATTTCTGCTAGCATTAGTAGTAGATGTTTCTGTTACGAACCTATCACATGTATCCTTTAACCCTGATATTGCCTCACCTCCATACCTATAACCTTTTGTTTGAGCCCGTGTCTTACTAGCATGCTTAGGTTGTTTTGCTCGAGTCTGTTACCCGTTACCTTCAGCTACTATTGTTACTATGTTCTGGGGGCTCGATGTTAATCAATCAACCTGTTATTAATAATATGCTGATAAGGCACCGGCAGGAGGCCCTTTGTGGTTTTGAGGCCTGCTAGTGTCGACCCTAATAGGAAAAGGGTCTTGTCTACTGATCCATGATGAGCGTGCTCACCGCATCCGGGTGGTAGTATGGGACCCCCCTCGACTTAGACCTGATCTGCAGCTTGTCCGAAGAGCCACACTTAGTTCGGGTGTTCCATTTGCTCCTTTTCATAATGGGTGGCGCCCCCATGGTTACTGGTTATGATGATGATGCATATAGGGCGAGGCCTGTAGTGCCGGGGTGTTGTGTCCTGCGGGAGTTTTGCACACCTGCGCTGAGTATTCGGCTGCGTGGCTGGGACCTTATAGCTCCGTGGCTCCTAGGATGGGTTGTAGAGATGCTTTGGGTCGTGTCAAGCCAACCTGAGTTTTAGTTGGTGTCTTGAGTGTGTACGGGTACTGGAGCACACCCCTGCAGGGATAAATCTTCTCGAGAAGCCGTGTTGTCCGCGGTTATGTGACGACTTGGTGAAAGTACTGGCTAACAAGTACTCAGACAACTTACACCTAATGATAACAAATTGACTAGTAATAGTCTTATTGACACAACAACCTGATCCATTATTCATTAATCCAACTGTGTGAGTTATCCTCGGATTGCTTCTTTGGATAAGGGGCGAGATCCAGGATGGGTTTGTTTGGAGTCAGTTGATAGGTTGGTTAAGACACACGATCTTATCTCCTTTCTGATAGCCGGAAGTGGTAGTAACTCTGTAGTTGGTTAGAGCAGCCAGTTGCAGCATCTTTTACATCCCCTTCCTTCCGTTGAACCCAAAGCATCTGTGCTTGGTGTTGACGGGTTACACTTTGGTGATCTGTGAGTCTTGCTTGCCAGTACGTTTATGTACTGACCCCTTTGGGGCTGTGGTTTACGCAGACGACGTTTCCGAGGATCTACATGGTGGCTACTACATGGAGTATGACGAGACTGCTGACGAGTAGATAGCGGACCCGGGCAGGATCCGAGACTTCGTGGATGGGCTCCGTCTGTTTGTTTCCGGCCTCTTAGGCCTATTTGGTTCTTGTCTGTACTCAGACATGTTGAATGCTTCCGCTGTATTGTAATGATGTATTGTTGGGGCAGGTGCCCTCTGAATGAATGTATTTGCTATCTCTGCTCTAATGAGAGCCATTTGCAACTTATTTCAATCTTTTGTGTCGTAGAGATCTGTTGTGATATCACTTGTTAAACGCCGTTGACGTACCATGTGTGTATGGTTTGAAGTACGTCGACGGAAGTGCCTTTGATCTCTAGTGGATAGTTTACGTCGACGATGGAATAGCAGGGCTTGTGTTGTCGCGCATAAGCGCAGGCCTACCAGGAAGCTGGGACGTGGGAGCAGTTATGCCCCATAATCCAAGCATCTGCTATCCAGTTCGTACGGTGAGTATCCCCTAGAAATCAGGGTGCGACAAATGGTATCAGAGCCTGTCTGCCTGTAGGATCCCTTTTTACTGGTCGCAGTTGAGTCTAGAAACTATTTTGTAGCTATATAGGCAAAACAAAACGTGAGAGTAGGAATTCTGTTCTTTTTCTTCTTTCCCCACCCACCCTCCCTTTTTCTGGTAAGGAAGTGTAACGTTGTTTTCCCTTCTCATCTCAACTTTCAAGTTAGGATTTCACGAATCCTGGTTTCTCTAGGATTGTTATATCTACTAGACCATAGGAATGGAGGTGGTTGTGACATGATTTATCATGTTGCCTACTCACGATTGAGAACGGTGGCAAATAGGCCCCGGAAGCAGATCCTCTATTCCTTAAGCAGTAGATACTGATCCTTTAGAAGCCCGGATGGGTTTTTCCGTAGTACCTCAGGAGTTTTGTTCTCGTTTTCCCCGATGTTGATATCCTGTTCTTCTCAACATCCTTTTCGTCCGTTGAAATCTTGTTGTTGTTTTCCATTTCAGTTCTTCTACCGGCGTCTAATCAAAGTTTCCCCGTGCATCTGCTAAACTCTATTCCAGCTAAAGTGTTGTTTCATACCGGAGAATCACATACTTTTGTGTCAAGGATCTTTTCCACAACATACAACCTAATTCTGATTCCACTAAGCAATCAAATCTCTGTTCACTCCCCGGAATCTCAAATGTTGACTTCCAAGATAAGTAAGAACAATCCAATTCTAATGAGAGGCCACATATTCCTCGTTACTCTCATGTTGCTGATTCTGACATTGATGTCATCCTTGGTGTTCCATTGATGTCAATAACTCTGTTCCAACCTTATTACAGATAGTCTATTCTCCAAATGAATCAAGTTTTATCCAGCTATACACCATCGATACAAAAACCTCTCCCTTTACTTGAAAATGTTCCGGTGGTTTGCAAATTCCCTGACGTCTATCCACTGTGCACGACGTGTTTCACGTGTCACAGCTCAAGAGGATCTCCCCAAGAAGTTTCCGGACCTTTTCTTTTCTCAGTAGGAATCTAGGGGCGCGATTCCTTCAAGGGGGGCGTTTTGTAACATCCCAAGTCTGAAAAATAGCCATTAGAATGTTTGCTCTCTGTTATTTTATGTTTTGCATCATGGCATCATGTTGATTGCAATTGTTTTGCTTGTTTTCCTTTTGTTTTCCTCTGTTTTCATTTGTTTTCCTTTGTTTTCTATTTGAATTGCAAACCAAAATTCAACCCTTTTGTTTCATCCTTGTGATGTTACAATTTCTAAAAAGGTATTTCAAAATAAAACAATTGTTTGTTTCCATTAAAGTGTGATTTCAAAACTGTTGTTTTGTTCTATCAAAAATTCATTTAATATCAAACCCTTCTCAAATTCAATTATGTTTTCCTTCCAAAACAACAACCCTTTTGAAAGCTATGAAAATTGCAAAACAAATCAATGATTTGTTTCCATTAAATCCATAAGGTTCAACTATTTAAAAATTGTGGTTTTAATAATTCACTAAATCCAAATGTTATTCAATTCCAATAAAGTCCCAGACAGCAAACCAGTTTTGAAATTATGAAACTTATAAAAAACCAAACAACCATTTGGTATCAAATAAACATGAACTTTAAACAAGCTTTTGAATTGCTTAAGTTTCAACTAATCATTTAATTCAATTATTCCATTAAATTCATTTATTTTATCAAACAGCAAATAACTTGAAATATTTTTTTGGAAAACAAAGTCTTTGCAATGTTGCTGTTGCTATAAACAACTCATCCAAAATTTTCTACTAATTCTCTACTCTTAAAAACCTCCCTTTCTCTCTTGTTCCAATCTGCAAAAAAAAAAAAAAAAAACAGAAACAAATAATAAAACAAACAGCACACACATGAGAGAGAGAGGGGCAGCAGGCCCAATTTTCCCTCCTAGCCCATCTATTTTCCCTTTGGCCTTTTCTCCTCAGGCCCATACCCCCTTGTCGTCTTCCACCTCCTGTACGAACACCATCCATGGTGTACACGTACATCAGAGCAGCAGGGAACGGCTGTGCCTCCTTCCCCCCTCCTTAAAACCCTACCCAGTGCCCTAGGGTTTCCCCTAGCTCCCTCCTTCCTCTTCCCCCGCCGTCCTCTCCCTCCTCCCTCTCTTTTCTCTCCACTCCATCTTCTCTGTAACCTGCACCCGAAAGAAAAAAAAACAGCTCCTCCAACTCCGGTGGTCGCCGGAGCTCCGGACCCTCTCCGGCCGCGGTGGGGGCGGGAATGGAACCGCCCCACCGCGGGCTACCGTATCCCCCCCTCGGCTCGAGCCGGGAGGGCCCCTATCGCCGGCGCCAACTCCTCCAACACCGGCCAATGCCCTCTGCTCGTCCTCTGTACCTGCGTCCGCCCCGACCCCCTTCCTGCTCGAGCGCCACGGTGAGGCTCTCCCCTCCTCTCGCCCTCGCCCCTTCCTCTCCTCTAGGGCCGCCTCCCTTTTCCCCTTGGCCGCCCCCCTCTCCGGCGAGCAGCCGCTGGAGATCCCCATCGATCTGGTTCTGTCCGCCCCCATGTTCAGTACGTGCAGGTTTTGGGTTCAGTTAAAAAGTCCCGCAGCAGAAGCACTTACCCCCCTTGAGGCCCCTCCCTAACACAAAGAAGCCATCAGCCCCACTGGTTGTGTTCCCCTTGGCGCATCAGAAGGTGCAGGGATCAAATCCCACCCCCTGCACCATTAACAAAATTTTTGTTTTTCAATTGTTTGGTCACAAAACTTTCTGGTTATCCCACCTAGGCCCTTGTAAATTATTTCTAGACCCCTGAAAAATATTTTCCAAGTCCCTAATAAGTTAAAAATGGCAGATTTGCACCCAATTTTGGAAATTGCATAAATAAATCATCCTAACTCCAAATCCAACATTTTTTATATGTTTTCAATACCAAATTAAATGATCTATCCAAATATAAAATTTGTTTACTGTTTTGAATATTTTAAATTGGTGAAACATTTGAATTCTTGTCAAATTCACTTAAATTTGCAAAATTCATAACTTGCTCATAAAAATTCCAAATTTCACAAACCAAACATGTTTTCCAATCAACTTTTCATGTACTTTCCAAATATAAATTTTGTTTGATGTTTTGAATAATTTAAATTGCTGAAAACAACTGTTTCTTGTTTATTGCATTTAAAATTGCCAAAATAATAACTTGCTCATTTTAAATCCAATTTCAACAAAGGAAATATGTTTTCCATGCAAAATTAAACCACCTTTCCGAATATAAACTTTGTTTTATGTTTTGAACAATTTAACTTGATGAAAACAACAAATGCTTGTGTGACACCATTAAGTAACCAAAATTCCAACACTTAATGAATGAATTTCTAAACTTGGTAAACCTTATTTCCATTTGGTTCTATTGTTGTTATTTTGTTGTTTTCCTCATCCATGCATCATGCTAATCCACTTTCACCTATTGGTTAGTTGGAAAACAAATAATCTAACCATAATTCATGGGCTTTTCATATGCAACTCAAATTGCATATGGGTCCATTTAATCCTGTTTCTATCTTGTCAACTAGTTTATTTTG
Organism: Alopecurus myosuroides; assembly: GCA_028641055.1. Taxonomy (NCBI): domain Eukaryota; kingdom Viridiplantae; phylum Streptophyta; class Magnoliopsida; order Poales; family Poaceae; genus Alopecurus; species Alopecurus myosuroides. The sequence continues at coordinate 294,655,978 of CM054058.1, read as the reverse complement.
ATGCAACCATTAACTTGTCATGCATCATCTTGATTGTGCACAATGCCATGATAATGATTGTTTATCTTTCTGCATTGTTTGTTTGCTTCTTCCCGGATACACGACGACGTTGAGACCGACGATCCTTACGACACCCCTTCTAAGGAGTTAGCTCAGTACCAGGCTACTGGGTTTGCAGGCAAGTTATCACTCACATGAACCACTGTGTTCCTTTCAACCTTGGTTACCGATACTTTCCGTTGTCTATTTCTGCTAGCCTTAGTAGTAGATGTTTCTGTTACGAACCTATCACATGTATCCTTTAACCCTGATATTGCCTCACCTCCATACCTATAACCTTTTGTTTGAGCCCGTGTCTTACTAGCATGCTTAGGTTGTTTTGCTCGAGTCTGTTACCCGTTACCTTCAGCTACTATTGTTACTATGTTCTGGGGGCTCGATGTTAATCAATCAACCTGTTATTAATAATATGCTGATAAGGCACCGGCAGGAGGCCCTTTGTGGTTTTGAGGCCTGCTAGTGTCGACCCTAATAGGAAAAGGGTCTTGTCTACTGATCCATGATGAGCGTGCTCACCGCATCCGGGTGGTAGTATGGGACCCCCCTCGACTTAGACCTGATCTGCAGCTTGTCCGAAGAGCCACACTTAGTTCGGGTGTTCCATTTGCTCCTTTGCATAATGGGTGGCGCCCCCATGGTTACTGGTTATGATGATGATGCATATAGGGCGAGGCCTGTAGTGCCGGGGTGTTGTGTCCTGCGGGAGTTTTGCACACCTGCGCTGAGTATTCGGCTGCGTGGCTGGGACCTTATAGCTCCGTGGCTCCTAGGATGGGTTGTAGAGATGCTTTGGGTCGTGTCAAGCCAACCTGAGTTTTAGTTGGTGGCTTGAGTGTGTACGGGTACTGGAGCACACCCCTGCAGGGATAAATCTTCTCGAGAAGCCGTGTTGTCCGCGGTTATGTGACGACTTGGTGAAAGTACTGGCTAACAAGTACTCAGACAACTTACACCTAATGATAACAAATTGACTAGTAATAGTCTTATTGACACAACAACCTGATCCATTATTCATTAATCCAACTGTGTGAGTTATCCTCGGATTGCTTCTTTGGATAAGGGGCGAGATCCAGGATGGGTTTGTTTGGAGTCAGTTGATAGGTTGGTTAAGACACACGATCTTATCTCCTTTCTGATAGCCGGAAGTGGTAGTAACTCTGTAGTTGGTTAGAGCAGCCAGTTGCAGCATCTTTTACATCCCCTTCCTTCCGTTGAACCCAAAGCATCTGTGCTTGGTGTTGACGGGTTACACTTTGGTGATCTGTGAGTCTTGCTTGCCAGTACGTTTATGTACTGACCCCTTTGGGGCTGTGGTTTACGCAGACGACGTTTCCGAGGATCTACGTGGTGGCTACTACATGGAGTATGACGAGACTGCTGACGAGTAGATAGCGGACCCGGGCAGGATCCGAGACTTCGTGGATGGGCTCCGTCTGTTTGTTTCCGGCCTCTTAGGCCTATTTGGTTCTTGTCTGTACTCAGACATGTTGAATGCTTCCGCTGTATTGTAATGATGTATTGTTGGGGCAGGTGCCCTCTGAATGATTGTATTTGCTATCTCTGCTCTAATGAGAGCCATTTGCAACTTATTTCAATCTTTTGTGTCGTAGAGATCTGTTGTGATATCACTTGTTAAACGCCGTTGACGTACCATGTGTGTATGGTTTGAAGTACGTCGACGGAAGTGCCTTTGATCTCTAGTGGATAGTTTACGTCGACGATGGAATAGCAGGGCTTGTGTTGTCGCGCATAAGCGCAGGCCTACCAGGAAGCTGGGACGTGGGAGCAGTTATGCCCCATAATCCAAGCATCTGCTATCCAGTTCGTACGGTGAGTATCCCCTAGAAATCAGGGTGCGACAGATCCCAGCCTATGCCATCGATCAACGGAAGATTTCTCAAAAAATACTCTTGCTAAAATCTTGGTTCTTCCGTTGCCATTTTGTTTGCTTCTTTTTGCCAATGAGGAAATATTTTCTGTCGGCTCGGATCCATAATGCATTTTCCTTTGCATAATGTGGATACTTGTTTCCTCATCCAACAAAACAAAACGGCTTTCTCTCATCACACCACACTGCTGATTGAAGATTGGTCTTCCCTAGAACTTGTCGGAGGGCGGCACACAGTGCCAAGTTGCAGGTGGATCGGCTCTAACACCCACAAAGCACGACACGTACCAAGTGTTTGTTTCCGGATGAAGTGGAAATGACTACTTGGGCACTTCGTTGGGCCGAGGCTCCACGTCCCTCATGCTTTCCAGCAGGCCACACACTCAGAGAGGCTCACGCCCCGGGGGAGACCATAGGAAAAGATCATGAAAGGGCTGCCCAACCTGGTGCGCAACCGCGTGACAGTCCTGGGGAAGCCCCAGATAAAGTGCTAGAGGGTTCTTTAGTCCACCAAGGTGAATGGTTGCCTTCCAAGTTCTTTAGTTGTTCCGCAAGAAAACATGGAAGAAGTCAAAAGAAGTTAAAGCAAGCAAAATAAATGGTCAGAAGTTCAAGCAATCTCATGAAGTCCATGGCCGTTCAAGTGGCCCCAACAAACAATCTCTAGAAGCGGGTGAATACTTAGAAGTCCAAAATTCAAGTCTGAAGGTCCCGAGCATCGAGAGCACCATTGGAAAGAAGGCGGAGGTAGATGTTCACCACCCCTCAATAGGCACGGAAATTCCCAAGCCATTGTCCCAAAGCCATATACCCTCATCCTACCATGCCCAAGTCCCTGGGTTCGTGGGGTATCACACTGGGGGCATGGTTGAACCGTGGGGCTCCTTAGTACCATGGTAGGCTAGAGTATGAGTTTCTACTACCTTCGGAAGCATCTCCGAAGACGGCGTCTCCACACACGTACACAGAAGGACAAGTTATGACCATCATGGTATTTCGACGGTTCCCAATGGCAAGTTCTTCAGCGGCTTTTTCGGATATCACATATATAGCTGGTGTATAACGGGAAAGCCAACATTTTAAAAGAACATCACCCCAAAACATTTTGTTTTCCTCTCGTTTCTTTGCTTCGAGGTGTTCCTGCTTTGGTTGGTTTCGACCCTTAATCTCAAGCAGGTACGTAAAAAAATGCCTTCATCATGGAAAGCGATGATCATGCCTCCATGATGCTGCTCGGAACCATCGCGGGGCGCAAGTTCTACACCGACTTACGCAGGCTACAACGAGGATGTTTCTTTCCCTTGGTCACCAACAACGCTCGGTACCCCGTCCACATCATTGATGGTGCCGACGTTAGATCATATCCCACACTCGCCTATAGGGGATGTCACCGCGCGACGGTGTTTATGCCCATGGCTTCAAGACGCGTCGTCTACACCAACACGTCAAGATTAAGGGAGCAGTGCAACACGCCAGTGCGTCCAATGTGAATCTATGAAACCCTCCAATCAAGTCGGTTGGCACCACAGCAGCTTGGCAGCCGCGACAATGTCGGAAAATTTGTTTTGTTTATTTTGTTTTAAGGACGAGGCATGTTGTTTCGCTGCGGAATGAAGATAACGGATGGACTACCTCATCGACCATCACAGTACCAGCTGCAGGCGAGTTTCCGGGATGATACAAGTGTGGATGGATATTCCCGCATCAGACCCAACTACAGACATACGCGCCCTCGTGCCGTGGCGTGGTAAACGCAATGACGCGTGATCAAGCTTCCGTCATCGCGTCCAGGCCATCTAGGCACAACTTCACGCCTCATGGCGTTTGCACGACCATCGTAAAAAAAACTCCACGTACACATGTTTGCATGGGTCATACCCATGCGTATCTTCTTTTCTCTTTTCATCTTTTCTATCCAGGTGTAATCTGGGAGGTTGGCAGAATATGCGTACACTTACGCCAGTTGCCTGATGGAGTCACGATGGCGAGACGACAGACCAAAACGCCTGATGTGGCTTCCAGGCCTGCCAACATTGGTTAAATATGCCTCGGTGTGGCGAGCCATCAATGGAATCTCATTGCCACTATATCACGACGGTATGGTCACGACATTCGTGAAGGCCACATCATTGGCGCGGACAACCTACTGTGTCAAATCATGAAGACCCTGAGACGTATGTGTGCAGTGCCAAGTGCCAAGAACGTATGTGCTCCTCCAGCTCAACTTCACTTGAAGATCTACAGGAGAGCTGGGATGCGCACGTATGATGTCATGTTTAACCACGGTGTGACTCCATTGCAATGGCAAGAAAATAATGGTGATGTGTCTGCCAAAGAGCTGTACATGATGAGGTTGCACACAGTTTTGGTGCGCCGGATAAAAAGATGAATGAACAAATATTTCACGGGAGCCATCATCACTTTATTCCTCGAGTATCAAACGATACAAGGTAAATAAAATATATGGAAGCTAAGCAAACTATTCTCTGGTAGAACTAATTCGAATCACACTAAACCTAAGCAAAAACTTTTTTTAACTAGCAAATGGCTCTTCGCTAAGAGAGCAGGTGCTGATGGCGTTGGTCTAACCCCTCACACAGGAGTCTGGTAGGACAGGATAGCCGTGATCTCCGCGGGCGTTCCACCATTGGCTAGGAAGGCGGCGGCCTCTACGCGACGCTTGGTGTACGAGTCTGCCTCCTGCAAAGAAGTACAGACTACGTGTTCATGGGCCTCAAGATAGGTGGCGCACGAAGTCGCCATGTCACCAACGACCCCTGCTCGCTGCTCAGCTCGCGCCGCGGTCTCAGTCTCCTCCCCCTCCTGCGCCTTGTACTCCTCGGCAAGCTTGTGGTGCTCCCGGGCAAGCTTCTTGTGTTCCTCCGCAACCTTCGCCTGGTCTAGTTGGGCGACTAGATGACGTGCCGGCACCGATCTTGCTGCTCTGACTCCGGCTGTTTTTCTTGTCATCATCCCAGCCGATCCTCTGTATGCGCTCACGACCCATGGCAACCTCGGCATATTCAAGCAAGAAGCAATGAAGGAAGGAAAGCCACATGGGTAAACATGCATGTAGCTAGGCGTATAATAAAAAAAATCCATGACGGCCACGATCATGACGGATGCTAGCACGACCACGACGGCAACGCCGAGTCGAAGTTAGCATGGCTGACACATGAGCAATGCAGGGTATATGAACATACGATCGGCTACCTATTCTCCTAACTCGAACAAAGACTTGGGTTTAGAGGATTGTCAAGGTTCGGTTGCGTAAGGAAAGTTACGGGAGTCTAGCTTTATATAGGCCCCGCTACTTGACCAATATGGCATAGGTTCAGGTATCCAATCGGCATACAATCCGTGCACCGTTTTAAAATCATCAAGTTAAAGTTCTATCTGCTTCGCGCTAGGACTTTACTTGGTGATGGGGCATTTTGTTCGATGAACATATGTACAGAATATGTGCCGTGCATATATCTCTTTGCCTTGTTAATTCCTGCTGCATGCACTTGTGTCCAGCTACTCAGGGACGTACGCATAGGTTTGTGATTGATCGGCCAGAGAAATTCAGCACAGCTGAGTACATGCATGCACCTGGTATATAAAGTGACCGCCTTTCATGTATATTATACGTATTTGTACCATATACTTCCGAGCGGCCAGCGGCCGGAAAGTCGTGACAGGTCCATACATGCCCGGTATGTTTAATTCTTTTTTGCAAGACGTTCACGTTGGTGCATGCAACCAACTGCATGTTCCTAGAAGCCAGGAGGAGATCAGATTTTGAACATTGATGCCCTCGAGAGAAAGGAAACGGACCAGATATCTTGGAACAACTCCGATTTTTCAGGTGTACATTCTTATCTTCTTATAACGTACGATGGGTTGCTGCCTATATAAAGAGGCAGAAACACACAAGACGGAGGGAGAAGGAAGGGAGAGGCTCGAGGCACAGAACGCATCTGACCAAGACTCTTGCAGAGAGAAGGAGGAGAGAGAGGTTGGAGACAGAAAACGCATCTGGCCAAGACTCTTGCAGAGAGGAGGAAGCAAGTTCCCAAGGCAGCAGATACGATACCAAGAGACGACCATTTGGTACCTGAAGGCCATGGACGCGAGGAACATCGGCTCCAATGGTAAAGACCACGTCTAGTCTCCCTCTTCTTCTCTTTCCCTTGCAGCTAGCATGGCAGACAGAGTCTCGTACATGGAACAAAGCCAACGTCGGACGGCGCATCCATCGCACCATTGAAGCTCGTTGTTGCTGGAGGCCAGAATTCGAGGAGGAGGACACAACGGCCAAGCCCATATCCTGCTCGCGAGAAGCCGGATCCGGTGAAGACGACGCCTTGTCGACTCGCCTGCGTGCAGCCCGCTATGCAAGTCGCTCGGCCATTAGAGACGTCAACACGTACCGGTCCACGTCGGCGTACACCTCGGCGGCGTACATATACATTGGCGGTGTACACGGCTACACGCGCAGCCCCGACGCTCACCCGGCATAGATGCACGGCTCGACGCTCACGGCGATGGCATAAGGAGCGGACCACCAACGGCGTCGGCGTATCAGGCTCTATTGACGATGAGCTAGGTTCCATCCTCGTCCAAACCGGCGAGGCGCATCACGGCGCTCCGGCGTACAGGTCCGGGCCCGCGTACAAGTTCAATTTTGTGTGCGACCCAGTACACAGGTGTAGCCCAACGCTCATGACAACGACGTGCAGGCGCAGCCGTCCTAATATGTCGGCGTGCCGGGCGCGGTGAACTCGATTGTTACCGGGGTGCATCACGATGCAAGTACACACCGACGGACACACGCGGCTCATCTTAGCGTACATGTCAAACTCTCGCACGACAGCATCAGACGACGGCTATCACCGTCACCCGGCGTCCATCAGCGGCGGCTTGTCGTGAGCAGCAATTCCAGGAAGCTCGTGCATGGCAATGTTGGAGGCAGTAATAACAGGCAAACGACCAAAGGCCAACATGCCTCGGGCATTCACTTGCTGCGTGCATGCATAGCTCGAATGCATCTATAGGCCAACTATCATCTACAAGGTAGGATCAATTAATCTCGGCTAGGCGTGTAGGTGCGGTTCGCCTAGAGATCGAGGTGCAGCCCGGCCGACGTGTACAGGACAGCCTCCCGGCGTACAGATGTTGCTAGGCGTTGGCGTACAAGTTCCACTCAGGACCAACCATCACTCCGGTGCACGTAGCAACGATGTACGGGTTCTGCCCGACGTGCAGGTACACTCCGACGTAGAAGATCGTGCTCGTGGCGGCGTGTCATCACTGGGGTCTACCATCCTGCGGTGGCCCAACACCACTCCTCCACAGGTCCATGAGACGACGCCTCTGACTACCTCGACGGCCGTAAACTCGGCATTAGGAAAGACGAGGTCGCCGACCATATCGGTTACGCTGACTTGAGCGACAGTTGGTTTTATATCAAGATCGGTCTCCCTGACAAAATACTTCCGCGAGGCATACCCCTTGCACACCCCGACGAATCCACTAGTAGTCTAGAAGTCCTAGCAAAGCGGAGCGGACTTCATCATACTACTTCAACAACACTCATCATCGCCATTCAAGACCGACGAGGCGACGGCGAGGGCGGGCGAGGCCAGAGCAAAGGCCACACTTTAAGCGTCGCGTGTACCGACGAGGACACAGGCTCTGCCGCTGCCCACACACACCATATCTTTATGCATGCAGGACGTGAAGCGAAGACGACCACACGGCTTAATCGGAGGTTTCTCGCGGTGTAACCTGCGGGAGTAATTAACCGGGAGCCTTCCGAGGCCCCGGGAACCCGGAGACCGCAATCACCATAGTTAGGTTGGCCGCGCTAGTAGGCCACGGAGCGCAATCACTAGGAATTGTATTTGTTATCTCAAAGAGTAATGAAATACGTTTCCCGCACTTTTTGTTGTTGTTTCTTTTGTGTATTATCATACACTGGCATGCCCACATTCTTTCCTTTTATCTTCTCCGGTGCGAACGAGAGAGAAACCACGCCTTCCGCACTACTCGTGGAGCGTTCGTCGAGACGGGTTTTTCTCGTGTCAAACAACAACCTCCAGGATTTGAGGATCCAAATGCCCCCAATCACATCTGCAAATTTGATAAAGCTCTTTATGGTTTAAAATGGGCTCTACGGGCATGATTTTCTCGACTGAGTTCTAAACTTCATGATCTTGGTTTTATTTCATCACATGTTGACAAATCTATGTTTCTCTATCATCACTTAGATGTCATTATTTATCTGCTTATATATGTTGATGATATTATTATGGACAGTTCATCTGATGAAGTTGTCACAGTTCTATTACAGAATCTCAATGCTCATTTTATTATCAAGCACCTTGGTGACTTGCACTTCTTTCTAGGGATTGAGGTGAAGCGTATTCCAGATGGTCTGATTTAAACACAAGAAAAGTATGCTCCGGATTTACTTGCTAAAGTTGGTATTGGTTGCAAGCCTGCTCCTACTCCCTTGTCCTCAACAGAGAAGTTATCTTTGACCGAGGGAAAGCCACTTGACACAGATGATAGCACAAAATATTGCAGTATAGTTGGAGCACTTCAGTATCTCATATTGACACGCCCAGATATTTTTTAACAAGGTTTGCCAATATCTTCATGTACTTATGACATCTTATTGGATAACAATTAAGCGTAAGATATGTAAGTGGCACTATAAAGCTTGGTATTACCTTAAAAAAATCTAGCTCTATTTTTCTGAGTGTCTTTTCAGACGCATACTGGACTGGTTGCCTGGATGACAGTCGCTATATAGATGGTTTTGCTATTTTTATTGGACCAAATTTAGTCTCCTGGAATGCCAAGAAACAACCTAGGTAGAGGTGTTCGATCTTTCGATGAGATGATAACTACAATTTGTGTGGCGTCGACATTGACGATCCGACTACAAACATGCGAGAACGTTGCGCCTTAGAAATTGCTACACCAACTCCGGGAGGTTATTAGCAGCTTCGTAGCACGGTCGACCCAACCACTCAGGTCTAGTTCCTGGAATCAATCAAGAGCAAGCAAGAACCAAATATGCAATAAAAATTGCGGATAAAATAGATGCGCTTTATTAATAAAGATGGGATTCCATAAGTGGCCTGGATCAAGCCGCTGATCACTAATCGAGTACACGAAAAGGCCATAATTCGCTAGCAGTATTTTAACTAAACAAAATCCAAGCATAAACTGAGACCTATGGAGGGTATATATGAAGGATAGGGTTGGGTGGCAGCCTAGGAGGTGAAAGGACGTCCCTAGGCACCAAAAAAACCAACCCTAACTCGTAGAAGGCCTTTGGGCCCAATTAGAGGTGGGGCAACACCTTTTTCCTGGATTCCTGGCGCAGTTTCAGCTACAGGGTCGAACTGTTTTGGCCATAACGTTTTGCTCGGAACCAATTTTGAGGTGATACCAATTTTTCTGGAAAGTTCACGAGACCTAATTTTCAACAAAAAAAAAAGATTCACCCAATTCGGAGCCCATATGCAAAAGTTACAACCTTCTGAATTCAGGTTTATCTTTGCAGTCTGAATCTGCGTCTAGAACATGGAGACCGGAGATTCTAATTGCTCTTCGACCAAAGGTGATGTGAGAGAACTCCTTGAACAACATCTAATTAATCATATATCCTTGTTTCCCCTTATTTCTCGATCAATTGTATAGTAATTATTCTTGGTCTCCGTCCTTGTCATGTCCTCATCATCCTCCCTTCCTTGGAAGATAAGCCGTCATCAGTGTTGTTTCTTATGAAACAGGAATAATAAAAGAGATAAGGTATACGCGTGATAGATGTATATGTCATTCATTTTTATTTTTATTATCTGATGCCCATATGACTCATTAATACGAGGGTAATTTTAATGCGGTATGAAAATTAAATAATCATCATAAATAGTATAACACATGAAACTAATGCAACTCAACTTGCATATATAAGTGAAGCACTTACTCATATTATTTATATTGCAATGCTCACCATTAAACCATACCAACATTGGTACACTAATAAGTGATGTATCAAAAATGCTAGCCAAAACTTGTATAGATAAGCAATCATGCAACAAGCTATTTAGCATAAAACCACTACCATAGTTGGAGGTCATATCAAAATGATTGAACATATGCAAAAAGTTATTTTCTTTGAAGATATTATTATGATCGTTCCCAAATGACAAATTGGAATTGAGATAGCATATATATAACACGTACTTGTCATAATGGAACAAAGAATATCTCAGCAATAAGCAATCATAATTGCAAGTGTAACTGAAGCTTATATAATCATGATTGTGAGAAGAAACACATATGCATAACTTCTTATTGTTCGGTATTAAATCCATTGTCCTCAGAGAAGATCGATGATCAAAATTGTGACAAGCAAGGTCAAACTAATCCATAATATGTGACAACAAAACATGTTTAAACCATACTTCAACTACGTTACTCTGATAATTATGAATATGAGATGGATGGACACCAAATTTATCAATCACATGTACGATATGTAAGACACAAATCAAATTACAAATATAAGTGAGGTACAAATCAGTAGCACAACTAGGCAAGAACTTATGGGACAAACATAATGGATATGTCAAACTAGTTTCTAATGTATGAACTACACCAGAATGTATCATATGATCATGAAAATTATAAACTATCTCAATCTCATAGCAACAATACATCGGCCCATAGCATAGATTGCTGAAAACATCAATATCATCACACATGACACAAATTTTATGCACCCAAAAGTCATTATTAATATCATAATCGCCAAATAGCCGAAAGGTGAAATCTAGAGCATAAACACTTTTGAACGTACTGAAGCAAGTGATTTCAGAAATTTTATTCATAACATGCGACAGAGACATAGGTGGATCCATTAGAACAGAAAACAAAGTTCTAGCATGAGAAATTCTAGCCAACACTTCGTCACTCCTAATCAATTTTATATGATCCAATTCAGAATTAACTATCAAGTCACATGGTTTATTCTCATTAACTATTATTTCAGTGGGTGCACTCGTATCAATAGATGAATTAAAACCAATAATAGGTGCACTAAGAACAGTAGCTACTTGGGTTATTTGATCAGATGGTAAAGTCAAATCAACAACATAGTTCTCTAAGATAGGTGGTGTGACCAAAACAACCGGTAATTCAACACATGACATATGCAAATCATTGTGGAATATATCAATAGCATGTGGAGGAATGTAATCAGTACCATTATTATTACCATATAAGTCCAACTCAAATGATACACATCTCGAGCTTGTGGTGGTGTGACCTCCACAAATTCTTGAGTGACTGTCATGGTAGGTGCAGCGGTTGAGAGATTAACCTTCTTTGTTGTTAATGATAGTAATTCCATCGAACACTTGTTGGTCTTATCGCCATGTCTTCGTATTTCCTGTTCAGATTTACAAGTAATATGAAACAAATGGTCTACGGAATATATATCATCTTCATGCAGTAATATTTCCTGAATATCATGGTGTAACCCTCTCCAAAATCTATTCATAAAATCTTCTTCACTTTCTTCTAAACATGAATTCAACAAGGTAGTTTCTAAATTATCATAATATTCCTTTACATTGTTATTACCTTGTTTTAAATTTTGCAATTTCTTAACCATGTCACGAGTATAGTATGATGGAACAAATTTATATCTCATAGCAAGTTCCAGGTCATTGCCAAGTAATAGGTATATAATCAGGATATAAATGACAATATTCATTCCACCAAATAGAAGCCAAACGAGTGAATGTACTAATTGCAAATTTGACTTTCTTATTCTCAGAAAAATTATGAGAAACAAATATAGCATTTATCTCAAATTTCCATTCAATGTATAAATCAGGTTTATAACGACCCTCAAATGTTGGCATGAAAACAATCGCTTGATCATGTACATGGGTACGTGTTTGTACCTTTCGTGGTGGTTGTTCATGTGTTGTAGGAGTCGGTTCATCTCCAACTATAGACGAAGCCCAAGAACATCGAGCTCTCGATCCTGCCATTATTAGTAGAAGACAAGAAAAAATTACAATATATGTTCCTATTACTATTAGGATGTGGTGGAAAGTCGCATAATCCTTCAGGAAAAAATAAAGTTTTTACAAGTTCTCACCCAACAGCAGAAGGTGACTCGCAACGAACAGTGTCAAGTCTCACTGAAGATTAGATGGAGCGACTGCCAGGTGAGAATCAAAACGCACGATGTAGAATCTGTGAAGCTTTGGGAGACTTGTATATAGTAGTAAGAATGAGAAATAATCAAATCAGGAATACAAGTTAAATATACGCCCAATGACGGTATTGTGCTGGTCCTAGGCTAGACCGTTTTAGAGACGTGAGCATATAACACCAACGACGTCACGGCACGGCAACAACAAGCAAATAAGCAAAAGTAGGAGAAACAAGAAGTGAGAAACCACACTAAATAGATGGAATAATAAGAAATGATTTTTTTGCTCTCGCTCACACCCAAACGCAGAGACTGTCTTCCCTTAGGAGAGAAGAGAAAGTTTTCGGATTTTTTTTCTCTCGTTCACACCCAAACGCAGAGATTGTCTGCCCTGAGGAGAGAAGGTAAATTTTTCGGATATTTTTTTACAAAACTGCTGCTACAGTAGGTCGCGAATTTGGAATCCAAAACCTATTAGAACTCTCTGAGATTGGTAGAATCACGTACAAAAACTGTAAGATCTCTTTCCTAAAGAGAGACAACACACGAAAAGAAGAAAACAGAGAAACCCTAACCCTAATTGGTGGCAGAAGTGCGACGGATAGCTTGGTGGATGATGTGACAGCGGCACTATGGTGGACCGGGGCGGTGGAACTTATGATGATGGAAGTGGCGGTGATCTGCGAGCGTGCAAGGTGATGCGGCAGCAACGATGACAAACTGTGCAAAGAACTAGAAACTCTACCGGACTAGACGCTAAGATCAGCAACTTGACACAACAATGTAGACGAAAACTCAACGATGCAATGCACTGAAAAAAAGATGAAACATGCCCAGGCTGGTTGTAGGATGGGATGATCTAAACGTAACAATTGTTTTAACTTTTTGGACTGTATGTATGAAAAACAGATGCAATCTAATCTAGGAAAACAGTAAATCTCACCGATCAACCTGAAATCGAATACCACTTGATAGAGGCAGGGGTGTCAGATCTTTCGATGAGATGATAACTACGGTTTGGGTGGCGTCGCGTTGACGATCCGACTACAAACGTGTGAGGACGTTGCGCCTTAGCAATCGCTACGCCAACTCCGGGAGGTTATTGACAGCGTCGTAGCACAGTCGACCCAACCACTTAGGTCTAGTTCCTGCAACAATCGAGAACAAGTAAGAACCAAATATGCAATAAGAATTACAAATAAAAGAGATAGCTTTATTGATAAAGGTAGGATTCGGTAAGCGGTCTGGATTAGGCCGTTTAGCACTAATCGGGTACACAAAGAGGCAGCAATTCGCTAGCAGACTTTTAACTAAACAAAATCCAAATCTAAACTGAGACGTATGGAGGGTATATATGGAGGAGAGGGTAAGTGGTGGCCAAGGAGGTGCAAGGACGTTCCTAGGCAACAAAAAACCAATAGAAAAATTATTATTTGGCACCGCCTTAAAATGAGCCTCCTTATTTGACACTGGGTAAAATTTTCTTCTCTATATGACCTCACGTCTTAATTTCTTTCCCTAGATAACACTGCGTTAGTTCCGTTAGACAATTCCGTCAAAGTTTTGTGAGACGGACGAAATTTCCCTCCTCCCTCACAGACCAAACCAAATTGATAGCATGTAAAAAAAGGAATTGATGGAGCCATAGACGCCGCTAACCACGGAAGCCGCAGACGTACTAAATACGATGACGTGAGGGTCACCGCGACGTGCAGTCCAGGTCCCATGCTCCCGAGTGGCACGATCGTCTCCCCAGCGATGGCCACTAGGTCTTCGAGGTCAAGCTGCGCCACTACAAATTGACGACATCTTCAGGAGCACTGGACCGCTATTGGAAGCCCGCGCCGTGCGCCCGTGCCCCGGTCGCCGGCGATTACAATGCCGTGCATCGGCCCAGCGTTCATCAGCGCCGGTCTGGGTCTTCCCGCACACGACACACGCCTCCGTCACTGTGGGTCTCTACGGCCATCACCCACTGTCGGTTCCCCTCGTCCTAACAATTAGCACTATCAACACACTCACGCACAAATGATATAATTCGGTGACGCTCTAGGTATTCTACTCGAATACAAGCTCGCATATATACAACACAACTAACGTGCCTACACACGACCCCACGCGCAAACATGCCAACGCCGCTGGAATAAATTATGGGGTCTAGGTTGGTCATTTAACCAAGATCAAATATCCTGTATAGACTGCAACTTTTGTCTTGTACAAAAAATTTGGGTCACATTACACATCAGGGGTAGTAAGGTCTTTTCATGTCTCACTTTAATAACATTAGTGCATGAAATGCACTAGAGTGTCATATAAAGAAATAAATTAAGACTTGAGGGAAGAAAAAATTTCCCGATGTCAAATAAGAAAGCTCATTTTAAGACGGCGTCAAATAAGGAATTTTCTCAAAAACCAACTCTAACTCATACAAGGCTTTTGGGCCCAATTAGAGGTGGCGCAACACTATTTTCCTGAATTCCTCGCCCAGTATCAACTACAGGGTATGACTGTTTTGGCCATAACTTTTTGCTCGGAATGAATTTTGAGATGAGACCAATTTCTCTAGAAAAATCACTAGACCTATTTTCTAACAAAAAAGATTCACCCAATTCAGAGCCTATATGCAAAAGTTACAACCTTCTGAATTCAGTTTTATTTGTGCAGTCAGAATCTGCGTCCAGAATATGGAGAACGAGGATTCTAATTGCTCTTCGACCCAAAGTGGCGTGGGAGAACTCCTTGAACAACATCTAATCATGTATCCTCGTTTTTACCTTATTTTTTAGTCAATTGTATAGGAATTATTCCTGCAAATGCTACACAGAGTTAATCTGGGGTTGAAACTCTTTTGTAGGAACTTGGAGTCAGGCTGGCAGAAAAACCATGTTTGTGGTGTGATAACTTAGGTGATACCTATTTGTCTGCAAATCCAGTGTTCCATGCTCGTACCAAGCATATAGAGATGGACTTTCACTTCGTTCGTGAAAGGGTAGCAAGCAAAAACTTGACAATCAAATTTATATCAAGTAAAGAGCAGGTTGCTGATGGGTTCAGTAAGGCACTTCATGTTGCTAATCTTCATGGGTTTGGGTGTAATCTAAATCTTCTTCCAATTTTAGATTAAGGGAGCCGTTAGACATCATTGTAAACATGTACGTATATGGTATGAAGTAGTACTCCACCCGTATCGTATACCTCTTGTACCACGCCACATAGGGGGATTTTCCCTATCCTTATAAATCTCTATAGTAGACATACATACCTGGTTGCCCCCCCCCCCCCCCCCCCACAGGCAACATATAAATGAGCTGGAATGAAATATTGAGCCTCAATGATGTTTATTATAAGGTGAATTCTTTCCTAGTAATAAATAATGTTTGTGTTTATGAGAATGTTATACTACCTAAGCCTATAAATTTATGTATGATTAGGTTTATTAATAACACAAACATGGATGGAGAAGAGGAAGCAAGGAACAAAGGAAGGAGCCATGGAAAACAACAACAAGGAAATAATGTTTCAGTTCGGACTGGCAGAAGTCCCGAATTTGGAATAGTCATGGATTCTTTATACGGGCTCCAAATACAGCAAACGAGCACAATCCGGTTAGAAAATTTAAAAAGCTTTCCAACGGATCTGGCCCCGTCAACAAATTCGACTTGTGCAAGCCGTGGTGACCGAAACAATCCACGAATAGTTTTCTGCCAGTTTCCAAATAGAGTCCAATTGGCTGCACCCATGTCGGGTCAGTTTGTATCCGAGTTATAGGAGTCCAAACGCGTACGAATAGGTCAAATTTCGTGGGGAACATCCCCTCCCTCATATATAGCTACCACCTGCGTGTGGAATAGATTAGACCAAGTTTAAGATAAACCCTAAATTTCTAAGACTGAACCATGTTCATCTGAAATTTATCAACCACCAAGTTCGTATCGATAGGGTGGTGTTACCATTGCAAAGTTGCGTGATATTTTGTTATTCCAATGGGAATATGGGGATAAAGGACCACCCGTGATCTTTGATTGCGTGTGCAAGAGTGTGTAGTTTAGAATATCCAAAGAGATTGATTGTTGTTGCATCTGGCAACAGGGGCCATCAAAGTGAGAGGTCTCAGTGTAGCACTAGTTATCACAAAATCTAGAAAATCCGCAAAAAGAGAGAGAAGCTCATTGAGAAGATCGGGCCACCCCATATCATCTTGGTATCAGATTCTCAGATTTACTCGGTGAGCAAATCTATCCATAGTCTAGTTGTTTTTTATTTCCTATCCAGATAAAGCCAAAAATATTAGGGTTAGATTTTGCCAGAGCCTAGATCAACACCAAATTGCTACTCTAATTGTTATTTTCTGTTGATTTGCGTTCCTGTTTTTAGTTTTTGTCTATTAAGGTTAGGGTTCTTCGTGTTTATCTTTTGTTTCTATCTATACCAAACAAAAATCTCCACAAAAAAATATTGTTGCGAGTTGTCTACACTCGCCGCAGTCGAGTTGGTTGGCAAAAAAATCTCACGATTCGCCGTGATCCGCTACTGACTACGCGCCTTGTCCTATGCGCCTGTCCTCGATTTGTCCTATCCGCGCGCACACCATACGCATCGCGCTGTCGCGCGCAGCCCTAGCCACTGCCGGAATCCGCCGCCGTCCCGATTCGTCGTGCGCTGGCCGTTTTCACCAACCAAAACACGTGGCACACCCGCTACCGGCCGCCTGGACTCGGTCCACGCGTTTCGGTTCCGTCGGAATCCGCGCGCGACCAATCGCGTCGCTCCTGTTCTGCGAGAACTGGAAATAGACAAACGCGCCACACGCGCAACCACTACGCGCTGACCGCGTCACCGTCCAGCGATCCACGCTCGCACGCGCTGGTTTGCCAACCGCACGCGCTTTTCGCTTTTGTCGGATACGATCCGCATATTCCACCTATTCGCAGAAACCGCGCGAAACGCGTTGGGCCGCACGCACACTACGTCGGTATCCGACCGCAAACGTGTTTGCTTTCCGCGCCAAAATCTTGATCCCGTGTCGGAGTCAAACGCGCGCCAAGCGCTACCGTCAAACGCGCGTGCTACTGCCAACAAAAACCACCTGCGCGCGCTTTTTCCTTTCCTGGACTCGGTCCATCCTACACCGTGTCGCGTGAAGTCCGACCCCAAATCGCTGCCAACCGTGTTGCTCCCTTTTCCCTGACACGCACACAAACCTCTTTACTTTTTCTCCTGTTTTATCTCTAGGAATTCTGTGTTGATCTTTGTTTAGTCTTAGACACAGCCATTCTACAGCAAAATTTAGGTACCACAACCCAAAAGACTAGTTGTTTTATTGCTTTACAGGCTGCTCAATTTGATCAATTATGTCCATATATTCTGTTTTCCGTTACATATTGCTCCTAGTTGATTCAAAGGCCATTAAAAAAAATAGAGAAAAAGAGAAAAAAAAAGTATAAAAAAATAGAAAGAGAGAAAAATCAAAAAGAGGACGAGACATATTATCACTAGTGGAAGCTTTATCATCTTGGATATTGTTTTAGACATTTGAGCAATCTTGTGCCTGTTTTCATAGAGTATTGCTAGTGTCTTTTTAGTGCTTGCAATATCTCTTCCATATAATTGTTAAGCCACATTTGTCTCCCAGAGTGAGTGTGTTCCTTTAGTGTTTTTCATCACATTAGACAGTGCATTGGAGTTGTTATTTTGGTGTTGTTACGATTCCCAACCAAGCCCCACCAAATAGCCTGTTTTGCATTGTAACACTTGATATCCTGGTTATTCTCTTCTCACACTTGGTACACTTTTCATTGATACTTGTTGTTAAGTAAATCCTATTCACTTTGGAAAGGTGAGATGCATCTTCTTTGCTGGTTTTGAGTGAGTTGTGAGAGAACACCACAACCTATTGTTATTTTGTCACTAACAAATTAATCAATGAGTTTTCCTAGTGTTGGTGCTTGCAGTGCTACGTTTTGGAAGGAGGATGCTAGTGGGATTCCAGTAAAAGATTTATTCCACTTCACAACTGACATCAAGGAAAGCAAGGTTGCTATTACCCTTGATAAAGGTACACGGTATAATTTTGTTAGTCCTGAGGTTGTTGAAGAATTGCAGCTGGTTCCAAAAACATGTGATCCATTTAGGTTACCTACATATGATGATGAATTTATTATTACTCACATAGTTTTTGTTCCTTTAACCATTAATGGCCATAAGGAGAAAATTTTATGTCATGTCATGCCAAAAGCTATTATTTGTTCTCATCTTTTGTTGGGGCAACAATGGTGCTCTAGATATAGAGTTAATTTTGATAGCCATTATCCTGATTTACAATTCTTTTGGAACAATAAGAAAGATTGGATACTACATGCATGGCTTACAAAATTTCAAAGAGTTGGACATCAACCCTTAATTTCTGCTCAAATGCTTGAAAAGGAAAAACTTGAAAAACTTGAGATGCAAAGACTTGAGCGTATAGTTATGGGATTTGTCGAGGATGAGAAGGCATGTGAGGTTGTTTCTACTAATGTAATCATGTCTACTCCTAGTGTTGTTTATTGTGTTATGCAGGTTACTTTTGAAGAAAGGGAGCCACATCAAGTACAACCTGCATCACCATTTGAGATAGATGAATTGATACCTACTAAATCCGAGGAGGATGTCATTGATATTGGTGCTGATTTCGAGCTACAAACTTCAAGTGCTGAATTTTGTGAGTCTACTAATTTGCTAGTTGATTCTTGTGAGTTAACAAGCATATATAGTTCACCACCATGTGATAATTTGATAATTTCGAATTTTGAGCATGTGGTATTGATTACACATAAGGAAGTGCTTGCTACCACCTAATAATATTGTGTATTCCATCATGTTACATGAACCAATTACTATGCAATGTGCTATGAATAAGATTGCTGAAGTTTCATATGTTAATTCTAGCAATAATTCTACTTGTTTCACTTTTAATTTGGTTGGTGACTATAACATGAATGGAATTTTTATCGTGGATCAAATATGTATTACTTGTGATAAAATGACTGAATTGAATATTGTGTTATCTTGGTTAAATGGTTTACAATTTGCTACATGTGAGCATGCTTTTACACATATGTTTGGTTTGCCACAAAACTTGTTAAGTACATGTGCTACTGAATTATACTTCACTTATATTTGCAAATTAAGTTGCAACTTTCCTGATGAGAATAATAAACTTCTTAACACCTTTGAGTGTATTACTAAAAACAAATTTGATCACAGATCTTCTGTGAGAACACTTGATTTGATACTAAACAATAAAAATGTATACACACATGTCTCTTCTTTTGATCATGATTTTATGAGCTTCACTTATATTTGCAATTGTGATTGCTATTTTATGAGATGCTATGACAATTATGTGATATTTACATACAAATTTCGTGGTCACATGTCATGTGCAAAATTTTATGATTTGCTAACAACTAATGCACCATATTATAGATACATGTATTGTGCATACACGTTGTTCTTTTTGTTTCTTCCACTTTCAGCATACAACAAGTCGATGACGTCTTATCTTGAAGAAAGGGAGTATGATAGGGATATCATAGGGGTCCATGGTGAATGTACATTCTTGAGCTGGAAGGAAATATTGAGCCTCCACTGATGTTTATTATAAGGTGAATTCTTTCCTAGTAATAAATAATGTTTGTGTTTATGAGAATGTTATACTACCTAAGGCTATGAATTTATGTATGATTAGATTTATTAATAACACAAATATGGATGGAGAAGAGGAAGCAATGAGCAAAGGAAGGAGGCATGGAAAACAACAACAACAAGTAAATAATGTTTAATTTGGGACTGGCAGAAGTTCCGAATTTGAAATAGTCATGGATTCTTCATACGGGGTCCAAATACAGCAAACGAGCACAATCCGATTAGGAAATTTGAAGAGCTTTCCAATGGATCCGGCCCCATCAACAAATTCGACTCGTGCAAGCCGTGGTGACCGAAACAATCCACGAATAGTTTTCTGTCAGTTTTCAAATAGAGTCCAATTGGCTGCACCCATGTCGGGTCAGTCTGTATCCGAGTTGGAGGAGTCCAAACGAGTAGGAATAGGTCAAATTTCGTGGGGAACATCCCCTCCCTCATATATAGCTACCACCTGCGTGTGGAATAGATTATACCAAGTTTAAGATAAACCCTAGATTTCTAAGATTGAACCTGTTCATCTGAAATTTATCAACCACCAAGTTCGTATCGATAGGGTGGTTATTGCAAAGTTGCGTGATATCTTGTTATTCCAATGGGAATAGGGGGATACAGGACCACTCGTGATCTTTGATTGCGCGTGCAAGCGTGTGTAGTTGAGAATATTCAAAGGAATTGATTGTTGTTGCATCTGGCAACAGGGGTCATCCAAGTGAGAGGTCTCAGTGTAGCACTAGTCATCACAAAATCCAGAAAATCCATAAAAAGAGAGAGAAGCTCATTGAGAAGATCGGCCCACCCCTTATCATAAAACTAGCCAGTGAAGCCGTCGAGTCTCAGGTTTTCTCTCGCGCCATCGATTTTGCCACTCCCCGCACCTTCTCCTCACGAAATGTGTTTTTCTTAAAGTAACTTGGCGGCAACCAAAGTAAATTATCCGCGATAAGTGTCCAGCGATCTAACAAAAGAGGATCAATTTTTTTTATCTCGTATTGAGAAGTTTCTCAGAAAACACTCATCTAAAAGGTTGGTGACGATCATTGTTTCTATGTTTATATTCTACGATAATTGACACAAAGTCCCACCCATATTACAAACATTGCAAACCTTGGTCGATTTCTTTAAAAAGAAAAACAAAAGCCTTCATTCCAACATATTTGGCCGTTGATAAAGAATCAGAACATATCATGCTTTATTTTTCTTCCATCGATGTGTTGTTTCTATGTTTATATTCTACGATAATTGACACAAAGTCCCACCCATATTACAAACATTGCAAACCTTGGTCGATTTCTTTAAAAAGAAAAACAAAAGCCTTCATTCCATCATATTTGGCCGTTGATAAAGAATCAGAACATATCATGCTTTATTTTTCTTCCATCGATGTGCTGCTTGCAGAATCTTCAGGTGTTTGGCCTCAGAGACTTCGTCAGGGAGTGATTTCTTCCTCTTCCCTATTCTTGGTGTGCTGAGTTCACGGTCACCACTGAAGCCAGCTGAAGCATCAAACTCAGCCAAGTCCTTGAGAAGAAATTCTGGCATATCTAGCGCTGGTTGAGCAATTGCAAGCTTATAAATCGACCGAGCGCGATCGATCTCTCCGAGTCCCTTTTCCAATTCGGCATACTTCCTCCAAGCATAGCAGTTGGCCGGCGACCACTCGATGTACTTCTCGTACAGTTTCCTGCAACGGTCGACATTGCCCAGACGCATCTCCATCTCGATGTACTTCTTGAAAACCTTGCCCTTGGGAGCCACCCCGATCGCGTTCCCCAGAAGCCGGCGCGCGGCGGTGAGATCCTTCCGCCTGACCTCAAGCTGGGCCGCCATGATCCACACCTTGGCGAAGGTGAACTTCTTGTGTGGGATCAGCTTCAGGCACTCCCGGTAGACCTCCCTGGCACGCCCCATGTCCTGCACGTCGAGCTCCTCGTACAGGGCGTAGTTTATCCAAAGGTAGATGTACCTCTGCCAGTATCGCTTCTCCTCCGCAGGGGGCACGTTGGCGATGGCCCTCTCGTACACGTCCCTGATGCTGCCCTTGCTCCCGGCGCTCTCCTCCCGCGCGAGGTGATCGAACCATGCGTCGTAGTCGAGCGGGTTCTTGCGCACCGCGTCCTCGTGCGGGGATATCCTCGTATTATTGGTCGCGATGGCGGCGGCGTCCACCTCTGGGTCCTCGCCATCGGCAGCGAGCAGTTCGGCGGCACGCTGGTACAGCCGGTGCGCACGCTCTGCCTCTCCATGCTTCTTCTCGAACTGGGCGTAGCGCGTGAGCGTGTCCGGCGATGGGTGCTCGGCCACGAGACGCTCGTGGAGGGCCCTGGTGCGCTCGGCCTCGCCGTACCGGGTCTCGAACCTGAGGTACGCGTCCCAGCCGGCCGTGCCTGGGCGCCACGCCATCCAGCGCTCGAACACCTGGCGGGCGTTGCCGTAGGCGCCGAGCAGCTCCTCCATGTGCGCGTACTTGTACCACAGCTGGTCGACGCGGGGGAGGAGCGCCACGGCGCGGTCCCAGACGTTCCGGGCGTGGCAGACGGACCGGTTGCGCAGCTCGAACTCCGCGTACTTGACCCATAGCGTGTGGTCGCGGTGCTGGGCGGCGGCGTGTAGAGCGCGCTCGTAGACGGAGCGAGCGCCGGCGATGTTCCCCTGCTGCTCCTCCCAACGCGCGTATCTGACCCACGCCGAGACGCCGCAGTCTTCCCGCCGAATTCGATCCTCGAACCGGTGGCGCGCGCGGAGGCGGAACTCGGTGAGCTCGTCCAAGTCGGCGATCTTCTGCCTGGGCGGGTTGATCGATGGGTCGTGGCCCTCCCGGGCATCGCGGAGGATCTGACCGGCTGTGATCTGGACCGGCGACGGAGCCTTGTTTTTAACCCGCATTGCGCGGGACAGCCTCACCTCGGTGTCGCGCTGTGTGAGGTAGCCGGGAATCCGGCGAGTGGTGGGGGCGATCGCCATGACAGTTCCTGTGGTCGATCTATGTTGGATTTAGCACTAGAATCAGCCGCGTATATCTGCGGCAACTTGTTGGTCGAAAACCACGTAGAAGTCGACTACGCCGAGTTTTCCCCGAAGACCTAGCAAAAACGTATACTTATAGCAACACCAAAATCCAGACAGATTACAACTCCGACTCTGACACGAGCCATAGTTCCTAGCCTACGACTCCGACTCTGACACGAGCTGCAGTTCATAGTCTACGACTCCAACTCTGACACGAGCTGTAGTTCTTAATTACTTCCTCTTTTGTCACTGAATGAGTGAATGTACTAAAGCATCCTAGCAATTTAATTTAAGCTGAACGTCTTATATTTAGAGACGGGGGACTTACTGCAACTTATAAAAAGATCAAGTTCTTATAACCAGACTAAAATTAAAGCACCAGCTCATAGTATGAACATGGCTCCGACTACGATGCTTCCGGAAAAAAAGCCTCTATGATATACTTATACATAACTAATGAACCTTAGCCATTCCATGTAGTCAAACGATATGCACATATCGACTCATCATATTTGCAACGCAGCCAATGCAATTTCTTCCTAGGACATGCATGCTTCGTATCGTCATCGTCTACCTCTTCTGGAAGTTGAGCTTCATGATGGCAAAGCCGAACAAGAAGGCAAATAGCACCGCGAACGCCACGACCACCGTGGCCACATAACCCAACCAGCTGTGCTTGAAGTCAAAGTAGCCCTCTATAAAATCTCTCACGGGGATGCCGTCATCCATTGGTGTAACAACATCGCCGAACTGAGATACAACCAGTCCGTAGAGTGTCCACGCCACCGGGCATGCCCAGCAATACCATCTCCACCAGATCGGGACTCTCTGTACATAGTTTCAGACCAAAAACAGGAATGATTAAGCTACAGAAATGCTGAAAAAAGAATAGACGTGGACGGCCAAAGGTGATGAAATTTACCGGTCGGGGGATGATGAATCCGGAGAAGACATTCCAGATGGCATAGAATGCGGACGAAAGGATTGACGCGATGTGGTAGTTTGGTGTCAGGCCAACAGCCATCATGCCGTAGAATGTGAAGTAGAGCAGCGTGAAGTACATGAAGAAGAGGTACCAGAAGAATTTGGGAGCTGTCCACTCAAACCCAATCATGGAGTAAACTATGACTCCATATACGGTAGCCTGAACAAGTGTGTATGGGAGTTCAATGACAACCTGCAATACATAAGTTTATCGCTAATAAAAGTCCAGCTCTCAACAACGCAACAACCAGTTGGAAAAAAAAGAATGCCTGGAACTGATTGATTTGTATGAGAACACTCACCTGGCCAAATGCGTATGGGAAAGCCCAGTACATCCCTGCTGCTCTTTCACGGTAAAAGACTGTTCTCTCCACAGCCACCACTGGTTGAACCGAAGTACAGTTCATGACACCGATGAACAGCACTGCAGCATACATTGACCCCATGGCGTTGAACAGGTCTTGTGACTGGCTCCTGGATTCAGAACAGGAGGTAAACAAAGTTCCCAATCTGGCTGATTGCTTGCTATATAGAATGTGGGTGTCATGACTTACATTTTGCCTCCAAGGTCCCAAAAGATGGTGCCGAAGAGAAGAGCAATGATGGTAGTGAAAAGGAACCTTACGGCATTGTAGGGAGGATTCCTCCAGTACGACAGGTTCTGCTTCCACAGGCAAGCCACACACTGTGTGATCGAAGACTGTGAGTATTGGGTAGGGAAATACAGGTCACTTGAACCCGCCGCAGGTTGGCTTAGTTCCTTTATCAAAGCCTTGTTCCTCCTGCACAAGGTAACATACTAATATTACATCTGCCATTGCAAAAATGCTCTGGAGAAAGGAAATTTGGCCTATTGAAAGCCTGCCATTGCAGAGTCCAAGTTAAAGAGCATTATTATGTCGCAGTTGCAAGTCCTTCAACTTGTTGTGATAGGCTGTAATTTTATGCTGAATTGCTGAGTCAACTGTAGCAAGCTTAAGAATCTGACCTACCATAAGGAAATCTACCTGTTTGCGAATAATATGCTAAGCTACCTACTATGTTTTCTTAAACGCCTGAGGTTTGTCTCCTTAACCATCTAAAGGAGATTCCAAATGACTATGTGACTAGTAGGATAGCTAGTTAGTAACTCACTGGTAGAGTTCAGATTTCTTGTATATGTCACTGAAATCAACACCTAGCATCTGTTCTTGACCGGTCGTTGTCACTTCCAGCATCCATGTTGCAGGATTGTAGCCATCTTTAATCTTGCTAACTCCATGAATGCCCTGCACAGTACAAAACCATGGGCTTATTAGTATATTCAAGAAACTGAATTTGATATATTCTCAGATTCTTGTAATATCACTTTACCTCATAGTACGCGATTAAATCAGAAGAATTATGTCCCAATGGACCAGCATAGATCTCTTCTCCACCTCGCTTCAGCAGGAAAAGCTGTAAGCAGTTACCAGAAAGTTAAAACCACATGGCATAGTTCAAGGTTTGAACAACCAGCCATAATGAAGCGGGATTCACAAAATTTAGCTAAGTTATCCGTAGGGTAGCTGGCTGAAATGTCAGATGTGAACTCTCACTCACCTCATCAAATGCTTCAAATATATCAATGCTAGGCTGATGGATCGTGCAAACCACAGTCCTACCAGTATCTACCGTGTTCCTCACTGTCCTCATCACGATTGCAGCTGCTCGGGCATCAAGTCCAGAGGTTGGCTCATCCATGAAGATGATAGATGGATTAGCAACGAGCTCCACAGCAATGGTCAGCCTCTTCCTCTGCTCAGTCGATAGACCATTCACTCCAGGTAGACCAACCAATGCATCTCTCAGAGGCTTGAGCTCCACAAGCTCCATCACCTCGTCGATGAACATCTACATACACAAGAGGTAAGAAACTGTATGAATTACTCCCTCCATTCCAAATTAAGTGACACGGATTTAGTACAAAGTGATGCTAAAGCTGTGTCACTTTTTGGAACGGAGGGCGTATGAACTAAAGCTAATAATATTCATTTTTGTTTCACTGACCTTTCTTTTGTTTGAATCTACATCCTCGGAAGACGAAGCCACGCTGAAAAAAGCAGAGACTCATACACTGTCACCTGAGGGGAGTGGATATCATTCTGTTCACAGTATCCTGATACACGCGCAAAGGTCTCTTGTTTCTTTGGATATCCTGAAATGCTGATGTTTCCTTCAATGTAACCACCTGTCTTTCTCCCTGCTAGCACATCCATCAGGGTAGTCTTACCAGCGCCACTGACACCCATCAAAGCGGTCAGTACCCCTGGCCTGAAAGATCCACTAACACCTTTGAGGAGTTCCAACCGGTCTTCTAGCACGCCTTGTGCTTTCATTTCCTGAAACGAATTTCATACTCAAGTTACTAACTTGACAGTAACCGATAATGATACTGCGACAGAAACATTTTTCTATCAATTACCGGTGGCATGTCAACAGAGTATCTGATGCTGTCAAACACAAGTGAAAGCGGGAGAAATGGGAGGACCATTCCCCTACGTGTGGGGCTGGAATCCTCTTGGACAATTTCTGCTGTTCCATGAGTGCTAGCTGATTCCAAGTGATCATTGTCCAGAACCTCACCGTTCAGGTTGGCATGCTTCTCCTTGAGCTCATCTTCGGATACTGACGAACGGGAGTTACCGTATGCTGGAAAATCGCAACACGAAACCATTCTCGTGATGGATTACATATAACCAAGTCCAACAAAAATTAGCAGACTAGTTCTGGATGTACTCACCCTTCAGGTATGTAAGGGAAAGAGTGAACAGAGCGTTGAATAACAAGGTGAATCCGAGCATTGCACCCAAACCGATCCAGTACCACTTCGCTTCTGTGAACACTCCACGGGACTTGAGAACTTGCACACCAAGGGTCTCGTTTGAGGCAGTGCTATCCAAGATTTTGTCCCAGCTGTGGCCCAAGAACTCATTAACTGAGATGGCATTCTGTGCATACATTAGTGGGGATATCCAGTAACCCCAAATCCACCATTTCTTCACTTTTTCTAAACAATCAAACAGAATGATTGCTTAGATAATGAGAAAAAAACTACATTTCCCATGGCTATCAGGCCAGAATGGTGAGTGTATTTACCTCTTACGAGAATGAATCCGCCCAATACCATAAAAATTAGCAACATGAATGATGAATAGACATTTGCAACAATCATGTTCCTTGCCGCCCCACCGATGAATCGGAAGAGTGATGCGGCCATCTGATTGATTGCTAACATAAGCAGATATTGCTTGAAAAACCTGGTGACAACAAGTACACTCAGAAGATGGCAGAACGGTATCAATATAGGATAGCTGACCATACGCAGTTGTTAAACAAAAGAGATTCCCGACAAATCTCACCTGCCAACATTTGGGTCAAACCCCATGACATAGTACGTTATGAAAACATAACTGCCGACCTCAACAAATGTTATTGGGATCTTGAGGATCCATGAGGGTATTGTGTAGGCCCATGCTGGGTAGAAAAGAAGGTCCCTCTGCTTGAAGAACACAGGTAGCTTAAAGACAGTAAGTGCAAGCTCAGAGAACCCATTAAACATGATCATTAGCACACCAAAGAAGAGCGCCCCCATGTAGATACCCCCGTTGGTCACGGAGTCACGCTTCATCTTTGTACGGAAGAAGAGCGTCATTGCAATAAATGACATCTGGATCATCTGTAATGACGGAATACAAGGGAATCCGTTACACCTCATTTGTTATTCATTCCATCATATTTTCGATGAAGGGAATTTTTATTGACTCAAATGTTGCATCAAGCCGATACATGCAATTCATGTACTCCCTCCGTCCCAAATTAAATGTCATGGATTTGACAAAATATGGATGTATCTATACACTAAAATATGTCTAGATGCATCCACATTTTGACAAATCTATGACAAATAATTTGGGACGGAGGGAGTACCAATCAATATACTTGTATGTATTAATGGCAGTTACCTGGATAGTTCTAAACATGTAGACGAAAGAGTTCCTCTTCATGAGGAGGATCTCCCTGTCAATGTTTGCCTTTAGCAGCTCGGTGCCACTCACGCCATACCTCGTGGTTGTCAACGCTGCTGGATGGCTCTTGCTCTTGTTGAACGGAACAGCGAGCTCATTTCTTATGGCTCTCCCAGTGTGGAATGACTGGAATGCACGCACAAAATCCTTAACCGGAACGAACAGATAGGACTCATCACCCCGCGCCCAATATTGCTTTTGATCTTTCTTCGACGTCACCTGTCCAGTATTTGCACAGAGGCGTGTTATTAAGTACCCATGTGTACATAAGAAGGTGAATAGGTGATGGCAATGCAAATATAGGAGAGAACCTCTTGCAAGAAGTCAGCAACGCCCTTCCTCTCTGGACACTTGAACCCGACAGACTCAAAGAATTCAAGCACGTCCTCACGAGGGCCCTGGTACACGACTTGTCCGTCTGAGAGGAGGATGATGTCGTCGAATAAGTTGTACGTCTCAGGGGGTGGTTGCAGCAGGGAGATGACGGCTGTTCCACCAAGGATGTGGACGGACTGCCTGAGAGAGTTTACAATCTGGAACGTAGTGGAGCTATCAAGCCCAGTGGAGATCTCGTCCATGAAGAGCGCCTTGGCTGGGCCAACCAGCATCTCACCTGCAGAAGAAATCAAAGTAGAAATATACAGGTTAACTTTTTATTACTAATTAACAGCTGCCTTTCATGATCCGAAATGGAGCTGGAATTCCATCTATATTTTACCAGTTGTAACACGCTTCCGTTGTCCACCAGAGATGCCCCTCAGCATCTCGTCCCCAACCATCGTGTCTGCACACATCTCTAGTCCTAGTATCTGCACCCAATAATAATAACGTCTGAAATGATGAACAAGACAGACTTTGCGTGATTCAATCTGAAATTACTCGCAGTTGTAGCTCAAGGTACCTTCAGTATATAGTCTGTATTCACATTGGCTTCTAAGCCCCCCATTGAAGACGCCTAACCAAGATGAGCAGAAACGTTCATTTCAAATTTTATTTATCATGATATAAACGCAAGGAAACAACCAAAATCTACAAACGGCGGATTTGCAAAATTTACCTTCATAAATGCATCAATATCGGCATCAGGCTTGATATTTGCTGCCTTCTCTCGCCTTGACAACTCAGTCAGCATATCTGGCAACATAACAAAAAATGGAAACTTGATAAAGCCTATCTCAGCAAATCGCACAGAATCCGCGAGCAGAAGAACTGAATTTACGCGTGAGTTGTTGCAGCGAATCATCGTACCAAAGCGAGTGCCAACACCCTGGCAGCGCGCGGAGAAGGCGAGCGTCTCCCTGACCGTCATCTCGCCTATGTGGAGGTCGTGCTGGCTTATGTAGGCTGCCGTCCTCTCCGGCACAAACTCCTCCATCCCGTGCCCGTTGTAGGTAACGTTGCCTGAGAACTTGAGGTCTTTATCGAGCCTCCCAGCCAACGCGAGCAGCAAGGTGGTCTTGCCAGACCCGGGTGGGCCCAACAGCAGAGTCATCCTACGGGGAACGAAAAGAGTGTGAGGCGGAAGACCCGGGTCAAAGTCAGTCTCCAGAGGGTAGTCAGTCCGCAGGCAGGGGGGAGGGGGAGCATCGCATCTTTTTCTGTGAAGAAAAGGCGAGAGCGATCTTTTCACCTGCGGGGCTTGATGATGCCGCTGACGTCGTGGAGGATGGGCATGGTTCGCTTCCTGTTGGGGAGTATGCGCAGCGCGTTCGCGGCTTCCTGCAACAAACCACACTCAAAATAAGTCTCAAACCAAACCGATCTCTCTTCCGCCGGCACGCACAGACACAAACGAGAGTGCGATCGACCATCACCTCGAGCGTGTTGGTGATGGAGTTGAGGACGGTGGGGAGGCCGCTGTTGCCGACACGGACCTCCGCCTCCGCCACCAGGTGCTCAAACCGCACCTCGATGGTGGGCATGTCGATCCCCACCCTGCTCGAACAAAAACCGCACAAATCATCAAACACCCAGCAGGCAACGCAAAGAGTCACAAAATAGCTAGCGAACTGCTGGTACTAGGAGGACGCACCGCTCGAGGCGGTCCTTGAGTTTGAGCAGGAACCGCTCGTTGTCCTCGTCGGCGACGCGCACGAGCCGCTCGACGAGCGCCCGCCGCTCGCGCGGGCCGAGGCCATGCACGTCAACCACCCCCTTGGCGGGGGGCCTCGCCGCCGTCGAGCGGCGGTAGGATGGCGCGGCGGACGCGGTCGTAGGTGGGCAGCTTCTCGAGCGCGGCCCAGCGCAGCGCCTCCTCGTCGTCCTCCTCCCTGGAGGAGCGCGAGAAGACGTCGTCCCCGCGGCGCCAGATGGAGCCGCTGTCCCCCCGCATGCTGGCGACCTTCTGGATTTCCGCCGTGGCGTCCATATCCTCCTCGTGCGCAGCCAGGTAGCGCCAATCCTATCCCTAGCCGCTCGAGCGGCGCAAAACCGGCAACCCTGGGCGTGATTTCAAGAGATTTCAGGTGCGTTTCTGCTGGTGTTGGGAGTTGGGGGGGCGGAGGTTTTTGTAGGGCGTGGGAAACCGTGGGAGGGAAGGGGAAGGTGGTGGCTTGTGATGGTCAGCCAGGAGGCGTGGATACTCCTTGGTCATCAAGGATTTCCGCCGAATCGCCATTCATGTGTGTACCGTGTGCCACTTGTCGCTTCCAGAAACCTGGTTTGGAAAGGCTACAGCGGCTGCCTTCTAGAACGGCGGGTGATAGACATGCCCTTGCCAAAGGTGGCCAGCCAGCATTTAATGTGCCAGCATTACGTGCGGGAATGCGGGTCTGATTATGTAGATCGCACCCTAGGAGTAAGTACTTGACTATTTTGGATTTATTTTACATATATCCCTCCGTGCAATTGTGTCAAAGGTTACCCCCTCTAAACACAATTGGTAAAATACCTTGGCAGAAACCTGCCACCAACTAAGATGATGGACTGCCTTTGATATCGACTGGGATCCTCTGACGTACTAATTGCTGGCGTTGGATCGCTGACATGTGCGCATTGCTAGTTGGCGGTAATCCGCCACGGGAGAAATACGATGTCGGTTGTTCTGACACACGCGACAAACTGTTGGAATGCTTCCACACACACACCAGAGAAGAGGAAGAAGGAGAGGAGGAAAGGAACCGCATCGCCGCATCCCGGCGAGCCACCGTTCCTTTCTTATTTCCCGTCGATGCGTCTTTGGCGGCTAGTATCTCTCCCGCTCCTAGCAAGCCTGTAAATCTCCTGCGCCTGCCACCACCTTAAGTCATGGGCGAGCGCACCCCACACTCCCTTAATTTAGGGCTCGCCAAAGGCTCACTCTATGCTCGATGTCACCTTCTCCTAAGCGGCTCCCTTGTGGCCGTCGCGGCATCGCTGACGGCGGCAAGTTGTCGGGTAGGAGGTAGAGAAGAAAGCAGGGTTAGGCTCTAGTATTGCATAGTAGATCATTGGCACCAATGTTGGATCACTAGATCATTGGTACCAACGTTTTCAAGAAATGAGGTACCGATTTGACAACCGAGAAAAACAAATTGAAATAGTTGACGTGGTTAGGCTCTAGTATTGCATAGTCTAAAGTCTAGTATGGAGTGCATCGTACCAATTTGCTTACATCGGGCAATAGCATGCCTTAACTTCCATTTTCTTTAGGACACATATCTACTATAATCACCACAAATACATAACATCTCAAATATAATAAAAATTACATTAGATCACTAGACCACCTAATGATCACTAACGTCATCGGGGCGAGTCGCCATCAGGGCTGCTGACGCCGCTCACATACCGGAGTTGGCCTGACTTTGTTGGTGGTAGTCGAGAAGCCTTCATGCACGTACCCATCTAAATTGTTCGCAAACCTTTTGGACATTCGGGAAGCTTCTGCAATAGTATTATAGAACCTTCCAGTACTTTCCATATATAATCCATTCCGTACACTTCCGAAAACAGTTTGAAACACTTCTCTCTCTCATTATCCATATCATATTTGCGTTCCTAAATGTTTCTAACCCGTCAATCATGTGAGCCTTTGGGTTGGAGACGGTTGGACATGCTGTAACACCTGGGGTGTTCCCCCTAAGTTAGAAAATTGGTTGTTTTTCTTTTTTTTGCATTGCATCACATGCCTCATATGCATTGCATCCTGTTCTCAAAACCACTCAAAAATCCAAACCAATTTAAATTTTTAAAACATGTCTAAAATTTCCAATTAAAAGTTGCAAACCAAACAACTCAAATTGTTTTTCAATAGTTTTGAAGTTGATTTATTTAAATTGCTTGTTAATAAATTTTCCCTTTAATTAATACCCTAATGGTAAATTCCAATTCAACTTCAAATCAAATCATTTATAATGGGCATGATCCAATTGTGGTTTAAGAATTAAAATCTTGCAAGCATTTTAGACTCACTAAGTTTTCATAGTGTTTGAGTTTATTAAATAAAACTTGTTTATTTTAAAAATCAAAGCTATGTGAAAACCCTACTTGTAATTCAACTAACAAATTAAAATCAAATTAATATTTCAAATTTTTGAAATTAAGGTTAACATTGCTTTGACATTACTGTTTTGAAAATTATTTTCCTAAAAAGTTAAACTCCCAAAATCCCTATCCTTTTCTCTCTCTCTCTCTCTCTCTTTTCTACAAAAAAAAGGTGCAACCAGAAAATTAAAAACAACAAGAGAGGCAGACCAGCCCATTTTTTTCTTCCCCTCTAGCCCACCTGGCCAAGCCCACCACCTCAGCCCACCTCCCTCAGCCCACCACTCCTCATCCCCTACCTCTGTCCGTACAGAGGGATGTCGCTGTCACCGAGCTCCCCACCTCAACTGCTCCCCCTCTCCCTTATCTACCCCAAGGGAGGCCACCAAACCCTAGGCCGCCCCCTTCTCCCCTCCTCCCTTCTCCTCCCTGCGCCGCCACCTCGTTTTCCCCCTCCTTTCTCCTCTCTGTACTCCGGCGGCTGGAGGTTGCAGTGGATGGTATCGCCGTCGCACCTCCGCCTCCGACACCGCCACGCCCAGCCAACGCCGTCGACAGCACCCCGGTGAGCTCCCGTTTCCATTCCCGATCTTTCCCCTCTCAATTGCATCTGGTACCTGTCAATTTTTGTACGTTGGAGGTCTGTACGCCATAGCCTCCATGGCTGCGAGCTCGCGCATGGTCCTCGAGACCCTCTGCGTGCATGCCGCGGTGCAGCACACGATTCCCACACACACCGCACCTCTGTAGCACACACCTGCACGCCTCCACACGCAAGCGCACACCACCATCCCGTTGATCGCCGCCGATCACTGCCTGTCTCCCTCGTGCCAAAGCCTGAACTTTGTTCACTCAAAAATTCAGTTAGCGAGCGTAAGGCACCTCAAAAAGATTCAGAGTGCTTACCTAACAAACGCAGTAGCATAGCCCAGTGGCTTGGCATCCCTGCGCGCGCCGCGAGGGCAGGGGATCGAGTCCCCGCTCGGGCGAAATTGCCCAACCCTTTTTACTCCGCTACGCCGCGCTGCGGGCCCCGCCCGTCAGCGACCCCCTGCGCCACCTCACTGTGCACCCAGCCTCGTCAGCGCCAGCGCAGCCCGGGGCCCAGCTGTCAGCCTCTGTGGTTAGATTGCTGTCCGGTTAGATCTGGATCCCCGATCCAGATCTGAGACTTCTTTTCGTAACAAGGTCCCTAAAAATCACAGATTGGCCCCTGTGATTAAAATGCTTGTAAATAATTCATACAACCTCCAAATTTAACATGTAAAATATGTTTTTCAGTCAAAATTCAATGAACTTTCTGTTTATCACCTTTGTTATGCAATTTGGACAATTAAAATTAAGGTTATTTAATACTCCTTAAAAATGACAAACTAAATGGCATAATTAATAACTTTCAAATGGTTGCTCCAAATTAAATACTCAAAACATGAATTCTATCCAAAATTAAATGCCACACTTGAATATCAACTTTGTTTTCTGGTTTGCAACATTTAAATTGAATATTTGCTTCACCTCTTAATTAATGCATTTAAATTGGTAATATGCTTAACTAAATCATTTAAAATTGTTTTCCAACAAATAAAATATGTTTTTTCCATGTAAATTGAACCACCTTTCCAACTATAAACTTTATTTCCTGTTTTGCATAATTAAAGTTTGTTTGAATAATTTAAAGCTTGTTTAATTCATTTAAAATTGCTAAATTCATAACTTGGTCAAATTAATTTCTTTTTGAACATATAAAATATGTTTTCAAACCAGAAAAGTATAAACTTTTCAAATATGAATTTGGTTTAATGTTTTGAACAAATAAAAAATTCAAATGATTTCATACTTGAATTAAATTCATTTAAATCTTGTTTAAACTTGTTTAATTCATAATTAATTCATTCTAATTCCTTATTCAATAAATGAAATATGCATTCCATCTAAAATTGTGTGTTCTTTCCAAATATGAATTTTGTTATCTATTTTGGACAATTAAAATTGGTGAAAACAACAAATGCTTGTGTAACACCTTTAAGAAGCAAGTTTTCATAACTTAATAAATAAAATTCCAAACTTGGGAAACAACATATCTAATTGAAGCTATTGTCGTTTTCTTATTGTTTTCATCATCCATGCATCATGCTAATCAACTCTCACATGCTGGTAAATTGTAGATCAATTAATTCAACCTTAATTCATGGGCTTTCCTTATGCAATCCAAATTGCATATGGGCCCATTTAAATATGTTTATCATGTCAACTAGTTTATCTTGATGCATCCTTAAACTTGTCATGCATCCATATCTTGATCATGCTGGATCTTTTGCCGTAGTAGTAATTGTTGCATCCGGTGTTTGTTCGAGGTTCGTTGCTTCTTCGCGGATAGGACGTTGAGATGATGTGAGCAACGACAAGTTCTTCGGATGTACCTCTACTTGCTGGATTCCAGGCAAGTATACTCACTTGCTGCCAAATGGCTGTCTTTCATCACTTGTTACCGATTCTTTCCGTTGTTCTTATGCTAGCCTTATGGTTCGATGCTTGTGTCTCGATCCTATTATATGTTTACCTTGCAACCATGATATAGCCTTCCTTCCACTTCCTATTACCTGTTGTTTGTTTACCCCGCTGGCCCTTGTGTCGTAGTTGCATGCTTAGTGTTGTTTGCGCTCAAGTCTTGTTGTCCGTCTTATCACCCGTTTAGTTTGATAGTTGGGTCTCAATCCAATCAACAACATGTTAATGTTTTGGGTAATAATAATTTGATGATAAGGCACCGGCAGGAGGCCTGGCGTGGTTTTGAGGCCTGCTAGTGTCGACCCTAATTAGGAAAAGGGTCTTGTACATTGATCCATGATGAGCACACTAACCGCATGTGGGAAGCGAGTATGGGCGCCCCCCGCAATTCTGATTCGATTCGCATCTCGTCCAAATCGCCTCATTTAGTTCGGGTTTTCCATTTGCCGCATGCATATGCAGGTGCGAACCCTTGGCGCCAGGGTGGAACTTTTGTAGTCGGCATTTAGGGAGACACGTTCTTAGAGTGCTATGAGGGTCCCCTTTTCTTCGTGGGGCTTGATTAGCCGTGCGCTCAACTGCACGGGGTTCTTTGGGCTTGATGCGAAGAAGAGTTGGGTTGTGTTGAGTGCCTCGCTTGGTGGGTTTGCTCCCCGTCTGGCGGGTCATTCTTACGTGTACGGCCAAATTGGTGCATCCCTGCAGGGTTAAATCTTCTCGAGAAGCCGTGTTGTCCGCGGTTATGGATGACTTGGTGAAAGTGCTGGCTAACAAGTATCCAGACAACTTACACTTAACGATGATAACTTGACTAGTAATATAGATTACCCCCACCATCAAAATGAATGTCACCTTAATCAACCGTGTGAGTTTTCCTTGGGTTGCTTCCTTAGTAGGGGGTGACATTGGATGGGTATTGTTTGGTGAGTAGTTGTAGTTGGTTCTGATACGCTATCTTATCCCTTTCTTTTAGCCGGATGTTGTAGCGAGTCTCTGTAGTTAGTTAGTGCAGCCCGCTGCCGCTTCTTTGCAATAATCCTTTCCTTTCCGTTGAACCCAAAGTATTTGTATCTTGTGATGATTGGTTACGCTGGTATCTTGTGAGTATGGTTTATCCACTTGCCAGTACTTAACCGTACTGACCCACGAATCCCTTTCGTGGCTGCATATTCCAAATTGCAGTCAACAGGTTTGAAGTCTGACGACGTTAGCTTGGGAATCCCTCCGGCTTGGCCTGGGCAGGGATTGGACGCCATCGGTTATCTCCAGGACTCTTAGTCCAATTTGTATCTTGTCTGTAGCCGGACACTATGTTGTTTCTTCCGCTGTTATTTGGATCTTTGTATTGTATCAGTTGTATCCTTGGCTCGTTTGAGTCTTCTTGTATATATCTTTTCTGTTGTTGTTGCGGAATATTCGTGAACTGTTGTAATGTTATCACAAGTGGCAACCTGGAATCGGTTATTATGCGGATTTTGGCGGGAATGCTCAAAACTGCATAGTGCCCGATCTCGGGGCGCGACAAATGGTATCAGAGCATGGTTTCCGATTCCCGATATTGTTTCGATACGAATGGTTATCGAAGCAACGGGTCCGCAAAGCCTGTAGGATAACCTCGCTAACGGCCGTGTTTCTAGAGTGTCAAAAACTATTTGTGCAAAACTGTTTTGGAAACATCTCAATAGGATTCTTGTTTTCTCCTTATCTCTATTCTATTTCTCATCTCATCTTATTTGTTTTGGAGTCTCTCCCCTCCCCCTTGTCTATCTTTCAAAGTGTTAGGATCCTACGTGGGTGGACGTTTTCTGAGCCTTTAACCTAATAGGTTCGATCATCGGAAGATTCCTGGTGAAAGAACATCGTCATCAGCCCGAGCAAGATCCCCTTGTTAGTGGTGTCGAGAAGCCCTTGCTAGTGGTGTCGAGGAGATCAACTGGAAGCAAGAAGAATCGATAGTCGAACTTCTTTCCCCTCCCGGGTTAGTGGGTGGATTGCGAGGGCGCAATCCCTTGTTAGTGGTGTCGTCTGTAACACCTGGGGTGTTCCCCCTAAGTTAGAAAATTGGTTGTTTTTATTTTTTTTGCATTGCATCACATGCCTCATATGCATTGCATCCTGTTCTCAAAACCACTCAAAAATCCAAACCAATTTAAACTTTCAAAACATGTCCAAAATTTCCAATTAAAAGTTGCAAACCAAACAACTCAAATTGTTTTTCAATAGTTTTGAAGTTGATTTATTTAAATTGCCTGTTAATAAATTTTCCCTTTAATTAATACCCTAATGGTAAATTCCAATTCAAATTCAAATAAAATCATTTATAATGGGCATGATCCAATTGTGGTTTAAGAATTAAAAATCTTGCAAGCATTTTAGACTCACTAAGTTTCCATAGTGTTTGAGTTTATTAAATAAAACTTGTTTATTTTAATAATCAAAGCTATGTGAAAACCCTACTTGTAATTCAACTAACAAATTAAAATCAAATTAATATTTCAACTTTTTGAAATTAAGGTTAACATTGCTTTGACATTACTGTTTTGAAAATTATTTTCCTAAAAAGTTAAACTCCCAAAATCCCTATCCTTTTCTCTCTCTCTCTCCCTCTCTCTTTTCTACAAAAAAAAGGTGCAACCAGAAAATTAAAAACAACAAGAGAGGCAGACCAGCCCATTTTTTTCTTCCCCTCTAGCCCACCTGGCCAAGCCCACCACCTCAGCCCACCTCCCTCAGCCCACCACTCCTCATCCCCTACCTCTGTCCGTACAGAGGGATGTCGCTGTCACCGAGCTCCCCCACCTCAACTGCTCCCCCTCTCCCTTATCTACCCCAAGGGAGGCCACCAAACCCTAGGCCGCCCCCTTCTCCCCTCCTCCCTTCTCCTCCCTGCGCCGCCACCTCGTTTTCCCCCTCCTTTCTCCTCTC
Source organism: Alopecurus myosuroides (assembly GCA_028641055.1). Classification (NCBI taxonomy): domain Eukaryota; kingdom Viridiplantae; phylum Streptophyta; class Magnoliopsida; order Poales; family Poaceae; genus Alopecurus; species Alopecurus myosuroides. The sequence goes on along the minus strand of CM054058.1, from coordinate 294,618,183 downwards.
TGTACTCCGGCGGCTGGAGGTTGCAGTGGATGGTATCGCCGTCGCACCTTCGCCTCCGACACCGTCACGCCCAGCCAACGCCGTCGACAGCACCCCGGTGAGCTCCCGTTTCCATTCCTGATCTTTCCCCTCTCAATTGCATCTGGTACCTGTCAATTTTTGTATGTTGGAGGTCTGTACGCCATAGCCTCCATGGCTGCGAGCTCGCGCATGGTCCTCGAGACCCTCTGCGTGCATGCCGCGGTGCAGCACACGATTCCCACACACACCGCACCTCTGTAGCACACACCTGCACGCCTCCACACGCAAGCGCACACCACCATCCCGTTGATCGCCGCCGATCGCTGCCTGTCTCCCTCGTGCCAAAGCCTGAACTTTCTTCAGTCAAAAATTCAGTTAGCGAGCGTAAGGCACCTCAAAAAGATTCAGAGTGTTTACCTAACAAACGCAGTAGCATAGCCCAGTGGCTTGGCATCCTTGCGCGCGCCGCGAGGGCAGGGGATCGAGTCCCCGCTCGGGCGAAATTGCCCAACCCTTTTTACTCCGCTACGCCGCGCTGCGGGCCCCGCCTGTCAGCGACCCCCTGCGCCACCTCACTGTGCACCCAGCCTCGTCAGCGCCAGCGCAGCCCGGGGCCCAGCTGTCAGCCTCTGTAGTTAGGTTGCTGTCCGGTTAGATCTGGATCCCCGATCCAGATCTGAGACTTCTTTTCGCAACAAGGTCCCTAAAAATCACAGATTGGCCCCTATGATTAAAATGCTTGTAAATAATTCATACAACCTCCAAATTTAACATGTAAAATATGTTTTTCAGTCAAAATTCAATGAACTTTCTGTTTATCACCTTTGTTATGCAATTTGGACAATTAAAATTAAGGTTATTTAATACTCCTTAAAAATGACAAACTAAATGGCATAATTAATAACTTTCAAATGGTTGCTCCAAATTAAATACTCAAAACATGAATTCCATCCAAAATTAAATGCCACACTTGAATATCAACTTTGTTTTCTGGTTTGCAACATTTAAATTGAATATTTGCTTCACCTCTTAATTAATGCATTTAAATTGGTAATATGCTTAACTAAATCATTTAAAATTGTTTTCCAACAAATAAAATATGTTTTTTCCATGTAAATTGAACCACCTTTCCAACTATAAACTTTATTTCCTGTTTTGCATAATTAAAGTTTGGTTGAATAATTTAAAGCTTGTTTAATTCATTTAAAATTGCTAAATTTATAACTTGGTCAAATTAATTTCTTTTTGAACATATAAAATATGTTTTCAAACCAGAAAAGTATAAACTTTTAAAATATGAATTTGGTTTAATGTTTTGAACAAATAAAAAATTCAAATGATTTCATACTTGAATTAAATTCATTTAAATCTTGTTTAAACTTGTTTAATTCATAATTAATTCATTCTAATTCCTTATTCAACAAATGAAATATGCATTCCATCTAAAATTGTGTGTTCTTTCCAAATATGAATTTTGTTATCTATTTTGGACAATTAAAATTGGTGAAAACAACAAATGCTTGTGTAACACCTTTAAGAAGCAAGTTTTCATAACTTAATAAATAAAATTCCAAACTTGGGAAACAACATATCTAATTGAAGCTATTGTTGTTTTCTTATTGTTTTCATCATCCATGCATCATGCTAATCAACTCTCACATGCTGGTAAATTGTAGATCAATTAATTCAACCTTAATTCATGGGCTTTCCTTATGCAATCCAAATTGCATATGGGCCCATTTAAATATGTTTATCATGTCAACTAGTTTATCTTGATGCATCCTTAAACTTGTCATGCATCCATATCTTGATCATGCTGGATCTTTTGCCGTAGTAGTAATTGTTGCATCCGGTGTTTGTTCGAGGTTCGTTGCTTCTTCGCGGATAGGACGTTGAGATGATGTGAGCAACGACAAGTTCTTCGGATGTACCTATACTTGCTGGATTCCAGGCAAGTATACTCACTTGCTGCCAAATGGCTGCCTTTCATCACTTGTTACCGATTCTTTCCGTTGTTCTTATGCTAGCCTTATGGTTCGATGCTTGTGTCTCGATCCTATTATATGTTTACCTTGCAACCATGATATAGCCTTCCTTCCACTTCCTATTACCTGTTGTTTGTTTACCCCGTTGGCCCTTGTGTCGTAGTTGCATGCTTAGTGTTGTTTGCGCTCAAGTCTTGTTGTCCGTCTTATCACCCGTTTAGTTTGATAGTTGCAATCCAATCAACAACATGTTAATGTTTTGGGTAATAATAATTTGATGATAAGGCACCGGCAGGAGGCCCGGCGTGGTTTTGAGGCCTGCTAGTGTCGACCCTAATTAGGAAAAGGGTCTTGTACATTGATCCATGATGAGCGCACTAGCCGCATGTGGGAAGCGAGTATGGGCGCCCCCCGCAATTCTGATTCGATTCGCATCTCGTCCAAATCGCCTCATTTAGTTCGGGTTTTCCATTTGCCGCATGCATATGCAGGTGCGAACCCTTGGCGCCAGGGTGGAACTTTTGTAGTCGGCATTTAGGGAGACACGTTCTTAGAGTGCTATGAGGGTCCCCTTTTCTTCGTGGGGCTTGATTAGCCGTGCGCTCAACTGCACGGGGTTCTTTGGGCTTGATGCGAAGAAGAGTTGGGTTGTGTTGAGTGCCTCGCTTGGTGGGTTTGCTCCCCGTCTGGCGGGTCATTCTTACGTGTACGGCCAAATTGGTGCATCCCTGCAGGGTTAAATCTTCTCGAGAAGCCGTGTTGTCCGCGGTTATGGATGACTTGGTGAAAGTGTTGGCTAACAAGTATCCAGACAACTTACACTTAACGATGATAACTTGACTAGTAATATAGATTACCCCCACCATCAAAATGAATGTCACCTTAATCAACCGTGTGAGTTTTCCTTGGGTTGCTTCCTTAGTAGGGGGTGACATTGGATGGGTATTGTTTGGTGAGTAGTTGTAGTTGGTTCTGATACGCTATCTTATCCCTTTCTTTTAGCCGGATGTTGTAGCGAGTCTCTGTAGTTAGTTAGTGCAGCCCGCTGCCGCTTCTTTGCAATAATCCTTTCCTTTCCGTTGAACCCAAAGTATTTGTATCTTGTGATGATTGGTTACGCTGGTATCTTGTGAGTATGGTTTATCCACTTGCCAGTACTTAACCGTACTGACCCACGAATCCCTTTCGTGGCTGCATATTCCAAATTGCAGTCAACAGGTTTGAAGTCTGACGACGTTAGCTTGGGAATCCCTCCGGCTTGGCCTGGGCAGGGATTGGATGCCATCGGTTATCTCCAGGACTCTTAGGCCAATTTGTATCTTGTCTGTAGCCGGACACTATGTTGTTTCTTCCGCTGTTATTTGGATCTTTGTATTGTATCAGTTGTATCCTTGGCTCGTTTGAGTCTTCTTGTATATATCTTTTCTGTTGTTGTTGCGGAATATTCGTGAACTGTTGTAATGTTATCACAAGTGGCAACCTGGAATCGGTTATTATGCGGATTTTGGCGGGAATGCTGAAAACTGCATAGTGCCCGATCTCGGGGCGCGACACATGCACCAAAACTTTTCTAGCCAATAACTAACATCGGATTTTGATAACCCCAATAGTAGGAAGCAGACTGTTAGTGGCGTGTCATTTTTCACTTTTGTGGCATTTATCTCTCACGTCGCTGCTATCACATCGGTGGTAACCAGTAGCAGTGACGTGGAGCACAACGTTAGTACTATCTAGGTGGACAGTGGCGTGTGGCTGAGCTCGCCACTGGTTTAGAAAAAATCATATGCCACGCCACTATCATAGATAAATTTCGGTAATAAAACTAGAAGTACAGTTCAACATTATTAAATTGAACAGAAACGATATTCAATATTACATAACATAACAACCAATACTGGTCAATACCATATAATTTGAAAGTTCGCACAAACATAGATATATTCAACTAGCTACTACGAACTAGCTACTAGTCATCTTCACCATCATAATCCTCACATTGATCATAGAGGAAGTAGGTGAACACGTCACCTTCATCGAGATAGAAGGTCAATTTCCTCGTTGGTTTCATCTCGTAGTGTTCCACGGACAGGCCCCATTGATAACCACTGAAATATGTTTTTAATCCTCATTTGTGACAAAAACTTTCTGCTCGTATGCTAGCACTCTGAAGCTCAGCAGGTTCACCTCGAATGTTCGAGGGTGATCCCAAATTTCCATATGAACATGCTCCAAAAAGTCAAGTCTGTATCTGTAAGGTATGATCTGAAAAAGAAACAAGTATATATGTTTGGCTTAAATACAGCGCATAGATGAACCGAAAATATACCAATCTGTTTTCAAACTCTTCTGGTAGAACAATGGTAAATTTCTTGTTCATACACTCGTTGTAGCCAAAGGCTGCACATATATCCATTGCCTGCGGTGGTTCATTGCATATAGTGAATTCATCTACACATCTAAAGATTTAACAATATAAATCAACTTAAATATGAAGATCTACATCTATAAGTCAATCTACATCTATAATTCAATCTACAATCTATAAGCCAATCCACATCTAAGACAATCTACATGTAATATCTAAGTCTCACAATCTATAAGTCAATCTATATCTAAGACAATTTACATCTAATATCTAAGGCTCACAATCTATACTACATCTAATTAAAGAAGTAGGCATGTACGTCGGCCGGGGAAACATACCTGTGGCGCGACGGCTAGACGACGCGAAGACGAGGTGGCGAGGGCGGCCTTAGTCGTGGCGGCGTTCCGATGCTGGCGAGGAAGGCGGCCTTGGTCGTGGCAGTTGCAGTTGGAGGTGTCCTTGGTCTCGGAAGTGGCGGTGGGAGGCGGCATCGGTCCGCGGTGAGGGAGAGGAGTGGAGGCGGTGGCGGAGCAAGGATGGAGAGGAATACGGCGGTGGCAGATCAGGGGTGGAGAGGGGGAGTACCCGACGATGTGCGCATTGCGTACCGGGCGCTCGAAGTTATCCCTGGCGAGAAAACATGTAGCGTGCCGCACTCTGCCACGTCACTAGAGGCGAGGAAGCAGTGGTGTGTCTGTCATCTTCACATCAATACCACTTTCTGTCTTGGAAGTCCACCAAGTCCAACTTATCAGTGATGTGTTTTTATAGTGCTACGCTAGTGCAATGCAATTATCAGTGACGTGGACATTACCACAACATCACTACTATTTTTCGCCCCCCGGGCACAGCTTATCAGTGACGTGAGTTAGGGTGACCCGCCACCGATGTGGTTTCATCTATAAGTCTTCTCCTACTAGTGTCCATAGCGGCTAAATAAATCATCTACGCGGATCTTATCTTGTGAATATTAGTATTTCATTTTCATATCATTTTAATCTAGGAGACTTTACACAACCTGAGACGACATTTTATCGGTATTCCATAATCGACACTTTAATCACTATACCTAGTTTCCCTTGTTTCCAGGCATGTACTCCTTTACTCGTGTTACGTATTCCGATGTCTTGTGACCAACATAGTCACATAACTGTGCATGCCATGATGAACATCGTATAGCTGAGACAGTCTAGAGTGTATCTCTCCATCGTCATACGAGTGAATCTCAGTCTTGATATATCTAGCACCATGACATACTAACCGATATACCTGAAGACACCTTTATTAACACCCAATCACTGAATTATGCTTGACATCCCCTAAGTATATATGGTATTATGACACACTCATGATTTTACGATGTTTAGTAAACGTGAACACATACAATGAGGAATTAATGACAACGTATTGACGACATATCTCGTATTATATAAACAGGTATATCCAGCACTATGTGACACTTAACAATGTTCCCTCATAAATTATGACATTCTCGTAACACATTATATTATGTCCATGGTAAGGGAAATAAGACCATCTATAATTCATACGCTTCGAGTTTGGTGTTTATTATTACACACAATTAATTAGGTTTTCACTCCTAATATTCCCATTGATATCATATTACAATAAATAACAACTTTATTATTGCCTCTAGCGTATATTTCCTACACCCACCCCTTCCCTCCACCGGAGTGGAAAGCACATGATGCGGAGACCATATGATTGTCGGAGGAAGAACACATTGAAGAGGGTGGTACCTCAACAATCCGCATGGTTAGGGACCCGGGGTTCATAAGAGAGAAGAAGGCGTTGGTGGACTACTCGTCTTGACAGGACTCGGGGCAAGGTTTGCCCAGGTTCGGGGCTCTTCGAAGAAAATAACACCCCTATTCTTGCCTGTCTGATGTTTATTCCGGGGACATGTACATATTACAAGGTGGACGTGCAGATTAGATCCGACGTGTTTCTAATCTAGGGTATTCTGTCTAGTTGTGGTCTGTCTATTCTGATATGTCCCATTTTCTGTCCACCCTCCTGGCTTTATATAGGTAGCCAGGCAGGGTTTACATGAGTCCTAGTCGACTACATATTCGAGTTCTTGTCTTGTACTCCAAGAATTTGCTAGCAACTTCTTTGGGCCTCATCGAGTGGGTCTTCAGCTGTGCCGCACCCGGTATACCAATGGTGGATACCCGAAAGGGTATGCCCACGTCACACATAGGCGGATAGGTTTTCGTTTCTTTCTTAGGCGGGTGAGGGTTGACCTAACTCAACTTTCATTTATTCATGTTTAGAATCCCAATATTGTTGTGGGTACAATCTATTTCCTGTTAACTTTTTTTATTAATATTGTTTCATAATATGATACTACGATTCTCTAGCATATCTTTATTGACAATGCCATATCATATGTTTTCTTAGGTGTCTTGCATAATACTCGATGATACCTGCAATATAATATAATTTACTCCCAACACATTGTCTCTTAACGTGTTCTACTAAGATATGGAATATTTTTTAGAGGCAACAACCGGAATATATTGTGTCTTAGGTATGTTTGGTGTCTATGATAGTAGCTAGTATCATTTTAATTAAGATTGTATGTCTATAAATGGGTGATACTCTAGAAGTTGTTTTTACACAAATAGTCTAGGAGTTAATTATATATGCATATGATTGCATGTAGATACCATATCTAAGATAATAGACAACACCTCTATCCCCCTTCATTAATTAGATGAGAAGTATAACACCTCCGATTAAGAGCCTACGCCACGATGGAGCACTAGGAAAGGCCTAATGGAGATGAATAGAAAAAAGCCTTGCACTTGAACTTAGGAGATTTCAAAAGTTGGCTGGTAAATTTAAACATATAAATATTAGATTTTTTGGTGGCTTTATTTACATTCATTATCATGGGTACCAAAGTACGAGTTATTAATCCATCAAATAACCACACATTTTACTTTATTTACCTTCATTAGCACGAGTACAAAAATATGGATTATTTGAAATCTTCGTATCATCGCCTATTGTTGATATCATGTGTTGTTTTGTGGTCTTAGCCTTTGTACCGATAAAAAGTGACACCAAGGTAACACTAATCTATTTATGGTATACATGTTCTAAGGAATAAGCATTCCAATAAACATTGTGGTATTTTGTGTAAAATGCACTTGCATAAGCATCCATGTTGTCCACTGAGAACAAATGGTTGCTAAAATACAGTTGGATTGATATTTACCTTGTTCCTTGTTGTAAGTACAAATGCTCAATGGTGATGATACACACATATTATTGAGCTTATTTTCACCATGGAAAACATGAACATGTAATTATCTTAATACTGCAGATATAAATGCAATGTATAGATTATTTTCTTAACAAATATATTTGCTAGTAAAGATAATTTTCCTGGTGATTATGATGATGATGCAATAAATGAATATGATATTTTTAGTCAACATGTCTTGGAGGGTAAAATTGATTATGATTATAACATGCCTCCTATATATGATGAAGAGAAAATGTACTATGATGATAATATGTCTCCTAGCTATGATGATTCTGATGAGAACAAATTTGATGTTTAAGATAATTCTTGGGATAATACCTATGCTATAAATAATGATGATAATCATCCTCATGAAACATATGATAGTTATAAATGCTCTCCTACTAAATTCTATGATTCAAACTTACACTTACTCCCTCCGTCCTTGAATAAGTGTACCTCTAGAATTAGTTTTGGTCAAGCTTTTTAAACTTTGACTAACTTTATACAAAATAATATCAATATATATGATATAAAATCTATGTATTATGAAAGTATATTTTAAAACAGATCTAAAGATACCAATTTAGTATCATAAATGTTGTTACATTTTCCAATAAAGTTGGTCAAACTTTAAAACAATTGACTTCAATAAAAGGAAAACGAACACTTATTTGAGGACGGAGGGAGTATTCTATTGTGTTCAAGTTCTTTATGATAGTCCTACTCCCACTATAATTACTGAGAATGACTATACTTATATGGAGAATAATAACTTTATGCATGTATATCATGATAAGAATTTTTATGTGATAACTATATTCTTGAGTTTATTCACGGTGCTGCTGAAAATTATTTTCAAAAAGGGAAATATGGTTGTAAAAATGTTCATGTTACTAACTTTCCTCTTATCATGAAAGATTTTAGGTTGATCTTGTTTTGCTTTTATATGCTGGTAGCTTTATGCCCTAGTTATTATTATGAGAGAGGGAGAAATGGTTATAAATATCCCAACAATATTAAGTTTCCTCTCTTTATGTTGAAAGTTGTGAACCGACACTTGTTTTGCCTTCCTATGCTAGTCACTTTGTGCTTCATTGAGTTGTTTATTTACAAGTTACTTTTGCATATGAAGTGGGTTAGACTTAAATGTGTTTTATATATGCATTTTGATGATCTCTGTTATTATGCTTCAATTATTCTTCTTATGTGAGCATATTAAAATCTCTATGCCTAGCTAAAAGGCGTTACAGAAAAGCGCTTATGGGATGCAACCCATTAATTTTTTTTCTTTCAGTTTTATTTTTAATTTTGTTGAGTCTTTGAAGTTGTTGGTTCTGTAACAACCTCTGTTGATCATTTTATTTGCGTTTTTGTGCCAAGATGTAACATCCCTGATTTTTGGAGAAATTCAAAAATCACAAAAAGAAATTGGTTTCTACTAAAGCAAGCCACCAAAACCAAATAAAATTCAAACACAAAGAAAATATAATGTATTATTCCAATGTTAATGGAATTTAAAATCCGATATGCCTCTAAGGGCAGCCGCATTTTGTGAAAAAGCTCATCTTAAATCCTAGGTGGCATGGCATAAAGTTCACCTTATACATTGTGGAGAGAAATAAGGTTGTCCATAAGCTTAAGGTGGACCACAAGATTGTAGTCTACCATAAGAAATAGAAAATTAGTTTCCTCCCTCCTCTCTCTCTTGCATGTAACAATATGATAAGATATGTGGGTCCATCTTATGGCTAAAGTTCATCTTATACATTGTGGAAAACTCTATAGGTTAAGTGGGACCCATCTTATGGATGAGGTGCACCTCATACATTACGGATGCCCTAATTCCATAAACCATAAATCTTATTCAAAATAATTGTTTTCTCTTAACAAACCTTATTTCATAAAAGGTTTTCATTTGAATTATTACTTGAAAATGTTTTATGGTGTTTAAAAACTAGAAAATTATTATCTCTAACAATTCTCTATGCCTCCAAAATCTTTCACATGAATAAAATAAATTATTTATAATGTTTTCAAATATTATACCAACTATCAACCATAAAATGTTTATATAAATTAATTTGTTTATGAAAACACATAAAAGAATTTGATTATTTTTTGCATTAGTGACACCTCTTTGAATATTATTAAACCATAATTCAAATTATCAATTATTTTTCTATTTAGAAAATGGCATTAAGTTGCTATGAGGGTTTACTCATATTTTAAAAAAATATATAAAAACATGAAAATAAGTTGTAATGACTTTTAAAATTAGAATTTGACTTATGGAAAGTTTCTTGATTTTTTTTATAAAATCTCATTTCAAATTATTTGCCATGTTTCCAATTAAAATGATATTAAGTACTATTAGTATTATTTCCAAATTTCAAAAATTCAATAGTGTTGAAAACAACTCATATTGGTTTTTATTTGCAAGAAAATTTATTTCAAGATTTTAGAAATTTATTTGAGGTTAATTGTTGTTAGAAAACAGAAGATATGATTTAAATAAGAAAACAGAAAAGAAAAGGAAATATGATGTCATCCTCACGTCACCTCCTTCAACCTCCCGTCCAAGAAATCAAACTCGTATCCTACTCATTCTCCTCTCTCCGATTTCTTGTGTTTGAGGTCACAAATCAAAGCCCCAAGGTCCCCTTTAAATAGCCACGGTTCTCCTCCACCTTTCCCCTCTCTCTCTCCCATGGGAATCGTGCCGCCATAGCTCGCCGGAGACATAAACCCGAGCCTCCGCACCTCAGCGATTCCGGTCACTTTAAACCTCCCCCACCGTCCTTTTCTTCTCCTTCTAGTTCCCCACGTCGTGATGCATCTCTCTGACCACTCCCCTATTTGTCTTACGCAGAGAAACAACGCCGACATCCTCGTCCGAGCTCGCCAGAGACCACTGCCATGATTCTTGCTACGCGCCGTCAACGGAGTCATCCAGGGAGCAAGTCGATGGTGCCAACGAGCTCGTCGTTCCACGCCGCCCCTTCCCGTGCCTTCCCCGAGTCTCCGGGACATCTGTATCGCCGTCACCATCAAAACTCCGGTGCCACGCGCCACCGCGTAGCCATCTCCGGCGGGATCCTCCGCGGTGAGCTCCCCTCTGCTTCTCAATCGTCGGATCTAGCCAAAGGTTAAGATTAGAACCCGAAGAGGTATCTTAATACATGTCAGCCGCCTTGTCATGTGACACTCAACAGCCTAGTCAGCAGCCCAGCCCAATTATAAGCCGCCATGTGGCCATCCTTTTATTTGAATTTTCTCTCGGTAGAATCAATATGTCAATTTTGCATCAAATCCCCTCCATCTTAGAATCATCATAACTTTTTAACTATAGATCCAAATTTAGAAAACTAGGACTTTTTAAAAAGCCCCGAACATGTAGAATATTTTAGCACTGTTCAAATTTAAAGTAGACAAACTTAAATTGGTTCAAATTTAAATATGCTTGTTTAATGATTTTTGGCATAGTTCAAATTCTATAAATCTAAAAATTGCAAGTAAATGTCCTTGGAAACCTTAGGATGAGTACTTTCATATCCTATGTTCCAAAATAATTTTGAACCAATTAAAATTGAATTTATAATTGATTTTTCTTTTGAGTGTTTTTTTACTTAGTTTAAATTCTTGTAGCGTTCCCACATTTAAGTAATGTAAGGACACCTGTGTTATTGAGCTAGTCCCTGGATCAATTGCTAGCTCCATAATACAAAATGAAATATCATGCAAATGCATCAAATTCTATTACTTCGCATGATCTAGTATTTACAAAATAGTATTACAACTTGCATAGTCTTAGAAGACTAGCAGAAAACAAAGAAATACAGCGGAAAGCGTAGAACACATTGAGCCCATCTTCTTCATGTGCCACAGGCAAAACATGTTGGCGATAGTCTCGAGATCCTAAACGAAATCCTCACTCATCTTCAGAAACATCTGCAATATGGAATATGCAGCCACAAGGGAGTCAATACAATTTAATGTATTGGCAAGTAACACTATGGTGGATATAAATGGCAAGACTAATACTACATGCTTATTTGGCTGAGTGGAGTTTAGGCTAAGTTTGCATAAAGCCAGTTTTCTCCTATCTTTTATCATAAAACAATTTCATCTATAATGGTTATCACTGATAGAAATCAGTGAACCTTAACTAAATTTAGGAGTACCACTGATAGAAATCAGGGTAAGCTCCTACCCTTGTTCACCCATCAAAATTTTATTATGAAGTTGGCATGATGAGATTCTTCCGTCATTCCTTGTCCAGCTGCTCAAATTGTCCATGATTGGGGACAAGGCTAAGATCTTAGTTTGTTGACTCTGTAGAGTTTGTGCACTTTCACCTTTAGACTCAAATCAGCCCAAACATCCTATACACCCTGAGTGCATTAAGGAAAGGATAAGATTCAGATGAGATCTTTCAGAAGAAATTCCACCACCGTCAGGCTTGACCCGTTCCAACCTATACCCCCTACATCTGCTGGTCAAGCACTGGTGAGTTCATTCAACTTAGTTGATCAAGACAGAGCCCATATGACTAAAGGCTGCACGGGAAGCTACTAAACTTAGAAGGACATATTAATCTCTTTGTTCCTGGGTGGCCATCCTCAAGTGACAACCTCAAGTGGAATAACCCTTAGAAAAGGGCCATGAGGCAACACTCAACATAAACCATTCTTACCACTTCCACCCAGGTGATTCATTAAACTTAGTAGTTTTATCCTTAACATCCAAATAAAACATTTGAAGAGCATAACAATTCCACTAAGTTCAATGTCTTCTATACTAGAAGGATATAGAAGGATGGCTACACACTACTTGGGATATTAGCTTAGCATAATATAACTTAGTAAAATTTCCTATCATGCATACTACTCAAAACTCTATAATGCATATAAAAATAATAGGTAGTTGATGGTGTGTTACTTTCCTTGTTGAAGTTGGTGAAGAAATCACACTCTCTCCACAAAAGATCGTTGCTCTCCGTACAATCTATACATTGAAAACACAATAACAGAATAACCAAACATTCTAGCAATCATACAAACAGCTGAAGAAACATACAAGGTAGCAACCATAGCAAAAGGGTTTATGGTTATCTCTTATGGCCAGAGATGGTTAAAGCTGGAGTTTGGAAAGATTCATGCTATGCTGGATTCATAAGTAAGTTCCTAAAAAACACTTGGGTTGGACTAGGTTGGTTTTGAAGAGATCAAACTTTATTAATACCATACTTGTCGAGGAAGTTCCAAGAGTTCACCAAGGTGATCTCACTATCTCAACTAAGGTAACACATAACAAAGTGTAACACTTAGTTGTTTTCACCAAAACATTTGAGTGATCTAAGTTAGTCTTTCCATTTTTGTCAATGGTTGGACAAAAACAACTTTCTAAATCTTCAACTTGTATGGATTGCTCCAAGTCTTCACATGCTTGTCTTCTTGAAGATCATCTTCTGCTTCTATTGTAGTCTTGTTCCTTGGATGGATTCTTCTCTTGATCTTGATAAATTCTTCATGGCTTTCACTTCACTAAATGGTTTGGGTATGGGATGGGCACAAATATCACTAAAGTCAAATTGGAAAGAAATATGAAGAAAGATAGAGGGAGATGTTATCTTCTGGAGTTCTTCACACTTGTACTTCCTCGAGTTTCTTCTAGGTGAGGAGTCCAAGTCTTTTCTTCAAAACTTCTTCATTGATCTTCCTTGTAGCTCTTCATGTTGCCACCAAGTTGAAGATGGAGTTCCTTCTTGTGGTTGAGTCTTGTCTTCCATTTTGCTAACTTGATGGATTCTTGAAGAAAGAATAGGGGAGTGGAGAAGTAGATAGAAAACTAAAGTTCACTACTTGGTCTCTTATATGGTTTACATACTATGGACTTGGTCTTAGATTCAAAAATGGCCACAACAAACAATGGTAGAAAGAATAGAAACGAAATCTAAGGCATGATCAACTAGTGGTTCACTAAGAGGGATTTTTGGTCCAACTTACAAGGAAATGGTTCAAGGTTGTCCAAAGGTTTAGGTACTGATGTCTATGGTTCAAGGTTACCAAAAGGAGCAATTTTTCTTAAGGGAACATATTCTAATTATTTATAGAATTAATTCTATGCCAAAAATACTCAAATATACTACTTAATTCTAATTTCTAAACTAACTTGTTCAAAAATTATTTTGGAACAGGGGATATAAAATTACACATCCTAAGGTTTCCAAATATATTTTATTTGCAATTTTTGGATTTGTAGAATTTGAATTATGCCAAAATTCATCAAACACGCATATTTAAATTTGAACCAATTTAAGTTTGTCAAATTTTAATTTTAACAGTTCTAAAATATTTTACACATTATGGGGATTTCAAAAAGTCCAAGATTGCTAAATTTGGCCTCATGGATCAAAAGTTATGATGATTACAAGATACAAGGACTAATCTGCAAAACTGCTATTCTATTTTCTATTCCGAAAGAAAAACAGAAATGGGCTGCTATGTGCTGTGCTGGGCGACAGATAATAGCTGGGCCTGGGCCGGTTACACGCTGCGCCGAGCGGTGGATAAGCTATCGGCGCGCGACTGACTGGGCGCCACGCGGCCTTTCCTGATTCGCCGATACCGGTTCGAATAAGTGACCTACTGCGAGCCGTCCGATTCAGATCTAAAGGCTGGGGAGGGCTAGGGTTGTACCTTGCCGGAGTTTTCGCCGGAAATGGCCACGGGGCGGCCGGCGATGCAGTTTCCTCGATGGCGGCGGAGATCCAGTGGCTCCCAGGGCTCGGGAAGACGACGGGAAGACGCAGAGCAGCACCACGAGGTCGATGCTGACCACGGCGTGCTCGCACGCTTCCGGGATGGACTGCGTCGAGAATATGGTGGCGGGAGATCTCCGGTGAGCTTTGGTCGTCGTTGCCGTGGCCTCTTTGCTGCGGAAAAAAATTGGCAAAAGGCATGAGGGAGGGGCGCGCAGACAAGGCAACAAACGGAGGGGGTTCTCGGGCTCAAAGAAGGTCTCACCGTGCGGGAGGAGAAGAAATACGGCAGCGGCCGAGAGTAACTCCGGTGAGCAATTTCTTGAGTGTGGCCGCACGATTTTTCGAGGGAGGAGAGGGGAAATGCGGTGGGAGTATAGGGCTATATGGTACTAGGCTCAGATATGCCGTTTCTGCTCTTAAACACGCGCAATCAACGACATTGAAATGGAAGGAAATGGTAGCGGGAGAGAGAGTTATGGCCAGGGCTTGATGACGATGACGTCATCATGACATCATCTTTCCTTTTTCTTTTTATTTCTGTTTATTTAATTAAATCATAACTTCTGTTTTAATTATCCAAATGACATGAAATAAATTTCTAAATTCTTGAAATTTCAAATACTTTCTAACAGTACCATTTTTTAAAACAATTCAACATATTTTATTTTTTAATTTTGGGAATTTGAAATAATTTCTTAATAGTTATTTAATGTGATGTTTAATTTAAAAATTTATAAAACATTGTTATTGGTCAATTAAAATTTTAGTGACATTCTAAATGTTGAAAACATATTTTTGAAAGTCATTTCATCTTTTTTTTCAAAATTTTATATTTTGAAAATATAAATAAAACACTAATAGTACTTTAAGGCCATTTTAAAATTTAGAAAATAATAAATTTATGTTATTGTCTAAATATAATTTCAGAGACATTTTACATGTCATAATGTTGTTTTCAAATCCCTCTTTCATGTTATTTTTAAGCAATGCATTTTATTTTCCCACCTTCATGTTTTAAAACTTGGAATAACAACTAAAAGTTACTATTAAAATATTTTATTCTCATCAAATATTTTTGAGAATTAGAACTTTATTAAGGGTTATAAATCTTTGATTTTTGTTGCCATAAAACATCTTTAAAGTAATATTGGAGTTGTAAATATTTTAGGTGAAGGTTTGTTAATAAAAAAGATATTCCCTTTATATAAAGAAACTTATTTTTGAATAAGGTTTTAGGGTTTAAGGAACATTGGCATAATGTATTATTAATTTCAATTTTCATTGAGTTATGTATTGTTTTCCTTTTTATTTCTTGCATCTCATTGGTTTTTGGTGACTTGCATAACATGAAAACAAAAAGTTTCAATTTTTAGTGATTTTTGGACTTTCCAAAAATCAGGGATGTTACAATTCTGTAAATAATTCCAATATGTTTTCTTTAGTAATTTTGCTCTAAGTAACCCTAGACCATAGAGACCAAAACCTAAGCCTTTGGCTGCCTTGAAACCATGTCCATGTAATTTTTCTCTAGATGGCCCTCTTAGTTGGAAAACCACTAAGTCAGAAGATGAGAAAATCATGACATGCAAGGGAGATGCTCCAATTGTCAACTCGAAGATTTTCAACAAGAAGCTAGAAGACCATTGAAGAACTTAGTAAACAAAAAACTTCAGAAGCATCACCGAGAAGTAGAAGCCCTTAGAATAAAATCAAGAGGAACTTCAACAAGACCAATCCCATTTTTCTATAAGTTTTTTCCCCTTTATTTTCTTTCCCTTAGACTTTTTGGTGTGCCTAAGTTAGAGACCAGCCCCTAGTATGTACCAAAACCAACAAGTGTTCGAAATTTCAATGAAGTCACCACCAAGGAGGAAGCTACAAAGCATCCTGGAGATTATCCTTAAGAAGACCAACCATGTGAAGACTTGGAGTTTAGGATTTGTTTTCCAAGACTTAGAATTTATTTTCCAAGTGAGATGAGAGTTCTGACCAAGACTTAAACAAGAAACCTTTCGTCAAGAAGAACAACTTCAACAAGAAGCCAACTCAAGTAGAATACTCTCCCAGAAGATGAAGAAGAAGAAGGGGACGAATTTACAGGTCCTTTTTAAGCAACTCTAGAAATCTCATCTACCTCTCTTGCTCTATATGACTAAGTCCCTAAATCCTAGATAATTAATTCAGATATTTTCTTAAACTCAATACGGAAGATTACAAGCAAGGCCATTGAAGGTAATTCATGAAGACTTAGAAGAACTAAAGAAACTCAAGACAGAGATAGAATTTGACCAAGACTTTTGTGTGATCTTTCAAAGACCAATCCGTAGTCATAAATGGAAAACTCTAACTACGATCATCTAGTATCTTTGTGCATTGAAATTAATGGTTATCACATGTTTTCCCTTTTGAATATTAGAGTAAATGTGATAATACTTAGTGAAACTCTTGGAACTTCCTTGACAACAGTGATCAATTAAGTTTGAAATTTTCAAACCCAAGCCTACCCAAGCCTTGTCCAAGCTATAGCCAATTGCTAAACGCTTAACCAAATCACAATAATTCCTTTGGTAGAAATAATTTGTCGTGTTAAGTTTGTTGATTGTTATACCTTGTTTCCTTTTTTGTGATTGCTTGTTTATTGTTGTTTACTTGTATTGTTTAGGTTGTATGAAGAGCAACGTTCTATTTTGTGAAGAGAGGGTGATTGTTCTTCACCAACTTCAAAGGCAAGTAACACACCATCAACTAACCATTATTTTCTATATGCATTAGTTGATTTTGAGTAGTGTGCATGATAGGGGAGTTTACTAAGTTATATTATGCTATGTTATTATCCTAGTAGTGTGTAACCACCACTTTTTACCTTGTTACCTTATTATCCTATGACTTAGAGCTTGGTATATGCTATGAAATGATACCAATTTGTTTTATATGATGTTGTGGAAAATTCTAAGTATAAACTTCAATGAAACACCTGGGCGGAATTGAATGTGATTGGTTTATGTTGAGTGGCTCCCTAGAGCCATGCCAATGGTGTTTGTCACCGAGGGAGGATACTTGCGGATAGCCACCCAGGAACAAAGAGATTCCTAAGTCCGTCTAAATATAGTAGTTTCTCGTGCAACCTTTCATCATATGGCCTTTGTATTGATCAACTAAGTTGAATGAACTCGCCAGGCTTACAAGCAGATGTAGCATAATTATAGGTGGAACGAGTAAGCCAAACGGTGGTGGAATTTCTTTTGAAAGATATCGTCTCAACATTCTCCTTTCCCTAATGCACTCAGGGTGTATAGGATGTTTGGGGTTATTTGAGTCTAAGGGTGAAAGTGCATAGCCTCTGTGGAGTTAGAAACTAAGATCTTAGGCGTGTCCCCGGTTATGGACAACTTCGAGCAGCTGGACAAGGATGGACAAAAGAATCTCAACACCTTTTCAAGAAGTAAAATTTGGCTAAGGAAAAAATAGTTGTGGTTCACATGGGATTTATTCCATGGTGCCAATCATGGAAAAGACAACAATTTTCACAAGTGCTAGGAGAAAACTTGCTTTCTGGAAATAAGCCTAAACTCCACCAAGCCAAATATGCATGTAATTTAGACTTGCCATTTTATATCCACGATAGTGTTACTTTTCAATACATTAAATTGTATTGATCACCTTGTGGTTGCATATTCCAGTTTGAAGATGGAACAGATGACGTGCGAGGTTTCGTTCAGGATCTCGAGTCTACAACCAACATGACGTCGCCTGTGTCACATTGAAGATGAGGCTCATTGAAGTACTACGTTTTTACGTTGTAACTCCATGTTCCTGCTAGTCTTCTCAGACTATGCAAGTTGTAAAGTTATTTTATAAAGACTGGGTCATTCGATGTAATAGATTTTGACGCATTTGCATGATATTTCATTTTGTACTGTGGTGCTAGCAATTGATCTAGGGACTGGCATAATAAGACATGTGTTCTTGCATTATTTAAATGTGGGAACGCTACAAAATGGTATTAGAGCAGTGTGTTGCATGTAATATTCGAGACCCTAAGTTTGGATTAGAACTAAGGAAAGACCTAGGATTGAAAGTCTATTTTATTCTAATTCTGATATCCTAAAAACACAACTTTTAATTTGATATCTTCTCATAACCTATCATCTAATTATTCACCGTCTAAAATTACTTCTCTTGTTTGTAGATGACTAGATACATCGCCTCACTCAAGAAAGGACCAATGCTGACCATGATCCTGGAATGTGACACTGAGTTTCCAAGAGTACTAAAGGACCTCATGTTAATCATGGGTTTTGAAGGACCAACAGACTACTGGGGATTTCCATACATAGATGAAGAATACGGTCTTGAATATTGGTGGGTACAGATTCATCTGTACAGGAACAAGGAATACGACCACAAGATAGGAGGAAATTGCGTGTTTACCAACACGGTAATGCACCTTTCATTCTTCGATTCAGCAAGAAGTGCTGCTTGGAGTGCTACTGAAGAACTTGCAGAGAGACTCAAGTGTATACTTCACAACACCAAGAAGGATCTAAAGGAAGCTGAAGAGGAAATTAACACCCTTGAAAAGGAGATAACAGTGTATAAGAACATGTAATACTGAATATTGAAGACTACTCCCGAGGAATTACACAAGAAAATGATTAGCCTTCTTTAGGTAGTGGACCACCATGAGAGATAATAAAGTTGTGAGACATGAAGCTCTATTAGTGTACTGATCATACTTTCAGTGCTGTATGACAATACTAATTGTTTTCAAAAAACTTGCTGATTGAAGTGATGAATGTTGTTCTATGCTTGTTGGTTATTGTTTGTAAGACGGGTTCCTTGATCTGTTGTGTTGAGGTAGGAACCTTCCTTAGATATTTCTAAATCTCTACTCATCTATGTAAACCCAACCAAATACCTAGCCTGAATACCAACAACCATGAGAGATCAACGACAAGATAGAAGCTTGCCAAGAACATGACAGAACATGTTGTGTTGATGTTGTGAAATCCTCTCAACATGGTATTTTGATTGACCCAAAGAGTGACCCCTCGGTGTCAAATGAAGTTCTAGAGGCATCAGTTAGTCTGCAGCCCTACAGCGAAGGAAAGTTCTACTCAAAACACTTGGAGACAAGGTACACAATCAAGCCATATGATTAGAACACCTAGAAGATTTCTTTTAAGGGTGGTAGCCACCCAGTTGCAATGCAACCCAAGTAACCCAAACCTATCTTTCTTCCTAGCCTTCCCAAATCTCGGGACGAGATTTCTTTTAAGGGTCGTAGCATGTAACATCCCTGATTTTTGGAGAAATTAAAAAATCACAAAAAAATAATTTTTTTGTTTTCTACTAAAGCAAGCCACCAAAACCAATTAAAATTCAAACATAAAGCAAATATAATGTATTATTCCATGTTATTGGAATTGAAAATCCAATATGTATCTAATACCATAAACCCTAAAGCTTCTTCAAAATAACTGTTTTCTCTTAACAAACCTTATTTCATAAAAGGTTTTCATTTCAGTTATTACTTGAAAATGTTTTATGGTGTTTAATAACTAGAGAATTATTATCTCTAACAATTCTCTACGCATCCAAAATGTTTCACATGAATAAAAAAATTATTTATATTGTTTTTCAAATATTATACCAAGTATTAACCATAATGTGTTTATGTAAATTAATTCGTTTACGAAGACAAGTACAAGACTTTGAAAAACACTATTTCCATTAGTGACACCTCTCTGAATTTTATTAAACCGCAATTCAAATTATCAATTATTTTTCTATTTAGAAAATGGCATTACGTTGCTATGAGGGTTTACTCATATTTAAATATATAAGTTGTAATGACTTACGAAATTAGTATTTGACTTATAGAAAGATCTGGATTTTTTTTTATAAAACCTCATTTCAAACTATTTGCCATGTTTCCAATTAAAACAATATTAAGTACTATTAGTATTATTTCCAAATTTTTAGATTTGAAAAATTCAAAAGTGTTGAAAACAACTCATGTTGGTTTTTATTTAAAAGATAATTTTATTTCAAGATTTTAGAAATTTATTTGAGGTTAATTTGATTTAGAAAACAGAAGATACGATTTAATAAGAAAAAACAGAAAAGAAAAGCAAATATGACGTCATCCTAACGTCGCCTCCTTCGATCTTTCGTCCAAGAAGTCGAACCCGTATCCTACTCAATCTCCTCTCTCTGATTTCTTGCTTTTGAGGTCATGAATCAAAGCCCCGAGGTCCCCTTTAATTAGCCACAAATCTCCTCCACCTTTACCCTCTCTCTCTCCCTTGAAAATCATGCCGCGAGGCCGCCGCCATTGCTCGCCGGAGACAGAAACCCTAGCCTCCGTAACTCACTAATTCCGGTCACCGTAAATCGCCCCTGCCGCGCTTTTGTTCTCCTTCTGGTTCTTCACGTCGTGGAGAATCTCTCTGACCACTCCCCTATTTTTCTTACGCAGCTAAACAACACCGCCGTCTTCGTCCGAGCTCACCGGAGACCACCGCCATAGGTCTTGCTCCGAGTCGTCAACAGATTCATCTAAGGAACAAGCCGACGACACCAACGAGATCGTCGTGCCATGTCGCCTCTCCCCGTGCCTTGCCCGAGTCTCCAGGACGTCTGTATCTATGCCGCCGTCGAAACTCCGGCGCCACGCGCCACCACGTAACCATCTCCGGCAGGATCAGCCACGGTGAGCTTCTCCCTGCTTCTCAGTCGTCGGATCTAGCCAACGGTTAAGATTAGAACCCGAAGAGGTATCTTAATCCACGTTAGCCTCCTATTCATGTAACATGCAGAAGTCAAGCCAGTAGCCCAGCCTAATCAGAAGCCGCCATGTGGCCATCCTTTTATTTGAATTTTCTCCAAGTAGAATCAGTCTATCAATTTTGCAGAAAAGCCCCTCCATCTTAGAATTGTCATAACTTTTTAACCATACATCCAAATTTAGCAAACTTGGACTTTTTGAAAATCCCTGAACATGTAGAATCTTTTAGCACTGTTCAAGTTTAAAGTTGACGAACTTAAATAGGTTCAAATTTAAATATGCTTGTTTGATGATTTTTGGCATAGTTCAAATTCTACAAATCTAAAATTGCAAATAAAATATCCTTGAAAACCTTAGGATGATCAGTTTCATACCCTCTATTCAAAATAATTTTGAACCAGTTAAAATTGAATTTATAATTGATTGGTCTTTTTTTTGACTTAGTTTAAATGATGTAAATAATTCTACTATGTTTTATTTAGCAATTTTGCTCTAAGTACTAACCCTAGACCAGCGAGACCAAAACGTAAGCCTTTGGATGGCTTAAAACCATGTCCATGTAATTTTTCTCTAGATGGCCATCTTACTTGAAAGACCACTAAGTTAGGAGATGAGAAAATCATGAAGTGCAAGGGAGATGCTCCAATTTTCAATTTGAAAATTTCAACAATAAGATAGAAGACCAATGAAGGACTTAGCAAAGAAAACAAACTTCATAAGCATCACCAAGAAGTAGAAACACTTAGAAGAAAATCAAGAGGAACTTCAAGAAGACCCATTTTTCTCTAAGAGTTTATGCTTGTAACTCCAAGAGGGAGTATTTATGCTCGATAGTGGGTTCATGCCTCGCTTTCATCTGTGCTCAAGTGACAGAAACGTGACAGATGGGGATGTTTTGTTGCCATTAAGGAGAAAACAACAATGTTTTCATTGTTTACATTACACACTTTACTTAAGGCAATAACCTGTTGCTTGCAACTTAATACCCGAAGTTTGATTGGATGATGCTCTGAGGATGGATTATTAGTCATAGATGCAGTTGGATAACGGTCTATGAATTATCTTGTAATGCCCGCATGAATCACATAGTAATCATCATGTCATGCATATGCACTACGGTGCAGCCTTTATATTTGTCAGTTGCCTAGATTTAATTTGTTTACCCAACATGTTATCTATCTTTTATGGAGAGACACCACTAGTGAACTGTGGACCCCGGTCCATTCTTTTACACTAATAATAAAACCACTACAAACATTGTTTTCTTTACTGCCATCATTGTTTTCCTCTCAACCACTTCAATCATTGTTCTCTTTTCATTCACTGCAAACAAGTATTGTTTTCCACATTATACATCTAATCCTTTGTGTTATAGAAACCGGTGAGATTAACAACCTCACTGTTTCATTGGGGCAAAGTATCTTGGTTGTGTTGTGTGCTGATTCCACGTTGCTACTGAGCCTAGTAGTGCGCCCTGCCAACATCAGTTGTCATCAACCTTCAGAAGTGATTTCTTTCTCCTAGTGATCCGATTAAACCTTGGTTTCTTACTGAGGGAAAACTTGTTGTTGTACTCTTCATACCTACCTCTTGGGGTCTCCCAATGAACGTGTGTTTACACGCCATCGGTTTTTCTCCCCTTTCTTTTCTTTCCCTTAGACTTTCTGGTGTGACTAAGTTAGAGACCAGCCTCTAGTTTGTACCAAAACCAACAAGTGTTGGAAATTTCAATGAAGTCACCACCAAGGAGGAATCTACAAAGGATCTTGGAAATTATACTTAAGAAGACCAACCATGTGAAGACTTGGAGCTTAGGATTTGTTTTCCAAGACTTAGAATTTGTTTCCAAGTGAGATGAGAGATTTGACCAAGACTTCAACAAGAAGCCTTTGATAAAGAAGAAGAACTTCAACAAGAAGCATCCTCAAGAAGAATACTCTCCTAGAAGATGATGAAGAAGAGGAAGAATTTACAAGTCCTTTTTAAGGAACTCTAGTCTCATCTACTTGTTGCTCTATATGACTATGTCCCTAATTCCTAGATAAGTACTTTAGATATTTTCTTAAACTCAATAAGGAGGATTACAAGCAAGGCCATTGAAGGTCATTCATGAAGACTTAGAAGAACTAAAGAAACTCAAGACATAAATAGAATTTTACCAAGACTTTTGTGTGATCTTTGATCAACGGCCAATCCGTAGTCATAAATGGAAAACTCTAACTACAATCACCTAGTATCTTTGTGCATTGAAATTAATGGTTATCACATGTTTTCGCTTTTGCATATGGTGTTTGTCACCGAAGGAGGATAATTGAGGATGGCCACCCAGGAACAAAAACATTCCTAAGTCCCTCCAAATCTAGTAGCTTCCCGTGCAACCTTTAGTCATATGGGCTCTGTCTTGATCCACTAAGTTGAATGAACTCGCGAGGCTTACAAGCATATGCAACATAATTATAGGTGGAACGGGTAAGCCAAACAGTGGTGGAATTTCTTCTGAAAGACCTCATCTCAATCTTCTCTTTTCCTTAATGCACTCAGAGTGTATAGGATGTTTGCATTGATTTGAGTCTAAGGGTGAAATTGCACAACCTTTGTAGAGTTAGAAACTAAGACCTTAGCCGTGTCCCCGGTTATGGACAACTTCGAGCAGCTGGACAAGGATGGACATAAGAATCTCAACACCTTTTCAAGAAGTAAAATTTGGATAAGGAAACAATGGTTATGGTGCACATGGTCTTTATCCCCTTGGGTCAATCTTGGAAAAGAAAACAATTTTCACAAGTGTTAGGAGAAAACTTGCTTTATGCAAATAAGCCTAAACTCCACCAAGCCAAATATGAATGTAGTTTATACTTGACATCTTATATCCACCATAGTGTTAATTTCCAATACATTAAATTGTATTGACCCCCTTGTGGCTGCATATTCCAATTTGCAGATGGAACAGATGACGAGTGAGGTTTCGTTCAGGATCTCTAGTCTACAACCAACATGTCGTTGCCTGTGGCACATGATTGAAGATGAGGGTCATTGAAGTACTATGTTTTCCGCTATAACTCCATGTTTCCTGCTAGTCTTCTGAGACTATGCAAGTTGTAAACTTATTTTGTAAAGACTGGATCATGCGATGTAATAGATTTTGACGCATTTGCATGATATTTCATTTTGTACTGTGGTGCTAGCAATTGATCTAGGGACTAGCACAATAACACTGGTGTTCTTGCATTATTTAAATGTGGGAACACTACACAAGACATGACTCTATTGTTTTGATAGTGTTAACTTTTGATTTACTGTCTAGAAAAAGATTTTCGACGCCTCACCGTTAAATTCGATAAAAATCACTGGAATGTATTTTTGATCTGATTTTTCTTGAGAAAAGTCTGGGTTTATGACTATGTTTAATTAGTATTACTTTTTATGATTTGAGCTATGTAAATATCTCGAAAACCTTCATATTGACAGAGAACTGTTTTGACAGATTTCTGCATATATTTGCATTTGCCTCTTTGTGAGCGTTGTTTGTGATTATCTTGGGCGAGAGATCCATAATTAAATCTTTTTGACAGTAGCTAATGTTAAACTGAGTGTTTGAAATGTTGTTAACACACACACAAAACTAAAGGGATTAAGAAATGTTCTTTCAGTCTCCCCATTTTTGGTGTTTGATGACAACATAAGGATTCACAGGGGTTTCATAGAGCGAACAAAGGAAATGGTTTCCAAAAAATAGACGGGCTCCCCCTAGATGTGTGCACCGCTTGAGGCGTACAACAACTAGGCTTTGCTCCCCCTATGCTTTAGGAACCAAGAAATTTAAATAAGTTCACAATAGCAATTGCATTAAGGATAATATAGGATAACCATGCTAGCATATAGTCTAAAGAAAATAACTTATACCACGAGCAAGGGTGACACACACGAGTCACCTAAAGGTTCCACACACATAAAACAAAATGTTTTCAACAAAAAGATAAATTGGAGCACAAGCCTATAAAATCGAATCGAAAGGCAAGAAACTTGTGCCCCAACCCTTTCAAATCTCGTGATATCCTAAATAGAGGACTCTTTCTCCCCGTTTGTCCCAAAGAAACCAAAAAGGAGAACAAAGATCCCAACTAGCGTCCCAATGGATCACTCAACTTCCTCTTCTTCGGACGCCTTTTCTTGGTCTTCACCACCTTGATTTTCAGCATCATTAAATTCATCCTCATCTTCATACTCTTCATCATCATCACCATCAGCCAGAGGCACCCCAAAGTAGAAGTCATCATCACAGATCTCAGGCATCTCAATAGGAACAAGATCAGCAGCAGCAAGTGAAGTAGGATCAGCAGGCACATCAATTCCAGCATTCCTTCTACCGGCGTCTAAATGCACCTAGTCTCCTTAGCTAGCTCTCTAGCCTCATGATAAATAGCTCGGGTGTCACTGCACATGTTGAACAGAGCCTTGAAGAACTTGGCAATGCCACTGGAGGGCTGACGTTGAGGATCACCGCTAGAAGAGCCAGAAGGAGTATGAGACATCTTGGCTTTAGCCCTTGCAAACTCAGGAATCTCCGGACAACAAATGAGAGAGGGGGTGAACTTCTTTGGCCCAACAACCGGATAATGCTCCATAATCTCTTCCCCAAACTTGGAGTTAATGAACCTTTGAATATAAGGATGATATGTAGGCTTACTCTTTTCCATAACCCCCATGCAAATATCATTATGGAGGAAATCCGTCACACCAATCTTAATCTAGTTCTTAGGCTTGGTGATGACCATGAGGTTGACCCCCTGATAGCTGAAACATCTCCAGCTTTTACCATGAGGGTGGAGCAGAAGATCTTGGACACCATGTTATAGAATGGATACATATTGGAGTTGCAAGGAATGTTCTTGTCAGGAATGTTAGGAGGATAGCACAACCTCCAAGATGGATGAATCATACTCAGAAGCATCATGAATGTGGTAACCATAGACTCCCTAGGTTACCTTCCAAGAATAACCCAGAGCAGTAGCAAACTCAGCCAGACTGCTGCAAATCTTCTGATCACCAATCATCCAAGTCATGGTCTGCACCGCATCAGCCTTGCAGTGCACTGTGCGACAGAACTGAGAGATGAGGTCAGGACAATACTCATGCTCAATCTGGAGGAGAGGTGCAATGTCCATCTTGAACAAACACTCATGAACATGACAAAGCTCTCCAGACTTGTGCTGATTATAGAAATACAAATCGACCGGGGCTCCCACATAGAAAGGAGGAGTGAGTGCGGAATAGAAATCCTCCCAAACCTTGAGGTCAAGGTTGGTCCAAAAAAGCGGTATAGATTCTTCTTCTTCACTTGCTTCCATAGCCCAACAAAGTACAACTTCATATGTCCCTCAGGCACATGTTCAACCATTCCTTCTTCATGAGCTGAGGTTGGGCGGCCTCCTAGACCATGACCTCTCTGAGCATAAGAGCCACCAGAGAAATCTCGACGAGAGACAATGGTCTTACTCTTGAGAACCGTACCACCACGAGAGCCTTGACTTGTGAATAGATGGCAGAGAGAGATAGCAGGGGGTAAGTGTGTCACGACCCTGGACCCAAAGGTATACATACTGTTATGCGCTCCTAGTCATGGACCCGCAAGGTCTTCAGGGTTCCCAGCCCCGGCCGCAACAGACAACGGCAGGCAGACCAGATTCATCGGCACGCAGGCCGGATCACCACGGTACTACTACTCCTTGTGTCCATGCTAGTCATAACCAACTATGCATATCAAAGCGTCCACGAATCGTGTGAAACTGAAGGAACAGCACCAAAGCTATACAGAGATGTTATGTGTCCAGAAAGTGCAGCAACAATCGAGGGTTACTCGGGTTACCAAGCCCCAGGCCGAATCAGATCGGCAGGCGTGCTCGGAAATGGATCATCGGCTCCACAACCCCTCGACTGCGACAACTATGCAGGCATAGCCAAAATTGTATAAAAATGAGCTCGAAACCAACAATCGATCAAAGCAACACTCTAGACATGGAAGCTGTATTAAACAGGTAGGACTAGAGTAGCTGTACAAACAGAGGTCACACGACCCAACATTACATCAGACAATGGAAGACAAATTATGTTGCTAGTCAACAAGAACCAAAAAGACCTAAGAGGCCGCAACATAAGGCGACGTCCCATCCCATAGATTCCAGTCTGCTACCTGGGAACCCCAAACTACTCGTCGATGTCCATGTCGGAAACACCACCACTGAAGTGAGATCTTCACCTGAACAAAAAGTAAGCAAACCTAAGTATGGGAGGTACTCAACAAGACTTAGTTAACCTATTATATATCTGCTATTCCCAGAAAGGGTTTTATGAAGGTTGATTTGCGTAAAGCAAAGTTTGTTTTCCAAAACTGAGGAGGAAAAGCACGTCTTAAGGAATGTTTTCAAAACAGATGAGAAACTCAACCACTGTAATCATCATCTTTTCAAACCACCAACATCATTTCCCATCATCTCATTCTACAAGGATCACCCCTCTCGGCCTTACCGAGGAGGCATCCTTCAATCATTGTCAACATCTTTTACCTCACGTTCAAGTTATCTATGACCTCGTGTCTTCCACCAAGTCGTCCTTAACCGTGGACACGGCTTCTCGAAAGATTTATCGCTGTAGGGTGGTACACTTTACCCACACGTACCATCCGACTCTTAACGCCACATGTACGCTCCTTGGGAGCGCGGCAGAGGGTGGTTGGCCACGACCTTTACCTTGTCGAGCCCTATCCATGAGTCAACCCAAACAGGGCCATCCCGTCAACAGGCAGTTGGCCACCTCCTGACGGCACCTGTTCTGTGAGTCGGGATCAAGATCTGTGTACGTCCATCACTTGTCCCGGTCACGCCCTAAACACCTCCAAAAGTTTTTTGACTCACACGCAGATGGAACTCCCAAACTACGTGACTTCCGGATAGAACCAAACAAGTTAGTTAGTTGAGCGTGGTCATTTAGGCCCCGCGTGTGGTTGCACGCTCAGTCTTGGTTTCCGCGGCGAGACCTTAATCCTAGGGTTGGAAAGTATAGGACAAACAACCACTTCCCAAGTGGCCTCCTGGTCCAAGCCTTAGTCAAGTTAACCACACAGTGCTCATCTCACCACGTCATCATATCATACTAGGTTCTCGTAGCGCTGGTTCATCAACCGGATCGAGCAGAGGTAAACAAACATGTATGACTAAGCGAAGCAGATATGAGGCTCTGGCGATGCGCACAATCAAATCTATGGCGGCTAGGAGCAGTGAATCAGAATATTGAGGCAATGCAGTATATAGGTGAACTATATCTACTAGCATCAAATACTTTGGAATCAAATGCAAAGTACGAGAATCAAATGTTGTTCGATTATGCTTGCCTTGGTTACAAGAAAACCAATAAAGATATCTTCTAGGATAAGTTCTTGACTTGTCGGTTAAGATCAAGTATTCGCCAAGGGCATTGTTGGCCTTCTCTTCGGAGTTGTGTTCTACCGATAAGAGCAAACACCGGAAAGAAAGAGAACATTCAACACATGGCATAATGCAATGCGCAATATGTATGCATGATCAAGTTAATGCACTGAAATAAAGACCTAAACATGTTTGTTGGATTGCTAGGGTTCATATGACACTTAAGCATTTTTAATGAATTTATCCCGAAATAGTCCCCGGAGGGCACTTCGGGCAATTCTGAGAGTGAGTACAATTTAAAGTGCTCAAATGGGTTTGAAAACATCATAACTAGATTGCATTTGTCATTTTGAGCATTTTGATATATAACTTTTAATTTTCTGATTTTAGTGAATAAAAACTTATTTTTCTATTTTTAAATGAATTAAACAACATTAAATAATGCTCATTTTTGAAATTTGTCAAACATGTGTGAAAATGACATAAACATGTAGAATTTATTTTTCTGATCATTTTCATATTTTTCTGACTTATATTTTGGGAGATATTAATTATTCAATTTTATTCATTTTTCTGTAATTTATTTAAACAAAGGGCCCACGTGTCATTTATTTAAACATTTATTAAACCTTTTTCATTAATTCGATTTTTAACCTGACAGGGTGGGCCCGTGGCGACGTCACGCTGACGTCATCATGACGTCAGCGCTGGCTGGCAGTGGCACACCCGCGGTTGCCGGCAGCGATTCCGGACGGAATGGCTCGAACGGAAGGCGCCAAACGGAAGAGGAGGTCCAGGGCGACCTATAGGAGGTGGCACCGCTTCCTAACTACCACCGGAGACTCGCCGGCGACGAGCAATGGCGGTGGCGGCCACGGGTTCCCGCGACGGGACAAAATAGAGGGAGAGGGAGGAGTTGGAGGGGCCCGGGAGGACCATTTGCTCACTGTGAGCTCGAAGAGCAGCTCGAGGAGGCGAGGCGACGCCGGACGACAACGAATCGGCGGCGGAGGTCGACAGCCGGAGGCGAGGAAGAAGGGGATGGCGGCGACGATTTAGAGCGTCTCGGCCCGATTCACTTGGGGAGGATGTAGAGGGGAGGACGACGATGCCAAAGGTGGGCTCGGTTTGCTTCGGGACGGCCGGAGTCGGCGGCGATTCGCGCGGGATGGTGGTTAGGGTTTCGGGCTATGGTTTGGCTTCTCGGGAGGGATACAGAGAGCGAGAGGGACTTCCGGGGCGAGGCGAGTGAGGAGAGGAGCTTCGCGTCGCCCTTCTTTCGTTACCCACGCGCGAGGGGCGGTAGCAGGACGTGGCGGCAGCTCCGGTGAGGTGCCTGCCTGTCGGGGAAGATGACAAACAATATTTTCCACAAAACCGCCTCGGTTTCGAAATTTTACAAAGGAGCCATTTTCGTTAGAAAAACAGACATAAACCCATGTTTTCAGGGCCTTTTTGCAAGAACAAAATTTTGCAAAAATAAGATTTGGAAAGCTCATCATATTTCCAACCACACCATAATTTTGTTTGGTGAAATTGAGGTATTTCTCAGTACAAATTTTGGAACCCATTTTAAGTACTATTTGTGGATTTTTTCTCAAACCATTTAAGTTCACAATTTAAATTGTTTCAATCATGGTTAAATTTTTTGTTTTCATGCATGTATGGGATGAACACAATACCACACACACTAGTTTAGCAAAATTGGGATGTTACAAATCTACCCCCCTTACAAGAATCTCGTCCCGAGATTCCCGAAGGAGAAGAAAGAAGGAACACCTGTTTTGGACGATCTTCTCGAACCTTACGGTTCTCTTCTTGTAGAGGTTGATCCGTAGCACTTGTGAAGATATCCAGCGGCTACACCTTAGGTAGGAGGGAAAACTCTTAGGAATTTTATCTTCACAAAGATCGAGTATCTCATGGATAACTCATGACAAGAATGTTCATAAAGAACTTTTTGAGTTAACGTGCATGAAACACATCAAGGTAACGGAGTGAATAGAAGATGGTTTCAAGTTTACGGACGATTGGTCTTGAAAGGATTTAGAATATGATCTTTGCACAAGACTTTAAATCCTTGTGGAAAAGAAAGGTTGAACAACTTATGACATCGAGGTTTCTTCAGACAGAATACCAAGATGGAGAGGATTGTCTTGGATACCACAACGTAATATCCGTAGATGAGGGAAACACAAGAAAACACTATAATTCGTGCGTCAGAGAAATTTTGATACAAGATCATGTTCACTCTTCAGAGTGGACACGGAAGATAACAGAACTTTCAACCATTCCATAACAGTTTTCTTGAAATCCTTGTTAGGGATCGGGATGTTACTTCATGACAGAAGATGAGTAACCAAAATAAGGTGGAACACCGTAAGGAAGGAGAAACTCTTGGTTACACCATAAAGATGAGTAACCAACAAGGATTGGAGCACCAGAAGGAATACGGAATCTCTTTCCTATGGTGGATTTGACGTAGCAATACGTTTACCACATGGTTAAGATCCCATGGCTGAAGTGACTGAAAAATTCAGACAATGTGTGAGATGAACAGAACTTCAAGTACAGACCACTTGAATAAAGAAACTGATCAATGGCGGTTGCAAAACACCACGAGATGGTTCTCATGATGAACTTGTTTCCACTGAAAGAAAGTTTGGAGGATGGATAGAGAAACATTTGACAAATCAAGTTCCAAGTTCTCCTTGATGTTTTAGATACCGACAGCAGGCTCATGGCAAGCCTTCTGTAGGTCATCAAGTGAATATAAAACTCCGGTTTGGAAGAACGGGGAGGGAAAACTGGTTAGGACTAGCCACACAAGAATTCTCAGGGAGGGTGGTTGTTCTTACGGATTCAAAGAGATGTGACATTAGGCCTTCCGGCTAATTGTGTCAACCACAATATCAACCATGCCAGATTCTGAAAATACCTAATTCAATACCCTTGAGGAAAACACCAACCATCGTTGCCGCTTGAGATTCAGCTCTGGTTAGTGGGAGAATGATTCGGATTCAGCATGTTTGATCACAGAGGTTGCACCGGTTACCAACGAGATACATTTACTAGATCCTCAAGATATGGACTACAATGTCACACTCAAGAAAATGAGCGAGATTGCAGAACTCACGTATTAGAAACTTGTGAAAGACGGTTGAACCTACATGGATTACTTGCAACGGAACACATCAGATTCCTTGTTAGTAAGATGATTGCACAGGTAAGTAAGTTCTTGGACTTCTTATATTTATTGAACAATCATTCAGTGGCTTGGGTGTGGGTGCAAACTTCTTCAAGTAAATGGAGGTAACAACCTACCATTTCAAGAATAGTCCACACATACATGACCGACTTGGGATTATTCCCGAAGGAACAAAAAAACTCTACTCAGATCCACGGCGACAACTTTCACCAAAAGCACATGGACCGGGGTAAGTTACTTTGAACATCCAGAACACAACTTCGTGGCGACACAAAGATGGTTCTAGAGAGTTTCCAACATTAGTGCCAATTGTTCAACATGAACCTCTTGCAACTTGGAGAAAATAGGAATGTCACCGATGGGCTCAACAACACTCTTATCATAACACTCCAAGAAGAGGGGTTCATATGATACATGAACGAGGCAAGGTATGGGTCAGACTAGAGGACATGAAGGTGTACTTAGGTGGAACACCATGAGTGAAAACTCCGTAAAGATAGTCCTTGGATCTGAACTTGATTTGATGATAGCCCAAATCAAATCGAGGGTAGAATGATAGCATGTCCATTAAAGAGATACTATCATGCTTCAACAAGATGAGAACTAGACATCCCATTGCAAAGGAAAAAGTTAGGAAGAGCTCTTGTCTTTCAACTCTCCAAGTTATTGTTTAATCTCAACCAACTAGTTCAGGGTAACCAACACTGTTTTTTTAAAGAAAGGGGTAGTTCAAGTTACCCCTTGTGTAGACATCACGGTCAGGTAAAAACCTGGTGATACTTCTAGAAAGACAACCAGAATATCACAGCCTACCAGTATGTCTCGGAGTTTGGAAGGAATTTTGCTTTTCAAAGCAACCTGTATGATCTTGAGAGCTTCGGGATGAACCTAACTCTTTGACCAGGAATGTGCACCACCATGAACGGATTTGGTAACACGGTCAACTTTAAGTAGAGACCGGGTGCCCAATAGTGCTAAGAAGGATACATATGTTTTTTTTAGATTTTTCAAAGGAATAAGGATTGTTCAGAATATCTGATGCACACATCGATACACACAGCCAACATTCTCGAGCATTTCAGCTTGGAGGAAAGGGGAGTGAAGACGTGTAGGAGCATCACTTCATTAATAAGGACATGAAACTAGGCATGACCTATTGACATAAAAGAGTGTGATACTTGGAGGTAGAACAAAATATAAGCTAATGAAACCTCTTTAATCTGGGAATTACAAAACTTTGACCTGGACCTTAAGATGAACGAGGTACTGGAGTTTGTTTCTCCTGACATTCTAAGGTGGAATGTTTTGACGGAAAGCAAGAGCAAATGCATTGGAAGAATCCAACACACATAGGAAACTCGTATTCCAAACAAGGGAACAACTAAAGATTGGGAATATGCTCCGGAAAAACCCGGGATCATGTTGATTGCACAGGGTCATACTCATTTGTAGAACCCGTGCCAAGAGTTGGTATAGCTGAAATAGGAACAAAGATGTGGAGGACATGATGATCACTCTTGTTGTCATCCCTTTTGGTTCCAAAAGAGAACCTATGGCTATGAGAGTTGAGATTACCTAGCCATCCTGAGGTATAAAAATGTTCCTCGGGATCCAAAGAAACGGAACTTAGGTTAAAGGTCAGCATCCTGTGCTGGTAGCATACACATCACATGGTTAACAAACCACATGATTCAACACACTTCAATCAAGCACATTCCGGGACCTTCGGTTCAAGTCCAAGGATTAAAAATGTTGAGAAGGGAATTACCACTATCTAAGTGCCTTGAAAAACACTATGAATAGAAATCAAGAAGTATCTTCCAGAAACCATATGTAGCTCCGGAAGTATCTGATCAAAAGACAAGGAATACATTCAAGATGAAAGGAAATATCGAGGTTTAGGATTTGATACTTTGGGACATGTAAGAATGTGGAATCCGTACAACTCTGAGAGATTATGATGGATAGGAAATCTCCCAGTTTAATCAAGATATAACGGACTTTGGAACACACACGACTCAAGAAACTTTAACACTAGGTCAACTTGGATAAAAGACGTCCTTGCCAAAGAAGGCACCTAAGTTTTGAATAGCTAGAACCTTTTCAAATCAAAACAGGTAAGGTGACCCAGAGTTAGAGCGATACCAGATAAGGAGTAAAAAGAATCCTAAGAAGGTTTTCACAACTCATTTGAGGTTTCAAAGTAGTTTTCACAAACACTAGACTCGACATCGACCAAGCAATAAGGTTTTCCTACTGGCAGTCCTGCTCTGATACCATGACTTGTCACGACCCCGGACCCAAAGGTATACATACTGTTATGCGCTCCTAGTCATGGACCCGCAAGGGCTTCAGGGTTACCAGCCCCGGCCGCAACAGACAACGACAGGTAGACCGGATTCATCGGCACGCAGGCCGGATCACAACGGTACTACTACTCCTTGTGTCCATGCTAGTCATAACCAACTATGCATATCAAAGCGTCCACGAATCGTATGAAACTGAAGGAAGGGGACCAAAGCTATACAGAGATGCTATGTGTCCAGAAAGTGCAACAACAATCGAGGGTTACTGGGGTTACCAAGCCCTAGGCCGGATCACAACGGCAGGCGTGTTCGGAAATGGATCATCGGCTCCACAACCCCTCGACTGCGACAACTATGCAGGCATAGCCAAAACTGTATAACAATGAGCTCGAAACCAACAACCGATCAAAGCAGCATTCTAGACATGGAAGCTGTATTAAACAAGTAGTACTAGAGTAGCTGTACAAACAGAGGTCACACGACCCAACATTACATCAGACAACGGAAGGCAAATTATGTTGCTAGTCAACAAGAACCAAAAAGGCCTAAGAGGCCGCAACATAAGGCGAAGTCCCAGCCCATAGATTCCAGGCTGCTACCTGGGAACCCCAAACTACTCGTCGATGTCCACGTCGGAAACACCACCACTGAAGTGAGATCTTCACCTAAAGCAAAATTAAGCAACCCTGAGTATGGGAGGTACTCAACAAGACTTAGTTAACCTATTATATATCTGCTATTCCCAGAAAGGGTTTTATGAAGGTTGATTTGCGTAAAGCAAAGTTTGTTTTCCAAAATTGAGGAGGAAAAGCACGTCTCAAGGAATTTTTTCAAAACATATGAGAAACTCAACCACTATAATCATCATCTTTTCAAACCACCAACATCATTTCCCAACATCTCATGCTACAAGGATCACCCCTCTCGGCCTCACCGAGGAGGCACCCTTCAATCATTGTCAACATCTTTTACGTCACGTACAAGTTATCTATGACCTCGTGTCTTCCACCAAGTTGTCCTTATCCGTGGACACGGCTTTCCGAAAGATTTATCGCTGTAGGGTGGTACACTTTACCCACACGTACCATCCGACTCTTAACGCCACATGTACGCTCCTTGGGAGCACGGCAGAGGGTGGTTGGCCATGACCTTTACCTTGTCGAGCCCTATCCATGAGTCAACCCAAACAGGGCCACCCCGTCAACAGGGAGTTGGCCGCCTCCTGACGGCACCTGTTCTGTGAGTCGGGATCAAGATCCGTGTACATCCATCACTTGTCCGGTCACGCCCTAAACACCTCCAAAAGGTTTTTGACTCACACGCAGATGGAACTCCCAACCTACGTGACTCACGGATAGAACCAAACAAGTTAGTTAGTCGAGCGCGGTCTGTTAGGCCTCGCGTGTGGTTGCACGCTCAGTCTTGGTTTCCGCGGCGAGACCTTAATCCTAGGTTGGCAAGTACAGGACAAACAACCACTTCCCAAGTGGCCTCCCGTCCAAGCCTTAGTCAAGTTAACCACACAGTGCTCGTCTCACCACGTCATCATATCATACTAGGTTCTCGTAGCTCTGGTTCATCAACCGGATGGAGCAGAGGTAAACAAACATGTATGACTAAGCGAAACAGATATGAGGCTCTGGCGATGCGCACAAGCAAATCTATGGCGGCTAGGAGCAGTGAATCAGGATATTGAGGAAATGCAGTATATAGGTGAACTATATCTACTAGCATCAAATACTTTCGAATAGAATGCAAAGAACAAGAATCAAACGTTGTTGTAAAACATATATGAGCAGATAAGAGGTTATGCTTGCCTTGGTTATAAGAAAACCAATAAAGATATCTTCTAGGATAAGTGCTTGACTTGTCGGTTAAGATCAAGTATTCGCCAAGGGCATTATTGGCCTTCTCTTCGGAGTTGCGTTCTACCGATAAGAGCAAACACCGGAAAGAAAGAGAACATTCAACACATGGCATAATGCAATGCGCAATATGTATGTATGAGCAAGTTAATGCACTGAAATAAAGCCCTAAACATGTTTGTTGGATTGCTAGGGTTCATATGACACTTAAGCATTTTTACTGAATTTATCCCGAAATAGTCCCCGGAGGGCACTCGGGCAATTCTGAGAGTGAGTACAATTTAAAGTGCTCAACATTATAACTAGATTGCATTGGTCATTTTGAGCATTTTGGTATATAACTTTTAAGTTTCTGATTTTAGTGAATAAAAACTTATTTTTCTATTTTTATAAGAATTAAACAACATTAAATAATGCTCATTTTTGAACTTTGTCAAACATGTGTGAAAATGACATAAACATGCAGAATTTATTTTTCTGACCATTTCCATATTTTTCTTATATTTTTCTGACTTATATTTTGGGAGATATTAATTATTCAATTTTATTCATTTTCTATAATTTATTTAAACAGAGGGCCCACGTGTCATTTATTTAAACATTTATTAAACCCTTTTCATTAATTCGATTTTGAACCTGACAGGGCGAGCCCGCGGCGACGTCACGCTGACGTCATCATGACGTCAGCGCTGGCCGGCAGGGGCACACCCGCGGTCGTCGGTGGCGATTCCGGCCGGAATGGCTCGAACGGAAGGCGCCAAACGGAAGAGGAGGTCCATGGCGACCTATAGGTGGTGGCGCCGCTTCCTAACTACCACCGAAGACTCGCCGGCGATGAGCAATGGCGGCGGCGGCCACGGGTTCCGGCGACGGGACAAAATAAGGGAG
Organism: Alopecurus myosuroides; assembly: GCA_028641055.1. NCBI lineage: Eukaryota > Viridiplantae > Streptophyta > Magnoliopsida > Poales > Poaceae > Alopecurus > Alopecurus myosuroides. Next base: position 294,581,291 of record CM054058.1, on the reverse strand, counting down.
AGGGAGGAGTTGGAGGGGTCCGGGAGGACCATTAGCTCATCGTGAGCTCGAAGAGCGGCTCGAGGAGGCGAGGTGACGCCGGACGACGACGAATCAGCGGCGGAGGCCGACGACCGGAGGCAGGGAAGAAGGGGATGGCGGCGGTGATTTAGAGCGTCTCGGCCCGATTCACTTGGGGAGGATGTAGAGGGGAGGACGATGATGCCAAAGGTGGGCTCGGTTTGCTTCGGGACGGCCGGAGTCGGCGGCAATTTGCGCGGGACGGTGGCTAGGGTTTTGGGCTAGGGTTTGGCTCCTCGGGAGGGATACAGAGAGCGAGAGGGACGTCCGGGGGCGAGGCGAGTGAGGAGAGGAGCTTCGTGTTGCCCTTCTTTCGTTACCCTCGCGCGAGGGGCGGTAGCAGGACGTGGCGGCAGCTCCGGCGAGGTGCCTGCGTATCAGGGAAGATGACAAACAAGATTTTCCACAAAACCCCCTGGGTTTGGAAATTTTACAAAGGAGCCCTTTTCTTTAGAAAAACAGACATAAACCCATGTTTTCAGGGCCTTTTTGCAAGAATTGTTTTTTTTTTGCAAAAATAAGATTTGGAAAGCTTATCAAATTTCCAACCACACCATATTTTTGTTTGGTGAAATTGAGGTATTTCTCAGTACAAAATTTTGGAACCCATTTTAAGCACTATTTGTGGGATTTTTCTCAAACCATTTAAATTCACAATTTAAATTTTTTCAATCATGGTTATTTTTTTTTTGTTTTCATGCATGTATGGGATGAACACAACACCACACACCCTAGTTTAGCAAAATTGGGATGTTACAAAGTGCATATGCCATAAGGAAGAAATATAAAGTTAAGTTGAATGAAGTGCAATTTTCATGATATTCTGGGCCCAATCGGATTCAATCCGGGATTTTTGGATTTATTCCGGAATGTCGGATTATTCCAGTTTCCCGGAATGATTCCGACAATTCCAGAATGATTCCAGAAACTACAAACTGAATCAGATATGCCACGAAACCATGAAAATTTGACTCAAAAATTTATCAAATCTAGGGTTATGAAGGATGGAACCTAAGGAGTGATTGTGGCAGTAACTACGGTGCAAGGAAACACGGATTTTGATAAGAGAAATTAGATCTAGGCCATGGACTGCAAGTGTGGGTCTAGACCTCTAGATCATGGAATTTCCACTAGTAGAAGGATTAGCCATGGATACCAAGATGGATTGAATCAAAAACTAGAACAACCCTTGGTCAACATGCATCTAGACTGAAATCCAAACCAAAAAAAACAAGAGAGGGAGAGGGGCCAATCCAAAATACCTTCCATGGAGGATCTCCTTGACAAGGAGGGGATCAAGAATCCCTTCCTAGGGTAAAGAGGAGCCTTGGGGCGATTTTTGGTGGCTAGGGACGGGAGGGAGACGAAGTGGAGAAAGAAAATATCCTCTCCCGACCATGCAACTGCCTTATATAGGTAAAATATGTTATTTCCGGAATGCTCCGGACCGAATCCGGCTGAGCCGGAGTTATTCCGAATGTATTCCGAGATTTATGGATTAATTCCTGCCCAATAGGAATTGATCCGATAAAAATAACATAGGAAATATTACTTAGGTTGAAAGTAACTTGTGTGGAGTATGGCATATGCTTTTAGATGAAGAGACAAGACATATATAGCACAGACACGAGATGGTACACTATTTCCTAGTCATACTCCTTGGAGAGAAGAACTTCAAATAACCAAATAGCAACAAGGAGCATTGTTCGAAATAAGGCAAGAGATCCAAAGGAACACGAAAGATCCAACTAAGAACCAACTCTTCAAAATAATAGGTTGGCGGCCTAAGCCACCATGTAAGATAGTATGATATGCCACCGCGAAGATGTATCTTGGGCGCATTGTCAATTCACAACATTTTAGCTCACAATTCAACATTAAAAAAGAGATATATAAATGAATTTTTTACTTTGGGCATAATTGGGGGAGGGTGAGCCCAATGTATTAGGACAACACTCCCCCTATATCCATGCCTACTCCTAAACCCAAACACATAGTCAACTATAGGTGTGTATGCAAGATCCTCAAGTCAAGCTCCTTGAATCAATGATATTTAGCTCATTCCTCAAGAACATAAATTCTAAATCATCAAGGGGATTCACGAATATGTCGGCAAGTTGATCCTTGGTGGACAAATCAGCTAATGCAATATCTCCACGGGCAACATGATCTCTAATAAAGTGGTGACGAATCTCAATATGTTTCGTTCTTGTATGTTGCACGGGGTTGTAGGCGATCTTGATGGCACTCTCATTGTCACATAGGAGGGGCACTTTGTCACAATGAACACCACACTCTTTGAGGGTTTGCCTCATCCATAACAATTGAGTGCAAGCACTAGCAGCTGCCACATACTCGGCTTCGACGGTGGAGAGAGATATACAATATTTCTTCTTAGAAAACTAACTCACCAAGGACCTACCAAGAAATTGCGAAGCTCCCAAAGTCGATTTCCTATCATCTTGATCACCAGCCCAATCCGAGTCCGTGTACCCACTTAGAGAGAAATGTGCCCCCTTTGGGTACCACAACCCATACCTCGAGGTATGAACCAAATACCGAAAGATCCTTTGGACCGACGTCAAGTGGCTTTCCTTAGGAACCGCTTGATACCTTGCACACACCCCTACACTTAAGGAAATATCGGGTCGAGAAGCACAAAGATAAAGCAAATAACCAATCATACAATGAAATAACTTTTGGTCCACATATTTACCATTCAGATTGCGCTTGGGATGACACTTGGTTTGCATTGGAAAGACTTTGCCTTTGGCATCTTGGAGGTTGAACCTCTTGAGCATGTCTTGGGTATACTTTGCTTGATAAATGAAAGTCCCACGAGCCAATTAGTTGATCTCAAAGCCAAGAAAGAATTTGAGCTATCCCATCATAGACATCTCAAACATGTCAGTCATAAGCTTTGCAAATTCATTAATGAAAGCTTGATTAGTTGACCCAAAGATAATATCTTCTATGTATAGTTGGCATATAAAAAAATCCCCCTTAACCCTCTTTGTGAAAAGGGTTGGATCGATATGCCCAACTTAGAACCCACGGTCTTGCAACAACTCTCTAAGGTTCCCATACCATGCACGTGGTGCTTGTTTAAGTCCATAGAGCGCCTTATCCAGATTGTAGACATGGTGAGGGAAGTTGGGGTCCTCAAACCCCGGTGGTTTCTTAACATATACCAAATATTTCAATGTACCATTTAAAAAATCACTTTTCACATCCATTTGTTGAAATTTAAATTTATGTGAAGATGCATATGCAAGAAGGATACAGGGCACTCAAGGCGAGCCACAGGAGCAGAGGTTTCATCAAAGTCAATGCCTTCCACTTGAGAGAACCCTTGAGCCACCAATCTTTCCTTTTTACTTATGACAATACCATGCTCATCTTATTTTATCTTGAAAAACCACTTGGTGCCAATAACATTGCGGAAATGTTTGGGCTTCTCAACTAGCTTCCACACCATGTTGCGCTCAAAGTTAATAGGTTCTTCATGCATAGCTTCCTCCCAATCCGAATCCTCAAGAGCCTCAAACACTTTCTTTGGTTCCACGATGGATATGTGAGCTTGATTCTCACTAAAGCTTCCCAATTGAGCTCTTTTGGGTCCATTGCCTCTAAGATCACCCAACACTTTATCATCGGAAAAGTAATTGTTCCTTAAAGATCTACCAATCCTTGCTTGACAACGGGCTTTGATTGCCTCATTGTTGTGAGGATGGATCATTTGATCGTTTTGATCATTTGGGTCCCCGTCTTGACCGGTTTGTTGGCCTTGATCATAATTATGGCTTGCTTCAACTTGAGATGAAAAAGGTTGATCTTGGCCTTGATCTTGGCTAGCTTGAATTATAGGAGAACTTGGTTCTTGCATAACAACTTGATCAACAATAGGAGGGTCTTGAACTTGTTCTTGGGTTGATGCACCACTTGCTCCATTGGCATGTTCTTCTAATGTAGACGAGGCTCCACTTGGGTAGAGAATAGTTCTTCTTGATCCGACACAAGGTGTCCCTCAACGGGGCGAAAAAATCCCACACGCATTCTTCCTATGGCTTCTTGAGGCATTTCAACATCTACAAGAAAACATGAAATTGCGCCGCTTGGGAGCCATCATTTTCTTCAAACACCACACTACTATATTCAATGATAATCCGTGAGGTTTTGTCAAAGACTCTATAAGTGTGGGATTTGGCACCATAACCAACAAATGTAACCTCAAGAGTTTTAGATGGGAATTTAGACAAACGAACTCCTTTTACCAAATAGAAACACTTACAACCAAAGACACCGAAGTAGGAGATATTTGGTTTGTTGCCGGTGAGGATATCATATGTAGTCTTCACTAAGCATTTGCGAAGGTAGAGCCGGTTTGATGAGTGAAAGGCCGCAGAGATGGATTCGGCTTAAAGATATTGAGGAGACTTATACTCCGCCAACACGAACCTAGCCATATCCATGAGGGTTCGGTTCTTCCTTTCGGTTACACCATTTTTTTGAGGGGATGACGAATACCCTCTTCGCTAAGAAACTCAGAAAGGGTGTAGTTCTTGAACTCGGAGCCATTATCACTCCTAATGGCCATGATAGGAACATTGTGTTCACATTGAACTTGATTGTAGAGGTCGATGACGGCTTGTTGGGTCTCACTCTTCAACTTGAAGAAATAAACCCAAGTGTATCTTGAGTAGTCATCAACAATTACAAAGCAATACTTCTTGCCTACAAGACTTGCCTCGGACACATCACCAAAGAGATCCACATGGAGAAGTTCTAGAATCCTATTTGATGAAATAATAGTCTTGCTTGGGTGTGAAGAATCATGCATCTTTGCTTCAACACAAGTCCTACACGCACGATCTTTGGCAAAGAAAACATTTTATCTTAGTCCGAGAATGTGGCACCCTTCTGGAGACTTTGCAGTTCTCATGTTGACATGGTATAAGAGGCGATGCGACAACCACCCCACGCCAGTCTTACCGAAGAGACACATCGCTTGAGTGTTGGTTGACTCCGAAAAGTCTACCACATACAACTCATTTTCAACAGGCCCAACGTAAGCAACATCGAGAGTCTTGCTCCACAAGAGGACCACGATGTCAGGCTCAAAGAAGACAGAAAGTCCCATCTTCCCTAAAGCACGAACTGAAAGTAAACTGAAACCAAGAGATTCGACAAGCATGACATTCAAAAGGGTGATGTTAGGAGCAACAACCACCTTGCTAAAACCTGTTACGTTAGATTTTGAATTATCTCCATAAGTGACGGTTGCTTAATTTATATTTAGTCTCAACTCGTCATAAGTACCTTGCTTCTGGTCATATGACTTGTACACCCACTATCAAGTATCCATTTTGACCCACCAGAAGCATAGTCCTACAAGAAATCATTGACTTGAGTTAGGACGCGAGGAGGGTCCTTGATACGTTCAAAACGTATCTATAATTTTGATGGTTTCATGCTACTTTAATACTTTTCATAATTGTTTTTATACTCCCTCCGTCCGCTTTTATAAGGCACACTACATACCATTTCAATTTTGACCACATACATAGTAAAGTAAGTGAATCTATATATAAAATAAGTCTAGATTCACTCATTTTAGAATGTATGTGGACAAAATAGAAATGCCTTACAAAAGTGAACGGAGGGAGTATTAAGTTTATGATTTATTTGGACTAACCTACTAATAGTTGCAAAAGTGCACAATGTTCTTGTTTTACACTTTGATGTGTAGGAATTCCCAAAAATAGAAGAAGAAACCTTGTTAGAGTCGAATTGGGACTTTCCTAAAACCTGTCTGAAAACACTTTTTAAAGATTGCCACGTTACGGGTTTAGGACAGCGTCAAACGGAAATCTCACAGAAGACAAAGTTGTGGAGAATTTCACGGCGTACGTTCTAGAGTTAAAATTCGCCTGATTCCGAGTTCGGACGGCTGACATACGCCCGATTTACCGCAGCCCTAGATGGGATGACGGAAATCCGTGAGACTATATAAAGGGAGTAAACCTAGATCGTGGGAGACACCCCATACCACGAATTTCTAATCACGAATGCCATGTTTTAGACTCCCCCATGGATCCCATCTCCATGGGGTAGGGCTCCCAAGTCCATGAAGAAAGAGTGATAAGGGACGGTGCTCCCCTATGATGCCGGTGGCGTAGGGAAGGAGTCCCTACGCCACCGCCGGTGCCGCCGCCGCCCTGCGCCCTGCGCTGTCCTCTCTGCCGTCTTCACCGCCATCTCCATCACCAATTCCTTCTTGTCTACAGTGGTTCATCCTCCCACACACCTCTGTACCGCCCTATGTAAACATGGTGTTTGATGTTATAAATTATTTGCAGATGATCTATTGCATCTATGTCATGTTTGTGTAGATCCTTTTTTCATATGATTGATTGTTGAATCTCTATGGAGTGTTTGAGCTATATATTGAATTTGTTAAAGTCCTATGGTGCCATCATATGTTTATGTGCGCCTGGATCACATCATAGGGTTTGTAGTATGTGTAGAAAGCTAGAGGGAGGGTTGCTTGAATGACAGAAACATGAGCGATTGAATCATATGGAATAAAGAGGACATTTTGATCTTAATTCTATGGTTGGGTATTTTTACCTTAATGTATCTTCTAGTAGTTACGGATGTTTGCTAGAGTTCCAATCATAAGTACTTGCAATCATTGGATAGTCAGAGCTTGTTAGCTTTGCCTCTCACACATAAAACAGGAATATCAACCATGTATTTGACTATTTGATCATGGACAAATCCACCATAACTATCACCATTTTTCCACACTCATGGTACTGTTAGTTTATGGTTACTTAGTATACTTTATTTCTGCAACACTAACATTTACTTTCTTGTATTTATTATCTTGCAAAGCTATCTCTTATACCCGTATTATTTCTCTAGTATTATTTCCTAGATAAAGTAAACGTCTAGTGTGCGTAGAGTTGTATCAGTGGTTGATAGAACTTGAGAGAACATTTACTCTATCTTTAGCTACTCCTTGGGTTCGAAACTCTTACTTATTGAAAAGGCTACACATGATCCCCTATACTTGTGGGATATCAGTCCTCTCATGTTACCAACAAGGGTCTTTGGACCCCAAATAGTGTAATTAATGAAACCCTCAATATGACCAACATATTTAGCTTGCACAACACCATAGTAAAAAAGATGGCGAGGATTATTAGCTCACGCAAAGTTTCTACGGGTGGTCTCGCCCCTAATGACAATACCACTCGCACCAACACTCTTTGCTTGTGCGGTCTTGGCCTTCTTCTTGTCCTTCTTCTTGTTCTTGCTCTTGGCAACATAGACAAGACCTTGCTTCCCATTTTGTGGCCTTGGATCCACTTGTGGCCTTGGAGCCACAACCTTCTCAACACCAGGGCCCTTGCCCTTAATTCTGGCTAGCTCTTCCTTTAACCTAGCATTCTCCTCAATAATATTTGCATGATCACAATAAGAAGTACAAGTACTAGGCACATTGAATTGATATAATTGAGTTTGAAGTTGTTCATGAGACTTGTTGAGGGTAGTGTTCACCCTCCAAGGCCTTGTGAGCCTTGGTGAGCTTCTGTAGCTCCTCGATTAGTTTTTCATGACCATCCCAAAACTCAACCTTCTTATTTTTAGCTATTTTACATTTATAAATAGCACGGTCACGTTCTTTAGTGAGTTTATACATTCACTCATTATGTGACTCCTCAATCGTCTCAAGTTTCTCCTCAAGAGATACTCGAAGCTCATGTTCTCCTCAAGAGAATTTCAGAGAGAGCCCTTTTCAATAGAATCTTATCTCTTGGTCTCACCTTTCTTCTCAAGAGCCTCTTGGGCCTCTCCCAATTGACTCATGAGAAGATCAAAGTACCTTTTGGTATGACCTTGCAAGTTAGACATAAATAGACCCAAAGAGGCAATTTCATCTTCAACACTAGTACTAGCAAGGTTATTATTTTAATTTTGAGTCTTAGAGTTGGAGGAAGAAGATACCTCGGTGGCCTTTTCCATGAATCACTTTGCGAAATATTGAGGAATATTCTCATTGGGGGATTCAAAAAGTTATGGAGATGATGAAGGTGCAATAGCAATAGCGGCCACTTCACTTGTGGTTTCTTCTTCATCATCAACAGAATCATACACTTTTTGAGTCACGAGCACAAACCTTGAAGATGGTTTCTTGTCGAAAGTTTCTTCTTGAAGTGGGGCTTCTTGTGAGGGAGCTTTGAATTATACTTGAGAACAAGGTTCCGTCCTTGACTTTCCCTCTTCTTGAAAGGGCATTCGGCAACAAAGTGATACTTGTCTTGACAATTGAAACAAGCCCTCACTGTTTGAGTCCCTTCCTTGACATAGCTTGACTTGGTCTTCTCCTCAACATATGCCTTGGCCTTGGGAGGGTTCTTCCAAAACTTTTGCATGATAAGAGCAATGAACTTCTTAAGAAATGAATCATACTCTTGATAATTTAGTGGATCTATGTCTTCCCTCAATTCAACCACTTCTTGTTGATCCACCACCTTGTTCACAGCCTTGGACTCCAAAGCCACAGAGGCCCCTTTGTGCATTCCAGTAGCACGAGCGCGAGTGTCTTGAGCAAGCTTTGTTTGAACTTGTCGTGGTGTGAATAAGATAGATGCCATAGGATGGCTAAATATTGGGGCCGATGGACATTGTAGGTATCCGGGGAGGGATCGCACGCCTAACTGGCGCGCTCATAACACTGCAAACATCAAGATCTACCCAAGTTCGGGCCCCTCGTGTGGAGGTAACACCCCTACTCCTGCCTCTCTCTCTGTATAAGTGTATGCCGAGTACAGGAATTCCTCAAGCTCAAGGAGATAAAGGAAGAAGAACCTCTCTCAATGTCTCTTTCTCTCTTCACGTAGCTAAGCCAAACCTTAGTTGCATGACCGAACGACCCTCATGCAGGAGGGGGGAGGCCACCTTATATACTGGTGGCCACCTACTATTCTACGGATAAAAGTACTAATTAGGTGACTACTCCCTGTACAGCTCCGCACGCCTCCGTGTCTTCGCTGACAAGTCGCGGAAGTCTCCGCGGTTAGGTCGCTGACATGTCATGTCCCCCTTGTGAGAGACAGGACATGGCATTGCCCATACCGCACTGTACCCACGTATGGATACACATCATCACGCGCCTAGTAAGTTGAACTGCACACTTGTACGGCTCCTGGATACGCGGGATTCTCCCAACAGCTCTAGTGACTTTGCCTCCGGGTAGAACAGAAGCCATCTCTATCCGGATCCTCCAAGTGCTACTCAGATGACCCAGATAGATACTTGAATCTTCCCTTGGTCTCTTGTTCTTCTTGCCGGATAGCCCCAACTGGGTACCATCCAACCGGGTACCATCCTATCCGGCACGTACCAACTCGGTACGACCGAACTCGGTAATCAGTACCTTGAACTCCATTTCTCACATGCCTTACCCCTACTTGGGGGTAGTCCCCCGACATTAGTCCCCAAAGCTGGTAGGGTCCGGTGAACTCGGACGTTGGGCCCTGCCAGCTTAAACCAACATTTCCTTGATACTCTTATCCGAGTTGTACCTCAACTCGGTCGACCTCAACCCAAATACGGATCCACTCCATTGTTGCCTATGGACTTTTCCTCTTTGAACCGGGTAGACCAAGCTGCTTTGGATTTTGCCGAGATCCCAGCACTTAGCCAATTTTTAGAACTTTGCCGCTCGAACCAGCACCTCTCGCTATCTTTGCGTGTAAGGTTTTACATGTGGCGTGAGGACAGAGCCCATGCCGCCTCGGGTCTGGTGCAGTTGCAACGCGCTCCACCTGCGCCTGTCGCTGCACACCGGGTCCACACGACGTTGTGTCGCATCGCACAGGGCACTTGAGTACCCACATCGCGCGACGTGGAATTGACTGCGTCCGTTACACGCGATTTAATCGTTTCGTTCGTTTCTAACGGGCGCAATAACTCCCCACGTACCCACGATTCCAGCCGCAGCAAATCCAGCGCAGTAACTGCGCTTTGGGGGGGGGGGTACAAATACCCCGCGCCGCCTATCGCCTCGACTCCTTCGCCATTTTCCCCATTCCCTTCTCCTTCCTCGCGCAACACTCGCACAGAGCACTCCGCTCCGCCGCGAATCCACCGCACGCCGCCGCGCGCAGAGAGAGTACGAGACCATCCCCGCGCACCACCGCTCGCCGGAGCGCGCCTGAGGGCCTCAAGTTCTGTACCACGACGCGCGATCATCCTCGACCTTACGCCACCGTCGCTGTACGGCTCCTCTGCCGCTTCCTTCTCCAAGATCTTCCTGAAGTTCTTCATCACCGGAGACGCGCCACGAAAATCGTCTTTCGCTCCGCCGCCGCCCTTCTACGACCGCTGCGGCCCGAGCCTTCCTTCTCGCCGTCGCGCCATCCGGATACGGATCTGCCCCGATGGCACTCGAAGCTGTCGCCGATCTGAACCTGGAGGGCCCTGCATCCACCCGTGCAAACTGGGAAGGATCAGACGTGACCGCCCGAGACCCCCAGTGGCTGGTGAACACTCGCCGGGTACCGCCGGGGGTTATCTTCAGGCCACCCGGCAACGAGCTGGAGCCGCAACCCCAACCTGGTGAGTACGTCGTATTCCTTAGCCATTTCAAACTCGGCTTCGGCCTTGCAATTTCCAAATTTATGCAAGACTTTCTCCGCCATTTTGGCTTGCAACCACACCACCTCCCGGCAAACGCCATTGCAATGATGTCCACTTTTGCCACTTGCTGCGAAGCCTATCTCGGTGTCTACCCTACGGTAGACATCTAGGCCAAGTACTTCTATTTCCGCCAGCAAGTTCTCCCCAACAAGGCCAACCCGGATGCTCCCAAGGTGATGACTCAAATCGGGACGACCATGATCGTCTGCCAAACTCCCTGCGCCTACCCCTGGGTTCTAGGGTTGGATACTTGTCGGAAATGGCAAAGGGAGTTTCTGTATGTGAAGAACCCCACTCCGGAAGCAGGCGAGCAGCCGGTCGAACTCATCAAGTTGCCTGCCTTCGAGAACGCTCCTCCAACTGCTATGAGGAACTGGGGGTACCACCCAAAGAAGACTGTGCTGGATGCAAACCATGCGGATGACAGACCGAAGCAATTGGTTGCGCTGGGACTCCGACCGGATGACCTGATCGCCGCTTGGGTGAGTTGTCGGGTTCTCCCTCTCCAACTCTGAGCACACAAGATGTGCTTCATGGGCAGGCCCCGCGACTGCACCCGCACCACTACGTTTGAGCTCAGCAAGGAGGAAGTGGCTATCTGGGATCGCTCCATCCTCAAGGCCACCCTCTCGGACACCTAGTATTATGGTTTCGCGCCATACAGCCGAGATCAGCCAGCCCCCAAAGTAAGCTTCCTTCTATATGCACTTAGTTAATCTTGCTTTCTGTTTCTCATGCTTTGCCGAGTAGAATTTATCTTGGATTCTCTTGGATAGACTCAGCCATTTATGCTTTGTGATAGCATGCTGTACCGAATAGGGTCTCAACCCGGCTTCTCCTGATAGGACTTAGCTTTTTATGCCTTGCGCTTGCATGCTACACCGAGTAGAGTTTCAACTCAGTTCTCCTGAGTATACTCTGTCCCTTATGCTTTGTGTTTGCATCTTCAGACTATTCCTCGCCAGAAGGTGGAAGATAAGGTCGTCTTCGAGCAGAACTGGCAGCCGGACCGGACCGAGGACGATGAAGAGCAGTACGATGTCCAAGACACACTCTGCATCCCGCTTGTCACTCCTCCAGGCCAAGACGGTAAGTCCTGAGTCTCCACCTCAATCCGGGACTAGTCCGAGAGTGAAGAAGGTGATAGAGACCACCACTGTATGCTTTTAGATGCTTTCCGGCTTCTTCCCGGTCTCACAATTGCATTTATTTTTCTTGCCTCCAGAGGAAATGGACGAGGAACCGATTGACGCGGTGCCCGTTTCTATCGCTGCCCCCATCGGAATGAGGAAACGATCCGGTAGTGGTGCCACCGAGCCCCCTGCTACCAAGAGGCGGAAGAAGGCGGCGAATCACAACAAGTCCACCTCTACCCGCAACAAGAAGCCAGTGCGACCGACCGAGGACGCGTAAGCTTTTCCCGGGTTTCTCCATGTTCATGTTTCCTTGTCTTTTCTGCCTTCTTTTTCAATCCGGATGCTTTGTGTTTGCATTTTTCTTACTCCTCTGCTTCTTCCTTGTTTCCTTTAGTGACCCACTCGACGATGATGCCCCTGAGGCACCCCCAAGGCCGAGTACTCCTCGAGAGGTTATGGACCTCGATCCCGATGACGCAAAGGTCCGTCCTGAGGAGAGGACCGAGTTGCCTCCTCCAGACCGAGAAGACCAAGAACTCAGCGCTGACAACACTGGCGCCGAGATGGACACTGATAGGGCTTCAGAGCAGCCGGAGCCCACCCCAGAACAGCAACCACCAGAACCCACCGCAGAACAGCAGCAGCAACCCCTAACAGACCAACACCAGCAGCAAGATGCTGCGCAGGCCGGGTAGCAGCAGCACCTCCAGCAATCTCCAGAGCACCAGCAACAAGGTGCCGAGGAGACCGAGCAGCAACATCAGCAGCCACCATCAACACAACAACAGGTTCCTCCACCAGCATCAGGAGGAGCCAGGACACCAACTGCGCCGAGACAGCCCACTCCCCTGGATGCCGCGCTCACAGCCGAGACGGCCACCGCCAAGACCCCCAAGACCAAGACCACCACGAGCACAGCTCCTACGGCCACGCGTCGGGCTCCAGCAGCAGCAGCAGCACGCCCCTCACTTGTGAGAAAAGACCCGACGCCCCCAAGGAACGTCCCTGTCCCCACGCACCCGGCAGCAAGTGCACCAGCAGCTTCAGTTTGCGCCCTCGCAAACACTGGATGCAGGTGCGGGCAGCAGTGGAACAACTGAAATCAGTGTGAGGGTTCCCGTTCACTGGGAAGAGCTGCAGAAGGAGCATAAGATACATTAGCAACGGAGCAGCAGCAGCGGGCGCAGCAGCAGCAACTGCAGAAGAAGAAGAAGACCGGCGCGGCCGGCCCCCAGACCAAGGCCGGCACTCTGACCATTAAGCCGGAAACGCAGCTTGACAGAGCTTGCTCATGAGCTGCGTGAAGACATTGATGCCACGCTGGACCGGATAGTTCATATTGATGCGGAGTACAACAACAAGAAACTGGGCAACCTGGATAACTACCGGGAAGCCTGGAACAACGCCGATGTCGGCCCCATCTCCATGCTTGTTGCCGCATCCAGCAACACTCTGGCACACAAGATGTACTGTCTGCGCATCACTGCAGAAGATGCCGAGGTCACTTCCCGAGTAAGTTTTGTTTTTTATCCGAAATCATACATCATCCAGTCCTCGAGATTTGGGCCGAGTAGGCAATACTCGACCGAGTTGAAGTCTACTTGGGTCGAATCTTCCAACTAACTTGTTTCTTGTCTCTCTTCATAATTGCACTAAAAATCGCGCCAGGATCTTTCGCAAGCTCCTCTGGTCCCATCGGAACGTCAAGGAGCAGAACCGGAAGCTGCAGGAGGAGCGTGGCCAAAGAGGTAACTTTTACTCTTGCCGAGTTGCTGCATATGCTTTCTCGTCATCAGTTTTCTAACCCGGTCTATGTTTCCCAACTCACAGCTATTTTGGAGAAGCAGCTCACAGAAGCCATCACCAAGATCTCCTCCTTGGAGAGTAAGTATAACATTTTATGTTTGTGCGTTTTGTGTGCACGCCAGTTTCTTTCTATCTGGTTAACTCTGCTTTTTCTGCAGGTGAGCACCAAGCCTTCGCTGAGAAGCACCAAGACTGCACTGTGCTGGCCGATTCCGCGCAGAGCAAAATATTGGCTCTGGAGAGTAAGTTGCTTTTCCTTTTCTTTCATCCAATTTCTGTATTTCCACTGTTTTGCTGACCGGATTGCCTCCTTCCCAGAGGAACGCAAGCTATTCCTCGATCAGCACCAAGGGTCTATCACTCAAACCGAGGTGCAACAGCAGGTGCAGGCCAGCCAGACCAGGTGGGAGGCAGAGCTCGCCGCCGAGAATAAAGAGGTGTTCAAACTGAAGCGTGAGCTCGCTGACGCCATCAAGATGGCGCTGCAGGCCGAGACCGACAATACCGAGGCGCTGAACCAGGCGGCTGTCGAGAAGCTTGAACTGGAAAGGGAGATTGAGTCCCTCAACGCACAAAACGCCTACCTCGACAGCATGCTGGTCAACTCCTGCGGTTTGCTAGACAAGCAGCACGAGCTTGCTGCCGGATTGACTAGCCGGCTTAAGGATCTTGTCATGGAACTGCGCTGTAAGTTCATGCTCTTTTTCAACTTGCTCCATCCGGTTTCTCTTATCCGGTTTCTCTTCTCCGGTTTCTCTTATCTGGTTTATTGACTCTACCCAGCATCGACTCTCTCAGGGACATTCCCAGATTTTAACGCGAGCGCTGATCAAGCTGTGGCAAAGGCCAGGGAACCGCGGAAGGAGCTTGGCCATGATGTTGCTGATTCGGTCACAATTGATGACCAGATTGAAAGCATCAAGACTCGGGTTCACCTCCTCAAGGGCCTGGGCACCACCATTGTGTCCCCCGGCACGCGCCTACAAAAGGTCTTCCGGCCGGATGTCGAGCCCCCGAACTCGGTTAACAAGCTGGCCTCCAACTTGGATTACGTCAAGGTCGAGCTGAAGAAGTGGCGCGCCTCAGCAGCCCGAGCTGGTGCAGATGAGGCTCTTCATTTCGTGCTGTCTTGGTACAATAACCTCGACCTCAGCAAGCTCAAGACTCTCCGGAATGACTCCAAGTGGACCAATCAGGAGGAATTTATCCAGCACCGCCAGGAGACGGCTTACCGGCTAGCCTCCTATGCTGATACAAAAGCATATATCGATGGCCCCACGGAGCCGAATACCGACGTCAAGAGCGACGAAGATGATAATGATGTTGAAGACGGCAACGAGGTCGTTGAGGAGGCCAAGTAGGACGAGGCAGGCGATGAGGAGTCCGAGAAGGGCGACGACCAGGAGGCAATCGAGCTGGGTGAGGACCAAGCAGTGTCCAAGCCACAAGATGGCTCCGAGGAGGTGGTCGAGGAGATCCACGCTGAGCACCAGCCGGCTGCTTCCTCCAAAGTTGTCACCACCGAGATGGTGATCGAGACGCCTGCTCCCGAGCTCAGCGCATCGGAGTCCACCGCCGAGAACACTGCATCCGAGCCCGTACCTACTCCAACTGCGGACTCTGCAACCCCTTCATCAACTGCCGCTACTGTCGCCTCTGAGCCTGCCGCCGAGTCCCCCGACCCGGCAGGCGTCGAAGCAACCAACACTCCATCGACTGCGGCCTAAATTCCTGCTCCTTGCCATTCTCAAACTTTTTATCAGATCCCTGGTATGCCAGGTGCAGATGTTAGCAACAATTATTATTTCAAGTATGCTACTCCGTTTTAATTAAGTTTTTAGCAAGACTAGCTCAATGCCGGATTGTGCTAATTCCGAGTCCTCGAGTTGATTTTCTTATCCACCCGGCTCTTTTGTCTTTGCTCTTACCTGCCACTTGTGGCTTGTTGGTAGTCGAGTCACAAGATTTCAAAAACCGAGTTTCTAATACTTAACAACTTTGAGATTTGAAATTAACACCGCTCAACACTTAGCCGAAAAAACAGAAGAAAAAAGCACTCAACTCGGTTGATAAACTCTTTCTTTCCTTTGCAGTTTTTCATGTGTTTATTGACATTTGGCTTGTTCTCTTGCTTGCCATGAAGCCGGGTTGCGTACAACAGCAAAGTCGAAGAGTTGGCCCTTAGGTTTGAACACATTACTAGACTAACACATGAAATTCCGAGTGGACTAAACGAGTAGACAAGGTAAAGAGGTAAATGACACAGAGCAAGTTTTGGTACAGGCAGTCCCCGAGTTCGAACTCGGAGTGCCGACATGGAATTCAACTCGGTTGAGGAGATACATACAATGATTTTTCAGGAATGAAAACGACGGAGTAGAGCTATATTCCAGGGATGCTTGGATTCCTCCGGATTTATCCGCCCTATTCTTCTGTGGTTCCTGTGCATCGATGAGGTAGTATGCATCATTGTGCAGAGACTTGCTCACAATGAATGACCCTTCCCACGGAGGGGAAAGTTTATGCATCCCGGCTGTGCGCTGCACAAGCCTAAGCACCATATCTCCTTCTCGGAAAACCCTTGGGTTTACTTTTCGGCTATGATAGCGTCTCAGATTCTGTTGATATACAATTGATCGTGATAGAGTTAACTCTCTTGCTTCTTCGAGAAAATCAACATCATCTTCTCGGCCTTCTCTTGCCTCTGCCTCGGTATAGAGGGTCACTCTCGGTGAGTCATGCTCAAGGTCAGTGGGAAACACAGCCTCTGCTCCATATACCAGGAAGAATGGTGTGTATCCGGTTGATTAGTTAGAGGTAGTCCTTAGGCTCCACAACACCGTCGGCAACTCGTCTAGCCAACACCCAGGTGTTTTCAGCAATGGCTCAATCAGCCTTGGCTTTATTCCGGATAGGACCATGCCATTTTCTCTTTCAACTTGTCCATTTGAAGCCGGATAGGCGACTGGTGCAATGTCTAGCCGGATCCGCTTCTCCTTACAGAATCGAGCAAAAGATCCTTCAGCAAAGTTTGTCCCATTGTCCGAGATGATTCCATGCAGGTAGCCATACCTTAGGATAATAGCCTTCAAGAAACTCATTGTTGGGTTCCCATCACACTTCCGGATTGGCTTCACCTCAATCCACTTGGTGAATTTATCAACCATGACTAGGATGTGAGTCATGTTGCTTCAAGCTGGCTTGAAAGGGCCCACCATGTCCAAACACCAGACAACAAATGGCCAGGTGATGGGGATTGTCTTCAACTCGGAAGCTTACATATGTATCTTGCTTGCATATCTCTAGCACCCATTGCATTTTCTCACTAGGTCTTCTACTTGTTGCATGGCAGTGAGCCAAAAGAATCCATGCCGGAAAGCCTTCCTGACTAGGGCCGGAGATGAGGCATGGTGCCCACATTCCCCTTGATGTATTTACCTGAGAATTTCTTCTCCCTCTTCTGGCTCAACGCAGCGTTGGAGCACGCCAGTGGCACTTCTCTTGTATAGATCTTTGTTGATGATGGTGTAGCCCTTGGATCTTCTTTGTATCTGCCTGGCTGTGACCTCGTCACTCGGAAAGTACCATCCATCAGAAAGGATAATATGGGCAGAGCCCAACTCGGTGTCTCCCGAGTAGGAAACACTGGTTCATCCACCTCCATTGAATCAGCTTTCATGACTTGCTCCGAGTTGGAGACGAGTCATCGAGTCCCTGAGTACTGAGAAATGATCCCCGAAATGAATGCAACAGTCCCCGGGTTTACTGAGGCAGTCCCCGGGTTTTCCTTTGAGCTCTCCCAATAAATCTCCATGTGAACAACCTCCAAATCCGGCAGAGTCGGGATGAATATGTACTCTGAGTTGGGTGAGGGCTTGATAGAGGGCTTCCTCAAATGCTCCAGAGCAATTCCTGGCAGGATGAATTGCCGAGAAGAACCCAATTTGGATAGAGCATCCGCTGCATTATTTTCAGCTCGGTGGATGTGGTGGAACTCGCACCCGTCGAAGAATCCGGTCATATTCTGGACAAGGAACCGATAGGACGCCATATTGGCATCCAACGCATCCCAAGTCCCCGAGATCTGTTGAACCACTAGGTCCGAGTCGCCATAGCATAAAATCCGCCGTATACCTACCTCCTTGGATACTTTCAAGCCATGTACCAAGGCTTCATACTCGGCAACATTATTGGATGCCGGAAAATGGATCTGCAGCACATACTTGAGTTGGTCCCGCTTGGGTGAGGTGAGTACAACACAGGCACCGAGTCCCTCTTTTACCTTGGATCCATCGAAATGCATCCTCTAGAAATTTGTTTCCGACAATGGAGGCTCATACTGCATTTCGGCCCAATCAACAAAGAAATCCGCCAGGGCCTGGGATTTGATAGCTTCTCTTCTCGCATACAATGGGGTGTAAGCAGCCAGCTCAATTTTCCACTTGTCTACCCGGCCGCGTGCATCCTTATTGCCCATAATCTCCGAGATGGGAGCAGTGCTCACCACTGTAATTGGATGCTCCTGGATATAGTGCTTGAGCTTCTTGGCACCCAGGTAGACCCCGTAAGTCATCTTCTAACAGTGAGGGTAGTTTTGCTTGGAGCTGGATAGCACCTCGCTGATATAATACACCGGCCTTTGCACCGTCTTGCCTTCTTCTTCTCGCTCCACAACTACCACCACACTCACAACCCGGTTGGTAGCTGCAATATAGAGCAGCATTGGCTCTTTGGGCAGTGGAGATGCCAGAACCGGAGCGGTAGCCAGCATGCTCTTGAGCTCCTTGAATGCTACATTAGCTTGTGGGGTCCAGACGAATTTTTCGCTCTTCTTCATGAGTTGATACAGAGGCAAGGCCTTCTCACCCATTCTTCCCAGGAACCGTCTGAGGGAAGCCAGGCACCCGGTGAACTTCTGCACATCCTTCAGTGATCTCGGCAAGGACATGCTCTCTATAGCTTTTATCTTGGAAGGATTGGCTTCAATGCCCCGACTAGACACAAGGAAGCCGAGTAGCTTGCCAGTCGGGACGCCAAATGTGCACTTGGTTGGATTCAATTTCATCCGGTATTTTCGCAAGCTTGCGAATGTTTCTTCAATATCACTCAGCAGTGTGTGTTTTTCTTTGGTTTTGATGACTATGTCATCCACATACACCTGCACATTTTTTCTGATCTGCTCATGCAAGCATTTCTGCATGCACCTCTGGTATGTGGCCCAAGCATTCCTCAACCCAAAACACATGACACGATATCAATAAGCCCCGTACGGGGTGATAAAAGCAGTCTTTATTCGATCAGACGGATTCAGTGGAATCTGGTAAAAACCAGAGTCGGCATCAATAAAAGATAAAAGTTCGCACCCGGCAGTGGAGTCGATCACCTGATCTATCCGGGGTAGTGGGAATGGGTCTTTGGGGCAGGCCTTGTTCAAGTCGGTGTAGTCGACGCACATGCGCCACACCACAGCGACCATGGGATCATCCTTCTTCTTCTCCACCATGACCGGATTGGCCAGCCAATCCGGATGCAACACCTCCATGATGAATCCACTTGCTAACAGGCTTGTGATCTTGTCACTAATGGCTTGACTCCTTTCTGCCGCAAAGAGGCACATAGCTTGTTTCACCGGCTTGGCATCCGGCCGCACATGCAAAGAGTGCTCAACCAACTCCCTCGAGACACCCGGCAGATCCTGATTGGACCATGCAAAGACATCCCGATTCTCACAGAGGAAGTGGATGAGTGCGCTTTCCTATTTCTCCTCCAATCCAGCGCCAATGACGGCAACACGCTCCGGGAAATCCAGGTCGATCTGTACCTTGTTTGTCTCCTGGGAGGCCTAGAATGTGGCTCCATGCTGAGAGCTCGGCATGCCTGGCATACCGAGTTGAGATGCCTGGGCCAGGGCCACCACTTCATGGATCTTCTTCTCGGCCGCAATGACCATGGACTCGGCTAGCCGAGATCTAGCAGATGGACACTCCAGAGAGCGCTTGTTGTCTCCCGAGATGGTGATGATGCCATTGGGACCGGGAAGCTTCATCTTCAGGTACGCCGCATGCGTGGAGGCCATGAATTTGGACAGAGCAGGTCTACCGAGAAGGGCATGGTAGGGGCTCTGGAGATCAACCACCTCAAATTGCAGGCACTCAGTCCGGCAGTTGTCCCTCTTGCGAAGAGTACATCTGTAGCGTTCCCACATTTAAATAATGTAAGAACATCTGTGTTAGTGCGCTAGTCCCTGGATCATTTGCTAGCACCACAGTACAAAATGAAATATCATGCAAATGCATCAAATTCTATTACATCGCATGATCCAGTCTTTACAAAATAGTATTACAACTTGCATAGTCTTAGAAGACTAGCAGAAAACAAAGAATTACAGCAGAAAACATAGAACAACATTGAGCCCATCTTCTTCATGTGCCACAGGCAAAACATGTTGGCGATAGTCTCAAGATCCTAAACGAAAATCTCACTCGTCTTCAGAAACATCTGCAATATGGAATATGCATCCACAAGGGAGTCAATACAATTTAATGTATTGGCAAGTAACACTATGGTGGATATAAATGGCAAGACTAATACTACATGCTCATTTGGCTGAGTGGAGTTTTGGCTAAGTTTGCATAAAGCCAGTTTTCTCCTATCACTTTTGTAAAACAAACTTTTCTTTTCAAAGGGTGGCAACATTGGATTAAGATCCAAGCACCACAACTACTATTCACTTGGTCAAAATTTTACTTATTGAAGATGGTGATGTGATTCTTCCGTCCTTCCTTGTCCAGCTGCTCATAGTTGTCCATAACCGGGGACACGGCTAAGATCTTAGTTTGTTGACTCTGCAGAGCTTGTGCACTTTCACCTTCAGACTCAACTCAACCCAAACATCCTATACACCCTGAGTGCATTAAGGAAAGGAGAAGAATCAAGATGAGATCTTTCAGAAGCAAGAATCCAACCCAATGGCAAGACCCGTTCCACCTATAATTATGCTACATCTGCTTGTCAAGCCCGGGCTGTACCCTCGCAACTTAGTTGATCAAGACAGAGCCCATATGACCAAAGGCTGCACTGGAAGCAATCTAAACTTGGGGAACATCATAATCACTTTGTTCCTGGGTGGCATTCCTCAAGTGAACACCCCTCGGGGAGACACTCAACTCTCATCAGTTAAACAACCAAATCCACCCAGGTGGTTCATTGAAGTTGTTACTTAGAATTTTTCCACAACATCAAGTAAAAATCATTTGTCACATTGCATAGCATCTATCAAGTTCTAAGGCTATAAATAACAAGGATAAAAGGGATGGCTACACACTACTAGGATAATAGCATAGCATAATATAACTTAGTAAAATTTCCTATCAATGCATACTACTCAAAAATCAACTAATGCATATAGAAAATAATGGGTAGTTGATGATCTGTTACTTGCCTTGTTGAAGTTGGTGAAGATATCACACTCTCTTCACAAAAGATCGTTGCTCTCCGTACAATCTATTCATTGACAACACAAAACCAAATAAACAAGCATCCTAGCAAACAAACATACAAGTGTAGAAAACATACATAGCAACTAACATATCAAAAGGGGCTTAACCAAGTTGGTTAGGACATGGTCTAGGTTTGAGTTGAAAGATTCATTCTCTAGTGGTCTCATTCTTGTTAAAGAAATTCCAATGGTTTACTTGGGAAGGACTAGGTTGAGCTTGATGTGACCTAACTTTATTATAACCATACTTGTTGAGGAAGTTCCAAGAGTTCACTAAGAATAAACATATTACTTCTTCAACTAAAGTAATACATGCAAACACTTGGTCATATTCACCTTCAAAAATATTTGAGTGACTATGTTAGTATATTCCATTGTGGTTAGGGTAGGCCTACTAACTTCCTCATCAAAGGGAAAATATTACTAAGTCTTGGGTTTTCCATTTGGGTCAATGGTTGGACAAAAATAACTTGTTATTGTTCAACTTGTATGGATTGCTTCTAGACCTCATGTGATTGCCTTCTTGAAGATCATCATCATGCCATCTAAGTTGTTTCCTTCCTTGGTGTGGTGCTTCTCTTGGTCTTGATAGTCTTCATGGTTTTCTCACTAGTTGTTTTCCAAGTGGTGTGGTCACAACTAAGTGTTTTATTTAACAAATGTGAAAATATCACTAAGTCAAAATAGAGGGGAAATGAGACAAGAGGATAGAATGGGAGAGGTGAGTCTTCTTCTTCATTTCTTCATGTACTTGCACTTGATGGAGTATGCTTCAGATTGTTGTGGATCCTAAGTCATTTCTTCAATGATCTTCCTTGTTGCTCTTCATGTTGCCATCAAGTTGAAAGGAGAAGAATAGAAAAGGGAAGGAAAAAGACTTAGAGAGAAAGGGGGGATAGTCTTCTAAGTGCTTCCACTTCTTGGAGATGCTTGTGAAGTTTGTTTTATTTGCTAAGTCCTTCATTGGTATTCTATCTTCATGTTGAAAAATCTCTAGATGGTTAAGTTCTCCATTGCACTTCATGGTTCTCACAAATCCCAACTTGGTGAAATCTTGCATGGGGAGACAAAAGTTGATGGAAACATTTGTACTAGTGTTTTTAGGTTCATTTGTTGGCTAAGTATAAGTTGAAACTTCACTAAGGACTTACCCTTGGTTTCATATAGCCATACACACATAGAACCACTTAAGCAAAAATATTTCCTAAGTCATTTTTTTATATGGTGTGAAACATGTGTGTGATAACTTGGCCTAAAATATATGGGTATGGCTCATATGTGTCCAAAATTCTATGGCACTGGTTTCTATGGATTAAGGTTGCCATATGGAGCAACATTGCTTAAGAAAACATATTAAAATTATTTATAGAATTTAAACTAAGTCAAATTTGCTCAAATGGCCATATAATTCTAAAATCAATTTTAATTTGTTCAATTATTATTTTGGTACAGAGGATATGAAAGTACACATCCTAAGGTTTCCAAATATATTTTATTTACAATATTTGGATTTGTAGAATTTGAATTATGCCAAAAGTCATCAAACAAACATATTTGAATTTAAACACATTTAAGTTTGTAAAATTTGAATTTGGAAAGTTCCAAAAGTTTGTAAATGTCAAGGGCTTTTCAAAAAGTCCAAGATTGCTAAATTTGGGATTCTAGATAAAAAGTTATGATGGTTCAAAGTTCTAGGGACTAATATGCTAAATTTACATTTTAATTTTATTCGGAATTAATTCCAGAGACGGGCTGGGCTCAGATTTGGCTATCTACCGCGCGGTGCGGCAGACAGGGCGTGGGCCTGGGCTGGCTGTGCGTTGCACCGAGCGACGAATAGGGTTTTAACGCGCAAGCTGAGTTGGCGCTTCCCTATTGGCTGATACCTTTTCGGTTAAGTGAACTAATCTGAGCCGAACAAAAAAGATCTAACGGCCAGGGATGATTAGGGTTCTCACCTCACCGAAGGGATGGCCGGAAATGGCAGCGCGGTGGCCGTCGTTGCATAAGGTTGACGGAAACGGAGATCCGATGGTTCCCTCGGCTCGGGAGGGGCACGACGATGTTCGCCACAGCACAGCGAAGAAGATTACGGCGATGACACGCTTCCTCGCTTCCGGGAGTGGCGGCGCCGTTTGGAAGGAGGGGTTCCGCACCGGTGAGCTCTCGAAAATGCACGGCGATGGCGATTCTGCGCGAAACAAATCGGAAAAAAAATCAGGAGCGCGCTCATGGGCAAGTCAAGCACGATGGGGGTGGTTTCGACCTCGGGGATTTGCTCTCCTTGTCGGAATCAAGCTCGCGCGGCCGCGGCAACTGCGGTCTCCGGCGACAAAATTCATCGGCCTCGAGGCTTGGAATGAGGAGGCGAGGGAGGGGAAATGATGCAGAGGGGGAGAGCTTTAAGAGGGGATGCTCGGGGAAATCAAACGGGCACAAAAACGGCTGAATTGAAGGAGATTGAATTCCCCTGTTGAAACGGCAGAGAGGTTGATGACGAGGTGACGGCATCATGATGTCCTCAATCTTTTTTTCTTTTTCTTTTTAATTTCTGTTTAATCATTTCTTTAATAACTTATGTATAAAAACTCCAATTGGCCCGAAACCAATTTCTAAATTCTTAAAATTTAATTTTCTTTCCAGAAAAACTATTTTCACAAACTTTTGAGCATATTACATTTTTGAATTATGAAATTTGAATAATTCATTTAAAAGTGACTTAATAGCATTTTTAATACAAAAATCAAATTTAATTTTGAGAAAGGGTTTTATAAAAATACAGAGACATTATATAAGTCAAATATCATTTTTGAAAATCATTTACACCTGTTTTGCTATTTTATATTTTGAAATAGAAATGATTTCACTAATAGCATATTAATGCCATTTTAAAAATATCAATTATATAAATGAAAATTATTGGTTGAATAAAATATCAGAGACATCAATGTGATCAAATGACATTTTCCAAAATCATTTTTAATGGTTTTCATATTTTATGATTTTAAAATATGAAGAAACAATGATAGTCACTTAATAGAAAACATTAATTTTTATATGATTAAAACAATTTTTAGAAATATTTTCTATGGTTCAACTATTGTTTTCTAAGACCCTTTTAGGAACTTTCATATTGTATATATTCAACATATTAGTGAAACCACAATTAGTATCCTTTTGTTATATTTCAAACATAGAGAATTATTTAATAAATTTGGAAATGGGGATTAGTAAAAGCAGAAAGGTTTTCCCAAATGAAAACATTGTTTTCTAAAAGTATCTTACTTGTTTTCATAAACAATTTATTTCTATAGCACTATATTATTTTTTTGATTGACATAACACTTGGAAAACAAGGATCCAACTTATATCTATTTGGGGGTTATCAATAATAGTGAAACCCTTTTTAGAGACAAGAAGAAAATATTAGAGATAACAATTATCTAGTTTTTGTATATCAAAAATATTTTCAAGATCATAATTGGGTTGAAAACATGTTTGGTGTAAGGGTTTGCTTAAGAAGAAATATTTTCTTTATGTAGAAATATTTATTTTGAAATGACTTTAGGGTTTATGGAATAGAGGTATATTGGATTTTCATTTCCAAAACATTAGAACATGTATTGTTTTCTTTTGTTTCTTGCATATCATTTGTTTCTTTGTTTGTGACTTGCATAACATGAAAACAAAAAGTTTCAAATTTTTGTGATTTTTGCATTTTCCAAAAATCAGGGATGTTACAACATCAATCCAGATCCGGCCAATGGGATCACAAGACAATCCCGACACAATGCCATGGAACGTGGTTCGACTGGGTAGCACCATGTTCTCGGCGACGCCGAGCTTCTCCATAGTACCTCGGTACAGAATGTTTATGCCGCTGCCATTGTCAATCAGCACCTTGCTGAACTTCCCATTCTTCTTGGACCCCAGGAAGGTTGGGTCCACCACCAGAGCATAGGTTCCTGGATTGGGCATGATCTTGGGATGATCAGCTCTGTACCAGACAATGTCCTGGTTGAAAGTAAAGTATGGGCACCTAGAGGGGGGTGAATAGGTGCTACGACCAATTTTAATTTTTAACAAGGTTTAGGCTTAACTCAAAGGTAAATTCTCTAGATAGTGCAACTAATGGTGAATTTACCTATATGGCAAGGCAAGCAATTAATGCAACTAGGACAACACTTAAAACAACAAGTACTAAAATAAATGCTACAAGTACGAGTAAGTAGAGAGTGAGGAACGAGGTAACCGATGGAAGCACACGGAGACACGATGTATTCCCGAGTTCCTCCTTGTTAAGGGAGTACGTCTCGTTGGAGGGGTGTGAGCTTGCCACGAAGGCCTGCTCAACGCCACAAAGGCCTCACCCTATTCTCCGATGAACTTCCGCCACAAAGGCCTAGTTCACCTCTCACTATTGAACCCCTTTGAGGCGGGGATCATATCCTTTACAGACACTTGGGGACTCCCAACTCTTCTTGAATCACCACTAGTAACAAGAAGCCTAGGTTCTCCACATGAGGAAACCCTAGGCAAAGATCTCTCAAGTGAATGAGAGGGGAAATGAAATCCGGTTGGTGAAGATGTAGATCCGGTGGTCCTCCTCCAATCTTCAAAGTCTCAACAAGTTTGGGTGGAGGAGGAGGTAGATCTAGCTTGGTGGGTGAGATCAATCAATGGAGGCTTCAACGCTGGTGGAGCTAACCCTTCGGGAAGAAAGAGAGGGGCTATTTATAGCCCCCACTCAAACTAGTCGTTTTTCTGCCCAAACTGCGACCAGCCCGGATTGCTCCGGAATTTTCCGGATCCCGGAATCATCCGGACTGAATCCGGATTGCACTTTTAAAAACCTTTTTCTGGCCCGGAAAAGTTTTTTGATCTTCGATTTCTTCACCATTTCCTTGACACCGTATACATGCTGATTTGAGACCAAATCCTTTGACAAAGTAGCACATACGGTTAGTAACTTCTTTATGTTGCTAACAAACACACAAAATAGCGAGATATCGAGAATGCACTTTCAATCTCCCCTTTTTGGTGTTTGATGACAACATAAAGATTTCACAGGGATAAATCAATATGAACTAAAGAAATGGTGTCCAAAAAAAAGACGGAGTTCTTCCTCGATGTGTGTCGTGAGGCACACACTTCATAGGCTTAGATTCCCCTATGTTTTAGACACCAAGCCGTCTAAACAAGTTCATACAACATGCATAGATAATGATAGAGATAATAGCACGCATGATAATAGTAGCATAACCACGGGTAGGGTGACACAAATACGTCACAAGGTTCCACACAAATAATACGAAGTTTCAAACGAAAGAAACGAAATAAAGATACCGGAGCACAAGCCTATAAGATCGAAATCAAAAGCCAAAAGACTTGTGCCCCAACCCTTGCAAAGCCCGTGGAATCCTAAAATGGGACTCCTTCTCCCCCTTTGGCATCAAGACGCCAAAAAGGGAAAACGAGTCCAACTAACGACCCAAGAAATCACGCGTCATCTTCATCTTTCTCATCATCATCATCCTCTTCTTCTTCCTCCTCCGGTTCATGAGTACCACCACCACCAAGCCCAACAGCATCAAAGTCATCTTCAGCAGACCCTGACTCGTCATCATCATCCTCAACATCAGCAGGAGGCACACCAAAGTAGAAGTCATCGTCATGGATCTCAGGCATCTCAAAAGGCACATATACAGTGGGCTCAAGAGAAGGAGGATCATCAGGTACAGGAATCCCAGCAGCTCTGCGGTCGGAGTTCTGAATGCGGCGGGTCTCCTTAGCCAACTCTCTCGCCTCATGAGCAATTGCCCTGGTGTCACTGCACATGTTGAACATAGCCTTGAAGAACTTGGCAATGCCACTGGGAGGATGCTGAGAGGCACCACCAGCACTCGTGGAAGCAGAAGGAGTGGCCATAGGAGATTTAGACTTGGATCTTGAGTACTCCGGAATCTCCACTCCACGAATGAGACAGGGAACCATCTTCTTGCCTTTGACCACGGGATAGATATCCATGATCTCAACCCCTACCTTCTGATTGATGAAACTCTGAATCAGTGGACCATAAGCAGGCTTCCTCTTCTCACAGATCCCAAGGCAAACCTCACGGTATATGAAATCCATCACATCAATCTTCCTCTGGTTCTGAGGCCTGGTGATGAACATGAGGTTCACCATGTAAGCCCTGATGGATGATTTATCACCAGCCTTGATCATTATGGTGTTACGGAAGATCTTGGACAACATATTGTAGTAGGGGTACATGGCAGAGTTGAAGGGCAGAGTCTTGCCCTGAGCATCAGGAGGATAGCAGAACGCCAAGCTAGAGTTGTCAAACTCAGAATTTTCATGGATTTTGAAACCATGATTAGAATAAGTAAAGGTCCACCTGTATCCAAGAGCCTCAGCCCACTCACCAAAATTGCTAGTGATCTTCTGGTCCCCAGTCATCCAAGTCACAGTACGAGAGGCATCACCATGGGCGTGGAAAGTGCAGTAGAACTGGGCTATCAAATCAGGGCAATACTCACACTCAACATCCAGAAGAGGAATCAGACCCATCTTCATAAGGCAACCATGCACATGACGAAGATCACTGTATTTGTGCTGGTTATAGAACTCCATGTCAATCTGGGACTGCTTACAGACAAGAGGCTGAGCAACGGAGTAGAACTCTTCCCAACACTTCAGTTGAAGGTTGGTCCAGAAACGAGGATCATCACAGTTAGAGTCACGAAAGCGGTATGG
Organism: Alopecurus myosuroides; assembly: GCA_028641055.1. NCBI lineage: Eukaryota > Viridiplantae > Streptophyta > Magnoliopsida > Poales > Poaceae > Alopecurus > Alopecurus myosuroides. The sequence goes on along the minus strand of CM054058.1, from coordinate 294,553,322 downwards.
ATTCTTCCTCTTGATATGCTTCCACTGAGGGATAGTGCAACCTGTGAGGTCCAGTGTGGGAAACCTCTCCTCCTGATCATCACGGTTCCCAACCCCATGAGCTGTGCGCCCCCTGACAGGACGCGAACCCCTTCCATCCAACTGCTTCCTCTTGGTACCCGGTTTATGTCGCACCCGGACTTCTAGAGGATACTCACCGGCCGAACTGAATAGTAGATGATTGGATTACGGGGCTTATCTGTTCCCGCGTCCTCTTACGAGTAGACCAACACTTATGTGTGACAACCAATCTCTACTATCCACCGTCGATGTAAACTATCCCATAGAGATCAGGATACTACCATTGACGTACTTCATACCATACACACATGGTACGTCAACGGCGTTAAACGAAATGATAGCACATCATATCTCTAAGACACAAAAGATGGAAATAAGTTGCAAATAGCTCTCACTAGAGCAGAGTTAGCAAATACAATCATCCAGAGGACACATGTCCCAACATATCATCATTACATCACAGCGGAAGCATCCAAAGTGTCTGAGTACAGACAAGATCCAAATAGGCCTAAGAGGCCGGCAATGAAAGGAAAACGGAGCCCATCCACGAAGTCTCGGATCCTGCCCGGGTTCGCTATCTACTCGTCAGCCGCCTCGTCGTACTCCACGTTGTAGCCACCATGGGGATCCTCGAAATCGTAGTCTGCGGAAACCACAGCCCCAAAGGGGTCAGTACATAAACGTACTGGCAAGCAAGACTCACAGTTCACCAAAGTGTAACCCGTCAACACCAAGCACAGATGCTTTGGGTTCAACGGAAGAAAGGGTGATATAAAAGATGCTGCAGCGGGCTGCTCTAACCGACTACAGAGACTTGCTACAACTTCCGGCTAACAGAAAGAAGATAAGATAGCGTATCGTAACCAACTGCAACTAACTCCAAAACAAACCCATCCTGGATCTCGCCCCTTATCCAAAGAAGCAATCCGAGGATAACTCACACAGTTGGATTAATGGTGGATCAAATTGTTGTGTCAATAAACCTATTACTAGTCAAGTTATTATAGTTAGGTGTAAGTTGTCTGAGTACTTGTTAGCCAGTACTTTCACCAAGTCGTCACATACCGCGGACAACACGGCTTCTCGAGAAGATTCATCCCTGCAGGGTGTGCTCCAGTACCCGTACACACTCAAGCCACCAACTAAAACTCAGGTTGGCTTGACACAACTCGAACCATCTCTACAGCCTGTCCTAGGAGCACGGAGCTATAAGGTCCCAGCCACGCAGCCTAATACTCACGCAAGTGTGCAAAACTCCCCAGGACGCAACACCCCCGGCAATACTGGCACTCGCCCTATATGTGTGCGTCATCATCATCATCATCAGTAACCATGGGAGCGACCCATTTATGCGTATGAGCCAAAATGGAACACCCGAACTAAGTGTGGCTCTTCAGACAAACTGCAGATCAGATCAAAGTCAAGGGGGGTTCCATACCACCACCCGGATGCGGTGAGCACGCTCATCATGGATCAGTAGACAAGACCCTTTTCCTAATTAGGGTCGACACTAGCAGGCCTCAAAACCGCCGGGCCTCCTGTCGGTGCCTTATCATCAATTTAGCATTACCTCAAAATTAACATGTTGTTGTTTAACATCGAGCCCCAGAACATAATGAAATATGGTCACAAAAAGTAACGGGTAACAGACTCGAGCAGAAACAACCCTAAGCATGCTAGTAAGACACGGGCAACAATCAACAGGGTGATAGGTATGGAGGTGAGGCTATATCAGGGTTAAAGGGATAACATGTGATAGGTTCGTAACAGAAGCAACGATTCATAGGGCTAGCAGAATAGACAACGGAAAGTATCGGTATCCAATGTTGAAAGGAACACGATGATTCATGTGAGTGAATACTTGCCTGCAAGCTCAGCAGCCTGGTACTGAGCTAGATCCTCCGAAGGGGTGTCATAAGTATCGTCTGTTTCAACGTCGTCGTCTATTCGAGAAGAAGCAAACAAACAACGCAGAGAGACAAACAATCAATAACATGGCATAATGTACACACATGGGATGATGCATGACCATTTAATTGATGCATCAAAATTAACTGGTTGACATGGTAACACAATTTAAATGGACCCATATGCAATTTGGATTGCATATGGAAAGCCCATGAATTAAGGTTGAAATAATTGTTGTACAACTAATCAACAGGTGAAAGTGGATTAGTATGATGCATGGATGAGGAAAACAGAAAAATAACAACAATAGAATCAATTGGAAATAAGGTTTACCAATTTTGGAATTTTAGTTATTAAGTTATGGAATTTTGGTTCCTTAAAGGTGTTACACAAGCATTTGTTGTTTTCACCAATTTTAATTGTTCAAAATAGATAACAAAGTTCATATTTGGAAAGAACACAAAATTTTTGGTGGAATACATGTTTCAATTATTGAAAAAGGAAATAGAATGAATTACTTATGAATTAAACAAGTTTAAAAAAGATTTAATTGAATTTAATTCAAGTATGAATTTATTTGAATTTTTATTTGTTCAAAACATAATTTCAAATTCATATTTGAAAAGTTTATATTTTTCTGGTTTGAAAACATATTTATATGTTCAAAAATAATTTAATTTGAGCAAGTTATGAATTTAGCAATTTTAAATGAATTAAACAAGGTTTAAATTATTTAAGCAATTTTAATTATTCAAAACATGAAACAAATTTTATATTTGAAAAGGTGGTTTAATTTGACATGGAAAACATATTTTATTTGTGTTATTTGGATTATTATTGAATTAGTTATGGAATTAAACAAATGTGAAAAGAATTGTTTGAATTTGGAATTTGAAAACATTTGCAATGCTCAAAACAGGAAACAATCGATTTAAATAGGTAGAGAATTAAATTTGGTTCAGAAAGCATATTTTACTTGTATTATTTGGAGTTGGCATTTAAAAGTTATTTGTATTTTGCACCTAGGGACTAATCTGTAATAAATTGGACTGATTTAAAAGAAAACGGGCCGAAGGAAAAATAATTGCACCGCGCAGTGACCTACACAGGCCACTGCCAGTGGGCCAGGGCCTGCGTGGCGCTTAGGTGGCAAGGCTGGGAGTCGACGTGGCCTGCAGGGCCACTGACGCGCGGGGCCCGGCGCGCGCGCGTGGAAGGGAAAAAAGGGGAGGCAAAATTGCCTCCCGCGGGGCTCGAACCCGCGAGGTCACGCTTGCGCGCACGGGGATGTTGCCACTGGGGTGCTCCGCGAGATCTTGTCAAGGAAGCGCAGCGAAGGAGGATAACTTTCAGTTATCGCTGCTAACTGTATTTTTTTCTACAGGTTCAGTTTACTGACAGCGACAGAGCCCGTCGGCGATCTGCTCCCGGTGGCTCGCTGCTGCGCTGCCGCGGCGCGAGTGGGCGTGCGTGCTTGCGGGTGCTCGGTGTGCGTGGGGCCACGAGGGACAGAGAGGATGGAAGGGGAAGAGGAAGGTGGCGAGGGGCTCACAGCGAGGAAGAACGGAGGAGGGCGGTGGCGATCGGTGGTGGCGACGGTGGCGAAAACGGGGACGGCAGCGGCGCTCCCGGTGCTCCCGGCCACTGCCGAGTGGTCGAGGACGAAGGGGAGGCCGAGGGGACTCCGTTCCCGGCCCTAAACTGGCCGGTGGAGCATCGTGTCGACGGCGGCGAGCCGGAGAGGGCGGCGGTGGTGGAGGACCTCGGTGTGGTTCAGAGCAACAGAGAAGAAAAAGGGCAGAGAGATGGAGGAAGGAGCTGCGGCGCGAGGGAGAAGGAGGGAGGAAGAAAATTAGGGCACAGAGGAGGGGCTCGTGCTCAGCTAAAAGGGAGAAGGGGAGCTCGGATGGCCGTCGCTTGCCTGTACCTGTCAACATGGAGGCGCACGATGGCAGCCGTACAGGAGGTAGAAGACAGGAGGGGGGTACCAGGCCTTGTGGGGCAGTTGGGCTGGCCCAAATGGGCTGGCTGCCCTATTCCCCCTCTCCTTTTGCTTTAAACTTTTTCTGTTTATTACTTTTTTTTTGCTGAAAAGGAATTAGGGAGAAAAGAGATGGTTTAGTGGCTAGAAAATTTTAGGGATAATTTGTATTGAGTTACTTATTATAAAAACAGCAATGCAACATTTTGTTTCCCAAATAAATTTAATTTATGTTGTTGTTTGGAAATTAAATGAATTGAGCAATTTTTTGGTATTAACAGAATAAATGAAACTTAAGCCAAATTAAAGTTTTTGATTCCAAGTTTAGTGGAACAATTTATTTGTTTGTTTTGTAGTTTTTATTTGAAACATGTAACATAACAAGTATGAAAAGAATTTGAATTTTGGTTTGGAATTCATATTGGAAAACAAGTGAAAACAGATGAAAACAAATGAAATCAAATGCAAAACAAGTGCAAAGAATATGATGACATGATGCAAAGCAATAAATTAACAAGAAACAAACATTCTAAAGGGAGTTTTTCATACTTGGGATGTTACAAAACGCCCCCCTTGAAGGAATCGCGCCCCGAGATTCCTACTGAGAAGAGAAAAGGTCCGGATACTTCTTGCGAAGATCCTCTTCACTCTCCCACGTTGCCTCTTTATCGGAATGATGCGACCACTGCACTTTCAAGAACTTGGTGCTCTTTTTGCGAGTCTTACGCTCGGTCTCATCGAGAATTCGAACAGGGTGGTCCTCATAAGATAGGTCTTCTTGCAGTTCAATGGAATCATGATCAACTGCACGATCTGGATCTTTGAAACACCTCTTGAGCTGTGACACGTAAAACACATCGTGCACCTTGGATAGTTTTTCTGGAAGTTCAAGACGATAGGCATTTTCCGCACGCCTTGAGAGAATGTTGAACGGACCAATGTATCTTGGTGCAAGTTTTCCTTTCACACCAAAACGATGAGTGCCTCTGAGGGGAGTTACACGGAGATATGCTTTGTCACCAGGTGCATAGATCATATCCCTGTGCTTGCTGTCATAGTAGCTTTTCTGACGAGACTGAGCAATCTTGAGATTGTCACGAATGATGCGAACTTTCTCTTCGGCTTCCTTAACAATGTCAGGGCCTAAGAGTGAACGTTCACCAGCTCCAGACCAATTGATTGGACTCCTGCATCTGCGGCCATAGAGAGCTTCAAATGGTGCCATGCCTAGGCTTGCCTGGAAGCTGTTGTTGTAGGAGAATTCAGCATATGGAAGGCATTCCTCCCATTTCATGCCAAAGGAGAGACCACATGCTCTGAGCATATCCTCGAGAATCTGATTGACTCGTTCGACTTGCCCTTGAGACTGAGGATGGTAAGATGTGCTGAACAGAAGTTTGGTGCCCAATGCTTCTTGAAAACTTTTCCAGAAATGGGAAGTGAATATGCTTCCACGGTCTGAGCTTATTTCCAATGGAACACCATGAAGAGGAACAATCTTTGCTGTGTAGAGCTCTGCTAACTGGCTAGCTGAGATTGTTTCTTTGACAGCAAAGAAGTGAGCTACTTTAGTGAGTCGATCAATGACAACGAAGATTGCATCGTTGCCCCTCTTGGACTTTGGAAAACCAGTGACGAAGTCCATTTCAATCATGTCCCACTTCCACTCAGGGATTTTCAGAGGTTGGAGAAGACCGGCTGTTTTCTGATGAACTGCCTTAACACGTTGACAAACGTCGCATTCAGAAACGTATTGAGCAATTTCACGTTTCATGCCAGACCACCAATACAGTGTTTTGAGATCCTGGTACATCTTTGTACTTCTAGGGTGTATGGAAAGAGGAGTTTCATGAGCCTACTTGAGAATAACATCTTTGAGACTCTGAATTTGAGGAACTGCAATGCGTCCTTCGAAGAACACAGTTCCCTTGTCATCAATTGAGAAGCACTCATACTTCACATTGCCTGCTTTTATGTTATTTGCGATCTTCTTGATCTCAGCATCACGAAGTTGTTCAGAACGAATCTTGTCCTCGAGAGTTGGACTGGCTGTCAAGTTTGCAAGATAACCTTGAGGAACAAGACCAAGGTTCAGCTTCTGGAATTCTTCATGAAGAGGAGGTTGGCTTTCCATGATCATGAGATTATTGCAATACGACATGCGACTGAGAGCATCGGCCATAACATTAGCCTTTCCTGGAGTGTAAGAAATGGTAAGATCGAAGTCTTTGATCTTTTCAATCCATCTCCTTTGCCCGAGGTTTAGATCTGGTTGAGTGAAGATGTATTTCAGACTCTTATGATCAGAAAAGATTTCAGTGCGATTACCCAACAGTACTGCCTCCATTTCTTGAGGGCAAACACAACTGCTGCAAGTTCAAGGTCATGAGTGGGATAATTGAGCTCATGTGCGTTCAACTGACGTGAAGCATAAGACACAACTTGACGTTCTTGCATAAGAACTGCTCCTAGACCTTGGAGAGAAGCATCACAGAATATCTGGAAGGGTTTGGTAGTATCTGGGCCAACCAGAACTGGTGTAGAAGTGAGTTTAGTCTTGAGGAGATTGAAACTTTCATCACATTGTGGAGACCAAACGAACTTCTTGTCCTTCTTTGTGAGATCAGTGAGAGGTTTGGCAATCTTGGAGAAGTTTTGGACGAAACGACGGCAATAGCTAGCCAAGCCAAGAAAACTTCTGACTTGCTTCACCGTCTTAGGAGGTTTCCAATCAACAATTGCCTTAACCTTTTCTGGATCAATAGCTATGCCCTTGGCAGAGATGACATGACCAAGATAAGCAACTTCTGAAATCCAGAACTCACATTTGGAGAATTTGGCATACAGACGATGCTCGCGAAGCTTCATGAGAGTGAGACGAAGATGTTCTCCATGCTCTTCCTCGGATTTTGAGTAGACAAGAATGTCATCAAGATATACCACAACGAACTTGTCGAGGTATTCGTGGAAAACAGAATTCATGAGTCGAGAGAAGGTCGCCGGTGCATTGGTGAGACCAAAGGACATGACGGTGTATTCATATAGACCGCAGCGAGTGGTGAAGGCTGTCTTTGGAATATCTTCCTTTCTGATATTTATTTGATGGTAACCCATTCTCAAGTCCAGCTTGGAGAATATTGAGGCTCCAGCAAGTTGATCAAAAAGATCATCGATACGAGGAATTGGATACTTGTTTTTGATGGTTTTCTCGTTAAGAGGACGATAGTCAACAACGAGTCTCTTCATTTGATCCTTCTTCGCAACGAACAGAGTTGGGCATCCCCAAGCCGAGGAACTAGGTTGAATGTAACCTTTCTCCATGTACATATCGATTTGCTCCTTCAACAACTTCAGTTCAGGAGGAGCTATCTTGTATGGATGCTTAGAGATTGGAGGAGTACCTGGTTCAAGTTCGATGACAAACTCAACAGCTCTGTCAGGAGGCATTCCTGGCAATTCTTCTGGAAAGACATCGGGGAAGTCACAAACCACCGGAATAGTTTCAATAGATGGTAGAGGATTTGCATTGAGAGTGTAGAGTTGAACAACTCGATTTTCAGCATGGAAGTAGACTATCTGGCCAGAAGGGTGTGTGATTTTGACAAACTTAGCAGGACAATCAATGACTGCTTTGTTGGCTACCAGCCAATCCATCCCAAGAATGACATCAATATCTGAAGAGTGGAGAGCTATCAAAGATGGCTGGAATGGAAGGTTTCCAATTGTGAACTCGATGTTCTGGCTAACTTTATTGCTTTGCCAGCTAGATCCCGGTGATTTCACTAGGAGAGGGATAGACAACTGTTCGAAGTTGATTTTAATGGTGTTTGCAAAGCATTGAGAGATGAAAGAGTGTGAAGCACCAGAATCGAACAAGACTTTAGCACGGAACGAGTTCACCAGAAGTGTGCCAATTACAACCTCTGGAGATTCTTCTGCTCCCTCGGCCTTGACATGGTTCACCCTCACAGTTCTCAAGACAAACTTGTTCCTGTTGCGGGTCCTAGGCGAAGAAGTGTGTACCATCACATGATTAACATTAGAGATAGGTAGTGATGGTAGCTTGTTCTGCGGGCACTTGTAGGAGTAGTGTCCTGATAGACCGCACTTGAAGCATGTACTAGCAGAACGAGGAGTTGTTGGACTTGGCTGAGATGGAGCACCTCCTAAAGATACCACTGGGGTGGGAGGGCGGGTAAGAAATCCTGCCGGGCTTGGCAAGCAGATGGGCGGTGTTGGAGTGGTATATGGAACCCAAACTCTTCGTTTTTGTGGAGGCATGATAGCTTTTGAAAGATTAGCCTGTTCACGAGAGTGCTTACGAGATTACTCAACCAACTTGCGCCCATGCTCTTCATTTAGAGCGATGTTGATGAGGTCCTCAAAATTCTTGGCCTTGACGTTGGTGAGAGCATACTTGAGTTCCGGGTTGAGACCCCTGCGGAACTTTGCCATCTTTCTCGCTTCCGTGGAGATTTCATCTCCGGCGTAGCGAGCCAGACGATTGAACTCTCTTTGGTATTCGAGAACGTCCAAATTGCCTTGTGTGAAAGAATAGAATTCCTCACGCATTCTCTCCATGAGCCCATCGGGAATGTGATGGCGCACGAAGGCTTGCTTGAAATCCTCCCATGTGATTGCCGCACTAGGACCTCTCATTTCTTGGAAGTTCTCCCACCAAGACATGGATTGTCCACGGAGAAGGTAGGTCACGTAAGGAACACGGTCCTCGTCAGCCACATGAGCTACCATAAGAGTACGGTTCATTTCACGGAGCCAGTCATCAGCATCCAATGGATCGGAGGAGGTATCAAACGTGCGCGGGTTGAGCTCAAGGAACTCCCGAATAGACACCCGGGTGTTGCCATTACTCCCAAGGTCTTGGTTCTGCTGCATCTGCCTTATAACTTGTGTCATCTGAGACAACACTTTCCCCATCTCAGGTGGCAGTGTGGGTTCTTCGTCACCACTTTCCATCCTGAAGAGGATACCAAGATTAACACACTTACCGGATAACAAAATCCAATATAAGTTCTTAAAAGGATTACTTCAGACGGTAAGTCGACAGCATAGAACAAGGATGGAGGTTAACAACGGATTAACAGATAAGTTGTTACAACGGAAGAGAAGATTTGTGAAGGACGATATCGAAGCAACAACTGGGAAACAGGAGACCACAACACCTGAGGTACTACGGAAAAAACCCATCCGGGCTTCTAAAGGATCAATATCTACTGCTTAAGGAATAGAGGATCTGCTTCCGGGGCTTACACGCCTCCGTTCTCAATCGTGAGTAGGCAACATGATAAATCATGTCACAACCACCTCCATTCCTATGGTCTAGTAGATATAACCATCCCAGAGAAACCAGGATTCGTGAAATCCTAACTTGAAAGTTTAGGTGAGAAGAGAAAACAACGTTGCACTTCCTTACCAGAAAAGGGAGGGTGGGTGGGGAAAGAAATAAAATGGCAGAATTCCTACTCTCACGTTTCATTTTTCCTATATAGCTACAAAATAGTTTCTAGACTCAACTGCGACCAGTAAAAGGGATCCTACAGGCAGACAGGCTCTGATACCATTTGTCGCACCCGGACTTCTAGAGGATACTCACCGGCCGAACTGAATAGTAGATGATTGGATTACGGGGCTTATCTGCTCCCGCATCCTCTTACGAGTAGGCCAACACTTATGTGTGACAACCAATCTCTACTATCCACCGTCGATGTAAACTATCCCATAGAGATCAGTATACTACCATTGACGTACTTCATACCATACACACATGGTACGTCAACGGCGTTAAACGAAATGATAGCACAACATATCTCTAAGACACAAAAGATGGAAATAAGTTGCAAATAGCTCTCACTAGAGCAGAGTTAGCAAATACAATCATCCAGAGGACACATGTCCCAACATATCATCATTACATCACAGCGGAAGCATCCAAAGTGTCTGAGTACAGACAAGATCCAAATAGGCCTAAGAGGCCGGCAATGAAAGGAAAACGGAGCCCATCCACGAAGTCTCGGATCCTGCCCGGGTCCGCTATCTACTCGTCAGCCGCCTCGTCGTACTCCACGTAGTAGCCACCATGGGGATCCTCGAAATCGTAGTATGCGGAAACCACAGCCCCAAAGGGGTCAGTACATAAACGTACTGGCAAGCAAGACTCACAGTTCACCAAAGTGTAACCCGTCAACACCAAGCACAGATGCTTTGGGTTCAACGGAAGAAAGGGTGATATAGAAGATGCTGCAGCGGGCTGCTCTAACCGACTACAGAGACTTTCTACAACTTCCGGCTAACAGAAAGAAGATAAGATAGCGTATCGTAACCAACTGCAACTAACTCCAAAACAAACCCATCCTGGATCTCGCCCCTTATCCAAAGAAGCAATCCGAGGATAACTCACACAGTTGGATTAATGGTGGATCAAATTGTTGTGTCAATAAACCTATTACTAGTCAAGTTATTATAGTTAGGTGTAAGTTGTCTGAGTACTTGTTAGCCAGTACTTTCACCAAGTCGTCACATAACCGCGGATAACACGGCTTCTCGAGAAGATTCATCCCTGCAGGGTGTGCTCCAGTACCCGTACACACTCAAGCCACCAACTAAAACTCAGGTTGGCTTGACACGACTCGAACCATCTCTACAGCCTGTCCTAGGAGCCACGGAGCTATAAGGTCCCAGCCACGCAGCCGAATACTCAGCGCAAGTGTGCAAAACTCCCGCAGGACGCAACACCCCGGCAATACAGGCCTCGCCCTATATGCGTGCGTCATCATCATCATCAGTAACCATGGGAGCGACCCATTTATGCGTATGAGCCAAAATGGAACACCCGAACTAAGTGTGGCTCTTCGGACAAACTGCGGATCAGATCAAAGTCGAGGGGGGTTCCATACCACCACCCGGATGCGGTGAGCACGCTCATCATGGATCAGTAGACAAGACCCTTTTCCTAATTAGGGTCGACACTAGCAGGCCTCAAAACCACGCCGGGCCTCCTGCCGGTGCCTTATCATCAATTTAGCATTACCTCAAAATTAACAGGTTGTTGTTTAACATCGAGCACCAGAACATAATGAAATATGGTAACAGAAAGTAACGGGTAACAGACTCGAGCAGAAACAACCCTAAGCATGCTAGTAAGACACGGGCAACAAGCAACGGGGTGATAGGTATGGAGGTGAGGCTATATCAGGGTTAAAGGGATAACATGTTATAGGTTCGTAACAGAAGCAACGATTCATAGGGCTAGAAGAATAGACAACGGAAAGTATCAGTATCCAATGTTGAAAGGAACACGATGGTTCATGTGAGTGAATACTTGCCTGCAAGCTCAGCAGCCTGGTACTGAGCTAGATCCTCCGAAGGGGTGTCATAAGTATCGTCTGTTTCAACGTCGTCGTCTATTCGAGAAGAAGCAAACAAACAACACAGAGAGACAAACAATCAATAACATGGCATAATGCACAAACATGGGATGATGCATGACCATTTAATTGATGCATCAAAATTAACTGGTTGACATGGTAACACAATTTAAATGGACCCATATGCAATTTGGATTGCATATGGAAAGCCCATGAATTAAGGTTGAAATAATTGTTTTACAACTAATCAACAGGTGAAAGTGGATTAGTATGATGCATGGATGAGGAAAACAGAAAAATAACAACAATAGAATCAATTTGAAATAAGGTTTACCAATTTTGGAATTTTAGTTATTAAGTTATGGAATTTTGGTTCCTTAAAGGTGTTACACAAGCATTTGTTGTTTTCACCAATTTTAATTGTTAAAAATAGATAACAAAGTTCATATTTGGAAAGAACACAAAATTTTAGGTGGAATACATGTTTCAATTATTGAAAAAGGAAATAGAATGAATTACTTATGAATTAAACAAGTTTAAACAAGATTTAATTGAATTTAATTCAAGTATGAATTTATTTGAATTTTTATTTGTTCAAAACATAATTTCAAATTCATATTTGAAAAGTTTATACTATTCTGGTTTGAAAACATATTTTATATGTTCAAAAATAGTTTAATTTGAGCAAGTTATGAATTTAGCAATTTTAAATGAATTAAACAAGGTTTAAATTATTTAAGCAATTTTAATTATTCAAAACATGAAACAAATTTTATATTTGAAAAGGTGGTTTAATTTGACATGGAAAACATATTTTATTTGTGTTATTTGGATTATTATTGAATTAGTTATGGAATTAAGCAAATGTGAAAAGAATTGTTTGAATTTGGAATTTGAAAACATTTGCAATGCTCAAAATAGGAAACAATCGATTTAAATAGGTAGAGAATTAAATTTGGTTCAGAAAGCATATTTTACTTGTATTATTTGGAGTTGGCATTTAAAAGTTATTTGTATTTTGCACCTTAGGGACTAATCTGTAATAAATTGGACTGATTTAAAAGAAAACGGGCAGAAAGAAAAATAATTGCACCGCGCAGTGACCTACACAGGCCACTGCCAGTGGGCCAGGGCCTGCGTGGCGCTTTGGTGGCAGGGCTGGGAGTCGACGTGGCCTCCAGGGCCACTGACGCGCGGGGCCCAGCGCGCGCGCGTGGAAGGAAAAAAGGGGAGGCAAAATTGCCTCCCGCGGGGCTCGAACCCGCGAGCTCACGCTTGCGCGCACGGGGATGTTGCCAGTGGGGTGCTCTGCGAGATCTTGTCAGGGAAGCGCAGCGAAGGAGGATAACTTTCAGTTATCGCTGCTAACTGTATTTTTTTCTACAGGTTCAGGTTACTGACAGCGACAGAGCCCGCCGGCGATCTGCTCCCGGTGGCTCGCTGCTGCGCTGCCGCGGCGCGAGTGGGCGTGCGTGCTTGCGGGTGCTCGGTGTGCGTGGGGCCATGAGGGACAGAGAGGATGGAAGGGGAAGAGGAAGGTGGCGAGGGGCTCACAGCGAGGAAGAACGGAGGAGGGCGGTGGCGACGGTGGCGGAAACGGGGACGGCGGCGGCGCTCCCGGTGCTCCCGGCCACTGCCGAGTGGTCGAGGACGAAGGGGAGGCCGAGGGGACTCCGTTCCCGGCCCTAAAGTGGCCGGTGGAGCGTCGTCTCGACGGCGGCGAGCCGGAGAGGGCGGCGGTGGTGGAGGACCTCGGTGTGGTTCAGAGCAACAGAGAAGAAAAAGGGCAGAGAGATGGAGGAAGGAGCTGCGGCGCGAGGGAGAAGGAGGGAGGAAGAAAATTAGGGCACAGAGGAGGGGCTCGTGCTCAGCTAAAAGGGAGAAGGGGAGCTTGGATGGCCGTCGCTTGCCTGTACCTGTCAACGTGGAGGCGCACGATGGCAGCCGTACAGGAGGTAGAAGACAGGAGGGGGGTACCAGGCCTTGTGGGGCAGTTGGGCTGGCCCAAATGGGCTGGCTGCCCTATTCCCCCTCTCCTTTTGCTTTAAACTTTTTCTGTTTATTACTTTTTTTTTTGCTGAAAAGGAATTAGGGAGAAAAGAGATGGTTTAGTGGTTAGAAAATTTTAGGGATAATTTGTATTGAGTTACTTATTATAAAAACAGCAATGCAACATTTTGTTTCCCAAATAAATTTAATTTATGTTGTTGTTTGGAAATTAAATGAATTGAGCAATTTTTTGGTATTAACAGAATAAATGAAACTTAAGCCAAATTAAAGTTTTTGATTCCAAGTTTAGTGGAACAATTTATTTGTTTGTTTTGTAGTTTTTATTTGAAACATGTAACATAACAAGTATGAAAAGAATTTGAATTTTGGTTTGGAATTCATATTGGAAAACAAGTGAAAACAGATGAAAACAAATGAAATCAAATGCAAAACAAGTGCAAAGAATATGATGACATGATGCAAAGCAATAAATTAACAAGAAACAAACATTCTAAAGGGAGTTTTTCATACTTGGGATGTTACAGTTTAGAGCTGTCACCTGTGAATAGAGGACATAGGAATAGCATAAGATAAGTGCATATGCCAAACAGGAACAATAGGAACTCAAATGGTTTGAAACAGTGCAAATTCTCAAATTTCTGGCAGCATCCGGACAAATTCCGGAGGCCCGGAATTTTCCGGATGAGCCCGAAAAAATCCGACCGGGTTGGATTGGTCCGGAATGATTCCGGGCTCCTCGATCTGACTCCAGAAAATGCCCAAAAACTCGAAATTTTGACTTATGACTGTTCCAAACAATTAGGGGTACCATAGAGATGATCCTAGAGGTGTTCTAAGTGCGGGAAAAAACATGGGATTGGCACGAGATTTGAGATGGATCTAAGTCTGGATTTGGAAGTGGTTATACTAGATCTACGAATCCATGGCAACTAGGTAGGGATTGGCATCATGAACAAGTTGATAGAACTCCGATCTAGATCAAACCCTAGTTGAGATTTCATCTAGAACCAAAAACAACCAACAAAAACGAACAAGATGAGATGCCAAACACAGTACCTTCCATGGGGGAGTCCTTGACCAAAGGAGGGATCAAACAATCCTCCCTAGGGGCAACAGGGACGAAAACCGCGGATTTTGGTGGCTAGGGCACGGGAGGAGTGGAGAGAATGAAAAGAAAACTGCCCCCGTGCGTGTGGGGGTATTTATAAGGAAAATTGTCTCGTCCGGAATGGCCCGGAAAAATCCGGCTGCCGGAATATTCCGGACCAATCCGACCTACTCGGAATAATCCGGGCAAGGCCCGAACGAATCCGGGACAGACCAGAAAAAGGCCAAACCATTCCAGAAAAGATAGTTTTGACAGGCTAGGAAAGATGTGATGTTGTGTGGAGTAAGGCATATGCATAGATGAACACGAGAGAGGACAAATAGAGCAAAACACAAGGGGTTAGATTTCCTAGTCTTACTTCTCGGGGAAAAAGCAAATAAGATCGAAATAGCAACGAGAAGTAGTATTCGGAAGGATAACACAATAACCCAAAAGATATCCAACTAAGAACCAACTCTTCAAAAGAGAAGAGGTTGGTAGCCTAAGCCACCATGTAAGAGATTATGGTATGCAACCGCGAAGATATATCTTGGGGGCATTGCCAATACTCAACATTGAAGCTCACAATTCAACATTAGAAATAGAGAGATAACAATGATTTTTTTTGCTTTGGGCATAATGGGGGGAGGGAGAATCCAATGTGTTAGGATAACACTCCCCCTATGTCCATGCCTACACCTAAGCTCAAACATGTTTCATCTATAAGGGTGTGTGCAAGATCTTCAAGTCAAGCTCCTTGAATCAATCAGATTTAGTTCATTCCTCAAGAACAAGAACCTTGCATCATCAAGTGGCTTCGTGAAAATATCCGCAAGATTGTCCTTGGTGGGCACATAAGATAGTGCAATGTCTCCTCTCGCCACATGGTCTCGGATGAAGTGGTGGCGAATCTCAATGTGCTTCATTCTTGTATGTTGCACCGGATTGTATGCAATTTTGATGGCACTTTAATTGTCACACAAAAGATGCACCTTATCCAAATGAACTCCATATTCCTTGAGAGTTTGCCTCATCCATAACAACTGAGTGCATGCACTTGCGGCGGCAACATACTCGGCTTCGGCGGTGGAGAGTGATATGCAAATTTTTTTCTTGGAGGACCAACTCACTAGGGACCTACCAAGAAATTGGCAAGCCCCGGAAGTAGACTTCCTATCATCTTGATCACCCGCCCAATCGGAATCCGTGTAGCCATTGAGAGAAAATTGTGCACCCTTTGGGTACCACAAACCAAATCTTGGGGTATGAACCAAATAACGAAAGATCCTATGGACCGCCATTAAATGGCTATCCTTAGGAGCGGCTTGATACCTTGCACACACACCTACACTCAAAACGATATCGGGCCTAGATGCACAAAGATAGAGCAAAGAGCCAATCATAGAACGATACAACTTTTGATCCACATCCTTACTCCCTTTTGGATTACGAGATAGGTGGCACTTGACCTGCATAGGAGATGTCTTGATCTTAGCATCTTGAAAATTAAACCTCTTGATCATATCTTGGGTATACTTGGCTCGAGAAATGAAGGTCCCACGAGACAATTGCTTGATCTCAAAGCCAAGGAAGAATTTAAGCTCTCCCATCATAGACATCTCGAACCTGTCAGTCATAAGCTTAGAGAACTCATCATTGAAAGCTTGGTTAGTTGAGCCAAAGATGATATCGTCCACATATAGTTGGCATATCAAAAGCTCTCCCTTTACTCTCTTGGTGAAGAGAGTGGGGTCAATCTTCCCAACTTCGAAACCACGATCATCTAACAACTCCCTAAGGTGCCCATACCAAGCACGAGGTGCTTGTTTGAGACCATAGAGAGCCTTGTCAAGTTTGTAAACGTGGTTAGGAAAGTTGAGATTCTCGAACCCCGGAGGTTTCTTAACATATACCTCCTCTTTTAGTGGACCGTTCAAGAAAGCACTTTTCACATCCATTTGTTGCAATTTGAAATTATGAGAGGATGCATAAGCAAGGAGGATACGGATGGACTCAAGGCGAGCCACGGGTGCGTAGGTTTCATCAAAGTCAATGCCTTCAACTTGAGTGTAACCTTGAGCAACCAATCTTGCCTTGTTCCTAATGACAATGCCATGCTCATCTTTCTTGTTCTTGAAAATCCACTTAGTGCCAATAACATTGTGGCAATCTTTGGGCTTCTCAACCAATCTCCAAACTTTGTTGCGCTCAAAGTTATTGAGCTCATCATGCATAGCTTCAACCCAATCGGAGTCCTCAAGAGCTTCATACACTTTCTTAGGCTCCATCATAGAGATATGAGCTTGATGCTCACAAAAATGTGCCAATTGCCTTCTTGTGGATCTTCGAGCTTGAACATCCTCCAAGACCTTGTTGTCTTGGGCATCAATTTGCTTCAAAGCTCTTCTTATCCTTTTGACACGACGGGCTTCGATCTCCTCATTATTGCGAGGAGGGATCACTTGATCATCTTGATCATTTGGGTCCCCATCTTGACCAACTTGGCCTTGATCATCATCATCATCATCAACAACAAAATCTTTAACACTTGCTTCAACTTGAGGAGAGGATGAAGAGGATGGTTGATCTTGGCCTTGACCTTGACTCGCATTAGTGAGAGGAGTGGGTATGACTTGCGGAGTCACTTGGTCAATAAGAGGAGGGTCTTGAACATGTTCTTGGTTAGGTGTAACATTTGGCTCCTTGGCTTGTTCTTCTATTGTAGAGGAGGGCTCCACTTGAGTAGAGCATAGTCCTTCTCGAGTCGCCATAAGATGTCCCTCAATGGGGCGGAAAAATCCCGCACCCATCCTTCCTATGGCTTCTTGAGGTATTTCAACATCTACATTAGAAACATGAAATTGCGCCACTTGGGAGCCATCATTTTCCTCAAAAGCCACACTACAAGATTCTATGAAAATCTGTGAGGCTTTGTCAAAGACTCTATAAGTGTGGGATTTGGCACCGTAACCAACAAAAATACCCTTAATGGTTTTGGAATGAAATTTAGACAACCTAACACCCTTGATCAAATAAAAGCACTTACAACCGAATACACGGAAGTAGGAAACGTTGGGCTTGTTGCCGGTGAGGATCTCATATGGAGTCTTGTCAGGGCCTTTGCGGATGTAGAGGCGGTTGGAGGAGTTGCACGCGGTGGATATGGCCTCGGCCCATAAATATTGGGGAGAAGAGTACTCCGCCAACATGGTCCTTGCCATATCCAAGAGGGTGCGATTCTTCCTTTCGGCAACACCATTTTGTTGAGGAGTGTAAGTGGCGGAGTATTGATGACGAATGCCTTCTTCACTAAGGAATTCATTCAATGTATAGTTCTTGAACTCCGAGCCATTATCACTCCTAATAGCCATGATTTGCACATTGTATTGACGTTGCACTTTGTTGGAGAAGTCGATGATGGTTTGTTGAGTTTCACTCTTGCACTTGAAGAAATAAACCCTAGTGTATCTTGAATAATCATCGACAATCACCAAGCAATGCTTCTTGCCACCAAGACTTGCCTCGGGCACGACACCAAAGAGATCAACATGGAGAAGCTCCAAGATCCTCCTTGATGAGATAATAGTCTTGTCCTTGTGCACCTTGTCATGCATCTTCCCTTCAACACACGACCTACAAACGCGATCCTTTGCAAAGGAAACATTTTATTTTAGTCCGACAATAAGGCCACCTTTGTGAAGACTTTGCAAAGTTCTCATGTTGACATGGGATAGGCGGCGATGCCACAACCATCCCAAGTCCGCCTTCCCGAAAAAACATATTGCTTGAGTGTTGGTTGACTTCGAAAAGTCCACCACGAACAACTCATTTTCAACATGTCCCACGTGAGCGGCGTCAAGAGTATTGCTCCTCAAAAGGACCACAATATCACCATCGAAAATACGGAAAAACCCATCTTTCCAAGAGAGCGGACGGAAAGTAAATTGTAACCAAGGGATTCGACAAGCATGACGTTCTCGGTAGTTATATCGGGAGCCACCACAACCTTGCCAAATCCGGATACCTTAGACTTGGACGAGTATCCATAAGTGACGGTTGCTTGGATGTCATTTGGTCGCAACTCCGTCACAAACTCTTTGCTTTGGGTCATATGATTAGTGCATCCACTATCGAGAATACATTTAGTCCCACCGGAAGCATAGTCCTGCAAGAGATCATTGACTAGAGTTAGGACCCGAGATGGGTCCCTTCATATTAGCAACAAGGGTCTTTGGAACCCAAATAGTATAGTCAATGAAACCCTCAATAGGACCAACATATTTAGCTTGCACAACACCATAATAATCAACATATAAGAAATGGTGTAGATTGTTAGTTCCCGCGGATGTGCTACGAGTAGTGTTGTCCCTCATGACACTACTACTCGAGGCAATGTTGTTTGCTTGAGCGGGTGTACTAGGAGTAGTGTTGTCCCTAATGACAACACCACTCGAAGAACCATTGTTGGTCTTCTTCTTTCTCTTCTTCTTCTTATTCTTCTTCTTGGCTACATAGCCTAGACCTTGCTTGCCCACTTGTTGCCTTGGTGCACTCAATTATGGTCTAGCAATGACCGCATTAGAGTTAGGGGCAACTACTTGTGGGGAAGGGGTCACAAACTTCACAACTTGAGGGCCTTTACCCTTGAGCCTTGCTAGCTCATCCTTCAACCTAGAATTTTCCTCAATAATATTTGCATGATCACAAGAAGAAGTAGAGGTGCTAGCATTGTTAGTTTGATTAAGTTGAGTTTGAAGTTGTTTATGCAACTCTTTGAGGGATGAGTGTTGGCTTTCCAAAGCCTTGTGAGCCTTTGTTAGCTTTTCAAACTCCTCGGTTAGTTTACCATGGCCAACCCCAAACCCGACCTTATCCTTTTTAGCCTTTTTATATTTAGCAATAGAAAGATCACGTTCCTTAGTGATGTTTGAGACAAGTTCATTATGAGTTAATTCAATAGATTCAAGTTCATCCTCTGGAGAAACTCTACCATCATGCTCTTCCTCAAGAGTCATAGAGAGAGATGCAATTTCATCCGCATCCCTTCTCTCAATCTCACCTTTCTTCTCAAGAGCATCTTGGGCCTCTCCCAATTGCCTCATGAGATACTCAACGTACTTCTTGGTCTCCCCTTGCATGTTAGACATAAAACGGTCCAAGGAGACCCTTTCTTCTTCTTCTCTAAGACTAGCAAGATGTTCAAGTTCACTAGGGGTCTTAGAGTTGGGGGAAGGTGATACCTCCGTGGCCTTAGCCATGAAGCACTTGGCATTACGTTGAGGAAGATCGTCATTGGGGGATTCAAAGAGGGATGAAGATGATGGAGTAGAAGCAATAGCTAGAGCGGCCACTTCACTTGTGGTTTCTTCTTCTTCATCACTCCCGGAATCATACTCCTCTTGAGTCAAGAGCACAAACTTGGTGGGAGACTTCTTATGTAAAGGCTTCTTCTTGAAGTGAGGTTTCTTGTACTCAACCTTGGACTTTTCCTTGCGAATGAGCTTGCCACTATGGAGCTCTCTATTCTCATAAGGGAACTCCGCAATGAAGTGATGCTTATCTTCACAATTGAAGCAAGACCTCACTTTTTTAGCCCGATCATTTCCATAGCGAGACCTTGTCTTCTCCTCAACAAATCTCTTTCCCTTGGGAGGATTGCTCCAAAACTTTTGCACGGTCAGAGCAATGAGATCCTTTAGAACGGGATCATAGTCTTGTTCCTTCAAAGGAGGCAACGCCTCTTCTCCTTCTTCTTCATTCTCAACCTCTCTTGACAACACCTTGGCCTTCAAAGCAACGGATGCTCCTTGGTGCATTCCAATGGCCCTAGCACGGTTGTCAAGCTCATTCTTGGTTTGCACTTTGTAGGAGCCCATCTCTTGCATCACTTGAGTTGAGGTCATGGAGGAGAAATCATGTCTCCCTTGAATGCTCTTCACGTCCGCGCCCTCAAATGGCATTATGGCAATCATGTACTTCCTCTTGATCCAAGCATCATCAATGTACGTGGCGCCAACATTTGAGAAGGCGGTGGCAAGAGTCTTGAGTCTCCGGTACATATCCACATGATCCTCTCCATCATGCATATAGAACCCTTCGGCCTCATTGGTCAAGGCATCATATCTATTCCTTTGCATGCTTTCATTGCGCACAAACATGACGACAAGAGCGTCCCATGTTTCCTTGGCGGTGGAATATTGTTGAAGATGCAGCATGTGGTTAGGACCCACGGCTTGTTGAGGAATGGGCAAGGCGGTGTAGTTGAGTTGGCAATCTACGGCTTCTCTTCTTGTGAGATTCTTGGGATCAAATGGCTTGTATCCGTCACGAGTGATCCTCCAAAGATCTATACAAGAAGAGTTCAAGTGAGTCTCCATGTAGTATTGCCATTCACGAAAATAAAATGCATCAATTTTAGGTGGATCTCCCCTAGGGATTATATGAGGATGAGGGACGGGGGGATCGAGAGAATATCTTCCTTCAACGGAGTTATATCCTTACACTCCACCCGTGCCTTTCTAAGTGGATTGTTCGGCGGAAGAATTTTTATGTGGATCACCATCTACCCCTTTCTTGGCACCCTCCGGAGGAATTTCCGGAATACAGGATTCGACTACCTTCGGACCTTTGGCTTTGAGGAGTTGCGCCATTAATTCACGCAACTCATCAAATTTGGTGTCTATGGATGAGGTCAATGAATTTCTGAAAGCATTGAGATCATCCATGGTCACCTTGCCACCGGCCGTTTCGGTATCCAAATCATTTCCCGTACTAAAACTCTTAGGCGGTTAAGCCCGATACAAGAGCCGAGGCTCTGATACCAATTGAAAGTAAAGTATGGGCACCTAGAGGGGGGGTGAATAGGTGCTACGACCAATTTTAATTTTTTAACAAGGTTTAGGCTTAACTCAAAGATAAATTCTCTAGATAGTGCAACTAATGGTGAATTTACCTATATGGCAAGGCAAGCAATTAATGCAACTAGGACAACACTTAAAACAACAAGTACTACAATAAATGCTACAAGTACGAGTAAGTATAGAGTGAGGAACGAGGTAACCGATGGAAGCACACGGAGACACGATGTATTCCCGAGTTCCTCCTTGTTAAGGGAATACGTCTCGTTGGAGGGGTGTGAGCTCGCCACGAAGGCCTGCTCAACGCCACCAAGGCCTCACCCTATTCTCCGATGAACTTCCCCCACAAAGGCCTAGTTCACCTCTCACTATTGAACCCCTTTGAGGCGGGGATCGAATCCTTTACAAACACTTGGGGCACACACCCACAACTTAATTGGGGGCTCCCAACTCTTCTTGAATCACCACTAGTAACAAGAAGCCTAGGTTCTCCACATGAGGACACCCTAGGCAAAGATCTCTCAAGTTAATGAGAGGGGAAATGAAATCCGGTTGGTGAAGATGTAGATCCGGTGGTTCTCCTCCAATCTTCAAAGTTTCAACAAGTTTGGGTGGAGGAGGAGGGAGATCTAGCTTGGTGGGTGAGCTCAATCAATGGAGGCTTCAATGCTGGTGGAGCTAACCCTTGGGGAAGAAAGAGAGGGGCTATTTATATCCCCCACTCAAACTAGCCGTTTTTCTGCCCAAACTGCGACCAGCCCGGATTGCTCCGGAATTTTCCAGATCCCGGAATCATCCGGACTGAATCCGGATTGCAATAGAGAAATTCACGTTGTAGTCGGAATCATCCGGACTGAATCCGGATTGCAACAGAGAAAATCACGTTGCAGTCGGACTCATCCGGACTGAATCCGGATCCCGGAATCCTCCGGAATAATCCGGATTGCACTTTGAAAAACCTTTTTCTGGCCCGGAAAAGTTCGTTGATCTTTGATTTCTTCACCATTTCTTTGACACCGTATACATGCTGATTTCAGACCAAATCCTTTGAGAAAGTAGCACATACGGTTAGTAACTTGTTTATGTTGTTAACAAACACACAAAACAGCGAGATATCGAGAATGCACTTTCACTGGTCGCACCAATGCATGTAATCTGGCACAGCCGACATCGCATCATTAACTTCCATCGCCCGCCTACATGGCTCTGCTTGTCATCCGCCTCAGTAGTGAACACCATGTAGCTCTCGTGATGCTCTTGCTACTGATTCCAGTCTCCACCACCATCATTGTTGTTGTTATTTTGGTTGAAGCTGTTGTTGCGGTTGTTGTTGTTATTGTAGTTGTTGCGGGCGTTGTTGTTGTTGGCCCCCTGCGCCACTTGGTTCACATTTTTCCTCCTCTGGTTCTCGGCTGGCCTGGGAGCAGCTGCCCGGATAGGTTGCACATTAGAGCCCGAGAGCGGAAGAGGAGGAGGAGGAGGCAACTGGCCAAAGCCCTCGCTCTTGATCCAGTCCCAGCAACTGCACTGCCAAGTCGTGTGATTGGCTGGCCTACTCGGATGCCGAGTATGAAAACTGCATGGACCCTCCTTCATGGTCTCAAAGATAAACCTCAGAGGGTCTCCGGATTCCTGGGGAGCATTGTACTGCTTCTTGAAGTCTTGGCCCTGATTTTGGTTTTGCCCATACTGGGCTCCAGCAGTTTTTTGCCTTTGGATGCTCCCGGCAGTAGGCTGATCCTGGTTAACTGCAACCACATGGTCCGATCCGTAGCGGATATCCGGACGGTCATCTCTCCTCTTGTTGCGGTAGTCTTGACGATCATTCCGCCTACCACCATCATTGCCTTGGTGTTTTCTTCTCGGCTCGGAAGAATCGAGCAGAGGCTGAGTAGGGTCACCGAGTGCATACATATCTGCAATCTTGATTGTCTCGACGAGCGTACTCGGCATCTCCCTCTACAACTTCTGCCATAGCATACTGCCATGTCGGCAGCCTTGAGCGAACCAGGCAATAGCCTGCGACTCATTCACACATTTGCAGGTGTTCCTTAGGGTACTCCACCGAGTAAGATACTCGCGGTCAGTTTCTTCTTCCCTCTGCTTGAACGCTGCTGATGTGGCCGGTTTGGCCTCTTGTAGGTGCTTGTGAAGTTGCTAATGAAGGCATCCGAGAAATCAAGCCAGCAATTGATGTTGTCTCTCGGCGGGTTGTTGAGCCAGATCCGGGCTGGGCCCGCCAACATCTGGGGCACATATCTCACCGCCCAGCTGCGGTTACCACCGGCAATGTACACGGTAGTCACATAGTCATTCAACCAGTCTTCTGGCTTTGTGATCCCATCATAGGTCTTGCTCCCTCTAGCCAGTTCGAACTTTTGCACAGTAGGCTCATTCATGATCCTGGGACCAAAACATAGTGGTCCCGGCGGGCCTGCCCGCTCCATCTCCTCGGACTGATAGATCTTGTCCATCTTGTACCTTGCGTCACTCGGCTGCAGCACACGTGCCCCCAACCGAGATCTAATTCCTCCATCATCATATATCTCATTTCTTTGGTATCCGGTCTGCTCCATCGCCGAGTACCCATTATTGTAGCGGTCCTGGTGCACAGCACCGGGTTGAAGAGCCGGGTTGACCACTGCAGCAACTGCTTGTGGCTGAATAACATGACCAGTACCAGGCTGAGGCTGAACCGGGTTGGCAGCCGGATGCCGAGATGGACCATCTCGGTTGCCTCCTTGCCTCTCTTGACGAACTCGGGCGGTATTATGGCCACCACCTTCAGCAATTTGTTCTTGATCGGGCTGCCGCTCTACAGCGTGCTGTTTTCCCGCGACAGCCGGGTCGTACACCTGAATCTGCTTATGTTTCCCGGAGTTCACACTCGGATATCTCCTACCACCGGGAACAGGTGAGGAGGCCTGGCCTCCGGATTTCATTCCATGCGACTAAACAACATGAGAGGCACCAGCTTCCGGATTGGCCTTCCGGAAAGCCTCATTCTGCCTACCAGCTTCAAGAACAAGCTCATTGAGCGGGTCGTGCAGCCGAATGCGAGTCTCACCAGTTAAGTGCGGCAACTCGGCAGCAACTGCTTCTGCCGTCCTAAGCGTCTTAGGAGGAGTACTATACTTGGGCCTATCAGCCGAGGTCAAACTAGCAGACTTGCTAGCAACTCTACCATCTCTAGCCAATTCGGCACCTAACTTGCGCCGAATAACTCCTATCCGGCTAGGGTTCTTTGCAACCGGAGTAAAACCATGAGCCCTATTTTACTCATTCTGGTCAAGAGTAAATTCTAGCCTGACATTTGCCATCTCCCGGGCTTCCTGGAGCATGTCCTGGCGCTGCTCCTCGAGCTGCACCCTCAACACCGTTGGATCCACATCCGTGGAGAGAGGCATGACCAGATGCTCGATGACACCGGTAAGAGGCGTCGGTATCGTTGTCTATGTAGAAGGAGCCTGGTAGCCCGGCTGGTTATGGGGCTTGTCGTAGGGCTTGTGGCTCAGCCGAGCAGCCGGCTCGTCGACAACTTCAGACGCAGAGGGCGCGCCTTTCCCGGTTGCAGGGACCGGGCCAGTCATCATCACCTCCATGCTGCCCGCAGAGCGGACGGTTGGCTGCCTGCGGACGGCGAGAACGGTAGGAGGGTCCACAGCAACGAGCACCACCTCGGGGTACTCGCGGATGACAGTGGTGGCGACGTACATCAGATGCGCGCCGAAGCTGACGATGAAGCCGCCTGCTGGCACGGGCCTGCCGCCGAAGTCGCCCACGTTGTCGGTGACGAATTCGAGGGAGCCGAATCTGTGGACAAGGCCACAAACCACACGCTCCCCCGAACGAGAAACGGGTCCCGTCCGGATAGAAACCCTAGACAGCGCCGCTACTGGCCCCACGGTGGGCGCCAACCGTCGTGGTGTGAATAAGACAGATGCCATAGGATGGCTAAAGATTGGCGCCGATGGACGCTGTAGGTATCTGGGGAGGGATCGCACGCCTAACTGGCGCGCTCACAACACTGCAAACAACAAGATCTACCCAGGTTCGGGGCCCTCGTGTGGAGGTAACACCCCTACTCATGCCTATCTCTCTGTATAAGTGTATGCCGAGTACAGGAATTCCTCAAGCTCAAGGAGCTAGAGGAAGAAGAACCTCTCTCGATGTCTCTTTCTCTCTTCACGTAGCTAAGCCAAACCTTAGTTGCATGACCGAATGACCCTCACGCAGGAGGGGAGAGGCCACCTACTATTCTACAGATAAAAATATTGATTAGGTGACTACTCCCTGTACAGCACCGCACGCCACCGTGTCTTCGCTGACAGGTCGCCGAAAGTCTCCGCGGTTAGGTCGCTGACATGTCATGTCCCCCTTGTCAGAGACAGGACATGGCATTGCCCATACCGCACTGTACCCACGTATGGATATGCATCATCACATGCCTAGTAAGTTGAACCGCACGCCTGTACGGCTCCTGGTTACGCGGGATTCACCCAACAGCTCCATTGACTTTGCCTCCGGGTAGAACAGAAGCCATCTCTATCCGGATCCTCCAAGTGCTACTCGGATGACCCAGATAGATACTTGAATCTTCCCTTGGTCTCTTGTTCTTCCTGTCGGATAGCCCCAACTAGGTACCATCCTATCCGGCACGTACCAACTCGGTACGGCCGAACTCGGTAATAAGTACCTTGAACTCCATTTCTCACCTGCCTTACCCCTATTTGGGGGTAGCCCCCCGACAGAACTTGAAAGGATGCCATTTATTGCATAACCTCACTCGAATTCATGAGATGATAGTTGTGTCTTCCTTGAAGGCTCTTCAAGTCCACGGGCTCAAATGGCATGAGGGCACTCGCATACTTCCTCTTGATCCAAGCATCATCAACATGAGTGGCACCAAGACCACTAAATGCGGTAGCAAGAGTTTTGATTCTTTGATACATGTCCTCATGGATTTCATCATCAAGCATATAGAGCCCTTCGGCCTCATTGATCAAGGCATCATACATATTCCTTATAATGCTTTCATTGCCCTCAAACATGGAGATGAGAGCGTTCCATGTTTCCTTGGCGGTGGAGAATTGCTGAATGTGTGGCATAATCTTCCCACCCGCGGCTTGTTGAATCATGTGCAATGAGGTGAAGTTGAGTTGGCAATCAACCACTTCTCTTCTTGTCAAGTTATTTGGGTCATGGGGCTTGTATCCATCTTAAATGACTCGCCATAGCTCAATGCAAGAAGAGTTCAAGTGAGTTTTCATGAGATATTGCCATTGACCAAAAGAATGTGCATCAATTTCAGGAGGGTCACCTCTAGTGTTTATGTGAGGATGTGGGATAGGAGGATCGGGAGAGTACCGTCCAGGGATATTATGGTAATCTTACTCTTCATACTTTCCCTTAGAAGATGAAGTTTTCGTAGAGTATGGAGCTTGAATTTTAGTTCCTTCACCCTCATCCTCATCATTCTTATCATCTGGAGGAATCGAAGATGCGGATGCTGGGTCCTTGGCTTTCAAGAGTTGCGTCATCAAATCACGCAACTCCTTCATTTGGGCATCCATTGATGAGGTCAAGGAAGCTTGCATATCCTTGAGATCATTCATGGTGGTCGGTGCCGTGGACTCAGTGGTTTCCTATCTGATGGTAATACTAAACTCTTAGGCGGTTAAGCCCAAAATAAGAGTCGAGGATCTGATACCAATTAAATCGATAGTATAGGAACCTAGAGGGGGTGAATAGGTGCTAATTCCAAATTTTAATTCTTTTTCGATTTAGTCTTGACACAAAGGTAAATTCTATAGATCTTCAACTAAGGTGAATTTACCTATATGATGAGAGCTACACTAAGAAAGATACAAACACAAAGTAAAGGTAAAGGATCGAAGGAACCGATGGCAGAAGCACGTGGAGACAAGGATGCATTCCCGAGTTCCTCCGTTTGAGGGGAGTACGTCTCATTGGAGGGGTGTGAGTTTCGCCACGAATCCTACTCAACGCCACAATAGTCTCACCCTATTCTCTGATGAACTTCGCCATAAAGGTATTGTTCACCTTCAACTATTGATTCCCTCCGAGGCGGAAATCGGTGCCTTTACAATGACCTTGGGGCACACACCCACAACCAAATTGGGGGATCCCAAGAACACCAACAATCTTTACTACAATCAACAAGTGAAACAATGGAGTCTAGGTTTTCCACAAGGAAACCCTAGACTTGAATCCCTCAATCCAATGAGGGGTAAATTAAGAACGACTTGGTGAAGATGTAGATCCGGTCCTTATCCTTCACTCCTCCAAGAATCAATGAGTTTGGGTGAAGGAGATGGGAGAAATCTAGCTTTTGGTGACCTCAATTAATGGGGACTTGAATGCTGGACAAGCTAACCCTTTGGAGAAGAAGGGGTCTTCTATATATAGGTCCTCTCCAAAACTAGACGTTTTCTTCTTCTCGCAAACAATCCGGAATATTTCAGAGAAATCCAGTTGCTAATAGAGGTTTTCACGGTCATTACAAAATGGATCCGGAATGACTCCGACACTCTGGAATTGCCCGGAATGAATCCGGCTGCCAATAGAGGTTTTCACGGCAAATCCGAAATCATTCTGAAATTTCCAAAATGAATCCGGATGCCAACAGAAACCTCAGAAAGCAGGGAAAACAAGCCACGATCTTTTTCTCCTTCACCATAAAGTTGACACTGCTTTGTGCTAGTAATAAGTGTACCTTAAACATGTAGCACATGGTGATATATCACTTATGTATTTTACAAACACACAAAACTAAAGGGATTAAGAAATGTTCTTTCAGAGTATAATTCAAAACACGATTAGAAGAGGCTCTAATTAGATCTCTAAACCATAGAGAGAGGGAAGGCCGGAATATCAATTATGTGTATAAAGTCTAAACAATGAGGAGGTGGGGGATTATATAGTGGGACAAAGGGAGGCACCTGCCATGGGGGACGGTCGGTTTCTCCTTCCCTCCCTTGGCTGCACCAAGCCTCCTAGGAGGACTCGGATTGGACTCCCAAGTGGAGTCCAATGCCGTCCCTTTTTTCTTTCTTTCCCACTCATTTATTTCTCAACTAATCAGAGAAAATTCACACGGAAATAAAATGCACTTCGTGGTACCATGGGCCCCACCAGGCACCCCCAAAAATTAGGGCTTGCCCATAGGAGGAAATCTGCCCCCTTCCGGCACTGCTTCCATATATGGAAAGTACCCCAAAACTCTTCCGAAACCCGTGAAACCTATAGATAAAATCATCGATATTATCTAAAGATGTTAGAAACACATCTCTAACACCTCGGAGATCACATGTCCTCTGTAACTCCTCATATAAATTCTGCCTAACACCGGCATAACTTCATTCTCATAGTAACTTCCTCGAAACCACTCTGATTGACACCGAACTTGTTTCTGTGATATCATAATGATATAGAACATTAATAAAACCAATAACAACATATTATTTATCTCAATAAAAGGTCGGCACAACTTAAGCATGTGACCGTAAAGGCTCGATAACACACAGTCATATTCGGGTACGTACCGAACAATAACCAACAGCGGGACCGTGGACGTCCATGATGGCTCCTATGTGTTCCCAAAGAACGAGGGAACCTTATAAGTTACTCATTACACTTATTCCCTTAAATTCACGACACCAACGATATCACGAGGTGAGACTATGTGATATGATATGATCAAACACTTTGATTATAACACATATAACTCGTTTACCGATATCGTTCTTTTTCTCATCCATATCCCAGATGAACCTATGATAAATCACACTGTGTCTAGACAGACGATATGTTAGCAGTGATACTGAGAGGGCACATAGAATGTATCTCTAGGTCATACCTATACATCACCGTTATAGTCCCCAGTTACGACAAGACAGTTGATGATATCCAAAGTATAACTTTCGATCATGCGGTCACTAGATATTCTCATAGTATAGGAATTATAGTCAATGTTAACTTGATATGCATTTTCTAAAATACATAATGATTATTTAGTCTATTTTAGCAACAACATACATTTGGGTCAGTTCACTACTATTGTTACCCTAACAGCAAACTCTTATGTTTTGATAGACTTTCTTCCAATTCCATGATCAACAAAATGTGATCATCTAAAAAATCGTAAGCTAATCTTAGAGACAAGATTAGTACCTATTTTTTGTTTATGTCTTCACACCCTCACAAAATTTTCCTTTGATAACTCACTTTTCAAGTGCTATAGCGGTTGTAGCATGATGACATAAACTTAATTCTGAACTTGGAGATAGAATAATAACTAAATATTATTGTCTCTAGGGCATACCTCCAACAAAAAGTACAAGATTAGGGATTTATAATGGAACCCCACTGATAGATTCAAGAATTACCGAGCATCTAAGCTTGGGGATGCCCTGTGCATCCCCTCCTTCATCAACAAATTATCAGGTTGTCTCCGCTGAAAATATATTTTTATTGCTTCACTTATTATGTATTGTTCTTGGAGCGAAATTTTATTTTGCTTTCAATTTTTTTTTTGGTTAGTACAATGTTGGATCATATCATTCTTTTTTGGAAGAGAGACACACTCCATTTTTTCACTAGAATACTCTTGTGCTTCGCTTATACTTAGAGATACTAGAATACTCTTGTGCCCACGAACTAATAAGTATTCAGTTTTTCTACAGCTTGTTTTAGCTCTTGGTTCTCGCTTATATCTTATTAAATAGACGTTAGTTTCTTTATAGAAAGTGTTTTAGTACTCTCTTGATTCACTTATATTCATTTTTAGAGTTGTTAAAATAATTTGATTGGTTTTGGTCTAAATTTTAAAAAAATGCTATGCATGTGATAGTGGTATAAAGAAAGGCTTTCATAATCTTGTTAATCATTGAACTTTGTAGATTGATACTTTCAGTTGTTTTGAGACATTAAATGAATTAATGTACAAACTTTCTGGTTATTCAAATAAGGATCATTAGTGAAAAACTACTTTAAACTTAAAATTATATTGGTTCTCATACTATTGCTTCTCATACTTGGTAGTTCAAATAAGGCCTATGACCGTATCAAAAGGGAGTTCCTTCATGGGTGTCTTCAGAAGCTTGGTTTTTCTCCTAGATGGATATCTTCTATTGTGAGGTGTGGCACTAATGCTAGGCATGTGGTGAAAGTTAATGGAGTTCTCACTTCCCTAGTGGTTCCCTCGAGAGGTATTCAATAGGTAGATCCCATCAACCCTATTTGTTCCTACTATGCACAGAAGGTTTATCATGTTGACTGCAGGAGGAGTCCCTCGGTAAGCTACAAGTATTACATAACGAACGTCAAGGACCCCATATTTCACATCTCCTCTTCGTAGTTGATATCATCTTCTTTGAACGAAGTGATGAATGGAGCATGGGTGCCCTAAAAGAGGCTTTGAACACCTACAACGAGGCATCTGGTCAGAAGGTAAATCTACAAAAATCTTCGGTCTTCTTTGGCAATAAATGTCAAGAGGGTGTTAGGCTTGTGGTGAAGATAGCTCTTGGAGTGGAAAATGAGATTCTCCAAGACACTTATTTAGGCATGCCAACAAAAATTGCAAGAGTAGTCTCCTCCTCCTTTAACTTCCTACACGAGCGTGTTTGGTGGGGTGGGAATATTTGGACTAACAAACCTCTATCCCCATCGGGAAAAGAGACCTTTCTAAAATCTTTGGTTCAATCTATTCCTAATTATGCGATGAGCTTCTTCCATGTGCCTATTGGAGTGTGCCACAACATGAAAACATGTATTGCTAACCAATAGTTGGATTTTGAAGATGGAAAGAAGAAAATGCACTGGCGTTCTTGGGACTGGATGTCAGCGCCAAAATCCCTCAGCGGGGTGGGATTCAAAGACTTTGTTGTATTCAATCAAGCTATGTTAGGGAGACAATGTTGGCGTCTGATTACTGAGCCAAGCTCCCTCTATGCAAGGGTGCTAAAAGGCCGTTATTTCCCAGACTACGACTTCTTGCATGCGGGTAAACTTAGAGCTTCTTCTTTCACTTGGCGCTCTATTATCTTTGGGTATGAGCTTGTTATGAAGGAAAATAGATGGGTGGTAGGCAATGGCAAGAAAATAAACATTATGAAGGATTGGAATCCTGGCTTTTTGTCGGGTTCCTTTACTGTCGAGAATGATCTACCTGTAGATCCCACGGTTAGATCCCTG
Organism: Alopecurus myosuroides; assembly: GCA_028641055.1. NCBI lineage: Eukaryota > Viridiplantae > Streptophyta > Magnoliopsida > Poales > Poaceae > Alopecurus > Alopecurus myosuroides. Next base: position 294,521,816 of record CM054058.1, on the reverse strand, counting down.
ATGAATGATGGCGGCGTAGCCTGGAATATGGATATTGTTAGTGCTTGTTACATGAAGAACTGGTGCATGCTATCCAGCAAATCCCGATCAGTCGACATGGTGGTGCAGATTTTGTGTCTCGGCCTCATGCAAAGTTTGGGATATATATTGTTCGGTCGGTGTATAACCTGGCCAAGACCGACACCTTCTTTTCTTCTTGTGGTGCTGCCGGGAGCGGAAGAAACTTTAGTGTAGAGAAGCAAGCTAAACAATGGAAATCAATGTGGGCAGCTCAAGCTCCAAATAATATGAAAATCATCCTCTAGAGGATAGTCCATGATTTCTTACCAAAGGAAGTCCAATTGCAGATTCATCATATCACGACAAAGGAGAAAAAACAGATCGAACCGGTACCCCCGAGTCGTCTCCCCGCGCGAGGCGACCGGGGCGGGCCCTCCAGCCTCGCCTCCCAGCAGATCCCAGTGCCCGTCCTCTCTCGCCATTGTCGTCGGCCTTTGCCCGCACGGTGCCGCTGGGGCCGGCGATGGCGGACCCTCCTTTCCCCGGCACAGGCCCCGGCTCAGGCGGGGTGTGTCATGGCGGCGATGTGGCCCGGTCGGTGGCGCTCCGACCATAGTATGGATGGCAGCGGGGCGGTGGGCAACTAGTTGGTGACAGTGGCGTCACGGAGTGGAGCTCGGCCGGCGGAGCCCTCCAGGCACAGATCTGGGCCCTTTGTGCCCGATCTGGGTCAAGGCAGGGCCAGTGTGGGCTCCATTAGGATGCTTCCAGTGGGTCCGAGAAGGAACTCAGTGAAAGTACAAGGATGCCGCCTAGAGGGGGGTTAATATGCGCTTTAAAATAGTTACAGTTTAGACTTGAATAAATGCGTAATAAAACTAGCGTTTAATTTATCGAGCACAAAACCTATACAAGGTAGGTTCACCTATATGGACCAAAAACTTATGCTAAGCAAGATATACAACCAAGTGATAGCAAGATATCACGATGACTATCTCAAATATAAATGCATAAGTAACGAGCTCAAGTATAGAAATAACCGAAGCACAAGGAGACACTGATGTGATCATCGAAGTTCCTTCCCAAGGGAAGTACGTCTTCGTTGGAGGGGATTGGAGCCTCCAAGGAACTGCAACGCACGGTTGTTCTCACCCTATGCTCCTTGAGCTTCTCCGGTGAGGGAGATGCTCGTTTCCACTATGAGGTCGTCTTGAAGGCGGTGACCAAACCATACACAAGGTTGAGGCTATCTCCACAACTTAATTGGAGGCTCTCAACGAAGCTTCTTTCAACAAGGTGGAAGCTCCAAGAACTAACCGTCTAGGGTGCTCAATGTACCCAAGAGAAACAATCTCTCCGATGAACAAGCACCCAAGAGTAACAAACTCACGAACTTCTCTTTCACAAATCCCGTGGGGAACTCAAACCGATGCACGTAATGTAATGGCAAGAACACACAAAGTGGTCAAGCTCTTTGATGACCCACAAGTATAGGGGATCGCAACAGTCTTCGAGGGAAGTAAAACCCAAATTTATTGATTCGACACAAGGGGAGCCAAAGAATATTTATAAGCCTTAACAATTGAGTTGTCAATTCAGCTGCACCTGAAAGTAGAATTGCTCGCAACAATTTATCAGTGGTAACAGTTTTATAGTAGCAGTATTAGTAAAATAACAGCAGGAGTAAAATAGTAACAACAATAGCAGTCGCCGAAAATATCAGGATTAAAGTACCGTAGGCATAGATGGAATGGATGAACGGGCGTTGCATGGATAACAAAGGTCATGTAATAACCTAAACATGGGAATTGCAGATAATAATAAATAAACATCCAAGTTCTAGGCTAAAAATAGGCATATGTTCCAATATAGTCATACGTGCTCGCAATGAAAACTTGCACAACATCTTTTGTTCTACCAGCCCGTGGCAGCGGGGCCTCTATGGAAACTACTGGTAATTAAGGTGCCCCTTTTAATAAAGCATCGGAGCAAAGCATTAACACTCTGTGAACACTTGTGATCCTCACATCACAGCCATCCCCTCCGGTTGTCCCAATTTCTGTTGCTTTGGGGCCTCGGGTTCCGGACAATGACATGTGTAAACAACTTGCAGATATGATCAAGAAACATAATTATACTCATGAAACAATAACATGTTCAAATCTGAGATCATGGCACTCGGGCCCTAGTGACAAGCATTAAGCATAACAAGTTGCAACAACGGTAGAAAACACTAACAATGGATACTAGGCACTATTCCCTAACAATCTGGCATTATTACATAATCGATCTCATCCAATCCCTTCCATCCCTCTTAGCCTACAGCGGTGTTTACTCACACATGGACGGGGGAATCATGGATAGTTGATGGAGAAGAGATGGCGGTGTCGATGGTGATGATCTCCTTCGAATCCCCGTCCCGGCAGGGCGCCAGAACAGGAACTTCTGATCCCCGAATTGAGTTTTGAGGTGGCGACGGTGCTTGATAACCCACAAGTATAGGGGGTCGCAACAGTCTTCGAGGGAAGTAAAACCCCAAATTTATTGATTCGACATAAGGGGAGCCAAAGAATATTTGTGAGCCTTAACAAGTGAGTTGTCAATTCACCTGCACCTAAAAGTGGACTTGTTCGCGGTGGTTTATCAGTAGTAACAGTTTTATAGTAGCAACAGTAGTGAAATAATAGCAGCAGTGAAATGAAAAGAGCAGAAGTGGTGATTGAAGTAAACAACGGGATTAAATACTATAGGCATAGGGATAGATGAATGGGCGTTGCATGGATAAGATAGTTCATATAATAATCAAGACATGGGCATTGCAAATAAATAAGATAAAGCATCCAAGCACTAAGTAACCATAGGCATGTGTTCCGTAAATAGTCGTACGTGCTCGCAATGAGAACTTGCACAACATCTTTTGTCCTACCAGCCAGTTTTCAGCGGGGGCTCAAGGGAACTAGTGGTAGTTAAGGTGTTCCTTTTAATAGAACACCGGAGGAAAGCATTAACACTCCGTGAACACATGTGATCCTCACATCACAGCCATCCCCTCCGGTTGTCCCAATTTCTATCACTTCGGAGCCTCGGTTCCGGGCAACGATTTGTGTAAACAACTTGCAGGTCTGGTCAAGAAACAATAATTATCATCGTGATTCAATAACATGGTCAGATCTGAGATCATGGCACTCGGGCCCAAAGTGACAAGCATTAAGCATAACAAGTTGCAACAATGTCAATAGCACTAATAGAGGATACTAGGCACTATGCCCTAACAATCACGACATTATTACATGAACAATCTCATCCAATCCCTACCATCCCTTTCAGCCAACAGCGGAGGAATTACTCACACATGGATGGGGGAAACATGGATGGTCGGTGGAGAAGCGTTGGTAATGACGATGGCGATGATATCCTCCAATTCTCAGTCCCGACAGGGTGCTAGAATGGAGTTTCTGAACCCCGAAAAAGGATTCACGGGCGGCGGAGCTACGGATTTCTTTCTGGAAAAGATCGAACCCCCTCGAGTTTTTAGGTTTCGGGGCATATGTAGTCGAAAGGGGAGTCCGAGGGTGTGCCCGAGATGGGCTCACCATGCCCAGGCGCGGGCCCACCTTGGCCGCACCTGGGGGTGGTGAGGGCACCCCCCTTGCCCCTCTCCGACTAATTTTCTGGCCCCGGGAGTCTTCGGGTAAAATATGGACTTTCCCTTCGTTTCCGGGTATTTTCCTAAAAGTTGATTTTCTGCGCAAAAAACGAGACACCAAATTAATTCTGCTGAAAATAGCGTTAGTCCGTGTTAGTTGCGTTCAAAATACAAAAGTTTAGAAGGAAAACATCAGCAAAGTGTTCAGAAAAGTAGATGCGTTTTTGACGTATCAACTCCCCCCAAGCTTAGCTTATTGCTTGTCCTCAAGTAATTCAGTTAACAACTGAGTGCGATAAAAGAACTTTTACGAACACATTTGCTTCATATGATGTAAATATACTCACTATATGATCAAATACTTAATTATTCTCATGATAAGATACATGCAAGATACTTTCACTTAATAGCTATGCAAACCATGAAGAGATAACAACATATTAATGATAAACAACATGAAGCATAACTATTTGCAAGATTGTAATATTCATAATAGGATCTGATAAAGTGGTATCTTGCTTGCCCTTATGTGTGGGACAAAACATAAATGCCAGGGCACCTCTGAAGTTCAAGGGAAGACTAGAAGTAAAGATATCAAAAGATGCAAGTATCAAGATTATATCACAATCAACCGTGCTTTGGGAAAAACACATCACAGTAAGAATGACAATTACGCTCTCAAGAAGGTGCTCAAATAATATGGTGGAGACTATTCCTATAAGTAAAGGATTGGCCCTTCGCAGAGGGAAGCAGTGATTCACATGCGCTAGAGATTTTCATTTTTCATGAAACGGAAGTAAAAAAAATTTGAGAGGTGGTTGTTCATGTCAACAAATGGCAATAGAGTGCTTATTATCTTCCAGACTGAACAAGTGAGAGCGGTTCCGAATTAGGAAATTATATCATGCACATATATATAGCTTGACACTCCCCCAACCTTTGCTTTCACAAACCATGGCTAATCGAATCCTCGGGTGCCTGCCAACTTTCACATACCATGGGGGAGTGCCTATTTTTAATTATTTTTCGGTTATAGTGGTCTAACCAGCTCTTTGCAATATTAATGACGAGCAGATGAAGCTTGCAAGTCAGGTGGGTACTTAATTTAGCATGGAAGATAACAAACACAATACTACTTCCTCATGAGCTAAAACAGTGTCACAAAACGAGAAGTATTTTGAAGGTTTTAAAGGTAGCACATGTAAATTTACTTGGAATGGAAGGAAATACCATGCATAGGAATTTATAGTGGACTCTGTGGAATAACTTGGTTTTCAGGGATTTGGAGGCACGAGTAGAGCTCATACTCAGTGCAAGTGAAGGCTAGCAATAGACTGGGAAGCGACAATCAAGAGAGAAATAATTATCATAATCATGTTTGCAACAAAGTAAAATTAACTGAGGCATAAAATTGATACTAGAACTCTGAGGGAAAATTAATCATCGAGGCTTATTGACTTTTTGTTTTCAGTCTTAGCATGCGTGAGCATGTGCCAAGTGAATTCAAATGAAGCAGTCAGAGGAGGCTACCACAATGTCATACCCTTCTAAGAATAGAACAACGCGAACAAATATTTATACGACACGACATTTACTATTAATAAATTGTTACAAAACATGAGAGAGAACGAACTATGAAGCAGCCATTAAATCACATATATCTTATACGAACAAACTAAGCATGCTCACATGGATGGGTATATGTACAAAAATGAAAACAAATAGAGTTCATACCAGCCTCTCACCACAACTTGAATTGTCATAGATCGTCATTATTGCTCTTCACTTGTGGCTCGAATAATATATAATGAAAACCAAGCTCCAATGGAGTCACGAGCGACTATTGAACTCTGCAGAAAACTTTACAAAACAAAAGAAGAACAATAAATATTTTTGGGGTTTTCAAATTTAAAATAAGAACAAAAGAAAACGATCAAACAAAGCAAAATCTTTTTAGGTTTTCGAATTAAAAACTGCAATTAAAAGATAAAACAAACCAACTAAAGAAACAAATAGAGAGAAACAACATTTTTTTTTGTCTTTTTGTGTTTTGGAAAGCGAAAACAAAACAGCGATAACAAAAAGGGAGGAGAGAGAAACAGAAAATATGAACGTACAAAGAACCGACTGAATACGATATATATATATATGAGTGTGTGATGTCGGTATACCCCCCCCCCCAAGCTTAGGCTTTTGGCCTAAGTGGGGCTCAATCATAGCGATGGTATTGGCTCCACGCTGGTGGATCGTACTGGGCATGCTCATAATCAGGCTCTCGCGAAGAAGAAAATGAAGGCGTGTAGTCGTAATCCGAGGGCTGACGTGAACTCTCTGCAATGTCGGGTGGCTGGACAACATTTGTTGCGGCCTCCCTCTTGGCGTCCTCTGCGCGTTGATATTCCTCAATGTACGCATAGAGTTCTTCCTCCGTTAGTGACCATCCTTCCCTATTATCAAGGTCAAACAAAGCACGTGCAGGCAAAGGGGATACTCGCTCTCTAGTGGATCCCCACCATGATTTCTTAGGGAACTAAATATCATATGGCAAACTATATACGTCAGTCCCATAAGCAATAAAGTGATGTTGTAACATGGAATTAAGATCAAGCCTCTCTAAGGGAAACTGAACATCTAAGCGATGTGGCAACACGCCATGAAAAGCTAATAAACGGGAGGCAATGAGACCTCCACAAACTCATCCTTTCTCAGGGTTAGTGGCAAGGCGATAAGAAATTAAAGATCCTAAATTATAAGTCCTATCTTTCCTCAAGGAAGCTGACAAGAATGCTAAATCATGAGCATATAGTTTACATGCTACCTTCCTAGCTAGAACACACTTTGAAATAAACAAGGAAAAATATCGAATGGATGGGAGATGTATATTACGAATTTTTCCATTCTCCTTCGTGAAGCTTCTCCCGTCGCAGATTTCTACATATAAATCCGTAAATGGCTTGGGATATCCCTTTATCTTCTCGCACATTCCCCCTGCTCCACCTTAATTACTGCACAAAAAATTCTAAAAGGCAGACCGACAGGTTTGTTACAAATTTTGCAATGCAGCATGGGGTTAGGTGAAGGTCAATCAAAATGAAAATCCTCCACCACAGACATAGCCAATTTTGCATATTGGCTTGGTTCATAATCAACGAAATGTGTCAATCCTGCATTAGATAGTAATGTTTTAAAATCATGCATAATTCCTGCAGCACTCATGAACCTTGGGCATGGGTAGACAACCGGAAACACGCCCTCTTCGCGATGAACTCTCATAATCTCTGTTACCACTAACTCATGTTGGTTAAGTTGATATGAACTTGCCTCCATTTCCGAAATTTTTAACAAGAAACTTAAGAAAATTATTTGAATCAACTATATGGTAGCAACTACTATAAAGACTTGTATGAGTACTAAAAATGCATCAAAACTAACTTAATCAAGCATCAAACAAGCATGCAAGCTCACATAACATGTCACCTACGGCAGAAAAATATGCAAGAAATACTCCACTAAACAAAATTCTACTTGGATCATCGGAGGAGTCACATAGCGGAGGACAACTTCCCTAAATCTCGGCAGAAAAGATGGGCTGAGCAAGGAGATCGAAAACCTCGAGGAAAAGCAGCAAGAACTCAGGTTTGGATGAACTGGTTGAGTTTCTACGGGCAAGAGGAAGGTGTGGTAGGTGGGAGAGAAAGTTGGGGGCCAGGGGCCCCCTCAGACGGCTTTCTTCCCCTTTTTACGCAAGAACTTTGAATATAAATTTTTCGGGATTTTTCGAGAAAATTTATTTTTCGGACTTCTCCACAATTTTAATTAATAATAATATCGCTAGAAAACGAAGATGGAATGATGGAAAACGTCAGCAAAACCAAACCTACAGAATTTCTAAGACACCCTACTAAACATATACCCACTGAAAACGTAGGAAAACATATGGAAAACGTGATTGGGGTAGCGAAAACATGAGTAGACGATGGAAAACGAGCGAAAATGAGGTGAAAACGTGCGTGGGCATGAGTGAATATGGTGAAAATAATATGAGAACATGATATTCTTTATGGAAGCACAGCGAAAACGAGCATATTAATAAGAAAATGTAACGAAAACGTAGTGATAACATTGTTTCCTTAATTTAAAATCACTTTGTTAATAAGGTTGATCAAGTCTTGCGACCAAAATAATTTTATATGAAATAAAACTTTGTTTCTCACCAAATATTTATGTAACCTCAAACTTGATTGATATAGTCCCAACCATGACGATCTCATATTCTTTAGATGGCTTTGGAATAGGACAATAAAATTCTCCAATCTTGATGGTCTCAATATTTTCAATTGAATTTAGACCATATTTCTTATAAATCTTCTTGGGAAAATAAATAGTGTGCTCTTTATAATTCACATTAAAAGTAACTTTTCCTTGATTGCAATCAATAACTGCCCCTACAGTATTAAGAAAAGGTCTTCCAAGAATAATAGACATATTATCATCTTCAGGCATTTCCAACACAACAAAGTCAGTTAATATCAGACAATTATTAGCAACTTGAACAGGAACATCTTAACATATATCCACAGGAATAGCAGCAGACTTATCAGCCATTTGCAAATATATATATCAGTTGGTATCAATTTTTCGAGGAGGAGTCTTTTATAGAGAGTAAAAGGCATGACACTAACTCCAACTCCCAAATCACACAAAGCAGTTCTAACATAATTATTTTTAATAGAACAGGGAATAGTTGGTATACCATGATCTCCAAGCTTCTTAGTAACCTTTCCATTAAAAGAATAATTAGCAAGCATAGTGGAAATTTCCTCATTAGGAATCTTCCTTTTGTTAGAGACAATATCTTTCATATATTTTGCATAAGGAGGCAATTTAATAGCATTAGTTAAAGGAATTTGCAGGAACAAAGGTTTCATCCATTCACAAAACTTCTTGTAATGTTCTTCTTATTTTGATTTGTGTTTCTTATTAGGATAAGGCATTGGTTTTTGTACCCAAGGTTGTCTCTCATTACCATGTTTATTAGCAATAAAATCTTCCTTAATGTACTTTGTATACTTACTTTGCTTTTCAGGTTCCTCTTCAATTTCTTCTTTATCAGAAGCATCATCCTTTTCATTACCACTTTTAGTTTCAGCATCAGAGATGGATATAGTATTAGGATCTTTAGCAAGTTCAGAGGATTCTACATCAGTTTTATGTTTCTTCTTCTTTTTCTTCTTAGTATGAATAACTTTATTATTAGTTTGCTGAGAATCTTGTTCAATTCTTTTAGGATGTCCCTCAGGATATAAAGGATCTTGTGTAGCATTACCACATCTAGTTCTTATTTCATAAGCATGTTTTTCTTTAGAAGCATTAACTAGCAAATATTTTTGCACTTTAGCAATTTGATCAATTTGAGTTTGAACCATTTGAAAATGTTTAACAAGCATTTTAACATCATTAGAGGTTCTTTCCATAATACCATGCAAATTATCAATATCTCTAGAGTTTTCCATTAGGTGATTTTGCACTCTCATATTAAAATTATCTTGCTTAATAACATAATTATTAACTTCATCTAAACATTGATTAGGAGGTCTATTATAGGGAATATCTCTACGATCAAAATGTTGGAGAGAGTTTACCTCAATGGCGGATGAGTGAGGGATTGTCTTACATAATTCTTCTATAGGAGGAAGATTCTTCACATCTTCAGATTTAATACCCCTCTCTTTAAGAGATTTCTTGGCTTCTCGCATCACTTCATCATTTAATTTAATCATTCCCCTCTTCTTGGGTGTTGGTGTTGGTGTTGATACTGGAGTAGGGGTCGGCTCAGGCTCAACCATAGTCCAATCATCATGATTTTGGCTTATTTTAGCCATTAATTCCTCAGCTTCAGCTGGAGTTATTTGCCTGAAAACACAACCAACACAACTATCCAGGTATGTCCTAGATTCAACAGTTAGTCCATTATAGAATATATCAAGAAGTTCATTATTTTCTAGCTTATGCCCAGGTGTAGCTCTAACTAAAGAACAGATCCTTGCCCAAGATACATGCAATTTCTCTCCTTCCAATTGCTTGAAATTAAATATATTTTGTAAAGCAGCATGTTGGGCACTAGCAGGAAAATATTTCTGAAAGAAAACATTAAACAAACCAATAGGACTATCAATAGATCCTGGAGACAAATTATTAAACCAAGTTATAGCTTCATCTTTTAATGAGAAAGGGAATATTTTAGCAACAAAGTAGCTACGTTTCTTAAGATCATCAGAGAATAAACTACTCAAAGAGGAGAGGTCATTCATATGTTTCATAGCACTTTCATTTTCATTACCACAAAAAGGTTCTTTCTCAACAATAGATATATAAGATAAATCAAGAGATAAATCATAATCCTTATCCCTAATATTAATGGGAGAAGTGGCAAACTTAGCATCAGGAGATAATTTATATTTAACAGCACGACTTTCAATAAGACTTATAATAGCATCTTTATCCTTCATAGCATGTATTTCATCAATAAGATCATCATTAAGTTCAATATAGGAATCATCAAAATCATCACTAGGATTCTCTCTAATCTCAAGTGAAACAGCAGGAGTAACTGGATTTTTATCAGGAGTTTCAGTGTTTGCAATATTTTTAGTTTGAGCAATAGTAGCATCTAAGAAAGGACCGAGAGAACCACTCTCATCAAGAATAGTAGAATCATCATCAAAAGTATTTTAAGATTCAGCAGAAGTAGCATGTGTAGCATATGTATGTGGTGGTGTAAGCAGATTACTCATAACAGACGGTGAATCAACAGCAACAGAGGTGTTCAGAGTTGTACCTCTTCTTGTAGTAGACGGTAATATAGGAAACTTTCCATCACGAGTATTACCCATGATGAATGATTGACAGTAGATAATAGTACTCTCCGGTGAGCTCGCAAATAAAGTTGTGTTCCCCAGCAACGGCGCCAGAAAATAGTCTTGATAACCCACAAGTATAGGGGATCGCAACAGTCTTCGAGGGAAGTAAAACCCAAACTTATTGATTCGACACAAGGGGAGCCAAATAATATTTGTGAGCCTTAACAAGTGAGTTGTCAATTCACCTGCACCTGAAAGTGGACTTGTTCGCAGTGGTTTATCAGTAGTAACAGTTTTATAGTAGCAACAGTAGTGAAATGAAAACAACAACAGTGGTGATTGAAGTAAACAACGGGATTAAATATTGTAGGCATAGGGATAGATAAACGGGCGTTGCATGGATAAGATAGTTCATATAATAAGACATGGGTATTGCTAGATAAATAAGATAATGCATCCAAGCACTAAGTAACCATAGGCATGTGTTCCGTAAATAGTCGTACGTGCTCGCAATGAGAACTTGCACAACATCTTTAGTCCTACGAGCCTATTTTCAGCGGGGCCTCAAGGGAACTACTGTTAATTTAGGTGTTCCTTTTAATAGAACACCGGAGCAAAGCATTAACACTCCGTGAACACATGTGATCCTCACATCACAGCCATCCCCTCAGGTTCTCCCAATTTCTGTCACTTTGGGGCCTTGGGTTCCGGACAACGATATGTGTAAACAACTTGCAGGTATTATCAAGAAACAATAATTATCATCATGATTCAATAACGTGTTAAGATCTAAGATCATGGCACTCGGGCCCAAACTGACAAGCATTGAGCATAACAAGCTGCAACAATGTCAATAGTACTAATAGAGGATACTATGCACTATGCCCTAACAATAACGACATTATTACATAAACAATTTCATCCAATCCCTACCATCCCCTTCAGCCTACAGCGGGGAATTACTCACACATGGATGGGGGAAACATGGATGGTCGATGGAGAGGCGTTGGTGATGACGATGGAGATGATCTCCTCCAATTCGCCGTCCCTGCAGGGTGCCAGAACGGAGTTTCTGAACCTCGAAAAAGGATTCACGATGGCGGCAGAGCTACGGACTTCTTTCTGCAAAATGATTGAACCCCCTCGGGTTTTTAGGTTTTGGGGCATATGTAGTTGAAAGGGGAGTCCGAGGTGGTGCCCGAGGTGGGATCACCATGCCTAGGCGCGGGCCTACCTTGGCCGCGCCTGGGGGTTGTGAGGGCACCCCCTTTCCCCTCTCTGGCTCATCTCCTGGCTCCTAGAGTCTTTGGGTAAAATATGGACTTTCCCTTCGTTTTCGGGTATTTTCCCAAAAGTTGATTTTCTGCGCAAAAGCGAGACACCAAAGTAATTCTGCTGAAAATAGTGTTAGTCCGTGTTGGTTGCAGTCAAAACACACAAGCTTAGAGGGAAAACATCAGCAAAGTATTCAGAAAAGTAGATGCCTTTTTGACGTATCAACGCTCTGTTGTGTTTCTGTGGAATATGACGAACCCCCTTGCGTTTTAGGTCTACGGGGCATATGTAGTCGAAAGGGGAGCCTGAGGGGGTGTAGGTGGCCCCCACACCACCTGGCGGCACAGCCTAGGGGGTTGGTATGGGCCCGTCCTGCCCCTCGTCCAGGTGTCCTTCTGGCTCCTAGGGTCCTCTGGTGATATAACCTCAATGGGGTCTTTTCTGGGAAATTTCTCGAAAGTTGATTTTTTTGCACAAAAACGAGACACCAAGGTAATTCTGCTGAAAAAAACGTTAGTCCGTGTTAGTGGTATCCAAAACTCACAAGTTTAGAAAACAATAAGAAAAGTGTTCAGAAAAGGAGATGCGTTTTCGACGTATCAACTCCCCCCAAGCTTAGCTTATTGCTTGTCCTCAAGCTATTAAGTGACAACTGAGTGCGATAAAAGACTTTTACGAACACATTTGTTTCATATGATGTAAATATACTCACTATATGATCAAGTGCTGAGGCAATTCATAATAAGATGTCTGCAAGATAAAAGTCACCTAGAATTTATGCAAACCATGAAGACATGCCAACAAACTAATAATAAACATAACGAAGTATATCAATATGCAGGATTGCAATGCTCATAATAGGGTATGATAAAGTGTAATCGCTTGCCCTTAATAATGGAGCAAAACATAAATGTTAGGGCACCTATGAAGTTCAAATGAAGACTAGAATTAAAGATATCAAAGATACAAGTATCAAAGTTATACCACAATCAATCGTGTTTTGGGACAATCACAGTACACTAAGAATGACAGCCATGCTCTCAAGAAGGTGCATAAAGTGAGAAGGTGCATACTCAACATAAAAATAAAAGAAAGGCCCTTCGCAGAGGGAAGAAGGGATTAACTCATGTGCTAGAGATTTTTATTTTATTAAACAGAGGTATTGAAAACATTTTGTAGAGAGGTGTATGCTTATGTCAACGAATGGTAAACATACAATACAGTACGTCACAAGACAACTAGACTTCACAAGAGAGACACCCATAGAAGGACACATCTGGGTAGAAGGGCATCCCTCTTTCTCTTTTGTTTACACAATTATGCTTTGACTGATAAATCAGTGGCAAAAATAGTGAAGAGAATATGTTATATTAATTTGGGGCTGGGCACCCTGCTGCCGGCTCTTCTATCATTTGGATAAGAGGATGAATCCACTAGTCCAGGGTGTGAAATCCAATCAACAAGTGAGATAAATATTCTCTATTTACGTCCTCATGAGCTAAAACAGGGGTACAAAACAGGAATAATTTTTCGAAGGTTTTAAAGGTAGCACATGAGAAATTTACTTGGTGTGGCGGTTAAATACCACATATATAGGTAGGTATGGTGGACACATTTGAAAAACTTTGGTTTTGGGGATTTGGATGCACGAGTAAAGCTCATACTCAGTACAGGTGAAGGCTAGCAATAGACGGGGAGCGACAATCAAGAGAGAAACAACTGTCATAATCATGCTTGCGACAAAACAAAATTAATAGGTGCATAAAAATTACACAAATACTCTGAGGAAAAATAAATCATCGAGGCTTAATTGACCTTTTGTTTTCAGTCTTATGCATGCGTGAGCATGTGCCAAGTAGATTCAAGCGAAACAATCAGAGGGAGATACCACAATGTTATACCCTTCTATGTATAAAACAATGCAAACAAACATTCATACGACATGCTATCTTATATTAATAAGTTGGAACTAAACACGTGAGAGCACAAACTACTAAGTATCAATTAAATAACATACTCCTTACATGAACGGACTAAGCATGTTCACATGGATGAGTATATGTACAAAAATAAAATAAATACAATTCATACCAACCTCTCACCACAACTTGAATTGCCGTAAATCGTCATTATTGCTCTTCACTTGTGGATTGAATAATATAGAATGATAACCAAGCTCCAAAGGAGACAAGAAAGTCTGATGAACTCTGCAACAAACTTTACAGAACCAAAGAAGAACAACAAATAATTTTGGGTTTTCGAATTTCAGACAAGAACAGAAGGAAACAAGCAAACAAAACAAAATATTTTTGAATTTTTGAATACTAAACCGAAACGAGAAGGTAAAGCAAACCAACAAAAGAAACTAAAGAAGAAAATAAAGAGAAACTACAGAAATATTTTTGGTTTTTTGCATTTTGGAAAGCAAGAACGAAACAATAAAAACAAAGAGAAATGAAAGCAAACGAAAGAAACAAAAACATGGATATACAAAGAACCGACTGAACATGATATAAAGATGAGTGTGATGTCGGTATACCTCCCCCCAAGCTTAGTCTTTTGTCCTAAGTGGAGATCATCCCCAAGTGGACCATGAGGTGGCGCCCCCGTAGTATGTTGAGGAGGAGCCCTCCTCCTAATATGTGGTCGAGGACGCGCCGGTGTACTACGTGGTGTAGTCCTCGGAAGGCGCGTCTCGCCATGCCTGCTGCCTGTGGAACTCCATCAAGCTCAGCTTCTCCTCTATCTCTCCATTGGAGCGTGACCATGGTGCCATGTCAACTTTAAACAAAGCAGGCTGCGGCAAAACAACTTCCCGCTCATCTCCGTCAATAAATAAAAATCTATATACTAAATGATTAGCAGTAGACTTAGCAGTGATAAAATGATGATCCTTCATGGCAACAAGGTTAAGTATACAAGGTGCAATTAATTCATCATCAGGAGCAACAGAAAACCTAGAGCAGTTGCTATACGTGTAGCAATAATTCCCTCATAAATGGGTCCCTTAGCAGCAAGGCGGTGAGCAATGAGAGAACCAAGGTTATACTTCTTGCTACGGTTAATTTGAGCATCAATAAAAGCAAGGTGATAGCTAGAAATGTTGCTAGTGTTCTCCCTACCAAGGATACTAGTAGAAAGATAATAAGTGAAATATCTGAAGGCAGGAAGTTGGATGTTTCTTATCTTCCCACGCTGGGGTGAGCGGCCATCATCATTGGTGATTTCTCGATAGAGTGCCATTAGAGCAGCGGTTCTCTCCTGAATCTTGAACGCTGTCCTGGAAGCGTTGATACCTATAATGTCACAAAAAGTTTCCAAGGGCAAAGAAAAAGAACTACCATATAACTTAAAAGCAACAGTGGGGCCATATTGTGAGTTTTGAAATTTAAAGCTCCCAACAATTTTTTTTGTGAGAGTAGCATACTGGAGACTTTCATCCTCCATGTAGCTGGTTAAACCAACTCTTTCAACAAGCATCAAGAAGTCATCCATTAGACCTGCACTTCTAAAAATGTAAAACATGGGAAGCTAGAAGGATTAGCAATTCCATCACCTCTCGCATCGTCGATGTTCGGTGCAATAAGGTCTTTGTTATAAGATGGCCTCACTAAGGTGGATGAACATGAGGGCCTTGTTCTTCTCGAAGCATCACTCCTAAATATTTCTCCAAATTTATGGCTGTCCATTTCTGAAATTTTTCAACAATCATCACAAAAAAAAATTTCAAGCAACTATAAGGTGGAAACTACCATAAAGACTCATAGGAGAGCTAACCATGCATCAAAACTATATTATTTCAACTTAAATCAAGCATGCAAACGCACATAAGCTGTCACCTATAGTACCAAAATACTCAAGAAATACTCCACCAAATAAAATTGTACTTGGATAATCGGAGGAGTCACATATCGGAGAGCAAATGTACCAAATTTCAGCACAAATGGTGGACTGAGCAAAGAGATCGAAAAATCTCAAGGAAGAACAGCAAGAACTCGGGTTCCAGGAAATGTTTTGAGTTTGTGGCGTGCGAGAGGAATTGGCAGGGGAGAGAGTAAGTGGAGGGTCAGGGGGGCCCACACCATACCCAAGCGCCACCAGGGGCAGGCGACGCCTCCCTATGGTTTACCTGACTGGTGAGTCCCCCTAGGGTCTCCCAGGTGGCTCTCTGCCCCATTTTGACGTAAAAAATTATAATATTTTTTCTGGATTTTTTCGAGAAAATTTATGATAAGGGGTGGCCCAATCTTCTCAGTGAACTCACAGATAACTTCTGAATGATAACTAGTGCGCCACTAAAAATCTCCCGGCTGATCCCTGATGCCAATGCAAAAGATAGCAACCCCAAGGATATTCTCAACTCTACACTCTTGCACAAGTAATCCACCGACTACAAGTGATCCTGTACCGTCTTATTCCCAGTGGAACAGCAGGTAACACGTAAAGTTTGTAGATGAACTTCCAGATGAAGGCTTACAAGCTGTTTCAATCTAGAGGTCTAGGGTTTATGTTTTAACGTAGTCTGCCCTCTCCAATGCGCCCAAGGGGAATATAAGAGAGGGGGTGCGGCCACAAGGGGGGTTCCTTGCGCAAGCACCAAACCTACTAGGACTAGGACTCCTACCACTACCACAATTGGATATAAACCGACCCAAATAGGTGGGATTCGGCCACATTGGTATACAAACCAATCCTAACACAACTATGTCTTGTATATGGCGCATAGATCTTCCTTGTGGGCGCCCTCCTCTTGCCTTGTCCATCTATGAGTGTGGAATAACATAATAGCATTGGTTTCCACACTTAGTGCATTTGACCTTGTGGAGGCACCATCCCCTTGTCATCATAACATTTGTTATTTGTTGTTTTCACCATGCTAGCACTTGATCTCCATATCCCCTTCTAGTCCATCTTCCTCCTTATGTATCTCCTCTCCATGATCTCCATTCATGCTTGTGTTATCAACAAACCTGAGAATACATAAGTTCAAGGATTTAGGTAGTATAAAGTTCTCACAATTATAAACATTATACTCAAGTAGGAGTGAATTCACCTGTTGTTGTAATAGTTTTGTTCTTGATCTTGTCATTGGACCAATCCTTACTTCATTAGCTTGTATAGGAGCATCCTCATGTGTAACAATAGGTGAAGAGCTAGGGATGTCCTCATCCTCCCCCCCCCCCTCTTGAAAAGGCATCAACCTCGATGCTAAATCATCTCCATGGTAAGGTGTCAAATCATCCACATTAAAAGAATTGCTAACACCAAACTCATCAATTGGGAGGTCAATCTTGTATGCATTATCATTGATCCTTGAAATAACTTTATAAGGACCAGCACCTCTAGGCATCAATTTGGATTTTCTCAATGTGGGAAATCTATCTTTTCTAAAGTGCACCCACACCATATCTCCTGGCCGAAAAATCACTTCTTTCCTCTTCTTGTTCACCCTCTCGGCCACATGCTTTCCTCTCTTCTCTATAGCTTCTTTTTTCTTCTCATGTATCCTCTTCACAAAATCAGCCCTCTTTGATGCCTCCATATTAATTCTCTCATGTAAAGGAAGTGGTAATAAATCAAGAGGAGTCATAGGCTTGAAACCATAAACCACCTCAAAAGGACATAATTGAGTAGTTGAATGCACAACTCTATTATATGCAAATTCCACATGGGGCGGACACTCCTCCCACTCCTTCAAATTTTTCTTGATCATGCCTCTCAACAATGTGGACAATGTTCTATTAACCACCTCGGTTTGTCCATCAGTTTGGGGTGGCAAGTAGTAGAAAATAATAACTTAGTGCCAAGCTTACCCCAAAGTGTCTTCCAAAAGTAACTCATGAACTTGACATCTCTATCTGAAACAATAGTTCTTGGCACTCCATGTAATCTCACAATTTCTCTAAAGAAAAAATTTGCAATGTGAGAAGCATCATCACTCTTGTGGAAAGCAATGAAGTAAGCCATTTTTGAAAATCTGTCCACAACCACAAAGATAGAGTCATGTCCTCTTTTTGTCCTTGGCAAGCCCAAAACAAAATCCATACTTATATCCTCCCATGGTGTACTAGGTGATGGCAATGGGGTGTACAACCCGTGGGGTTTGAGCTTTGATTTAGACTTGTTGCAAGTAATGCATCTTTGCACCAATCTATACACATCTCTCCTCATATGTGCCCAATAGAAATTTTCAGCCAACATAAGCAATGTCTTCTCTCTTCCAAAGTGTCCCATCAAACCTCCACTATGAGATTCCTGTATTAAGAACAAACGCAAAGAACACTCGGGAATACATAATTTGTTGGCTCTAAACAAGTATCCATCATGTATATGAAATTTATCCCATGCCTTAAAATTAGTACACTTATTAAATGGCATAGAAAATTCATTATCTTCATCATATAAATCTCTAATACCCTCCAAACCCGAAACCTTAATTTCTTTCTTGACAAAGCATCAGCCACTACATTATCCAATCCCTTTTTATGTTTAATGATGTATGGAAAAGATTCAATAAATTCAACCCATTTAGCATGTCTCTTATTCAAATTAGATTGGCACTTTAAGAATTTCAATGCTTCATGATCACTATGTATAATAAATTCTTTAGGCCATAAATAATGTTTCCACACCTCTATAACTCTCACAAGTGCATATAATTCCTTATCATAAACAGAATAATTCAATTGTGCACCATTCAATTTTTCAGAAAAATAGGCAATAGGTTTCTTTTCTTGCATGAGCACACCTCCAATACCTATGCCACTAGCATCACACTCAATCTCAAATTGTTTATCAAAATTTGGAAGCATAAGAAGTGGGGCCGAAATCAACTTTTCTTTCAATGTATCAAAAGCAACATCTTGAGCAACACCCCACTCGAAATCAACACCCTTTTTAGTTAGATCATTTAAAGGGGCAGCAATTGTACTAAAATTAGGCACAAATCTTCTATAGAAACTAGCAAGCCCATTAAAACTTCTAACTTGACTCACATTAGTTGGAATTGGCCAATTTCGAATAGCTTCAATTTTAGATGTATCAACTTCAATTCCATGCTTAGAAACAACATAACCAAGAAATATGACCTTATCTTTGCAAAAAGTGCACTTCTCAAGATTACCATACAATTTATTTTCTCTTAGCACTTGCAAAACTTGTCTAATATGATCAATGTGTTCATGTTCATTGTGGCTATATATGAGAATATCATCAAAATAAACTACCACAAATCTATCAATAAAGTCTCTCAAAATATGGTTCATTAATCTCATGAAAGTACTAGGTGCATTAGTTAAACCAAAAGGCATCACTAACCATTCATATAAACCAAATTTTGTCTTAAAAGCAGTTTTCCATTCATCTCCCTCTTTCATTCTTATTTGATGGTATCCACTACGCAAATCAATTTTAGAGAAAAGAGTAGCACCACTTAATTCATGTAACATGTCATCTAAACGTGGTATAGGATGACGATAACAAATAGTGATGTTATTAATTGCTCTACAATCTACACACACGCGCCAAGTACCATCTTTCTTAGGAACCAAAATAACGGGAACAACACAAGGAGAAAGACTAACTCGAATATAACCTTTATCTAGTAGCTCTTGTACTTGCCTTTGTATCTCCTTTGTTTCTTGTGGATTGGTTCCATAAGGTGCTCGGTTTGGAAGAGATGCTCCAGGAATTAAATCAATTTGATGTTCAATCCCTCTCAATGGTGGCAATCCCGAGGGAATATCTCCTGGAAAAACATAATCAAAATCCTGCAAAACATTAGAAACACCAAGAGGAATAGGGGTCATGTCATTAGAAACCAAAATCTCTCCCTTGTGAATAAGCACAATAGGGACTAAAGTAGGATCATCCCTAAATTCCCTCAAATCCTCTTTGGTGGCTAACATGCATAATAGGTTCTCTCTCTTTTTACCACTCAAATTGGTTTTGCTATCACTCCCCAAGGCTTGTGAATTTTTTAATCCCTCATCCCTCTCTCTCTCTCTCTTTTTCCACTCTCATATCAATTTTGGATTGGGACTCATTTACAATTTGTTGTGGAGTCATAGGTCTCAAAATAATAGTCGTCCAATGATGATGCAACTCATAAGTGTTTGCTCTTCCTTCATGCTTCACACTTCTATCAAATTGCCAAGGTCTTCCCAATAATAAATGGCAAACTGTCATGGGCACTACATCAAACTCAATAGTATCCTTGTAAGGTCCAATTTGAAATTCCACTCTCACCATATGAGATACCTTCATTGTCCCGTGCTACTCAACCATTGTATATGATAAGGAGAAGGGTGTGGCAAATATTTCAAATTGAGTTTTGCACATAGATCTTTGCTAGCCAAATTCCTGCAACTCCCTCCATCAATAATGACTTTGCAAGCCATATTAGGACCAATGATAGCCTTTGTTTGAAACAAATTGCACCTTTGATTTTCAGGACTAGGTACCACACTCAAGGAATTTTGTGTGCAAATAATAGTTGGCATGTTAGTAGCATATGCATCCAATGGAGTATCACTCAAATAACCATCATCATCATCAATATCATTAGGATCAACATCATCACATGTCTCATACTCATTATTCTCATTGATAATCATCACCTTTGTATTTGGACAATCCCTCTTGAAGTGCCCCTTGCCTCCACATGTATGGCATGTAATATCTCTATTCCTTGTAGTAGGAGCACTAGAACCCGAGGCACTTGCTGTTGGTTGAGGTGATTTCTTTGAAATAGAAGCACTAGGCTCGGCCTTGGATGATGAAACTCCACGGCTAAGAGAAGGAGGAGGAGGTGCACTAGGCATAGTAGATGATCTCATGGGAAATCTAGCCCTTGTCCTTGTAGTAATTTTGGCCTCCTCAATAAGATGTTCTTCGGCCTCCCTTGCGTGGTGTAATAACTCATGTATATCATGATATTGGTGATGCCTAACAATGCCCTTGATTTTATAGTTCAAACCTGAAAGAAACCTCTACATTGTTTGCTCCAATTGCTCTTTCACACGTGCCCTTTGCATGATTAATTCCATCTCTTGATAATAAGAATCAACAGTCATAGTACCTTTCCTCAATTGTTGCAATTGATCAAATTGTTGCCTTATGTAATTTGGTGGAACAAATCTATCCCTCATGACTCTCTTCATTGTGTTCCAAGTGACAATGGGTAACTCACCATCTTCTTGCCTCTTTATCACAAGATTATCCCACCATCTAAGAGCATATCCATCAAACTCAGAAGATGCCAACTTGATTTTTCTATCCTCATTATATTCATGCATTCTCCATAGCTTCTCAATTTTCAATTCCCATATCAAGTATTCTTCCACATCCATAGTATCAAAGCTGAAAGAAGGAATAGAGAACTTGGGCTTACTCAAACCATGCTCTCTTGGATTTTCATGACCCACATGATTAGGCACTCTCCTTGCAACCATATGATTGGCTCGGCCATTAAATCCTCCTCTAGCTCTATCTCCTCTAGCTCCACGGCCAAGATGATTATCAACCTCTCCATTAGCTTCCAAGCCATTATTAGCATCACTATGGACACTAGCATTGTCATCATCAACAAGAGGAAATCTGTCTTGAATCATGGTTTGAAGTCCAGCAAGGGTAGTAGTCATTTGAGCAATTGAATCATTGATTGATCTTACTTCCCCTCTATTTGTCTCGGCCAATTTATGAGTGGCCTCCATCTTGGTCTCCATAGCTTGGGGAGCCTCGTATAAGGGATCACATGCATCTTGTACAAATTGCTTGAGTCTATTATGATTGTCCAATATTTCTTTTGCCAACACATCCCTAAGAGCCTCATACTCCCTCCAATTAACTCCCTCCTTATGGTCCTTCTTTTGATGCACAAGATCACCACTAGAAAGATCCATTAGTAGGTTAGTGTAATAGAAACAAGTATAGGTTGTGGTGTTCTCTCACAACTCACTCAAAAATCTAGCAAGACAATAGGTTATCTTACTGTTCCAAAGTGAATAGAAATACTTACCACAAGTAGAGGCAATTAAAGTACTTTGGTGTGAAGAAGAGAATACCCAGGATTTTAACTCTCACAAAAGCAAACAAGGTTATTTAGTGGGGCTTGGTATGGATACCTAACAATCACCAAAGTAACAATCCTATTTGTTGTCTTTGTGAAGATATAAAAATACCCAAGGAAACTCACACAATAATGGAGACAAATGCGGCAATGCAAATATATGGATGAATTTTTGCAATGCACTAGAAAGTCACTAGCTAGGCTCTGAATTGACAGGCACAAGATTTCTCAATGAAAAACCAAGTGTCACAATGGCAAGCTCAACTAGTAAACAATAGCAATGATATGGCCTCTTTGCACTTTTCTCTTTTTCTCTTTTCTCTTTTTTTTTATACTTTTGCTTTTTCTATATTTTTTTGTATTTTTCCAATGGCCTTACACTAAGCTAGGAGCAATATGAACCAATAAACAAGTGAACACAATGGTGGTGATGAAAATGAGCAACCTGTCAGAGCACAAAAATAGCTATACTTGTGGGCAATTTCCTATTAAAATGCTGTAGAAAGGTTGTGGCTAAGGTTCACAAGGTATGGAGAAATTGGTCCTAGTGATAAAAACAGGAAAAAACAAAGAAAAACAAAAAAATCTAGGTGAAATTGCAGCGCTAAAACACTCACGGCAGGAAAAACCAGTCACGGCAGCAAAACAGGCTGTTTTTGTACCACGACAGCACTCACGGCAGCAAAACTGCTGAAAATCGTACCGCGGCAGGCTCACAGCAGCTCTCAGACGTCACGGCAGAAAAATTGATCGTTTCCGTGCCGCGGCAGCGCGCGCGCGTGCATTAAGAGCAAATGGTAAGCGCGCTGCGGGGAAAATTGGGGCGGGTGAGCGATACGTGGGCGCACGGTAGGGAGTAGTACGCGGCAGCGGCGGCAGAGTTTTTCTGCCGCGGGTGGGTGGGCGCGGGTGGGATTTGGTAAGGGTGCTGTGGGGTGGATGGGGGGTTTTGTAAGCGTGTAACGGGAGCAATCCGAGTACGACTAGGAAGTGGTGCGGTGCAGCAGGGATTTGGCGATTTCTGTGCCGCGGTAGGAGATATAGATGGAATCGGATTGGGTGGGTATATGGCAAGATGCAGCGGATTTTTTTGTAGTTTTTTTATAGAAATTCGACTAGATGAACAAGAACCCTAGATCTAGCCGAAACATATGAAAACTAAAAAGATAAAAAGAAACACAAATCTAACACAAAACAACGCTAGTAATTAAAACTAAGGTGATATCTATGGCTATGGCAATGACTAACACTATTTTTGTGGGGCAATTTTCTGGATAGGAAAATAAAAACACTCAAACTAAAGGGAAATTTGATAGCTCACCGAGGCAACCTGTAAATCTGATACCAAGATGATAAGGGGTGGCCCAATCTTCTCAGTGAACTCACAGATAACTTCTGAATGATAACTAGTGCGCCACTAAGAACTCTCCCGGCTGATCCCTGATGCCAATGCAAAAGATAGCAACCCCAAGGATATTCTCAACTCCACACTCTTGCACAAGTAATCCACCGACTACAAGTGGTCCTGTACCGTCTTATTCCTAGTGGAACAGCAGGTAACACGTAAAGTTTGCAGATGAACTTCCAGATGAAGGCTTACAAGATGTTTCAACCTAGAGGTCTAGGGTTTATGTTTTAACGTAGTCTGCCCTCTCCAATGCGCCCAAGGGGAATATAAGAGAGGGGGTGCGGCCACAAGGGGGTTCCTTCCACAACTGGATACTACTAGGACTAGGACTCCTACCACTACCACAATTGGATACAAACCGACCCAAATAGGTGGGATTCGGCCACATTGGTATACAAACCAATCCTAACACAACTAGGTCTTGTATATGGCGCATAGATCTTCCTTGTGGGCGCCCTCCTCTTGCCTTGTCCATCTATGAGTGTCGAATAACATAATAGCATTGTTTTCCACACTTAGTGCATTTGACCTTGTGGAGGCACCATCCCCTTGTCATCATAACATTTGTTATTTGTTGTTTTCACCATGCTAGCACTTGATCTCCATCTCCCCTTCTAGTCCATCTTCCTCCTTATGTATCTCCTCTCCATGCTCTCCATTCATGCTTATGTTATCAACAAACCTGAGAATACATAAGTGCAAGGATTTAGGTAGTATAAAGTTCTCACAATTATAAACATTATACTCAAGTAGGAGTGAATTCACCTGTTGTTGTAATAGCTTGGTTCTTGATCTTGTCATTGGACCAATCCTTATTTCATTAGCTTGTATAGGAGCATCCTCATGTGTAACAATACGTGAAGAGCTAGGGATGTCCTCATCAATTTATTTGAGGTATTTCCAGAATTTAATAATTAATAACATTTTTGTGAACATTTGAACATATTTTAATTTTTGAAATTTGAAAATATTAATAAGGTAAAAAAAATTACTTAATAGAAAATAACAATTAAAAATGGAATTGAGGTTTAATAAACTCAAAAACTTTTCTATATATCAACAGATTTTTTTCCAAAGTCCCCCTTTTGCTTATTTCATAAACCACACATTTTATGATTAAAAAACCAGAAAAACAAATGTGAAAAGGTGGAAAAAAAACAAAACCAGTACTACAGAGGTTCTAAGACACTCAAATGGAAAAATATCCAAAGAAAACAAAGGTGGTAGTGATGAAAACAAAAATATGGATGGAGAAAACATGCATAACCAGAGTGATCAAGATGAAAATATGACTATGGATGATGGAACACATGATTATACTAAAGTAGCAAGGTGATAACAGAATTAAACATGGTGAAAATATAATGGGGAAGGTGAAAACATTGTCCTCTTCATTCAAAATCATTTTGTTAACAAGGGTGATCAAGTCTTGTTACTAGAACAATTTTTATATGAAGCAAAACTTTGCATATCACAAAATAATTATGTTACCTCAACCTTGATAGACATAGTCCCAATCATAATATTTCATATTCTTTTGGTGGTACTGGAATGGGACAATAAAATTCTACAATCTTGATGGTCTCAATACTTTCAATTGAATTTAAACCATATCTTCTACCAATCTTCTTGGGAAAATAAATAGTATGCTCTTTATCATTAACATTAAAAGTTGCTTTTCCTTGATTGCAATCAATAACAGTCCATGCAGTGTTAAGAAAAGGTATCCCAAGAATAATAGACATATTATCATCTTCGGGTATTTCCAACACAACAAGGTCAGTTAATATCAAAAAACTAGTAGCAACTTGAACAGGAACATTCTCACATATACCAACAGGAATAATAGTAGATTTATCAACTATTTGCAAAGATATATCAGTGTGTATCAATTTTTCAAGAGAGATCCTCTTATAGAGAGAAAAAGGCATAACACTAACTCCTGCTCCCAAATCACATAAAGCAGTTCTAACATAATTATTTTTAATAGAACAAGGAATAGTGCGAATACCAGGATCTCCAAGCTTCTTTGTAACCTTTCCATTGAAAGAGTAATTAGAAAGCATAGTGGAAATTTCCTCATTAGGAATCTTCCTTTTGTTAGATACAATATCTTTCATATATTTTGAATAAGGAGGTAGTTTAATAGCATCAGTCAAAGGAATTTGCAAAAACAAAGGTTTCATCCACTCACAGAACTTGTTAGAATGTTCTTCTTCCTTTGATTTGTGTTTCTTATTAGGAAAAGGCATTGCTTTTTGTATCCAAGCCTCTCTTTCATTACCATGTTTATTAACAATGAAATCCTCCTTAGTATAATTCACAGTTTTAGTTTGCTTTTCAGATTCAGCTACAATTTCTTCTTTATCAGAAGCATCACTTTTATCTTACCACTTTCAGTTTCAGCATCAGAAATAGATATACTATTAGGATCTTTAGCAGGTTCAGGAGATTTTACAACATTTTTATGCCTCTTCTTATTTTTCTTAGAAGGAGAACTATTGTTTTTAGGTTGCTGAGAATCTTGTTCAATTATTTTAGGACGTCCTTCAGGATACAAGGCGTCCTGAGTAGAAACACCACTTTTAGTAATTATTTCACAAACATGTTTTTCCCTAGAAGCATTAGATAGCATATATTTTGCACTTCAATGAGTTGATCAATTTGAGTTTGAACCATATGAAAATGTTTAACAAGCATTTTAACATCATTAGAGGTTATCTCAATAATGCCATGCAAATTATCAATAGCTCTAGAGTTTTCCATAAGATGATTTTGCACTTTCATATTAAAGTTGTCTTGCTTAACAACATAATTATCAAATTCATCTAAGCATTGAGCAGGTGGTTTAGAGTAGGGAATGTCTTTATTATCAAAGTATTGGAGAGAGTGTACCTCAATTGTTGATGGATGAGGAATAGCCTTACATAATTCATCTATAGAGGTAAATTCTTCACATCTTCAGATTTAATACCCCTCTCTTTAAGATATTTCTTGGCTTCCTTTATCACTTCATCATTTAATTCAATCATCCCTCTCTTCTTGGGTGTTGGTATTGGTGTTGGCTCTGGTGTACGTGTAGTCTCAGGTATATTCCAATCATCATTATTTTTGGCTATTTTAGCCATTAATTCCTCAGCTTCTTCTGGAGTTCTTTTCCTGAAAACACAACCAGCACAGCTATCCAGGTATGTCCTAGATTCAACAGTTAGTCCATTATAAAATATAGCTAGAGATAACTTTTAGGTAATAGGTATTCAAGGCTAGCTCTTATTAAAGAACAAAACCTTATCCAAGATTCAAGCAATTTTTCTCCTTCAATTTGCTCAAAGTTAAAGATGTCCTGCACAACAGCATGTTGGGCACTAGCAGGAAAATATTTTTGAAATAAAGAATTAACCAAATCCATAGGACTAGTAATAGAACTAGGTGACAGATTGTTAAACCAAGTTTTAGCTTCATCTTTCAATGAGAAATGGAAGATCTTGGTAACAAAATAAGTACGCAACTTAGTATCATCAAAAAATAAACTACTCAAAGATGAAAGCTCTTTCATGTGTTCCATAGCACTTTTACTTTTATTTCCACAAACAGGTTCCTTCTCAACAATAGATATGTAAGATAAAAGAGAAATCATAATACTTGTCTCTAATGTGTCTGGGAGATGTGTCAAACTTAGCATCAAGAGAAGATTTATATTTAACAACATGTCTTGCAAGAGGACTCTTAAGAGAACTTGCACCAGAAGTATCTTGAGCTTCTTTAATAAAGTCATCATTAAGTTCAATATAGGTTTCATCAAGATCATCAATATACTCAGGTGAATTAACACGTATACCAATATTTTCAACAAGAATTTCAGCACTTTCAATTTGTTTGGGTTTAGCGATTGTAGCATCTAGGAAAGGACCTAGTGAACCAGTATCATCAAGCATAGTAGAATTATCATCAAAAGTACCAGAAGCATTTTCAGACTCAACAGAAGTAACAATACGTGTAGCATGTGGTGTAGTAAGAAGATTACTCATAACATATGGTGAATCAAGAGCAACAGAGGTGTTCAAAGCTGTACCTCTCCTTGTAGTGGATGGTAATATAGGAACTTTTCCATCACGAGTCTTGCCCATGATGAAAGGATTGCAGCAAACAATATCACAGTCAAGTGAGCAAATAAATAAAGCTATGCTCCCTGACAATTGCGCCAGAAAATAGTCTTGATGACCCACAAGTATAGGGGATCGCAACAGTCTTCGAGGGAAGTAAAACCCAAATTTTTTGATTTGACACAAGGGGAGGCAAAGAATATTTATAAGCCTTAAAAACTGAGTTGTCAATTCAGTTGCACCTGAAAGTAGACTTGCTCACAACAATTTATCAGTGGTAACAGTTTTATAGCAGCAGTAGTAGTAAAATAACAGGATGAGTAAAATAGTAACATCAGTAGCAATCACGGAAAACAACAGGATTAAAGTACCGTAGGCATAGAGGGAATGAATGAACGGGCATAGCATGGATAACAAAGGTCATGTAATAATCTAAACATGGGCATTGCAGATAATAATAAATAAGCATCCAAGTTCTAGGCTAACCATAGGCATATGTTCCAATATAGTTATACATGCTCGCAGTGAGAAACTTGCACAACATATTTTGTCCTACCAGCCCGTGGCACCGGGGCCTCTAGGGAAACTACTGGTAATTAAGGTGCTCCTTTTAATAAAGCACCAGAGCAAAGCATTAACACTCCATGAACACATGTGATCCTCACGTCACAGCCATCCCCTCCGGTTGTCCCAATTTCTGTCACTTTGGGGCCTCGCGTTCCGTACAATGACATGTGTAAACAACTTGCAGATATGATCAAGAAATATAATTATACTCATGAAACAATAATATGTTCAGATCTGAGATCATGGCACTCGGGCCCTAGTGACAAGAATTAAGCATAAAAAGTTGCAACAATGGTAGAAAACACTAACAATGGATACTAGGCACTATGCCCTAACAATATGGCATCATTACATGATCAATCCTCATCCAATACCTTCCATCCCTCTCAACCTACAGCGGTGTTTACTCACACATGCACGGGAAATCATGGATGGTTGATGGAGAAGAGGTGGCGGTGTCGATGGCGATGATCTCCTTCGAATCCCCGTCCCGGCAGGGCGCCAGAACATGAACTTATGATCCCCGAATTGAGTTTCAAGGTGGCGGCGGCGCTCTGTTGTGTTTCTATGGAATATGACGAACCCCCTCGCGTTTTGGGTTTACGGGACATGTGTAGTTGAAAGGGGAGCCCGAGGGGTGGAGGTGGCCCCCACACCACCTAGCGGCGCGGCCTAGGGGGTGCGCCCAGGGGTGGTCTAGGCCCCTCCTAGCCCCCCTCCAGGTGTCCTTCTGGCTCCCGGGGTCCTCTCGTGATATAAGCTCAATGGGGTCTTTTCTGGGTAATTTCCTGAAAGTTGTTTTTTTCTGCACAAAAATGAGACACCAAGGTAATTCGGCTGAAAATAGCGTTAGTCCATGTTAGTGGTATCCAAAACTCAAAGGTTTAGAGGAAAATAATAAGAAAAGCGTCTGGAAAAGGAGATACGTTTTGGACGTA
Source organism: Alopecurus myosuroides (assembly GCA_028641055.1). Classification (NCBI taxonomy): domain Eukaryota; kingdom Viridiplantae; phylum Streptophyta; class Magnoliopsida; order Poales; family Poaceae; genus Alopecurus; species Alopecurus myosuroides. The sequence goes on along the minus strand of CM054058.1, from coordinate 294,492,950 downwards.
TCATCCTTCTCTCCTAAATCCCACTAAAGCAACTAATGCTATGGAGGGAGAAAGGAGGAAGAACAAGGAAAACAACTAATGAATCCCCAAGATCTAGATCCAATGCATTCCCCTCACTAAGAGTAGAAATTGATTGGTGGAATAGTAGATCTAGATCTCCTCTCTCTTTTCCCTAAAAAGGGGCAAGAATCATTGAAGAGATTGAGATAAACTCAACCTCTTGAAGGTCAACAATGGACGAAAGAAGAAAACGGGATGGGCAACCTCCTCTTGAGGAATAGGAAGGCTATTTATAGCTCCCCACGAAATATGACTGTTACGACCGTCTTGGCTGGAATTTCTGCCCGCTCCCGGGGGGCGGAAATTTCCGGACGACCCAATACACTCTGGAGCGCGAGTGGCCGATCTATGGTGCAGGGGGAAATTTCCGCCCCCTTGAAAACTGCAGAAACACTAGTACGAAAACCGTCATAACTTTTGCATACGGACTACATTTTCGATATTTTTGGACTCCTTGAAATCGAAACATACGAGAACTACAAGAATATGCAGAGAAAAATCATAGTCCAACAAGTGAAGATAAAACCAAATGATGAAATACTTTACCTATCTATAAAGAACAACCGGTAAAACCTGCAATAATAAAAATGCGATAAGTTTTTCACACGAAATTCATTTTGATGAACTTGACCTTGACATGAGAAACATGACAAGCTATAAAACCGCACATGAAGAAAATCCAAATAAGAACCAAGAAAGATGATGCCAATGATGTAAAGGTTTGAGCTCTCTATGAACGATACGATCAAGCAGCTCATTCGAGAGCTCCTCTTGATAGAACGATTATCTATCCTATAACTTGGTCTCCCCACTAACATCATGATACCGGTAAAATAGAAAATCTATCAAGGTCATACATTTACCTTGCACATTCCAGTTGAGCTAAATTATCTTAATCACCTCAAGTTGGACCAACTTTCTTGATTGTGCTTCGCTTCGTGATGACTTGTAAATTACTGCCCCATAAGCTAATATGGGAGATATTCTCACATGCATCTTCACTTGACAATAATATCCATATGAGTGTCAAGCATCAAGCATGTGAATTCTTCTTAATGCTCATCTTGAACTTGTACTTCACAACCTCTTTGATGACAATCATCACTTGCCGTCATCTTCCATGGGCTATAGGGAATATCAATTTTTGATGCAACCCTCATGGGAAGAAACCTAAACCCACAAAGATACTTCACACACATGTAACATGGGTTAGTTCACAAAGCTATATAGGCAATTATTTACCATACCACTAGATCACATGATCCAATTGGTACATCGTTTAGCTTTGTGTGTTGATCAATCTTGAATCCGTTCTTTGCACTTCGACTTGAGAAACCAAGTATCTTTGCTTTATTCATGATGATGATATCTTGAAGGTAAATATGAATGTTCACACAATCTCTTTCTTCAAGACATACTTGCAATATGATCAATAATAGCATGACAATTCTTTTTCTTGATCATATCAAATATATTCATTATAAGAAATGATCTTGATAGCATCCAACCTTGAATCCAACACATGGAGTTAAAGTGGTGTCAATGGACAAACCTATAAAAATATCTGAATGCAAATATTAGTTCAAAAGGATTGTCATTAATTAACAAAACCACATATGGGGGCACCATGCACTTCACTCGAGACGGGAACGACGACTTCGGTGCCTGGTCTGCTGCAGCGCGGCGGCGGGAACTTCATGTGCCCGATCTGGGTCCGGCCAAGCTTGTTGGCATGGTGTGCTCCTGCTACTGCGTCCGATCTGCTACTGCCTATGGCGGTGTAGGTTGTTCACTCCCACATGGCTGCCGAGTTGTCGTCCCTCGTCTTAAGTTGTTCTTTCTCGGTTCGTTTGGCCTCGCAACACTTGCCGTGGTGAGACGTCGATGATGGCCTCAAGTCTGTGGTGGCACATGTTGGTGGACGGCAAGTTTGGTGGTGTTGACGGTGTGTCCGGCGTTGTGGTCTGTTGGGGTCGGGAGAAATCCTTACCGGTGTTTTGCAGGAGAAATCCTAGGATCAGTCCGGGCTGCAGTATCGTCGTCATTGCATTCCTTCTTGAAGGTGTGGCTTGGTGCACGACACATTGGAGGCAGATGAGCATGGTGGGACAGCTCCGGTGGGCGCAGCGGTGGCGGGTCATCATCGCTTTCGTCGAACTAGCATTGTTGGCATTAGTTCTTTTTTGTTCTCTTGTTTTTTTTTTTTTTGGCTTGATTGTGATGTTTTTCCCAGCATTGGTCTCACGGTTGTAGTATGGTGTGGTTGCTATATTAATATAGCGGGGCGCAAGCCTATGTCGAGACATATCCTGGCAAAGGATTCGCTGTAGCATATCCAAAAACATTGAGCATATTGTCTGCTTTGTCCTTTCGCCGGTGCGGTCTGGGATTCAATTAAGGTGAGCTTCCCTGTTAGGCTTCAGAGGAAGTCGCTGATAAACATGGATCAGTGGCTTTTTGATTTTCTGAAGACGACTACTGAATGTCAGAAAATAGTGGTAGCTGTTACGCATTAGCAATTTGGAGGCACATAATGATGCTAGGAATGACAGGGCTTCTTACATCCCGATAGAGTGGCTGGGAAGATTATTGCATATGTGGACAATATCATGTTATATTGCTACGAACCCAAGACAACAAACATGTGTGTTTCCTCTGATGATCGTAGGATCCCTCCGCCTGCTAGCTTGGTCTGCATTAATGTGGATGCTCCTGTGCTCCAGTGTAAAAATCGGATGGGATGGGTGCTGTGATTCGGGACCATATTGGAGGGTTTAAGCTAGCTTGTTCTGGTGGCATCAGCGGCATTACGTTCCCGAACTGGCTGAAGCAATAGTCACTGAAATACGATATGCCAAAGTATTGCTTTGTATTGATAAATTGGATGATTCAGTGATTACGATGAGCCACGGTTGGTTGTTTATATAGTAGACTTGACTTGAGGGCTAAGAATTCTAATAGAGGTAGACTTGGAATACAATCCTGGACTACCAAATAATAAGGCCAGCGCTAGCCATAGGTCGCCCTAAGCGAGGCAAATCTTAGATCCCCTCGTGAGTCGTCTGATCGTCATCTAACGTCCAGAAAACAGCACAGCGCATTTTTGCAATTTAGCCCCTCGGTTTTTCTGATATAGAACCCGCACTCCACAACAGCCCCAGGGGTATATCGCGTTGCCCCCGGTCATCTCGATAACTACAGCAAAAATGGCATTGCAACAAATTCACGGGTATCTTAATAAAAATTATGGCTCCGCGTACAAAAAAAAAGTGTTGCAACAAATTGTTCTAAAAAAATTCGAAAAATAAGTAATGTTACAAAGAATAGTTAAACAATGTGTTTATTGCGTTACAACAAAAAAGTTCAAACAATTCAACAAAACTCACAACCTATTGCAACATTTTTTTTTGCATCAATTAAAAAGTTGGTAAGCAACAAAATTATTTGTCACCGTTCCAGTTGCAACAGAAATTATTCCCTATTTCAACAAAAGAATAAATCAATAGGAACAATAAAATCACATGTTTACAACATGTGAAAGGAGCGCATAAACATATCATTCCAAATGAATTCTAAACACATATACGCATTTCCTACAAAAATCATTCAGAAAAACATTGCAACATCTCGCTTTTGCTTTCTCAACAAAATATTTGCGAAAATATTACAAATTTTAAAGACGTACGCAACGTTGATAAAAAATGGCGAAGAACACTTAGTGTATATGGCTGCACGTGGTTGATATGTTGGGCTGGTAAAAAACTGCCTAGACACGAAAACTGATCCAAAATAGCTAAATTGGTCCTAAATGGACCTACACTCGCCGGCCCAAACACTGGTTAATAACCTATACGTGATATACTCTAACACCCACCCCCCCCAGCTGAAGCGTCATAGACGGTCAGACTGGCTCATAATCCGATAGTGCAAACATGAGAGGGAGCCGAGGTGATAGCCCTAGATGCCGATGTCGATGTAGCCGATGTGTGGGCGTCGTAGTCGTGCCGATCAATTTGTCGTGGGGTGATGTAGTCGGCGTTGATGAGGTCGCTGTTGTTGATGATGATGTTGTGGTCGATGCCGTCGTTGAAGTTGCCAGGGTATTCGAGGTTGTAGAGGTAGTAGAGGTAGGCGACACGCCATGCCGATCTTGCCAGACTCGGGAGCATGCCGAGGACGAAGGCATGCGTCGGTGTTGTTAGTACCAGATGTACGAAGACAAGGACCATTATGAACCATGCGAGCATGAGTCGGATGGAGTAGCACAGAAATTTTCCGTGAACGGTCGGTTTGCCGCATTCTGTTGCCAAAGTTGTCTGCCGTTGACGCCGGAGTAGACGAAATAGTTAGGAAAAAAATTGTGTGCAAATAAAAATTAGACTACAACTCTAGCGGCGAGGTTGTAGTGGACGAATACGAAGAGGTTGTAGTCGTGGCGACTGATTTGTATAGGTAGTAGATTTCGGGAATTATACCCGTTGGTATTGACGACGAAGACCAAGATTGGTGGTGATGGTGACGATATTGTCGGCGATGATGACGTTTGTTGGTGACGATGATGACCGCGAGCAATGATGGTGAAGCCCTGGGTTGGCGACGAGGCGCGTACTCGGGGACGAGCTTGATGTCCCGCACGATGTTGTTGGAGACGAGCCGACTTGGTGGTGACGTGCGGACGGAGCGGCCAACGGTGGCACGGACGCCGCGCAGAGCGTCCTTGGCACTGTTGTTGATGTTGGAGAGGCGGTGGCAGGGACACCATGGAGAGAGTAGAGGTCACCGGAGCTACTGATTCGTGCGATCTCGACTTTGGTCTGGTAATCCTTGAGAGATAAACCAAAGGGATAAAACTCAACAAAGACATTATTATCTCGAGTAAATTGGTGAACGGAGATTAGATTTTTCATCAGAGCGGGGGTAACAAGAACATCACGAAGAAGAAGAGGTTTAGATGGAGAGGGGATTTGAGCTTGACCAACACAATATATGGGAGTAAAGGAACCATCGCCAAGGGTAATGGAAAGAAACGATGAGGAAGTGCAAGAAGAGAGAAAATTACTTGATGCGGACATATGACTAGAAGCACCAGAATTGAAAATCAAATGCGTACTTGAGTTTCCTTGAACAGAAAAATTATTCGTGGCCTGTAGAAAGGCAGCTTGATCCCAGCTCGGTGTTGGAGTAGAGGCCAGCGTAGGCAGCCGGTGGTAAGGGTAGCAGAGCCGGCGGTGTCGTGGTGTGGAGAAGACAGATGCCATAGGGTGGCAAATGTTTGGGGCCCATGGACGCTGTAGGTATTCGGGGAGGGATCGCATGTCGAGTAGACGCGCTCAGAAACACTGCAAACACCAAGATCTACCCAGGTTCGGGGCCCTTGTGTGGAGGTAACACCCCTACTCCTGCCTACCTCTCTGTATAATGCTCAACCGAGTAGCGAAGTTACAAGCACTCTCTGGCCTACTCACAACCGGGTAGCCAACTGCAAGCTCTCTCTCTCTCTATGTGATGCTAAGACTCACAATAAATGCGCCTGGATCCAACGTCACTCGCGCAGGAGGGGGATGGCCACCTTATATACTGGTGGCCAGCGAGTAAACTACACTTAAAAGTACATGAAGAGACAACACCGTTGTTCAAACGTCGCATGCCCCCGTGTTCCCGCTGCCAAAAGTCGCCGCGCCGTCCGCCTGACAGGTCTTCTCCACCCTGTCAAGCCCTTAGGGTAGGTCGCTGACATGTCCTGTCCCCCTTATCAGTGACAGGACTTGACAGGCGCCTACCCACATTGTACCCACGCCTTAGCACAGATAATCATGCTCCTAATAAGTTGAACCGCACGCCTGTACGGCTGCGGGATACGCGGGATCTCCCACAACGGCTCCATTGACTTTGTGCCCGAGTAGGATAGCCTCCCGTCTACTCGGATCACCTGAATTCTACCCGGTCGATCCAGAACATCACTTGTTATCTTCTCTTGGCCTTCAATACTTCCCACCGAGTAGCGCCTACCGGATAACGAGTACCCGGGTAGCCGCCTACCCGGCAAACCGTACACTGATCACTATTTTCCCACTAGTCTTACCCCTACTCGGGGGTAGCCCCCCCGACATTAGTCCTAGAAGCTCGTAGAGTCCAACGAACTTATTCGTTGGGCCCTGCCAGCTTAAACCAAATTGCCTCTATGAAGAAGTGTGGCCGAGTTGCTCCTCAACTCAGACGCCCATAGTCTTTACTTGAACTTCTCTTGTCATGGCTTTTGGAGTTTTCATCTCGGCACCGAGTAGACCACGCGATCCAGAGTTCCACCGAGAACCCAACACTTAGTGAAATTTCCCGCACTTTGCCGCTCGAACCAGAGCGGCTCTATCTTCTCGTGTCTAGGGTGGGCACGTGTCACGCAGTCGTACCCCCGACGCCTCGGTTCTGGCGTTACTGCGCAGCACGCGCCCATCACTGCGCCCAGGGCCCACAGGCCGTTGCGTCACCTCACGCAAGTACTCGAGAGCCCACGACGCGCGTCGTGGGATTAACTGCGCCCGTTACGCGCGCATTTCGCGCTGTGTGCATTTCTAACGGGCACATTAACTCCCACTCCGCACGAACTCGCCCATGATTAATCCCAAATGATAACTGCAATCGAGGCGAGATAAATACCCCAGCGCCGCCCTCTGTTCTTCTTTCCTCGCACTTCCCCCTTCTCGCCTTCTCCTCGCCTTCGCTTCTGTGGCGAGAAACAGCGCCGCCACGCTCTCGCCGCACACCGCCGTCCCGCGAGCAGAGAGCGAGAGAGATCATCCCCATGCGCCTCCGCCTCCGGCCTTCATCTCCATCCTCGACGCGCCCCTCCACCGAAGGAACCGCCATGGAGATCGAGAACGTCGCCGGAGATCTGCACGAAGAGGAGGTGGCGCCGCCACGCGCAGGCTGGGAGGGCTCCGATGTGAAAGCGTCGGCTGCCAGTGGCTCGTCAAGACGCGAAGAGTCCCTCCCAGCGTCATCTGCCGCCCTCCCGGGAAGGAGCTTGTCCCAACTCCTGAACCCGGTGAGTATGCCGTGTTTCTAAGCCATTTCAAGCGGGGCTTCGGGCTCCCTATCTCCAAGTTGATGCAGGACTTCCTGCGCCATTTCGGCCTCCCGCCCGACCACCTACCAGCCAACGCAGTAATGATGCTCTCTACCCAAGACACCGTCTGTGAGGCTTTCCTTGGTGTTTATCCCACCATCCATACATGGGCCAAGTTCTTTTTTATCTGCCAACAAAGTATCCCCAGTCCTTCCAATACAACAGCCCCAAAGGAAATGACCCAGACGGGTAGCGCCATGATGCTCCAGCGCTCCACTGGGCACCACCCGCGGGTACTCGGCCTGGAGACTTGCCGAAAGTGGCAAAGGGGCTTCCTCTACGTGAAGAACGCTCCTGCCACGGAAGGAGAGGAAGCCGTGGACTTGATAAAGCTTCCCGAGTTCCAGAACATCGCCCCCGCCGAGATGCGGAATTGGGGTTACCACCCCAGGAAGACGGTGAAGGACGCCAACCAGGTTGACGACCGCCTGCAGATGCTGGTGCAGGAAGGGATCCTCCAGGACGATCCTGTGGCCTGCTGGGTGGAGCGCCGAGTCCTCCCGCTCCAACACCGAGTACACAAGATGTGCTATATGGGCGGCCCCCGCGACTTCACCCGGACGACCACCTTCGATCTCTCCAAAGCGGAGGTGGCGATCTGGGATAAGTCCATCCTCCGTACCATGCTTAAGTACAACTGGTTCTACGGCTTCGTGCCGTATGGACGCACCAAGCGCATTCCTCAGGTAAGTTTCTTCCTTTGGAAACTTGCTGATCCCAATTCTCTACTTGTTAGTTGTATACCGGGTAGAAACTACCTTAGCTGTCGTGGTGTGGAGAAGACAGATGCCATAGGGTGGCTTGAGTTTGGGGCCGATGGATGATGTAGGTATTCGGGGAGGGATCGCACGTCACGTAGACGCGCTCAGAAACACGGCAAACACCAAGATCTACCCAGGTTCAGGGCCCTCGTGTGGAGGTAACACCCCTACTCCTGCCTACCTCTCTGTATATAGTATGACCGAGTAGCCACAGTACAAATCAGGCTCTCAGCCGAGTAGCCACACTCTTGCTCTCTCTCTCTCTCTAATGCTAGCTCTTGCAATAAATGCTCTCCGGGCCAACGTCCCTCGCGCAGGAGGGGCTGGGTACCTTATATACTGGTACCCAGCGAGTAAACAATGATAAAAAATACTTGATACGACAGCTCTACTGCCACCACGACGCACGCCTCGGTGTTCCCGCTGACGCCGGTGCGAGAAGTCGCTGCGCCGTCCGGCTGACAGGACTTGTCCACCCTGTCAGTCTCACAGAGTAGGCCCCTGACATGTCCTGTCCCCCTGTCAGTGATAAGACATGACAGGCGCCAACCCTCACTGTACCCACGCCGTAGGGTGGATAATCATGTTCCTAGTAAGTTGAACAGCACGCCTGTACGGCTGCGGGATACGCGGGATCTCGTCAGAACGGCTCCATTGACTTTATGCCCGAGTAGGATTGCTGCCCATCTACTCGGACCACCCGAGCTCTACTCGGTCAATTCTGAACTTCACTTGTATCTTCTCCTTGGACTTCAATACTTATCACATAGTAGCGTCTACCGGATACCAGATACCGGGTAGCCGCCTACCCGGCAAACAGTACCTTGATCTCTGTTTTATCACCTGTCTTACCCCTACTCGGGGGTAGCCCCCCGACATTAGTCCCCGAAGCTGGTAGAGTCCGGTGAACTTGTTCGTTGGGCCCTGCCAGCTTAAACCAAATTGCCTCTGTGAAGCAGTGTGGCCGAGTTGCTCCTCAACTCGGACACCCAGAGTCCTTACTCGAACTTCTCTGATTATGGTCTTGGGAGAAATCTTCTCGGTGCCGAGTAGACCATGCAATGCAGAGCTCTGCCGAGAACTTTCCCTTAGCAAAATTTTCAACGCGCTCTCGCTCGATCCAGCGAATCCATCTTCGCGTGTCCCGGGAGGGCATGTGTCACGCAACCGCGCCCCCAACGCCTCGGTTCTGGTGTTACTGCGTGTCACGCGCCCATCACTGCAGCTGGAACCCACGGCTCGTTGTGTCATCTCGCATGTGTACTCGAGAGCCCACGACCCACGTCGTGGGATTAACTGCGCCCGTTATGCGCGCATATCGCGATGTGTGCGTTTCTAACGGGCAGTTAATCTCACTCTGCACGATCTCACGCACGATCGATCCCAATTCAGTAACCGCAACTCCGGCGGAATAAATACCCCCGCGCCGCCCCAGTCGTCTCTTTCCTCGCACTTTTCCCCAACTCGCACTCCTTCTCCTCGCCTCCGCCTCCACCGCAGAGCGTAGCGCCGCCGCGAGCTCGCCGCGCAACGCCGCTCTGAAAGCAAAGAGAGAGACAGAGAGAGAGTGAAGGCTCCTGCGCACCTCCGTCTTCGTCGTCACCCTCAACCTCGACGCGGCCGCTCCCTTGTCGACCGCACCGCCATGGAGCTAGATAACCTCGCCGGAGACCACGAGGAGGAGATGGCGCCAGCGCGCGCCGGCTGGGAGGGATCAGATGTCACCGCCGCCGACTGCCAGTGGCAGGTGAACACCCACCGCGTCCCTCCCGGCGTCATCTGCCGCCCTCCCGGCGACGAGATCGTCCCTGCTCCCAAAGCTTGTGAGCATGTCGTCTTCCTCTCCCACTTCAAGCGAGGTCTTGTCTTCCCCATCTCCAAGTTCTTCCAAGACTTTCTCCGTCATTTCGGCCTTCAGCTGCACCATTTGCCCCCAAATGCCATCGTGATGCTGTCCACCCACGCCGCCGTCTGCGAGGCCTTCCTAGGAGTTTACCCCGCCGTCCAAACCTGGGCCAAATACTTCTTTCTCTGCCAGCAGAGTATTCCAAACCCTTCCAATCCTCTAGTTCCACGCGTGATGACCCAGACGGGTAGCGCTATGATGCTGCAGCGTAGCACCAGGCACCACCCACGGGTACTCGGATTGGAGACCGTCCGCAAGTGGCAGTGGGGTTTCCTCTATTTGAAGAATGCTCCTGCTGCAAAAGGAGAGAAGGCCGTGGACATGATTGGGCTCCCCGAGTTCCAGAATGTCCTTCCCACGGGACAGAATTGGGGGTATAACCCCAAGAAGATGGTGTCTGATGTCGTCCAGGTAGACAGGCGCCTGGAGCAGCTGGTGAAGGAAGGACTCCTTCAAGACGATCCGATAGCCTGCTGGGTGGAGGGCAGAGTACTCCCGCTTCAGCACCGGGTACACAAGATGTGCTACATGGGTGGCCCCCGTGACTTTACCCGGATGACCACCTTCGAGCTCACCAGAGCAGAGGTGGCGATCTGGGCCAAGTCCATCCTGCGGAGCACACTCACCGAGAACTGGTACTACGACTTTGTGCCGTATAGCCACACTAAGCGCATCCCCCAGGTGAGTTCCATTCTCTGTATGCTTACTATTTGCATTTGATGTCGGGTAGCTTTCCTATGTAGGTACTTAGCTTACTGTGCTTTGTGTTTGCACGCTGTACCGAATAGGACTCCTCTGTTAGTACTTAGCTTGATATGCTTTATGCTTGCATACTGTACCGAATAGGACTCCTCTGTTAGTACTTAGCTCAATATGCTTTATGCTTGCATGTTGTTCAGAGTAGCGCCTTACCTGTTTTATTTTTCCTAGAGCCCTTAGAACTATGTGCTTTGTGTTTGCACGCTAGACTGAGTAGAACTATTACTCGTTTGCCTCCTCTGGTCCTTAGCATTTTGTGCCTTATGCTTGCACGCTAGACCGAGTAGGATATCTACTCTGTTGGGATTCAACTCATTATGCTTTATGTTTGCACTTTCAACACATTCACCGCCACAAGATGGAGGATGATCCCATCTTTGAGAATAACTGGCACGGGGACCGGACGGAAGACGATGCGACAGCGTACGACATCCAGGATACCCTCTGTATCCCCCGTGCCGGCCAGGACGGTAAGTCCCGCGTTGACGCCTCTATCCGGGACTGGTCAGAGGATGAAAAAGGTGACCGAGTTCGGCTTTGTTGCTTGCTTGCCGCGCGCTTTGATCATTTTTTCTTCCCTATTCTGATCTTTTGCTTATTTCAACTACAGTTGAACCAGACCTGGAGGAGGGAGAGGAACCATTGGATGTGGTTCCTGTGTCCGTTGCCGCTCCCACTACCACCAGGAAGAGGACGGTTAGCGGGCACTGGAGCCCCCTGCCAAGAAGATCAAGAAGAAACCAGGAAACAAGCCCAACCCGCGCAAGAAGTGCCCCACTGTTGATGGGTAAATGCCTCCGAGTTGATCCTATGCTTTTGCCATTTACTCTGTTTTCTTCCTGGCTTCCTTCTCTGCGTACTTTCTGATCTTCTTTCTTTTTTGTTTATATATCTTCAATGACGCCCTCGACGCTGATGCCACCAACGAACCGGCTCCCCGGAGGAAGAGAAAGCCCATTCGAGAACTCGTGGAGCTCTCCAACGATGAAGGGGATGAGATACCAGAGGGAAGGACGCATGCATCCTCCCCCCTCCGAGAAGAACAAGACCGTGGCGCCGAGAACACTGGCGCTGATATGGAGACCGAGCGCACCCTGGAGCAGCCGCAGCCCAGCGCGCAACACGCTGCCCATGATGCCACCAACACCGAGAGGCCACCAAATCCTCCAGCTACCTCCACTGAGGAGACAATTGGCAACTCTGCCGAGCAGCAGCGAGATGACGTCGTCAAGGAGAAACCAGACCCTGCTGCAGAGCAGCAGCAAGATAACACTGCTGCGGAGCAGCCAGACCCTGCTGCCGAGTAGCGGGTAGAAGATCCTTCGGTGGAGCGGCCAAGGACCCCACCTGCAGAGAACCGAGCTGAGGAGCAGCCACCACGCCAAGATCCAGTGCAGCCGGATGCTGCGCCAGCCAGCCAGCCACAGGCGCCACAACCAAAGAAAGTGCCTCCGCCTCCGCAGCCAGCTCCTACGCCTTCCACGAAGAAGCAGCCAGCGCCCTCTACCGCCAAGGTGGTCCCGCAGGCAACCAGGAAGAAACCCCCACGAGGCGCAGCGCAGGCTGGTGCGCAGCCAACCGGGCAGCGGTAAGTTGGCCAACAGCAGCTGACAATTCAGCCATCAGGGCCCCAGAAGCCAGGTGGCCAGCCAGGTGGGCAACTCGCACAACAGCAGCCGCCACCTGAGAATGTCAACTGGCCACTTAACAAGGCCCGGAAAGCCCCCAACCCGAACACCAGGCTGGTACAGACCAACATCCAGTTTGGTCCTGCAGAGAAGCAAGATCCCGGCACAGGCGCCAGCGACCCCGAGAAACCTCCTACCCTTCCAGAATACTGGGTCCAAATGCAGGAACGGCACAAGATCCAGATGTCGAAGGAGGCTGAGCGGCTAAATGCTCTGAAAGAGCGAAGGGCCGTGGTCCGTTCCGGAACCAAGGGAAAAAGTGATTCCCTGACCATCAAAGAAATCACTTCCCACGACGAGGATGACGAGGAGCTCCCCACAGAAGGAGAAGAAGCTATCCTCGACCGAGTAGGCTTCATCGAGAAGTTCTGGGACAACACCAAACTTGGCCACGCCGCATGGGATGGTGTTGAGCTGAGAAACCTCGACAATTACCGGCAGGAGTGGAACAAGGCCGACATTGTCCCTATTAGCATGGCCATGGCCGGATGCAGCAGCACCCTGGCTCGCAAGATGTTTTTCCTGCGCAAAAACATCAAAGACATTGAACAGTCCTACGTGGTAAGTGCCTTCCTTCTTTTGATTTTTCCGAGTTGCCAGATTTCTTCGTTACTTCTCTTCCTTCTATCTACTACCCAGTCCCCGAGATTCGGGACGAGTAGGTAAAGCTCAACCGATTTGCCATCTACTCGGGCCAAATCTTCCAAACTCACCAAATTTCCTTCTTCCCTGCAGGATAGCATCCAGAATAGGACCAAGATTTTCCGCCAGCTCTTGTGGTCGCACCGACAAGTCCGAGATAGGAACCGGGAGCTGGAGTACAAGAAGAGCGAGATGGACGCCATGGAGAAGAACGCCATGGACAGCGCTATTAGGTTGTCTGCTGTTGAAAGTAAGCTTCTAGCATTTCGGTTTGTGCGTTTTTTGTTTACGCCCGTTTTCTGCTTTTTGCTCAAATACTATGTTCTCTGCAGGTGAACTCAAAGCTCTGGTCGAGAGGCACCAAGACTGCGAGGTCATGGCTGCCTCAACGCAGAGTACGATCTCCTCTCTGGAAGGTGAGCTAATCCTTCTCTCTTCTCTTCACTTAGCTTCCTGATGCTTGCTTACCTTGCTAACTTGTTGCTCTATCCACAGAAGAATACAAGAAATTCCGAGAGGAACACCTGGAATGCCTCACCCCAGCTGAAGCACATCACCAAGTGCAGGTCCGAGAGGCCGAATTGCAGAAGGAACGGGAAACCGAGAAGACGGAATTTGAGAAGCTCCAACTTGAGCTCGCAGAAGCGCTCAAGACTGCAATCACTGGTGTTGAAGAGAAGAAAGCAATGGTGAAACAAGCCGCCAAGGAGAAGCAAGAACTCGAGAGGGAGATCTCATCTCTGAAAGAGAGAAATCAGTCTCTCGAGAACATGCTCAATGACTCCCGCCGTGTACAAGACCGGCAAATCCGACTTGCTGCTGACTAGAAGGCCCGACTAGGGGCCGTTGTCTTGGAGCTGAACAGTAAGTTTTCATTACCCTTCACTTTACTTGGTTTTTGCCTCTCTGCCTTTTCCTTAATCAGTTTTTCTTCTTCCCGGTTCATCTCTCTGATTCAAACTAGCGTGCTCTGACCCAGATACCTTCCCGGATCTCCATGAAGCCGATGAGTCTGCTGTGGAGAAGGCTAGGAGGGCCAGGGCAGCATACGGTCTTGACACAGACCAGGCCGCCAGCATTGATGATCATATTCTGAGTATCAAGAAGGTCTGGGCACCTCCAGGGTCTCTACCGCAATTAAACTTCACAAGCTGTTCTGGCCAGAGCGCCAGATTCCGGACACCATCAGCGACATGGCAGCCAACCTGGATCATGGCAAGGAGGAGTTGAAGAAATGGCGCACTTCCGCAGCCCGGGCTAGAGCTGACGAGATCCTCCACTTCATCCTCTCCTGGTATGAGAATCTGGACCTTGACAGGATTGGCACCCGCAGAAATGGCTCCAAGTGGACTGAGCGGCCTGAGTGCGTCCTACGCAGAAAGGAAGTGGCGTACGAGCTTGCCTCCTATGTTGAGACTAACAAATACATCGACGGCCTCACTTAGCCAGATACTGATGTTGACGAAGATGAGGAGGAGGAGGAGGAGACCGAGTTCGATGAAGATGATGGTGAAGACCGCAGCCGAGGCAATGAAGAAGCCGAGTATGAGGAGGATGAGCACGAGGAGGTTGAGCACGAAGAAGCCGACCAAGGGGAGACCAAGCAGCGCAGCGCCGCGGAGGAATCAGGGATGCAAGCTGATCCAAAAACATTCAAGCCAGCTGCTGGCTCGGACGAGGACCAGGTTGAGCCGCAACCCGCCGCTCGGGAGGAGGTTGTCACCACCGAGATGGTTATTGACGACCCCGCTCCCGAGTTGGGCGCGACTGGGGCTCCCACCGAGAACATCGTCTCCGATCTCTATCTGGTTCCCAGCGAGTCAGCAACTCAGGCCTCCAACTGTGCATCTGAGCCAATCTCCGCTACTCCAAATCCTGTGCGACCGAGCTTGCGTCTACAACTGCTGCCTCTGAGCCCGTGGCGCCTACCTGCACCGACTCGGACACTACTACCTCCACCGTAGTTTGACTTCCTGCAACTTTTATCCTAAAACTTTTATCAGATCCCCGGGATGCCGGGTGTAGATGTAATAAATACTTTCAAGGTTTCTCTTGGTACTCATTTTTAACTTATATCTGTTAGCAAGACTGGCTCAATGCCAGATCGCGTTAAAATGCAAGTCCCCGAGTTGCTTTTTTCATTCACTCAACTCTTTTGTCTTTGCTCTTACTTGGCACTTGTGGCTTTTTTGGTAGTCGAGTCACAAGATTTCAAAAATCGAGTTTCAAATACATAACCACTTAGAAAATTGCATGTTAACACTGCCCACCACTTAGCCAAAAATGAAGACAGAGAAGTAATAAACACCCTACTCGGTTGTTGCACTCTTCTTTCCTTAGTAGATTTTTCATGTGTTCATGGACCTTTAGCTTGTTCTCTTGCTTGCCATGAAGCTGGGTTGCGGACAGCAGCAGATTCGAAGAGTTGGCTCTTGGGTTTAAACACACTACTTAACGTACACAGCACAAGGCAAGGTTTTTGCACAGGTAGTCCCCGAATTTGAATTCGGAGTGCCGACTTGAATTTTAACTCGGTTAAGAAGATACATACAATGTTTTGCTCATGAATGAAAACGGCAAAGTAGAGATACATTCCAGAGACGCTTGGATTCCTCTCCGGCTCTATCCGGCATGTTCTTCTGTGGTGCCTGTGCATCAACGAGATAATAGGCATCATTGTGCAGCGCCTTGCTCACAATGAAAGGCCCTTCCCACGGAGGGGATAGCTTGTGCATCCCGGTTGTGCGCTGCACGAGCCTAAGGACCATGTCTCCTTCTCGGAAAACCCTTGGTCTCACTTTCCGGCTATTGTACCTCCTCAGATTCTGTTGATATATAGCTGAGCAGGACAAAGTTAACTCTCTTGCTTCCTCAAGCAGGTCCACATCATCTTGCCTCCGCCTCAGTATAGAGGGTTACTCTGGGTGAGTCATGCTCAAGGTCCATGGGCAACACAGCCTCAGCTCCATATACCAGAAAGAATGGTGTGTATCCGGTTGATCGGTTAGGGGTAGTCCTTAGACTCTACAACACCGCCGGCAACTCATCCAGCCAACAACCAGGGGTTCGCTGTAATGGCTCAACCAGCCTTGGCTTTATTCCACATAGGAACATGCCGTTTGCTCTTTCAACTTGCCCATTGGAAGCCGGATGGGCGACTGATGCAACATCTAGTCGGATCCGCTTATCTTTGCAGAACCTCGCAAAGGCTCCCTTAGCGAAATTTGTTCCATTGTCCGTGATGATGCCATGCGGGTAGCCGTATCTCAGGATGATATCTTTCAGGAAGCTCGCAGCTGTGTTCCCATCACACTTCCAGATAGGCTTCACCACAATCCACTTGGTGAACTTGTCCACCATGACCAAGATGTGAGTCATGTTGCCTCTAGCTGGCTTGAAAGGGCCCACCATATCTAAGCACCACACTACAAAGGGCCAAGTGATAGGGATGGTCTTCAAATCGGAAGCTAGCATGTGAATCTTTCTTGCATATCTCTGGCACCCATTGCACTTTCTCACTATGTCCTGTGCTTTCTGCAAGGCAGTGAGCCAGAAGAATCCATGCCGGAATGCCTTCTTGACCAGGGCCCGAGATGAGGCATGATGCCCACACTCTCCTTGATGTATCTCCCTTAGGATCTCTTCTCCTTCTTCAGGCTCAACACAGCTTTGCAGCACGCCAGTAGGGCTTCTCTTGTGCAGCTCCTTGTTGATGATAGTGTAGCCCTTAGATCTTCTCTGTATTTCCCTGGCTATGACCTCGTCACTCGGCAATGTGCCATCCCCTAGAAAGGATAATATGGGCAAGGCCCAACTCGGTGTCTCCCGGATGGGAAACACTGGTTCGTCCACTTCCATTGGATCAGCTTCCATGACTTGCTCCGAGTTGGAGACGAGTCCCCGAGTACTGAGAAATAATCCCCTCGATGAATGCGACAGTCCCCGGGTTCTCTTTTGCACCTTCCCAATCAATTACCATAGGAACAGCCTCTGAGTCCAGCAGACCTAGAATGTATATTGACTCCAAGTTGGGAGATGGTTTGATAGATGGCTTCCTCAAATGCTCCAAGGCAATCCCAGGCGGGATGAACTGCCGAGAAGATCCCAACTTGGACAGAGTATCTGCTGCCTCATTTTCAGCTCGGTGGATGTGATGGAACTCACACCCATCAAAGAATCTAGTCATGCTCTGCACCAGAAACCGATAGGACGCCATGTTGGCATCCAAGGCATCCCAAGTCCCCGAGACTTGTTGAACTACTAGGTCTGAATCACCATAGCAAACAATACGCCGAACTCCGATCTCCTTGGAAACCCTCTGGCCGTGTACCAGTGCTTCATACTCGGCAACATTATTGGATGCCGAGAAGTGGATCTGCAGCACATATCTGAGTTGATCTCGCTTGGGTGAGGTGAGCACTACGCCATCACCGAGCCCTTATTTTACTTTGGAGCCATCAAAATGCATCTTCCATAAATTGGTTTCCGGCAAGGGAGGCTCGTACTTCATCTCTGCCCAATCCACCAAAAAATCAGCCAGGGTCTGTGACTTGATTGCTTCTCTTCTCGCGTACAGAGGGGTGTACGCGGCCAGCTCAATCGCCCACTTGGCAACTTGGTCACTCGCATCCTTGTTGCCCATGATCTCCGAGATGGGAGCGGTGCTCACCACTGTGATGGGATGCTCTTGGAAATAATGTTTGAGCTTCTTGGCACCCAGGTAAACGCCATATGTCATCTTCTGGTAGTGAGGGTAATTCTGCTTGGAGATGGATAGCACCTCGCTGAGATAATACACCGGCCTCTGTACGGTCTTCCCTTCCTCTTCTCGTTCCACCACTACCACCACACTGACTACTCGGTTGGTGGCTGCAATGTACAACAAAATTGGCTCCTTGGGCAAAGGGCTTGCCAAGATGGGAGCCCTACCGAGCATGGTCTTGAGTTCCTTGAATGCCACATCAGCTTGCGGTGTCCAGACAAACTTGTCACTTTTCTTCATGAGCTAATAAAGAGGCACTGCCTTCTCGCCCATTCTTCCCAGGAAGCGGCTAAGAGAAGCCAGGCATCCGGTAAACTTCTGCACATCCTTCAGTGATCTCGGCAAAGACATGCTCTCTATAGCTTTTATCTTTGAAGGATTGGCATCAATGCCCCGACTGGATACCAAGAAGCCGAGTAGCTTGCCAGCCGGGACGCCAAATGTGCACTTGGTTGGGTTCAACTTCATCCGGTACTTGCGCGAGCTGGCAAATGTTTCCTCAAGATCTCCTAGCAGAGTATGTGTTTCTTTCGTTTTGATGACAATGTCATCTACGTACACCTGCACATTCTTGCCTATCTGGTCATGCAAACATTTTTGCATGCACCTCTGATAAGTAGCCCCAGCATGTCTCAACCCAAAACACATGACAGCATAGCAATAAGCCCCGTACGGGGTAATAAAAGCAGTCTTTTTTTGATCAGCCGGGTTGAGAGGAATCTGATGAAAACCAGAGTAGGCATCAATGAAAGACAAAAGTTCGCACCCGGCAGTGGAATCGATCACCTGATCTATGCGGGGTAGCGGAAACGGGTCCTTGGGGCAGGCCTTGTTAAGTCGGTGTAGTCCACGCACATGCGCCAAGCTATGGCGGCCTTGGGATCCTCCTTCTTCTTCTCCACCATGACAGGATTGGCCAACCAGTCCGGATGCAGAACCTCCATGATAGCTTTCCTTCTCTCAGCCGTGAAGTGGCGCATTGCCTGCTTAACCGGCTTGGCGTCAGGACGCACATGCAGCGAGTGCTCAACCAACTCCCTCGGGACACCCGGCAGGTCCTGATTGGACCATGGAAGACATCCCGATTCTCACGGAGGAAGTGGATGAGCTCGCTTTCCTATTTCTCCTCCAACCCGGCACCAATGATGGCCACACGCTCCAGGAACTCCGGGTCAATTTGCACTTTCTTCGTCTCCTGGGAGGCCTGGAAGGTAACCCCATACTGAGAACTCGGCATGCCGGGCATACCGACTTGATCTGCTTGGGCCATAGCCACAACCTCATGTATCTTCTTCTTCTCGGCAACAATGACCATGGACTCAGCAAGCCGAGACCAGCAGATGCACACTCCAAAGAGCGCATGTAGTCACCCGAGATGGTGATGATGCCGTTGGGACCAGGGATCTTCATCTTCAGATAGGCCGCATGAGTAGAGGCCATGAACTTGGTCAGAGCAGACCTGCCGAGTAGAGTATGATAAGGGCTCTTAAAATCAAACACCTCAAACTGCAGGCACTCGGTGCAACAGTTCTCCCTGGTGCCGAAAAGCACATCCATCCAGATGCGGCTGATCGGAGCACAAGATGCTCCCGGCACAATGCCATGGAACGTAGTCCGACTGGGTAGCAGCATGTTCTCGGCAAGGCCGAGTTTCAACATGGTATCCTTGTACATGATGTTGATGCTGCTCCCGTTGTCGATCAACACCTTGTTGAACTTCACATTCTTCTTGGTCCCCAAGAAAGTGGGGTCCCCTACCAGAGCATATGTACCTGGGTTGGGCATGAACCTGGGATGATCTGCTCTGGACCAGACTATCTCCTGGTCGCACCACTCCATGTAGTGAGGCACAGATGGCATCACGGCATTTACCTCCATCGCGTGCCTGCGCTGAAACTGCTTCTCATCCGGCTTAGTGGTGAACACCATGTAGCTCTCGTGGTGCTCCTGGTACTGGTTCCGGTCCCCAGCACCACCATCATTGGTGTTGTTCTGGTTGGCATTGTTGTTGTTGTGGTTGTTGTTGCGGGTGTAGTAGTTGTTGTGGCGGTTGTTGTTGTTGAAGTTGCGGTTGTTGTTGTTGTTCCGGTTGGCTCCCTGAGCTACCTGGTTCACGTTCTCCCTCCTCTGGTTCTCGGCTAGTCTAGGAGCAGCTGCCCGAATAGGCTGCACATTGGAACCGGGAAGCGGAAGAGGAGGTGGAGGAGGCAGCTGACCGAGAGCCTCGCTCTTGATCCTGTCCCACCAGCTGCACTGCCGGGTAGTGTGATTGGCCGGCCTACTCGGATGCCGAGTATGGAAGCTACACGGTCCATCCTTCATGTTCTCAAAGATGAACCTAGCAGGGTCTCCGGATCCCTGGGAGGTGCTGGGCTGCTGAGGAGCATTGTACTGCTTATTGAAGTTCTGGCCCTGATTCTGGTTTTGCCCGTATTGGGCTCCAGCAGTTTTTTGCCTTTGGCTGCTCCCGGCAGCACCCTGATTCTGAATAACAGCTGCTACATGGTCAGACCCATAGCGGATATCCTGACGGTCTTCTCTTCTCTTGTTGCGGAAGTCCTGGCGGTCATGGCGCCGAGAACCATCATGGTGCTTCCTCTTGGGCTCGAAGGAATCAAGCAGAGGCTGAGTAGGATCACCGAGTGCATACATATCAGCAATCTTGATTGTCTCAGCCAGGGTACTCGGCATCTCCCTCTGTAGTTTCTGCCACAGCATGATGCCATGACGGCAACCCTACGCAAACCACGAAATGGCCTACGACTCATTCACACCCTCACAGGTGTTCCTCAGAGTACTCCACCGAGTAAGGTACTCTCGGTCAGTTTCCTCTTCTCTTTGCTTGCATGTTGAGAGCTGCTGCGGCCGGTTTGGCCTCTTGTAGGTGCTGGTGAAGTTGCTGATGAAGGCTTCCGAGAAGTCAAGCTAGCAGTTGATGCTTTCTCTGGGCAAGTTGTTGAGCCAGATCCGGGCAGTGCCCTCCAGCATCTGGGGCACATACCGAACTGCCCACCTCTTGTTGCCACCAGCAACGTACACAGCAGTCACATAGTCATTCAGCCAGTCTTCCAGCTTGGTGCTTCCGTCATAGGTATTGGTCCCTCTAGCCAGCCGGAACTTGGACACAGGTGGCTCCCCCATGATCCTAGGACCAAAAAAATCTGGCCCTGGCGGGCCCTTCCCTTCTATCTCCTCTGACCGGTAGAGCCGGTCCAGCTTGTATCTTGTGTCACTTGGTTCCAGCATTCTCCCTCCCAACCGAGTTGCGAGATCTCTTGGGTCGGCGTACCCGGCACGCTCCATGGCCGAGTACCCATCATTGTAGCGGTCTTGAGGCACTGGTCCGGGTTGAGCAACCGGGTAGGCCACAGCAGCAACCACATTTGGCTGAGCAACATGTTGGACAGGGTTAGCAACATGCTGCCGAGAAGGGCCTTCTCGGTTACCTCCTTGCCCCTCTTGGTGAGCTCTTGCAGCCGGATGGGCAGTACCTGCAGCATTGTGTTTTTGGCCGGGATACCGCGCTACAGCGTGCTGTTTTTCGGCGACAGCCGGGTCGTACACCTGCATCTGTTTGTGTCTCCCCGAGTTTACACTCGGTGCCCTCTCTCCCCCGGGAAGCGGCGATGAGGCCTGGTCCACGGATTTTGCCCCATGCGACTGAACAACATGAGACGCACCGTCCCCCAGGTTGGCCTGCCGAAATGCCTCATTCTGCCTACCAGCTTCCAGAAAGAGCTCATTGAGTCGTTCCTGCTGCCTTACTCGGGCCTCGGCAGTGAGATTTGGCAATTCTGCAACAACAACCTCTACAGATCTAAGTGTTTTTGCAGGGGAACTATATTTTGACCTACCAGCTGTGTTTTGGCTGGCAGACTTGCTAGCAGCTCTACCATCTCTAGCTAGCTCAACACCTAAGTTACGCCGAATAGTCCCTATCTTGCTAGGATTTCTAGAAATAGGGGTAAAGCCATGCGCCCTATTATACTCATTCTGATCCATGTTAAGCTCAAGCCTAACCTTCTCCAGCTCCTGGGCCTCTCGCAACAAAGCGAGTCGCTGCTGCTCGAGCTGCGCCCTCACCGCCGCTTTATCAGCGTCCGTGGCGATAGGCATGCCGATCTGCTCAACACCAGCACAAGAAGCCGGTATGACGGTCGATGTAGACGGATCCATGTAGCCCGGAATGTTCCGGGGCATCTCGTAAGGCTTGTGGCCCCTGGCCGCAGCCGGCTCCTCGATGACCTCAGCCGCAGCGGCCGCGCCCTTCCCGGCATCGATAGCTGGGCCCGTCATCATCACCTCCACGCTGCCCATAGAGCAACCAGCCGGCTTCCCGCGGACAGCGAGAACAGCAGGGGGATCGTCAGCGACGAGCACCACCTCGGGGTACTCACGGATGATGGTGGTGGCAACGTACACCAGATGCGCGCCGAAAGACAGCACGGAACCGCCTGCAGGCAAGGGCCTGCGGTCGAAATCGCTGGCGTTGTCGCTGACGAAGTCAAAGGAGCCGGATCTGTGGACAAGGCCACAAACCACGCGCTCCCTTGACGGAGTAACCAGTCCCGTCCGAATATGCGCCCCAGCCAGCGCCGCTGCTGGCCCCACGGTGGGCGCCAACTGTCGTGTTGTGGAGAAGACAGATGCCATAGGGTGGCTTGAGTTTGGGGCCGATGGATGTTGTAGGTATTCGGGGAGGGATCGTGTCACGACCCCGGACCCAGAGATATACATACTGTTATGTGCTCCTAGACATGGACTCACAAGGGCTTCAGGGTTACCAGCCCCGGCCGCATCAAACAACGGCAGGCAGACTGGATTCATCGGCACGTAGTCCGGATCCCCAGTCTACTACTCCTTGTATCCATGCTAGTCATAACCAACTATGCATATCAAAGCGTCCACGAATCGAATGAAACTGAAGGAAACGGGACCAAAGCTATACAGAGATGCTATGTGTCCAGAAAGTGCAACAACAATCGAGGGTTACTGGGGTTACCTCGCCCCAGGCCGATCACATCGACAGGCGGGCTCGGACATGGATCATCGGCTCCACAACCCCTCGACTGCGACAACTATGCAGGCATAGCCAAAA
The DNA here is from genome assembly GCA_028641055.1 of Alopecurus myosuroides. Lineage (NCBI taxonomy): Eukaryota > Viridiplantae > Streptophyta > Magnoliopsida > Poales > Poaceae > Alopecurus > Alopecurus myosuroides. The sequence continues at coordinate 294,470,151 of CM054058.1, read as the reverse complement.
CTGTATAACAATGAGCTCGAAACCAACAACCGACCAAACCAGTACTCTAAACATGAAGCTTTATTAAACAGGTGTTACTAGAGTATAGCTTACAAGCAGATGTCACACGACCCAACATTACATCAGACAACGGAAGGCGAATTCTGTTGGTAATCAACAAAAACCAAAAAGGCCTAAGAGGCCGCAACATAAGGCAACGTCCCAGCCCATAGATTCCAGGCTGTTACCTGGGAACCCCAAACTACTCGTCGATGTCCACGTTGATTCACCACTGAAGTGAGGAAATCCACCTGAACCAAATTAAGCAAACCTGAGTACGGGAGGTACTCAACAAGACTTAATTAACCTATTATATATCTGCAAACCTCGGAAAGGGTTTTATGAAGTCTGATTTGCGTAAAGCAATCTTTGTTTTCCAAATTGAGGAAGAATAGCACGTCTCATAGAATGTTTTTCAAAATAGATCTGAAAGCTACTCAACTACTGAGATCATCATATTCTTGTATTCCACCAAGTCCTTCTTATTCCCACACTATCTCATGCTACAAGGATCACCCCTCTCGGCATCTCCGAGGAGGCACCCTTCAAACATTGCCAACATCTTTTACGTCATGTTCAAGTTATCTATGGCCACGTGACATTCACCAAGTCGTCCTTAACCGTGGACACGGCTTTCCGAAAGATTTATCCCTGCAGGGTGGTACACTTTACCCACACGTACCATCCGACTCTTAATGCCAAGCTATTGGCACAATTCCGACGATGTGCCGGCAGAGTGTGGTTGGCTCCGACCTTTACCTTGCTCGACCCTATCCATGAGTCAACCCAAAAAGGGCCACCCCGCCAACAGGGAGTTGGCCACCTCCTGACGGCACCTGTTCTGTGAGTCGGGATCAAGATCCGTGTACGTCCATCACTTGTCCTGGTCACGCCCTAGTTTTCCTCCAAATCGTTTTCTGACTCACACGCAGATGGAAATAGCAAACTACGTGACTCATGGATGTGGCCAAACGAGTTAGTTAGTCGAGCGAGGTTCATTGGCTCGCGTGTGTGGTTGCACGCTCAGTCTTGGTTTCCGCGACGAGACCTTACTCCTAGGGTTGGCAAGTACAGGACAAAGAACCACTTCCCAAGTGGCCTCCCATCCTTGCCTTAGTCAGGTTAACCACACAATGCTCATCTCACCACGTCATCATATCATACTAGGTTATCGCAGCTCTGATTCATCAACCGGATGGAGCAGAGGTAAACAGACATGTAAAGCTAAGCGAAGCAGATATGAGGCTCTGGCGATGTGCACAAGCAATTCTATGGCGGCTAGGACCAGTGGATCAGGACATTGAGGCAATGCAGTATATAGGTGAACTATGTCTACTAGCATCAAATACTTTGGAATCGAATGCAAAGTACGAGATCAAATGTTGTTGGAAAACGTATATGAGCAGATAAGAGGTTATGCTTGCCTTGGTTATAAGAAAACCAGATAAAGATCTTCTGGAATAAGTCCTTGACTTGTCGGTTAGGATCAAGTATTCGCCATTGGACTGCTGGCCTTCTCTTCGGAGTCACGTTCTACCGAGGGGGAAACAAACACCGAAAGAGAAATAACAATCAACACATGGCATCGGTGCAATGCGCAATATGTATGCATGAGCAAGTTAATGCAATAAATTAAACCCCTAAACATGCTCGATGGGTTGCTAGGGTTCGCCTGTCAGATTTGCACTTTTATTGAAATTCGCCCGAAATAGACCCTGGAGGGCAATTCGGGTCATTACTGGAAGTAAGTACAAGTTAAAGTGCTCAAATGGGTTTGTAAACATCATAAACTATTTGCAATTGTCATTTTGAGCATTTTGGTATATAACTTTTAATTTTCTAATTTTAGTGAATAAAAACTTATTTTTCTATTTTAAATGAATTAAACAATATTAAATAATGTTCAAAAATGAAGTGTGTCAAACATGTATGAAAGTGACATTTTTGGAAAGAGTACATTTTCCTGATCACTCCCATATTTTTATTATATTTTTCTGAGTAACAGATAAAAAGATATTAATTACTCAAATTTTATCCATTTTCTGGAATTATTAAAAAGAGGATTATGACATCACTGTGATGTCACTGTGACATCACAGTGCTCTGCTCTTCTCAACTTCCTACGAAATTGATTCAATTCGTGCGCCAAGTTCGAATCAAAATATACAGTGAGGGAGAGGAGGAGGAGGGGAACCTAAGGGTACCGGCGGCGGACCAAATGTTCGCCGGAAAGTTCGCCGGCGTCCATGTTCGTGGCGGCGGAGGGAGATGCGCGGTGACGAGGCGATTCGGAGGGGGAGCAAGCGATTGGAGGGGACATGGATGCTCAGGAGCTCACCGTGAGGCTCATGGACGGGTCGGGGAGGCAAACGGAGGCCGGAGGCGTCCAGAATCGACCTCGACGGCCGGCGGCCGGAGTTGGGAACGGCGGCCCGATTCCCGCCGTGGAGGCCATCCCGGGAAACGTCCTTCGACGGGGAGACGCCGGGCGACCTAGCGAACCCCGTGGGGTGCTCCGTTGGGTGCGGGAGGGCTCGAATCGGCGGCGATGGCCGGCGGCCGGACAGTCACAGTAGGGTTAGGTTCCGGGTTTTCTCTACCTCACGAAACAGAGAGCGAGAGGATAGGGAGAGGGAGGAGGTTGGAGGACGTCTTCTCATCCTCCTTATCCGCACGGGGAACGGCAAGCAGGACATGGCGCTGGGCGCCGTCGGCGTGCTTCTCGCCTACTGTCCGGAGGTAGAAGACGTTAAAACGTCGTTTTATGAAAACCCCCTGGAAAACTGGAAAACTACAGATTAGCCCTTCTCTATATAAAAGCTGAGAGGAAAACAAAGTTTTGAGGCCCTTTTTGCAAACAGAAAAATTGGCAAAAATAGTTTTTGGAAACCTTATAAAATTTCCAACAAAACCATGTTTTGCTTTGGTGTATTTGAAATATTTTTCAATGCAAGATTTTGGAACCCACTTTAAGTACTTTTTGTCGGATTTTCTCAAACCATTTGAATTCACAATTTAAATTGGTTGAAAAATGATTAAATTTTATTGATTCATGCATGTATGAGATGAACACGACACCACACCCTATTGTAGCAAGAATTGGGATGTTACAAATCTACCCCCCTTACGAGAATCTCGTCCCGAGATTCCCGAAGGAGAAGAAAGAAGGAACACCAGTTTTGAACGATCTTCTCGAACCTTACGGTTCTCTTCTCAAAGAGATTGATCCGTAGTACTTGCGAAGATCTCCAGAGGCTAAACCTTGGGTAAGAGGGAAAATCTTAGGAAATGATCTTCACGAAGATCGAGTATCTCATGGGTAACTCATGACAGGAACGTTCATAAAGAACTGGTGAGTTAACAAGCATGAAACACATCAAGATAATGGAGGGAATAAAAGACGGTTTCAAGTTTATGGACGATGGTTCTTGGAAGGATTTAGAATATGAACTTTGCACAAGACTTTAAATCCTTTTGGAAAAGAAAGGTTGGACAACTTATTACATCGAGTTTTCTTCAAACAGAAAACCAAGATGGAGAGGATGGTCTTGGATACCAAAACATAATATCCACAGACGAGGGAGAACACGAGAAAACACTGTAATCGTGAGTCGGAGAGAAATTTGATACATGACCATGTTCCCTCTTCGGAGTGGACACAGAAGATAATGGCACTTTCATTCCGTTAAAGTTTGTCGAAAACTTTGTCAAAGGTCATGATGTTACTTCATCACAGAGGATGAGTGACCAAAGGACGTTGGAACACCGTAATGGAGGAGGAACTCTTGGTCACACCATAAGGCTGGTTAACCAACGAGGATTGAAACACCGGAAGAGGATAGGGAATCTCTTTCCTATTGTTGATTTGATATAGCAATACATCGAACACATGGTTAAGATCCCATGGCTGAAGTGACTGACAAATTCACACAATGTGTGAGATGAGCAGAACTTCAAGTACAAACAACTTGAGGAAGGAATCTGAACAAAGGTGGTTACAGAGCACCAAGTGATGTTCTCCTGATGAACTTGTTTCCACTGAAACGAAGGTTTGGAGGATCAACGAAGAGACATTGGAAGAGTCAACTTCCAGGTTCTGCTGGATGTTCTAGATACCGACAGCAGGCTCACGACAAGCCTTCTATAGGTCATCAAATCAATGTAAAACTCCGGTTTGGAAGAACGGGGAGGAAACTTGTTAGAATAAGCCAGACAAGAATTCTCACGGAGAGTGGTTGTTCTTACGGATTCAAAGAGATATGACATTAGGCCTTACGGCTAATTGTGTCAACCACAACATCAACCATGCCGTACTTTCAAAAGGACCTAATTCAATACCCTTGAGGAAACACCAACCATCATTGATGCTTGAGATTCAGCTCTGGTTAGTGGGTTGAATAACTGAGACTCAACGTGTTTGATTGAAAAGCTTGCACCAGTTACCAACTGGACACATCTACTAAATTCTCAAGATATGGACTACGATGTCAAGCTCGAGAAGATGAGCGAGATTGCAAAACTCATGTATTAGCAACTTGCGAAGGACGGTTGCACCTACATGGTCTACTTGCAGAAGAACACACCGGAGTCCTTGTTGGGAAGACGGTACAAAGATAACGAAGTTCTGAAACTTCTTCTCTTTCACAAATGGTCAGTCAGTGGCTTAGTGTGGATGCACTTCTTCCAGTAGACGGAGGTAACAACCAACCATCTCAAGAATAGTCCACACATGCATAACTGACTTGGGATGATTCCCGAGGAAACAAGAAAACTCTTCTCAGATCCATGACGACAACTTTCACCATAAGCACATGGACCGGGGTAAGTTACTTCGAACATCTAGAACACAACTTCGTGATGACACAAAGATGGTTCTCGAAAGTTTCCAACATTAGTGCCAAGTGTTCAACATGAACCTCTTGCAACTTGGCAAAATAGGGATGTCATCGATGGGCTCAATAACACCCTCATCAAGTTACTCCAAGAAGAGGGATTCATATGTTCTATGAACAAGGCAAAATATTGGTCTGACGAAAGGACATGAAGGGGTACCTAGGCATAACACCATGAGTGGGAACACCCTCAAGATAGTCCTTAGAGCTGGACTTGATCTGTCGATAGCCCAAATCAAACCAAGGGTGGAAAGGTAGCATGTCCATTAAGGAGATACTATCATGCTTCAACGCAAAGGAGAGTGGACATCCCATAACGAAGGATCAAGTTAGGCGGAGCTTTTGTCTTTCAACTCTCCAAGTTAGTGGTTAAGCTCAACCGACTAGTCCAGGATATCCAGCAGGGTTTCTTGGAGAAAAGAGTAATTCAAATTACCTCTTGTTTAGACATAACGGTTAGGTAATAACCTGGTGATACTTCTAGAAAGACAGCCAGAATATCACAACCTACCGGTATGTCTCAGGACTTGGGAAGGAGTCTTGCTTTTCAAAGCACCCGATAAGGTCTTGGGAGCTTAGGTATGAACCTAACTTCTGACCAAGAATGTGCACCGGAATGAACGGATTTGGTAACACGGTCAACTTCAAACAGAGGCTGGGTGACCAGTAGTGCTAAGAAGGATACAGATATTTCCTTAGATTTTCCAAAGCAATAAGAATTGCTAGGAATATCTGGTACACACATCAACGCATAGACCCATCATACTCAAGCATTTCAGGCTTGGAGGAAGGGTGAGTGAAAACGTGTAAGAGCATCACTTCATCGATAAGGCCATGAAACTTAACACAGTCTCGTGATATAAAAAAGTGTGATACTCGAAGGTAGAATAGAACAGAAGCTGATAAAACTTCTTCAATCTGCGGATTACAAAAATTTGACCTGGTCCTTAAGATGAACGAGGTACTGGAGTTGGTTTCTCCTGACATTCCAAAGTGGAACGTTCTGACGGAAAATAGGAGCAATTGCATTGGAAGAATCCAACACTCATATGTAACTTGGTTTCAAAACAACGGATGGATATTTGAGTGCAACTGGAAGGTAGGAACATGCTCCGAAGAATCCAGAGATAATGTGGAATGCACAGGGTGATACTCATTTGTAAAACCCATGCAAAAGAGTTGGTATAACTGAAATAAGAACGAAGATGTGGAATTCAGGATGATCACTCTTGTTGCGATCCTTCTGATTCCAAGAGGAAACCTATGGCTATTGGAGTTGAGATTACCTAGCCATCCTGAGGTAGAACGGATTCCTCAGGATCCAAAGGAACAGAACTTGGGTTAAAGGTCAGCATCCTGTACTGATAGCGTGAGCATTACATGGTTAAGAAACCACATGACTCAACTCACCACAATTCAGCACATTCCGGGACCTTCGGTTCAAGTCCAAGGTTGAAAACGTTGAAAAGGATTAACTACTATCTTAGTGCCTTGAAGGACACTACAGATAGCGATCACGGAAAGTCTTTCAAAAGACACACAACTCCGGAAGAATTTGAACGGAGGATAACGAATACATTTGAGATGAAAAGGAAATCTCGAGGTTCAGGATTTGAGACTTTAGAACTGGAGTATGTGGAACCCACACAACTCTAAGGTATTAGGATGGAAAGAAAATATCCCATTTGAAACGAGAGATAACGGAATAAGGAACACTCACGACTCTAGAAACTTTAACACTAGGTCAACTGGGGTAAAAACGTCATTGCCGAAGAAGGCACCTAGGTTTTGAATGAATAGAAAAGATAGCAAAACCTTTTGAAATCAAAACAGATAAGGTGACCCAGAGTTAGAGTGATACCAGATAAGGAGTAAAAAGAATCCTAAGAAGCTTTTTCACAATCCATTTCGAGGTTCAAAATAGTTTTCATAAACTCTAGACTCGACATCGACCAAGCAGTAAGGTTTTCCTACAGGCAGTCCTACTCTGATACCATGACTTGTCACGACCCCGGACCCAGAGATATACATACTGTTATGTGCTCCTAGACATGGACTCACAAGGGCTTCAGGGTTACCAGCCCCGGCCGCAACAAACAACGGCAGGCAGACTGGATTCATCGGCACGTAGTCCGGATCCCCAGTCTACTACTCCTTGTATCCATGATAGTCATAACCAACTATGCATATCAAAGCGTCCACGAATCGAATGAAACTGAAGGAAACGGGACCAAAGCTATACAGAGATGCTATGTGTCCAGAAAGTGCAACAACAATCGAGGGTTACTGGGGTTACCTCGCCCCAGGCCGATCACATCGACAGGCGGGCTCGGACATGGATCATCGGCTCCACAACCCCTCGACTGCGACAACTATGCAGGCATAGCCAAAACTGTATAACAATGAGCTCGAAACCAACAACCGACCAAAGCAGTACTCTAAACATGAATCTTTATTAAACAGGTGTTACTAGAGTATAGCTTACAAGCAGATGTCACACGACCCAACATTACATCAGACAACGGAAGGCGAATTGTGTTGCTAATCAACAAACACCAAAAAGGCCTAAGAGGCCGCAACATAAGGCGACGTCCCAGCCCATAGATTCCAGGCTGCTACCTAGGAACCCCAAACTACTCGTCGATGTCCATGTTGATTCACCACTGAAGTGAGGAACTCCACATGAACCAAATTAAGCAAACCTGAGTACGGGAGGTACTCAACAAGACTTAATTAACCTATTATATATCTGCTAACCTCGGAAAGGGTTTTATGAATGCTGATTTACGTAAAGCAATCTTTGTTTTCCAAATTGAGGAAGAATAGCACGTCTCATAGAATGTTTTTCAAAATAGATGAGAAAGCTACTCAACTACTGAGATCATCATATTCGTGTATTCCACCAAGTCCTTCTTATTCCCACACTATCTCATGCTACAAGGATCACCCCTCTCGGCATCTCCGAGGAGGCACATTTCAAACATTGCCAACATCTTTTACGTCACGTTCAAGTTATCTATGGCCACGTGACATTCACCAAGTCATCCTTAACCGTGGACACGGCTTTCCGAAAGATTTATCCCTGCAGGGTGGTACACTTTACCCACACGTACCATCCGACTCTTAATGCCAAGCTATTGGCACAATTCCGACGATGTGCCGGTAGAGTGTGGTTGGCTCCGACCTTTACCTTGCTCGACCCTATCCATGAGTCAACCTAAACAGGGCCACCCCGCCAACAGGGAGTTGGCCACCTCCTGATGGCACCTGTTCTGTGAGTCGGGATCAAGATCCGTGTACGTCCATCACTTGTCCCGGTCACGCCCTAGTTTTCCTCCAAATCGATTTCTGACTCACACGCAGATGGAAATAGCAAACTACGTGACTCATGGATGTGGCCAAACAAGTTAGTTTGTCGAGCGAGGTTCATTGGCTCGCGTGTGTGGTTGCACGCTCAGTCTTGGTTTCCGCGGTGAGACCTTACTCCTAGGGTTGGCAAGTACAGGACAAAGAACCACTTCCCAAGTGGCCTCCCATCCTCGCCTTAGTCAGGTTAACCACACAATGCTCATCTCACCACGTCATCATATCATACTAGGTTATCGCAGCTCTGATTCATCAACCGGATGGAGCAGAGGTAAACAGACATGTAAAGCTAAGCGAAGCAGATATGAGGCTCTGGCGATGCGCACAAGCAATTCTATGGCGGCTAGGAGCAGTGGATCAGGACATTGAGGCAATACAGTATATAGGTGAACTATGTCTACTAGCATCAAATACTTTGGAATCGAATGCAAAGTACGAGATCAAATGTTGTTGGAAAACATATATGAGCAGATAAGAGGTTATGCTTGCCTTGGTTATAAGAAAACCAGATAAAGATCTTCTGGAATAAGTGCTTGACTTGTCGGTTAGGATCATGTATTCGCCATTGGACTGATGGCCTTCTCTTCGGAGTCACGTTCTACCGAGGGGGAAACAAACACCGAAAGAGAAATAAAAATCAACACATGGCATCGGTGCAATGCGCAATATGTATGCATGAGCAAGTTAATGCAATAAATTAAACCCCTAAACATGCTCGATGGGTTGCTAGGGTTCGCATGTCAGATATGAACTTTTACTGAAATTCGCCCGAAATAGACCCGGGAGGGCAATTCGGGTCATTACTGGAAGTAATTACAAGTTAAAGTGCTCAAATGGGTTTTTAAACATCATAAACTGGTTGCAATTGTCATTTTGAGCATTTTGGTATATAACTTTTAATTTTCTAATTTTAGTGAATAAAAACTTATTTTTCTATTTTAAATGAATTAACAATATTAAATAATGTTCAAAAATGAAGTGTGTCAAACATGTATGAAAGTGACATTTTTGGAAAGAGTACATTTTCCTGATCACTCCCATATTTTTATTATATTTTTCTGAGTAACAGATAAAAAGATATTAATTACTCAAATTTTATCCATTTTCTGGAATTATTAAAAAGAGGATTATGACATCACTGTGATGTCACTGTGACATCACAGTGCTCTGCTCTTCTCAACTGCCTACGAAATTGATTCAATTCGCGCGCCAAGTTCGAATCAAAATATACAGTGAGGGAGAGGAGGAGGAGGGGAACCTAAGGGTACCGGCGGCGGACCAAATGGTCGCCGGAAAGTTCGCCGGCGTCCATGTCCGTGGCGGCGGAGGGAGATGCGCGGTGACGAGGCGATTCGGAGGGGAAGCAAGCGATTGGAGGGGACAGGGATGCTCAGGAGCTCACCGTGAGGCTCATGGACGGGTCGGGGAGGCAAACGGAGGCCGGAGGCGGCCAGAATCGACCTCGACGGCCGGCGGCCGGAGTTGGGAACGGCGGCCCGATTCCCGCCGTGGAGGCCATCCCGGGAAACGTCCTTCGACGGGGAGACGCCGGGCGACCTAGCGAACCCCGTGGGGTGCTCTGTTGGGCGCGGGAGGGCTCAAATCGGCGGCAATGGCCGGCGGCCGGACAGTCACAGTAGGGTTAGGTTCCGGGTTTTCTCTACCTCACGAAACAGAGAGCGAGAGGATAGGGAGAGGGAGGAGGTTGGAGGACGTCTTCTCGTCCTCCTTATCTGCACGGGGGAAGGGCAAGCAGGACGTGGCGCTGGGCGCCATCGGCGTGCTTCTCGCCTACTGTCCGGAGGTAGAAGACGTTAAAACATCGTTTTACGAAAACCCCCCTGGAAAACTGGAAAACTACAGATTAGCCCTTCTCTATATAAAAGCTGAGAGGAAAACAAAGTTTTGAGGCCCTTTTTGCAAACAGAAAAATTGGCAAAAATAGTTTTTGGAAAGCTTATAAAATTTCCAGCAAAACCATGTTTTGCTTTGGTGTATTTGAAATATTTTTCAATGCAAGATTTTGGAACCCACTTTAATTACTTTTTGTGGGATTATCTCAAACCATTTGAATTCACAATTTAAATTGGTGGAAACATGATTAAATTTTATTGATTCATGCATGTATGAGATGAACACGACACCACACCCTATTGTAGCAAGAATTGGGATGTTACAGATCGCACGTCACGTAGACGCGCTCAGAAACACGGCAAACACCAAGATCTACCCAGGTTCGGGGCCCTCGTGTGGAGGTAACACCCCTACTCCTGTCTACCTCTCTGTATATAGTATGACCGAGTAGCCACAGTACAAATCAGGCTCTCAGCCGAGTAGCCACACTCTTGCTCTCTCTAATGCTAGCTCTTGCAATAAATGCTCTCCGGGCCAACGTCCCTCGCGCAGGAGGGGCTGGGTACCTTATATAATGGTACCCAGCGAGTAAAGAATGATAAAAATACTTGATACGATAGCTTGACTGCCACCACGGCGCACGCCTCCGTTTTCTTGCTGACGCCGGTGCGAGAAGTCGCCGCGCCGAACGGCTGACAGGACTTGTCCACCCTGTCAGTCTCACAGAGTAGGCCCCTGACATGTCCTGTCCCCCCTGTCAGTGACAAGACATGACAGGCGCCCACCCTCACTGTACCCACGCCGTAGCGCGGATAATCATGTTCCTAGTAAGTTGAACCGCACGCCTGTACGGCTGCGGGATACGCGGGATCTCGTCAGAACGGCTCCATTGACTTTATGCCTGAGTAGGATTGCTGCCCATCTACTCGGACCACCCGAGCTGTACTCGGTCAATTCTGAACTTCACTTGTATCTTCTCCTTGTCCTTCAATACTTATCACCGAGTAGCGTCTACCGGATACCAGATACCGGGTAGCCGCCTACCCGGCAAACAGTACCTTGATCTCTGTTTTATCACCTGTCTTACCCCTACTCGGGGGGTAGCCCCCCGACATTAGCCTCTTATCCCAATCATGCTTTATGTTTGCATTTCATACCGGGTAGGGCTCCTCTGTTAGAATTTAGCTTTATATGCTTTATGCTTGCACGTTGTTCAGAGTAGAGCTTTCACCAGTATACTTTTCTAGGACCTCTGTTCGCTTGTTATGCCGAGTAGAACTTTTGCTCGCGTTCTTCTTCTAGGACTTAGCATTTTGTGCTTTATGTTTGCACGCTAGACCGAATAGAATACCTTTGTTAGGACTCTACTTAGCGTGCTTTACGTTTGCACTTTCAGCATATCGCTCGTCAAAAACTGGAGGATCACGTCGTCTTTGAGAGGAACTGGAAGCCGGATCGGACCGAGGACGACGCGACAGCGTTCGACGTCCAGGATACGCTCCATATCCCCTGCGCTGGCCAGGACGGTAAGTCCCGAGACTATGCCTCTATTCGGGACTGATCAGATGATGAAGAAGGTGACCGAGTTCACCTGTTTGCTTGCTTGCAGTGCACCCTGACTTTCTCTTTTCTCACTTTGACCTTTGCTACTTTCAATTATAGATGAACCTGAACTGGTAGAGGGCGAGGAACCACTTGATGTGGCGCCGGTTTCCGTGACTGCCCCCACCGAATCCAGGAAGAGAACAGGTAGCGGGGCACTGGAGCCCCCTGCCAAGAAGATGAAGAAGAAGGCCGGAAACAAGCAGATTGCCACGCGCAAGAAGCGCCCCACTGCTGACGGGTAAGTGCTTAGAAGCTGTCCTTCTCACTTGTGTTTCATATTTTTCTCTGTTTTCCTTCTGCTCTTCCTTTTCTCCGCACCCCTTTGACTTTATTTCTTCTCTTATTGCCTTCTCTCAGCGAGGCACTTGATGCCGAGGCCACCACCGCACCAGCCCCCAAGAGAAGCACGCCACGAGACGTCGTGGAGCTCTCCGATGATGAGGGGAACAAACAACCAGAGGGAAGGACGCAGATGTCCTCCCCTCTCCGAGAAGAGCATGACCTTGGCGCCGAGAAGAATGGCGCCGAGATGGAGACCGATCATGCTCCAGAGCAGCCGCAGCCCAGCCCTCAGCGGGCTGCCGAGGAAACCACCACCGATAGACCACCATCGCCCCCTGCGGCCTCCACTGAGGAGCCCAGAGATGACACTGCCGAGCAGCGGCAAGAAGAATCCGCCATGGAGCGGCCAGATCCCGCTGCCAAGCAGCGGGAAGAGATCCCCATCGACCAGCCGCAAAGGACCCCGCCCGCGCAGGACCGGGTTGCGGAGCAGCCATCACTCCAAGACCAAGCACAGCCTGATGCGCGCTGGTTAGCCAGCCGCAGGCGCCGCCAACCAAGAAGACTCCAATGCCACAGCAGCAAGCTCTCGAGCCCATCCCCAAGAAGCAGCCAACACCCTCAACAGCAAAGGTGGCTTCACAGCCAACTAGGGTGCAACCCAAATGGGGCGCAGGGCAGACCGGTCCGCCACCACCCGAGAAGCTAGACGCTCAGAAAGGCGGGCAACCCGCGCAGCAGCTACCGCCACCCAAGAAGACTGACTGGCCCCTCAACAAGCTTAAGAAGGAGAAGGCCCCTAATCTGAACACCAAGTTGGTACAGACCAACATCAAATTTTCCCTTGCTGAAGAACAAGCTCCTGGCTCGGGCGCCAGTGTCACCAACAAGCCCCCCAACTTCCCAGAATATTGGGTTGAGCTGCAGGAGCTGCACAAGATCAAGATGTCGCAAGAGGCCGAGCGATTGGCTGATCTGAAGCAGCGGAAGGCCCTGACCCTCTCCGGATCCAAGGGAAAGAGCACTTCCCTGACCATCCGAGATAACACTCCCCGCGCAGAGGATGAGTCCGAGCTCCCAGAAGACCTAGATAGTGTCCTTGACCGGATATGATTTATAGAGAGGGACTAGGACAGCAAGAAATTCGGCCACCCCGAATGGGACAGTGTCCAGCTGAGAAACCTTGACAACTACCGGCAGGTGTGGAACAAGGCTGATATTGGTCCTGTTACCATGGCAATGGCCTCCAAGAACAGCACCCTGGCGCATAAGCTGTTGGACCTGCGCAAAGCTGCTGAAGATATTGAAAAAGCCAACCGGGTAAGTGCCTTTCCATTTTTGACTTTTCCGAGTTGCTTTCCGAGTTGCCAGCTTTTCCTCTTTACATCTTCTCTTCTATTCACCACCTAGTCCCCGAGATTCGGGCCGAGTAGATGAAGCTCAACCGAGTTGCCATCTACTCGGGCCAAATCTTCCAATCTTACAATATTTCCTTTCTTCCCTGCAGGAGGTCACTCAAACTCGGGCCAAGGTCTTTCGCCAGCTCCTGTGGTCGCACCGGTCTGTCAGGGTCAAGAACAGGGAGTTGGAGGCCGAGAAGGGCGAGAGGGCGATTCTGGAGAAGCATGCCACGGACACTACCATTAAGTATTCCTCTGTTGAAAGTGAGTACTTAGCATTTCGGTTTGTGTGTTTGTTGTTTATGCCCGTTTTTTGCTTTTGTTCAATCGTTGTCTTCTCTGCAGGTGAGCTCAAGGCGCTCGTTGACAGGCACCAAGATTGCGAGGTCATGGCTGCATCAGGGCAGAGTAAAATTTCCTCTTTGGAAGGTGATGAGCTAATCTTTCTCTTCTCTTTACTTAGTTTATGTTGTCTGTCCATGCTGGTAAATGAGTTGCTCTCCCCGCAGAAGAGTACAAAACCTTCCGAGAACAGCACCTGGAGTGCCTCACCCCGGCTGAAGCGTATCATCAAGTGCAGGTCCGAGAGGCCCAGCTACAGCAAGAACTGGATGCCGAGAAGGCCGAAGTTGAGAAGCTCAAAGTTGAGCTCACTGGCGTACTCAAGGCTGCGATTACAGCCGGGAATGAGAAAACGACAGTGATGAACCGGGCTACCGCAGAGAAGCAGGAGCTCGAGAGGGAGATCAAATCTCTGAAAGAGAGAAATCAAACTCTCGAGGGCATGGTCAACGATTCACGCCGTCTCCAAGACAGGCACATCCGACTTGCTGATGACTGGAGGTCCCGACTAGGGGCCCTCGTCCTAGAACTGAGCTGTGAGTTCTCGATATCCTTCATTCTGTTCGGTCTTTTTGCCTTTTTGACTTCTTTTATTTGGCTTTTCTTCTTCCTGGTTCTCTTCTCTGAATCAAACTAGCATGCCCTGACTCAGATACCTTCCCGGACCTCAATGATGCCGCTGAGACTGCTGTGGATAAAGCGAGAAGGGACAGGGCAGCTTCCGGCCTCGATACTGATGAGTCTGCCAGCATTGATGATCACATTGTAAGTATCAAAAGCCGGGTGACATCCCTCAAAGGTCTGGGCACATCCATGGTATCCACTGCCATGAATCTGCACAAGTTATTCTGGCCAGAGGGACAAGTTCCAGACACGATCAACGAGATGGAAGCCAACCTAGACCACGTCAAGGAAGAACTGAAGAAGTGGCGTGCCTCCGTAGCCCGGGCTGGAGCGGATGAAGCCCTGCACTTCATTCTATCCTGGTATGAAAACCTTGACCTTGACAGGATCGGCACCCTCAGGAACGGCTCCAAGTGGACTGGCCGGGATGAATGTGTCTTGTGCCGAAAGGAAGTGGCCTATGAGCTCACATCTTATGCTGAAACCAACCAGTACATCAACGGCCCCACATAGCCGGATACCGATGTCGAAGGAGATGACGAGGAGGAGGAAGAAGCTGATGGTGATGAAGACGCTGGCGAAGACAACAACTTGGGTCATGAGGAGGCAGAGCACGAGGAAACTGAAGAAGAAAGGACCGAGAATCGCAACACTGCTAAGGAGTCCGGGATGGAGGCAGATCCGGAAATCATCAAGCCAGCCGCTGGTTCTGATGAGGCCCGAGATGAGTTGCAGCCCGCCGCACAGGAGCAAGTTGTCACCACCGAGATGGTGATCTACGATCCTCCTCCCGAGTTGGGCGCTACCGGGGCCTCAACCGAGAACGTCACCCCCGAGCTATACCCTCTTCCCAGTGCCTCCACTGGTCAGGCCACCAACTCTGCATCCGAGCCGGCTTCCGCTACTCCGACTTCTTCTACACCAGAGCCTATTTCCATAACTCCTGCAACCGACCCGTGGGGCCTACCAGCACCGACATGGACACTACCTCATCCATTGTTGTTTAGATTCCTGCATCTTTATCCTCAAACACTTATCAGATCCCCGGTATGCTGGGTGCAGATGTAACAAATACATTTATGGTTCCTCCTGCTACTCGGTTTTAATTGTTCTTTAGCAAGACTGGCTCAATGCCGGATTGCGTTAAAATGCAAGTCCCCGAGTTGCTTTTTTCATCCACTTAGTTCTTTTGTCTTTGCTCTTACCTGCCACTTGTGGATTTTTTGGTAGTCGAGTCACAAGATTTCCAAAACCAATTTTCCGATACTTAACCACTTAGAAATTTGCATGTTAACACTGCCCACCACTTAGCCGAAAAGAAAACAGAGAAGTGAAAAAACACCCTATTCGGTTGCTGCGCTCTTCTTTCCTTAGTAGTTTTTTCATGTGTTCATTGACCTTTGGCTTGTTCTCTTGCTTGCCATGAAGCAGGGTTGCGGACAGCAGCAAAGTCGAAGAGTTGGCCCTTGGGTTTAAACACACTACTTAACGTACGCATGAAATTTTGAGTAGAAGAACCGAGTAGGAAAAGGAAATAAAGTAAACGACACAGAGCAAGTTTAGCACAGGCAGTCCTCGAGTTTGAATTTAGAGTGCCGACTTGAATTTAACTCGGTTGAGGAGATACATACAATGTTTGCTCATGAATGAAAATGGCGGAGTAGAGATACATTCCAGGGACGTTTGGATTCCTCTCCGGATTTATCTGCCCTGCTCTTCTATGGTGCCTGTGCATTGATGAGATAATAGGCATCATTGTGCAGAGCCTTGCTCACAATGAAAGTCCCTTCCCACGGAGGGGATAGCTTGTGCATCCCGGCTGTGCGCTGCACGAGCCTAAGGACCATGTCTCCTTCTCGGAAAACCCTTGGGCTCACTTTCCGGCTGTGATACCTCCTCAGATTCTGTAGATATACAACTGAGCGGGACAGAGTTAACTCTCTTGCTTCCTCAAGCAGTTCCACATCATCTTCTCGGGCTTCTCTTGCCTCCGCCTCAGTATAGACGGTTACTCTGGGTGAGTCATGCTCAAGGTCAGTGGGCAACACGGCCTCAGCTCCATATACCAGGAAGAATGGTGTGTATCCGGTTGATCGGCTAGGGGTAGTCCTTAGACTCCACAACACCGCCGGCAACTCGTCCAGCCAACAACCAGGGGTTCGCTATAATTGCTCAATCAGCCTTGGCTTTATCCCGGAAAGGACCATGCCATTTGCTCTTTCAACTTGCCCATTGGAAGCCGGATGATCGACTGACGCAACGTCTAGTTGGATCCGCTTCTCTTTAAAGAATCTAGTGAAGGCTCCCTCTGCAAAGTTTGTTCCATTGTCCATGATGATCCCATGCGGGTAGCCGTATCTCAGGATGCCATCTTTCAGAAAGCTCACAGTTGTGTTCCCATCACACTTCCG